>OW121704.1:7517500-8767500 GCA_933228785.1 Lasioglossum pauxillum
TAATAATGAAAGAAATAAGTGAACGCAAAATTCGCGCGGCATTCAACGTGTTAGCGTGGTCAACGTGTTACAGTCTGTACGTCCTACTCCCTCTCGTTATGGGGCACGCGTTGCACAGTGTTTTATAATATTTTTAATAACTGCACGCGGTATAGTCGACGCAACAAGGCCGCTCGAATCGGAGATACTGGGCTCGCGCGGGCCACCGATTCACGCGGATAGATTTCCATGCGAGACGGATGCTAGAAAGGACTCCGGGGACCGAAAGATACCACGGGCAGATACCACGGCAGCCAGCTACTCGAAAACTCGACGTGTTCCATGTCCGAGGGGGAGTAGAAACAGGTTTAAGAGCGTAGTTGACCGCGTCGCCTTTTAAATCGGTCATCCGTCTAACCGGGTAGAAATCACGAGTCGATTCGAAAACCAGGCACTCTCTCGGGCCCGGCGAGAAGCCTCCTCACCGGTGATCAACGGTGTGCGCCGACGGTGATCAACCGTCGAACCGGTAAATTGAAACGGGCCCAGGCCTAATTGCCGGTAGTAGATGGACCAAGTAGCTCGAGTAAGGATCCCGCCGACACCTTACGACCAGGAGGACACGTTGCACTCGCGACTCGTGACAGATTACAGGTCGCGGATTCGCACATGGCAAGCATGACCCCGCCGCAGGATTCGACGTAGCAGCCGGCGTTCGGGCGCTCCGCGTCGCGACTGCCGCCGCCGCTAAAAAACCATACGATGACCTCATCACACCGACTCTGTTCTCCTGCCCATGTCACCGCTACTAGCCGGCCAGAAAACATCGTCACCCGCCGTCGACTCCTGGTGCTGGGGCCGTTCACGACGTCCGTCGCTCCTGCGATACCCTATTTCAACGATAACAATGATTTACAATCGGTAACCACAACGACATGGTAACGATTAGACTGCGCATCTTCATGCAAATAGCAATTTTTAAAAACCCTGTCATCCTGCAGATAGGAAAGTTTTTTTTCGTATTTTCATAGACCGAGATTTGAAAAATTAAGATGAATACCTGCAATGTTGTTAGGGATTCCTGAAAGGATTGACCATTTTTGGAGCACTTGTCTGAGCAGTAGAGGATGAGTAGAACTACTATCTGAAAAATATAAATTGTATTAGTAATAATGATAATTAGACTGCGGATCTTAATGCATTTGTGAAGAAATTGGTTAGGTGAAATATAAAACAGTAAAAAATTTTAAAAATGTTATATTGTTGTTTTTTATGATGAAATTGATTAGGATCTATGTATACAGAAAGCGTGCGTATTTACTTACCTGCATAGGACCAGAGGACATCAAAGAAGCGCCAACAATGGCGTCCATGTTACGTCAATTTAAAAATTTCGCGCTTCTTGCCTCGCGCCTGTCTGCATTCGCAACACGTGAATTTCGCGGCGAGAAATGAATTCTTCTTAAATCTATATTAATTGTTAAATATTAACAGAATATATAAATTACAATGTTTACTTATTTACATATTTACTTAAACACGAACTGTTTAGAAACCGGTGACTCTTAAATGTTTGCATGTTATTACCTATCCTTAACAATGTATTCTCTTGTAGATTGATCATCTCCAAGTATATTAACGAAGCTCCATAACTATTGAATAACTTAATTATTAAACAAATCAATAAAACTATTCAAATTAATCAATCAATACTATACCGCACTCTGCAAGCTCAACTCGGAGCAACTGAACTAAAGAGAAACCTTCGAAAAATATTACAGAAACTATACAACATGATTTTCCGCTCTAACATTATACCACTATTCTAGCATTTGTGTAATCTAACAAAAATCATTTAATCCTTCTTAACTCGTTTCAACGCACGTTGGAGGTTAAGTGCGATGCACCGTGCTGAAAGTTCACAACAGCGACAGCGACTTACGAAATAAATACTCGAGACAAGAATATATGTATAGGGTCACTTCGGATGATAGCGAGAAAGGTGTTGTCTAATTGTCCATCTGCTGGCGAGTGTAGGAGGTAGCTGCCACAGTAGTAGTGATGGCCTACAAAATCACTAACCGTTATTTATCACAGTGACCGCAGAATCACGATCACAGTCGTGATTTTAACTTCATTCACGCCGTGATCGTGATCTTTTAATCAAGTGTTCTTCTTCAAATACATCAATTATATATACGTAGCTTGCAGAAAAATATCTGCATATAACGTAAATTTAAAATTATACGTTAAGTTTTCTGTATATAACGTAAATTTACTGATAAAAATAAGAAATATTCAATTTTCTCTTCCGTACCTTATTTCAATATTTTAGAAAAAAAATAATTCTTACACTCGATTTCGAAATCGTAATATAATGTGTGTGTATATATATATATGCTATGTATGCCGTTTTACAAAATACCAATGTATACAAATCTAATAAATTTGATAAAAATGCGATGTAACTCGCAATTTGATTTCATTAATATAAAACAAACAGTTTTTGTCTCTGTGACTTGTGCAAAGAACAGTTATGCTCTCCGCCAAGCAGAAGCGATCACGATAATCAAGAATCACTGTGAAAAATCACCGTGATTGGGAACGAACGTGATCGACTCACAAGCACAAGTGATCCAAAAGTAGCAGTTCACGCCATCCCTACTTGCGATCCCTACACGCACAGTAGCGTCGCGACAATGGCGACATCTCCCCCACAAACAAATATACCGCCATTTCTCCCCTCCACTACCCTGTACTACGACACGTGAGGTGAGCGGCCATTTTTCTCTCGCATCTGGCAACTCTACTGGCAATTATAGTCAACAATGGCTTCGGACAAATCTGTCAATTCAAATCATACACTGCCAGGAAACGTGAAGATCAAAGTTGAGCCAGGAACGTCGATACCGGCTCCCATAAGAAACATTAAAACTGAACCTGGCCTACCAACAACGTCTACCACTAGACTAACTTCATTCCGTCTGCCGAGAGACTTGACATTAGGGGGCAACATAAAAACAGAAAAGCCTAAGAGGGTGTACACACCAAATTTAAATGCACAGAGAACGAAAAAGAAAGAGTGAGTAATGAGAAGAACAGGTCCAATCGATGCTGATCATTAATTAAATGTTTGTCTTTGTATAGGGATGCATCGCCAGGAGATTCTGCGAAACCAGGCAGAGGTAGAGACAATGCTCGAGGACGTGGCAAAGGTGACAGAGGTAGAAACGACCGAGGACGTGGAAGAGCTAGCAATTTGATACAGGTGCATTCAAACATTAGTTTTAACACAATGGTCTTATGTTTCAAATTCTTGCTCTATATTTGTTGTTCTAGTCTAGCGGTATTTGGTCCACTGGAATAAACAGCACCCCAGGAAAGCGTAGCAGCAGTGGTGGTGGTGGTGGTGGTGGCGGCGGTGGTGGTGGTGGCTATGGAGATAGCGAAAGAAGTTCACAAACATCTTTAGAAAAACCAAAATTAGATCTAAATCGCAGCATTGATAAAGCTGAAGAAGAAGAGAAATTAAAGTTATTATTGAGAGATGATTTTATTGATAGCGGGGACCCTGACGATTTTGATAATGGACCTGTTACCTTGCCAATGATCAAAGGTATCTATTATCAACATACCTATTAATATAGAGATGAAACTAAGAATATTATCATTTAGTTGTTACAGCAAAGACGCACAAAGAAGAAATTAAACAGGAGTTAGATGTTGGGGAAGAGGAGGAAATAAATACAAAACCAACTATATTAGAGAATGGAGAGGGTAAGTATACACTGTTACTTTCACTTAGGATGATATTATATTGTTATTATTTTGTAGTATTACCATCTAAAAATGAAGTTAAAATCAAGGGGCCTGCATTGAATGTGGAACCGAAAGAAGAATTGGATAGCATTCCACAGATGATCGAAAACAAGACGAATTCATACATTTTATTACAGGTTGGTCAAATAAAATTAAGTGTAATTGTTCTTATGGTTGTGATTATAATAAACAATCTGCAGTTTCCAGATTGCTTACCTGGTTTCGTGGGAAGCGCTGAAGACACTAGAACAACTCGCGAAAACGGCTCGAGCAAGGAAAAAGAAAATGCAGCTACCTCGGACACGGACTTTTGTACTTTAAATAGTTTAAAACCTGGTATTCTAGGAAAATTGCAAATTTTGAAGTCTGGAAAGGCGCGATTAGTGTTAGGAGAGAACAATTTGATCGTGGACCTAGGATCGAGGCATAGCTTTCGACAGGTACGTATATAAAAATATAAAAACAGGACAATTACTGAAATGATACTCCTCCTCAGGATCTTATCGCTGCGAAAGTAGACACAGAAAAGTTAACTGGTGATCTGGTAAATCTTGGACCAATTAGTAACACGCTTATATGTTCCCCTGATTGGGAATCTATGTTGCTGAAGTTGTAAATAAATTTTCCTTAATGTAAAAAGACATGACACGAATAACAGACGTGGCGACATATTTTTCTTCAAGACGTAATTTATTCCTTTTTTTTTTCTCTTAATATAGATAAGTTGATTGAAACTTATTTTTTTACACAAATTAGATTTACTAACTAAATCCATCGCACTATACAATGAACAATAATTCATAAAACCAACTTCTGAACTAACGGCGATACCTTCTTCTGTTTACCTAATCGTATCAACACGTCTTGAAAAATGTAAAAATCGTACATGAAAGTGGCACAAGAAATTTCTGTCCCTATTACACAATAAGATATATTATACTGCTTCCACTTCGCTAAGTCAAAAAAAAAAACGTTTTACGATTCACTCTGTAATCGTAAGCTTAAGTTTAAGGTTGGTAAAAATTAGGTCTTGCTCAGAATGACGAACTTTTAAGAATGTTGGACTTGCTTTTGCACAAGAGAATATCGTAGTAGGATACGATCCTATTATCGTTAATTATGAACAGAAACACGCATTGGTGATACAGTTAGAGCAAGTGCATTGCATTACAGAGGTATACACACATTACACACGCCGCTTAATAAATCATACCGAACTCTCTCAATCACTTCTCTCTATACTATGACCCTTTTTCATAGACTTCAATGCCTTTTCCCGTAATTTTTTCTCCAGTTCCTCAGTGTTCCCCTCACTTATATCGGATTCATCGGAGTCCGCGACCTTCTTCTTTTTGTGTTTTCGATGTTTTTTATGCTTCTTGTGTTTCTTGTGCTTTTTGTCTTTCTTCTTCTTCTTCTCTTCCACCTCGCTCTCCTAAGAACACAAATCAGAATAGATAATAATCTTCCCTAAAAATAAAAATAAATAATCAGCAAAATAATGACACTACCTCCGATTCACTGGTACTAGTTTTAGTCTTCTTTTTACGTTTCTTCTTCACCTTCTCTTCATCCGAACTGTCGTCGGCTTTCCTCTTCTTTTTCGTATCCTTTTCACCCACTTCCTCATCGTCTGTGCTCGAATCTCGTTTGGACTTCTTCGGGCGGACTTTTCCTTCATCGTCACTCGTCGAGTCTTTCCTCGACTTTCGTGATCTTGATTTTTCATCATCCGAAGAACTGTCTCTCCTCTTCCTAGTCTTCTTCGGTTCGTCGTCCGAGCTAGAATCCTTTTTAGACTTTCGCAATCGAGACCTATCGTCCTCGCTTTTACCCCTCTTCGTTTTCTGATCTTCATCGCCAGAAGACGAGTCTTTCCTCGATCTCCTCGACTTCTTAGTGTCTTCTTCCGCTTCCTTCTTTGATCGTTTACGAAGTTCGTTCTCGCTAGCATCCCGCTTTCTATCTTTTTTGTCCTTGCTACGCTCGTCCAACGATTCTAACAAAGGAAATTACATTATGTATTCTGCAATTCATTTTATTAATTATATTAGGTCAGTGTAGAAGTTTGTGTCCGATCCCTTGTCGTATTTTTATACGAAATTGGGGGCGAACTTTTGCACTGACCTAGTAGATGATGTAAAAGCTTACCTCCTCGATTTGTGTCTCGGATCTTCTTACTCTTCTCCACATGCTTCCTTTCCTCCTCAGAGTCCGAGCTGGAACCGCCTTTGTCCGATTTCTCGTCGTCCGAAGAAGCTTTCCTAGATTTCCTAGATTTTTCTACCTTCCTTGACTTCTTCTTACCTATAATATTAAAAATCTTGAGAATCCACTGAAGCGGCACTTTGAAGTAATTAAAAATCAGATCTACCTTCACTTTCACTATCGTTCGAGTCCGTAGAACCATCACGTTTCTCTCTCTTCGATTTCTTGGCCACCTCGATGGGTTTCTTTATGAGGACGGGCTCCGACGTCTTCTGACCTGACTTCTTCTCTTCTGCCACTGTTTTGATCGACTTTATTGCTTTATCGTCCTTCTTCAGAGGGAAAGCGTCTCCGGAGGTGAAGCTCGATTCTTCTTTCGGTGATTCCTCTTTGTGTTCCTCCCTGTAAATAACAATTATTCATGAACCAGATACCTTTGCAATGCCTTTGATATGTATGAGTGAAATAAACAAAATTCACATTTATGATAAAAAAAATAAACAAAGAAGCAAACTTACTTTGATGGTTGTTTAACTTTAACTGCGGCTATGATATCTTCAGTCTTTTTAAACGGCGAAGGCGTACGAGATAAACTCTTCGAGAACTGGAACGTTGCAGAGAATAGACATAGATAGAAAGATGAAGTATTTTCTTGGAATAAGATCGAGCAGAATCGATCGACTCACTCTGTGTCTGGTTACGGGAAGAGTGGTGGGTTGAAGTTTCTTTGGAGAAACGCTGGGGTCCGGTTTCTTGATGGACGCTGGTTCAGCTTTCTTGACGTCTTTCTCGGGTCGTTTGATCGGCTCCTCTTTGACGGGCTTCTCCTTCTCTTTACGTTTGTCGTCGGTGTGCTCTCGTTTCTCTTGAGACGATTTCCGTTCGAGCGATTTTCTGCGCACAGACAAAGGGTATAGGATTGGTCAGAATATGTCAGAAGTTTCGTTCTACACTGCTAAGCGGGGAAAACAGAACATAGCTGTGTTACGCTCCGACAATCGTAAGGTCTGTAACATAAATGTGAAAATACGGGGTATAACCACTTCACTCACCTGATCGCTTCATCCTCATTGCTAGAGGAACTACTTTCGCTACTTTCCGAGCTACTCGACTTAGACCTTCCGTTTCGCAATTCTTTTCGCGATCCCGTATCTGTTGATTTTTTAACTTTCTCCTCGACCTTCTTCTCCTTCGTCTTGTCCTTAGCGTCCCGCGAACGATCGGGAGATCGTTTCTCGTCTCTTGAACGATCCACCGACGATCTGTGATCTTTCGATCTAGATCTATGGTCCCGAGATCTAGATCTCCGATCTTTATCCCTCCTCTCCCTGTCTCTGGAACGGTCCCGCCTACTCGATCTGTCGCGCGAGGAAGATCTATCGTACCTGAGCGATCGATCCCGGCCGTCCGGCGAGTGACGCCTGCTGTCACGACGATCCGGAGATCGACGCCTGTCTCGCCTCTCCGATGATCGACGTCTACGGTCCAGGGATCTCCTTCTGCGTCTATCACCGGGGCTTGGCGATCTTCGTCGATACCTTGCCGGACTTCGACGCGGAGGGCTTCTGGGACAATTGCAATGTGTTAACAATACGCTTTCACAACTTCTAATACACTAATTGTTCTAACTTGTAAAAAAAAATAATCCAAGTCATATAGTCCATTTTAATTAAAAGTGTTCGTTTTTTAGGCTAGGAGATCTTAGGCATCTTCTTCTTTTAGGAAATTATGAATGAAAAAAGAAGTTAAAAGTGCGCCAATATCGCTGTGACTGTAGCTGGTGATCAAGGATTGAGATACTTTGTTGTCCCCTGATATTGCCGAATGCAATCTCTACTCGCGAATGACGAATAATTTTTCAACATTCAACGTTACCTTCTCCTGCTAGGTGCTCTGCGCACTGACGGAGGTCGCATGCTGCGGCTACCGCTGTATCTATCCATCCTGTCCCGCTCCCTTTCTCGTTCCCGTTCTCGTCTTCTCTCTCGTTCCCTCTCCATAGATCTCCTAAATTAAATTTACCTGATGGTTAATATCCCTCCAACTTTCACTCGAGGAATGTAGAAATATTTATAATTTCTTTTTTTATATTTCTAACTATGTGCATTTTATAATGACTGTGGTATTTAGCTAGTGACGTTTGAAAATGGTATACGGACGGCGGACAGCTAATTTGCGTACATATTATGACACGAAATTATTCACCTTCTGTTCCTGTCTCGTGATCTGTCCCGCGACCTGTCTCGTGATCTATCCCGTGATCTGTCCCTCGATCGGTCTCTGTCCTTGGATCGACCACGGTCTTTCCTGGGCGAGGGACTCCGTCGTTTAGGCACTGATTTCCGTTCGCGACTCGAGTCGCTCTCGCTACCACTGTCATCTTTATTAGTTTTTCTATAAGATCTCTTAGCCTGCACTCCGTCCTTCTTCTTTCTAATCTCGAAATCGTTCTTATCTTTCGCGCCCTTGTCTTCCTCTGACTCCGAACTACTACTTGTGCTCGCGTCTCGCTTCCTGCTGGAATCGAGATTATCCTTTCTCTTATCGGGCGATTTCGAGCGAGACTTCGACGATCTGGAGTCGCTCGAATCAGACCTCGACTTTCTAGACTTACTTCGGTCGTTGCTCTTCGACCTTGACTTTTTCGACCGTGAACGAGACCGTGAGCGCGATCTTGGCGACTTGGATTTCGTGCGTCTCGATTTAGAACGCTCCTGCGACCTGGACTTCGATCGTCGGGACTTCGATCGAGACCTGGATCGTCTGGATCTTGATTTCGAGCGAGATCGTCTCGATTTCGATGTAGGCGATCTTGATCGTCTTGTCTTCGAGTCACGACTCGGTGATTTCGATCGGGACTTTTTCGAACGATTTATCGGGGACTTAGATCTGGATCGAGATTTCTTGGCTTTCTCAAGTGCCTCCGGCGATGGAGTACGATTGTTTTTCTTCTTTCCATCGGCGATGCTCATTAGCTTCGCTTGCAATCGGGATATCGCGACAGCAGCTTCCCTGTTGACAGATTTCGATATATGATCTATAATTATGGCGTGCAGCTGAACAGTGACACTTACGGTTTAGTCTTCACTGGCATCAGCGGTATAGCGTTCTCGGGCTGAGGGGAATCCTCCCGTTCAATCTTCACCTCTGGCATTTCCTTTCCGTTGTCTTTTACGGAATTCTTGCTAGGTGACCTCGAGGACGATCGTCGCTTACGACTAGATCTGTCGCGGTCTCTGTGTCGATCTCTCGATCGACTCCTTTTGCTTCTGCGAATAATAATGCAAGAGTTATTATGTTATAATTCGTCTATAATCCGCAACCAAGAATTTATTCAGATAATTAGAAAATCATACCTATCTCTGTCACGGTCTCTGCTTCTATCTCTT
This sequence comes from Lasioglossum pauxillum, assembly GCA_933228785.1. Lineage (NCBI taxonomy): Eukaryota > Metazoa > Arthropoda > Insecta > Hymenoptera > Halictidae > Lasioglossum > Lasioglossum pauxillum. The sequence goes on from OW121704.1 coordinate 7,526,896, forward strand.
CTTCGCTCCTTCGACGAGCCACGTTCTTTGTCCTCTTTCTTTATCTTGTTCTCAGCTTCATCCTTCTCTTTCTCCCTCTCTTTCTCCTTCTCCTTTTCAGCCAACGAAGCTTGCAGCTTCTCTTGCTCCTCCTAATTCGATACGTTCAGAGTTAGAATAAACACCACAACGATACTTGTTCGTTTTATCAAGTATCAAAACATGGAAAACCTAAACTGAACCTCGCGTGTCAAGAAAACATTCGATTGAACGTTCCTGCTGAATGTTAAAATTCAGCCGTTCAACTGTTCATCTCTACTCGCTGTCTACTTCACGCGGTAAAACGAAAAAGACTTGCGGAGAGAAAATAAAAAAGTGTGACGACAAAAAAATTGTTGATAATCACCAAACGTTTTTTAATCTGATCTTTTTTCTGTTGCAAGAAAGCCTCTGGTATGCCGGTCACGCTTTCCTGAGCGGAGACCAAAAGGTCCCATAATTCGCCCATGAAAGACCGGGCATTTCTGCCGTTCAGGAAGCCCGTTAGGTTGATCTGCATTTTTCGTGGATCCGGGAACTGTAAAATACATAGTAGACCGGTGTCAATCGTTGCCACTCTATACAACCGAGCGAAATAGACGGCGCGTTCCGTTTTGCTATTGGAATGCCACGAACGCAACAGAAACGTCGCGCGACATATGTAATCATCGGTAACAGAGTATGCGTGTGTGTGTGTCCACCTCCCTATGTTGCTACTAACTGCTTTTCCCCCTCGAGTCTTACCGCCAACAGTGAATCTCCTCACGGTTTCACGTCTGCGCTAACAACTAAGATACGCCAAGAAAAAAAAACACATTACACCGATCGATAAACGCACAAATAGCACAGAATTACATTGATACCTTCTCATAACTTCGACAAACACTCTGCCAACGAGGGCAGAGAGTCGCTGAAACGCATAAGTACATGTTAGCTGAAAAGTCGAAAGGATTAATAGAGAGAAGGAACACCGTTCCACCAACCTGTGACGTTGACAAACAGTGTCAAACCGAGTAGAGATACCTCCGGCGTGGTCCACGACTCAGTCGCGTCCAGCATCGAATGACCTGCAAGTTCCTCGGTTCTTCTGGTCGTAATGGGTGGTACGATGACCAAAGAAATCTGCGTCCAGGTGTAGTCGAGGTACTTCAGGCTGCGGTGATGTCCTTGGGAGCCGACCAAGCATCCTGTCCAGGCAGGATGATTCGTTGGTGACATGGTTTCAGCTGCAGGCAGTTCGATGATGGTAGAAAGCTGTACCACAGCTTTCACAGGTGTGGCTCTGGCAGGTAACCACCTCGAGCGAGGTAGCCACGAAAGTGGCGGTCGGTGCAGCTAGTAGACGACGCGATTACGGCAACGCAGACATCTGCAGAATGGTAGAAGACCTCGGGCAGAGCTCCGTTTAAGGACGAGAAGTGTGGCAACGGCTCGACGGCGACGAGATTATTGCGAGCACGCCGATGACGATGAACGGTGGACGATGAACTGCCGAGGCTGAAGTTTCAGCAGTGGTTCTAAGACGACGTTGATATACACCGGCTCGCCTCGGCTAGCGTTGGACGGCTGATAGAAAGGCGGCCAATCGGATGTAGAGAGGAGCACATCCGAATGCCATTTGGACAATAGGGTTGAGCCCCACCAACGGTCTCTACTTATACTAACGGGGAATTCAAACATACGTGATAAGAACTTGCTTGTACATGGGCACTGTGTTGCAGGATCAGCTACATCAGAGTTTTCTTTTTTTTTTGTGTGTATGTATGTGTGTATGTGTGTTTTGGGTTGATATATTTATATATAGGATTATTTTGCTCGGAAACGGAGACGGTTTTCGGAGAAATAAAAACGGGACACACAGGACATATACGGGAACGATGATACTCTTTTTTTCTTGTTTTGTCAGAATTTAAGAAACAAAAAACAATGAGGCAAGCATGATTAAATTAATGGTAATTCTGCCTCCTTGCTTTTCACCTCCAAAATTAGCACTTTGTGCGGATTTTGGATGATAATGGATTTTGTAACTGGTTACAAAACTTTGTGCTGAAATAATGTGTATTTATCGATTTCCTATGATGAGGGGAAAAAGCCAAGTGAACGCATTTCATAATTCGTTTATAACTTTAGTCTACCTCGTAGTTCGGACTAAACTCTACTGAAGATCTGAAGCGATGCAAGTCCCTTACCTTTTCCTCCAGTTGGTTATATACAAATTCTACCACAACGTCGTCCTCCATGCCCAGGATCTGTGTGATCTTCGTGGTGATCCATGGTTTGATCACGTCGAGCTTTACTTTGCTCATATCCACCTGTGAGAGGGACACACATGGTACAGATTCAATTTTTACAGAGTGCCAAACTGATTAACTAAAATCACTGCAGCTCAAACATTTGTATGTATCCTGAATACTTGGGAAAATAATTGCATGTGTATTGTCCATATGCCTCATAATGTGATACTCAGAAGGAACGCGAAAGAAATTTGCAAGAAACAGTCTGATTGGTCAGGCACACTTAGTTGAGTCACACGCTTTTTTGCTAATCGCTGAAAAGATTACTAATCAAACCTACTGTAGGTTTCCCTATATCAGACCTGGGCGACGGTGGCCCGAAAAACATATGTTGCTGTTTCTCTCCTTCTCTTGCTCGGTAAGACAGTCCCAGAGTAGTAGCAACATGTGTTTTTCGAGCCACCGTCGCCCAGGTCTGCCCTATATGAACTTTAATTTCCATCTAATATATAAAGCAGAAAAATATGTCTGTATGTTCCAACCAATTACCGAGCAGAGCTGCTAGATGGTGGCACGAACACAAGGATATTGATTAAAAAAAGCAAAAATCGCTACAATAGAGATAATAACTCAGAAAATAGCGTATAAGCGAGATTTTATCAAAATTGCTCACTGTGCGTCGCTTGCCAGGGCAACCCGCCCAGAGGTCCTGGTTGCGAGGGTAGGCAGCTAATTACTTATAAATTCCAATACATTTATAAAAAAAATGAACTCATACGTTACTATGAATTTTTAATTCCAAATGAGTGTGATTTATAAGCCTCAATTATATCAGAACTACAGTCAACCCTCGATAACTCGAAAACCTCTAAAAGACGAAAATTTTGTTCATTCCCTTTCTCTGCACTTTAAAAACACCTCTGTAAATCAAAATAAAACTTCCTTTAACTCGAATTATTTTCCACAAGTTTGAAAGCTAAGCAAGCTGAAATAGCAGTAAATGTTTTACGAAGTTTTATAGAAAGATGCAATGATATTGAAGAAAATGTAGGTATTCTCTGCTTTTAACGCTGAATAAAATCATAGATTTCTTTAATATGTAATAGTAATATGCAAGAGCCTAGTAGATTATATTTACTATATGTATATAATAAATAACTTATCTTCAAAAATTGAACTTTTTTCTTTGAAACTATTACAAGCAGCAAATTATTAACTCTTGTATAAATCCCCTGTAAGTCGAATTTTCGAAGGATAAACACCACTCTTACTCGAAGACTTTGATAGTTTGAAAGATTTTAGTTCTTCCCTTGAGATTCTAGTTATCGAGGTTCGACTGTACCACTACTTCAGGTGTATCACAACACAAGAGGGTAAACTACCCTTGTCCCTATGCTGTCCTGAGTACCATGTTATGAGACACGGATGGTACAGTGTAACTTGATACGCTGCATACTGCAATATGTAGATTCGAATACCATGCAGACATCTTGTTAGTTATTGAAATATTGAAATTATAATGGTGGATGAATATCTACCTTCTGTGTCAGAGAATCTCCGAACTTCATTTGCTTTAGAAGTTTCTTCTCTTTATCGCTGAACCTCGTGTCCTGCGACGCCGTAGTCCCCTATGCAGATCCCAGAAATATCGAGTTAGCAAAAAACATCAAGTATTAAAGTATCTTAATGAAATCCTTTAGTGGATATTGAGTAATCGAAAATCGAATCGGGTTGGTAAAAAGGAAGTTAGCTAATTTACCGTGTACATCATCTTGGCAACGTGTAGAAATTAGAAGCTGCACAATACTCGATACTCGAAGCCTGGCGGCGTTCCAATCCTCCTCTTCAACGTCAGATTAAGAAGAGCTGCTTTCACAACCACGTAGTTAGTTGTTAACGCGCCTTCTTCTCCATGAAATGGCCACACATTTGCGTATATACAAATATCAAGCGTTAGAATTAAACGTAGAGACGCGAACTCACGATAAATCAATTTGCCAACATGGCGGCCCCGTCGTTAAATCGGTAAATTGAAGTTGCTTAGCAATGCACAGGACAGCCACGCTCTACTAGTATTGCCAATGGATGCGAAAATAGTGCGAAAATAGCGGGCTTTCAAATTACGTAAATTTCATATGATGCTTTACTCCTCGTATCGAACTCTGACAGGCTTTAAAACTACGTGTCTTTTTATCATTGTGTGTAGCACGTTTATTTAATAAAATAATTTAATAAAAATTTGTCTTACATATAATGTTTTCAGTTTTACCAGTTTTGCCAGGTTTTACTATAGAGAGCAGAGAGAGATACATATATAAGGTCTATATATTTAACAAGATTATGTTTAATATGTATAATATGAGGGTCCAAAGTAGAGAAAGAATCTAGGAAAATAACTCGCAGATTTCAATGCATTTTTCTGTCTCTGAAAGACTTTTTGACTGCCCTAATGACCAGAGCGCACTGCGTCAAACCTTCCTCTTTACAATGAGCCCTCCACCAGCCTATAATTTGCTGAAATAAGGACAGCATTTGCTTTCCCGCAAACCCATATTTTCTAGTAAGATTCTAGTAAGATTCTAGTTGTAACTAGCGCATAGACTACCGTCTTAGGGTTAATTGGTGTCATCAAAAAGGGTTAACACTTCGAATAGTTCTTTTCTCGTAATCTTTATCTCCTGTACAGCACGGTCGACGCGACTACCTGTAAAGAATCCGCTCTATTGATCGAAGGGACAAAGGCGGGGACTCATTTTTTAATTTTTTATATTAGTTATAAGCCATTTTTTCGAACTAGTAAAGAAAGATCGGGGTACTCTTTGGAACTTTTTTTGTAACTCTAGCTAAAGTAATTAATTAAGTAAGTAATTAACTAGCCATATCAATATTTCCTAACCAAGAATAGTATATGATACAATATAGTATATTAACAGTATGTACAACTTATCTTTGTGTTAACAATGATTGCAGATGAAACTACGAACCTGACGCTTCAATATCCATGTGGATAACTTAGCGAATTTCAATTGGACAAAAACAGGATTAACGCAATTACGTCGTCAAAACTTAGCCTAACTTTGAACAGGTGGACCGACTACTGCGTTACGTTAACAATAACAATTTTCACGCTACATTATGGGCCGTTTCTTAGAGTACGTAATGATGGTATTTGAAATTAATTTAGAGAAAATTATTAAATCGACTTTTGGCGAAGCTTCGGTAACAGCGGTTACTATATATATTAATGTTTACTAACTGGCAATTGTTTAACGCGAAGCGCTGAGACCTCCTTGACGACGGAGCGAAAATGAAAAAAGATAAGCGGCCTCTACACGGCCAATCAGAATGACAGTCACGTCGAAGATTGGCATTCGGATTGATGGTGAAAAATTAATATTGACGGACTGATGGAATGGACTGATGAATTTCCAGATATTTGATAGGTCCTTCGTTATTGTAGCAGATTGAAGATTGGCATTCGGATTGATGGTGAAAAATTAATATTGACGGACTGATGGAATGGACTGATGAATTTCCAGATATTTGATAGGTCCTTCGTTATTGTAGCAGATTGAAGTCAGCATTGACAGTCTGACTGATCAATCAGACTGTCATTCCTGATTGACCGTGTAGGGGCCGCTATTGATCAATTGTTTCGTCACTTTCTTTTGTTCACTGTTATTTCACACGCTAAGTAGTAGTGCTCTGTCCACATCTCGCCAGCTTTTGACGAACATATTGCATAAATACCGTGACATAATGGATAATGCAAGTTTGAAATTTCTGAAACTTTCTTCTCGACTGACAATCTTGTTTTTTTCTTTTTAATATTTTTCAATATTCATACATTTTAGAAGGAACCACGCCCATATCGACCATCTTACTTATTTAATTGTGAACCGCAGAAGAGGGCAAGGACTACTTCAGAGGAGTTCGACGATGAGCTGGGAAGTTTTCTCCGTGATCTGGAGGGGACTGGTTCTAATGAATCCTCCTTAACATCAATTAGCGACGACTTATCCGCATCCATCCCCTACTCGCCTCTGACACATGTAACCGCAAACACGTCAAAGTAGGAACATTAATCTTTTTAAGTTTAATAATAATTGTAATTAAATTTTATAATACATGGTGTAATGAACTTGTATTTGGGCAAGGACTACTTCAGAGACGGTCGACGATGAGCTGGCAGGTTTTCTCCGTGATCTGGAGGGGACTGGTTCTAATGAATCCTCCTTAACATCAATTAGCGACGACTTATCCGCATCCATCCCCTACTCGCCTCTGACACATGTAACCGCAAACACGTCAAAGTAGGAACATTAATCTTTTTAAGTTTAATAATAATTGTAATTAAATTTTATAATACATGGTGTAATGAACTTGTATTTGTTGTAGCAACCACCAGATGCTGCAAAATCAGCAGCTTATATTATATAACCTAACGCTAATCCAGGAGGCGATGAAAAAGATGAACGACAAATTGGAGTGAGTATGACATTATCATCACAATTTTTTAAAATAATTTTTATAGAAAATTTACTAATTTTTCTTCGCTCCCATAATCAACAGGGAGCTATGTCGAATTACTGCGGCGGAGCAGAGCGGCAGCGGCCGCATTTTCTCCCTCTACGATTTGTAGAGGCAGTAAATATTATTTAAGTTGTAAGTATACTTTTATATAATACAAGTAGTTATGTATATGAAATTTGTTAATGTGTAAATTAATGTTTATTTTTTTTAGATCGCCTATTTCGTAAAATTGGGAGGGTTCTCCTTGAAAGAAGCGGTAAACACCTCTTTCAAGGAGGCGCTCACCGATTTCGCAGCGTCGCTGTAGACGTGGTCGGGGTCGGGTACGGAGGGAACCCAACCACTATGTAAAACAAGAATAATACGGGCCATTTACGGTAAGCATTGTACATCATTGATTTGGTTTAATTTCATTATTAATTTATTTATTTATCTTAATTTGAACGAATGTTTCAGACGCAGCGATGCGGAGTACTTTTTTCCAAAAACCGTCCAGAAAGGAATTCGACGTGACGGCGACAGCGGCACTGAAAGCCGCGAAGCAGAGGCGCCGGAAATGGGAAAAAGGGAGGGATACCCAAACAACGACCTCCGGCTACGACGACAACGACGAAGAAGCGTAATTTTTTTCAAAATTGTAGACTACATTTTATTTTTCAAATTTTTTTGTTGAAATTATTATGCGATATAGTGGAATAGGCCTTTTTAAATTTTTCAACGATTTTGAATTTCATCTACTCAATCTTTTTTGTAACTGCATAACGATCCGTAGTCTAGCAATAAATGTTGTGAATGTGATCAATTTATATGTAAACTAGAGGGCTATTGTTGCTCGCTCGCTTCGCGAGCTCAACGAGCTCTACTCAATCTTTTTTGTAACTGCATAACGATCCGTAGTCTAGCAATAAATGTTGTGAATGTGATCAATTTATATGTAAACTAGAGGGCTATTGTTGCTCGCTCGCTTCGCGAGCTCGCGGGCAGGACTGCTCTTGCGAGAATGTTAGTGGTACGCATGGCTAGTAGGGCCCACAGCTATTAATGTCTTTCATTTTGTGTGTGACTCTCCACGAGCCACACAAAGAACTTCCCGATTCGTTAGTTGCTGTATATTATTATTATTATTATTTATTAAGTGTACGTTTTAAGAAGATTATACGTTTTCAGGGAAATTCAATAGTTTTCTACTTATCAAAATGTTTGCTATATGGCGTCGCATTAAACCAATATCGTATGCTCGTTGCTCGCTTGGTTCCTTGTTATAGCATACTAATGTTGCAAAATAAATTGTCTTAATTAGTTTTTCGCAAACGATACAACTCATCATTATCCGGGTTTGCAGTATTGATCTTGGTTTTCTTCGATACTATTAATTTAAATTTTCTCAAAATATATAAACCGCTCAATTTTGAAACTCTGCTCAGTGCTACATACAACATTTGTAAAGTTCGCCTTTCTGATTTTTTAAAATCCAAACATACTTTCTCGTATGTTTTTTATCCCTGACTTTTATGAATCGTAATCGCTTCAGCAGGAACCACTGGAAATTGACTACGTGTGATTTGATATTTTTCCTCACTCGACATATTTACTTGATTCGATATTTTTATTATTGGTGTTAAATTTTGATCAATATTTGCATTTTTCATATAATCACGATAACGAGTTCTTACTTTCACTCCTACTCTGGCCAATTGAAAATCTAACCACAATATAGACGGAATTTTAGTATTTTCTTGAAAAGTAATAAATTTTAATATTCCGCATGTGTGCTCCATTAACCAATCCGTTTTCAACATCACTGTTATTAATAATTATCATATAGTTCATATTAATTTTCAATTTAATCTCAGTTAATAATTCGTTTTGAACTGATTGTTTTTTAAAAGATTGTAATATAAATTTTTTTTTGTACTTTCATCGATATTCTTTGAAAATGTATTCTCGGGAGTAGAGATGATTAACTCACTCTTGCATTGGGATAATTTTCGATTATTGTAAGCGGAAACATCATCGTAAGGTACAAAAAAAGATTTAAAAAAAAAAATTTTTTGTGTAATTACGTTTGTTTCTTCGGTGGAAACTTTCCGTTCTCTCGTATAAATTGCATTGTTGAATGAACTTCTTTCGAAAAAAACTAAAAAAACTAAAAAACTACTTGACCAATATGGACCAAAATCTAATCAGCTCTAAGTTACAGCGGGGCACATCGATTGCATCATTCATCATTCCGATCGCGTTGTTACTTTTTCTGAAAACGTTAACGAAAAATTTGATACCATAGAAACGGACATACGTACACACACACACATACCGACATTTTGATAAAAATAGTCTAAAATGACTCCAATGACCATGAAACGTGAAGATCTGCTAAAAATTCGATTTTCGATTTTCGGGGTAATTACAATAACTTCCCTATAAAATCGGGAAGTTAAAAACCATTTTGTAACCTGCATAATATGCGAAAGTTATTAATCTACGGAATCAAATATCGCGCGATTCCTAAAATATACCCAGACAGCACACCGGCTCGATTTCAGCCTGCTTTTTACCCAGACAGCACAGCCTGCCCGAGCCCACCGCCGGCCCAAACCTCCCGAGGCCCGTGACCGGCAGGTTACTACCTAACACAATGCTTGGATCGGCTCGAGGCTGATTCCGTTGGATCCGTGCCTGCTTCTTATGCGCGCAATGGCCCGGAAATAGCCAGGCATGGGCTCGAGCCCACAGCCTGACGGCCGTGCCAGATTTCAGCTAGATTTCAGCCAGAGTCTAATGTGGCCAATCAGTGCTTCGATTGAGCCCAACTTTTCTCGCGCATGCGCGTCACAGTGCGGGTCGCGTGGAAATGAGGATTGCAAGGGTGCGGGATTCACGTTCTCATTTCTTAATAATACAAAAATTTGATATTTCAGTAGTCAATAACGCTAGATAAAAGATCAATCTAGGCCGTGATCGCCCTCGAAACTCCTATTTTTACATTTACGAGTCGTAATTTGCATCATACGGAAGCATACAACTGCGCATGTAGCTATTTTCATAACATATATAATGCAAATTACGCCTCGTATAGGAAAAAAAAAGACTTTTGAGGGTATTTGCTGCCTAGATTGATCTTTTATCTGGCGTTTTTGACTACTGAAAAACCCCTTGTTTGTATTATCACGAAATGAGAACGCAAATGCCGCACCCTTGCAATCTTGTAAATGGGCTGAAATCTAGCTGAAATCTGGCACGGCCGTCAGGCTGTGGGCTCGAGCCCATGCCTGGCTATTTCCGGGCCATGGCGCGCATAAAAAGCAGGCTGAAATCGAGCCGGTGTGCTGTCTGGGCAGTTTATAATAGACAATTTCATGATACAATGCCAAATTCTTTGAAATTATCCTGTCCATTCTTCCCGCGTACTGGGTACATGTACAGGACGCACCCGCTCTGATCCCCCTCACCCCCCATATAAGCCAAGCGTAGGCGTGGCGTAGGCACTGTCGACGAGCATAGCTTATACATCTTTCGACAATGTGACGTCACACCGTCTTCATCTTTACCGAGGGGAAAATTATCTGCGCCGGGTCTATAGGTATATATGGTCTAAGGTTGCACCGAGCACTATGGCCGCCACGGGGAGCGAGACGAGCGGCCGGGAGAAGCGGGGGTATTCCACGGGTATTCCTTGAATTCCCTAGCTCGCGTGCTATTTTTGCCCATGCCTGGCATACGGGCAAAAGGAAATTGTTTATTCATAATTTGATTCGTTGACATTGTAACTTCGACCAATAACAACATTATATGTACCTAATAGCTGCTAATAGCCAATGAGAAATGTGTTCCTTCCAGGCCACTCTTTATAATCGTTGTATTGGCTAACCTGCTATTTTAAAATTAAAGGGCTGGACGAGAAATCAAATTCAACTGAATTCAACGAAGAAATAACAGTGTTCAATGGAGTTAAATAATTTTGAGAAGCTCACGCTTCAAGCTCGCCAAATCGATACAGGTATCGAACATTTAAGTAAAATATGGAGTAAGCCTGATATTTTTATCGGACGATTTGTAGAAGATAGTGAAGAAACGAATGTTCACATTGAAGCATTATGGAACAGTATACACAGTACACAAGTATGGAACCATATACAAGCATAATTAATTATTTAAAATAATAAAACTCCTATTATTATATTACTATTCATTATATAATATTATTATATTAGAAAAGAATAGAGACAACAACACTGGAAGTAGATAAGTATACAGAAGATTTATCTACAGAACATACTCTTCAAGAAACCAGGAAGACATACGAGTTACTGAAGGAACAGTGTGACAATATAGAACTTATTTTTGAACAATATGGTTACCAATATGACAATAACGAGACATCAGACCAGTAAGTATTAATATTACTAATTGCGTATATAATAAAAATATAGTTACGAAAACAGGAAGCTTAGAATTCTTTACTTTATTCTATAAATAAAATGACGGTAGTTTAGATTGTAAACAATTTCACCTATACATATGGTTAAAACAATGAATAATAAATGAAATTCAAATACCAATTATTATTAACACATTACCAACCAGTGATTATTGCATAATTTTGAAAAATTTATGGTACATGGCTAAACACTTTTTAATGGAACCTTCAATAGCAACAGCAATTTTCATTGTGAATTAGCAAATCACCCTTATTAACTTCATCTAATAGTTTCACATTCAAGATTGCAATGTGAATGAAAATTTCTATACTTTCTTTTGGTATAGCACAATAATTGAAAATCCTATTAATAGGCTTCTAGTAGGTGAAGTGTTAAGATAAATAATGATTGAATGTTTAATGAATCAATGTTCACAATATTCTAGATAGAGAAAGATTTTTTAAATAAGAACAAGAAAAATAAGAGCAGAGTATACAGATACTTGTGACTAATTATACATAATATTGATGATTTTATAGACAAAGTGCAAATAGTACCAACATAAGCGAGCAAGAGATTGTCGAAAAAGCGACAAGAACTTTAGAAGTTGAATTTACACCGGATCTTAGTTGGAAATGTAAAGCAAAGCAAACCAAACAGTCAACTTCAATATCTAATATAAGTAATACACCAAATTCAATTATATCACCGATACCTGAAAATTCAGCATCAGTTTTAAAAGACATTTCTCTGTCATGTAAAGATTATTTATCTACACCAATAATATGCACACCATTTAGAGAACGTCCAAGAGAACCATTTTACTCTAAACATTTCTACGAATCCTTGAAAAAGTGAATTTTCAAGTTCTAGATTGTGAAAAGTGTATTTTTAAAATTATGTATTCTATGGCTTATATAAATATATATACATAGAAAATTAATCTTTTGCACATCTAATCATTGAAGTATGAAAAATGTATATTAAAATGGTTGTGGCTTTTCGCCATTGTACGATATATAGAAATAATAACTATGTAATTTATAATGTAAATATAGTCCAATTGAAGTAATGAGACTGTATTATAGTGCTATTACTTTCTTGTGTTAATGTCGCATAATTTCCTCTTTGTCTCGTTTTTGTTTATCTCTAGTATGACGAATGTTAGAGACATTACGACACTAATGGATTTAATTATTTTATATTTTTTAACTTATCAATCTTGTAAAATTAATGTAAATACTTCGACAATCAATGTTAATAAATATTACATCCTAAATTAAAATGGATTTCTAATTTGTAGACATTGACACGAAATAAGAATATTAAATCCAGTGGATTTAAACTTACCGCTTACCTATATCAAAGGTCCATGATCGGATCCTTTGTTTTTACATAAGACAACTTTAAGAGCGTACTCGCATTTCCAGGATTTCAAGGGTGCGGGATGCGTCTTATCATTTCTAGATAATGCAAAGATGGGGTTTTTCAGTAGTGAAAAGCGCTAGATAAAAGATCAATCTAGACCGCGATCACCCTCAAAAGTCCTATTTTTACGTTTACGAGGCGTAAAAATAGGACTTTTTCTTAAACAAAAGTGGGATCTGTTAAATAATACACGTTACGTTTATAGTTAAAGATATAATAGTAATAATTTGACCTATACTAGATATTTACATAGCATTGAGGAATGATTTTAAATTACATAAACGAAATTAATTTATTACATAATTTAATATTCTTAGTAATAGTACCTTTATACTTTATATTTTATACTTTATACTCTTAGTTATTTACTATCACCATTAATAATACATATGCTTTCCATTTTCCACTTCTGTAAGATGAATTCTCTAGTATTTACAAGTCTTACAGAGACTTCTACACGCGCTGCTAAATCGTATGTTCCAGGGGCTGGAAGTACAGCTTGTAATTTTACAGTATTGCTAGTAAGTGGTTCTATATGAGAAAAAATCGCCGAGTGACATGCGTATCTATAAAATGTAGAAGCTTGCGGAGAATACAGTTGCGATTTTATATTTGGAAGATGAGTTCCGCTGAAGAAAAAAATAGATTAATGTGAATATTTAAAAGTTTTTTTTACATAATCTTAATATGATGCAGAAGATTAATGATATTTACCTGCTGGTACCTATTGTATTGACTTTAACAGAAATTTGTGATTCCAAATGATTTTGTATGTACATTATTACTGGAACGAAGCACAATCGATTTTGATTGAAATTATGTGTAATGTGTCTAGTATGACTCAATTGAAAGGATATAACATTTTTCAAGTATTCCGTCTCTAAAACTTGTTCTTTGCTAGTCATAGTCAATGAATCGGGCACATTTTTATCTGGTCCAAATATTTTCAAGCGCGTTTCGTATTCGCTGGGTTCAATTTGAATTTCTTTTGGATGTTTGTAAGTTTTATTCAAATATTCAAGATCAAGATGATGTTGGCCGAAAACTTGTCTTGAAACAGTACCACCTTCCACCACAGTTGCTTGCCATTTAAGTATCAAAGTAGAGTTTAATGTGACGGCAGCTGACAATGATGTTTGCTCTGCAGTTTGTGACGATCGTTGAAATTGCTGTTGTATTTCAATTGTGTTTTCATTCACATCCAATGATGGAATATGTCTTCTTTGTATAAAACTGATATAAGGGTAATTCAAATCTAACATTGTGTTATCATTTTCTTGAGTTAAAGACACATAAGAAAACGTTGACTCGCCCTCGCATTTTTTCTTTAACTTTAACATTAAATGAAACATTTCTTGAGGTTGTATTTTAATATTACTTGGCGCGACAGACGAACTAAATACAGACCAAGTTTCACTTTGAAATAAAATTTTCGATAATGTAATTTCATTCATAAAAGAATCATGAATGCGGTTCGTATTCTTTACGGATACTATCACATTCAGAGTAGGTGAAGTATCTTTAAACAATACACTCCTCGAAGCAACTGCACTAATTTGTATGGAGTCTAAAACCGTGAAATGCCACGTATGTCTGCAAAGTCGATGCTTTACCACACTTTTCGAATCAACGTTCTCATAGTAAAAAAGTAAATCTAAACGATGATTTCCTTTTTCGTGCGGTGCTTGTATCCATAATGGTATTGTACAAGTCTCTCCTACATCTAAAATATTAGACTCAGAAGGTAGAGAAATTTTTGTTATAAGTTTGTTATTTTTCTTTGTTGTATGTTCTGAAATGAAAATCACTATATTAAAATATTAACATCAATTTGTCAAAGAATTACTTTATAATCCTATTATACATTTGGACATTTTGTGAAATATACTATATCATCTAAATTTACCTTGTATATTTATGTATTCATCTCCTAATGATAACAGTTTTGCGTCCGTGGACGCTAAGTGTACATTTTTCAATGGTGCGTTTCCTACATTTTTTAATTTCATATCCACTTTTTGAATTTCACCACACAATATTTTTGACGATACGTTACTAAAGAAAACCTAGAAGTAAATATAATTTTTTGTATAATTAAATAATAAAGATATTAGTAAGCATTTGATATGAAATCGTAATTGAAAGTGTCTAAACTACCTGCATACACGGTGTTTTTTCGATAACATTCATTTCCAATCTATAATCTACACCATACAAATTCGCACCAGGTTTTTCTTGAACGTTCTTTAATTTAGGCCCCTTAACTTCGAACAGCCTTTTTCCAGAAATAGCTATTGTTGGATTGACAACTGGTAAATCTGTTGTATGTGTTGGATTAGATAAATCATAGCTTAAGCCTAACACTTTTAATTCTCCCACGTATTTTGGTATGAGGTACAATATTATATGTTGTTTACAAGTTGGTTGCAACAAAATTGTTTCTATTACTTGTGCCTCTGCCGATTTTACGTTCTCCGTCGACTTAATTTCATTTGACATTTGTTCATCAGCAGAAGTGAAAGACCATAATAACGTTATATTAGATAATGGCAGCGGTATATGTAACGGATTGTATAATTCAATAAAAAAGTGCACTGGTTCATTCAGAACTGCATTTGCTTTTACACTATTATTACTTGTTTTTGAATATAATGCAACTAATGGTTTAAATATCATAGGTGGCGATCCCTGAGCTTCCGTTATTAACATTTCCTCCATTCTTGACCATCTAACATCATCGCATTCTTCAGTGTCAAATGAAACATGACTTGCTGGAAAATTGTTTTCATACGGCTTAGCTGCAGGACCGTATAATACTTTGATATTATTACTATCTATTAATGGTAAAGGCAAGATAGGAAGCTCGTGACGATCTGATAAACCTTCCTGTAACAGTAACTGTAGCATGTAATGATTAGTATAAAAAAAACACAGTATATACTTATACACACATTAAGAAACGATCTACGGTCTACGATCTACAATCTACAATTAATAGGAATAAATGGACATACATTATGGATATGTAAAAATTCACGCAAAAATGTAGCTTGTTGTGGCGCTGCTTGTTTGCTATAGGCATTAAGCAATTTCTCAAATGCTTTAACAGCCTCGCTAATTTGTTTCAACGATGCTGCCTGTCTACCAATAGTGAAATATATATGATCTTCAGCCAGCGACCATCCTCTTCCATCATACACCTAGTAGCAGATACAGTTGGTAAATATGTACATATTATCTAGTTTTACTGTATTATTTTCATTATTTTCGACAACTAATAAAAAGTACCTGATACGCTTGTTGGTAACATCGTAATGAATGTTTTCTTTGACCTGCTTTCGAGAATCTATGACCAGCAAGAACGGCATGAAAGGCATATTTGCGCATCATTTTTGGTCCAATAAAGCAATAAGCTGCTTGTTCTAATAATAGTGCTGAACGTAAATCTGATTCTTCGCTAGTCATACGAATTAACTGTTTCGCAGCCTCTCCGTACAGATTTCTGCCTTTTAAACATTCAGCACTGAGAAGCGTTGCTCTGGTTGCAAACTGAGGCTGTTTACAACTGTTTAAGTAAGTCAATATTGCATCATCCATATATTCAATAGTCTTTCTGTTAGTTTCACCTTGCATGAATGCACTTAAAGCAGCCATTTCTAGAGCACCTGCATAATAAAGCCAAGCTTGATCTGCTGCAAAATCTCTTTTTGCGCTATGATATGTTTGGTAAGCAAGTGAATAGTGACCGAACATGAAACACAAGTCACCTAAGCGACGCAACTGTAATTCTGGAGATTCTGTTGTATAACTGAAATCCAAACAAGCTGGATCTTTATATATTTATATATGCAATTTTACAAATTTCTTTGTTATCTACTACTACAATACTTAGGATTATCCAAAAGGATGGTATATATAATATATACATATAATAAATATTGATAAACAACATACATTACAGCATTTGATGCAGTAGGTCCTGGTATGCCAGGCTTGTTTGTTCCAAACCATCGTCTTGTCGCGCTAAATAGTGATCTACTAACACCTTTCTTATTCGATGTTACATCGTTTAATAGACCAATTTGCTTTTCTACATAAGGTAATAAGCTTTTCAAACAGAATTCTGTAATTAATGTTCTTAGCCTTTCAAGGTCTTGAGTGGATAATCTAGCACCATGTTGCGTTGTTACATAACTTGGAGAATCTGCCCAAACATTTGCATTTATCGGTGTATCATTGACTGTTTGTCCTTTCGCGTTTACAACAGAACTTATATTTTCTGTCTTCTCAATAGTTGGACTTAAAGGATGAATGGTTACAGAAACAGCTTCCTGACCAACTTCTAAATGCATATTTGCAGATTCAGATACTTCAGAAGGAAAACTAATAGTGCTATTCGCATCTGGAGAAAACAATACAGAACTATGTGGAGCTACTGGTGTTCCAGCCTGACTTGTTCTAAAATATAAATTATTAATTAATTATTTGTTATTAAATATAATTAAGGGAAAATGTAATATGTAATGAGAGACTATACTTTTCTGTATCTGTAGTAACTTCATTTGGCATAGAAGAAACACCACTGGTATCTGCAGGTGTACGAGGAGAGCTACTTTGCTCGCTGCCACCAGAAGTATCCGAATGCTTCACTAAAAATTGACTCCAGGGATCTGGTAGATGTGTATTGTCATCAATTTGACCTGGTGGTCTTGAATTCATTTGCAATAAAAAACAATTGTTAGCACCGTAGATATTTTTCATTTCCGTAAAAACTATTTCAGCCCTACAAAAATTATAAATGATTACTTGAACTGCACAGAATTCAGCTTAGAATGATTATTGTAAATTGAAATAAAAAATTACTTATTCCTATCGTCCTGTACAATATCGTGTACTAAAATGTAATATCTAAGAGTATTGTTATTAAACCATTTTGGCAATTTCCCAGGTATACTTTGATGTAACTGTGCACCCATAGTTTGTATCTTTTCCAAAGGATTATCTTCTGCAGTAGAAACAACTATCATACAAGCAAGAAAATGCTTCGTAAATTCGTGATCCGACGGAAATTGTACACTTAGAAACATTTCTCTCCATGCCTCGAACCAAGGAACCGAGACTGGTATATCAAGCTCTGTAGTTCCAATTCGAACTATAGTCGTATGTTCGCATATAACCAGACTAACTGCTTCGTTCAACATCTTTTTAGCAATGTTTAACTCTGGTGGATAAGCATTTACATCTTGTATAAAAAGTCGGAGGTTCCTAACTGTCACTGTATTTCCTTGTGGATCTTTAAAATGACCTATGAAAATGAAAGAGTATACTAACAAAGTATTTATTTGATTATTAAATGTAGTTACATATTTTAAACTTAATGAAAAAAGTTTGTTGGGGAATTCAATAACAATAAAAGTTAATTGAAATTATTAACGGAATTAGAGAAAGAATCATAGAATTCCTACCTTCAGTATTTAATTTGCAGAACGGTTGTAGCAGTTCAACAAATGATAAATTATTTTTTTGACAAGTGGAATCAGCAGCGGCTGAACAAACCGCAGCAATTTGCGGAGAAAAAGCATTGCTTATAAATTCCCGAGGGGTTATCTTACACTGAGCCATGATAATTTCTAGTTATAAGCTTTATTCAAGTTACCGAGGTTACGTATTACTAAGAAATAGATTTACACAATAATCATTTTCGGTGCTACATTACTGTTGTTTATTATCTCAGCAACTAAATAAGAGAAACCGAACTTCCAACACATCTCGAAAACGTTGTAATAAACATCTCTACCGAACAGCTGTTTTGTGGATATTTACCCGTGAGAGGTAAGAATATACATTGATATACATAAAGATAGCATATATACATCACCATATCAGCCGGAAGTGCTTGTAGGTGGATATAATTATTTTATATACATATTTACTTTTGAATGACATTATTCTAAATGGCAATTATTTCTTACTATTTGCAATTATTTCCAACTGAAATTTTCGAGAAGACAAGGAAAAACAATTATTGCGTTTCTGCAAGAATTCATACACAAAACACAAGTAAGTATATCATTTATGATCATTTATCATAGTTGATCATAGTAAAATCTAACACAACTTAATTATAGGGATATTTAGATCAAGGTTTAATCTATGTACAGCACTATGAGCGAGAGGCCTTCATCGATGGCGCCACTGATATATATCAGTGAACGGACCACGCACGGACGATTGCGCACAACGAGATGGCCAAAGATGGCGCAGAGTTCTTTTGCACACGTTGCACACAGCGTTATATGTTCTATGGACGTCCGTGGCTACTTGGGGAACTATTATCTTGCGAATTATCTGTACTGATCAGTACTGATCTGTAATCTGTACCTCTAATAGAATTTGGTAATTTTGGTAACAATACATGTAAATGAAACAAACTAAATATGTTATCATCATTTCAAATTTCTAATCCCTCACCATAATTAAGGTTTGTGTATCTAATACAAACTTGATGAATATTGTAAAATTGTATTTATATGTAAAAGATGACAGAAAGCGCGAGTATGACTATCAATTTGAATGCAATGGATGAATCAGAAAATCTGAATGATTCATGCTTTTAATCTTTTTTTTTCATATGTATAACAAAACTAACACTGTTATCAACTGTTATATACACATAAGAAGTTATCATTGGTTATTATGCTTAGCAACGTCACTTTTAAATTACGCGCGCCGTTTTGTTGCTAGTGCGTGCGTGGCTGAAAAATTGAGATAGACGAAACATTACCTATACCTATACTCTTTTAAATATTGTATACTTTCATTCAATTAATAATTTTCTTGATTTACACAAGGAACGCTGAATAATATTCAAACCTACATTTGTTATTAGTATTCTCTCATATTTCATATTATTTAGTGTCTGTTCCGACGAATTCAGTGGACAGTATAAAGACTTAACCTAATCCTCCTGCAACCTGTCATGCTTTATATACTATTGAAGATTCACATTTCTGTCAATTAATTAATCTATTTTAATTGTTCACATCAATTAACTGCATCGCTAGTGACAAACACGAGTGTTTTCCTAATTTTGTAATCATCACGGGTACATGATAGATAAACGATCATGTCTAATCAGAATCAAATATCGAACAAATCGTATCGTGAATTAGAATTACGTAGTTCGGAATTAAATGATCATCCAGATAGTACATCAAGATGTAGCAGAAATTTTGGAAACAATGTCGAACGTTCTATGGAATTATCTTCTGTAGTAGTTATTCCAGATGGTATATCATTTTTATAAAATATGTATACAATTTATATAAAGATATTGTAATTATTTAAGTATGCTAAATAACTCTGATATTTCTTCATAATATTACTGACACTTTTTATCTGCAGAATAACTTGCTTAATTTTATCAGTAAAGGAGTGGGTAAATGTAAGTTGTGTAAATATCTTACTAAGTATGCATGAAAAAATAACTGTGGGTTTTAGGGGATTGCTTTAATTTTATTATGAATGAGATATATTTTACACAGGATTTTCAATGCATCTTACTTTAGTCCTCTCTAAGTAGACATATGAAATTTACTAACAAATAATATTAGCACTCTGTTGAGACAAAATACCCAGTCAACCAGGCCTGTCATAGCAGAAATCGAGCCCAGCGTGCTCGAAGCACACAATGGCTTGATTCTGGCCATGCCAGCAAAGCTAGCATGGGCTCGTATTCTTGCCTCGGCACCATCCCGGCACAAGCTGCCCTCTTAAAATGGACCGAGCGGCTAGGATTGTGCCGAGGGCAGCTTGTGTCGGGATGGTGCAGAGGCAAGAATACGAGCCCACGCTAGCTTATGTGCCATGGCCCGAATCTAGCATTTTTGCTCACGGGGTACAGTGAAACCTCGATAACTCGACCCTCTTTAACTCGAAAGCCTCTATAAGACGAATAGTCTGTTCATTCCCTTCCGCTGCACTTTAAAAACCTCTATAAATCAAAATAAAACTTCCTTTAACTCAAATTATTTTCCACGAGTGTGAAAGTTACACAAGCCAAAACAGCAGTAAACGTTTTACAAAATTTTGTAGAAAGATGTGATAATATTGAAGAAAATGTATTCTTTGCTTTGGTTACCATTGAAAATACCATTGATCAACAATTTGTTAATTCATCAATGCAGAGTAAAATCACAGATTTCTGTAATATGTAAGAGCCTAGTAGATTATATTTACTATATGTAAATCATAAATAACTCATCTTCAACAAATGAACTTTTCTTTCTTTAAAACTATTACAAAATAAACAAATTATCAACTCTTGTACAAACCCCTTGTAAATCGAATCTTCGTATGGTAAATCTCTCTTACTCGAAGACTTCGATAAGTCGGAGCCTCTATAACTCGAAGATCTTAGTTCTTTCCTTGAGATTCGAGTTATCAAGGTTCGATTGTATAATAATTCATATTATTTAAGTAAGTTAAATATTTTGTCATATACATAATAACTAGACTCCGGATGTCTATGCAAAATAAGAAGTTCCTGCATCAATTGCAAGACACAGGAGCTAAATATAAATTTATATTCTCCATTAATAATTTTAATGTGGTGGAAATAATATATTAATACTCTTAAGGTCTTTTAATATGTTCACTGTTTTAAATTGCACTTGCTCATTTTTGTTATAAATGCATAAAATCTGGAGTCTAATAATAACAAATTTCATAATAGTTCTGATATAATTGAGGCTTATAAAATATAAAGCTTATAATAATTATATAAAGAATAAGCTTATAAATCTTTGGAATTTATAGGTAATGGAAATTAAAGTTCACATAGCGAAATCTATTAGTACAGCAAATTTTGTAATGTTTAGGATTCGGTGCAATTATTAAAATGGAATTAGACCTAGAGTATTACATGTCACTACTTCTTTCTTTTCTGTAAATTATCAGTTACTCCTCTGTGTTTACTAATTTTATAATCATACTATATTTTTTCTGCTAAGACTATGTAAGGTATCAATTGTAAATGTATTTGAACAATGTAATTCTACTTATAATAAAAATTTAATTTAAAAATAAAATATATAACACTATGTATACTTATAACTACTTCCTCTTCTATTTCCTTTCCTATTAATCAATGTAACTTTCACTACTTATACAATTAATATTATTGTACACAAACTGTATATAAATATATTTAATGTCATGAATTATATTTATTATGCATAATTCTATTTAAAGTAATATGTTATTGTAAATTGTATTTTGTTTTTGAAATAGGATTGAATATACGATTGAGTAACTATCATCTGTATGTTCTAAACATTAATATATATATATTGAATTTTTTTAAATATTTATTGACAGATACATTTACTGTAGTACAAGCTATCAATGCATTAGGATTTGGAAAATTTCAAGTTAAATTATCTCTATTTACGGGTCTTTGCTGGATGGTGGACAGTATGGAAATAACAATATTAAGTATTTTAAGTCCATCGTTGCATTGTGACTGGGGTATTACTAGATATCAACAAGCTTTGACAACTACGGTAATATGGAATTACATGTATATAATATCTATATCTAAGAAATCCTATAAGATAATTTTAATATTTATATATTCCTTGTAATGATGGCTTGTAGGTTGTTTTTCTAGGTATGATGTTGAGTTCTACATTTTGGAGTAACTTGAGTGACAGATACGGAAGCAAACAATCCTTAACACTCTGTGCAGTTTTGTTACTTTACTATGCTTTCTTCAGTGCTTTTTCACCAAATTTTCTATGGATTTTGTTACTCAGAGGACTAGTTGGCTTTGCTATCGGTTGCGTACCACAATCGTAAGTATTTGGTAAACTCCATAAGCTGATGCTAATAACTAAATTTAATTACACTAAACTATTTCTGTTTCAGAGTAACACTATACGCAGAATTTCTTCCAGCCAAGCAGAGAGCAAAATGTGTAATTTTATTAGATGTTCGTATGCCAAAATAAATCTTAATAATTATTTATATATTTTTTCATTGTATAAAATAATAAAATCTTACCTTTTTAAACAGTGTTTTTGGGCTCTTGGAGCTTGTTTCGAGGTAGCAATAGCATTGGTAATAATGCCGAATTTTGGTTGGAGGTGGCTTCTCATTCTATCAACAATACCACTTCTTGTATTTGCTATTATCACTCCTGTAAGTAATACAAATGGATAATACTATCAATTGTGTATGTTCTTTATTGTATTTTATAATAGTGGTTACCAGAATCGATGGTATTTGATATGTCAACCGGAAGAATGGATAAAGCTGTTTCCACATTAGAACGAGTAGCAAGAGAAAATAAGAAGCCTTTACCTCCAGGAAGATTAGTTATGGATCGTTTTTATCAAGTGAACCATGGTAAATTGAAGGATGTACTAAGCAAAGAAATGTGCAGAACATCTACTTTGCTTTGGCTAGTATGGTAAATATTTTAATAAATGTACAATACGATTTAACGGGAAAACCGCTGGTTAGTAATAACGCGAACATTCTGCATATAATTTTGATAATTCGTTACAAGTAATGAAGATAAAACTTCTAGGATGAGTACAGCATTCTGTTACTACGGTGTAGTATTGATGACAACGGAACTGTTTCATACATCGGCGGAACAGTGCAGTTCCTGGGAAAATAAGAAAGAAGATACATGTCAATTAGATTGCCGTTTAGAACGCAGTGATTATATTGACCTCCTTTGGACAACATTAGCTGAATTCCCTGGAATATTTTCCACCATTTTTGCGATGGAAAAAATCGGCAGGAGGAAAACAATGGCTTTTCAATTAGTAATGTTCGCCATGCTGATTTGTTTTTTAGGCAGAGTCTGCCTATTGAACAGAATCGCTTTGACACTCGCAATTTTTCTAGCCAGAGGCCTAATTGCTGGTGTTTTTCAAGCAGCTTACGTTTACACTCCAGAAGTATATCCAACCCATTTGCGTAGTGTTGGAGTAAGTACTTGCAGTGCCATGGCTAGAATTGGTGCGATGGTCACACCTTACATAGCACAAGTATTTTTACAATGGTCTATTACTGGAGCAATGGCAATATATGCTGTAACAGCACTATGTGCTGCTGCTGCTACACTTGCTTTGCCCGTTGAAACGAAAAATCAGTCGTTAAATGAATCAGCTCAAGAAACAAGATAAACTCATTTACAATTTTCCTCTTTGTTGGTATTATTGAGACGTTTTGACTAGATACAGAGTATATTTTTGTTGATGTAACATTGTTTTTACTATATCCCGTTATAATTCGAGTAACAATCTTTGTATAATGAAGAAAGATTGTTTGTATTTATTGATGTATTTCTTTTTATTTCTGTTCTTTACAATTATATAAGTACATGTAATTTTACCTCATAAATCAACCAGATAAACTATATATATATATGTATTATATTAACACATTCTTCAACGTATTATTACTATTTTCTTATGATATATTTGTTAAATATAGATTATGATAGTAGATTTTAGAAAGTATATAAGAATATACAAAGACTGATACAAAATATTAATATAATAACGTAAGTGCCAAACACACAAAATGCAGAATCACTATGCGCACACAGTGAATTCTGATTTCATTTACGTATTTTAATATTACATGAATAATGCAATTTAAAATATATAAAACTAAAATCATAATTTGACTACCTTAACACATCTATTTGATTTCTATGCGATTTTTATTTTCAATAATTTTATATTTGTATAATAACTTATTGTATAACGAAGAAATAGTATTAATTAACATAATCTTGTTTATTCTATTTTATTTTCTAATCAATAGTAATGGATTATATATTACATACAAGCAAACTGAATACAGAATACAACATTTGTATACAAAATACAAATAAACAGAATCTGGAAAGTAAAAGATGTGATCTTACAAGTATTAAAAATATCTTTGTAAAACTACATCAATAAATTTTGAATACCTTATTCGTATGTGCCTGTTTAATAATCGGAATGATGAAAGATATTGTAATAAAACTATTAATCAAATTTTGTAATTATTTATATTATGTTTCAAGAAAATGAGTGTAGTTATAAAATGGTTGTTTTAAGATTGTATATAAGCAAGTAATTCTTCTTTTAAATAACCTGCAGACTCGGTTAGTTTCTCCGAATCACCCATAGGTATAAACGCTAAAAGAACAGCGGGAAACAATTCCAGTTCAAGTAAACTCTTATCGAAACATGGCTCATTGAATTTTTTTCCAGTCAAATCTGTTAAGCAAAATAGCGTCTTGCTATTTGTTATGTTTTCACTAACGAAGTCAAATACAGCACGGAACTTGTCATGTATGAAAAATGTTCCTTGTAGAATAATATTATCTGGAAATTTGATGCGAATCAACGAGTATTTATATTTTCGAAGGCGTTGTTTCTCGTCCCTTTCTCTCATAGCCTTTGTCCTTAACATTTGGCTTTTTTCAACTGCTTCAGTTCTGTTGATATTGACAAGAAAATAATTTATTTATTCGATCCATTAAATAATATATTGTAGTCTATTTCTTATGTTTCAAATTACCGAAGTTGCTGTTCTCGTTTTATTTCCTCTGGAGTTATATTAAAGAAATTTGCTGGCAATTCAGTTCTTTGACTTGCTTGTGTAGGCATCAATACTTGGATATTTCTATCTAATTCAAGTGGAAAAGATTCTGCAGTTTTTAACGCACTCTCTAATATGGTAAGGCTTTCGATGTCACAATTCTCCGGGCTCCATAATAAAAAGTTTTCCTCTACGTCATTATGCAATAACTTCGTTTCTCGAAAGCCAGCAGCGTGTAAAAAGTCCATCGTACCTTCTATAGGACGTACTTTCTCCTTCAAAATATTAATCACACATAAATGTAATAATTAAAACGAAAATTGTATTCAGGATAAGGACAAGTTCTCGAATATATCGGGATTCTCGACCCGTCCCGGTCCCGGGCACCTGACATACACTGCTATGCAAAAGAAAGAAGCACCCAGCCATATTTAATAGAAAAGCGTAAAAAATCAAATAAGAACACAGTAAGTTTTGAGAAATGATTCCGCTGTTTAATTGAATAGTTCTGAGAATATGTGTTATTGCGGATTATCTAATACTTTAAATGCAATAAATCAATGATTGTACAATACAATTTCTACATAAAGATATTGTTTGTCATTATATCTTATAATTATATTGGATGCTTCTTTCTTTTTCACAGTACTGTATGTATTTGGGTTCTTGCACACCTCTAATGATAAGGATTTTGATAAAAATTTCTTTATATTTGAATACACTAATAAAAGACGATTCTTACTTGGAATATTCTATTCTGCATTCTAATTCGTCTATATTTCTCTGCTTCTGGGTTATTTATGATGTTTTCTAAATACTTTCCCAGTGTTTCAACACAACTTTCAACTTTTTCTCTCTTAGGATTGCAATTCTGTATAACTAAACATGCTGTTAGACCAGCTTCTTCTCCTTGCAACTGGTCATATAAAAAGGTTCTTATTCTTGACTTCCATTCTTCTTTCGACAATATTTCGTCGGATAAATATGGACAACGAAAATAGACATCAGTAACCGCTAACACGGACTCATCTTTGACTGATTCTTCAGATTCTTGTTGCAACCTTGCAGTGTTCTGTTGTTCCGTTTGCTTGGCTTTCCTTTCCTGTTCCAATTCGCGTACTACTTGCGCTTTAATAGCTGCATACGATCTACAAGAAAAATAGATGAGAAGATGATATTTGCATTAATTTTACTTATGAAAATAAACTTCTAGAGCTTATTAAAGAATATAAAGAAGCAAGAGATACACCTTTATTAAATATAACTTACCTATTATATTTGGTAGAATTTGTTTTCGCTTCTAATCTTGCTAAAGCAGCTTGACCAGCTATTTTAGCTTCTTCTGTAGGCTCTACTCTTTTTATTGGTTCCCTTACTGGACGTGGAACAGAGGTAGTTGCTGTATCCGATAATCTGTACACAATTTTCCATTAATGTTACTCCAAAATTATTTTAAATTACATTTTCTACTATTACAATAAAAAAAATAAAATGAAATTTACTTATATCCTTTCCCAGCATTCATAAATTTTACATTCGTCTTTTTCTTTTGAAAAAATGCTTTTATTTTGTCCGCCATATTTAATAATTATCTGGTACCTCTATATGATTAAATGAAACCTATAATAAAAAGAAAGTTTTATACGTTCCAATTATACCATAAGTAAGACCAATTACAATCGTTTCACTTACAATTGTTTCATCAAACAATAAATTACTTACACCAAATTATTCTCCTGACGAAGAATCACAGTCTTCAGATACGGGATCTAAAATGGTAGATATTATAATAGTTGATTGCAATATTCCTATATAGTCATTTTTAAATCTAAAGCTCTTCAAGTTTACAGGGGATGCTCTAGATGTGGTCTTTAAGATTTTTATGAGATTTTTTTATGAAATTGAAATATAATTGAAATGTAAATTATCTTATATAATTTTTTCATGAATATAGTTACATATTATTAATAAAATAATTCAAAATCTGCAAAATTTCATTAATATCAAGGAGAACTAGATCTCTTCTGATACAACTTAAGAAAGAATTAAATTAGATTATAAAAAATATATATATATGTATATAGTAGACTGAATAATCACTTTTCATTGTTTCTTCACTGAAATCCATGCATTTTACAAAATGGAATTTGTAAAATAAGTTAAGTAATCCTAAGTTCGAAATATACTAATTTAAATTACCAATACATACCATGCTCTGATTAGATATCAGATTAATATATATTAAATTAATATATATTCATTAGAAAAATTTAATAAAGCATTATAATTTACAAACAATACTTTATATATGTACTATGTAATCATATTATTTTATATTTTGTCAATGACAAGTAGGCATTTTTTATATAATATCTTTTTTTAAATATACAATTGAAATATTTTACATGATTTTATCTTTATAATGAAAATTTCCTAAATTTATCTTATCGTTCGTTATCATATATTTCTACCTTGTTTATACATACAATAGAAGATTAGAAGCATCTTGTTATTAATTCATAAATACAATACCACTAACAATAATGCAAAACCAAAAAATAAATCGTGTGAAACTTATTACATTACTACCTCTAATGTAGATGTAATACAAACATTTAAAACCTCTGTCCATTTGTTATTAAGACAGTATAAAAGGGAAATAATATTTGTAAGTTCGCATATGACATCGTTAACCCCCATAAAATAATAAAAAAATTTCTTATACTCGCTACGGTAAATATACAAAGACTTTGTTATAACTTTGTTTAGGGAAAAATACTACAACGTATGTATACATCAAGAGAAGAATGTATATTGCCTTACTTGGTTCCATAAATTGTTCAGAAATTCTTGGACCGTAAATGTGCCAAGCGATGAAAATCAGAGCTACGGTACTAATAAATGTGAACGAAAAAACTTTTAATAATTGCAATTGAAAGTCGTCGAATGATAACAAGGCTGCGCATTCGTGAAAATAGTCAGTCAACTTTTGTTGGAGTACATCGGTAAGAATAAAATTGCTCGAATCGGTGTTTGACACTGTGTCCACTAAGTCGTGTGTTAATTTATTGATTGTCTCCATGAAATTCTCGGTCCAACCCCACAAAGTTTCATGTACATTATTCATTACATTAGAAAACTCTGAATTGAATTAGTAAAACGCACACTTTGCTCACCACTTTATTACGTCACATTTAACGTGTCATACTGTGTCATACTTCGATATTTTCATCAACGTTCAGAACAGTTCAGAAGTCGAATTGAGTCGAATCATTCTGAACATTCTGAACTTCAAAGCGTAATAACACCTACCCTATATAATACACAGGTATGAAACTTTGGCTACAAAGATGACGAAGGACTTTTACAGAGGCATTGTGGACTTGCCTTAATATCAAGGAGGAAATTTACAATTTCGGAATTTCGTCTCTGTTCTTACATATGAATCAGGCATAACAAATTCTGACGAAAACAGTTATTTGGACGCTCTAAAAAAGACGATAACCTACTTTTCTACTATATCTTGTGAAAAGATATATTTATATCACGATTCTGTCGTTCCTCACAATTCCTTATGCAACAATAATAATAATATAACAATGGGCGGTGGAGATTTGGTAAGTTAAATTATACTTTGCTGGTGGTACAATAGAAATTTTATGGATATGTTTTTAATAAAGTTCAAATTTCATTAAGGTAGAATTTGAAAAAATCATGGCACCCATCTACCATAAAAAATATAGAAAAAGTTTGGAAGGCAGAGCAACAACAAAGCCAAGAAAAGAGAAAGATAGCTGAATTACAGAAAGAAATCGAAATGGAAAAAGACCGAGAGGATATAAAAAAGTATGCAATGGATCAAGGTGTAATAGAAAAAAAGGATGATAAAAAGTTGGATTGGATGTATAAAGGACCGAATCAAACAATTAATCGAGAAGAATATTTACTCGGCAAACCGATTGACAAATCTTTTGAACAAATGGCTCAAGCAGAAAAGGATAATGATGTAAATCAAGTGCCCAGAAATCATGTTGAACATGGTATTTTCTTTTATACTCCTAATATAGGGTGGTTTATGTAAAATAAGCACCTAAATATTTCCTTCAGTTGTATCGGTAGTAAATATATTTTAGTAAAGTTGCCAAGAAGATGTGGGCCTTCACAGATTTTGATGACCTTGAAATATGTTATAAAACTCAACATTCTAAATAGATATAATATAAATATAGTTGGCGGCTGGCTTTAGTTTCTGAGATATTAGCAAAAAACTTTTGTAAGTTTGAGTTAGGTCTGGATTAGTCTGAGTTACTATATATGGTTAAAAAGCTTTACTTGTAAATGCTGAGTTAGATTGGATCCCCAAACCTAAACCTTTTCCTTTTTGTTTAAGAGCGACGAGGAAATGTATTGACACACACCCCCTAAGATGAAAATCGGGGGTAGTATGGGACTTGGCACGGTTTCTGGATAAAGGACCGTGCCCATACCCACTAAAACCCCACTGCTCAAGAGCCTTCAGTCCTCGCGCATCTCCTTTAATTCCGAGGATATAGGACAACCATATACGCATTACACCTGATTGAACTTTTGTTCACTCTGTCTCACCCACACCTGTTCTCTTATCTTTTAAAATCATTTCCCTTGCATGATGTGTCATAATGAGACTAACTCCATAGGCTTTCAACTGTAATTCTGCCTTTCTCTAATTGTCTCTCAATATCCTCTTTCTCTTTGACTACATTTCCTTCCAAAAATCCATGCTCCTTGGCATCAAAGACATCCATTTCTCAGCCAAACCTAAACCTGCCTACGATGTTTCTACCGCACTAAGCGGTGTCCATTATCCAGAACATATGAATTTACAAGTGAAGTTTTGTGCAATTATCTCGTAAACTAAAGCCGACCGCCAAAAACTTTAAAGGAGAATGTTGTTCAGAATGGACAACATATCTAAAACTCATTGAAATCGGAGAGGACCCACATCATCGGCAACTTTACCTACATTTTGTATGAGATTTGTTGGAAATGAATTTCACATATAACTTACTATTTACTTATCTTTTTCTATAGAACATTTCAGTTAAGAACACCTTATCTATATTTTCAGAATGTATTCCACCTTCTCTACGTTTCTTTTCTGGCAATGAACAAGTTGATCTAGCAAGAAAAATGCAAGAAGATCCTCTGTATGCTATAAAGAAAAAAGAAATGGAAACAAGAAATCAGTTGTTAAAAAATCCTGTTAAGTTAAAACAACTGAGACAATTGGTATGTAGACGTAATTTTAACGATTACAATAAAATTTTATTAAATATTTGATAAATCATTTTTTTTGTTAGCTAGAGCAACAGTCAAAGAAAAGTAAAATTGAAAAGAAACAGAAAAAAAGGAAGAAACATAAACAAGATTTGGACAGTGATGATGAAACGCAACTAGATATATTGTTAGCTGCTAAATACAAAAAATTGAAAGACAAAATGAATGATAAAGGCTTAATGAAGTCAATGAAAAAAGTCAAACATAAACGAAAGAAAAAGAAGAAGGGTAGTGAAAGTAGTTCGAGTAGCAAATCTGAAAGCAGTAGCGAAGATGATTCAAGTGACGAAAGTACAGAAAAACAACGTACGAAGGAAAAGAGAAGCAGAAGTAACGAAAATAGTAGACATTTTAAGAAGAATGATACAGAAAAGTATACAGAAAGATCTTTTAAGAGTGAAGACAAAAGAGAAAGGGTACCCGAGAAACGATCAAGAAATCGTAGTTTAAGCAAAGAAAGGAGCAACAGTTCGAGTAGCAAACATAAATACAAAGAATATAAAAGGGATGGTGATAGAAGCAGGGACAAAGAGTTTTACTCCAGGACTTTTCGAGATAAAGAACATAATTCACATAGAAGTGGATATAGTAATAGAAATAATGTTGATGAAAAATATATTACAAGCAAATTCAGTTATAAAGAAAGTACTAATTTATATGCTGATAATACTCAGGAGAAATATAGAGATGGAAATCGGCATAAAGATCAGAGGAATCCTAAAAAGAAACACAATCTTACGGAAGAAGAAAAGGAAAGGCGTAGACAGGAAATGATGGCTAATGCAACATGGAGGGATAAGGAAAGGGAAAAAAATGTTAGAAAGTATACCGAAGAAGAGAAAAAAGAAATCGTCAGCAGCAAAGGATACAATCAAGATTTTGTTAGGAAACATCTAGCAGCTGCTGCAGAATTGGGGTCGGTGACGTCTAGGATTAAATCAAATATAAATAATATACAGCGAAGTGGACGAGCAATGGACACGAATTTTGCTAAAAGATGATTTTCAACGCTGCAGTTACATTTGTACAGTTGCATAAAGATATCATTATATGCTTTATTGAATGTGTTTGAAAAATTTATATTCGAACACGCATACATTCTAATTCGTACACAAATATAAATTTTAAACGAAATTGTATAGTTCCTTTTTTTTTATAACTTCAGCTATATTTACGAATTTATGTAAAACACATTCTTCTATCGAAGAAATATAATACATTTAGAAAATCGGTCGCTATTCTTATATAAATATACATTCTGAACACATTTACAAACAATATTTACATTTACTACATAACTATGTAATCTTACACGTTTCCCGATTTTCAATTGCATCATTAATATCATGGATGGTTGCAAAACATCCTCCAGTGAGCACATTATTAACTACAGCTCTAGCAAGGTATCCAGTAGTTATTGAATAGTTGGCGGAAAAAAATGGTGACAGATCTTTGGTCTCTTCTATATTATGATCCTGAAAAAATTAATTTATATTTTCGTTTATTTATGTATTTTATAGAGGTGTGCGAGAAACCAAAAATATTGGGTCAGGACAGAGATGGGTACTCGAAAATTTCGAGATTCCCGAGAATAATCTCAACATTTCTCGAGAATCCCGATACTCGCATACTTTTAGTATTTTATTTTCACACGCGTCTTGTAAATAGAATGTATATGTACATACCTTACAGTACATTTGAAAACTATCTTCAACAAGTTTATTAAGATTCAGCTGCTTTTCAAAGCTCAACTCTGGATTTCGAAGTAAAATTGTCGAGACTGTAGTAAGAAGCTGTGAAAAAGAATAATTTGATGTATTCAATTTGATATTTATAGTTGGGAAAGCTCTACATGAGATTTCTCATCAGAGTAACAATTAAGTAATACCTCTACAATAATTTGACGATACTCTGGTAACTGAATATGGTGAAGCAAAGATTCTACGAGTAATGCAAATGTCAGTTCGGAACGAGTCATATTAGAAAGAGTAGGTTGCTGAGGTAGCTCTTGCCCATTAACGCAAATACCACCCGGACAACGCAATAATACTTCCCAAACATGGTTATAAAAATGTGAAGGTACTCTACAGAGACATCCTTCAAGCCTTCTGCGACCCAGAACTGTAAGTCTGTAACGATACGTACATTAATTTATACGAAACTGATTATTTGTTAAATATGAAATGCAAAAGCTAGAATTTTACCTTTCACTGCTTGCCCAATCCTTAACCGTTAATACTTTTATTAAGAATCGGCGAATTTCAAAAGGACTATAATTTTCGATCGGTTTCGGGTTTTTAACAAACATTTGTAAATAAAGCTTTATTGCTTCTAAAACCCATCTGTAAATGTATATATATATAATATAAAGCACAATAATTATTGAAAATATTTTTATAAATATGTATGTTTGTAATATAAGTCTCGTTATATACCCGATACGAATCTTCAATATTCCTTTAAACATTTCTGGGTTTCTTCCAATAAGTCTACCACAGTATAATAAAACTTCTTGTTGAAGTACGGCTTGTACAACATTATGTGGTTGAATTGTGGAGTACACCACAGATTGAATTTCTGTCGGTGTCATTGGTTTATCAAATACTGTTTCTTCTTGGCCAATAACGCCAACCGTTATCTGATATTAGCAATCAAATAAGGATTTTTAAGTTAATGAAATATAAATAAGAATTTTGGTAAACGAAGAAATTTCAAAGTTACCTGCTTTCCTTTAACAAGGACACCTGTTATAAAAGGACTGATACTATCAACTGTGTGATTCAATAAGCTGCTGCAGTAACGGACAACCATCCAGAATCTAAGACAGCCCGCTTGTTGATATAACGATCTTAAATGATCACCAACTGTTATTCCATTAATTTCGTAATCAATACCCTCTTGTTTTAATAAAATACCATACAGTTGGCACAGAGAATAAAGATTTTTATTACTACGGATCTCCGTTAATATATTGTACAATGGCTCGTTCATATAATTCTGAAACACGAAATAATTAAAATAAATCTATATTTATGTAACTGTCAACTGAAGAGACTTACAGAATAATCTCTTATGTCATCAGCGTAAGTTAAAGCTTTAGGAACATCTGTGAGACTTTGGTATCCAATATAATCATGTTCCAATTGCTTGAACTGTGTAAGTTCAAGATCTGTTTCGATCGTGTTTATGAAATCCAAGTGTTCTACATAACATTAAAACAAATTATTGATACCCAATAAACAAGAATTCATAACTTATTGGAGGTGTGTAAGAACCAGAAAATGTAGGGTACCCGATCATCGAAAATACCGAAAATTTTCGAGAACCCGTCCCGACCGACATTTTTAAGTTCTTGCACACCTCTACTTATTAAACAGTAATTACCAATGCACGAGGATGAAATGAGATTTTGCAAACGACCAATTCGTACTTTTGTTTTATCACAGTATCCCTTTTTTAACATTGCAAAGAGATCAAGCATTTCCTTAAATTGAGGATCTCTAAAGTAAACAGAATTATAAATGGTTTACATTTTACACATACTGTATACACAGAGTGTACCAGATAAAGTGTTACAAGCTGTTTTCTCAGAATCTAATGGAGATATCGAATTAACTTTTTTGTTACATTAAACGTTTAAGGAAGGCTAATAATTTTAGTATGTATTATATACATTTTTTGGGGAGAGAAAGGAGAGCCACCAACGTTTTTTTAAATGGAAAGTATTATTGATTTTTTCTTATTCTTTCTATAACTCTGTAACTATGTGCAATAAAAAAGGTACAAGTAAATGCTATTAAGTTTAATGAGAGGTATCACAACATTTTAAACAATGTTGGAGCCCCCTTCTTCCCCAAAAGATTTAATACATACTAAAATATCAGTCCTCCTTAACCATTTAGTTAAAAAAAAAAATTAAGTCGATATCTTCATTAGATTCCGAGAAAACAGTTTGTAACACTTTATCTGGTATACCCTGTATACTTACGTTAATTGAAAGTGTGGCAAAAATGAATAATTACCTCATATGCTCTTCCCGTATTAGTAGGCATACAGTAGGCCGACCAGAAAGTCGCCAATATTTACCCACAAATTGAAGTTCCGTTTTAATATCATCAATTAATAATGCCATGTCTCTATAAAGATAAAAGTCTGATACTTCGAATATCAAAGGATAACAGAGCACTGTCATGCCGCACACTCTATAAACCTAAAAAGATAAGCTAAAGATCAATTTTTTTGTTTAAAGCGATTGTTTGATATATTAAACATACCTTACTAGTACCCAAAGAACCAATAGGTCTAGCTGGTCGGCCTTGCAAATTTAGTTTGCTATTTACACCTAATTTTTCATAAACTTTTACCAATTGCATAGATGACAATATTTGAACAGGTTCTACTTCGTGTGGAGTTTGCGTTTGTATACCATATGTTGCCATCATAGCTTGTAGTCGCATAGACTCAGCAATAAGAACGATTTGCACTACAAGATCAGTATGAGTACCCTGATGTACAAAAAGTTTGTAATAGG
Organism: Lasioglossum pauxillum; assembly: GCA_933228785.1. Classification (NCBI taxonomy): domain Eukaryota; kingdom Metazoa; phylum Arthropoda; class Insecta; order Hymenoptera; family Halictidae; genus Lasioglossum; species Lasioglossum pauxillum. Next base: position 7,561,986 of record OW121704.1, read on the forward strand.
TAAATCATGCATCATTATAATGTGGTAAGAAGGTTTATAAAATAGTAAATGAATAATGTATAATTAATGTAGTAAAATGATAAAATAGAAGTGTTAAAAGGAATGATAAAAATAGAAACATGTACCATGGTTAGAGATGTGCGAGAACCTGAAGATCTGAACGGGTCGAGAACATTATTCGAGAACTCAACCCGTCTTAACCATTGGGTTCTCGCACACCTCTAATCATGGTACATTAAGAGTAATCACTGAAAAAGAAGAATGAGATAGTTGCAACAAGCATCATAAGAAGGAGTATAACTTAAATCATGCCTTCACTCAAACTTCATGCACTATTACAATACTACAATATAAAGCTTTGAAGATATATATATATATATAATCATAATATAAAAACTACGAATGAAACACAAGTAAAAAAGTAATAGTGACTGAAAAATAGAATAAAACCATAAATATTCTACTAGGCATGTCTTATCATGTAGCTCTGTTGGAAGCTTCGAATATGTATGCAATATTCAGAAAGTAGCAAACAATCAATCTAATTTTCAGATTTCAAAAGAAAATATAGGCAAGAAAACTGAACTACACATACAAATATTATCATTTACTTACAATACTGGGTTTAGCCTGTATGGAATAAACATAAGCAAAATAATTTATACAAATGATAATTTAGTAGAAATAAAGTATGCATATTTGAACTTACTTGAAAAGCTGAATACCTTCCAGCTTTCCGTGGTCTATTATATGAAGGAAGATATCGGCGGATTGGATCTAATTCGTTGATATGCAGTAAATTAGCAGTAAGCAATTGTGCGATTACAAACATAGCTTGATTCCATAAATAAATTGGTACAGGCTCAGAATCTCCAGAACCTCTTCGTCCTCTTCCCTCATTGCTTGCTATACGAAAAGTGCTACCAGGATCACTTCTTTCTATTTCCAAGTTTTCTTCGGATACATAGTAATACATAGGTATCACAGGATCTATTTAATTAGAAAAAGTTTAATAATATTCTTATCTTATTCTGCTTACTTAAATGTATTCTCATAGGCAATATACCTCCATTGATATCTTTATGTATTCTGTCTTTCAGTAAATTCTGATATATTTCAACTTGCTCTGGCATTGTTTTAAAAACACCATCTATTATCATGAAAATGTAAAACAGAGGCCACTCGCATTCAATATTATCGAATTCCTGCAAGAGAACAAAATGTTTTTTAGTATCAAATTAATGATATGTCGTAATTTACTCTGAATTGCAAATGTAACAAATTCATTTCAATGAATTTTTCAAATATAACATACTAACGATTAAATACATCAGAGACCTTGATTTCACCAGATTTATAATATCGGCGATCTTTGCTTTCTAAAATTGTTTTATATCCGTCCCTTCCAAATCTTTTAAAACCATAATTGCCTTTCAATCTGCCGACTATGTTTGCCTTTGTCTCAGTGTACAATACTTCTTCGTGAGTAGCAAATGCAGGAAAAGATATTGTTGGCAATAAAGCTACATCTACACTCTATAAATATATATACATATATATACATATATATTTATATTTATAAATATAGCAATGATAAATACTTTATATGAAAAAGTTTTTTACCTTCGAACTTGATTCTCTTGGAAGCATTGTTTCAAAAATACTACGATTTCGATTATGTGCATCAATATCAACGTATATAACTGACCAAGAAGCTCCTTTTTCTCCAAATAAATTACACCCGTTAATAGCTTCAAGAGCACTTTTTGCTATACCAATGGAACTTGCATGAATTTCAGGTGTACCATCATTATATCTGCTACCACGTTCCCACATGCCATAGTCTGGTGTACGATACGCTCTTTCCACATAATACACAAGATTTTGTATGAAAGCTACTTCATCTTGGGTATATATAATTTGTAACCCAGAAGAAATCATTTGTACAAGAAATATTAAATATAAAGAAACAATATCAATCTATAAAAAAATAAAGTTTCATGTAATAATGATAAAATACGAGCTGCTACGGCTAAGTATTATATTGTATATTATAATTACTTGTAAGTGATTGTAAGCAAGATCATTAAAAATCTCATCACCGGTATCTAAGTGAAATTTACAATGTAACGCAAAGCGATTACATTGATTGCGCTTGAATAATTCTATCCTGGAAGACTGCTTCACCCAACATTCTAAAATCCCACGCATACACTTTACAGCTGACTGACCAAGTTCGTATGATTTTCCACGATCATCATCTATACGTCTGAAATATCGATATTACTGTAGTACAGTCGAACCTCAATAACTGGAATCTCAAGGGAAGGACTAAAATCTTCGAGTAAGAAACCCTACGAAAATTCGATTTACAAGGAGTTTATACAAGAGTTATTAATTTACTGATTGTAATAGCTTTAAAGAAAAAAAAGTTCAACTTTTGAGATGAGTTATTTATGATTTACATACAGTAAATATAATCTACTAGGCTCTTACGTATTAAAGAAATCTGTGAGTTTACTCTGCGTTGATGAATTAACAAATTGTTGATCAATAGTATTTTCAGCGATAACCAAAGCAGAGAATACATTTTCTTCGATATCATTGCATCTTTCTACGAAACTTTGTAAAACGTTTACTGCTGTTTTAGCTTGTTTAGCTTTCACACTTGTGGAAAATAAATCGAGTTAAAGGAGGTTTTATTTCGATTTATAGAGGTTTTTAAAGTGCAGCAGAAGAGAATGAACAAAATATTCGTCTTACAAAGATTTTCGAGTTAAAGAGGTTCGTGTTATCGAGGTTTGACTGTACTGTAATTATTGTAGAAAATACAATAATATACTAATAATGTAAACAATGTAGTTACCTATATGCTTGATATAAACTCCATATAGCAGCAGCACAATAAATACTTTCTCGTACGCTTCCCACTACTTTATCACTTGAAACTTGTGGAAATAATCCTGTGATACAGCTCTGATAACGTAATAACTGCCTTTTAACTAAAAAATAGATTAAAATTATATATGGAAGAACAATATAGAACCGATGATGATATAAATAAAGAAAATACATATTCATACCAATTCCATAATAAATGTCAAGTTGTCGAACAGTATCTTCATAATTTGTTATTTTAAGGAACATATCAATATCCAGATCAATAACGCTACCTTGTCGTGCATTTCTAACTTGAGAAAACCTGGTGAATCAAACAACACAAGTATATTTATTGAAAATAATTCTTTAGCAATAAAAATAATTAATTGTTTTGCATCGTTTAAAAAGTATAAGAAATATTGAACCTTTTTATGTTTGTGGGTGTTGTAACAAGAGATGTCATCTTGTTTAAAATAATAAATTTCGATTTTTCTTGAATGATATTTCTAGTTAGTTAACACTGCACATATAATCATATCACGAATTACTTTCTTGTCAGCAATAACATCTTTTTCCTTAAAGACCAGTTTGAAAATATTGTAGCCTTTGATATAATAAGAGATAAATCCGTTCGAAGGCGGTGACCAAAATAGTAAAAACTCTTTTTCAGTATATCATATATGCATATTAACCTTGACTGCCCACTTTTCGACGATTGTTTTGCTCATACTGTAACCAAATGTAATTGGCGCAGAAGATCTTACGTATTATATATATATATAAATAGAAATACAAAATCTTTCTATAAACTTATTTCCTATTTATGTTTAATATTTATATGATAAATGAATAATATAGTTTCATTAATTATTATTTCGAGGTTGCTGTAATTATTTTATAATCACTTGAAATTAATGCTACGAAAATCTAACCAGTGTGTCACAATTGAAATTTCCCGGTAATTAACTTTTCTAAATTCTTTTGACAGATCACGTGCAATTATTTACATAAAACTATGTAATGTATATATATGATATGTATACACGTCTATTTATATACATATGTATATTGTGTGTATATATATGTATTCTAAATGTATTTATGTTACAGGTTACAGCTAGATGACACGAGTGTGACCCCACACATACAACGTGCTTCACAAATTATTGCCAGAGCATATTGCGTTCTGTGAAAATCTGATATGTATATATATATATATATATATATATATATATATATATATATATACATATTCCAAAGAAACACAAAAACTATTAAAAATAAGAATATGAACATTTATTACATTTGATTAAACGATTTATGAATTTCTAATAATTATTTCAGATGAGATTATGTACTTTTTTACATATTATATTTGTTTATATCTTTAAATTGAATGCTATATCTAATCTATTTTAAATTAACTATTAATTTATGAATTAGAATTGATAAAAAATTAAAAATGATAAAGAAAAAAATAAGGTATAAAATCTTATAAAATGCTTCTAACCGTTTTTTATATTATATAAATAATAGTTTTATATATAATTTTCAAACAGTCTATAATTATGAAAAGATTCGTTAAAAAACCATTTGACATTTATGTAAATATAGTTTCTAACCAAATAAATTGTAGAAGTTGAGCCATATATGTAAATTGTGTTTTAAAAATCTGGATTACCGCTTTTTCCAATCGCTCCTGAAAAATTGACCAATGAATTTCCATGTTTTCATATAAAAATGTTCGACGAATGAGAATTCGCCTTAAAAAATTGATGCGAACATGATTTACGTTTGATCCGTTTTCTCGGGAAACATTTTTAGAATGTATTACGGAACACGCACGATTGTCGTGACAGAAAATTGAGTCAGTTCCGCAAGCAGACCGCGAAAGGAGTCGTGTCTCTGTTCCGTTTAGAATTACAAAGTATCTTCATACATGATGGCTTCTGCGAAGAGAAAGCAAGACGAGAAAAATTTGAAAATATTACGCGAGCTGGTCTCGCAACCCGGTAACAAAGAATGTTTCGACTGCCATCAGCGAGGTCCAACTTACGTCAACATGACAATCGGTTCGTTTGTCTGTACTTCTTGTTCTGGTATGCTGTAAGTACTTTGTTATTTTTAAGAATCCAATAAAGTGTATCGACAGCTTTCTTTGTCGTCTAAACCAATGCGACGATTATTTTACTCGTTGTGTACTCGTGTCAAAAGCAGGGGTGGCTTTGCGCTTTTCTCGCGTGATACTCGAGATCATATAGATCCAAGATTAATACTAACTAAATGTCAACAGTTGAAACACATTAGGTAGGTCATCTGATTATTCATGAAAAATTATAATATTACCAATTCTACATACAAGTAATCATATTTCGTTGAAACACGTGCTACAAACGCGTTTTACTATTACCCTGTATCAAAGATTATGAGTCATTGTAAAACGTTCGCGTTCGCGTTCGTACTCAGGAAGTTAATATACTATCAGCATCAGTGTTTTCTTTGTGCGTAGTTCATGTTATCAATGGTCAAAATGTTACATTCATACACGACCAAGAGAATCAGTAGTGTGTATCACAAATTTTATAGAGCAAGTCTGATTGCGACATAGGGATGCGTATTGCTTATGAATCAGTTTATGAAAAATTGTATGATACTATAAACGTATTCTGTAATAACTGCAAGCATGATTTAACTGTAAACCATTTAGCTATTGAATTATTTTTTTCAATTACTTATAAATTTCGTACTTTGTAGAACAAGTTAAGTTCATAAGATTATAATCAAACATTGTGCTATTTTAAATAGCAGATCTCAATAGCTGAATATCTGAACTTATGTTGAAAAAGCTTTTTGTTGATAAATTTAATACTTACATGTACATATACATAGTGTACTTTACATATGCTTTTTTATAGGTAAATAAATTTTATATTTCTACCTTAACACCACTTCCTGTCTTTTAATTAAGTTTCTAATCTTATGTATCCTATTTTTTGTCTAAATCCTCCGATTTGTTTTGTTATTTTAACTAGACTCTGTTTAAGAACAGTATTTAATGCATTTCTTTGAAATGATAAAATATAAAGTATACTAATATATTTAGTTTCATTTAATATTATAGGCGGGGCTTGACACCACCACATAGAGTAAAATCTATTTCTATGGCAACATTTACTCAAGAAGAAATAGATTTTATAAAGGAACACGGCAACGAATACTGCAGAAGGATATGGTTGGGATTAATGAATCCAAACTCCCCTCAAACGTTAGATACAAAAGACGAACAAAAAATGAAAGAGCTAATGAGCGCAAAGTATGAATTTAAAAGATACTATTTGGATCCGTCCATGGCAAATCAAAAGTCGCAATCATCGAATCAAACAAACATTCCAAGGGTCCCGAACTCTGGGGCATCTAATTTATCTCCTACATCTGCCACAAAATCGGACAATTCTGAGTCAGTTAATTCTAATAACTTCTCGGCAGATTTTGTAGCTGATTTCAGCAAAGTTCCTGATCCCTTTATTACTACTACAGCACCTGCGAACAAACTCAGTCAACCAATTGTACCTCAGCCATTTTTTGCCAATTTTGACAACAATCCTGTTTTTAATAGTTCAAAAAATACAAGTAATTTAGAATTTATTTTACTTACTATTTTTTATTCAGAAAAATTCAAAAGTAACAAATTTTAATAATGACTGTTTGAAATTTTACTTAGATATCGAATTATCAAGTTCATTTAATCAATCTACTACAAATGCAATGAATGCGAATGGAACAAACATGCCTCCATCAGAAGATCGTTATGCAGCCTTGAAAGATTTAGATTCCTTAATGAAACAAACTCAACTAAAAGATGAAACTGTAACAACACTAAATACATCTAATACATGGAATGCTAATAATGGTATATGTATGTTCTCTTTTTTATGGAATTGATCTAATTTATCAGTATACTTAAAATTTATTATAAATATTACAATCACTTTTTTAGCTTCAAATTCAATTTGGAACGTCGGAAATCAAACTACACACGTAATCTCAAATCCTTTTGCTACTGGTGATTTATGGCGACCATCGGCCAATGTAGTAAATAATAATAATAATACACAATCAATTGATACCTCTCTATGTAACCCCATTAATCCGTTTAAGCCAGTACAATTTCCTATGAATAACGGTAAGTTCTTGTCACAATAACATAAAATAATTATATTAGGAATGGAAAATAAATAATCAATTGTAAACATATCAGATCCACAATGGGTAGGTATTGGACCTTCCAGTAACAGAGATGTAATTCAATTTAGTCAATTAATGACGAACAAAGTATGGCAACCTACTCTTCCAGCATATCATGCAAATCCTTTTATGGTATACATATATATATGTATATTTAATGTTTTTTTCATGTTGTATTTATAAAACACATGTCAGTATACATATAAATTTTTTCAGGTTGGTTCCGGTGTGAGCAACATGACAAGAAATTCGAACAATCCTTTCTTATGATTAAGTAAGCATAAGTTTTTAATGGAATTAAGAACAAATAATGCAGACCTAAAGTATGTTTAGATTAGGGCAATTGTTTATATATGTGACCTTATTGGCAATTAGTGCCATTAACTTTTATCCCCAGGAGCACCAATCTCTTATTCATATAACTAAAATAATACTTTTATTTATGAATATAATATACACGTTAAATAAAGATTAATATTTGTTACCAATTGTGTGAGTATTGCATCCATTACAACTACTTCTGGTTACTGGAAAACAGATCGTTTTTCATAGAAATTTTGAAAAAAAAGTTAATATTATAGTCATAAATATATTATAGATAAACATATTATAGATATATATGTATAATACATTTTTTTGATGTAGTTTTCTAATTTATATAAATCAGAAAACGAAATATCTTCACTTGAAAAACACATTCACACAAAAATATTGCAATGTTTCCATGTTAAAAGTACACAAAATTTATTTTTATAAAATGTGTATAATATTAGTCGTACAATGCATAAGGACTGAAAAAAAAAGATATTTTACCTGATGCACACTTAAATACAGTTTATTTACTTAAAAATTTCTAATAAATACAAAATCACAAATGAACACTTAGTCTTTGTCATAATTCAATACCAATAGACTCAGAGTAGAGATCCCACTTAATCGGTCATAATTGCATGATAATTAATCATTATTTCATCATTACACTTGCAGTCTACATTACGTGTAGTTGTAAATATATTATTAATCGTAATAACATGGTCGGTTGTGTTTTACAATTACATATGGATATAAAGAGAAGCCTTGTGTGTGTCACTAGTCAAATGTCGTATAGCTGCCGTACAAATGTTTTATTTGTTTCTCTTAACTTTGTAGTTTCGTTTGCTAAATAGTTTGGAAGCTCCAATGAATGGTAAGAATTGCCAGTGGCAATTACTTAGAGTAATAAATTATATTTATCAGTGTAAATGGACAAACAATCAAGAAACACTAATATATGAGTTCACCAATTATGTTAATTGTTATGTATAAACATACGAGATGTGTGATATTGATATTACTAGGCAGGCGTCAAGTATCTTAAAGATACGTTTCAAAGCGCATGGACCGTTTCATGGCACGAATTCACCTAGCAACCATTGCTACTGGGGTTGCCTTTTGGCAATGGGCGCACCAAGTATAACTTCTCACCCTGCTTGTTAGTATAAATAGGCGCTCGTTGATAATGGTCTACCAACAGATCTAGTGTATGGAATTTTCTTTGACCAATACAATATTGTGCTCCTTCCACGTGTACCCTAAAATGCTTATTACGTCCTGGAGCTTTTAAAGATACTGAGTAATCTCCCACCTGCAAATTAGAATGGAAATAACTATTGGTTTAATATTATACATTTTATTAAAGTCATACAAATGAATAAAACTTATTGAGAGGGTAGACTCGCGTTTCCAGGATTGCAAGGGTGCGGGATGCGCCTTCTCATTTCTCGATAATGCAAAGATGGGGTTTTTCAGTAGTCAAAAGTGCTGGATAAAAGATCAATCTAGACCGGTATAGCCCTCAAAAGTCCTATTTTTATGTTTACGAGGCGTAATTTACATTATTCGCAAGCATGTAGCTGTCGCAGCTTTATGAAAATAGCTACATGCAGCTGTATGCTTCCGAATAATGCAAATTACGCTTCGTAAACGTAAAAATAAGACTTTTGACTGCTGAAAAACGAGAAATGAGAAGGCGCATCCCGCACCCTTGCAATCCTGGAAACGCGAGTCTACCCACTTAAATAGGTATAAATACTAGAGATATGCGAGAACCTGAAAATTTCTGGTCGGGTCGGGCCGAGAATATTCTTGGGAATCCGGATATATTCAACAATCTTGAAATTCTCAAGAATCCCGGTATTTTTAATCCTCGAAATTGCTTCGAGACCCGTCCCGATCCCAAAAAAATGCCTACACCTCTAATAAATACATAGTTATTTATATTTAGTAAAATATTTAGCACTTTTAGTTGTACTTACATTAGTTTCACTATCTCTAATTAAAAAGTCGCCGTCATGACCGTGTTGGTTCAACAGTGTGTCGCACTGTGAGCGTGAAATGCTACCATAATACCATGGTTTCCCAACAAGGTGTGGTCTATCACCAGGGTCTGGCCTTCTTTCAAGGGAATCACCCGTACTAATCTCATTACTTGTCATTCCTCGTTCACGATATGGTTGCGTCAAATATTCACTGAGTTCTTGGAGATAATTACGTGGTACAAGACCTATCTGCCCTTGACTATTTCTTGCTTTGTACCATTCTGGATCCGCTGGTGGACGGTCAAGAATTTCTAAACGATCACCTTTCTCGAAGGACAACTCTTGGTCGTTGTTAGAGGAAAATGAATAAAGAGCCACAACGATATCAAGAACATTTTCTGCCATTGCGTATGTGTGAAGAGTATCGTCTGCATCTCCTTCTTCTTGAGTATAATTTGACGGAAACCAGCCAGCATGGGTACCACTTTGACCTCTCCACCAGCCATCGTTACTCTTTTCTAATATTAGAATTCTAGTGCCTTTGACAAGTGCCAGTTCATCTGCTTGTTGTGCTTGGTAATTATATTTGACAACTGCTGTGCCTATCGCTTCGCTTGGGTCAGCAGGCAAGCGCCTTGCCATAATTGGAGATTCTACAGCTCTAGATGGTGAATTGCTAGATGGTAGAGTTTTCGAACCAGAGCCCTTTTTGACTTTCTTTTTGATACTATCGAAAAGAGATGGCTTTTCTTTTTTAACATAATTACTTGGCACATAGCCAGCTTGGCCTCTTGCACTTTGCACTCTCCACCAATGCTTGGAGTCATCGAGTAACAAGTAACGCTCGTTTTTACGTAGATCTAACTCTTGAGCACCTTGTGCTCCATAGTCATATTTAGCGACAACATAACACACGTCGTCTTGACTTGTCTTGCCTGAAAATGATTATACAATCACACATTTTTCTAAATCATTCTATCGTTTAAATACTAATAGTTCAATAACAATTTCCTTAGCATAATGTGTCATGTTAGAATTTGTTAATATATATTTATATATATACATATATACAACGATTTTATTGATAACAACACTTTTGATTTTAAATTTATTATGCTAGATAACATTGAAATTTGAATAACTAAGGAAACAAAAATCTACATGTTGTTTCAAAATACTAAGAACATTGAGAGAAATTACAAATTGGGTATAGAACAAATTCTATATCATCTAACGGTCACAATACAATACAATTACTGACGACATGAACTGTTATGATCAAAGAGAAAATTTAATAATATTTTCAACCATAATTGCGTAAATAAAAAGAAGAAATAATGACAATTATTTCATGAAACATCTAGAGTATAATACAACTAAAAGCTTTATAATCTCTCTAAGATTTTGGGGAAAAAATGAATTATTACTATAAAATGTTACAAGTGATATGTTTATACAGATTATGATAGAAGTAGATGCATGATGATAAGAAGTGTATTCTGCACGTCTAAAAAGAATGAAGAGATGTCATATAAATATAGATTCAAAAATCCTTCCTTGCCAAAATATGAACACTTTTCATTCATTCACTTAAAAGAATTAAAGACATTTGACAAATCGATCAAACTCCATCCGAAAAAAGTATTTATACCTTGGAAAGAAAGTTTTTATTGAATCTATATTTGAATGCCCTTCCTTCATTATTAAGACAAATAGAAGATATTGGTAAAATTGACGTTCCTATGTTTATTACATCTTCTACTACAGTATTATAAGCATGCATGTTCACAATATATACTTATCTTATTACTATTGCACTTAAGAGGAGATGTATTTAAATAATTAGTTTTTAATGAAAAATATACTGATGAAAAATTTATTTAAGATATTATACATAACAGTTTCATGTCAATCATAAACTACAATTAAATTATGTTGAACTTCAAGTACATATAAACATAGAAGGCGAGAACATATGCGTTTAACATAGAAAGGTCATTGTTTATAATTGTCAATTCTTTCATAGCAATTTGATAATTTACAGTTTGAATTTTATATACATAGAAGTTAGATACTCGACAATACAATACATATTGTAACAAAGATGAATGAACTATTCTTTTTTTTCGACAAACTATACAGAAGTAGCTATTGAAACAAATTTACATACAAAGCAAAGCATACAAGAAAAAACGTACCATGCTTCATGGCTGCCATGTGCGAAAACAGATATATATGTCTGAGTGGGGCGTGAGTAGCTGCTACTCACACACTACTTGCACAAATCTTAAGTCTGCTTGTACTGTGTCGGCGGCGTGAGTGCAGCAGGCATTCATTCTTTAGCTTTTTGTTTAGTGGTGATACACCTCCTGATTTCTTTGCTCAGAGTCCATCGTTCTCAAGGGTAGGGCAAGCATATGCATTACCAACACTTTAGGGAAAATGAAATAACAATCATTAACATGATATAATAAATACTATAACACTAAACATTTTAATGTACCATCATATTTAAAAGATGCTACCTTATATTCTTATTTGATTTTATCTTAAATTTGTTCGTAATTAATGTATACACTACCGGCCAAAAGTACAAGACCATATCTTTTTGTAAGTACATTATGAATCGGTGTAGTAGTCGCATGGAAAACTACCTTGAACCGATAACAGTGTACTATAAAATTTTTCAGTACAAAAATATATCAACATTAACACGTATAATTCTAATATGTAACAGTAGGTTATTAGTAAATAGCAGATCTTTATGCAAAATAAAAATGTTCTGCATTGATTGTGGGATGCAAGAATAAGATAAAAATTGATTTCATCCCTTAATGACTTTGTTACATTAAAAACAACATTACAGTACTCTTAAGTTTTTCTAATCTTTTACTATTTTATATTTCACCCAACCAATTTCTTTATATATGCATAAAGATCTGCAGTCTAGTTATTAGCATTGTACCCAGTCAACCAGGCCTGTCGAGGCACATCTCGAACCCAGCGTGTGGAGGCCACCTAACGGGCATTATACTGACCAAACGTTGCTCGAAGCTGTTCAAAGCACATGACAGCTTGATTCTGGCCATGCCACAAAAGATCGCGTGGGCTCATATTCTTGCCTAGGCACTGCTGCCCTCTTAAAATGGACCGAGCAGCCAGGAGCAAGAATACGAGCCCACGCAAGCTTATGTGCCATGGGCCGAATCTAGCATTTTTGCTGACTGGGTATGTAGAATATATAAGACATTTATTTATCAGTGACTATTACATATGCATTCAATGGAAATCATACTTTGAAATATCTGGGCCAATATGTTAACAAAGAATGAATATATTATTGTACAAAGGTTTAATTTAAATACTAAAATATAGCAAGTTTAATAGATCTCGTACAATAAAATAGAATGCAAGAACTAATGAAATTTGCATACTAAAATTAAGCAAGTTTCATGGATCATATGCACAGTGGTCTTATACTTTTGACTGATAGTGTATACATTTTACCCTTGGCAAAATTAGTAAATTAAATATTTAATATATTATTTCTATGAACACTGGTTAAATTTTTTTAACATTTACTGCAAAACTATTATTAATAAGTTTCATTTAAGATGTAAGATTATATTTCTATGTGTTGTTCAAAAACATTACTTGGAAGCTTTGTATTACATTACTATTTTTAGCATAATAATTACGAAATATTTAAAAATCATGTTATATATGCGAATATGTATATAAAATTACAGGCATACGCTTAGTAGAACAAAACAGCGAAATAAAACTATTAAGATATCTAAAGTAAATTAATTGCAATTCTGTAAATAATAAACTGTTTTCAAATAGTTGAAAACATTTGCGACAGCTTGTACTTAACAAGCAAATTATTTAAGAAGTCATCTAATTTTAAAAAATCATAACATTTGTGTTAATTTCATACATAAATATGGCGTAGCTCTTTCAAAATGTTTCAATACTAAATAAAACACTATGATAGATGTTCATGTTACAGAAATTCAGGAGCATTAATAAATTTTGGAAAAAACATAGAAATTTCGTCAAATGTGAGTAAAATCATATAAATCATTTCAAATGAAATTAAAGTTTCATTTGAGAAATGTTACTTATCACAGAAGAAGGTTTTACTTTTAGTAAGAAAATTCTCTAAACTACAAAAACAAAATAATCCAAAAATAGCTACGAATATGTTGCTTGTTATCTTACTCAATTTTAAACAATATAAATAATAAAAAGCAAATACCAAGCGTATGAAAATTTGGATAGACTTCAATTTTTTACAAAAGTTCGTTACTAATTAAAACATACTCAAGGAATGCGTTAAGTGCTAAATTTCAAATGAAATAATTAAAGAAAAACAAACAAATTCTCACAACATTTTGCAACCAATGACTGCAAAGACTAAAATCGTCGAAAACAAAAACATCAGCGAAACAAGCAATCGCAGGTATCATTCAAATATCTACATAACTCAAGGAAATATCCCAAAAAGTTGATACGAGAAATAAGAATAAATTCTACACACATTGTGCCGTTTTAACTACGTTTATACTCTATCAGATTCGGTAAACGTCATACGTGATGATTCAATAAAAGAGGCGAATGTATCGTACAGTATTAAATATTTACAGCACAGTGTACATCGCGTATGATAAGAATCAAACAATTGTTTTCTGATCCCTTTCGCGGAAACCTCAAATGAGGATCAGTGACTTTCAAAGCACGTATATAGAGTACGTTCATTGCCTTACTGCCTACCATACTATGAAAGCAGAGTAGAAGCGTGTTGAATGCAAGAGGACAATGACTAACGCGAGTCAATTTAGCCGCTTAATTCATTATCCATTAAATATGATTACCTATTGTTATTATCGGTCAGAAGAATAAGTAAACACTAACTTACCGATTTTTAAACTTGACATATTTCTGCATGCAAGCTTCGAAATTTTACGTCGTTATACAGCTTGTTTTCCCCCACCCCAGGCCGTAGCCATGAACGGTAGCGACTAGAACGTATGTATAGGGGATTGAATCTTTATGGGGAATCGGGTCGAATGAAGGGGGGAAGTAGAAATTAGGGAAAGACAGCACGAGTCGTAGAGAACTCCATCCAGTAATAGCTTTTATCCACCGCTGCGCTGTCAATAAGCACAAAACACAAAAGTACGATATTGCCACTATTATCCACTGCGTTGATCCTCGAATCCGAACGATGTGTAATACTACTTCTATGTGAATATTGCTTGTATTTTTTTCTTTTTTGTCACTTGTATTCGTTTATACGACCCCTCCCGCAAAAGGAGTAGACCCACCCTTAATCCAAAGACATCGAACAACCATGCGCGCTACTCAGACTATCGTCTCTGCTTGCATCTAATGCGATGCTGGCGCCATGTTATGGTGCAATATGTAAATAATACCTCTGATACAGTATATACCAGAGGCAAAACTCTTATCGGAATCTATAAGCTTCGTGTCGCCAAATTTAGTGACCTTGACACCCTACCAACACACAGCGTTGTCATTTCTTCGAAATGGAAAGGATAGTGAAGGACATGAAGGATAGCAAAGGATAGTCACGCGACTTTCCAGATTTTTGGGTATTTATCAGTGTTACCAACCTCTGTGCAGGAAAAAGGTTTGGTAACACTGATAAACACGCAACTGTCTGATGAACACGAGATGGAGTTGCTTGCTATTTCCATATTCCATTCAGCTCGGTCCTGAATTCTGCCTTCGTAAGAAGGCAGCACGGTCCCACTAATGTGATGAATTGTGACGAATGTCGTTATACAGAGCAGGTCGCACTAATATTAATGCCACCGACGAGAATACCTCGTCGGTGTCAGTTTTGCTATGATTCCACGTTGACAGTCCTCCTGACTAGGTGCCATCTCGTCTAAACTAGCTGAACTAAAACTGTTTTCATGAACGTAATATGGGGAAATCTCTGCTATGTAAATACAATCACGGGCTTTGGCTGTATATTCTTATACGAGCATATTTTGAGCTACACAAAGGTTCATTTGATAGAGGAAGGTTCAGCGCAGTGCGCTGTGCCCCATCGTATCAGTTAAAAAAGTCTTTTAGAGACAGAAAAATACATTGGAATCTACGGGTGTTTTTCTCGATTTTTTCTCTACTTTGAACACTCATATTGTTAGATATAAATATAATCTCGTTACATCATGAGTTGAGCGCGCTGCATTTAACCTTCCTCTTTAGAATGAGCCCTCACCCAGCCCAAAATCTGCTCAAATAAGGATAAAAAGCCGAGGCCCGCAAAGTCATGTTTCGACCCAAAATCTAGTAAGATTCTAGTTTTGTCACGTGACTCTGCTCTTTTCACAAATAGGTACTTGAGTGGTACTTGAGCACTGAGGAATTTGAGACTTGAGATTTTCTTTCGCAAGACACACTAAGTGTAAGTGTGAAGCAGTGTAAGTGAGTGTGAGCGAACACATAATGGCAAGTGACATATAAACGATTAAAAGACGTCTTATTCTCGAGTGCTTGACATATGTTCATTATAATTCGACGTCACATTTAAAGAAATTCGAAGGCTTCGCGATGTACAACATGTAAAACAAATGCATTTTATAAAAACTAACGAACAAATACCTAAAACTGCTGCTAGGAATAAATTACTTGACACTGTACGATAGTACTTTCGTAATTTCTACATATAATTAATAATAATATGCTGCATTTAGTACGAAAAGATTTCGCGTGATAATATATATTAAAGTTTCACTGAATTCGAAATAATGGACAACTTATCTGATTCATTTAAAGGAGACGTAGATTCTTTCACATCAACAGATTCTTTGCAATTGATAACAGATGAATTTCGCATTAGACATTTATCAACACCTGATGTATCCAACACAGAATTGTCGAAACGTGTTGCATTATTGGAATTAGATAATGAACGGCTCAGAGTAGATTTGGAAAATCTACGCATCGAACTAAACGCTAGAATCGCAGCGAATGAAGGGCTTAAAGGAAAAATTATAGAGTTATATGTAGAAATGCAATCGGTACTTCAAGAGAAGCAAAAAGTACAAAACACTTTAACTGACACATATAATCGTTTACAAGCGGCAGATGTGTCTGCAAAATGGTATCAATCTCAAGTGCATGGATTACAAGCAAGTAAAAAAACTTTGCAATTAGAGATAGATACCTATCAAGGAATATTGCAACAAAGGCAACAAACTATAGTAAACATAAATGCAACATATAAGCAATTGAATATGGATTATACTGAACTCCTTAAAAAATATCAGAAAGAGAAACATGGTTTAGAGCACGAAGTACAGTGCTTAAAAATACAAAATCATTCGAACAATCAACTGCAAACTGTTTTGCAGACCGTAGGTAACAATGCATTGGGTACTCCTCCAGATACATCTACAAAGTTAGAGTTGGCAGAGGATGAACTACGAGAAACAAAGGCAGAGCTAAAGACTCTAGAAAAACGTCTTTTGGGCAACGAAGTATCGAAAATGTTAATGGAGAATGCCTTGACCAAGCAACGTATATTAATTACAACAATGGAAGAAAACATACAGAAATGTGAAACTGAGAAAAATCAAACTGCCGACACATTGCGCAAAACTGAATTTGAAATTGAAAAATTAAAATCGGAAAATGAAACATTGCAGACTACTCTACTTTCTTCCAAACAGGAACAAAGCCAGATAGAAGATGCAATTTTCCAGTTACGATTGCAATTGACAAAAATGATTGCACAATATAAGCTTCTAAAGTCAAAGAATGTAGAAGCGGAAGAAAAATTGAATTCAATGCAAGATGTAATAAATGAAAATAAACGCTTAAAAACCTTATCGTATGAGGCCAACTCTGCACTTATCAGGAAACTTCGGCAAGAAAAACGTAAACTTAAAAATTTGGAGAACAAAGTATATGGTGCCGAAGTGAAAGGACGAATAGACGATATGGTAATGAGTTATTTTACAAACTGATTAAACTTTAAAATTAGTTATAATTACACTCCGGATGTGTATGCAAAATAAAATGTTTGTGCATCAATTGCAAGATGCAGGAGCTAAATATTTTATATTCTCCATTAATAATTTTAATGTGGTGAAAATAATATATTTAATACTCTTAAAATCTTTTAATATTTTCACTGTTTTAAATTGCACTTGCTCATTTTTGTTATAAATGCATAAAATCCGGAGTCTAGTTATAATGATTGTATCATTATTATGTTTCAGCAAAATAAAACTGAAGTTTCCTTACGTGAATGTCTTAAGCAGGTTTTAATAAGAAATAAGGTAGTGCTCATAATTCTGTACATATATACATCAATAAATTTATTTTTAAGTGTTATATGATAATAAAGACTATTTTATTTTCTAGGATTTAAAAGACCAATTGAAGACACTGAGTAAAACTTCAGATGAAAGTATTGATGAAGGGTATGGTGATATTAGCATAGTTAGTTCTATTTCTGTTGACATTCCATCTCCAAGTTCCATTAATCCAGTATTATTAAATAAAGCTTCTAGTATTCTCTTGAGAAGTAAAGACTTTTGTAAACCAGTGCAAACAGAAGTTGATCATTTACGACTAAAACTACACAACTTAAGAGAACAATGCATTGCGTAATATTATATTATTAATTACGTAAAAAGTGATACTTTTAAAGGTATTATTTTGAATTGTATATTTAGATAGTAGAATAATATAAAATATATGATAAATGGTGATTGGACAGGAAAAATATATATCGTTCAATATATATGTTAAAATAATTTAAACACATTATTTAATATTATTTAAATAATAATAAGGGACTTATTAAAAGATATTTGAATTGTAAATATGTTATCTTACATCAAATCATTTAATGGTAAATATTTAAAAAAATAAATTAAAATTATTTGTAATTTAACTTTATTAAAATTAAGAAAGCTAATCAGTGATTAGTAATCACTTACAGCTACTTTTGACATTAGCAATAAAAAGTATTGTACACACAACTCTGTAGATAATATAATGTATAGTAAAATATAACATTGTATTTAATTTAAAATACATATTTATTGCTAAAAAATCATACATATATTTATAACCATTTATTACTTAAAAATAACTTTTAAGCGGCAGGAACCTACTAAATATTATTGAATTACTGCATCATGTAATGTAATAGCACCTTACGAAAATTTATCTATGATTAGTTAAACAATAAAAAGAAAGTGGCTCCAATGAATGTTTGTAAATGCATTTAGTTATAGCCAGAACTATTTTTCTACATCTAAGAACGTGCACGAATAAATTATTATAAATAATCTATATGAACATTTTTCATCTTTAATTATCAATTTTTTAGTAAAAATGTTATAATTATTAAAAGATATTTCTATTCAGACATAGAAATAATAACAAATATGGAAAAAGTAATAATATAAGGAATCATAAAATAAATATTGAATCAGAAGCTGTTCATTTAAAATAAAAATGATTGTAAATCAAGTAATTTGATTTAGTGCATTGGATATGAAATCAGGAGAGATATTAAAAATAAGAGTCAAAGGTACTTCAAGTTTGTAAGTTATTATATTAAAATTTTATCACATTTTACATTAGTAATCTTAAAGAATATAAACGATATTGTAATAATTAATTATTAAAATTTTATCCATAATAAAGTTTACTTAAATATTTCAGAGTACGATCTGTTCAGTAATGTTAGTATACTTTGAAATATTTAAAAAGAAACTTATTACATTTAAGTGAAATGATAACCAAAATGAAAAAGTTTGTAATTTTGAATATACCGAATGAATATAAATGTACACAATGAGTCTACTAAATCTTATGTTATAATTTCCTTATTTTACTATTAAGAAATATTACGGAAAAATGTTACATCGAATAGAAAAACAATATTCAGTTTTTTTTCTTTACAGATATACGTAATAAAATATGTTCCTTGATAAATATGTATAAAAATTAATATAAAATCCAAACAGGAAGATAAAATTTGTTTTGAGTAAAAGTATGATCGAAATTTAAAAGATAAGCTTATGTACATAGAATATGTATTCTTTAAATTATACTAATTATTATGGATATTATTCTATGAACATATAATTATAAAAGTAATAATTGTATTATTATCTTTATAAAAAAATAAATTAATATGCAATAAATATACATAGCAGTATATCACAATTATAAAATAAATATTTTCCAATAATGTTATTATATATCATGAGAGTGTCATTTCTTATAAAGTTCTAATAATAATTTGTATTAATAAATAAATTCTTACCGAAAATATCTAAAATTAAGTAATATAGAAATAATCTACTTTATGTTCGTTTTCTCTGTGAAAATTAAAATTTTTTATTCTGTTAAATATAGATATTTCCTATAAGTCATAAATAATTTAAATCATTTGAAATTATAACATAACAGTTTTGTTTATATATAAAGATGCATGTTATTGCGAAACAAATTAATGCCTAATTTTTTATCGAATCAATGATTCAATTGTTTCGTACTTTGTCGTTTTTTTCAAAAGTATCATAATTGTAAGGAAGCTTTTTTTAATTATTGCTAATCTTCTGTTTATGTGCGACAGAAACACATTTACAATAAATTTTGTGTCTTAATTAGTTCCAAACTAAACTAACAATAAGAATTACGGAAATGCTGAATGTATATAGTAAGACTGAAAAGCCATTAATATAATAAAACTGTTTGAACATATATGTTATGTGTATATATTAAATATATATATAAATCAATGTTGATAATTGGAAAAACACGTAGATTAATTTAAATACTAATTGAATTTGAATTACGGATAAAACATTTTTTACAGAAGTAATGGTTGATTTATGCATTAAACCAAAGATTCTCAACTTTTGAAAGGTATATTTCATATGTTAAACTTGAGATATAATAGTATTACATATTTTTCCTAAAGATTTACATTGCCTCCAAATATACGCGTTAAATTTCCTATTCCTTTGGAAGGAATAAGTAAACGTCTGTTTAAATACTGATCCATGTTTGCTCTGTTATATGTCACGACCTATAATATTGTCGACAATTGATATATGTGATAGCACAAAAATGAGTATCGTAAATTGAAATCGCACGCGAAAATTATCATAAAATCTACATAATACAAATGATATATGTTATCTTTTTTTTGTTTCTACATTATTAAATTCTAAATCACTGGTATAAAATATTTTTAGTGTTAAATATTTGATTGTGAACTTTTTTTTTCGTTTATAATTTGCTATAGTACTTACAGCTCTGTGTACACATCTATATTAAAAAAAAAATGAATCAACTTTGTACGACTGCAGATCGTTTAAAAGAGCACCATGGCTTCAGTCTACACAAACAGTCCTTGGTAGTATCAACATGCCTCATTTTATACACCGTTACAACGGGAATGTTGCTGAACGATAATACCTATAATTTTATCACGTGAAAGTGATTTGAAATTGAACAGTTATTATATAATATATTCATAATTATACTACTAATGTTAAACATTTTTGTGTACACTTAATGAAATAGAAGACCAGATAGTAATGTTTATCTCGAACCCATTGTCATGTGGGAGTTGATTCCGTCTGTCTAACTCTGTCAAACTGGCGGCGGTAATGACCTCGTCCACGACCTCTATTCCGATGACCATGATTATTGTGTCCATGGTAAGTATGATGTAATTGACGTGACTGATATTGAGCATGATTTTGTGCCTGATGTAAGGACTGTCTTGATTGCGATAACTGCTAAGAAAATTATGTTTATCAGGAGTTTCCACACATCTGTAAATAAATAATTAAAAGTATACAAACATACCATTTGGTTAACAGGTTGTACAGTCTGATTTGAAAATGTATTTAAACTTGTCCCTGGTGGATTCAGTTCTTCAGTAGCTGCCCCAGATTCATCTTCTGTTCTTACTAGTAGCTTTACACCTTCAGCTTCCAAGTCAATTATACCACCTCTTTGTTGTTGTCTCAAGAATAATGCTGCCATTTGCTTTTGTAACTCTTTCAGTTCTGCGGTAACTGAAAAATCCGTTGCAGCCTCAACATCGATTGGGAGTGGAGCTGACCAAAGATTCTCTACATCGCAATTGATTGATTCTCGACACACGGGACATATAGCCTGTACAGATACGTTATTGTCAAACAAAATTATTAAGTAAATATTTACGTCATAGCATAAAATTTACATATACAATTATGTAAAGAAACTAATGAAAGTCACACAAAATGTTAAAATTAAGGGAGTAGGCTCTTGTTTCCAGAATTGCAAGGGATGCGCCTTCTCATTTCTCGATAATGCAAAGATAGGGTTTTTCAGTAGTCAAAAGCGCTAAATAAAAGATCAATCTAGGCCGCGATCGCCCTCAAAAGTCCTATTTTTACGTTTACGGGCGTAATTTGCACTATTCGGAAACATAAGGTTGCGTATGTAGCTATTTTCATAAAGCTGCGACAGCTACATGCTGCCGAATAATGCAAATTATGCCTCATAAACGTAAAAATAGAATTTTTGAGAGCGATTGCAGCCTAGATTGATCTTTTATTTAGCGCTTTTGACTACTGAAAAACCCCATCTTTGCATTATCGAGAAATGAGAAGGCGCATCCGGCACCCTTGCAATCCTAGAAACGAGTCTACCCCCTTAAGTCCTAAAAACAGTGGCTGTACCTGAAACTTATTTTTAGTATCTTGCTGCCATTGTGGCAATTTTTCTTGTTCTTCTCTATAATACCGTTCTGCAGCTGCTACGTGAGCTGCTAAACAGTGTGAATGAAAATAATGATAACATTCTGTTTTTGTAAATTCATCTCTCTCTCGAAAACCATACAGGCATATGGCACATTGATCCGTAGGAAGATTACTTCTTGTAAGATGTTCTCTTATTAACTGTTTCAATAATATAAAAGATTTATTACTAATTATTATAATAATCATAACATAAAATATAATTTTCTTTCAAAGAAATGATGTATAACGCATCCCTGACATACCTCAATGAGTTCGAACATAACTGGCTGACCTATAAAATCTTTACATTTTGCTTCTGCATCCGACTGCATAAGCTTCACCGTTTCTTCATCTAACCCTCTAGGATTTTTAAGATTAATAGTAGGTGATACATCAGGATATCCTTTAGGTAATTGAACAATTAATATTGCACAAACATATTGCGATTGGGAATCTTCACCAGTTGAAGGAAATAATACAGTTTCAATACATTCCGGCTCACCTCTGAAAAAGTATTTATTGTTACATCGTTAATTGTTTAAGTCTATAATATTAAAAATGGTATGCATTAATTAACATATATTTTGAAAGTAACGTATAAGAGTGTATATAGTATTGTAAATAGTTGCAAATACATTGCAAATATTATTTATTAATAATTTTTATGATTCCATTTTATAACACAATGTACTTCATATAAAATTAGAATTGTAAATCATAGAATATTTGATTAGAATTGACTGAAATTGTCACATATTACTCAAATGAAAAAAATAACTTTTAAAAAGTTATTTCAATTACTATTCTAATGAATAGATACACAAAAAATTGATGGTTTTTTATCAAGTGTATTTGTACATCAAGTACATTTGTCCAGCACATATAAAAAAATAGTTTTAACAAAAGGCACCCCTCCTATCTCAATAAAAACTTTGTACAAGGAAACTATTATTAAAACGTATAGAAAATTAAACTTTTCAAATGACAATCAAATTACTTAAATTACTAGGTTACACGCACAAGATTTTCCAGGTAGGTATAAACTTACCTTTCGTTTACTTTTATGTTTAACTCGTCGTCGAGTAGAATTGCTTTTAATGCTTCAATTTCGTCAGTTACTCTGCAAAAAAAAGTCTTGTAAATATTAAGCTAAAGTGACTGTCTTTGACAAACATTCATTGTGAACCTCCCCGAGAATTACCTTTCATCTATTGCCGTATCTGACATTGTTTCTGAAGCAAACAATACCGTGATATATTTTCTAAAAATTACTTCGAATTTGACAACGAAGATTTTTTCAGCCTTCAACAGTTACAAGATTTTCGATAAGCGTCAATATTGAAAGCCTTCTGCTACTATTACTGTTACCAACTGGCTCGAGTTGAAATTATTAGTAACATGTCAGAGATAATGTCACTAAAACAAGTAATTTAGAATTCCATTTTTCGCTTACAAGCAATACTTACTATTATATAACTTCTGTTTACTGATGTTTCTTAGATTAAATTGTACATATATATTTACATATATTTACAATAGTGTTGCAGTCAGAGAGGATACTGTTGCAGTGTGTGAGCTCAGTTTAACTAGGTTTCCCTAGAAACTCAAACCAAATGCATATGACATATATAGCCGTCAACCTATATATATTGTATATGTATTGTATATATACATATATATGTATGCATCAGTGGCGTATCATAGAATGTTCAGTGCCCTGGAGCACCCTGGAGCAAGTCCCGCGAAATTTGTGGAATAATTTATATTTGAGATTCAAGGTATTTCAACAATATGACATTCTGCTAATTTCTGACCTTGCGCCCTCATGATTAGTGATGGCGTGCAAAATCACTAACAGTGATCGCAGAATTACGATCACGGTCGTAATTGTAACTTCATTCTTCAGAATTTGATCACTGTCGTCCTAATTCTTCATCTCGATTGATTTAGTCCTTTCTTTAAATTATATCAATTAGCTTGCATAAAAATATCTGCAATTTTCTTTTCCGTGCCTTTTATTTCACCCCATTTCACCCTTAGCGACTCTAAGGCACTGATCAGTGGTATCTCACCACTGCTTTAGAGAGAGAAAGAGAGAGAGAGAGAGAGTGAGAGAGAGAGAGAGAAAGAGGTCCGTGTCCGTGATACGTATAGCAGGCATGGGCAAAAATAGCACGCGAGCTAGGGAATTCAAGGAATACCCCCACTTTTCCCGGCCGCGCGTCTCAATCCCCTTGGCAGCCGTAGTTGCACCGAGCACTAGGGCCGCCACGGGGAGCGAGACGCGCGGCCGGGAGAAGTGGGGGTATTCCACGAGTATTCCTTGAATTCCCTAGCTCGCGTGCTATTTTTGCCCATGCCTGACGTATAGATATAATACATACCCAGTTCCAGTTGTGCTTTGTGCTCACTGGTGCTCACGGATACGGGTGGTTGAGTGGTTGTGCTGTTGTGCTGCGTTGTGCATATGTAGTAGTATTCCGTAGTGTTATTACACACTTAACCTCATTTAGTAAAATATTTAGCTAAGTACATATAAAGTGTATGTACAATTGACATATTATTCTTTAATATGCCGGAAAATAAAGAAAAAGAAGAGGAAAAGCCGATCGTTGCAAAAAATGCTATTGACTTACAACGATTAAAACTTCAAAAATTAATGAAGAATCCTGTAAGTATAATGAATGAAAATATATTTTGCTTTTTCGTAATTTTGCATTACGTTTTTCAAAATACGTCAACAATTTTTTACATAGTTAAACTTCTGAAAAAGTGATTTGAATTTGTAAGGTTTAGAGCTGGGGAAAATAGTATTTTAAGTAGTAATTAATCAATAATCCTATTTATTTTAAAGTATATATGTATACAACTTTGGAAATAAAATATTTTATTTGATGCAGTAATTTTTTAAGATAAAATAATTTATTTGAAAATAGTATTTCATTTGAAGAATATTCAAAATATTTGTATTTTATCTTTATTTGCAATTTCAATTTTAAATATTATTTCTGAAAATGATGGTTCGAATTCAATACATTTAAGAGTATAAATCGTTTCTTAACAATAAGATAGACTATATGTTTATGCGATTTCTCAGAGTATTATAACAATGCAAAAAGTAAAATATTTTATTTTGTGGAACAAATTGCTGAATTAAAAATATTTTATTTTGAGGTTCAGATTGTTAAAATAGAGATATTTTATTTTCGAAATTGTATATCTTATTTAAAATATTATTTTCTTTAAGCAAAATAAAATCTAAAATATTAAATAGTATTTGAAATATTTGTTTCGCCAAATAATACCCACCTCTGGTATGGTTGTTACAATAGGAGAAACCTGTTATACTACCAGAACGACCTAAAGCTAAAAGTACACCGACAGTTCCAGAATTTGTACGCAATGTAATGGGAAGTAGTGCAGGAGCAGGCAGCGGAGAATTTCATGTGTATAGGCACTTGCGACGTAAAGAATATGCTAGACAAAAATTTATTCAGGAAAAGGGTCGTAAGGTAATTTTAATAGGAATATCAATACATATACAGAAGGTACAATTTTAAAGAGAATAAGAAATTTCACTGTTTACGGTATTTTATCAGGAACTCTTAGATGCTGAGTATCATCTGAAATTAGAAGAGAATAAAAAGGCAGCTGAACAAGTAACAGCTAAAAAGAGAGCAAAGAGACAGAAGAAAAAGCAAAAATGGAAGGGAAAGAAGAAATTAAGATTAACAAACGATGAGCCAAATAAAAATAATGAAGACAGTAATTCAGAAGATGATAGTCCAGATCCAGAAGATAGAGATGATAATGAACCTGAAGCTATGGCTAACAATGAAATTGAAAATGACACAGCTGCACAATGTGCAACAGAGATAAGTAGTTGTAAAAATGTAGTTAAGGATAATGTAAGTAAAAATGAGTTGACCTTACAAGATGACTCTAATACAAAAGATTCTAATACTAAAATTGTTCATAGCGATAATGTACCTACCTCTGAATGTAAAATATCTGAAAATAATAGTAAAAATGATGTATATAATAATATAGATAGTGCAAATCCTTAACATTAAGTGGAGTAAAAATTGGAAACATTTAATATTAAGCATAACTTTAATGTTGCATTTACACTTAATTGTAATTACTTGTCAAACAATCGGCAGTGATATTTTTGTAGATTATTTTGTAGATATGACGGCAACAAATTATTAAATTCGTTTCTAACGTGATTTACTACATGATTTGAAACTAAGTAATAAGTAATCAAACACAGTTTTCTCCATTGTTGAGATGATTTGAATATATTTTGAAATATAAATAATAAAAAGTTATTCTATGATGTTACATACAACTCAAATGCTTCTCATTTAAATATCTTTGTAAAAAATTTATAAACTTTCTACAGTAAAGTAATTTATATCCTATTCAAATGTACACATTACATTTATCCTGCTTTGATAGTTTGGTATCACAATGCTGGAAGAGTTGTATCTAAATTGTCATATCGTTTAGTTCTTTCAAAGAGATTTGCCAGCGTGCGGGCAATCTGTCGATCTTCAAATGAAGGGGCACTTTTCATGTATTTCTCTAATTGAGATTTTGCTTTGATTAAATCTCCAATTTTTTCGGGCACAATTGTTTCCTAAAACATAAGTATTATAAATCGAAATTGTATGTGTAATAGTTAAATCATTGTACTAATAAATCATTGTACCTGAAACTGTTTCATGTAATTAGAAATATCATCCACGTGATCGCCAATCTCTGATGAAAGATTTTGTAAATCAGACACATCGGTGCAAGCAGCAACATGACTAAGGGTAAGGCACAACTATAAATAAATTGTATTATTTAGTACAAATCAAATCATTACAGTATTCTTTCTTTCTGTAACTGACTCTCTACTATATTCTTTGTAGTGTTCAAAATTTACAGGACAGCGATTAAAAAAGGAAAAGGGACTCAAGTTCAAGGCGTTCGACGAATATTAAAGGACTCGTGCAAGCTCAGCTTTTTAAATTCAGAAATAAAAATTCCTTATTTTTGTGTTTCTGTCATAGAAACATTTACCATCGTATTCGTTTCGTTTTTCTTATAAAAATGACACCAAACACGATGTAATTACGATCATAATTACTAGTGTAACAAGTGATTAAAGTTTCAGACTTCACATTTACGGTAGAGGTACACAAATTCTTAACTTCATTCATTCGGTTTGGGGCAGTAGAAAACAAAATCGTGCACTATGCATCATTTTTATGCAATATATGAGTAATATTTTACCATTTAATACGACTTTAATATTACTAATTAATAAAATTTATAGTTAATATTTACCTATAATTAATGACGATACATATGTACAAAAATCTGTGTTTTCTCCTTACTGCTGGCTCCCTAAAACTGACAATTTCAATGCCTGGATCTGTAATTCAGTGGCTAGCGGCATCCGTGGGCCAAAATCTTCTAGTTCTTTAAAAATTGAATTCAATCTAATTCTTTCTTGGGCATTTAATTGTATGCCATAGTCTTCTGGTTTTTGCTGGTAGTTTAAATTTTGATTGTTATCTTCGTCTGTATTTTCTGTATCATCTCTGTTTTGTTCCACCCTTTCATTCCTATCTTCGTGCACCTTTTCATTTGTGTCTATATCCATAAGTTGATCATCGTCGACAAGTCTTTTGTCTTCTACTTGCATCTTCACCACATATCGTCTTTTTTCAGTTTGATGACGATTATGTAAAAATTGCTCAATGTCGTGAACATCTACATCTTCTTCGAGAATGACACTCATCATACCCTGCATTTCTTGTATTTCTAGCTGTTCTTGCTCTTCTTCCTTAATTGCTGGCATGGCAATTGAAATAAGTTTTCCCCATGCATTCCTTATATTACTACAGGTTACCATATTCCATGCTTCAGCTAATAAATCTAAACAATTGTTCAGAGAATAATTTGAGTAAAATGACTGGATGCCATTGTGATACTGTAATGCAAGTCGCATCATTTGATGTCGGAAACTTCTTTTAGTTTTTTCAATAATTCCTTGATCCATAGGTTGAAGTAAGGATGCTGTATTCGGTGGTAAATACTTAATTTCAAAATTATCATCTTCTGGATAATTTGGCGACAGTTTATATCCTGGAGAATTATCTAATAATAAAATTGTTTTTCCAGAAATTCCTTTCTCCATTTGAAACTGTCGTACGCTCGGTTGAAAATGATTGATGTACCAATCTACGAACAACTCTTGATCCATCCAAGTGCTTTTCTGAGATTTCAAACTTACTGGGAGATTTTCCATTGCGTTCTTTAATGCCCTTGGTTTTTTAAACTTGCTAATAATTAAAGGCATCAATTTGTGTGTTCCGGTCGCATTCGCACATAAACTTATTGTAATCCTTTCTTTCCTTAGTTTACATGCAGCCAGTTTTTCATTCTCTCCATTTGATGTTTTCGTTGGTAATGCTTTCCATAGCAGACCACTCTCATCCATGTTATAAATTGATTCTACGTTTATTTCATTTTTCTTGATAAAGGTTCGGAAATTATCAACGAAAGTTTTAGCTGCATCTTCGTCGACAACAGCTTCCTCCGTATAAACTCTTACTAAGCGAATATTGTGTCTGTTTTTAAATTTTGAGAGCCACCCGTAACTTACTTTGAAGTCGGAGCAGGATGGCATGCTCTCTTTTAATTCAGTCGCCTTTTTCAAAAGTAGAGCATCGGATACACGGTCCCCGAGTGTCTTTCTTTCTATAAACCAGCTATGTAAGCGTTGGTCTAATTCTAAATATTGTGGGTCTCTTATACGTTGCCGGTTTTTCTGCCGTTTATCTTTGTTTTCAAACTCTCGGATTTTCGTAGCATTCTCTCGTATTCTTCGAATTGTCATATGGCACACATGATATTTTGAAGCAACTGTTGGAACTGGTAGCATTTCCAAATCCTTCAAAACATCCAGTCGCTGTTGCATAGTTAAATTGACATATGTGGTCGCCATATCAATTAATTTATCACTAGTATGTACACTATATTTATTGAAAATTAACACTGCTGTTTACACAAAATCAACACAACGTGTAATACATTATACGTAATGTGTCAGAAAGTCACAAAACAATGGTCACAGTTCGAACGTATCAAAAATACTGTTCACAGTTTGGGATAATGTTCGTGGTGTAACGTATAATAAACTGTAATAATTGAAACAATAATTAAAATAAATACCCATGAACGTATTGCTGTGCACGAAATTCAAAATGCTCCGTGGGAGTATCGATGCTAAACGTATCGAATCTCGGAGGAATTCTGATAATTCTGACTACGTTTTCGTAGACGCGCTGGCCGCGCTGCATTCCAAAAATAAGGGAAGAGGGGGAAACCCGATGCGTTTAAAAGACGCGGGAGGGAGGTTCTTTCCAAAACGCGCATAAGTTGCAAGAAACACTTCAAAACAATGAAAGTGTCCTAAGAAAGAACATCTTACGCTGAAACAGTTGAAAAATCACACAAAAAAAAATACAACACTGAATTGGAATTTAGAGCGTCGACATAGCAACGTACTGTACACTCCATGAACTCGGACGGGGATGAAATGCTAGGACGAAAACGTTCACCATTCTCTTTACCTGTCGCAGTAATATTGAGAGACTAAAAGACGACAACTATTTTGAAATTGAACCCAACGATTTTAATTTCATCCAGATGCTAGAAGGATTAGTTTCGTAGCTGACGAAAAGAATTTGTTAAAAGAATTGCAATTGGTTAGAATCGCGGAGAAAATTTTAAAGGTTGCATTTTACAACGTTTTTTCTCGGGACCTGTATTGAAAATTGAAAAACTGTACTTGGTAAATATGTGTCAGTTATGTTGTACATGTACAGTATACTATCCGTAACTGCGGAAACTTCGAAACTGTCGAGTCACAATTATCGAAGAGGCACTATATTCTTTGTATACATATAGTGTACCGAACGTAGAAAAGGATAGCGAATGAAAAAGAAAGAGGGAGGTTCGATGCTTCGACCTCTGCCTCTCTTTCTTTTTTGTTCGCCGTCCTTTTTCATGGCCGAAACTTTAATCGCTGATTACACAAGCAATTATAATCGTAATACTACCGTGTTGGGTGTCATTTTAATAAGAAAAAAGAGACGAATACGATGGTAAAAGTTGCACAAACAAAGGTGAAAAACTAGAAAAGTTGTAATCTTTTGCTTCGCTTGCATTAGTGCACATTAGTATGAGTCTCGCCGATACTCGACCCCTCGCTGGCTCGCTCGTCGATGGTGTTCCAAAGAGGACCCTCGCCCCCCCAGCAGTGTCGCCAGATTAATTGTCTCCCAATCTACCTTACTCCTTTTACGACGTCACGTGACTCGTTTCGTCTCTGTCGTGCATGTATCACAATGTCACGTGACTAGTCAGATAATGACAGAGACAGAGGAAGGATACAGTTTTGTTCCGATATAAGACGACGGTGTTTGTTTCGAAATAAGGAAATCGCTATTCCCTTTTCTTTTTTTGAAGTTGTTCGCTCACTGTCAGAACGAGAAGGTATGCAAAAGTCGGTCCCGAGTCTTCGCCTTATATCGGAACGAAACTATAATCTGGTAATGACGGAGAGAGGGTAACTGTATTCCCCTCAATTTTTCCGGTCTGACGATACTGCCCCCCCCCAATTAATGAAAATAAAATTTTGACAGTGATGCCACTGATCTTTTCGACAGTTACGGAGACCTGTATAATTTTATTAGAGGTGTGCGAGAACCCGAAAATGTAGGAAATCCCGAAATTTTCGAGATCCTGTCCCGATCCCGACAGTTTTGGGGTTCTCGCACACCTCCAAAATTTTATGTATAATAGCAATTTCAATTACTTGTTGAACAAGAGCATCACGATGCGGATACTCAATGTAGCTTGGTACATGTTGAGAATTTTCAAATGCTACAACGATGTTCTTCCACACAGTTACAATGTATTTCCCATAAGAATCACAAGCGCATAACGCCCATGCTGCATTGGAGCGGACTTTAAAATTTGGACTATAGCAAATTAAATTACATAACGGAGGAAATACCAAGTCCTACTAAAACAACAAAACTGCGTTACATCGTTACAATAAAAAATAGCAGAAAGAAATATGTTCATTCAATGAATTACGTACCCGCCAAGAAGGTGGTAGTATGTTGTCTGGATTGTTACCTAAAACTAATCCTAGAGCTCGACAAGCATTCCAGCGTACCTACAACATTTATCAAACCAAAAAATATTAAATTTTATTGTTCTTATGATCTTTATGTTCATTAGAATTTACCGAAAACGCAGTATATTAAATTTATGGAAAACGATTTAAATTATAATAGAAATTTCATTTACTTTCATATCATGTCCTGAAGTGGCACAATTTATAAGGGACTCCAATCCTGATAATGTATCATTTAATATGTCTTTGTTAGGACATAAATGGAAAATTGTTCCAAGAGCTCGAACAGCATTGCATTTTACTTTATTACTATCTTTCGATGCCTTAATACTAACATGATATAATTTTGGTAATAAAATATCCAAAGGAAGAGGTTCTACTTCATCGTTTCTGGAAAAAATGTTATACAAATGAACATAAAGAACAACTGTTTAATATATAATTATAATGTGCCAATAAAAATATCAGTAAATATTATTAATGTCATTTAAGTTTTAACATGAGAATGGGATTGGTACATCTAATATTTCTGTAATTAAGTGTTATATAATTAGACTACGGATGTTTATGCAATTTTCCTAATCTAAAGATCCTATTTTCATTGGTAATAACATTTGTAGGTTCAAAATAAATAAAAATCATACTAAGTTCTGTGAAATTCGATACTCCAGCATTTTTTGATAATTGTTATATATCATAAATGCATAAAGATCCGCAGTCTATATATAATATTATAAATGTAACTAACTTTTCTTTGGAAAGGCAATCACATAAATTAGCTAGTGCCCAGATCCCTTTAATGCGAACACCAAGATTATCATCGGCTTTTAAACAAATTATGTCGGCTAAATCCATTAAAAATCCAGTTTCTTCTTTTAATGGGGGCAGTGTGACCAACATTCCTAATGCTCTCAATGCTGCAGCTCTTACCGCACTTTCTTCATCATGAACTGCGCCGAACAGTACTGTGATAATTAGGATAGTTTTTTGTCTCTAGAATATTTTTACAGAAAAAACACATAGGTATTGTGTTTCATATAATTTATATTTGCATGTAGCTACTCACTGGTTGTTGAGTAAGCACAATAGGACTAATGCTGCCTAAACAATCGCATGCTGCCTCTCTTATTATTGTTTGTGAATGTTGCACAATTAATGTTATGGGTTCAAATATGATATTCCAGAATAATAAGGCATTATTATTGCCCAAGTCATTATTTAGAAAACATACAGCCATAATTTCTAAAGTACGGCAAGCATGTAGTATTACTTGTATTTCGTAATCCTGTATAACTGTCACTAAAGTTGTTGTAATTAATTCTACGTGGGAAAATACGAGACTTCCAGTACTGAATGCCATTCTACCAAGAAGTTTCAAAGATTGAACCCGAACAGGAGTGCTCATCATCTATAATCAAATTTATATCATGCAATTTCTAAAACTCCATATTTCTCATTCGTATACAGGATGTTCACACTATTATTAACCAGCGTTTGTTTTGCAAATAATAAATATTACCTTCATTTCTAAAAACATAATGCGAACACGAAAAAATTACTTTTCCTCTTTCAGTTTGTTCTAATATTTATTATTTGCTAGAAAAACGTTGGCTAGAAATAGCGTAAACACCCTGTATATTTTTTGTAACTGTAAATATAGATGTACCTTATTAGAAACATTCTTTAAACAAACATGAATTAAACGGCATACGTTTGTTTCTTTTAATAATTTGTTGTCATATTCAGCAGATATATTGTTTTTCAGATCTTCGATATCTACTTCCTCTTCCTCTTCTTCTCCTCCTGTATTGTCGCTAAGCGAAGCATTCAAATGCATTTGTTCGGATTCCGCATTTAACTCTGATTGTTTTGCAAGTATATTAAGTATTTCAGGTGTCAAAGGATCACAGGAAACAACAGCTTCAAAAGTTGACAGTGCTGCTACACGAATTGTTGCATCTAAAATAATATAAAGATTTTGTCATAACAATAGACAAACAATTAAAGGCGTGCGAGAACCGGAAAATCGGGTCGAGACGAGACCCGACCTTTTCGGGTTATCGCACACTTCTACAAACAATACAATAATGTAAAGGTACATACCTTTGTGAAATATGTATGGTCTACAGTTTCTTAACAATTTTGTAGCAAGTCCTGTTTTCAAACGTGCATACGGTGTACCTTGAATTAGTGCAGCAGCACATTTTAAAGCATGAGTTAAAACAGCAACATTTTTATCACTGCTTAACACCAAGGCTAACGCGAAATGTAATTCTTTAATCATTAGACCTACTGTACCAAAGAAAGTTATAAAAGATGTATGGTGGGTATCCTCTGCATGAGTCAAAAAAGATTTAGCATCGATGAGTAATTCCGTGAGAGTGCTCAGCATACTATGCTTCACTTTTGATACAGATTCTTTCAAAATACATCTAGTTAGTACCCTTGCATCGTTTTGTGATCCAGTGGCAACAATTTGTGGCCAAAATCCAAATATTTCACGGCTTTGCGAATTTTGAGCAAGTACTTGCAATAAATGTACAGCTTCTAATCTAACTTTGGAATCTGCGTATATAGTATTATTACATTCAGTGTCTGAAGTATCAGAATCGCTGGAATATATGCTAATGCCTTTACATTCTGTCACAATATTATTTATCGGTTCTGTGCTTGGTTTCTTGACAGGCTGTTTTTTAATCTTTGTCTTATGATTCTTAAGATTTTTGCACTTAGGAATAACATGAACTTGTTCGGGCAGATTCATAGCTACTGGTCGCAGAAGCTGTGGTTTTACAGGTGCATATTCCTTGATGCCATAACATAAAAATACTTGCACTACTCCCAAAATTTCACCCATAAAGTCTATGGAATGTGGTAGTTGTTTGTTTACTACTATAATATAAAGTATATGTAAACATAAACTCAAAACCTAAAAATTTAATGTAATTCAATGTAATAGACAATAATCAATCTTATTCCATTTTTTCATATGACTACTTACTTTTGCATAAAGGAGTTTATTATCATTTAATTGTAAGGAAGATGAAAGGATATTTAGCATAATATTCTTAATGGCAAATATAAATTCTTGATCAATGGAACTCTGGTCGGATTGTTTTATTAAAATTCCTTCTAAGCAACCAAGCGCATAATAATGGGTTTCAGACCATGGTAACTTGGATGGACTTAAGTATTTCTTTAAAAATTTGTCATTTCCCAATAATAATCGTAAGTACTATAAAAGTAAATTACTTTACATGTGACATAATCACAATCTTTAAAGTTAGCATGACGTATAGTAATATATGTATTGTTCAATAAAAAGGATTATGCTTACATGATTAATATCTTTAAATTCTATATTAATTAAAATATACTTTAAAAGATTGATGGCATCTTTGTGTGCAATAGGTAAAGCTGACTCCAATATGTCTAAAATCCATTGTTTGACACTTTCGAACGTGTGGTATTGAAGTTTTGCATTGTTTTGAATCAAATTGACTAAAAGTTTCGATGTACTTTGTATTAGATCTGTTTCCATAGGTATAGCAATTACGCATAATTGTTTGATCAACAGTTGTAATATCTAAAACATTGAAATGAAGTAAACCAATTATATATTTGAAACAATTTATTTGAAAGAATATGAAGAGATGAATAACGAATATAACAAAAATTGAATATTACAATAATGTACATTAAACAATATTGCTGTGTATAAATGTTTAATATTGATACACGTAAAATGTATTTTAAATCGACTCACATCGTTATCAAAACTAGTAACAAATCGATAATCAAGTTTATTAAGGTCGCAAAGATAATTGTTGACTAACTTTATATCATTCTGTTTCTTTCTCGTCAACAAAAGCAATTTTTCTGTAATAAAATCGAATTTGTCTGTAGAATTTGGATAATCAGCTTGTGAGGTTGCCATTTTTTACACAAATATTTTTCAAAAGAAGTTACAGAGATAGGTTAACAGAAAATTGATAAATACTCCGAGAATACATAATCCAATACTTTGAGAATTTACATATTTAGTAGCCACAACCACAGAATATTTTTATATATAAAAGCAGATCTCTGATAAAAGCAGAGGTAACACGATTGATGCGCACCACGCGGTGGATTCTGATACTAATAAATCTTTATTCGTATTGGATGTTTTTAATTAAAATGAAAGTAAAAATAAAAATGTTTCCTACTGTTACAATAACTCATTAATTCGCATTGAATGCTCCAAATTTGAAGGCATAGTGTTCCAAGTTCCAACTTGTTCCCCTTCGTAGATCCACGATAAATAGCAAAACGCATTGACGAAGGGAGTATGAATTTATATAGCATTTTCATTATATGGAAGATATTTGAAGTTACATATAGAGCTCTATTATATAGTATTTAATAAATAAAATAAACGTTGTCGATTTTATATTATATATATATATATATAATATTTGTAAAACCGCAAACTATACAAATGTTTTGTAAATAAAACTATATTACAATAAAATTCCATATCTCTATTCATAAAAAAGTTTGTATGTCGAGTGTGGTCAAGGAGTTCTGAAAGAATATTTTAAACGTAATGTAAATTCAAATGATGGAAACATTCGTACATGTGTTTTATTTTCATGGCATCAGCAGCCACAAAAGTATACAATCCTGAGAAAATAATATGTTAATCGAGTGTTCAGACGTAAGAAAAGCATCTATAATACAATATTTATAAAAAAGAAATTCACAGAAAAAAAGAAAAGTAAAAATCTAATGTAATGTATAAAAAGTCTCGTTACTCTCTGGAAAATAAAAAATCAGAAATGCTCTCTAAAAATATGGTAAGTGACACTTTCTCTAATTTGCCTATCTTAATTAAAATAATTAACAATGAAACACGTACA
Organism: Lasioglossum pauxillum; assembly: GCA_933228785.1. Lineage (NCBI taxonomy): Eukaryota > Metazoa > Arthropoda > Insecta > Hymenoptera > Halictidae > Lasioglossum > Lasioglossum pauxillum. The sequence continues at coordinate 7,598,317 of OW121704.1, forward strand.
TACAGCACATCAAAACATATGATTCAGAATTAACTTTCATATATCTTATTCTTAATTAACATTTAGGTTCTGTAACCGAGAGCTTACAGCGCTGCTTATTTGTTCTTTGTCTGCATCACTTATTTTTGCGCTTAGCGCTGAGGATTGATCTAATCTTGTGCACGCTTTCTTGTGCATGAACCAATGCAGTCTCTGACATTCCCTGTCGCAATATTTCACTGTTTTACATTTGCTGCATTTTTTACTAGCCTTATCCTCGCCGCACGTAATGCAAACTTGTGCATTGTCGAAAAACGCTCTCTGTCCATTAATTGCGGCTGATACCACCGATACAGCAGATGGAGGATCACGGGCGGCAAGAGTTGCTACCATTTGACGAAAGATTGTGCTTTCTCTGTATGGAAATTCTCTCACAGTGTCTCGTAAGAAAGCCTCTTGATACTCTGGCGTACCATCACTTTTGCTACACTTCAAAAACTTCCTTATCAAAACCTCTATAGTATCTGACTTTTTATCATCTCCATCGTCGCTTAGTTTCTCAATTTTTTCCCCTTTCATTGCTCCTTGCCTCTTTTGGAATTTGATTACTTCAGCCACAACGCAACTTAGATAATGATACTTAAAAGCCATCACTTCGTTAGTTTCTGCTCTTCTAGTCATGACCTTATGACGCATAGATTCTAATACCTTTTGTACCTGAAAAGTATAAAGATGAGCATAATGTTCTTTAAAAATTAACATTTCAATAGAAAATTATATAGTCTTCACCTTGGCAGCATTTTCTAACAGACCAGAGCATGTTTGCAGATTCATAACTACTCGAACAGGATGTACATTGACTTGCATAATGAACTTATGAAAAGAATCTGCTAGGTGTGGTGGAAGCATCGACTCAGTCTGTAGTCCTTGTGGTTTAATGTAGTAATCTATGTCAGCTTTTGGAATAAAGTTATTGATAGTTGCCACACAATTGTGATTTCCCACAAAAGCGGCCATCTGAGCTGGAGTCCGTCCTACACTGTTTGTAGCTGTTAATCTTGCTCCATACGACATTAACAGATGACATAGTTCAGCGTTTCCACTTAGAGCTGCGAAATGAAGCGCTGTATATGCATGTTCGTGTTGACAAGCATTTACATCTGTGCCCTGAAATAAAAAATTATCTTCTATATTTTCTAAATCTATAAAATTTTTACATTTTTCAATAATAATTAAGCCAATGGACTAGATGGGTTTTAATCATTGCTCATACATTTGTTCAAGCTACTTTTAGTAAATGTAAATATGTATGGTATTAAATATTTACTGAATAATTACTGGAATATATTTCCAAATGATTAATTATATATTACTCTGGCCTCTTTATATGAAATTGATCAACATTTATATATTATATTGAAAAAGAGTCGTTGAATTCCATTGCTTAGATGAGAAAGATGAGGGATATATGCACATACTAAATCTTCATTAGAAACATAAGTGAATAACCATTGTAAAAGAAAAGAAAATTACGAAAATTTTTTGCTAATTATCTTATATTGTGCAAAAGTTAACCTACCTGATCGAGAAGCATCTGTACTATTTCCTTGTTTCCTTTGTAACAGGCATGTTGAAGCGGACTCACACCATTTTCATCCACGAAATCCATTTTCACTTTACTCGCCGCTAGTAAAATTTTAAGTTCTGACACCGCATTGTTGTTAATTTTTTCAAAAATCTTATTCTGCAAATCGGTTAGATCCTCCGTGGCAGGCGCCATTTTGCCGACTATCGATTAACATAACGAGAAGTCGAATATTTATGGAATCATCGAGAACATTGAACAGACAGCATCCTTACCGACTCTTGATTATCGAAAATGACAGAACAGAACCACCAACGAGATACTATTAACACAGACTTAGTCTGTGCCACCGACGAGATAATATTAAAGACTGCCAGCACCGACGAGATACTATTAAAGACTGCTAGCCCCTGTATATTCAGCGGGACGGGTAACCGGGCGCGACGGGCGCGGGGATAACGTCGAGCTTACAGTGATCTGAAATACCAATCGCTAAAAGTTCTACCACCGACGAGATACTCGCCAAGTAGAAGAAGAATGATATACTATAGAATGCTCACATATTGATTGCCTTATAATACTATCACCGACGAGATACCATCTCGTCTCTTTATCTCAATAGAACCCGACGATATATAATATTCTTCACGACCGGGGCGAATCAGCTTGAATAATGCATACATTTTGTTCTGAAGAAAGGTGAAATTGCAAAATGTTATGGAAGACAGTAGGTATAGGAATAGAATTTACTGAAAATCAACATATTTATTAAATGTGCAGCTATTAGCTCGATATTATCCTTTATTCATAAGAATTTCACTAGAAGTTCTTACAAATAGAGGATAATACCGATTGCCCAGGTCTAACCACGAGGAGGTTGCTGCACAAGAGACCCGAAAGAGAGTCAGAACGAATGCAATATTCCTTCTGGCTCCCTTCCTAACAATAACGGACTTATAGTAAATTACGCACGCAAGTCGAGCAATTATCGCGGGGCAAAAGGAGTGAATCGGAGAAGAAGTCTCCGATTCTTTCAAAGAGAAAAACTAAAACGAACCAGAGCAGAAGGCACCGGTTCGAAGGTGACGCGGCGCGTACAATGTTTGCAGCCCATCTCCGGTCAGAGGCGATACCCGACGTGTCCTCACCAAGAGAGATGGTCACGAGAAGAGTTCAAACGTAACACCATTCCTCTACCAACTACCTGGCCACCAGGAACGCAATGCGATGAGGTGAACCCGGGTAGGATTACAAACAGAGAGAACTCTGCCAACTACCTGCCACCAGGCATCGCAAAGCGTTGAGGTGAACCCGGTAGGATGATAGAGAGAATGGCAATACGAGTGAGCAGGTCTCAATGAACCACCTCTCTCAATGTATCGACGCAGAATACCGACTCCAACCGGTCTGGTACATACAAGCAAGGTCCGACACAGCAGAAGGCTGTGTCGGAATCAAGAAAACGAGCAACGTGAAGTTAAGACAATAATTACTCGACATTTACAACGACGGTATAAAATCTTAATTACTAACGCGAGCGGCCTATAGGCGATTCGGGTGCCCCGGGGACGCGACTCCCCGTACTCACTCATGGCAACATCCGTGAGTGAGCCCCTGGGAGACCTCACTCGCCAAATAAAACTAACTTGTTCGTATATCCTCTTCTTGGTATGTCCTCTTCTTGGTATGTCCTCTTCTTAGTATGTCCCCTTCTTAGTATGTCCTCTTCTTGGTGTGTCCTCTTCTTGGTGTGTCCTCTTCTTGGTGTATCCTCTTCTTGGTGTGTCCTCTTCTTGGTGTGTCCTCTTCTTGGTGTATTCCAACTAAAACAGACTAATAATAATTAGACATAACAATACATTACCCCGCACACGAGTACAAGCCTAAGACCCGCTCACAAAAGCAAACCTAAATCCAATCACGAGAGCCAAACTAACTCCGCACACGAGTGCGAATCTAACCTGCTCACGGGAGCCAAACTAACCCCGCACACGAGTGCGAATGAAACCAGCTCACGAGAGCCAACTTAGCACCAGCTCACGAGAGCCAAACTAACCCCGCACACGAGTGCGAATCTAATCAGCTCACGGGAGCTAAACTAACCCCGCACACGAGTGCGAATGAAACCAGCTCACGAGAGCCAACCTAACACCAGCTCACGAGAGCCAAACTAACCCCGCACACGGGTGCGGCCTATAGGCGATTCGGGTAGCCCCGGGGACGCGACTCCCCGTACTCACTCACGGCTCCATTCGTGAGTGAGCCCCTGGGGGACCTCCGATCGGAGGAATACCAATTTCAGAGAAGATGTGAAAATTTTTAGAAGTGGGACTTGTGAAAGTTTCGAAACGAACAATTGGAAATTCAGAAATGAAAATTGTCGAGATCACTGATTGAAATAACGAACTCTAGATGGGCCAAGGTTAAACGAGGAAAGCATTGATGTACCCTTGGCCGGCAGCAAGCTACCTGAAAGTAAACTCATATATAATTTAATGAAATAATGTTTTTATATCTCGCAAGTCTTAAATTCTACTACACAATCTTATCGAAAATTATAAATGTGCAATGTGCAGCTATTAGCTCGATATTATCCTTTATTCATAAGACACTATAAGTTCTTACAAATAGAGGATAATACCGATTGCCCAGGTCTCACCACAAGGAGGTTGCTGCATAACAAACCCGAAAGGGAGTCAGAACGAATACAATATTCGTTCTAGCTCCCTTTCTAACAACGACGGACTTATACTAAATTACGCAGATATGTCGAGTAATTATCGCGGAGCAAAAGCTGTGAATCGGAGAAGAAGTCTCCTATCCACGGGGGATCAAAGGCGAATCAGGCAGAAGGCTCTGATTCTTTCAAAGAGAAAAATTAAAACGAACCAGAGCAGAAGGCTCTGGTTCGAAGGTGACGCGGCGCGTACAATGCTTGGAGCCCAGTTCCGGCCATAGCCGATACCCGACATGTCCTCACCAAGAGAAATAGACAGTGATAAATGTTCAAACGATATCCCATTTCTCTACCAACTACCTGTCACCAAGCAACACAAGTTGTGGTGAACGCGGGTAGGATGACGAATAGAGAGGACACTGTAGCATGGCTACACGAGTGAACACATCTCAATGAGCCACGCCTCTCAATGTATCGACGTCGAATACCGGTTTCAACCGGTCTGGTACATACAAGCAAGGTCCGACACAGCAGAAGGCTGTGTCGGAATCAAGAAAACGAGCAAAGTGAAGTTATGACAATAATTTCTCGACATATTCACAACGATGGTATACAATCTTAATATATAGTCCAAATATAACTAACTTAAGGGTGTGGGTCGGATTTTGACCTTGGTCGAGTGCGAGTGTGGTAGTACCTTAACACACCGATAGATACTGTATACGTACACGAGATTGCAAGGGTTCCGTAGATTTCCATTTGCTGTCTCTCTAACGCACATTTGGGGCCCCTACGTAGTCACAATCGCTAGATAAAAGATCCACCATTACGGGATGCTTCCTTATATGGCCTACTTTTGCGTTTTCGAGGCGTAATTTGCATTATTCGGCAGCATGTAGCGCAGTTTCACAAATATTGGACGAAGCGACAGTGCTGCCATTGTCGAGACACATACATTTTCTTAAATATCGAGAGATTTAGGGTTCTTGTAGAAAAAAATGTAGGCATCCCGGAATTCAGGGTCACATACAATGTCAATGAAACCTTTATTATGTTAAACTATACGTGTTTAAACACAGCAAACGAAATCTACGAAGTAGATCCCTATACGGGAGATTTTGGTACAAGTATTAGTTCCATGGCATTTTTAGCTAGGAGCGCTAGCGTTTTTAGTCACAGTTTTACCGATATTTTACCAATACAGTGACTGAATCGGTAAAACAGTGACTAAAAACACTAGCGCTCCTAGCTACAAATGCGGAGGGCACCGATACTACGACCAAGGTCAAAATCCGACCCACACCCTTAAAAATACACTGTAGTCTTCTTCCACTTCGTTGGTGTGTCCTCTTCATTCGGTGTGTCGTCTTCGTTAGCAGCCGGCTGTTGTAATCTAGCTGAAACAGACTAATCGTATTTAGAAACAATGCTGTTGAATACAGAATTAAATCACGCACACAAGTGCGAATGTAACCAACTCACGAGAGCAAATATAAACCCGCACGTAAGCGCAAATCTAACCATGCACATGAGTCCGAATACAACCTGTTCACAAGAGCAATTATAATTTATAACCCTGTACATGAGTGTGAATACAACCAGGTTAGAAGACCAATTATAATCCTGCACATGAGTGTGAATACAGCCAGCGAACTTGCTCATGAAAGCAATTGTAACCCCACACAGAAGTGCGAATACAACCAGCGAAGCAGCTCAAAGAACAATTGTAATCATGCATATGAGTGCGAATACAACCAGCGAACCGGTTCACAAGAACAATTGTAATCCTGCACATGAGTGCGAATACAACCAGAGAACCAGCTCATGAGAACAATTGTAACCCCGCACAGAAGTGCGAATACAACCAGTGAAGCAGAGCACAACAGCAATTATAACCCCGCACACGAGTGGAGCGCTCAAAATATAAATTTGATGAAGAATAAAATTGATAAATTTGAAGAAGACTCAATACCGAAAGTTTCGTTGAAAATTTAAATTAGTATGAAAGACAGATTTGTTGAAATTGGGCTAAGGGTAGACAAAGGGAGCTTTGAAAAATATTAGAAATAAAATTTACCGTTGTCCGTTGAATGAACAGTTGAAGGTAGGCCAGGGTAGCTGTGGATGACCCCTTGTCCACCTCTGGTCAACCTCTGGTCCACCTCTGGTAGGTCCCTGGTCCTTCTGGTCCTCCTGGTCCCGGAGCTCGACTGAACCCGACCGCTCACGCCGCACCCCCTGGCCCGACTGATTGACGGACCTCTCTGGCCGAGCGCGGGCGTGCGCCCCACGCTCGACGCTCGACCGCTCCCCACTCCCACCGAATATCGATCGATGTCGATCGCCGTGACAATTATTGATAAATTTATTATTTCCAGCTGGTTAATGTTTATAACAATTCTATTTTACAGCGATGTCCACAAGCAATCCCTTGGCTGTCTGACCACCTAATTTTTTAGTAAAAGTGACTAATAATATTCGAGATACGGAATAACTTTTAAACCATGAACATTCGCACGCATTAATTTATTCAATACAATTCACAGATAAATTTATTAATTCTAGCTAATTAATGTTTATAATAATTCCTTTTGCTAATGATGGTAACGAGCACTCCCTTGACCACCTTGCCATCTAATTTTTTTGTCAAAATGACAATAAAACTCGAGATACAGAATAACTTTTAAATCATGAACATCCGCACGCATTAATTTATTCAACATAATACTATGATATATTTATTAATTCTAGCTAATTAATGTTTATAATAATTTCTTTTGCCAACGATGTGGACAAGCACTCCCTTCAACACCTTGCCATCTAATTTTTTACGGTAAAGTCTTTTCAACATATTTCTGTTCTCACAGTTCGATTCTTGGATCATTTATGTTTAAAAAAATGTAAGGTAATAATTCTCGTTTATGAAATATTTTTAATCTATTTAATATTTAATATTTTAAAATCTATTCAATTGGTAATTCTCAGGGCCAGATTTACAGTTTAAAATTGTGCGGTTTAGGATTTAGGGTTAAAAAGTGTCGGCAACTCAGCTGGGACATGAAAATTTATGGTATGGGCGGATGAAGTATCGGAGTTATTGGGTTTTGTAGATAAGGATTCTTGATTTCTTGTGACAGTTAACGATTTTCGCGCAGCACGTCATCAAAGTATAGTCCTTCACGAATATTAAAAAAAAAAACTGAGTTGTCAGCAGATTTTTGTCCAAAAAGATCGGTTTCTCGCCCATTGTGCAGCGAAACGATCGGCTTCTCTCGAAACTTATGGTTCGTCTCGGAAGTCATCGATCGTTTTCACTGCGAGCACGTTTAGGATTTCAGATGTTTGGTGAACCACCGAAGAAAAGCAAGAGGCTATATGTATAGTATGCCGAAGTGGCCCCGACAAACTGTCGCTCAAGAAGGCAACTACAATGCCCTCGCATCTTTGGATGCGAAGTCATTTCGTTACTACCTTCTCACTGTACTCGTCTGTAGAAATAGCCGTAGTAGAAGTAGTTAGTCGTACATGGGCAGGCCTCGCCCCAACGATCAGCGGAGATGGGCACGTCCGCGATTTACAGTAGCGTTTTTGATCAGAGATCAAAGTTAGATCAACTTGAATATAGATTGTTTAGAGTGTAGCGTTGCGAATGAAATAATCGTGATTCAGATTACATTTCATTTTTATTGCTGCTTGAAGCAATATTTAATCAATAGCAATTTTATGAGAGTTTAAAGTTGTGTTTTGTGTGTGCAGAAAATGTAAAGTAGTCTTTTCTTCTCGTCTCTGCTCCGTTTCGATTAAAATAGGACTTGCTTAGTTATCGTTACTGCATGCCGCGAATGAATTAATAGACCGCGAAACGACAATTACTTAAAAATACTGTTATATTATTTTTAACCTGTTAAACATATTAGCAAAGAAAATAAATTTCTATATCATTTCAGTTTGTTGTAATTCTGGTAGAAAATTTTTATTTCGCATAAAGATCCGCTGTCTAATAATGTGTATGGTGAAACGTAAAATTAACACTTATTTGTAAGTATTCTTATTGTGTATAATTTTTACAGAAATAAATTTATATTTGAGAAAACGTTGATGACCTTCTAAACTCTAAATTCTGAAAAATGTCAGGAAAAAGCAAAAATATGTTTTGTTTATATTTTAGAAGTAATTGGATATTTTTGATATTATTAGAGTAGAGGAAAAATTTAGTTTATGAAATATATGTACACAATTTAATTTGAACGACGACTTGTATAGATAATATAATAAGAATAAGCACACTAAATTAGAAAGTACTAAACTATATTAGAAATAAACAAATTTTTTAAACATTTTTGAATGTATATATATAAACACTACACATATATATTTTTTATATTAAAATGATTAAAAATGTACACATATTTTTTTAAATATTTCACAGAAATTTTTATTACAGAAACAAATATCTCCTTCAGGAAATTAAATTTTACATCCATGATGTGGAATAATTATAAACAACAATCTTAACGCACAACTTAAAATTATTTAACAATGAAGTTTGGAGTCACACATTTTTGTCCAAACGAAACTGAAAGATCACGGTTCAATTTTCGTCGAATGCATATCTGAGATAATGCAAAATATTGGAAAACGTTATTAAAGAATATTGTTTCACTTATGATAGCTGTTCAGTTCTTGTGAATATTTATTTATTTATCATGTTAACAAGGCCCGAGCTGCTACCTATGGCTGTGGTCGCAACTCAGATGCGATGCATAAAATATAACATACAATTATACAGGATGGTTCGTTTTAAACGGAACACCAGATTACTTCAATGTTGAGAATCTGAAAGATGTTCAGGACACGATTCGACTGTATTCAATGAACTGACAAAATGTGCAAAAATGTTTCCCGTAATCACTGTCCTGAATATATATTTTTGACTATTTCATTCAAAGATCTTTGCTTTACAACAATAATAATTTATAAAATAAACATATTAATTTTTCAATAATAAATGAAAAGTCAAGTATTAATGTAAAATATTATTTCTTAGTATTGGGAAAGAAATGTCTGTACAATTTTAATTGTCATTATAATAGTTACAAAAAATACGTACAGTTTTAAAACGAAAAAAGTCGCTTGATAAAACGATGTAAACGTTTCTTTAGTATAAATAAATAATTAAAAAGCAAAGAGGTAAATATAGCTTTGATTGATTTTAAGCTATTAATAATTAAATCGCTTTTCGTAGAGGAATGGAAAATGGAATTTATGAGGTGGTATCATTTTTAATCTAATTAGTTTTCTGAAATCCTTCGAATGACCTCTGGAACATTTTTTCGGACTCTCGCAGTTAGATGAGACATTTACAGGTTTAATTTCTGGTGACTTAGCTTGTACAATTTATAAGTATATATGCACGCATGTCAGTTAACATATCGATCGTTATACGTACGTATACGTACTGTTGTATCTAACAACAGCGATAGCTATAAACTATATCGTCCATATTATATATATAATATATCTGCACATAGAATATTCTCTAACAAGTTCACGATAATACTTCTTCAAATACTTAATGTCTACTCAACCATTTTTCGTCGTCGATAGTTAAAGTCAGGGAAAGACAGACAATTGCCTCGGATGCATTTTATTGAATTAGCTCTTCCACTTCTTGAGTAGTGATGATTAACGAAAGCATTTTGATGAGATGCTAGAAACCTAAACTAATTGTCAATGCAAATTTAATATGGCACGAAACGAAAGGGAAACATTAATTATTTTATTATCAATGTGTGTACAATTACAGTTTTGGAAAAAACCAATTCTATTGATTTTCTATTTTCTAAAAATTTTTTATTAACACGTTCGCTGCCGAGCGACATTTTCAAAAACGGTTCCAACACGCCAACAAATTTTAAGTAATTGTAAAATAAAAATACAAAACATGTATTTATGGGAAACAAATTGAATTTAGATAATTTTTAATTGCTTTATTAATTATACGAGTTATATCGTAGTCGGTTTTTGCGATAAAATGTTTTATGACAAACCTAAACACAAACTTCGACCTACGAGATAACTCGTTGTTGGCAGCGAACGTGTTAACTATACAAAATCTGGTCGGACGGGTGGTACAACTGAGCAGGGGGTGATACTACATGTAAAAATAAGTCGAAGAAAAGGAATAACATTTTTTGTTTGACGCTTCGTTTTCGAGAATGTCGAGTTTGAAAATGCAGCGAGTACACGTGCTATTGCATAGGAATCGTCTGACGCGTCTGAGCATGATCAACCAATTCTACTTTTTAAAGTTAAACTCGATTTTCTCGAAAACGAAGCGTGAAACTTGTTATTCAAAAAATGTTATTCCTTTTTTTCGACTTATTTTTGCGTGTAGTATCACCCCTGTCCTGGGTTGTACCACCCGTCCGGTCACACCCTGGTATTATATCTAATACTTGAACCATAATTTGGTTACATCATTGTGGATGAATAAAATTCACGTTGAAATTGTGTGCTTAAATCCGTGATTGCCAGGAAGAACGCCGCATGTCATAATTTCAAATAATTTCAGTTTATGCATTTATTGGAATTTATAGTATAGGATTTAGGTATTTACCAGAAAAAAGGTCATGAAAATCAGTTCGAATGGCTCGAGAAAATAATACAATTTAACCGATGTCCTATGCCAAAGCATTAGTGATCAAAACTTTAAACGGCAATATCTCGAAAGTGAACGTATGTGACATGCGGCGTTCTTCCTGACAACCACAGACATTTCTTCAGCATTGTCTGTCTAACGACTGGTCTATTCTAAATATTAAATCGACAATTAATACTTCTTATTTTCCATTTTACATAGGCTTTGTTATTCCGATAACATTTGAACGTTAATACATTTTAATGTAACGTTTTACACCTGAGCGGTGATTACAATTCGCGTATAGTCTACACAGCATGTTCGTCTGTTCGAGCCAGACGATGTAAAAGCGTTTGAACAATCAAATGGAAACAATCGGTCGCGATAATACTGCCATTAATTTGTAATATCAACATTAGACAAAATTCGTGTCAACTTTTCACATTTTTCAAAATCAAGATTAGAAGAAACGCCTTCTATTTCTTCGATTTAAAAAAAAATTTTTCACATTAGGTTGAGTCATGCATAATTACAACATTTTTATTTTACTGTTTCGGCAATTTTCAATTTATGACGCATCCCAACATATTCAAAAATATTTGATACCATTATTTTTCAGTATTATTACTAGACTACAGATGTTTATGCTTTACATTTTTATGAGTTTAACGACTTTAACAGTAAAAATAAAATAATTTTAATCTTTTGAATTTTAAAAATTCGTATTAGTGTAAATGCATAAACATTCGCAGTCTAGTTGTTATATGACGTTTAGTTTGCAAACAATAAATTTGGCTAAAAATTGACAGTGACACATTTGCCTGTAAAGCTGCCTGTAAACTCATTTATTAATTAAGTACCGGTAAGGATAGGAACTCTGTGAACAGAACATATATAGCTAACAATTTGCTGGTTGTTCGTTCGCTACACGGACGATCTTTATATTATAAATTTTCCTACGTTTGTGGTATGGTATTTGTCAATGATACGGAAGAGATTCGAGTTCTTACATTTCCTATTCTTGAACAAGACGCCTGTAATTATTAAAATATCAACTTTCATGGAACTTAAAGCTGCTGCCCAAAGAGACTTTCCTCTATCTAATGCAAGCCTTGTACACATTCATTAAATCTAGAACGGTATCAATAATCTAATTGCTTATCGACTTTATCTAGAAAATTCTGTAGTGCCTGTAGTATTTACAGGTTGGACCATCTGCGGTGTGTTCCCGTGAACACTGTGGAGACATTTTAAAAATAAACATATCCATTAACATTTCATCGGTTGATTTCATTTAAATAAAGTCAACTTTTTCAGTGTACCCGTTCTTATTGCGATAGCTGCTAGAACAATATTCTTTCTCTACTCTGTTTAATATTCTTTCTGAAATGGAATTACGTATACATATAATCCCATTGCATATTTTTCTCAATATTAAGGGTACCCGTGAGCAATCTACCATTTTCTTCGCAATGCAGCACAAATTAGATTATTGGTGATTTATTATAAACTTGAGAATTATTCAGATTTTCCGATTTCCTTAAAGAGGAATATTACACTTGGAGAAAATAGTAGATGACATTTCGTTACACTTAATATAACATTCCAATTTCAATTGGTTGTATATATTCTTGTCAACAGAATGAAACTAAAAGTATTCAATTTACGGTTTCATTATATCTTGTTGGTCATATTTTCATATTTCTAACAGTAGTGTATTATTGCTAATTATTAAATTCACGTCCTTCTGTTTGATGCAAGGATAGAAAAACATGATTTTAAACAAATTTCAATATGGTGTCCGAAATAACAGATGATCATCAAAGAAGTTGTATAAATTATACAAGTAATGTCCGCCATTTATTTACAAGCAATATACTAGCCGAAAATGTAAGAATATTATGAAACCCATATAAAAACATTCTCGATAGTTACAAACCAACAACAATAACGAGCTGGAAAAACTAAATTCGAAAGAACTCAAATTTTCATGTTACCTTGACTCATGCCAAAAGCAATATTTCTTTGGTTCTAGTTCCCGAGGACTGAATAACTTACAAAAATGGAAAAAAGCCTACGCGTCTAGAATTTAATTAATTATATCATAGAGGAAGCTGTTAAGTAGAAAAACAGGCGTGACAGCGTGGTCACTATCGCAATCACATAATCACAAATTTGTTCAGTACACTGATCGTGAACGGTAGAAAATATAAACGGTGTTGTATCATCGGACAGTACTTATGCGTTAAGAAATGATCTCGTTTGGGTGTAGAAAGGTTCGAGTCCGTTGCGCAGAGGTCCCGTCAGGGATCCTTGCCATGCAGAGAGAGTAAAGAATCGTCGAATGTATAGTAATATCGCATCGTAATGTCTTCTCGAGTGGTGCGTTCGAGGTCCGTGTGGTTCAACGCAACGTAAAATTAAACCTCAACGATGGAATATTAGCAAAGGTATACTTGGAACCGGGCACCGTGCAAAATCACAACCGCACTGTCCTAGACTGGTTCCGGAGGTGGATCTCCGTTGATACCTTCCCTGGATTGGATCATGACCTCCGTTTGTTCCTTGGTTAATTCTCGTTGCTCGTTGGTGAGGCTCAAGTCCTGGTCTGCAATGAAACTGCGACGAACCACGCCGTTCGCTACCGAGGACAAATCCGCGTTCCTTTGTTGAGTGTCCCTCCAGGGTGTCGTGAGGATCCTCAATCTCTGTAACGTGAATTTTCATGTAGTAACAAGCCATTCTAATAAATTAATAACCATTCTAATAAATACATTCTTCAAACATTTTGAAGAAAACCTCAGTATCGTTGAAAAACCGTTGGAAAATTTTATTTGCATGAATAGAAAACTTTAACTATTTCAGCTCATAATTTTAACTATTAGAAGTCATTTATTTCTGCTTAGGTCTCCAAGATTGCTATCACATTACTAATCTTATTAAAAAGTAAAAAACACTTGTATGTATCTTTTTTTTGTACATGGATTACATTTACAATGTAATTGACTCATTAAAAAATTTACTCATTAATTAAATGAGAATAGTATTATTTCTGTTCGTTTGCTCTATTGTTAGACCAGTCCAATCGTCCAAGATATTTCGTGGTTCCACATGTACAATACTGTTCAATAGGATCACCATATAAATAAAGGGGATTACATTAAGATCCCGGTAATTACCTGAATAAAGCTGCCAGGCGTAACGATGATCTTGTAAATTGCGACACCGGGTATCATGGCAATCGAGGAAGTCGCAATTAGCCAGCCTAATACGTTTGCCCAGACTGGATACACGTAATCCTCGTATGTTAATGGTTCGTAGCCCATTAAACCATAAACGATAATAAACTGTGAACACGTTAGAGAACATCCTTTTTATGTGTTTCTAATAGGCTAAATACAAAACTATAAGACCATTAGAACAATTTAAAAATATTGCTTCAGTATTTTCGACTTCGTAGAATTATTAAAAGAGAAAATCTATTTTAATCAGGGCTTGAATGAAACTTCACAAACTTTTAAATTATTTCCTTTCTGTTTTAAGTTCACTTTGTACATCGACACTTTAATTCTGTTATAAAAGTTAAATTTTAGCAGTTATTTTATGTCCGGTTAATAAAAGTTTTGATGGAACATTTATTTTTCAACAGATATTTTTAAGTAAAATATAAAACTAAACAAAAATCAGTACCACTGATTCATTGTTGTTCCTTGTGAACGCGGAATCCTCAATATATTCCATCTCACTTGCGAGTGGTTATATACAATTGGAACTGTATAGAATGATTCAAGGTTTCAACCTCAAACCTAAGTATAAATGGTTTTGTTTGAAAGCACTTTAACTTTTTCTAAGCAAAATAACTGTTTCTGTCCAACTGGAACTTTTCCGATTTCCGAAAAAGTAAGAATTTTCAGTGTGAAAGTTTCAGTGGATTTATAACTAGCTTTTTAGAACAAAAAATTAAAAGTTCGGTTACATCAGAACTGATTGAAAATTTTAACAGTCTCCTTCAAGTCCTGATTTTAATGTCTGTTTCTTGCAATTGACCAAAAACATGTTTATTTTGCACAAAAATCCGCAGTCTAATAATAAGTCCGCACCGTGGAAACATTAAATCTGATTTGTCGTATTAATATCGAATTAATTACCATAAGAAATATCGGGGCGACGAACTTCCAGCAGACTCTCCAGTAAATGCCGGGTGAAAACCCGATCATATCTTTGATATCAGCGCAGAATCGGTCGGTTCCGTAGATCCAGCTAATGGCTATTGCTTCAGCCAAAACTGCGAACAGCATCGAGTAGCCTGCAGCGTAACGATCCAACAGGTGGAAAAAGTAAAAGCCACCCTGTGCAAAAACATAGAGTGAAATTACTTTGATCGTGTCATACTTTACTTCTCGTAAACCATTTACTTCCGTCCGTGTTTACATGCAGTGTCCGTAAAATCATTTCTAGGGCCCTTGCCTTAACAGTACCTGTGAACACGAAGCTAATCCAACGACGAAGTATAGCGTGAACAGCAGGGCGACGAAAATTTCGCGATTGTTCCCAATTATCGGGAACTCGTCGCTGAGAGCAGTGATTATCGCTTCAGAACCACCAAACTACAAAAATAGAATTACATTAATTGCATTTAGCAATAACAAGAGGTATTTCGTTAATGAATCTCCAATAGGCTGGTTGAAAGATTCGAATTTAGAATGAAGCGACGATTGATTAACAGCCACGAATTAATTTGTCTACTTGTTTTCAAAGAAATGATTTTGTGATTTGTCATTTAGTTAATGAATCTCCAATAGGCTGGTTGAAACTGAAAGATTCGAATTTAGAATGAAGTGACGATTGATTAACAGCCACGAATTAATTTGTCTACTTGTTTTCAGAGAAATGATTTAGCGATTTTGTCATTTTGTTAATGAATCTCCAATAGGCTGGTTGAAACTGAAAGATTCGAATTTAGAATGAAGTGACGATTGATTAACAGCCACGAATTAATTTGTCTACCTGTTTTCAGAGAAATGATTTTGTGATTTGTCATTTAGTTAATGAATCTCTAATAGGCTAGTTAAAACTGAAAGATTCGAATTTAGAATGAAGTGACGATTGATTAACAACCACGAATTAATTTATCTACTTGTTTTCAGAGAAATGATTTAGCGATTTTGTCATTTCGTTAATGAATCTCCAATAGGCTGATTGAAACAGAAAGATTCGAATTTAGAATGAAGTGACGATTGATTAACAGCCATAAATTAATTTGTCTACTTGTTTTCAGAGAAATGATTTAGCGATTTTGTCATTTCGTTAATGAATCTCCAATAGGCTGATTGAAACAGAAAGATTCGAATTTAGAATGAAGTGACGATTGATTAACAGCCACGAATTAATTTGTCTACTTGTTTTCAAAGAAATGATTTTGTGATTTGTCATTTAGTTAATGAATCTCTAATAGGCTAGTTAAAACTGAAAGATTCGAATTTAGAATGAAGTGACGATTGATTAACAACCACGAATTAATTTATCTACTTGTTTTCAGAGAAATGATTTAGTGATTTTGTCGTTTCGTTAATGAATCTTCAATAAGCTAGTTGAAACCGAAAGATTCGAATTTAGAATGAAGCGACGATTGATTAACAGCCACTAATTAATTTGTATACTTGTTTTCAAAGAAATGATTTTGTTTAAAAAAAGAAACTATCAGATGTGTACCGAGCTGTCCAGTCCCAAAGTGAGAAGCATCATGAAGAAGATAAGTGCCCAGAACATGGATCCAGGCATAGTTGCGATAGCAGCAGGATAGACAATGAACACTAGACCTGGCCCTTCTGTTGCTACATCTTGAATGGATTTTCCACTTGCACGTGCCATGTATCCGAGCACAGAGAAGATGACAAATCCGGCGACGAAAGATGTTGCACTGTTGATCAGGCTGGTTAATAGAGCGTCTCTGAAAGGTCGAACAACGAACGTTATTTCAAATAAAATAAGCAAGAAATATTCATACGTATTTATTTTTCTTTTCCAAACTGGTAATCTCGTTCAGAAGTTTCTTATTTGTATTCGAGAAACACAAAATTCATATAGGGATGTTTTTCATACTTATTTTAGCTGCCTCCCCACCCTCAATCCGCCCCGTACCCAAGATAATATTTATTTTATAATCAGTCGCGAATAACATGTTTTTAATATTATGGATGTTTCTTACTTGTAAACGTTGTTGTGGTATTTGTTGTAACTCGCATAAGCCAACAGCACGCCGAATCCCGGGCCAAGGGAGAAGAACACCTGTGTCGCGGCATCCACCCACACCTAAAAACAATTTAAAGGATCTTGACGAAAGCCGCAGACTATCTCGTCTTGTTGATAGCAATGGAATCTACATTAATAATCGCTTTGGTGAATGAAATAGATAAAACTTGTACGAAACGCGTAAACTTCGCGTGGCAGTCAACGGGTTGGCAGTGCGATAAAATTTTTAAATTCCGGTGGAAAGGTTAGACAGAGTTAAATGGATCAGGCAAGAACGCCGGAAAATTACAAAAGATCTCGAGGAATTGTCCTTTCAAAGGTCGCGAATGAAGCAGCTTAGGATGATGGAGGGTTACGCGCGACCACTCGAGAAGAAAAACCGCGGGCCGGCTCTATTTACGAAAGAAAGACGCGTAGAGATGATTCGCCGTAAACCCTCGGATTTCAGGAATCAACAAATTTCCCGGGTCGCTGTATAAAATCCATTTTAGCGATCTGGACGCGAGCGGAGAGAAATGCATTCCGCTTACGAGCGGGAGAGGGTCGAACGTACGGGGCTTCAGGCCTCTGTGACTGACCGAACTCTAATGGTCATTATGACAGGTACACAGAGTTTCCATTTTCAGCGTCGTCGGATAAACCTGGCACGTTCCACTCCTACCCAATAATTCTCGCGACGCTGCCCGATTTTTCCGACCCTCTTATGCCGGTGCATTAACTTCCTAGCCTCCCGGCCTCCTTTCTTTTTTTTTATTCTTTCCCGTGGCCACTGTAAGTGGTCACTTCATATTCCTACGATCATCCGCTAGGAAACGATCCAACGGGTCCGGTGAATGCACATTGAATCACGGGTGTGAACTTTTTGTATCAAAGATCGAAAAAGTTGGAGAACTTTTTCATAGACTCTGTTCAACCCGCAAGTACCGCCTTGCGGTAGACCGCCTGTGAAACCACTCACAGTTTTTATTCATCCGTGATTCAACAATAATAATTAACTTCTTTAACCCTAAATGATTAGTTTTTTTAATAAATGTTTTAATATGTCGCCACTGTTGAGACGTCCTGATTAAACGGCCACGGGCTACATTGTACATTTTCAAAGATCTAATAATTCAGAACCGACTCGGTCAAATATTTCCATTAACCCTTCGACTACAATGGACGAGATGTCTCGTGTATCTTTATTATTGATACGCAGTGTTTTATTTGAAAATTTGACACACGTAAATCGATTTTTACAAAAGACAAATATAATACTCCATATTTTACTTAGAGTTTTTATTGTTTATTTTGTATGGAATGCAGAGGGATAATTGTAATCGATGTAGAAGATCTAATACACAAAAATACAATTCACAGAAAAATCTCATCCAGCAATAGAATGCGTAGTTTGAAAAAAAATGGCCGACGGAAGGAAACCAGATATTTCTGTAAAAATTGTTCCGTCACGTTATGCATTCCACCATGCTTCCAAGCATTCCATAAAAAATAAACGATAAAAACTTTAATTGTGTCAAATATGGATTATTTAATATTTATAATCTTTAAGGAGGTAGACTGGTTTTTCAGGATTGCAAGGATACGGGTTGCGCCATCTCATTTATTGATAATGCAAAGATGGGGTTTTTCAGTAATCAAAAGCGTTAGATAAAAGATCAATCTAGGCCGCGATCGCCCCAAAAAGTCCTATTTTTACGTTTACGTGGCGTATTTCGCACTATTCGGCAGCATAATTTGCATTGTTCGGGAGCATAAAGCTGTGACAGCTACATGCTGCCGAAGAATGCAAATTACACCTCGTAAACGTAAAAATAGGACTTCCGAGGGCGATCACGGCCTAGATTTATCTAGCGCTTTTCACTACTGAAAAACCCCATCTTTGCATTATCGAGAAATGAGAAGGCGTATCCCGTACCTTTACAATCCTCATGAACAATGACATGTCTTAAAAATCGATTACTTGTGTCCAACTTACAAAGAAAACACTTCATATTTAGAACACTTTAAAAAAATTTAAAACACTTCATTGTTAGCTGTCCGATCGAAAATGTTTTTATCACATATACATGGTTTCAAGAGAACTTTCACGTGATTATAGCAAATTTTTTGTAACAAAATTAAAAAAGCTATTTTTTGCAATTCTTTTTGTAATTTTTATAATGTTACGACACGTTTCCGAATTCGCTTTGAAATCCTTTAACAGATAGGCGTAAAAAAATGATAGTTGTATTTGCAGAAGATTGAAGGTGACCTTGAAAAATCATAAAAAAAAGAGTTCACGAAAAATTTGCTATAATCACGTGGAAGCTCTCTTGAAACCATGCCATGCCTGATAAAAACATTTTCGATCGGACTGCTAATAACAGAGTAATCTCAGCTGGTCACGATTCGTGGTTCACCCTGTATACATATCTCGTCCATAGTATTGTACGAAGAAATAATGGTGACGAGATGTCTCGTCCATAGCATCGTACGTACGACAGCATGATGACGAGATATCTCGTCCATAGCATCGTTTCTTCGACATCGTGGAGGCGAGAGTCTCGTCCACAGTAGTACAAGGGTCAACCAAAGACAATGTGTTCAAATTTTAATTTTGAACATGTACACCGTTTCCATTTTTTTTCTCCATAATTGCTAATATTCTCGTTCGTTACCTCTGCTTTTGTAATGGCCGAGAAGTTCGGGTTGAGATAATAGCGTATCCCTTCCAAACTGCCTGGTAGTGTGACGCCTCGTATAAGTAGAATCAGTAGAACAGCGTACGGAAACAGAGCCGTAAACCAAACTACCTGTGACAAAAAGTTTCTTTCCAACTTCGGCTTTACAATAGGTGTTATCATAATGTCATAACTTGACAACTGATGTGATGTTTGCACATTTATACTTTATACTACAGATTTTTTAAAATTAACATCGAGAATAATTACATTTTATCAATTGAGAGAACTTGATAATACATATACATATGCATAAATTGTATTTAGAAAGTATATCTAATACACATTAAAATTAAGTTATTGTTTACTGAATTATTCAAATACTTTTTAAACTGTTTTTTTTTTGTGAATATACATATTACGAGAGAGTAAAAATTATTGGAAAATTATTAAGAGAGACATCCGACACCTTTGTGCTCACGTCAAGGATAGTAATCTCACCTTTCCGGAAGTAGAAATACCCTTCCACAAAGAGAAGTAACAGATGATGTAGACCACCAACAGGCACAACGCAATGTCCCATTTAATTGTCCCAAGATCGTGCAATCCTTCACTTTTGTGAAGCTCTAAGATGGCTCGGCTTTAAACAGAATTGATTAATCATTCTTATGACTTTATTAAACGCAGTAACTCTTCATTTATCTTGGGACAACATACATTTTTAAAAGATAACAGTATTATACTAGAGATAGACTACAGTATATAGAGTATTTTGTAAATGTAATTTTAAATTGTCAGCTGATTCAATTACATACAAGAAATTTTGGAATGAATTCAAAAATGTTTAAAATATCCACCTCTCGGGATGCGATGAAAACTTGAATTTTTTGGGGGGTTGATTAACCCTTACGTCAGTGGTCGGCAAACTGTGGCTCTTCCACGAATGACGCGTTTAAAATAAAATCTTATTTTAATAGTATTTTAATACAATTTTCAATCGGTTAGTGTGTTATATCTAAATACAAATAAAGAGCAATTTCTACTTCATTTTGATCAATAAATAAGATTATTATAAAGTATGAAATCTAGTTTTATTCAGTGTACCCAGTTTTAGCCGACTTCTAAAGACAGAATTCTTGTAAAGAAGTTTGGCTCTTTTGACTAATGAGTTTGTCGACCACTGCCTTATGTCAATACCCAAAATATTCTACGGCGTCCAATAACGTGGCATACTGTTATATTTTCAATAACATATGAACACGATTTCATATTTTTTGTAATTAGAAGAGATGCTGCAATAAAGAGACAGTGTTCCGATATTGCCTAAGATTTTTCGTACGATGGATGGCCGCTAGAGGCGCTACGCGTAAAAAACAGTAACGTATCTATGATGACAAAGTAGTGGAGCCCTGCGCCTTGCGCCTTGAGACAGTTATATTAGCGCGAAAGTACCGAAACAATCTGTTCCGGACAAACAAACTTCAGGACGTGTCCTACAAGTTACAAAATATACACAAATACATATGTTATCCATTAATTTTTCAGAATCAAATCATACAAATCTTTTCAAATTCTGCGGGGTGCTCAAGGTACCCCATTTTATCGAGAATCTTACATTACTGAGGCTGGCAGCGCCTCTAGCGGCCATCCATCGTACGAAAAATCTTAGGCAATATCGGAACACTGTAAAGAGAGTGATTTGAGTAAACCAACAAGGGGAAATTAAAAATCGAATACTATTTCAAACGTGTTACGGTTTTACTAAACTTTTGTTAAAAACGTGCGCGCTTACTTGAAGTATTCTTGCGCAGCGCTCGTGTACCACGTGGTGTTGTAGTCCTGATTGGCAGGTCTGTCCAGGTAGTCCACGACGAGGGATGAATTATCGGTGTTACGTGGCTCCAATAGTTCGATAGGAGACGTATCTTCGAATGTATACGAGATATTCGCATCGAATTCGCGACAACGTGGTGTGTTCCAGGGATTGTCGCAGGTGGTCCAAGGTAGCATGCTGGAGAATGAGGCGAAGAAGTACCTCAACGCCCACGCGATGATCACGTTGTAGTAAAAGTCGACGTAGAATGCTATTAATGCCACCGCGTATCCGATTCCTGGTCAACAAATGCATTACTGAATGTCGTATACAAGAGTGTTCGCGCTATTAATTCTTGCGAATAATTAGGAATAAATGAAAGAGGAAAAAGTAATATTGAAACGTAGTGGCGTATGTAACTTTTTGTATTACACTATTTTTTTTAGTAATAAAGGTGAGCATCAATTTTTAAAAATGGAACGCTATATACATGGTGGTCCACGCAACTTGCACCCCTATAATAACTTCCAAAGTATACGTTGCACGAAAAAATTTTGTATACAGAAGTTGCATGGTTTGAAGGGGTACATTATGTAGTGTATTTATTTTTTTTACAAGTGGACGCGTAAAGGACATGTAAAGGTCAACTTCATTTTTTTTAATGCAATGAGGTATTTTTTAATACATCAATCGATACAGCTGGACATTCGTTATAAAAAAGTACTAACATATGTATGTCGAAAAGTTAGTAGTTCGAGAGGTATTTCAATTTAAATAACTCTAAAATTCGTTATAAAAAAGTACTAACCTATGTATGTCGAAAAGTTAGTAGTTCGAGAGGTATTTCAATTTAAATAACTCTAAAATACCATTACTGTCGTGCTAAGATGTTACACAAGTAAGTAAACACTAACGTCATAGTACGACAGCAATGGTATTTTAGAGTTATTTATATTGAAATATCTCTTGAACTACTAACTTTTCGACATAGATAGCTTAGTACTTTTTTATAACGAATGTCCAGCTGCATCGACTGATGTATTAAAAAATACCTCATTCCATTAAAAAAAATAAAGTTGACCTTCACATGTCCTTTACGCGTCCATTTGTAAAAAAAATAAATACACTACATAATGTACCCCTTCAGACCATGCAACTTCTGTATATAAAATTTTTTCGTGCAACGCATATTTTGGAAGTTATATTATATTATTGCGTGGGCCACCCTGTATATTGTTTATATTGTATGAAAGCGTCTACCAAGAAAAATTCATTCGTATACAACACGATGACCTTTAAGGCCATAGCAGGTCAGCAGTGGAAGGAACATTTTGAATATTTCGCAAATGAATGAAGCGACTTAATTTCGAATTACGAAATAATTGAATACAATGTATTATAATTGAATGACTTCGCAATTATATATCGTCAAGCAATTAAATTTTAATTCAACACAACTCTGTATAATTGCATTAGTATCGCCCCATCGCTATATCCAAATCCGCACCATGCAAGATGTACATCTCTATCACATATAGCGAGACACTACCGTAAATAGTTATGTCATGCATAAAATGAAGGATTTCGTTCTCCGCAAGGGGAACGTTCATCTCGAAAGGATTAAAAATCTCTGGGGGCGTGTCTTATATAGGGGATCCTCGAGCCAGAGAATATTCCATTATCCCGTGGGGAGGGTCGCCGGGAACGACGAATCAATTACGTAGTTCATCGATGCGGATCAAAAAGAAAAAGCACGTGGGAGACAAGAGTCGAGAGAGGAATCCTGTGCTTACATCGATCATCGGAATCGCCGCGGATGAGGCAGGAAATCGACGGAAATGGAGGCTCTTCTCGAGTGGTCGGCCACCCCCGTGGATTTCCCCAGATTTATACGCGTTACATAAAGCACCGCGCACTGCACCATACCGAGCAATAAAAGAAAGTATACCGGATGTGCCTAATGCCCCGTTCTTCATAGTAAGAGGTGACAGCCGAGTGCTTTGGAATGGTTTTAGAAAAATTCCACCGAGAAAAGTAATCGCGCGCGCGCGCTTCCACGCTCTTACGCCAATTGGCGAACATTATTTCGCGCATTTGGCCCAACCGTCCGATCACGTGAATTGCTCCTCGACCTTTTTCGAACGCTGTGCTCAAATGTCGACGAAGTTTCTCACCTCGTTACTGGACTACGGATCTTTATGCATTTGTGACTTATGGAAATTTTCAAAAAATTTGTTTTTGATCTACAGAGACTGTTTCCATTAAAAATAGGATTTTACTTATTTCTTTAAAGTCTTGAAAAATGTCTTATGACAAAAATGAATAAGTGTAATTTAAAACAGTAAAAACATTCGAAGAATTTAAAAATATTGTTATATTATTTTCAACCTATTATGTGTATTAAGAAAAAAAATAAATTTCTATTTTACTCCAGTTTGTTGCAATTCAGGTAGAAAATTTTTATTTTGCATAAAGATCCGCTGTCTAGTCATTGCACATCGTTCCATTATTTTTATAAAAACGTATTTACCGATGAAGTTCATGGCAAAATTTGGTGGTACACCTAGTCTAAAATTTAAAAATATTCTGTGCTACAAATGCTCCGAGAGTCGATGAAGTAGAATCGGCTAGCCCCACTATCGCGCTCCGCTCACCCGTTCGGACCTGTCCGAACCTGTCTCGCGCTGGCCGGCCGGGTGGGGTAACCGATTCTACTTACGTCATCGACTCTCGGAGTAGTGCTTGCTCAGACCAGAACTAAACCACTAAATACAGTTCAAATTATATCGTGTTTGGTGTCCTTTTAATCAGAAAAATGCCACAAATAATATTAGAGAAGTAGTGAATCGAAAATTTTCAAATACAGTTAAAAACCCAAGCTAGGGTGAAGTAATGTAGACATCGAAGTTGTAAAAGACAGCATTTAAATGATTCTGTTTTAGTAAATAATGCAGGCAATTTGTCTAACTACAGATGCAATGAAGCAAAAGAGTAGAATGTGTGAATTAACTTACCCTTTAAAAGCGGTACTATACGACCCCAACAGGTGATCGCTCCCTTTCTATTGAACTGACCGAGGGCAAGCTCCATATAAAAGAGTGGAATCCCACCTACCACCAGCATTATGCAGTATGGAACCAAAAAGGCTCCTGTAAACATAAATTCATTCATATTTGAGTTTCATTATCAATTATAAAACTAAAACTCCACGGCTAATATTTCATAATAAATACAACGTTGCATTCACAGACAGTGACTTCCACTAATATTCGGACACTCTTAAAAAGACGATAACTTTTTTAATTTTCGATCTTACAATTTGAACTTTTTTTAGAAGTTAAATAATTGGTTCGCTACACAATATGAACATATCTTTTGGTAAACTTTGCAATCTGTCGGAATTGCAGAAAAAATGCTAAAAACTGTATTTTGCAATTTTTTTATGTAGACTTATATGGAAAATTTAGAAAATACGTTCCGTAGATCTGTGTCGATTAGACATAACCTGGAAAGGGTATAGCCGGATAAGCATAGGCCAACGGCCCCCGCTCCGATTGTCCTGATTCCTGTCTTAAAACATCGTTTTATGTCTAAAAAAACATTGTGTAAAATTTCAAATGTCTACCCCCACCGATAGGGGTGATATTGAGGTAAATTCCCCCGCACTTAAATGCAATTTGCGCTAAAACGAGAAAAGATATCGACATGAGATAAACGGCAAATAAAAGATATAGATACACTCTATATTTCAGATTTTTTTCAGAATTTTTTGCTAATTATTTATAGTTGAAAATAATTAATTAATTTTTTGGGAATTTTTTTTAACTATCTTCCCCTAGATTGACACCTACCAAAAATTCTAAAATATTGCTATGATTCTAACCTATTTTGTAAAAAAATCTCAGAAGTGTCCGTTTGGTGGAACAGTGTCAAAAAAAACAAAGCATGCCGGCGAACGCTCGGTTTGATCAGTAACGACGCAGCGACCGAGTCCCCTTACGGTGGCTAGTGACGGGAGCGAACGGGAAGTCGGCGTTTGTACGGAAAAGCTGATACATGTAAAAATGCGACTAAATCTTCTAATACATGATTACAGTTAGAAGTCTAAACAATTATATTCTAGACAATAAAAATCGTTTAGTTTATAAATATATATAAAAAAAAGAAAAAAACAAGAAAAGCGCCGACTTCCCGTTCGCTCCCGTCACTAGCCGCCGCAAGGGGAATCGGTCGCTGCGTCGTTACTGATCAAACCGAGCGTTCGCCGGCATACTTTATTTTTTTTGACACTGTTCCACCAAACGGACACTTCTGAGATTTTTTTACAAAATAGGTTAGAATCATAGCAATATTTTAGAATTTTTTGGTAGGTGTCAACCTAGGGGAAGATAGTTAAAAAATTCCTAAAAAATTAATTAATTATTTTCAACTATAAATAATTAGCAAAAAATTCTGAAAAAAATCTGAAATATAGAGTGTATCTATATCTTTTATTTGCCGTTTATCTCATGTCGATATCTTTTCTCGTTTTAGCGCAAATTGTATTTAAGTGCGGGGGAATTTACCTCAATATCACCCCTATCGGTGGGGGTAGACATTTGAAATTTTACACAATGTTTTTTTAGACATAAAACGATGTTTTAAGACAGGAATCAGGAAAATCGGAGCGGGGGCCGCTGGCCCATGCTTATCCGGCTATACCCTTTCATCAAACTTGGTCGACGTTGCAATGAGCTACAAAGTTTAAAGATGGTTTTCAAAAATTGCAGTTTCTCACGATCTTCGGCCTCTAACTGCAATAAATCTAAGGATTCTTACATCTTTCAATGTCTGTCGTTTTTCTCCGCATAAACCGATTTCGACGAAACTTTCACAACGCATATAATTGACACAGATCTACAAAACGTATTTTTTAAATCTTCCATTTTGGCCCACATTTAGTATTTCCTCTACCATTCCGACCAATTGCAATTTTTGAAAAAATATTGCTCTAACTTCTCAAATAAGTTCAAATCGTATAATCCAATATTTAAAAAATTATCGGTTTTTTGAGAGCGTCCGAACATTAATGGAAGTCACTGTATGACTTCCTGTAATGTTAAATTTGTTAAACGGTATAAAGCTTCATTTTCGTTTCAACATTACAAGAAAATGCTTCTCTTCGTAAATTCATGAAATTCATTCGACTTGACACAAAGCCAGTACAATGAAACTTAAGCGAGTCAGTTTTTTGTTAACGAACTGTGCTGTGTTTAAATGGATCAATTTAACGCGACCGGTTTACCCGCAAGTAGCGCGAAAATGTTCCGATTCTTATCGTCTTTGATGACACCTGCCGCTCGTCAAGAGGATGGCGGCGAACATGGCGGGGAAAAAAGAGTGATGAGCGAGCCACTCGCATCAGCGTGTTAGCTACATAACTGAATTGCAGGATATTCAGAGCAGCGGCTGTAGCGAGATGCTTTTAGGTGCGTAATTCGATAGTGAACTTTCGAAAATATGGCAAGGTGAAGCGAAAATGGCGATTCAGATGACACCGATCTGCAAAATGATCCGAGGGATCGTGAACGCCGGGCATTTTTCAATAACAATTTTTCTGACAACGGATAAACTATATCGCCATCCTTTCAGTGTCGGACAACAATACATCAGTTGCACTTGAAAAGTGGTTGCATTATTCTAATTTATAGATTCATAATAATATTAGAATCGGATTCCAACATTTTTCGGTCAGCACCAAAAGAGTTAAATCATTATGCCACAACATAAAAGTTTTCATTTTTCATACGACTGGTAATTTACCATTGTGTAAATGGTTAATTACTATTGGAATCGCTTTGTACATATTTCGCCTTCGTCAAGCTGTAAAAAATCTCTTGCGAATATCGATTTCGTTCTGATAGGGATGACAGAGAGTCAATTGGCAAATGATTGACAGCAATGTTACGTAAGCTAATTTAATACGTCCACAACGTGAATGCTGTAAATGGGTCATGGTTTTAGATGAAAAGTAAATAAGTTGGTTGACGGCGACAAGTATTACAGAAATAATTAACCTAGAAGTCGTTTTGATATTCATCGAATTGTTTAACTTGTATAAGAAAGAACACGTCGCGGAGCTAATCAATTCTATAAATAACACCGAACGATCAAATCGAAAAGAGATCGTGGATCGTGATGGATCGAATGAAACGAGAATCCCATCAAATGTACTGCACATTCCTTCCTGCCGATCTGTCTTTTTGCTTGTCCTTAACTTCTCCTTCGTAACCACGGAGACGTAATCGCATTAAGAAAGAGTATTCCCTCCTTCTTATAGCTCATGGTTAACTTGATTACCTTTTCTCCCAATAATGAACGAATTTAATGAAAGCGTACCTTTATGTTTCCCATTTTTATCGATTTACTCGGGCGAAACAAACTGCTTAACCTTGACATTAGAGAAACAAGCAATAATTTTTATCGAACGAAACGCTAGGAAAATATAGTGATCCTAAATACTTATGTGTTAAATAATAATTGTGCCTACTGCGAATATATTCTTGTGCATTTAACATAGTGCGAAGACTCTTTAAAAACATGTAAAGTGAATTTTCAATTTTAAAATTTTCAATTTTCCTGGAATGAAGATATTTTAGTTCACGTTACCGATTTATTTTTTATTCGGAATTTTATAACTATCATTGTCTCACACAATTTTTAAGAGACTCTGTACAGAGTAATTTCACTAACCGAAGCGAAACTCTCAATTCGCCAGGGAACGTTAAATTTACCAGTTAAGATCTCATTATACGATCATTTACCCTAATCACGTAAGATCCAATTGACACGTAAAATGTACACTTGTATAGTCCGCACTGTATTTTCTTGAGAGCAATAATTTTGGGAGAATAAGTTTAAGATTGTAGTAATTGCAAGCTCATGTTTTTAGGAGTTAGATATTTTCATAACAAGTATACAATTAAATGAATGTGAGTGAATATTATTAAGCGAATATAATAAAACATAAAACTTTGGATAATTTAATAAATTACTACTCGTTCTACATAAAACTAATTAATTATACGAAAGAAATAAACCAGAAATGAATAATATTAAAGAATCTTTAAAATAAAAAATTCTTAACAAACAGGCATGGATGTTAGTTTAATCGTAAAGTTTGTAAATTATTATACTTGAGGGTCTAATGAGGATGCAAGTAACAGTAGACTGCGTATGGTCAGACACATGTCACTTCTTGTTTCATTTGATATAAACCGTGATTTTTCATGCAAAACTACAAAACCGGTTTCATAATCGAATATTGCAAAAGTTGCAAAACAATACCTAGTATATTATCTAAAGTACATTCCCTATTGATCTTCATTATCTTCTATCGTCTCAGCAAATTGCAAAGTAAAAATCCGAAGCTTTTGCAACTTATTACCTGTAATCGCATTATAATTTATCCATACGACAAACGCGCGGATTTATTTCCTCTTAGCGTCAGGTGCAAATGTCCGGTTTCAAACAACATTTCCGCTCAATTTTAGTCCTTTGAGCAAGCGACAATGCTAAGCTTCAAACGCCTCTTTGTGTTCGAGACGTTGCGTTGAAACGATCGTACGCGATGCATGAATTCCGTAATCCATCTTTTTCTCGTAGTCGCTTGCCAATTTCCTCTCGATTGTTCATCCCGAGAAAGTATTTACAGAATTAGAATATTTCACGAGGCATACAGTACCCATATTTAAGTATTAAAAAAGTGGCGAACTTCGTCATGTTTCAGAGAGTTAAAGAGAAGCTTCTCAAAGGCAAGTACATACTGCTTTCCTCTTTTAGTTTTATCTTATGTAAGACTGATATAGTAGAAGGCCTGAAAATAATTTATGATTTTCTCAAACAATGTTCCGTAAGAATTTAGAAACAATGTAATGTAACAATATTGTACTTGCTAAATAAACCACTCGGTTTAAAGCAATAGTAAGTAAATAAATATGTACAGGGTGGTTGACCAGATATTACCACCTCGATCTTCGTCATTATTATTATTTGTAACGAAGAATGTTTATATAAAAAATAAAGAAAAACCATTAGCTAAGCGGATATTTTAATTTCAGTGTTGTTATAAAATCACGACTCTCTTAATAAAAAATTTATGATTTCGGCGCCAGGTTCGATCATTGATATTTTTTTAAAGAAAGTAAGAAAGAAGAAATAATTTTCTGTTATTTATCTTAGCCAAAGACAAATTCGCACGCGGCCAATTCTTGAAGATGTTAGCTGTTAGATGTAGCAAGAAAATTTTTTTCACTGTTTGTAAATGTTTCGCCAGCCATGATAAAGGTTGAAATATGTTTCTCGATCGAAAATTGAATAACAAGAATTTATGCTTTTTTTTTAAAGAAAGTAAGAAATAAGAAATAATTTTCTGTTACTTATCTTATCTTATGAATGATCGAACCTGGCGCCGAAATCATAAATTCTTGTTATTCAATTTTCGATGGAGAAACATATTTCAACCTTTCTCTTAATAAAGGTTCAATGTGTGACGAGAAGTAATTATTGTTTTACTGATGGTATGTTATTGCATTCAGTGATGATACGATCTTCCATATTAGCAATTGTAGTCGGAGCCTCAACATATACTTTACTTTTCAAGTAACATCATAAGAAAAAGTCGAGGGTTGTTAAATCAGGTGATCTTACCGGAAATTGAATGGAACCATCTCGTCCTATCCAACGATTTGGAAATATTTAATGCATTTCTTGTTATTCTTGCATAATGTGGAGGACAACCATCCTGTTGGAGCCACATCGTAAAATGTAAAACTAATGGTTTTTCAATATTAATAGATTAATACTTTCTGGTAGAGAAAATGAAGCTTCATCGATTGGTCGATTGCTCGAAACCATTCAACTTTATATAAACATTCTTCGCTACGAATGATAGTAATTACGAAAATCGAGGTGGTAATATCTGGTGAACCACCCTGTATAATAGTAGATCATGAAGATCATATATAATAGTATAGATCATGAAGCACACGTGTTACTCATAGTCTGCGGATCTTTATGCAAAATAAAAAATTTTTGTATTGATTGCAGGACACAGGAGCCAAATAAAAATTTCATTCCTCTGTTGCTGATCTCGTTAAGCTGAAACTAACACATTGATGTCCTTAAATATTTTGTACACGTCCACTGCTTTAAATTGTATGTGCCCATTTTTGTCGTAAATGCATCAAATCCGCAGTCTAATAATGAGTATTTGTTGATCTGGCAGATCGGTTTGCACCAGTTGCTTCGTTCGAATTTCTTTAGTCCAGATTAAAGAGGCTCGGTCGATCTAGGAGAAGCTACAGGCGGTAGCATGTGGTGTCGAGGATATCCTAATTTCCCGCAAGGAAGAAGCGCGAAACGTTCGGCGAAATCACGCAACATAATGGATCGCGTACGGTGGCATGCAGCAGGTAAAGGCGTCGCGAGCGTCCATGATCAAAGGCCAGCCCGAATGGGAAATTATAATTAATTAAGGTAATTGGAAATTAGCGACCGATCTTGCCGGTACTAATGGCGCGCCCTACTCTCCTCTCAATTGAGTTAGCCGCCGCTTTTGAGGAGCCCCTGTATCGCTGATAGCCGGCTCTAATCGTATTCCTACGGGAGACTCGATAGAACAGCTAATAGCATCGTCGACGACGAGCACCAGTCTTCCAAGCAGTTGCGTGCTGCTTCCTCCAATTGTTATTTCAAGGTTTGTACAAGCGAGTCGAGTTACGCGACGCCGAGCCGAAATGTAACCCCGGCAAATCCAAATTTGCGAACCTCGTTTGCGATACACAACGCGGTGTCAAAGTTCTCCAAACCTTTTCCGGAACACTGCTCTCGCGACTCGTGGAGCACTGGGACGATATACATTGTTGTTATACATTGTTTAAACTATTTTTAACATTCTCATCCATTTCCGAATAAGTTACCCTATTTTTAACATTGTGTCTTTAGCATTTAGTATACTATTCAAACCATTCAAAGTAAACTAATCGCACCAACAAATCTGTAAATTATGTATTTTTACAAGAATAAAATTTAAAAACGTAATCTCATTAGATTTATCAATGACATATAATCTTAAATACATTTAAACAATTTAATGTTACTGTCGGAGATTTTT
Organism: Lasioglossum pauxillum; assembly: GCA_933228785.1. NCBI lineage: Eukaryota > Metazoa > Arthropoda > Insecta > Hymenoptera > Halictidae > Lasioglossum > Lasioglossum pauxillum. The sequence continues at coordinate 7,630,076 of OW121704.1, forward strand.
AAACCCATTAAAATAAGTGACTGTATTTTGCAACAAGTCCACACGATTTTTATTTTGTATAAAAATTCACTGACTAACATCTTCAAAAAGAGATTTTTATAAACATTTCATACTAACAACTGCAAACACGTAATTTATCTTTGTTCGGTCGAACAATGTTGATACAAGATCAGATAATATACCACCAATTTGTGTACTAACCCCTTGTCCAAACAGCAAGCGAACGTCTAAAAAATGGCGGAGCTCGATCAAACAGATCGAGAGCGAAATGATAATTCGTTGGAAATGAAGTCCATCCAAACGGTGCAATTTTCCGAGACGGTACGTGGACTGTTAAATTACACTTTCGCTTTAATTCGGGCCAATTTCAAGACCCGCGGACGCTTTCGCAGATAAGAAGCCTGAAGTGAAATCTAAATCTCGGGGTCATTTTCCACGAGGTAAATGCCAATTAGCCGACCGGTTAACGCGGTATTACTTGGCTGCAGGAGTGCATTACTTGACGCATCCCCCCATTCCAGCAGCGAAATAACGCTTGACACTGTTACGAAGCATCAGCAGGACGAAGTCGGAGAATATTGGAATAAAAATGATGCTCGGCTCGAAAAATAACAGCCCAGGTTCCTGAACACCTGGAATTTTCATAATAGGAATACACCCAACAAGCTTCTCTGAAAATATTAAAAATACCAACTTCATCGAAATTCTACTTTGACTGAAATGTGTTTAGATTGTTTAAAAAATTTTATTCGTGTCCTAGACATTGTAAGAGATATTTATAATTAATCCTCGTGTTAATATCACAGTTTTTAATTGCAGGAAAAATGTAAGTGTCAGGTTGATTGCGATGGCGATAATAATAATAATAGTGATGGTTAGGAAGATAATAATAATGACAACAATTCCATATGGGCGAGGCTAAGCATACTTCTACAATCTCTGCTTGCCATAACAGGCTACTAATTGTAAGAGAAATCGATAAAATGGCGGAGAAGTTCGAAAACCAGCTCTGAACGTCAAAGTACGGTATTATTTAGTTTGTAAACACCGAAAGGTGAAATTCGTGAATGACACAAACCGTACTGTTGCCTCACAAATTAACACAAAGTTCCCTGAATAGTGGCCTATAATAAAATAAAAATTGCTATTTTTCATGAATTCAGAGAAAAATCTCTTTCGTTGACTGAAAGATTCATCGTAGAGAAACTAGATTGAAAATGTTATTATATTTTATTAAATGTTATTATATTCTCTTACATTATATTTTAATGATATGTATGAATATTATTTCTGTTATAATATTGTCTACTTACTATTGTCTTGCATTTCATTTTGCACGTGTCATAAATGCACATTTGTATTCCACGTATGGGGCACGAGTCTGCGAACTATTACGAATTCCGTAACCATTTGGAAACTAATGATAGTGTGAGCAGACGTCTTGAGTTTCATGATTGGCATACGCGTAGGAAGCAAGTTTCATTGTTGATGAACGACGGCGTTCACTGGCTACGCTTTAATTTCCTGTTACACAGTGCCCCACATGTTTTAAAGAGGGCACATTATTGTCTATTATATTGTTGCTAAATATTTCTTGGACCGTGACAAGGTACAAGATGATTATCTAACTAAAAACTGAGAAATCAATTTATGTATCTGTTGTCATTATGCGGAACGAGTCTGAATTATGCGGAATTATACTGCATAGTCCGGTTTGTGTCACCTTGCGATAGTCATAATGATCTGGGAACGGCGCGGCGTATACTGATTTCACTTGTCATTTGTATCATTTTCTTCGTGTAAGATGGGTATAGTTGAAGCCCGATAACTTAATTTACTTTCGATAAATGATATAATTATTTAATTATACTTCCAATAATTAATAACTATTTAATCATATTTCCCCAACAAATATAAATTCCAATAATTTCTTTCCTAAAAATTGACTTCCAATAACTACTATAATTATTTAATTATACTTCCAATAAATGTAAATTCCAATAATTTACTTCCTAATAATGCACTTCCAATATTATAAATTTCCTATATGCAAATAAAAACTCAACACATCGTGGAACAACCTATTTACATACATGTAAAAATATGTAGTCAAGTCAGTATGTAGTAAATCACGATTTCGATTTGATCGTTTCAATTAATTAAATCATTGTTCTATGGTTTCGGATATGAATGTTTCTCGAATATATTAACATAAACGTTAACGGGCAATTTTTTCTCGCAGACAATTGCATAATCAGTCTCAGTATAGATCGATCCTTATCTGCCAATTCTAAATGCTTTATTCATTCAAGTTTAATTGGGTATACTTCGCAATTATCACTTCGCAAATCTCAAGCTACACAACATCGACATTACGAAATCAGTAACCGCTTCGAATTGAGTTTCTAAAGATCTGAAATCAGTTGTGACGAACCGGTGATTAGAAAAAAATGATGAATGTTTTTTCAACTCGTTAATATTGCTTTGCGTGAACCAACGACTATTCTGTTTGCGTAAATCACTTATGTAAGAAAGACCCATACGGCAACAAAACTATTTATTCGTCAATAGGCAGCGGATCTTTATGCAAAATGAAAATGTTCTACCTGCAATGCAACAAACTGGAGTGAAATAGAAATTCACGTTCTATCTTAACATGTTTAATAGGTTGAAAATAATATATTTTTAAATTCTTCTAATATTTTTACTGTTTTCAATTACACCTACTCATTTCTGACATAAATGCGTAAAATCCGCTGTCTATTTATTAATGACAGGGGAAACCCACGTTAAACCGGAGGAAAAGATTTCCAGAATAGAAGGTGTCAAAGTGTCCGCGAATAAAATTGAATGCGCGATTAGTCACGCACAAAATTGAGTCATGCCTGCTGAAATCTGATTGAGATTTATAATCGGATGCGTCACGTAATTCGTGCATAAATTGTGGAGTATATGTGGTTTCTGAAACTGAGATCATTTGAATACTGATTTATATTGTCACTTCTGATTGCTGATTCAAAAATGGGCGACGGACATACTTCGTAGATATAAGATTGAACGGAGCGCATGAACAATCGTTGAATTTACTTACCGCCACCGTTTTTGTAACATAGGTAAGGGAATCTCCAAACATTGGCCAGATCAACGGCAAATCCTATGACAGATAAAAGGAAGTCGACTTTGCCGGACCAAGTTTCTCTGCCGTCGACGGACTCGTCGAGTTTCGGAGGAGTCTTCACCGCCCTTGATGACATCATCTTGCGTCTTCCTGCAAAAAAAATGGATCACTTCATTTTTAACCATTAAACTTTACCCTGCGTAGTCGTGCAACTCTACATGACGATGACAATCATTATACGACGAATTTTCAGTCAATTAACACCCTGTCTAGTTAGACTGCGGATCTGAATACAAAATAAAAATGTTCTACTTCGATTGCAAGCTACTAGAACCGAATAAGAATTCATTTCCTCCGTTTATAATTTGGAAAAGTTGATGATAATATCTGTGGTTGCCAGGAAAAACGCCGCATATCACAATTTCAAAAAATTCGAGTTTATGCATTAATTGAACTTTACAGTATAGGATTGACGTATTTACCAGAAAAAGGTCATGAAAATAAATTCGAAAGTCTCAGAAACATCATGCAATTTAATCAATATCCTACGTCGAAGCATTAGTGACGAAAACTTTAAATGGCAATATCTCGAAAGTGAAAGTATGTGACATGCGGCGTTCTTCCAGACAACCACAGATATATCGACACTATTAAATTTTTAAAATTTTTCTACCGTTTTGTAATACATCTGCTCATTTTGCTGTAAAAGCACAAAATCCGCTTATAATATTGTGAGTCAGAATCCACTAAATATTTACGTGATTCACCCCTTTTAATTTGAACTGTAATTACATCTTTTTGTTACCAGTATTTAGCTACTAGCCTAGGTATACTAAAAGTATAAATTGTCCTTTTCATATAAAACTTATTACGAGAAAAGCTATCTTTTATTTAATTTCGAGCTTCGTTTAAAAGAAATATTATTCTGTATAAAAATCCGCAGTCTAATCGTTGGAATATTATTGTCTATCTTTTTCTGCATTGCAACGGGGAGTTATCAAAGGATAGAGACATTACTGTGATAACATAATAATAACAAGATCGGCCGACGAATTAGCGATTTTTTAGGCGTTCTCCTCGAGAGTTAGGGAAAAACTCGCGCGCGAAACGAGGACCCATTACGCTTGTCAACTTGATCGGGATACCCCTGTCCGTTCGATGAATCTCGATCTGTTGCCGCGTTTCATATCGGAGATTCCTCGAGTGCGCTCTCCGGCTGCGATTAAAATCGTCGATCGACGATGATTAGTTGTGTAATACACGCGCCGCCGCTTCCGCAGCGCTCTGTAATTTATTATGTTAGACTCGCGGCGAACGCTGCACGCGTGATGTGTCGGGTTTAATGATCCGCGCGGTCGGCTACAGGTTTGCGAATGAAAATTCGCTGTGGTAGCCCCGCTCGCGTGAACAGGGGGTTCTACGCCCCCAAGAGTGATCAAATTAGGGTAGTTCTACATGTCTTCTTCTGTCGTACTGTATCGCGTGATCGATAAGACCGAGAATTTTTCGAAACTGAATACGAGGTTATGAAGCTATTTTTGCATATATCGAGACATTACTGTATTTTTAAAATTGAGTGAGGGAGGGGAGGAATTGGCGTACCGCGTGCGGGGGCGGATTCGGATCAGGCGGGGGAGGAGGCAGGGGGTCGAGACGCGTGCGAGCTGGGACGTGGACGCGGGCGCGGTCGCGTGTGTAATTTGGCGACGACAAGTTATCGATAGCCCTTCAAGCGACAACGCTTAAGCTCCGAGCGAGGCTCATTGTGCCCCTGTGACGGGTTACGGACAAACAGCGTATATTTCAAAGGCGGCCGCGGTGCCGACCTCGAGGGGACTCTGACTCTCAACGAGGGGTTTTCTGTCACACGCACTGATCCACGCTTGTCTATAGATCGACCCGATTAATTGATATTCGGCGGTTATTGCCAAACGACGATAGAACGCTCTGCGAACAGGTGCGAGACGAGGAACGCTGCGGCCACCACCTTTCCCGCGATCACCTGATCTACGCCTTGTGTCGAGATCACGCAATTTTCTTCTGCACGATACACCTCGCGCGGTGGATGTAGAATTTTTTTTCCTCGGTTTTTTATTTCAATTGTTGACTCTTTTAACGCGTTCCCGAGTACAGTATTCTCTTCGGAACTGTCACAACGGCATTTACCGTAACTTTTATAAATACATGCCTAGTAGCATTTATGGTTGGCATTTTGTTGGGCCTTCGTTGGGGTATTGGTTGGGCAACCATTAGAAATGTCGCCTTTTCATGCAGTTTGATAAATTCTAAACAAATTCCGACACAGCTTCATTGCTTCAATTGACACATACACACATACGTTGTGTATAATATAATGAAATTGAATGATAATTAATAATTACCATATTACAATATGGTATGCGAGCAGAAAAATGAGGATTGTATTGGCTATGTATGATTTGAATTTAGCGCCAAATTTCGATCTACGTATTAACGATCGATATGAAGTTAGTTCCGTTTCTATATGTCGTATTGATTCGAGTATACTTCATTACATGGTACATTGCCACAGCACCAACACGTGTTTTTCGAAAAATTTAAAATATGAATTATTAATTTATTTTGCACTAAGCAAGTAAGTAGCTTTTTTCTCACATTAGTTTCAATCCATATAAACTGAAAAGGTTTTCCTGCAACAATTATTGTTTTTACAGACGCAATTCTTTGAAGATTTCTTGAAAATGATCTAAATAAAGATCGAAACGTTGAAATAGGGAGTTTGTGAAAATTTGCAAATAGTGTGTATCTTTAATACTTGATCGAACCAGTGCGCCAAAATCATTATTAATTTCGTTTACAACAATATACGATCGAAAACAGAAGGAAACAGTTTGACCAATGTTACTATAATATGAACGGCCAACAGGGCCCACTAACATATTATTCTGATTTTCCCTTTTACAGTTATTTTTGTGGTATATCATAAATAATATACATTTTAACAATGTATTAAAAAACTTAATAATTAAGTAGTAAACTGATGACCTACCACTGAACCTACGGAGGTGTTTTGTACGTAAATGCTATGATCTGGATTACTATTTACTAAATATCTAAATAGTATTTAGATACGTCAACAAGTATAAATCAAAATATCTAAAAAACGAAGGCACATTCGGAAGAAACCCAAAAGGCAAATAAACAATTTAATGATTTCGGAGCCACAGGTTCGAGCATCTTTTTTTCTATGTAAATTATGTGTGTCTTTAATAGCATTAATGATCGAACCTAGGCGCCGAGAACAAAAATCTTATGAATTTAAAAATCATTTGCGATCGATATAACAATTCTTTAATTTAATAGCATTGTTTAGTAATTTTTTCATGTGTCTATTTTGTAAATTCAACAATTTATTATGAGTGAACATAGAAGTGGTAAGCAAATTGCAATTTTTGATTACATTGTTTCTAATAGATTTTTGGTATAATATTGTGAGTTCTGCATTTTAAAAGAAATAATTTTCTGTTACTTATCTTAGCTATAGAGCTTCTTGTGTTAGACTATTCCTTGAACACCCTCATGGTTTCAATTCCGAATAATCTTGACGTTGACGCATGGAAACTTTCGTTGTGTATGAATTTTTCGCCATTCATGTGAATTTTCTTTTATGCCGATCGTAGATAGTGCAAATAAACAAACCCAAAAGGGTTTTCTTATACTACATGAAAAGAAATTAGAGAAATGAAAAGTTGATTATTTAATTTGAGAAATTAAAGAAATGAAAAAAATTCAAGGCTGCTCACAATAAAACTTTGGTGGATCAACCATCGCGCAAAAATTACAAATTGTGAGTATATTCAGAAATACGAAAAAAAATCAATTTGTGATATAACATGTTTTTGGTTGGAGCAACATTTCTGGGGTCTGTTAGACAATATATTTCAATGTCGGCAGATTTTCACGTTAGTTAATCAACTGTAATAATTGTAGGCCCAATGTTGCATATTCGTTAGCAAATTGACATGATTTTTCGTCATAGGTTCTGTGTTGGGGTTTTGTAACACCACTAACCATCTCCCAACTAACTCCCAACTTGAAAAACTTGGATATTTCCTAATTATCTATGAAAGAAATATTTATATTTTTTCAGAATTAGATTTAAGAACTGAAATTTCGAATCCCAATAAACTTGTTGATCATTTCAAACGAAATTAACAGCAGCTATACAATGGTGTTCTAAACTTACTCAGTATTAGATTAAAACAAAATGCATTCTTTCAATCGCACACGTGTCATCTGATATACGTATTTCTCAAACGGCACATCTAAATGAAAATTGTGATAATTATATAGGATAAGAGGATTCCGTTGGATAATATCTCGACTTCCGTTTCCTTAATTTGATTAAAGCTTCCTCGACGGGTGAAGGTCTTCATCAAACTCGCGAGTCTACGAATTATATGCATACTGAAACTAACCGTGGAACTTCTTTAATTAATTGATTGATTACAGTAAAACGATGTGGAAGAAATTAATGACTTTCGACCTATTTGAAATGCTAAATTATTCGGACATCTCGACGGAGGATTAAAATTCGCCTGAACAATTAAGAATTTTTTGACTGCTGAAATATATCCATATTAACATACTGTAGTTCTTTTAAACAATAGCATTTCGTTCTGAATTCAAGTAACACTGTCATTTTATAGGAAGTTTATTTAAAAGCAATTATTAAATGAAAAGAATTTCGATGTGCACGAAAATGATTTAAAACAATGTGTCTTTAACCTCTGAAAAGGTTACAGAAAAGAAACAATAAGTTGAAAATTACAGTAAGATTTAATAAAAGAAGATTCCATAGTTGAATTTAGAAGCAACAATTATTATAAGCAAACTTAAATAATGTGAACTGCTATAATCTCTAAAATTTATGTTAACCACAGCTGAATTAAAATCAAAATTACCATAATTTAAGACGCGGTACACATGCCGTTTGAGATAGATAATAACAGTTTTAGACAACGTAGACGTTGCACAAAAAATAAAAATAAATTTTGTACACAGTGAAACTCCGATATATTTAAATAATTAAACTTTTACTTTGAAGAACTGACAATTGATATTTGTGGATTGAAAAAATGGTAGTCTCCTACAAGACGCAAAGGTCCGACCACAATGGGAAAAACTTAAACATCGATTTCTACCCAGAGCTCCTCCACTCACCCGGTACTTTAAGGCAACTTTTATCAAATCCATGTAGCGGCACACCTGTCGCACATGATCTTCGCACACCTCATTGTCAAATGAGAAATTGGTAGCAGAACAACCCGACGAGAAATCGCGCAGAGGGCAATTAGACTCAATCATGAACGTGTGAACGAGCGTTGCGAAATAAAAAATCAAGAAGCAAAGCTGTACCCCGACGGTAATCGCAACCAGGTGCGACCAAGAGGAGCACCTTCTTCGGGAAATGGCGAATAAAACGAACGGCTGTTGCGCGTTCTTCAGGATTTAAATGGCGTCGTGCGAAGCGGCTCCGGGGAACTGAAGGAAGAAAAGTTTCGCGTTGAAGGCGCACAAATTCGAGGAAACACGACATAGCTGGTGGGGGGATAAGGTATTCAAGGCTGCAAACAAGATTGCAGTATTAATTAATTTATCGTTAGATGAGCTGCCGTATCCGCGATCGAACACCGTCTATGGAGAGCCAGGTGCACCGAGCTCACACCTAAACAGAGCTTACGAAGATCGAAGGGGAGTTTCAAGTTGATAACCATTTCTTTTGGTAACAGTCATCATGCTTCTAATTAGATTGTGGATTTTTATACGAAATGAAAACTGCATGTAGATTGGATAAAAATGAACTTTTTCTTGTAATAATGTCAATGAGTCTAACTCTTACATTTTTCTAATGTCTTTACAGATTTGTATTTTATCTTCTATTGTCGTAAGTTCATGAAATCCGCAGTTTAATAATTACTGTGCAGCTTTGTCGTAGTCCTGTGATGGATGCACTGCACAAATTCAACCGCATAAATAGTTAAACAAACCGAATACTGAATTTTGTTTATCAGCTTATCGAGTTTCCCTTGTTCCCTCGTTTCACCTGTTCGCGTGTTAACGAATCGTTGCAACATTCTGTGAATCACGTGGGTAACAAAGGTTGCATAAACCGTGCAGGTTAGAAAAACGTAAACGTCGAAACTCGAGAATTGTAACAATAACCGAGACCACAAACGGCCGTGAAAAAGAGCGTAAGGAACATAAGAATCGTCGTACAGAAAGACTTGGTGATCAATCTCTGAACTATCGCGGTTTTTTATTAATGCACTGATACTTGCAAATGTTTCTGAATTATTTCTTCATAGACTTGTTTGAAAACTGAAAATTATTATTGTTTGGACTTGATACATTTTGTGCGTTTATTTTTAAAATTTACTTTATTATTTTACGTCAAATTTGGGATAGCTTAAAACTCTTGAAGTACAGAATTATTTTTAAATAAACGACCAGTGGAATTTTTATATATTGAAGATGATACTTGAAATGTAGAGTAGGAAACATCGTGTAAAAAGTTAATATGATAAGTGTAGTTGGATATATTATAATAGGATACATATAAGTTGATAATAAACCGTAATACAAGCATGCTAAATAATAACTTAATTTTCTACGCCTTTCAAGGTAAACGACCTTTGAAAGCCATAAGCGATTCAAACGCTATGGGCCAATTGAATATTTCGTCCAAAGGTTACTTTGACATCCTTTTTCCCCTTTTCCAATTTTGAGTAAAAGTGAGAGGCCCCACTCTCGACACTCGCTGCAAAACCTTTGTCATCTTGTAAAATTCGAAAAGAATGATTTATGAACAAATGGCCATAATCGTATACGTTCTATTTGTCCATCGAGTGTATTATTATTGAACGATATTTATTTGTATAGTTTAGATTATCTGTGACAACATGCGACTAACAAACAACTTCTCTATTCTTGTTTTTACTATTACTTCTATTTATTTCTACAATTGTCACATAGATCGTTATTAATACACGAATTCATTTAACAATTTAATAGTCGTGTACAAAAATTGTTGGTCATATAATCAACACAACGTAAGAATTCCACGTAAATCTAAAATGAATAAATTTTTCACCGGAAAAATGAATTTCTTATTAAAAAACAAACTATGTTGCCATTTATAATTGCCATTTATAAAAAATATATAGTTTCCGAGATCAAGAGATGCGAGATCTTTTTTTTTATTAAAACTACTTTTTCATGTCTTTCGATCTAATATTAAATTTTGTCAGTTTTTGAGTAACCTTCCGAGTTTTTTTAATAGTTTTTCGATTTTTCAGAGGGAATATGAAGGAATTGTTTCAAATTTATTGCTAGTATAAACTATTGCAAACACCAATATTAATATTAAAAGTTAATACCAATTATTTCATGTCAATTATGAAATAGATTTTAATCATATTTTTACATCAAAAAATTGAAAAATTTGTGGGAAGGGTACTCGAAAACGGACAAAATTGAATGCAAAATTTTAGAAGAGTGAATGACTTAATATTCTGCATCTTAACTTTGCAATGTCTATTTCACTCGATAAATTAAATTGATTTTGCTTTAACAATACCAATTCGGCGAATAGTTACCTTTTTATCCACTGATTAAGTAATGCGAAATGTTTCAAATTACATTATACTATACTGAATTTCACGGCTAGACAGCATATCCGCAGGCTATTCAATTTTGAATTAACGTTCAATTAAAAACAGCTTGCAGCTGTGCTCCGCTTTCCGCATTAGCCGAGTCATTTCTTTTCATAATCTACATATTCCAATTATTATTCTGTACTGTTCGTACAAATAACGCTTATGAACAATTTTTTAACGGATATAATAAACCCCACTGAGAATATTTATGAAAACTAACATTACCTTTGCAACATCTTAGTAACAAAAATGAAAAAGCGACTTATCATTCAGCCATACAATCAATTACGACAACGGCGATAATCAATAATACGTTTAAAATTAGTTGCATATGAATAATTGTGCAGTTGCAGACTGCATAAAAATGTTACCACTTAATCCTACAACTATGGCGCACTACGTAGCAATAATTTTTTATAATTTATAATAATAATTTTTACAATTTGGAAAATCGCAGGACCTGTCACTTTGACGGGTCCATTAGTTCTAGTGCGTCCCATCGCCTCTTCAACCCCCTGCTGTCGGATTATCAGTTCTGCGACTTCCGGTTCGGTTATCCGCGTACGCGATAATCGGTCAGCATGCGTCAATAGCGAAGAACGATATTCTACGATAGTTTGCTGGTTCTGTCACTTACCGTGGAACACGTCTTCCCGAAGAATTAACGAATCAGACCCGCGATGTTACGGCTGGGCAAGACACCGCGACACTGACCGCGGACCCCTTCGGTCCACACAACTCCCTCGACGTGAACCCGCCACAGGGTCAAAAGTGCTTCGAAACTCGAGTCTGTCAGACCCATTCCCGCGTCACTGGCAGCTCACAGAACGGTGCTTTTCTTTACGGGTGAAAAATGATATACCCGAGAGACACATCGGCTCTAGAACTGTATCCTAGGAATTACTCGGCCAACACCTCTCTTTACAGTCCCCGGTGCATTATCGAGCGGATGGTTCGATTCGTTTACTTGTTGCGGTCATTTACGCGCGCGCCCTTTTTCCCTCGGAGTAAGTTCGTTCTGGGTTAATCAGCGAGGGCCATCGTCGCGGGAACCGATGATATGCCGTTCCTCCCGCGAATTGATTTCCGGGGAGAAATCGTGCATTGGCCGCGACGACGAACCATTCAGAAGATCGGCGCACCAATTCGAAAATGGAACCGCGTCGCAAAGGTTCGAAAGAGTAAGTGCGGAACTTTGCCGGCGGCCGTACGTATATACGCGGCGCGGCCACGTGACCCTGCCAGGCGAAAACGCCGGCCAATCGCGTGCTCCGAATTCCGCGCTCACCGAAAAGGCGCGCGCATCCATATCCTTCGTGTGTGGAATAAAAGTTCTTTGAAGATGGATATACGGCAACGCGATTTTTCTATTGAAATGCATGTGGTTGATACGTTCATTGCTGAACCAGCAACTATCAAAAGACGACGTAATTGAAATCATTTTTGCGATGAAAGAGAAACTGCCGAATTCATCGTGTTCATTGTTGCCATATTTCACCGTAGCTATCTTTCGTTACGCTTGTAGCAATATACATATAACAAGACTGATTCGATTTATGATAATGTATCGTTATCGAGACTCTGAATATAGCACATTATGCATTTATGACAAAAATGGGTACGTAGTACGTACAATTTAAAACAGTGGATATATTAAAAATATTTAAGGCCACCAGTGTATTAGCTTCACCTTAATAAGATAATTAAAAGAAGAAAGACATTTTTATTTGGCTCCTGTGCTTTGCAATCAATGCAAACATTTTTTATTTTGCATAAAGATCCGCAGTCTAGTTATCACCGATAACACATAGATAACTTATTAATCGTTGCAGTTAATCATCGTTAATAATGTTCAAACAAAATTCACACCAATGTTAGAATGTACTTTAGACATAGTTTTATAGAAATGATATAAATGTAATATTCTATTACATATTTGTTATTAATACAAACTAGGTAAACAGGATAATAGAGCGAAAAAAAATTAATTTTGAATTTATGAACACCAATTCATTATTTGAAGGAATGAATCCCCCAACGAGTATGAATGAAACTAACAAGATGAATGAAATTAACAATTTTTTCATTTTTCAACAAGAAGCCGATATAAGGATATGATATGTGATGTATAATAACTATAGTTATTTATTTATTTACTTATAAGCCTTTTCATTGATATAATCACTCACGCCCAGAGTTTTTCTGCGTCCACTTTTGTCAGCTCCGGAGGGGCGTTCGAACGGAGAAATACCAATTTTAAACCAAAAATATCAATTTCGAGAAGAAAAACTTTTGAAAGATTCAGAATCAAATTCCAATTAGAAATCCAAAAATTAAAAAAATAAAGACGACGTATGTTGAATGTACACATCTTCTAAAACAGAAACTTTGCGTTTGCATTAATAATTGACAAGAGTTGCTGGAGGGGGGTCAAGGTAAACAAAGGAAGAATTGAAGAACCCATGGCCAAAAAGCGAGTTAGCTTAAAGTAGACCAAGTTAGACAAGGCTAGCTTTGGAGGATCCCTTGTCAACCCCAAGGGAGGCAGGGATAGGCCAGGGCAGTTCTGGAGGACCCCTGGTTAATCCCAAGTTAGGCAAGGGTAAACTAAGGAGGTCAGGATAAGCCGAGATAGCTATGCATGACACCTGGTCAGCCCCAAGGTAATCCATGGTTCTCCTGGTCCCGGAGCCCGCCCGACCCGGCATAGGTACTACAGAATATGCATAGAACGCAGTGTTCCAAGATAACGGAATATCTGGTGCCCACAAACACGTCATGAAATAATTCAAAATGGTGGATAGCAACATATATAAAAGCGAGGTATACAAACTTGTTGCATACAGAATTGTAAGGGGAACGACAAAACCGCGATACAAATATATCTTTTCACAAGTAAGTATTTTATACTTAATATCGCATGTTGAGTTTCCTATTGTTTTTTTAATAAAATAAGTTGTGGGGAAATATATAAACACAGATTTCATATTATCAACAACTACATTAAAATTTAGTTTTTTCTAAATTATAATTGACAAAATGATTGAATTAAATTGAATTGAAAATATATTACAGTTACAGTTTTCACAAATATTTGTACAGAATGAGATACTTTCCCTCTAAGCCTTGCAGTACTGCGACTTCTCAGCAGACTATAGCACTTTGCCCCAACGGTCATCTGGTAGACGATGTAATCTTGGAACAAGGCATGTTATCTGATACCGAGTCTATATTGTATAAGTATACATATGTATGTATATGGTTTACTGATTGACTGCACGCTCGCCCCACCACAATTGATTTCGGTAAATCTCGATTGCCGTAATAGCAAAGTCTCCCGCGAATTTGCGCACCTATTTATAGGTCGGTGGGCTGTTTGTTCGGAACGAGAACGAGGTGTGGAATTCGAAATTACCCATTTTATTTTACCGATGTTTAACGGTGCACCTTCCCAGACAGCACAGCCTGCCCGAGCCCACCGCCGGCCCAAACCTCCCGAGGCCCGTGACCGGCAGGTTACTACCTAACACAATGCTTGGATCGGCTCGAGGCTGATTCCGTTGGATCCGTGCCTGCTTCTTATGCGCGCAATGGCCCGGAAATAGCCAGGCATGGGCTCGAGCCCACAGCCTGACGGCCGTGCCAGATTTCAGCTAGATTTCAGCCAGAGTCTAATGTGGCCAATCAGTGCTTCGATTGAGCCCAACTTTTCTCGCGCATGCGCGTCACAGTGCGGGTCGCGTGGAAATGAGGATTGCAAGGGTGCGGGATTCACGTTCTCATTTCTTAATAATACAAAAATTTGATATTTCAGTAGTCAATAACGCTAGATAAAAGATCAATCTAGGCCGTGATCGCCCTCGAAACTCCTATTTTTACATTTACGAGTCGTAATTTGCATCATACGGAAGCATACAACTGCGCATGTAGCTATTTTCATAACATATATAATGCAAATTACGCCTCGTATAGGAAAAAAAAAGACTTTTGAGGGTGTTTGCTGCCTAGATTGATCTTTTATCTGGCGTTTTTGACTACTGAAAAACCCCTTGTTTGTATTATCACGAAATGAGAACGCAAATGCCGCACCCTTGCAATCTTGTAAATGGGCTGAAATCTAGCTGAAATCTGGCACGGCCGTCAGGCGAGCCCATGCCTGGCTATTTCCGGGCCATGGCGCGCATAAAAAGCAGGCTGAAATCGAGCCGGTGTGCTGTCTGGGTTGCCAGGGTGCCAACGAGCAGTGCTGTTGTGGAAGAAAAGCCGGGAACGGCAGAGCGGGATTTTCCTTACGACGGCCGATACGTGTTTCGTACTCACGCAGTAGGCGCGACATTTACTTATGGGAACATTCACCTCTATTCGACGTCAAATCCGTACAGCTGATCATTGAAAAACGCCAAACACGTGAACGTTCTTATGCTCGGAGTTTCGACGTCGATGCGGCTGGTCAAGTGTCGAACAAGGAGAAACCATGTATTAACATATTCAAATTTGAAAAGTTTTGAACAATTTTGTATCTCATAGTCATTACAATAATTACATGACAAACAAAAAACAAAAAAAAAGTGTTCAAAGGAACGTCCTACGATTCTGGCATCACTGATTCAAAATTTCAAAGCATCTTTTTAAATTCGAACAGAGAGGAGAGTTCCTCTCTGATTCGAAAAACGTTACGCTTCTTTAGACCTTGAAAAAATACAATAATTATAAAGTATAGTTGGTAATAAACAATTCGAGACCAACTACGTTAATTTTAAGTTACTATGTACTTGCTGATTTTAACCGTTTTCTCGATTGCTGTATCACTTCCGTCACAAGATGGCGCCGTCGTTTACTTTTCCCGCCCGGCCAAAACAGTAACGTATTTATTATATGTATTACGATGATAAGGTAGCAAAGCCCTAAGCCCTGGGCCCTGAGGCAAGTGAGGCAGTTATATTGTTATATTCAATATTGGCGGGAATGTACAGGTGCAATCTGTTCCGGGCAGAAAGACTCCAGGACGTGTCCTACGAATTACCAAATACACATGTTATATGTATTCATTTTTCACAATCAAATCATAACAATTACAGGGTGATCAAGATACCCAATTTTATCGAGAATTTTACTTTACTG
Organism: Lasioglossum pauxillum; assembly: GCA_933228785.1. Lineage (NCBI taxonomy): Eukaryota > Metazoa > Arthropoda > Insecta > Hymenoptera > Halictidae > Lasioglossum > Lasioglossum pauxillum. Next base: position 7,646,012 of record OW121704.1, read on the forward strand.
AGGCATGCGAGAGAAATCTTGCACAATATCTCAGTGATCTCAGCACTGCACAGCACTGTTCCCGCCATGCCAGCCAATTCTTTATTCGCTGAATTTTCTGTCAGTATTTCATTGTGAAAAGTGTTAGTCTACTTCGCCGAGAATGCAAAGCAATTCATCTACGAATCCGGTGAGAATATCCATGCTTGGCAGAGATGACAAAGGTATGTCACGGGGTGACACAAAGAAGACACAAACACTCAAATCGAAGAGTGTCAGTAGCTCCAGTGAAAGTTTTATACCCAGGGTTCGACAAAAATCATGTGACAGAGCGAGCACTAGAGGATCGATTCTCAAACCATCGGGTAAATATTTATTATCCCTTTCGTTACATTTGATTAACCCCATATTATTTTCTACATATATAGCTACAGTAAAGGTTCGATTTAATTGTAAACAAAACCCTCGGGTCCGTGCCATAACTTAGATCGTACAATTCTACTATTCTTTTATGACCTTGCATAATATTGTTTTCTTAGGTAAAACACCACTGCGTCAGAGACCATCAGCTCCAACAACACCAAGCGTACACAATGGAAAGCAGCCTGTACTTCTCATGTCCGGACCCTCTAACCTTCCAACTGGACCCAGATCCTCATCTGCTGATCGTATCAGCAGCCTAGGAGGCAAAGGTGCCAAAAAAGACCAGAAACTTTTCACAGACAAAGTTCATCAGTCTTACATGCTCGGCAAAATAGATAATTACTTCAATGAGAATCAGCTTACTCATATGCTTAACAGCAATGGTAGTATAAAGCCAATTACTCTAAAAATGTTCATAGAAGTTTCTGCTTACTTAGTTAAAATACTAGACATGAAATCGGTTCTAACGATTACCAATTACGTGGAGGAGTTGCCGAAAATTGCCAAGAAGCTTCATTATTGTGGTGTTATCACTAAATCTTGGTTGAAAACTGCTAACGCCATGCACTCCTGGCCAAATGTTTTACGCTGGATCTGCTGGTTGGTGGAAACTTGCGAAGTTAAGGAAATAGCTTTGAAAAATTATGATTTAGATCATTTGCCTTTTGTGGGAGATAAAAAGGAGGTTGATATGCATAAGTATAATTTAGTCTCTATGATCGAACTCTACAACGCTTGGAATAATGAAAAACTCGACGAAGAAGAGGAAATGGTTGAAAAATATTTAGAAGAATTTGGACACCAGCATGGAGTCACTGAAAAAGACATGAGCACTGTACAGTTTGAACTAGACGAGAACGAGAACAAATTGCAGGCAGTAGAAGAAAAAGCACAAAACATCGACGAAGATATAAATCGCTTACAGAAGATCCTGGCAGAATTAAAAAAGGACGAAGAGAATCAGCAAAGTGATATCAAAGCGAAAGAGGATTACATAAAAACAATTGTTTCCGACACAAAAAAAATAAATGCTGACTCCAAGATTCTTAACGATCATATTCATTTGCAAACGAAATGCCATGAAGATTTACTTTCTGAAATTAAGCAGCAGCCAATGTCCAAAGCAGAAAAAGAAAGTATATTAGAAAAGTGTAAAAAGATTCAGGGTTACATGCAACAGTTTGATGAGCATTTGCAGGATATACAGAAAGAGAGCTTTACGGTAGACATGACATTATCGTCGGTCACTAACGATTTGACGAAGCTGATCCTAACGTACAATAAGGAAATCTTGATGAACTTTAACAAAGATATGGGCATAGACATTGAGGAATTAAAAATGCCAGAAAAGGGTATCTTCGATTCTCAGAGTATGGATGTGCTGCATGCTAAAGCTACCTTGATGAATGATTTCAAAGAATTGATGAAGAAACAGATCATTGAGAAAGAACGTTCCATAGAATTGAGTTCCAACAAGATAGAAGATCTTCAAGAGAGAATGAAGATTTTGGAAGATGAGAGCAGCGATGTTGCCAATGCACTCAAGGAGAAGAAAGATCTCATCAATAAGATGAAAACAGACATCAAGAACGAAGAGGCGAAATTAAAGGAACATATAAAAGCGTTACAAAATGAAATTAAGGAGATACAAGATTCCATTCCAGATAGGCAAAAGGTTTTAGAGGAACTGGAAGAAGCGGCAGATAAATTAGATGCGGTACGCAGGCAGAAAACATATATTGAGGAATCTGCAAAACTATTTTTTGATAAGTTTTACAGTATCTTGGGCGAGCACAGAAACGAACTTTGTAATATACTGGCAAAACTCAATAAATAATATAGAACATGTAATTAAATACCATAATGGCAATGCACACTGTATAATTTAAACAAAAAGCAGAATTCTCTATACAAATGTACAATAAATAATAAGTAATAATTAGGCTCGAGGTTTTGTACATATATATACTTCAAATAATGAAGAATTTAAATGGAATGTTTATATTTGTGTAAGATTTAATATTATATGATTTATAAATAAAATTTTAACACGAACTTCTATATTTGTATTGATTATTTGTCTGCCTCACGTTCATAAAGAATTTATTTGGAAAGATGCCGTGCGACTGTTTGAATCGTAACGTGGAAGTAGGAAGTTCCTAAGCGCGCGTTTATACGATTTCAATTGCACGAGTGATAATTTCAAAAGTTGACAATAAAAATTGCAAATTTACCATTGAATTTACATATAAAAGCTTAAATTTATATTAAAACACTAGCTAACAATTTACCACACAATACCTAGACAAAATGATTATGTTAAATTATTTAAAAATAATCCTAATATTTTCTGAACGCACCGTGTTCTGAACCAATCGTTATAAACATAAACACAACTTCAAACACCGGAAATCAAATGAACCTCTACCACTCGACGCGTATTGTCAATATTCTTCAAATAAAATACTATTTTCAAAAATTAATGCCTGAAGTAAATTATTTTATTTTCAAAAATTATTGCATCAAATAAAATATTTGATTTTTTAATAAACAGTATTTATTTATAATTATTATTTTCCCCAACTCTGTAAGTAATTTTCTAGATGTTCGCAAGATTAGTGTAGTCGATAAGTATTTCACCGTACTTCCGGTTGCGCAAGTCATTAGTTTCGTCGCCATCATAGCGACGAGATCGCGACCGCTTTCGGCCGCTGAGCCAGGAAACGAGTTATCGTCGTTTACGACGAAAACAGGAGACAGAGCTTTTGCTCTGTTCAAGACCGTGTCCGTGGTTATCGTAGTACCGTCTCATCGGGCGTCGATTATCGGCATCTCGAGGATATTTTCTATATATTTAACGCTGAGAAAACATGGCTTATTGAAGAAGATGAAGGTCCTGCAGAAATACACTGTTTCTCCATACGGAGGAGACGGAAGCCTCATTTACAATCGACATCAGCACGAACATATTCGTGCCGGAAATGGAAAAGAACACAAAATTTTCGCAATCCTCGGCAAAGGGGGGTCCTACTGATGCAAAGAAAACTCAAGGTGCGTCGTTATCCGAATGTCGATCGCTTCGATAGCGACGTCATCTTTTTAGTGACGTCTTATATGTGCGTATTTCATTGCGAAAAGACGAGCTCAGATATTCACAATTCAATGACTTTTCATACTCTGTTCATTCATTAATTATATTGAATTCCAAACATTATTCTTCTTCACAAGAAGTTCGCCAATGGAATCGATGTATATGTATAGTACCACATTAGACGAAAACATTTGTTAGATTAGCGCAACCTCCTTTTATTACTAAACTATAATTATTATAATAAGATTCAAGAGAAAAAATTCTTAAAAGAATATCAGACGAATTAAAAGGTACGACTGCAACTTATTCATTGAAAAATTATTAAGTGAAGCAACTGTAAACAATGTTATGCAATTTCAATTTATTATTGAAACTCATTCCTGCTGACTTAATAAATAAATCGTTAATATAAATATTGTTTGGAACTCAAAATACTTAACGTTTTAGTAAATTTTGTTTTCGTTCTGCTATCATTATTATTTATATTACACAGTATATATTTGCTAAAACAAATGCTATTTTGCTGAACATTATGAAGATTACTATATCTGATGTTGAAAAGATAAAGATGACTCATATGAATTGTTTCTTTTTATTTCTATCACATTGATATGGACAAAAGCACTATGTAATGATAAAATGACAATAGATTGTTTTTAAGTTAAAGTTTATTAATCACCCGTATATTAAATAACAATTTATATATCGTAATTTAAAGGAAAATGTAATATAATTACATATATTTAAAAGAATAGATATATGATAAGTCTAATAAAAGAACAAGGTTTCTATCTATTTATACAACCATTAATATCTTATACTGATGCATACAATAAATTTAGAACCATTTTTTACTCGTTTACATATGATAAAAAGCACTGAAAAATTTGGAGTTGATGGGCTTTAACCCTTTGCACTCAGTGCTATTTTAACTTGAAAATTAAAAAATTTTTCCAACCTAGAATAATTCCATTGTATGTTAATTTTTTTCTTTGTATGAATATGAAATTGATATAATACCTCATGCAGTACTTAAATGTTGAGTAATTGAGAGTCACCATTCGAGTGCTAAGGGTTAATAAGAATTTGGAACATACTTGTTATGAACAAAATGTTTTTACATATTTGTCAATATTCTTCAGAGATGTCAATTACAGTGAACAAAAATGATCGAGTAATAATTTATGCTATGTGATTAGCCCAGTTATGAGGAAAATGTAGAAGAGATTGCTTATCTGTTATTTTGTCTTTTCCTTCCATTGCTATTAGCCTTCCCTTCCTTCCGCTGCTATTGTCCTGATATTTCTGTTTCTCAGAATTATTGTCATTTTTAGATGTTACAAATAACAAGCTCTTCCCGAAGACCTCACGCCGACGCGAACCAACTGGTACTTGTAGTTTCTCAAAGTATGAACAACCAAGGAAGTGCAATGTACAGAAAACAAAAAGTTTTGATAAGAGACCAAAACCTAAAGGACAATATCATGGCAGTGCAAAGGAGGATACCAAGGTGTCTATTTAAATTCTATTATCACAAACTCAATTATCATAGCGCTTAGATAACTTCCATGGTAACATGTTAAACTTCATAATTTCTTACAGGTAGTGCAAACGGAAATAGCTGAGCATGGCTCAGTAGTGGTCCAAGGAAGTAAAAAACAGAATTTGAATCACTTGCTGAATTTTCATTATGAACCACGTGAAATGCAAGGTGGTTCAGGTGTATGGAGTCATGGGAAATCTACAAAGGGTTACTCACGCAACAGTAATCGATGGCTTCCACCAGTCCAACGACATAAGTACAACAAAGAACAGTTTCTACAAGCCAGGTAATATTAGAGCATCCTATGTCACTCAATTCGCCAAAACACGGTTCTCGAAATCCGTATACACGTTTCCCTTCAGTATACGTTCAAGATCGTAGACTCTAATCTTTCTACACTAAAGATTATTTTTCTTTTAGCTGCCAATTTGTTGTAACTGCCAATGGGAATTATTCATCTTATCTGACTGATCCTGACACTCTAGTTGATTGGAAACTAGTAGAACAAATTGTAGGTTAGAAATGATATTTTTAGAATTTTTTGATATTCATATATATTTTCATTTCAGAAAATCCATAGTCCTGAAAATTTGTCATGCCCCATTTGTTTGTGTACACCAGTTGCTGGAAAAATGACACGTTGTGGTCACGTTTATTGTTGGCCTTGCATTCTTCATTATTTGTCACTTTCTGACAAGTCTTGGCGCAAATGTCCAATTTGTTACGAATTAATTCAAAAGTCCGATTTGAAAAGGTAATTTCAATGCCGATTGAAACTAAAAGCGTATTTAGAGTACCCTGAAATTGAAAATTTTTAAATCCCGGTATTATTATTGCTTTCAGTGTCACTGAAATCACACAGAGCACGCTAAATTTAGGAGATATTGTTACTTTACGTTTAATGCGTCGCGAGAGAGGATCATTGCTCGCGGCGCCCGTTGGTTCTATACCTCAAAATCCAACAAATTTTTTCTCCGCTGCAGAGACCATAAGCAACGAGGTGTACTCAAAACTTCTTATAGCAAATACAGATTACGTAAGTACTTAGAATTTTAGGTAATTGAAATGTGTCATTTCGACAATTTTAATGTGTTCATAAAATTACTCAGGTTATGAATATTATCGAATGTGAACGAGTTCAATTAAAATTAGAAATGTTAGATAATCCTGATACGCCAGAAAATTGCTACATTGAACAAGCACTTAATGAACTTTCAAAAAGAGAAGAATTGTTAAATGAGGTATAACATCAGTGTACTTAACTAAACCATAATGCATTATATTAGTGATTTACGATACTTCGATTACAGATAAAATCGAAATCAGAAGCGGATGAAGCAACACGGGAAGAGGACAGTGTTACCGAAGACCAACAATCAGTTCAACACGAGTTAGAATATCATGAAGAAACCATCAACGTTGGTAACGAAAAAGAAATAAAAAAGGATGACGAAGCATCTTCCAAAATAATAGAAAGTTTAAACATCTCGCAGTTGACTTCGGGCGTACAAAAATTCTTTTACTTCTATCAAGGTTTGTGATTAGCGAATATGTTTCTGTTACAGCTCTTTCTATTTTAAGTGATTAATTTATTTTTAAATTTTCAGCGGATGACGGGCAACATTTGTATCTTCACGCAATGAACGTAAAAATGCTGGAACAGCAGTACGGTAGTCTTGAAAATTCTCCTCATACAATAAAGGGAAAGCTCTTGGAGAAAGAAGGTGGAAGTATTACCGAAGATCTAAGACGTAGACTGAGGTATCTGTGTCATTTGCCTCTTACTTGCCAATTTGAACTAGCAGAAATTGATTTACAACCACCGATTATATCGCAAGAGGTTCTTACATCGTTTCAAGGTAATTTCAATTCTTCTAAATACATTGCGGATGTTCATGCAATTTTCAATTTTTTTAGGCGAATTTTAAGAAAGTGGAATAAAATACAATCTTATTTCCAGTGGTAGTAGCCTTTGCAGGTTTCAAAAGAATAAAAATTACATTAAATTCTGTCGAATTTTATATTCCACCCTTTTTTCACGTCTACTTCTAAACTAAAACATTGCTTTTCTTTTTATCAGGGGTGTGCGAGAACCCGAAATATCGAGATCGGGACGGGTACCCGAAAATTTCTCGAATTTATCGGGATTCTCGAAATAATTTATTCTTTATATATTTAATATAATATAAATATTTAATTACTATACAAAATTCTTTTCATTGAAAGAATGTTGTCCATCACGAATTCTTTTCAAGAGTATCATGTGGCATATTTTCGAAATTTTCGGGAACCTGACTCATCTCGATCATCGCGTTCCCGATATTTCTCGCACACCCGTACTTTTTACCAACAAAGTAATCCATGTCGAAATTTTCGCAGACCAATTGGTACTGAGACAGAAACGCCGACAACAACGAGAACGAGAAGAAAGAAAGAGAGAGAAGAAGATCACAGAAGAGCAAAACAAGCGAATGGGAAAATTTCCAAGGCCGAATGTACACATCGATTCACAAAGGCATTTTCCTCAGTGGCAGCCAGAATTGTTATTTTCTGAGTATGTATACATTATTATTATTACTATGGATTCAACACACACACACACAAACGTTTTAAATTAAAAACGCGACGATATATTGAAATTTGTCAAGATGGTATATACATAGATAAATAATGTTCGTACAGGGAAACTGTTACATCGCCACCGGAATCAACAACAGCGTCGAGCATAGCTGGCAGTCCATCAATGAGTACGTTCGACGAAATTGTGCGTGACAGACAAGCCGACAATACTGCACATGAACAGGGACCATCGTTCGCGGAAATGTTACGGAATACCGGCACGCGCCTAAAATCATCAGTTGCGTGGCCATGTGTAGCTTCTGCTCAGGAAAAGTCGAGTTCAACTGTGTCTGTTCAGTCGTTCTCCAGTCATAACGAAGAAGAAGAGTACGCCTCGCCACCAACTTACAGTCAGAGTTTTGGCGATGCTTTGGCAGTCGCTTTAGAGCAAACAAAGTTACTAGGTAAGTGCAACCACCGACTAGGTATAAGGATAGACCTATTATCCAATGTATTTTTGCGGCCCACTTTTCGGGGGCCATGTAAAACCCCATTGCGATTTCATTTCATGCGATTTAGACGACTTTATGCCAGAATCTTCGTGACACAAGTAAATAAATAAGTCTAGTTCTGTTCTGAATAGTTATTTCGCGTGTTGGATCGCTTCATTTGCATGCAAATAGGCGAAATGAAAATGGTAATGGGGTTACATAACCCCACAAAAGTGGGCCGCACAAATACATTGGATGATAGGCCTATCCTTATACCTAGTCAGTGGTGCATCAAAGTTTTCAATAATTTCAAGCAAAAGTAACCCAGTAATAAAGCATTCGCCGTCGTCATCCGCTTCATCTATCTTTTAATGAGGCTTTGCAACGCTAATAATTTCACATATTATTTTTACAGGGGGCAAAAAGGATGGTGGAAGAAAAAAAAAGAAGAAAGGGAAATCGACACTATTGTTCGCAACTACTATGGCACACACATCTTAATTTTCTGCCCTAATATTGCTTATATTTTACGTTCATACTTTTAAATTTTGTCCAAGATTTTTTCTGTACAATATTTTTGAATTCTTTTAGTACATTTTAGAAAATTAATGAAGTCCTAATACAGATCACGATGTAACGGTGCCTCATTGCACGCCTGCCCAATTTTTGTCATCGATTACCAAAAAATTGTTTTCTGTAGCAGTCTGTTGTGCTTACAAATAAAATTTTGTTTTTCTGAAAAGTATGACTTTTCTATTGAATGATTCTTGAATGATTCTACACGATTAAAATATTAACACTCTAACTTGAAACTTTTTCTGTGCATTTAAAAGACGATGGTACACAATTTACCAATACAAAGACCATTTAAAATTCATATTGAAACATTTCTAGCTTTGAAGTTATGAATAAAATTTACTACATAAATTTAATAAACATTTAGCGAATATGATTAATTTTACTTTAATTGAAATTTGCCGGATTTATAAGTTTATTCGTAATTAAATTTGAAATACTTATGAAATTTACATTTCAGAAACAAAGAGAATAGAACTTTATCAAAGGATTGCAGTTATTGGAAATTCTGCTTAATTATAAGGTTGCTTAAATTATGGGATATAGGAAGTCATAATTGAAGCCACAGAAGTTTCACATGATTGATTTTATTTTTAGACGAAGTTTTGCGAACATAGAAAATCAACAACGGATCTTTCTAACAACATTATTAAATAAGTACAGTTAAATTATCTTTTTTTCATATACTCCATAATACAAAAGTCGAATAAAGTATTTATACAGTTTACAGAAATAAAATAAATAAATGTAATGTTTTTAAATGCGTATAAAGTAACAAACATGGCTAAATTATACTGTGGAGAGAGAAGACCGTAGATGTAATAATTCTATGTTCTTCAAATTCGCTCATTGTTTTTTTTCGTGGGGCCATGTAGAAGGGCAGTGGTAAATGAGACAATTAATCGACTTCTTCGATGGTAGGTCCGCCAGATGCACCGCCAGTGGGAGCTCCACCAGGTGCACCAGGCATACCACCAGGCATTCCACCGGGCATACTGCCACCTTGGTACAATTTCGTGACAATTGGATTGTATATGGTTTCTAACTCCTTTTGCTTGTGTTCGAATTCCTCCTTGTCAGCAAGTTGGTTGGCATCAAGCCACTTGATGGTCTCGTTGCATTTGTCCAGTATCATCTGTTTGTCGCTAGCGCTGATCTTGTCCTTCAATTTCTCGTCTTCCACTGTACTTCTCATGTTGAAGCAGTAAGATTCAAGATTGTTCTTAACAGAAATGCGTTCCTTCTGTTTATCGTCTTCTGTACGATATTTCTCTGCTTCGTTGACCATTCTTTCAATGTCTTCTTTGCTAAGACGGCCCTTATCGTTGGTGATGGTGATCTTGTTCTCTTTGCCAGTAGACTTGTCCACTGCGGAGACATTTAGGATACCGTTCGCGTCGATGTCAAAGGTGACTTCGATTTGAGGAACACCACGAGGTGCTGGTGGGATTCCGCTGAGCTCGAATTTACCCAAGAGATTGTTGTCCTTCGTCATGGCTCGCTCTCCCTCGTAGACTTGGATCAATACACCGGGTTGGTTATCGGCGTAGGTAGTGAAAGTTTGAGTTTGTTTCGTTGGAATGGTTGTGTTCCTCTTGATGAGAGCAGTCATGACACCGCCAGCAGTTTCAATACCGAGGGACAGAGGTGTAACGTCGAGAAGCAGCAAGTCTTGTACGGCTTCAGATTTGTCACCATGCAGAATGGCAGCTTGCACAGCAGCTCCATAAGCTACAGCCTCATCAGGATTGATGGATTTGTTCAACTCCTTGCCATTGAAGAAGTCCTGCAACAGCTTCTGAATCTTCGGGATACGGGTGGATCCACCTACCAAGACGATGTCGTGAATTTGAGCCTTGTCCATCTTAGCATCGCGCAGCGATTTCTCTACCGGCTCGAGTGTTCCTCTGAAGAGATCAGCGCAGAGCTCTTCGAAACGAGCCCTTGTGATCGAGGTGTAGAAATCAACTCCCTCATAGAGGGAATCGATTTCAATCGTTGCCTGGGTAGATGACGACAAAGTACGCTTCGCGCGCTCACAAGCAGTCCGAAGACGACGGAGAGCACGCTTGTTAGCGGTCAGGTCTTTCTTGTATTTACGCTTGAATTCTTGTACGAAGTGGTTGACCATACGGTTATCAAAATCTTCACCGCCAAGGTGAGTGTCTCCAGCAGTGGACTTGACCTCAAATATGCCATCTTCAATGGTCAAAATAGACACATCAAAGGTGCCGCCACCAAGATCGAAGATTAGGACGTTACGCTCGCCGATGGCTTTCTTGTCCAAGCCGTAAGCAATGGCGGCGGCGGTCGGCTCGTTGATGATACGTAAAACGTTCAAGCCAGAGATGGTACCAGCGTCCTTGGTTGCCTGACGCTGCGAGTCGTTGAAGTAAGCAGGTACAGTGATCACGGCATTCGTGACGGTCTTTCCAAGGTAAGCCTCAGCAGTATCCTTCATCTTTACCAGAACCATTGAACTCACTTCTTCAGGGAAGAAGGTCTTCATCTCTCCTTTGTATTGTACCTTAATCTTGGGCTTACCATCATCATTTACAATAGTGAAGGGCCAATGTTTCATGTCAGCTTGAACCGTTGTGTCATCGAACCGACGTCCAATAAGACGTTTAGCATCTGAAAAATAGGAAAACAAAATTAGACTACCGAATAACATTTACTTTTCAAATCGATTGTTCTGATATTACTTTACAATATTTCAAATATCGATAGGTCGAGTTTTACAATAAAATTAGAATTAATACAATCAACATACTAAACTGGAACAATTTAGATACAAAGTTAATAACTTGTATATTATAAATTCACAGATCAATTATCTCATAACGGAAGTACACTATCAATTAACTCTGCTGGACTAAAGTGGTATTCAATATGCACCATTTTGAAGTGTTCATTATTGTTTTAAATCGTTAAATTATATTTATTGCTGTTCACATTTTGCGAGCACAAAGTTTGAACATGCGACAAACATTTTCGAGGCTACTCGCTATAGCGACGCTGACCTAATAAGGTACTAAACAGGCGTCCTCTAGGAGCCATGACCCTAACCATAACGCGTGTGAGGTTAACATATATAGAGAGTAGCATTATGGATTGACCTTTCTACCCATTTCCACGCCTACTGCCAATATTCCGAAGCACTTGCGTACATTATCTTTTTGTCTTACGTTCGTTTTTACTTGTATTGAAATAAGATGTAAATCGTTGCAAAAAATTCTGCGAGATTTGCGTAGAACGTATCTCAGAATCCTTGAATTATACATGAATATTAAAATTACATATTTCGATGCATCTATAATATTTGACAAAGTATCTAAATAAAAATCGAACAATTCTTGTTCTCGTTTATGCAGATTAAAATAAAAGATTTCATTAGTTTAAAATCGAATCAAATATTCGCTGAGAAGTTAATTCGCACAGAATTTCCAGTACAATGTCTGACCACGATTTTCGAAATTAGGCGTGACGTTACACTGCGGAAGTCTTGCTTACAAATTATGATATTCGACAAAATGTCTTTTAAATAAAAGTCGAACAATTCTCATTCTCGTTTATGCAGATTAAGATAATAGATTTCATTAGTTCTCGTTGAGAAGTTAATTCGTACAGAATTCCCAGTACAATATCTGACCACGATTTTCGCAATTAGGCATGACGCTACCGCGGAAGTCTTGCTTACAGGGAAAAGGATAAGATAAGAGAAGTAAATAGAAGGGGCGTTTCCTCGGACAGATAGTTATCGATCGGATGAATAATTAGCTTAAAAATGCTTACCGAAGATTGTGTTGTTGGGGTTCATGGCGACTTGGTTTTTGGCGGCATCACCGATTAACCGTTCGGTATCTGTGAACGCCACATAGCTGGGTGTTGTTCGGTTTCCTTGATCATTGGCGATGATTTCCACTTTTCCATGCTGGAAGACACCAACACAGGAGTAGGTGGTGCCAAGATCAATACCAACTGCGGGTGCTTTGTCCATCTTTGCTTTTCTGTAAGAAGAAAACAAAGAAATTCTGTTTAAATAATGAAATCCGAACAACGCTAACGATGGAAGATCTTTCGAGAGACACAACGCGTCCCGTCCGTTATCGTATACGTAGAACCGTGAATACCTACACACCTTTTCTTTATACGCTTATACAAATTAGCTTCGTAGGAAAGTGAAGAAGTTCTTCATTCGACGATTCGCAACGTGAGTGAAGAGACCGCACCGCGCTTCCGCGTATATCACTTCTCCAGAGGACGCTTCTAGAATATTCGTCCCACTCTACCGCCGCAACAACCAATCAGGAGTCGGCTTCAGGAAATCCCATTGGCGGATCTAATCCAACGGTAGCCATTGGCGAAAGCACGGACTACGTGAATCAACACGGCTATTTCATCCGATTATCGATCAGCCGAAATATCCTTCAGATAACACACATATTTCAAATTCGCCCTCCCCCTATTATCATAAAAATAGTTTCACAATCTCACGAATATGTATTTCAAGGATCAGTGAATTTGTCAAATCATTTTTCAGAATGATTTCCGGCCGGAACTCGGAACGGCAGATGACCCGGAAGTACCGAGCGTGAGAAAAGTGGAGAAATATCTAATTCTAGAAAGTACCGAACATGGCCACGTGCACCAGCGTTTATGTACTGTAGTTTACATTTGCATTGGATTCTGGATCGACTGTATTCAAGGACGTACGATTTCATTGACATCCATGACTTTATGGCTTAACTGATTAATTTCCTACCGAGTTTGCCGAGTTACGAACACGTGCAAAACGGTTCTGCATTTTATCAAACGTGGGTTTTTAAAATTTATGTTTGTACGACATGTTTATTGGAAAAAGAATAGAATTAATGAACGTAACGCTGCTTGAAACAATAAATCTTTTCGTTGGAAGCAAGCTAGTTGGACTACAGATATTTATCATAAATATTTGTAATTCAACGATACATTTTACGCCATTTCACAGATATAGATACTATAGATTTCATTTTATTTGTTTTGAAAGAACCTTCGTACGTATTCTCTTATTCTTATTTGGTTCTCAAAACTGGATAGGACAAGTCAGCATTTTCACACTATTGTCTGTACAATAACACATCAAACACTTAACAATGTTTCAACACGTTTCAAATCAAATGCAGTTATGAAAAGAGTGTTACTACAGAAATCATAATAGTAAATATATCTGTAACTGCAAGTAACCCGAGCTTCATTGTATTTAGTAAAAATTTGTTGAAATCCAACTTGCGTCACGTATAATGATGCATATATGTATATGTATACATTCGACACGCACACTTTGTGACGTATGAATCATGTAAGTACATATATAATATGTATACATGCTTACATTACACGTATGTACCTCGAGGGACTCAAGAATACCATATAAATTTCTCGTGATATCATCTCTTAATTTTCATGATTACAAGTATTGCATTTAACTTATAGCAAAGAGAAAAATTAATATTGCCATTTAGTAATATAGAACTATAATATGTCATTGGTAATTCAAAACTTGTGTATTTCTGAAATTTCATAATAATTTCGATTGGTTTTGGTAAGCTGTATCGATGTAAAAAATTAGGTATTGTTATTGGTGAATCGGACCCTGCAACGGTATAAATAAGATTTACAATAGCATTACTAATTGTATTTACGTGTTACTTTATTTTTTTTTATATTTTTGATGTATCGGTTTCTTTAAAAGTACTGCGTTTGCTTTAGTTTCTGTTATCGTCCTTTTATTATCTGAAAGCAGTGATCAGTTTATAGGTTAGAACATATAGATATTTTAGTCAATAATTTTTCTAACGATTCTTTGTTGCCTGTCATCGTCAAATCATACGATTGGACTGTTACGTTACGAGGAAAATGTAGTCAATGCAGCAAAAGACGCTGCAGGAAATCGATGACGATAGCATTGCAGTAAAGTTCTCGAGCTCTACAGAAACTTCCAGTGTGTTCGAGCACAGTGCAGCTGTAACCTGCTTGTGCCTTGTGCACAACTGTTCGATACGTTGTCTGTCTCATGACATTGATCGCCCGACAATAAATTATTTATTCCATAGTGTCAGTTTGTACAAAGTTCTTATTGTACATAAATCTAGCCTGTGTGTACACTCTATATCCTTCATCAAAGATATAGAAGTCTAAATACATACCATCAGTTTCCTCAAATTAATTTATGAAAATGTGAATTTGCATAAATATATCTCTGGTTTAGTGATCATATTCGTGAATAATTATGCGAAACAATTGGTGTAAGCATTTATTTCCGCTCAATTGACCATCGCGAATGAGCACAGAGATACAAATTTTAATAGATTTTGTATCTCTGTGCTCATTCGCGATGGTCAATTGAATACTTTATTGTATTTTTATTCTTCTATTGGCTATAAGTCTTTTTTGCTATGCGTTTATTTTGTTATTCTTAGAAAACAGTAATTCTTCAATCTTGTAATCATTGTTATAATTAAGTTAATCAAAAAATCCAGAGGATTGCAGTGTCATGATGTAATTACATGCAATCTACAAAATTGCCTCGTACATTATTACTATAAACGATTATTGTATTTAAAATGATTCGTGTTTAATATTGTAGGAATTATACTGTATATATATATACCCAGACAGCACAGCCTGCCCGAGCCCACCGCCGGCCCAAACCTCCCGAGGCCCGTGACCGGCAGGTTACTACCTAACACAATGCTTGGATCGGCTCGAGGCTGATTCCGTTGGATCCGTGCCTGCTTCTTATGCGCGCAATGGCCCGGAAATAGCCAGGCATGGGCTCGAGCCCACAGCCTGACGGCCGTGCCAGATTTCAGCTAGATTTCAGCCAGAGTCTAATGTGGCCAATCAGTGCTTCGATTGAGCCCAACTTTTCTCGCGCATGCGCGTCACAGTGCGGGTCGCATGGAAATGAGGATTGCAAGGGTGCGGGATTCACGTTCTCATTTCTTAATAATACAAAAATTTGATATTTCAGTAGTCAATAACGCTAGATAAAAGATCAATCTAGGCCGTGATCGCCCTCGAAACTCCTATTTTTACATTTACGAGTCGTAATTTGCATCATACGGAAGCATATAACTGCGCATGTAGCTATTTTCATAACATATATAATGCAAATTACGCCTCGTATAGGAAAAAAAAAGACTTTTGAGGGTGTTTGCTGCCTAGATTGATCTTTTATCTGGCGTTTTTGACTACTGAAAAACCCCTTGTTTGTATTATCACGAAATGAGAACGCAAATGCCGCACCCTTGCAATCTTGTAAATGGGCTGAAATCTAGCTGAAATCTGGCACGGCCGTCAGGCTGTGGGCTCGAGCCCATGCCTGGCTATTTCCGGGCCATGGCGCGCATAAAAAGCAGGCTGAAATCGAGCCGGTGTGCTGTCTGGGTACTTTCATTTTAGTATACATTTCACATTCACAGCATTTACTACAGTTTTAATCTTATTTTTATTTCAGTAAACTCTTCAACGAAAATATTAAATTTTTCGTACGTTTTCGTAAATATTTCGTTTTCAGTGTTTGTTTTTTATTATTTTTTAAACATTTATATTTATATAGAGATCAATAATTTCAACGTACTTCATATTTTTTCATAGATTATTAGATTATAAATCGTTTGAGTCTTTTTACAACAATTATAACGATTTCTTTGCTGATACCAGTGATTGTCGTTTTCCAGCGACGTATGGGTTTTTTGTAGAAATCCTTTGTTTACATTCAGTGTGTTGTCAAGAGAATTGCTTATATACTACAAAAAATCGTCAACCTCATAAAAATATGTACATATATATGTACGATATGAAATTGCTAAAATCATGCAATAAACAAAGAATAAAGATTTTATCCTTTAGTGGGAATGTCTTGTGTATGACAAGTTGACAAGCAATGTCATATCAAGTTTACTTTTTCAAACTGCATTTACTTCGGTGGAAATAACCTTGGAAGTAATCATGGTTGCCTGACGGAAGATCGTTGAAACGTATCTTGATTCAATCCGTTTTTCAAATTCGTCCTTGATTTTTTACTCACATTCCTTATTTTCTAAGTTCGTCACTGTTCTTCCCTAATGTTTTGAAGCGAGTTTGTAGGCGTAGGGTATGTATTTCACATGTTTTCAATATTCTGTCTCGTATATTATAATATCGTGTAATAGCAAAATTATTTTAAAACATTCTAGCTCGCTAATTTTTTTTAGGAAAAATAGACAATTTGATTGATTGAAAGAATTGATTCTAGAAACTTCCGTCAATTAAGAGTTTTTTTTATCTCCCCTCGGTATCTACACATAAGCCCTTGTTGTCTGCCTTCCTTTTTTTAAATACTTTACAATTACATATATCCGGATGCCGGAAAATGTATAAACTTTTATATGGCTTTGCATATAAGATTAGAATAAAGTTTGTAATTGCAAGGTAGTTTTCAGTTATAGTTCACAAGTCATTTTTATACGAGTAAACATACGTGCAATTTCATATTTAATAAAGTTTAATTTAACAAGGTCAAATATCGAATTTTTATTGCCTGCGTCCGCAGCTGCCCGGTATCCTCCTCCCAAGCATCTGCCCGGTAGCTTCTGCTGCTTTGGAGTAAGATAAATACCCAGGGCTCTGGGACCGCAAGTTGCATCAGTGTACACGCCAGACCCTGAATAATAGATTACGAGCAGCCTCGAGCAGCGTTCGGACAGAATACTACCCGTCCTCCCTCTGCCCGGTAGGCTGGGCTCACTTTCTGCTAGGAGCAGGTCGGGCTGAATGATGCAAAATGCTTGGTTTCTGCCGGGCAGCTGTGTCAGCAGAGGGAACGCTTGCTGCCGGGTAGATGGGAGACAGCTCGGTCCTGGATTCTGCCTGGTCGCACTAACACAGACGAGGTATTCTCGTCGGTGGCACTAATGTTAGCGCGACCTGGCTGACTGACAATGAGTATGTGGTCAGAGAGTATATGAGAGTGTTCACACCTAGGGATTGGCCGTGCCACTTTTGTTTGCGCATCATCAACGACGAGATATGTGTGTGTTCCTGGATGTGTTCCAGGAACACACCTAGCATGGAACAGAACCTACATCATCTTTAGCAAGAAAGAGAACCCACATCTGTGGCATGGACATCGACGATCTCGTCGGTGGTTGCAGTTTGCGAACATTGCAGCGCTTTGACGCTGTTTTTCTGTGCTTTTGATTTTTTCAGAAACCCTAGTGTTGCACAAAGTCGATCGGAAATTAACCTGTTCGTCGTTAGATGTTTCTATCACAGACGCAAAGAGGATTAGATTTGCACAGACGCATAGGACACAAACAAGATTATGCCGCCACTAGGAGTGAGACGCGCGGGCGGAAGAAGTAGGGGTATTCCTTGAGAATGCCTCCGCTCCGATCGAGCTACGAATTGACCATGCCTCATTTGGCAGCACTGCCATCTGCCATGCCTGCTCTAGAGCAACAGATTTACTAAAAAATTAAGGTGTCCATATTTTTTGTCGATATTTTAACCATGGAATTAAGATCCCTGCTAGAGTAAAGTAAAACTACTAGTGTACTAAATAAAAATTGATACAGGTTTTTTTTTATATTTTTATTAAGTAAAAAATATACATTTATGCCTGATCACCAAGGGGCATAGATTTGATGATGTCAGAGTTTCCAGGGTCTGTGATAGAAAGGGTACATACCCTGAAGTATTTTCCACAAGCAGTACCTAATTCTATGTTGTTTCCCATATAGTGATGTACACCGGTCTTGGCCAACATGGCATAGTATTCGATCTCAGATTTCCTGTTAAAAGGAAAATGCGACGTTTATAGAGATTAGTCCATTATTTTGTACATAAATTGTCTCTGCACTCACAAGCTGAGACATGAGACTACTCCGTAGAACTCCCATGATGAATACATGAATCATCATTAAAAATATAAAATATATACAATATGATTTTTAAAACTTGTAGATCTGATCTCGAATTTTACTAATCGTTTCATTATTTTGTGGGGAGTACTACATCTCAGTCTCACCGTAGAGGAGGTGTGTTGTTGGCAATGATGACCAATTTCGCTTTGCCTTGACGAAGGGACTTCTGCGTCTGTTTATAGCCCAGGACACATTTTCCTGACTTCATAACCAAGGCCAATCTGGCGTTGATACCATCCTGGGACTTCTTCTGTTGAATCGAAATAGAATTCATGAAATCATTGTGAAATAACACATCAACGCCTTTCTGCCTCAAAACTAACCCTCAAATTGAAATAAAGTAATAAAGCCGATTTTTAGCCGAACTATAAACCAACATGCTTATTCTTTTTCAATGCAAATACATTTGATAATAATTATTACTACATGACATTACGAATGAATAATGGAATTTAACATGTGCTTGGGAAAGTGAATGAAACACGTGCAGTAGACGAAATTATTTACCTGCTTCTTTTTGGCTACCATTTTGCTGTTTAATTATATCTGCGTCTGAAAGGATATTTAGAAATAATTTAGCAACGTTTTTACTTAATTGCGGAATGTATCGGTCTAAAATATTAAAATATTACGATACCTTCTCAGCACGCGTACTGCCACGGATCACGCCAGACGTGAAAGAGTTGGAAATTTCGAGACGAGTTCGTTCGAACTCGAGATCGCCATGAAATATAAAATGTATAGAGGAGGATACTTGGGTCGAGCAACTAGAAAGTGTTGCAGCTTCTCATTCGTAGTTTACTTTTATCAAAACTCTGCTTTTATAATGGAATCGAAGATGAAATTATTTATTGGCTCGAACAGACCCAATTTCTCCACTGCAAATCAGTAAATTTGTATTCGTTTTATCTTAAAAACTAATAAATAGACTGTATATAGACTGCGGATCTTAAAAAAGATAAAAAGTGATAAAAAGTTAATGTGCGACATGTATGATGTGTGTAAAATATTAGAATTAATTTTGTTTTTAATTCTATCATTTCAACTCAAACATTTTAGTCAAAGCAGACTGGTCAAAGAATTGATTCTGTCTTTTTTCTTTTCGTGTGTCATCGATGCGGTTCAATCGAACATCCCTACACAGATGAATGCTATTGGACGGAAAAAGGTCGATTCTTTTCAGACCGATTCTTCGGCAAAGAATCGATTTTCCCGAAGATCGAGATGTGGTGAATCGATTCAAAAGATCGATATTCTTACCCAAAGAATCGATTTTCTGAAGAATCGAATCGGAATCGAACATCCAACAATGTTGTAAATTGTAAAATCAAGCGGACGACTCGTGTAGGAGATTGTCATTGTCATACAAATTGTCACACTGCTAAAGAGTAGGGATACAACGAGAGACGGCCTTGGAAAGAAAACCACTTTTCGCCTTTTATTGTATCCCTCTTCTTTGCTATTTATAACTATTTATAACATATGCATAAACCATTAAGAAAATAAAACTTTGATAATAGATTAATTATAGTTTATTTCAATTTGTTCAAGGAAAAGCACGCAAAAAACAATACAGTGCTATTCAAAATCATTGAATAAAGTTCTATTTAATTTCAATTGACCGTCATATATCTTTTTATTTATAATATATACAGACACATATATATACTTTTCCTGAAGAAAATAGTGTGTTACTAATAAAAATAAATGCTAAAAACTCTAAATATACATTCATGCATATGCATGGTTATTGGTACCTACAATTCCAAAGAATTGCATTAAAACAAAAATTTCAAGAACGGACATCACTCGATTTGCTTTCTAAAAGGAAGACATGTAAAAAGAGAATTATGAATATAGTACACATAAAATGGTTTACTATACATAATTTTCTTACCTCTAAGAAACTTACTGTTAACTTTTTGTAAATAATTGGTAAATTATAAATACATTACCTAGCATGAAAGATTAACATTCCACATCCTTCTTGCCCAAATTACTATATTTTCCTTAGGGCAACTGTGTAGGAACAATCAGCCGTGATGATTATTGAATGATGACAGTGAAACATCCGCATTAAGTTATTGCAACCATGTATTTCTAAAACTGAAAAGTTTTAATACGTGTACATGTATAAAATGCGATGGGACATACGAAGAAATGACTGTCGCATCAATTACAAATTGTTTGTATATTTGACTTTGCTAATAATAATGATAGTAGTAATCTTAATCATTAGAATCTTAATACACCGCATGATGATTGATGGTCATAATGACATACGGATTGATATAATCGTAACAATAATAGCAATCATAAACTACAGCAATAATAATTATTATAATATTACGAAATCATCACTACCATCTTTGGGAAATAATGTGCAAGACGATCCAAGTAAAGATAATGGATGGAACATATAAAGTAGGCACAAATAAGGAACTGAAAAAAGGGGGATAAAAGGGAGAGCAATGAGATAAGATTCTTGCACAAAATTAATACGCGAATCTGGTTAAGGTAGTAATTAGTATTACTGTTTATAATATTAGAGTTCCTGTTATTTGTAAATAACCGTTCATACGTGTAGCCCATTCATTTATTTTCCACACACGCGCGCGCGCATTCAAAAGCTCGCCACCTGTTCTCCGTTCTTTCAGTTTCAGCGTTTTATTAGAAATCTTGTTCTCATTCAAAAGACAGTCTTTCGATGCACTTACCGGACGTCCTCCTCTTTAAAACCTATTCGATACAAATGTACTTTTATATGTGTCTCGTTATATGCGAAGTATATTGCAAACCATCAAAACCTTTTCTTGTAAATCAACTATATACGTCATCATTCAGAAGGATTTTCATTAAATTTTGTTTTAAGTAGAAAGTTCTGTGAAACGCATGCTTACGAACTTACAAACATGTCACACTCTTCGCGTATATCACGTACCACGTATGTGTATCAGGGTGGACCTTATTTTTTGTTAACGAAATTTTTTCCATGACACCTCTTACAATTGTGCCATTGGATGAAAAGACAATTTATACAAAATCCAAAATCTTTTGAACAGCGGGAGGTCTACTAAAGAGCATAAAATATAAAATCACTTACTAAAAATAGGATAGAAAATTACATATCCATCCAGAAATTTCTTCACTTCATTTCTTAAAGCTTGAAAATAATTTTGAAAAGATCCATGGAAAGGTGAGAACAATTTTAAATACAACATAAAGAGAGGACAACAATTACGAATTGTTGATAAAAAATTAAGAAGAAAAACAATCAGTTACAAACTATTCCCAAAAAACAGAAAATGGCACCCATATAAAAAAAATATAATAAACTCTATTTTTTTTTAGAAAATATGTGAAATATTCGAACTGAATTGATGCAAAGAATATCTTAGAATCGAATATATAGATATGTTTTCCCAGTTGTAAAACTACATTTTGTACTATGTGTTGCACTATATGCACATTACATACGGTATAAGGCATGTCATCATTACTTGCGAATAAATAACAAAATTTCTTAGACAAAAATTGTACTATTCAACGAAGTAATAGTTATAATTAGACAGCGGATTTGATGCATTTATGACAAAAATGAGTAAGAGAAATTTAAAACAGTAAAAAAGAATTTCAAAATACTGTCACGTTATTTTCAATCTATTAAACATATTACGGCAGAAAATAAATTTGTTTCACCCCAGTTTGTTGCAGTCCAGATAGAGTATTTTTATTTTGCATAAAGATCCGCTGACTAGTTATAATGCTACAGAGTCTACGAACTTTGCACATATTATTGCTCAGCCAATGCTACAATTCTATGCTACACTTGGCCAAGCATAGCTAAGGTCCACCCGAATATCTATACAAATAAATAGATGTCGTCGTGGCGTGTCGATTTGAAAAATTCGAAAATTAATTTCGACGATGCGTTATTGCTATAAATTTGTCGCGCCTCGAATAAACAGAAATCCGAATGCTAATTGGAAACCCTTTAATTCGAAAATTTCTCGATTGCTTGCTACGTTTGATAATAGCGTGTTAACGATAGATACGAATTATATTCGCCTGTCGAGTGTGATACAATATATAATTCATATTTATTTAAAATTTACACCATACTGACACATATAGACTTAAAAAAATGTAATATAAATTCTATTACCGTTACAATGCAAATATCTTGAGAAATCTCCTTGGATTCCACGTCGAACAGTTCAAACTAAAATCAGCTTTAGCAGACAGTTCTGTGAAAAACGTCCATACGTCATGTGAACGTAAATCGTACAACGGTGTACATGCAATTATGCGGTATGTACCCGTTCGAATGAATTAATCGTTCGGAGCGCTGACAACCTCTTTGAGCACATTACAATTTGTTCCTATGCTCTATAGTAGTTACAAGTGACGTAATTCAAATGTAATCAGTCATAATATGTATATGTATATCGATCAACAGAAGTGTTCTATTACTAGCAAATTTTTCTGTCAAGTTTCTCATTACACGAAATAACGACCTCGCGGGATGAATAATATAATATGTATATATATATGTCGGCTCACGTACGATCGAATGTATAAAAAGGTAGGAAGAGGAAGACCATCCTTTTCCTGTGCGCATTGTCTTATTAAGTTATAAATTCTTTATAAAAGCCAAAGGCGCTTCTGCGGTCGCCTATTGTTAATTGTCAAGAATAAACGACGCCATGACTACCAATACAAGCATACACCGCAAAGTAGAGAGTGTAAAACAATCTTAGGATACTATTATCTGTAAATACCTTAAAAATAAAAATGTTTTTTTCTTGTCACTGTCCTGCTACAAAAGTCTCAATAAAAATTTCATTACTTTCCCCGCGTGATACGCGACTCGACGTCGTGTATCTTACCGTCGTGCATCATCATCGCCGTGATCTCGAGTCGCAGGAATCAACGTACACGTCTCCTTTCCTATCGAGAACTATACAATCCGTAACGTTAGCAGTTACTTTCCTTATTGTTAATTTTAATTATACCATTTCCAATTCACTGCTACCTGCCGCAATGCTTTATCCTCGAAACAAACAAAGTTACTCTACCGTTCAGAAGACTTCCATAACGCAAATATTCGAGCCCTAACATACGTAATTATACTTAACTGTATATATGAAGTAATCGCTTATAAGCAAGTAGTTATTGCATCGAACATACTTATAGAAAAGAAAAATATAACATTCAATTGAATTTAATTTAAAAAAAACAACGTATTCAGTACTTACATACTCCATCTCTCACTCTCTCACTGTCTCTCTCACTCACTCTCTCACACAGACGCACACACGACGTACGCACGCACGCACACGCAACACATACACGCGCGCGCGATTTTGCTCTCTCTTTCTTTCTTTCTGTGTGTCTCTCTATAGTTCCACCTTCGGCGCAAAAACGCAAACACTCACTCATACTGCAATTTTGCTCGCGTATCTGCACTTGGAGCTATCAAAACATTTTACGTAGTCTCAGTTATCATAAAAAAGTTTAACTACTCATTAAAAACTTATTTTGGAAGGTCTTCGTGTTTGTACAGATCAAAGCATCGATATTACACAATGTCTTGCATCTACGACAATAGTATGGTATAATAATGATACTGTTTTGAATCGTTAATGTTGGCTACTCCGTACGTACTTTCGAAGGAATTACTGTACTGCAGGACAGATTCGAATTCACTACGATCTGCGTGTAATCGTTTCTGGATATCTATCATTGAACGCTTTTTCTCGAAATTGACCGGCCTTCCAATGTGTAAGGTAGGGTTCCCGTAATGTTCTAAGTACCGAAACAATGACGAAACGATAACGAACCTTATTACAAAAGTGTCAAGGGAATTTTGTGCATACTCGTTCGTTCCTACTTACTTTCTTCTACGAAACGGGGACACCGGTACGAGGAAGGAACCATTTTTTTTCTTTATAAAAAAAATCTGTGCTCTTTCATACGCTAAGCCGTATCACGAAAGGTGTACGGTTAAAAAAGCACAGAAATTTCTTTACAAGAAGATTTACAAATGCTAGTGTCCCTTGCGTTCTCTGTAAGAACTGTCGGAGCTGTTGCCGAGGTTTCTTAGCGTAGCCTTCGTTTCTATCAATTATTGATGTGCAATTACTCGAGCAAAAATGTTGATACTGATCATAAAGGTCTTGTTCAGAGAAACAACGATGGTCGTGGCGATAATAATGTCGATGGCGATGGCGATGGTGGTGATGATGATGGTGTCGGGGTCGGTGATGATGATGATGATGACGGTGGTGGTGATGGTGATGGTGATGGTGGTGGTGGTTGTGGTGATCTTGCCGATGTCGATGGCGATGATGGTGACGGTAACGGTGACGATGACGATGATGACAACGACGATTGTAAGAAAATTGAGAATGACACTGATTATTATTAATAGTATTATTATTAATATTATTATTAATATTATTATTAATATTATTATTAGTATTATTATTATTATGCCGACTACGCTGAACAAATTTTTTCTCCCCCATGGCGTTGTTTAATCTTGGCAGTGAGAAACGAGTTAACATGAATATCGAAAATGCAGATCTTGATACACGCGGCGATTGGTTTTCTGTTTTCGTTATACGCGTCGGTAATTTTACGGCCAGATCTGGCCTCATTCGGGATCACCAGTTAGCCATGCCAGGTTTATTTAAGGTCATGAAGTAAATCTGACACGAACTTCCGCCTTTTGCTGACGAGAAAAATACCTGGAACCAAGAATGTGAAATAAGTAACTGTTTCTTTCAAAATACATATACAAGAATTCAGCGTAAATGGTACACATGATGTTCAAACAAAAAGAAACTTACAACACAGTTGCAGGGTACGAAGTGCACAATAGATATCAGTAAAAAAATTTCGAAAACAGTTTGATTTCATGGTGAAATCGAGGTCACCTTGGGTTTTACAAATGGGATCAGATATTTCTTTTTTTACCATATTTAGAAGGCATTGAGACGAATTCAAAACACATATTACATGATATTTTTGCTAACATAATGTGGAATATTAAGCTTTTCGTAATCTCCGCTCTCAAATAATGTTTACACTGTCTTAAAGTCGAATACAATGAAAAGCTAAATATTTCACATTTCCACTACTGTAAATCGAGTAATATGTTAGTCAAAATATCATGTAGTATGTACTTTGAATTTTTTATGTATGGTAAAAACGAAAATATGTGTTTCTATTTGTAAAAACCAAGGTGACCACGATTTCGTCATGAAAATTGTGCACTCCACACCCTGCAACTCTTGTTGTAAAATCGTTAGAGGGAATACCCTGTATATTGGAAAAATTAACAAATAGGGTAATGAAAAATTGAGAGGGAACATCAGTGCAACAGCGATGGAATAATTTTCAAAGGCTTGTTCCATAGTAAATAAAAAGTATTACTATTTGTTGAACACTAGAACTACATGCATTTAATGCTACGTAGTTCTAGTGGTAAGCAAGAAGAACTTTCTAACAGTAAACCCTGAAGTGCATACGAACCTTATCATTACGCTCGCAAAGGAACTTGAGCCGTTGAGCTTTCTTGTGCATGAATACACCATCGAGGTGTCCACTTTCTACGCTCCTAATCTCAATCGCCTTATTGCCCCAGCCCATTATTTGTCCCGTGCCTATGTAGGCAACACTCGTGGGCATTTCACCCCACTGAAGAACCATTGTCTTGGAAACTCTACCATAAGTGTTGACGTATACACCTTCGTTATCGTAACACAATAGCAACTGCATGCCATTGCTGTTTGGTAACGCAACGATACAGTGTGGACAAATAGGTCCCTGAGTCTATGAACAAAACGGAATATCAATAAAATCATACGTTACTCAATACAATTGAATACGAGTTATTGAAGTTTGCCAATGACATTCAAGTATAATTAACCCTTTCACTGGACGAGATATCTGGTCACCATGATTTCATCCTATATTTATCATCTTTAAGCAACTTCCACCAACGATGGCATGCCTTAAAAATCGGTTACTTGTGTCAAATTTTTAAATAAACCATATCAATAATAAAAATACAGAAAATATATCGTCCATAGCATCGTTTCTTCGACATCGTGGAAGCGAGATATCTCGACCACGGTAGTGAAAGGGTTAAATGTGAAATCTAAATGGAAGAGTTTAATTTCGTTAAATTATGTAAGCTTCAGAACAATTGTGTTCTAATTGTAATAAAACTGCTCTTACGTGTTTTGGCAAATAAATATCATAAACCGTAGCCGAGTCCAAGTCGACGGCATGAAAACCATCAGCGCTGCCATAAATCACTTTCAATCTCGTGCCCTCTTCTATGGTGAGGTCGACGAGAAGCGGTCTGTGCGCGAGGTCACCGAACGATTTAAACGCCATAAATTTATGATAAGGCTTCGGCGCCCAGGCATAAATTTCTATGGAATCCTTCAGCGCAATCACGAGGAACTTTATTCTCTCGTATTTAACTATTTTGAAATGCACCGCTCCTTGTAGATCGCCGACATTGATCCATCCATTGCGCCGTTCCACTTGCTGAAATACAGAAATCAAGAATATTTAACAAGTAAATCTAATAAATCACTGATGATTGTACAGTCCCTCGCCGAAAAATTAGGGCCACTCACAATTTTTAACGTATTTCGCGTTTAATTGTTTAATTCTATTAACTATTGAGGTATTGCATATAGGTATATATACAGGGTGTCCCAAAAATGTAGTACTTTCTTGAATGAATTAACTTCTGAGTTCATTTGAATTTTTCGACCACGGACTATAGATGACAAAATAGAAGTCTTACGTCGCTATGGCCGTCGGTCCGTAGAATCTTACTCTTCAGCCAGGAAAGATAATATACCCGTACTCGATTCTTCTTTCCGCTAATTGTAACCAAAATGTTCTGACCTTCCAGAACTTCCATTTGTTGAAACCGTCTTCTGCTTATCAACTGATACACTTTACCCTGACCACTTCGATCTAGCAGCATAAGGCCATTCTCGGTACCAATTAATAGATTTACTCCTGTGGGAATTAAAGTGTATCGAATCATGAAATATTTTGGCGGACAAGCCAAAAGATCGTCTACGACGAAGACTGGATAACTTAACATGTTCATAAGTGTCTAAGCTCTTCGGTTAAGTAGATTATACTATGCTGTTCTACAAATTTTAAAGAGGCTTCAAGGTTTTTTTTTATTTACTGAGCTCGTTGTCTTCAGACACGCATGATGTATTAAGTTTTTATTCTAAATCTTCATAATCTACTATTATTGTATATGTCCTTCATGATCTACTATTATACAGAGTGGTTCACCAGATATTACCACCTCGATTTTCGTCATTATTATTATTCGTAGCGAAGAATGTTTATATAAAGTTGAATAGTACTTTAGTGTTGTGAGTTTTTTTGTAGGGGGACGCGTAGAAGAGATATGAATGACATCAGTATTTTCAACAATCATTACTTTCTCGATTCAGAAAATGTGATGTAAACGGTCGCCACATTGAACCTTTTCTGTGAATAAAATCATTACAATATTATTAAGAGAGTCGTGATTTCATAACAACACTAAAATTAAAATATGTCCTTAACTAATGGTTTTTCGATATTAATAGGTTAATACTTTTCTTGTAGAGAATATGAAGCTTCATCGTTTGGTGCAGGAAAAAAAAACATACGATCGCATTGAAAAAAATGCTGATGACCTTCATATATCCTCTATGCATTCACCTACAAAAAAACTCACAACACCCAAGTATGCATCCCTCGAAACCATTCGACCTTATATAAACATTCTTCGCTACGAATAATAATACAGCAATGTCCCATTCTAAGTCAATTCTCGGTTCTGTGTTGTGACCTAGATCGGAACAGGACATTTATTTTCTGTGGCATCGCGACCGCGCCGAACGTAGAAAAGGACAGCAAAGCTGTAGAGGCTTCGGTTGCCGAGAAGTATAAACATAACTAACCCTCTTCAAATCTTCTTTATTTTTCATTACTTTTTTATGAGTCTTCGACTAACATATTCGTGGCATTTTTATAATGAAAATGATACTAAATATGATATAGTTCCAATTATATTTACTTGTATAGTCAACGATGAAAGTTTTCGTCGAAAAAAAGGACAGCGTATGAGAAAGACAGAGACGCGGAGAGTCGCCGTTCTTCCTTGCGTCCGAAACATTCATCGTTAATTACACAAGTCATTGGAATTATGTCATATTTGGTATCATTTTTATTAGAAAAATGCCATGAATACGTTGGTCAAAGTCCCATAAAAAAATAATGAAAAATAAAGAAGTTTTGCAATTGGATTAGTAGTGGTTCACATCGATATACCCGACGACCCTGTATCGGATTACGCGGCATGTTTACATTGTTCGGCAACTGAGGCAGCTCGAGTTTCGTGGCCCCTCGCGGGGTATGCCGCGAGTACCCCTCGTGGGTAGGCGAAGGAACATAGAAACGTGTTCTCCGCCGGTCTTAGAATAGCACATTACTGTAATGACGAAAATCGAGGTGGTAATATCTGGCGAACGACACTGTATACGATCAACTATTATACAGGGTGTTTCTGAAATCGTAGTACAACCGGCAAGGGTTGTACCATGATTCCTCGCATAAAATCTAGTCGAAAATAAGGAATATAGTTTTTTCATACGGGGCTTTATTTTCGAGAAAATCAAGTTCGAAAATTCATTAGGTACGCGTGTACTTAGACAGACTTTGCTCTGTTCGCTCGGTTTAGCCCGCAATTTTCATTGCCGCTTGTGTGTATACAAATCTCTGCGCTAGTCAGAGACCCCGAAAACCTCTCATTACTAGATTTCGTATAATTCCTATGAAGAATTCAATCTTAGCTACTTTCCCGCGAATTCTAGACAATAGTATCCATTATGAGATTTGTTAACAAGATTTTTCATATATTTCCGATGGTCTGACAAAAAAATGTTTCCAACGAAAGTTAATCAGTATTCACTTTTCTACAAACTTCAATACAAAAAGGTAAAGAAAAATCTCTTTTTTTAATAAAAAATCAAGGTCACCTCAATGTTTTAAATATTAACATATATTTTTTACTTTATAATATTCTAACTGGTATTAAGACGAATCCAACGACCTATAATAATATAACACTAAACCTTGAAATAACGCTACAATAGTTTTGGCCACAAAAAGCGAGCTACCAGACCACTGTGGAAAGTAGAGAAGGACAGCGCGTGTAAAGAGAGACCGCGCGCGGCCGAAGGGACCAGGGTTGCCATCTGCGAGTCTCGCCAGGCCCCTTACCCTTCCGACCCTCGCCCAGCTGCGCAGCCAAGCCCGCCTTTGCTTCCCCCACTCTTCCCATTAACGCTGACGCGTACGGTACGCGTACGGGCCTGGCGAGACTAGAATATGGTAACCCTGGAAGGGTTACGCTGTCCTTCCTTGTGCCCGAAACGTTCATCGTCAATTAAGAAAGTTTTGAAGGAGTTCAAAGTCATGTTTAACTGAGCCGACGACTGCGACTCTCCGCGTCGCATTAGTTTACACCGATATACTTGAGCAGGGAGATGAAATTACTACAGTGGAGGGGATATTTTTTTTGCGTCCATCGTGTAGCATCTTTTTGCGTCGATAGAGGACTTACTGTATTACTTCGAGCCATACTATATCCTAAACGATACTGTTTACAGATGCAAGCGGCAATGGAAATTGCGACCTAGGCCGAGCGAATAAAGCAGACTCTGTCTAAGTACACGCGTACCTAACGATTTTCTCGAAAATGAAGCCCCGTATGAAAAAACTATACAGGGTGTCCCAAAATTCCTTCAACAGCCGGAAATGGGAGGTTCCTGAGATCATTTGAAGCAATATTTTCCTTTGAAAAAATGTTATCCGCGGCTTTGTTTAGGAGTTATTAACGAAAAACACGAACCAATCAGAGCGCGACCTAGACGCGAGTTGGCACAGTCGGCCAATAGCCAGTTGGCGCGCCATGATTGGCTAGGTCGCCAATCGCGTCTATGCCAACTCGCGTCTAGGTCGCGCTCTGATTGGTCCGTGTTTTTCGTTAATAACTCCTAAACAAAGCCGCGGATAACATTTTTTCAAAGTAGAATGTTGCTTCAAATGATCTCAGGAACCTCCCACTTCCGGCTGTTGAAGGAATTTTGGGACACCTTGTATTCCTTATTTTCGACTAGATTTTATATGAGGAATCATCCCCTTGCCGGTTGTACCACGATTTCGCAAACATCCTGTACAATGACCCCTAGGTTTTCATAGTGTGCCTACCCCACAGCGCAGCGCAGAGTATCTCGCTGTTGAATCGTTTCTTGTATTTGCGAATCTCGGGTGTGTCCGATGTAAGATCGTGGCTGGTCGGTGTCACGTTAACATTCACGTGGGACTCCCTCCTGGCTGGTCCAGCACCGAATCCGAATGTCAGGAATGATCTCTGCTTCTGTTGGAGCGCAAATGGGGGTGCTGATTTAACCGCTTGCCGATACTGCAACGAAAAGTTACTCTCAGTCTCGCGTATGGGCGTCCAACGACAGAAATTAGGCTACCGAGGATGGTGTGTATGTTACTGTAAAAACCAACAATACGAAACAAACAGAGTGCTGGTAACCATGATAGACAGCAGACAGTAAAATCAAGAAGAAATTAAGAGATAAATGAAGAATGTATATGTAATGAAGTTGTCGCATGCAGCACGAGAAGTAGAAACAGAACCGAACACGAGTCAACTGTAAACAAACTAGAACATAATTTTACACAACAATGAAAATCATACATGTATATTATCACAAACAAATGTTACACGAACAGAAAAACTTTGGTACGGGACTACACGAACCGGGTGCATTAGAGACAAAACAGAATCACACAAGCTGAAGCACAACATATTCTTTCAATCTAAGAATCTAGGAAAATCTTCGAAAGATCGACAGTCACGTATGGTTCTCCTCTATAGGGTGCACCGATGAATCAATCATTCTAATTATAAACTCTTGAAATAAAACCACTTTACAAACTAACACGTTGCAGACGGTAACCTTAGTTCACAAAGTTGTTAAAATATTCAAATTGTTCAAAATTTCAGAGGTGTTAAAAATTGATTTATTTCACCGTATGGGAGTATCCTGACAAGCAATGTTATCACACGTAATGAGAATGAACAACAAATTAACGCCTCCCGTCCACAATGCGTTTAATGTTAATGACTGGAATGTATGGATGGAATGATAGTTAATTATTCGTCGGTGCACCCAGTGTTAATAAACGAATTCAACCAGGAATATCTCGTGAGATTGATTTTCCTCCTCCTACTCGGTGGATAAGTAAGAAAAGTCCAAAACGAGGTAGAACACAGTGTAAATCCAATAAAAGGTGTGATCTCGATCGTGCAGGGAAGTTCGTTCACTGCGTGATACCAAAAACAAAAGAGCCCAGAAACCAAAAGTAAAGGGTAGCATAACAGGAAGTCGACATTCCTCGCGGTATTACTCGAACGTTTAGTAAAAGTTAAATAGAGAAAGAGAGATAGAGAAAGAAAGAAACAAAAGAAAAGAAGGGTCTGTTGTGCGGCTTGTTCGTTAATATTATTTCTTTTGTTTGTTTTTGTTCGTCTGTATATATCAGGAACATTCTCATAAGAGGAGATAGAAGCGACACTGAAGTATAAATGGATAAATGAATACTTACATTGCAATTAGTATTGGGATTGGGATGGTCAGTAGATAGGGCCCTGCCCTTCGGATTAGAGCTCCCACGTGTCCCACAACACACAACAGAATCCTGAATTAGTCACGCTGACAAACGCATTGTGACCGCTTGCGCGGATTCTCGCGATATAGAGGGATACGCGATGCGTAAACTATTCGCAATGTTTTTATACCGAAGAAGACGTTTTGTCAAGATATGTACGATCTACAGCCTAGCAATCATTTTCCGAGTATGGCAATCGACTTTGTCATGGACGGATCGAAGTAGAGTTCAAACGTTACTGCTCTTTCCGAAATCAATTCTTCTAGTGTCGAGATCCACAAATATTACAAATCACCATTTTTAAACATTTTTAATTCTCTTATTTATACCAATAGTTATCGTTCCTCTATTGCTACTTTTGATCCCAGATGAACTAGCTGACGACCAATATAATTACAACCGTAAAAGCTCCTTTTCGATATTCAAAATGGTTTCGATGTTTCTGAACCCCACACGTCTCCTCAATACTTGTTACCTGTTGAGGAAACTACCTGTACGTGAGACATGAATAATCATCATCAAAGACTCGACGATTATTGGCAAACCATTAATTTCTCTTTAGATTAACGACACTCTACACGTCTACGTATACAGGGTGTCCCAAAAGTGTTGTGCTTCCACGAACGGGAAGATAGCTGAGGTCATTCAAAGTCATTCTTTTTCTTCGCGAAAATGTTCTCGGAGGCTTCGGGAGTCTTTTCCAACAGACGACGTTCGCGCGTGAACACTCACACACCGCTAGACCACGTATACGTACGCGAGGATTGCAAGGGTTCGGGATTCCACTTCTGATTCCTCGATAATGTAAAGACGGGGTTTTTTAGTAGTCAAAATCGCTATACTTGACTCGAAATAAGAATGTACTTGTACTGCGCAAGTCGTTGCGCGTCAGCCATAATGGGGGTTAGCCAATGAACGAGTTCCGTTAGAGTCAGATGCGCAGTAGAGTTTTAAATTCGTCGGCTAGTAAGTACATTCTTATTTTGAGTCAAGCTTAGATGAAAGATCAAACTTAGGGCGCTGTTTGCCTCAAAAGTCCTTCTTTTACGTTTCCGAGCAATGGTTTTACAATATTTGGCCGCATGTTGCCCGTTAGATGGCGCTGCAGTCACGCCGGCGTACTAACCTCTCCGACGGGCAACATGCAGCCGAATATTGCAAAACTATTGCTCGGAAACGTAAAAGAAGGACTTTTGAGGCAAACGGCGCCCTAGATTGATCTTTCATCTAGCGATTTTGACTATTAAAAAACCCCGTCTTTGCATTATCCTCGCGTACGTATACGTGATCCAGCGGTGTGTGAGAGTTCACGCGCGAGCGTCGTCTGTTGGAACAGAATGAAGCCGCGGAGCACATTGTCGTAAAGGAAACAGTTACCTCAAATTGCCTCAGGAATTTCCCCTTTCAAAGAAGTAGAACATTCTTGGTACACCCTGTATATATTGCTCGGGCTGACTGCACTAAAACGATCATCACAAGTTCCATAAACAGAATACTATATATTCGCTTCAGTAAGTTGTCAGACGTAGAAGACTATAAGCAAAGCATTCACAAGGTACTTAACACAAAGCAAGAGGCGTCCTATGTGTAAACCCTTCAACTTGACAATGCGCATCGTTACGTTTCTCTTTAATTAGTTATTTCTTATTGAACGATTTACTGAATCGTGTTTATTGATCAATGCAAAGATCCGATCAAGTTCGCGGGTAAACACAGTAACATACACGGTACATATCTACGCACGTATTTATTGGCTTCGTTCATCGAACCGTGGACTCTGACTATACTGCATTAATTCTCCTAAGTGATTTCCCTATTCGTTATAGGAAAACCTGTTTATCTCGATTTCAATCGTTCGAACTTATCTGAATTCCATTTAGCTGCAACACCGTTTCTTCGGATTCCATTTACTTGGATCTCATTTGAATCCCGGTTTGTTACATTCCATTCACTTGAACCCTCGTATTTGTATCAACTTAATTAATTCATCAAGTAATTAATTCATTATCGTATTCATCTATTACAGCTTTTATCGAATCAAGAAAAAGATTAGTTTATTATCATATAAAGTACTTACTGAATCGAGGCAAGTTTATTCATTTTTTTATTGAATCCAGAACAAAATTATTCCATTAAAAAATTTATTGTGAAATTATTTCTGCAAATTTATTTCCACATTTGTTAGATCTTTGATGTATTATTATTTTTAAAGTATAGAACGTTATACTAATTGACACTTTTATTAGAATTGAAATACGATTTAATTTCGCTTGTTGGCGGCTTTGACTCATTCGAGTACCCAATTAATTTGATGTTCTATAAATGTTTGGAAATTTTTGTAGGATGTAGAAATGTAGATGCATAAAAAGGGTCGGTTCAATTATCTACGGGGATATTTGTACAGAAAATTCTAATCCAAGTATATGAAATCAATTTCTTCGAATGGGTGCATATAAATGGAGTCTCATACTACTATTTGTGCTTATGTTAATCATACCTAACCAATATAAACGGATAGTTTACGTTGTACAATCAGACTGAAGGCAATGTTTTCATGCAAAAATAAGTTAAAAAAAGATCAAATACATTTTTTCATATGAAGCTTCGATTTCGAAAGAATTAAATCTGATCACCTGAGCTTCCGGGTATGGTTGGCTAATGTTTGTCTGACCATTGCTTGCTATTTCTACTTACAAGGAATACAGACAATAAAGTAACAAATAAGAGGGAAACGTTAATAATATTACTCTACTGTAAATACTTAAAAAATTAATATGTGTGATTACGAAAGAAATTATTTGCATGTTTACTACAAAGAATAAATAAATATATGAGATATTAACGATACAATAATTTATTTTTCTTGCTACTAAAAATATAAAATTCAAACTATCTTGTTAAGAAATTGCTTTTTTCAAAAAATACTTTGTACATAAACAAGAACACTAATGTATTGTTCTTACATTAATATTTTTCATATGTGGGAACAATTATTTACAATCGACTAAAACATCCTTGATGTTTAATAAATTATCGTTGCTATTATTATTGTCTATATTACATGATAATATACAATGAATTACTGCAAAAGGACAAAGTGCAAACTAGAGATAAGTGAAAATTAAATCGAAGTAGAATAAATCTCAGGAGTGTAACGTAAAAGGAAGACAACAAAAAGTAAATTATTTTTCTAATGATCACATCGTTTGATCGATCAAATACCTTTTGTCGGGAATAATAACACAAACAATTAATAATAAGAGAAGCGCGTGCAGAAGCATATTCAAACACAGGCTCGTTAGGGGAATTTTGAAGTTCGACTTCCAAGAAAGACAAGCTTCGTATGAAAAAATTGTATTCCAAATTTCTCCTTTGTTCTCGGTCGTAGAATTGCTTCCTATTCGACAGTACCTCTCGTCTTACCCCACCCTGCAGAAAATAAATTCAGTGTCATCGGCGTTCTATAATTAATGAACGCTTCGAGGGGTTCAAATCGATAAGCGCAGCCAATAACTGAATATATAGATGACGATGTTCGGAAGACCGTATCTCGATAAAAACACATATGTATTCATATTGAGAGTGCCATGAAAAACAAAAAGAATAGAGGGAGAGGGAAAAGACGTATTGCAGAAAAAGGTGCGCGCACCCGCTATTTAAATTCGAGTACGTACAGTAATGTCTCGACGTTTCTGAAAACTTTAAAATGGCGACCCATAAACAATCATAAAACTTTGTTGTTCCCATTAATTTTCTCATGAAACTTTTACCAACATGCCCCTGACACTATTCTTATTAAAATGGCACCAAACACGTCACAATTTGGACCATTTTTACTTGTTTAATCCACAATACAGTTGAACCTCTATTATCCAAACTGATCAGTGAAATATTTGGGGTTTGGGTAATAGAACAGTCACCTAGCTGAAGTGCTAGATAAAATTTTTAATGAATCGCTTTAAGTTTCACTGTTTTAATCGTATAATGGAGAGTTCGGATACTCGAGGTTCTACCGAATCGTTAATTGAACAAGCAAATGTGAACCAAATTGTGTCGTGTTTGGACTCATTTTAATCAGAAAAGCGTTACGGACACGTTGGTAAAAGGTTCACAAAAATAAAAATATTTTAAATTTCACATACATCCAGACATTACTGTATTCCCTCCCTATAAGCGCATGGCTGGGCACTGGCAACGTGATTATAGATTGAAAAAGAATAGTGGACAGTACACTTAGCATTTTCTGAACGAAAAATCAAAATATTTATAATATTTTTAGCGTTGCAATTGATCGGTGCAAATCAATAGACAAAGTGAGCTCATACTTCGATTAAGGCATTTAAAACATCCTTGCCTTTTGAAAGGAATTGTTAACACCAATTCAATTTTTGATAAAGTAAAAATTGCGTTGATAATGGTAATTCTATTTTATTCGTCATAATTCACTCGTCATCGTCTTTATTTCTCTCTAACAAAGCCTGCTTAAGGTCAATTAGTTCGATGATGGGGATGGTAAAGTGATTATAAGAAGGTTGCCAAAGCGTGCTTATAGGGAGAGGGGACGATGTATCGCAAAAGATGATAACCTTTTTAAAATGTTCGATGTCGCGTGAACCATGACTGGTGATCTTTGTTAAGTCGTTTGGCATTCTTCGAGTGCTATTAAAATTAACACAGTCATGTAATGCCAGTTGATATGTACAGGCTGCTTCATTGATCGTGACCATATATGCGAATTGTTGCATTGCAATTTTGTAAATCAAAATTCATACAACCAGGAGGAAGATTATTTTTTCAATTGAAACATTTATGATACTTAATTTGCTGATTGATTAATTTTTCTCCAGAATTTTCATAAACAGTTAATAATTTTGTAACGAAAACAAAAGTTTTAATCAGAAGAGGACTGTCTATGCTTTTACAAGAAATGTAAATTTTAAGTATTTTGAAAATTAGTCTCGTTATTTTGATCTGTACATTTAAAAAATCTGTTGAGGAAATGTAAAATTTCAACGGCTCCTTAATGTTATAATCAAAAATATAAACAATTTCAAGTTCCGTCAGAACTCGTATCACAAATAAGGAGAATAGACAATATTATTCATGTTCGCAAAGAGGTGTCACACTGTGTAAATAATTTGTACAATTAAGCCGTAATGAGAACTTTGAAAATAGCTATACTACTCTAATTCATCCTTTACCAGTGCAAGAAGATAAAAGAAAATTAGAAAAAAAAACAGTAGTATGCCACGAGACAGAGAAAAAGAAGTTCAAACATATCAAAATGTACATACAATCAGTGTCGCCAGATCAGGGGAAATCGACTCGAATTCAGGGGAATACAGATACCCTCTGCCGGAGATGGACGGTGATGGAAGCGTGGGGGAATGGCGTCGTGGAAGGGGAAGGAAAAGTGGGGAGCAGTGTGTGCAGACAAGGGTAATCGAAAAGGAATCGAGGGGAATACAAGTACCCCCTCTCTCATGGCAAGAGTAATATGTGTCACGTTGCGCGACGAGAATAGAGCAGTGATGCCAGATGAGGGGAGTCACGGTGAAATGATGTACCCCCTCTCTGATGACGGGGAATGAGTGGGGCGAATGGGAGACACGTTTCACGTGCGCGATGGGGACCGTGGAGTGTGCGCCTGCGCGGTGCTGGAATGGAAGTAATAAATAGTGGAAGGGGTAGGAGGAGAGTAGATGAGCACCGTTCGGGAGTGGGAGACACGTTGCGCGTGCGCGATAGGGACTGAGCGGTGGAATAGGATAGTGGAAGGGGATAAAGGTGGAGAGGGAATGAGGTTCGTTTCAACCTCATTTGGCCACACTGGTGGGGAGACGAGTCTTATCTGGCACTCTATGAAAAAACACACTCCATAAAACTGTTCATCCTTAGAATTCACTACTGGTAGAAACAAGACTAGGTTCGTAATGATCGCGTACGATCTCTATGCACTGTACATTACATGATTACGTAATAACGTAGCAGCAGCTTCATTCTTTTGCAACTGTACCAAACGAAAAACGAACAAAACCGTATAAATTACAATTCAACGACACGGATCACCAGGATCCACGTGGCATCGAACGTGGCATTGAACGGGTCTAAAATATATATGCAAGTATGTGCTTTCGCGACTACGTATGAGAGATAGAGAGATAGAGACGAGGAGAGAGAGAGAGAAAAATAGCAGAGAAAGACTGATGAAGATCTAACCTCCTCACTGGTGGACTTGTCCTGCCGTTGGCTCGGGGATGACGTCAATAGATCCGGAAGGACGGAGCTGGGCCTTGATCCAGGGGATGAATCCGATCTCTGGAAGTCACCCCCACCGCCACCGCCTCGTGGCCGATCCCCACCTTCTCGATTCTGTAAAGCAATCATTCGGCAATTGAAACAGTCGTCAAAATGGCAAACGAAAATCAAACTGGATGGGTAGCAACGTCTGTCGGAGGATTAAGACCTGCACATTTTTAACTGGTCATCGTCTGAATTTGTTTGTCGCGATTTCTAGCGTTGAACAGGTGTAAGGTGCGAGATACGTCAACTGAATGCCTGCATTACTTTTGCCTTTTATAGCCAATTTTCTTGAGAATGTCAATGCTGAGTAGTTTAAATGTGGACACACTAATATTTTGTAGAATGGTATATGTTTATGTCAATATTGACTATGTTTAAATAAATTTGGGGTTATGTTCGCGGCGCACCGGTTCGATCAAATTATAATCAAATTATATAATTTGATCGAACCGGTGCGCCGCCAACATAACCCCAAATTTATTTGAAAAATGTACGATCGAGAATAATTTCTTATTTATTCACTATGTTTATTTTGGCTGTAATGCTGTATAGAAATTAATAAAAATGATACGACAAGTTATAGTCTGTTTCGCGGAAGGAGATGGCTGAAGTCGTAAATCTGACCGCTTCAGTTCCATGTTGTACAGGTCTGAAGTAATGGCGGTGTGGTGGACAGATATTATGCCTTCAGCTTCATCTTCTTTCGAGAAACAGATGCGTGTTGCAAACAATAAAAATATTTAATATTGACAATGTTTAATCTGAAAGCAACATTACAAAGAAATCAATTTTGCGTTAAAATTAATATGGTACGATAAATTAATATTGTAAAATGTTAAAATAACGGCGAAATTAGTGAACATATAGAGAATGCATAGAAGGATGCGTTAGAAAAATAAATTAGATGTGCACGGTGCTAAAAAAAACTAGCGATATCATTTAAAAGAAAAAGATTATGTACAGTAGGTGTGTAAACAAGTATTAAGTACATAAAAAATTGATCTTTTTTAATTCAGATAAAAATTGACCTTTTTTAATGGTTCGAAATGTACTTGTTCATTGACAAACACTGTCTTGTCTTTCTTAATGTTCCCTTTTTCATATAATTCTGCTGTAACCCCGGTTTAAAATAAATTGTAAACACTGGCAATAGTCATATGACATGTACATTATAGTTAAATCATTTTTCGTTGACTTTGACTATTCAGTTGATTGTGTCTTGCCAGTGTTATTAAATGCCAAATAAAAGCTAAAAGACTCCAGTGGATTAAAATAGATTTTAGACAATGACAATAATCGTATGATCGAATCATTGTTCGCAGTCTTGAACCATTCAGTTGACTGTATCCAGTACCACGAAATGCCAAATAAAAGGTAAAACACCTTCATTTATCTCTTCCCATTCTCTTCGTTCGATTTCTATCAGTATTGCTTACAGAAATTCAGATATCGGCGCACGACAGACGAAGCTCGAAATAAAAACTCGACGTTTCGAAAAGGAAAAATCGAATGAAGTGCAAAGGGTGTCGGAGAAGAAAGGACAGCGATGAAACGAAGGATCACGAGGTACAGGACAGCAGAGTAGCATCGGAAGATTAAAAAAAACGCAAGCGAGGAACGAACGAATGTAAAAGTAGGTGGGAGAATGGTGCAAATAAGCAATCAAAAGAACAATAATTACCGGATCGTAAGTTTAAAACTATCCGATCGGTCTCACAAACCTATGTAATATCGGTAGTAAGGCTTACAACAAAAATTAAGAGACACTTATCTGTTGCATACACACAGAGTAAAAGGGGGGGAAAACAAACAAACAACGAATTTATACTTAAATATACACTACAGTGCAAAACATAAATGAGAAATGAGCTCATGCAATGTGCGGATTAATTAACAATGATCGCTTCAACTAATCGTTCGATCAGCCTACTCAGCGAGAACACGTAACAATACAAACTATAAGATACGAATTACTATAATCTCTGCCTGTATGTTTTTGAGAAAAAAACAGTGACTCCTGTAAAACATCGAACTTCTTAAACGAATATCGCACGATCTACACAAACATACAAACTTCTACACACGCATAATACTGTAAGCACTGATACTGATTTACGCATTTCACGCTACCCTTAAGATTTAGCGCACATGTCGGTGCGAATGACGGATCGATGATCGATCAACGCACCAGGGGGATTACACACGAAATATCGATGACGAAATAAAAGAGAGAAGCACGAAGGGCAACAACTAGTCATTCGAGAGTTAAGCAATAATAGTTCATCACAGTGGAGCTTGTAAGCGTACAATAATCGTTTGCTGTTTGTTTAATTCACTACAGAAATCGAGGAAGTGGCTACAGGTCGTGTTTATTGCTAAGATGCTAGAGGTGGACAAGGACACGAAAATTTCGGGTACCCGATAATCGGATCGGGTCGGGCCACGTTGAGTTCTCGAAAGTATAAGTCAATATAAACCAACAGTTCATAAAATTCGAATACACGTGATTTCGGATATTCAAAATTATAATCGGATCGGTTCGGGTCCAGATCCTGAAAATTTCCAATGGGTACCCGAAAAGGTAAAATACAAAATTCGATTTGAAAGTCAAAGTTGGGCAGTAATTAATTACACGAGTATTTAATTACATCTTCAATTACATGTGCAAAAGTGGACTACAATTACAATAAGAAAACGGTTAAATGGTTCAAAACAAAAATTAGTGGTTTAAAAGAACAATTACAATAAAGTAATTGTTAGACTCATATACAATTACTGTAATCGTGTTAAGTAATTGCAATTACTCCTGTCACAATTACTGTAATTGTAATTGTGGTCCGAAATTACAGTTACTGGTTGCGCCAAAATTACCAATTACTATTGTACATATGATTGAAATTTTATTTCTGCAATTTCAAGTAATTTTAATGCAATTACAAGTAATTGTAATTGGTAGTTGCAATTACTTAACGCCAAAATGGCACTAAAAAAATGTAATTAGATACCTACTCGATGGAAATGTCTAAAAAGAACAAACAAAAAGCATATGTTATATATTATCCGACTCCAACTTTGAAATAAGGGTCATTATGAGAAGTGATGGTAATCGTTTCCGTGAAATATCAAATAATTAGCTACAAATAAATATTTAATGAATAACAAATATTTCCTAACATATGCTTTTTGTTTGTTATTTTTGGACATTTCCATTGAGTAGGTATCGAATTAGTTTTTTTAGAGCCATTTTTTCGTTAAGTAATTGCAACTACCAATTACGATTACTTGTAATTGCAGAAATTGCGGACCACAATTACAATTACAGTGATTCGTCAAGTAATTGCAATTACCAATTACAATTACATGTAATTGTACTTTTATTTCTACAATTTCAAATTACAGTAATTGGTAAGTAATTGTAATTGAAATTACATTTTGCCCAACTCTGTTGAAAGT
Organism: Lasioglossum pauxillum; assembly: GCA_933228785.1. Taxonomy (NCBI): domain Eukaryota; kingdom Metazoa; phylum Arthropoda; class Insecta; order Hymenoptera; family Halictidae; genus Lasioglossum; species Lasioglossum pauxillum. The sequence goes on from OW121704.1 coordinate 7,688,168, forward strand.
TATGAAAAGGCGTCAATACTTCAAGTTGACTCCATCCGACTGCAGCTTCCGGTACCCGAACACAACAAACTTTCAGGTCCCAAACTGTACAAACTTTCGGGATCCCGAGCAAATTTCCCGACCCGAGCCCAGGGGGTACCCGGCCACTCTAAACATTAATACTTTCGAGAACCCGACCCGGCCTGACATTTTCGGGTTCTCGCACACCTCTATAAGATACACACGCGCTAACATTCCTCGTTCCGCGAAACAAACGACTCCAGACATCGGCCTCTAAACACGGCTAACGATGAACATCAACGATCATCTGGATCACAGCGAACATTAAATAAAAGAGAAAAAACACAAAGTTACGAGTCACACCTATTCAGCACACAGATTGAAGCATGCTTGGCACATGCTGCGTCATGGCAACACAAGTACACAATCGTACACATGTTCACACGCTAGAAGCGTCATGCAAAACAATGATTTTTCGACACAGTATACCCGGTAAGGTTCTCCAACGTCTATTGCTCGGCGTACGTCGACATACGTACACGCAGGTATATATAAATATAAATGCGGATGGTGTTTTATATTTATATAAATATAGATTGCCCCTTTCCTCTTAACACATCTGTTTCCGTCATCCTGGTTTCTCTATCGTCGCACTTCTTTCTCTTTCAATACTCTATTTGTCCCTGCGAGCATTGGTCTCTATCTGTCTGTTTTATTTTTTTTTTGTGTTTTTTGGTTTCGTAGACACGAATCTCTCTCTCTTTAAAACGTTTTCCATTCACGGCCGTGCAATTCTCAAGCAGACGATTATTAGAGTCAATTAACACAAAGCACACGCACTCGGCAGCACGGTGATTAATTGCGTTCCGTCTCGGTTCCGTTTTCTCTTCTCTCTCGGAAGACGCTTTACGAATCTCGTTCTACGAGTGTGGATTGGAAAATAAAATATGCGTGAAATTTTACGTCCCGAAATTCGGATGAACATGCATCGCATAACTGTCCAATTATTCCCCGTGTAAATGTATCCGAACAAACAGCTTGTTGCGAAATTGTGGAGCGATTGGTTGTTGAACGTTACACTGGTTGAACCAAACGTCAAATGAAACTGTTACCTTGTCTAAATAAAGCTTGTTTATAAATGAAGTTCTGGATTTTATTTTTTAAAATTTAGAGGTTATGGAAGACATCGATGGAGGTATCGGTGTCATTAAAAAAATTCTGTCATTTTATGATACAGAAGATTCAAGAGAATTTTGAAGTTTCTATGACTTAATATAAAATTACTAATTGAATATCCTCTGTTGAATTTCAAATAGTAGAAAGTATTAAATGTAACTTATGTGTTAAACAAAATCTCAGATATAACATTTATATTCTATTACTAATATCTTTGCTCGCAGCTTCTCCAGAGAGAAATGAATATTTTTCAAAATAAACTGTACATTAAAACCTTGGAGAACGCACTACTTTTATCATTTAGTATTATCACCTAGAACAACACGAAACAAAATGTCCTGATACCTTCACAAAAACCTTCCATAAAACTATCTTATGTATAAAGTTTGGAAAAGTTATAAATATTTTTGAAGTGAACTACAAAACTGATTTATCAATTTCTACCAATTCGTATCTATCCATAGTCTATTACAAGCATGTCTATTAATATACATTTATTATTTAATAAATTTCCATGATAGATTTTCTGAATTTCAACACAAGCTACAAAATGTTCACAGTTCCACTGACACAGTTAGGTCACCGTAATAGTATAAAAGTGGAGCGACTAATCTCAACCGGTTCAAGTTAGTACTGCAAATCTGTACGAAGAAAAGCAAGAAGAAACATAAGCAACACAAGATACCACACCAATGTTAGTATAGAACCGAATTCTCAATGTTCCTCTCGCTTTGCCACTGCAAGGATCCTTACTTGGCAGATGCTCGATCATCAAAAGTGTAACTCCAATACCGTATAACTGACCATCGGTTAATAGTAAATAAACAGAAGACATGTTACGGAAACGTTTGACTCATTGACAGACGGTGAGACGGAAACTCTGACGGTCTTGTTAAAACGTGAGAAGATCTTAACCCTGAAGTGGTACTGTGGTGTCTGGTGTGACCCCAGGAAAATCTATTTAATGGTTGTTACTGTATTTCGAGGTAAACATAGAATTTCCTTATCGATAAACTATATGCCTGAAGAGTTTTTTATATTTTACAGCATTTTTAGGATGCTTCTGGTTCGAGAAAATGGGGTACCATTCCAGGGTTAAAGAGAAGAGAGAGAGTGGGAAACAAAAAAGTTTGAATGAATCACTGAACCTGTATAGAGAGATCCGTGACGTCAACGGTAACGAGAACGACGTCGGATTATAGGACGCACTTCCACAAAATAAATTGTTCACCGGTCGTTTTCCGAATCCCGCGTCGATATATATTGTCGCGACGATCGCAGCAACGTTAGCAGTTTCCCCTCACACGATGGTGTTACGCAGAAACAAGACGTATATCCTCAAAGAAATTCCATGCGGTTAATCCTCCTCGTTAGGCTCGGAATTTGAAATGACGATAACTGTTGCACAAGTGATTCTGACATTTTCTCTGCATACCAAGTAACTTATGCATCACTCAAAAAATAGGAAGGAGGGGATTAGTTTTTGTTTTTGTTTCTTTTGCGAATAGACACGGAGAACTGTATTAGCAGCAGCAGTGATAGTAGTTTGTTTTAGTAGTAACAGTGGTAGTAAGTAGTATCGATGGTAACAGGATTGGTACCGATAACAATGTGGCCACACATTCGATCTATGCCTTCAGATGATGGAAGTCAGGAATTGGAAAGTTTTCGTTTTGCGGTGAAATCACTGGCGTTGATTTCTTTCGAGTTAGATTCATTACCGAGGTGTGTAGGAATGATTAATAATTGTAAGACCTGTCGTCTGACTATTATTTACTATCTCTACTTTGTTCAAGTTCAATTTTTCTCACTCTAAAAAGAGAGTTTAAATTTCTTAATGTAAGTATTATATGTAATTTAAATATATTTTATACAATATTTTATACTGGGTGAAAACAGACGCTCTAAGTAGTAATAGCGAGCGATAGTCAGACACAGCATCCACATTGAAAGCTAAATGTGACCAACCTCCAGAAAACAATTTTTCAAAAATATCACATCAAAAAATGCTATTTTACATCTGCAAATTATATTTACACATACAGTGACTCCCATTAATATTCGGACGCTCTCAAGAAAACGATAACTTTGTCAATATTGGACTATGCGATTTGAACATTTTTGGGAAGCTAGAGCAATTAGTTTACTACAGGATGCGAAAAGAAATTTTTTCAAAAATTGCATTTGGTCGGAATTGTAAAGAAAATACTGAAAGTTGCATTTTACAACTTTTTTATGAGGGCCTATATTGAAATTTTGAAAAATACGTTTTGTAGATCTGCGTCAATTATATGCACTGTGGAAGTTTGATAAAAATTAGTTGATGCTGGAAAAAACGACAGGCAATGAAAGATGTTTATAGCTCATTACAACGTCGATCGATTTTGATGAAATTTTCAGAATATGTTTAATTGATACAGATCTACGAAACGTGTTTTCTGAATTTTCCATATGAGCCCATATAAAAAGTTGGACACTTTCGAAAATTCCGACAACTTGTTTATTTTCAAAAATTTTTGTCACGTTGTGTAGCAAACCAATTGCCCTAACTACTCAAAAAAATTTCAAATCGTATATTCCGATATTAAAAAAGTTATGGTCTTTTTAAGAGTGTTCGAATATTAGTGGGAGTCACTGTACAGTTATCTGTTTTGAAAATCGCTCTGTATACTTCACTTGCTATCATTTTGATAAGTTACAATGCAAGATTAAATTATAGACCACTCTAGGATGAATATTAATGGGTTAAGTATTAATTTAAAAATGAAAAACTAGACAGATGAAAATTTAAAAATATTGCCATTACATCCTTGCTTTTAACAATCCTGGTTTATAAATTGATTTAAATGGATTGCATTAATTTGTTAAACACTTTTGCAAAAGTGTTGTCGTTAGTGTCCACTGTACAAAATATACGTTATACATTTAGAACATACTATCGTACTATTAATTTTGTTTTTTAATTTTCCGACTACTAATTATATGAAGAATATTACTTTTCCGATCAGTAACATGAATACCACCTGTTTCAAATCCAAAATATTTTGTTAGTCCTAATAGTATTACTGAAAGTGTTAATAAAGACGATAGTAACATTAGAAAGAATAATTACAGTAGTATTAGCAGTAGCGACAAAAGCGGCAATAGCTGAAATTATACGTCCGAGATATCCACATTAGGGATATTCGCAGAGGTCAGCTCAACCTCAGTGTAATGGAAAAGCCTCAACCTGGGGAGGAACCACCTTCGTCATCACGGTAACTCTACACCGGGTAAATATAACAATAACAAAACAAAGCACTTTGAAACCGGTTTCTTAACACAGTGTTAATCGTTCGCATTTGATTATCTTACTCCGGGTCATTCAACCTCAAGCGTTAGTATATTTATTGTGTGAAAACGCACAATTTAAGGTTATAATTAATATTCTATTGTTTATATTGTAATCTTCTTTTAGATTTTTAAAAAAAGGTTGCAGAAGTTTCGCTTTGTTTATAGGCTCTTCAGTTTCATTAATTTATTATTTTTTGAACGGTAATTCAAGATGTATATGAGCAGTGAGTATTTTTCTACTGAAATTTATACTAAACTAAATATAAGTTATGTTTTGCTCAGACTTGATAAATCTTCAGAATGGAAAACTGCATTCGTTCGTAAATTAACTTTCAGCCTACTAACAAGAAAAGTTCGTGAAATATTAAATTAGTTGAAAGTTTCTAACTCCTGGGCAATGAAATTAGCGTCATTTATATAGAAAATATAATATCTTGTAAAATATAATTCATTCACTAATGCTGCCAATTTGAAAAACATTAATGAAAATTCAAAAAAGAGTTTTTCTTAGGAAATAACACTTATTTCACGTACTAGAAAATCAAAACTAACAACTTCCAAACCTTATTATTTCAAATCTTTTTAAATATGCGATGAGTTCCACTTGTAAACGAGAAAAAGTTTGACTACAGTATTCAAAAAGAAAAACTGTAAATAGAAAATGAAGAATGTATCACCATAAATACTGAACATCACATCATAAAATCATTTGACTACTTTGTTTGCGAAGAACCAAACGAATGTTGAATTAGTGAAGCTTTGTTAATCACGTAAACATCTTCCCCTTCCTTTGTTACACTGGTAAAACACACTGTTAGTGGTTAAACATGATTGGTATTACTATTGAAATATATGTTAATGATATACCAACAGTACTATAGAAACTGGTATGCATCCCTTTCTGAATGAAGGATCTAATGAAATAGTAGAGAAGATAATAGAGTAATAATACTGATAGCACTAATAGTTATGTATCTTTCCTACTTATATCTGTAAATGTTAAACAAAATAATGAAGACAGGATATATAGATAATTGGTAAATGCGCCTAAAATTCGAGCGTAGCTGACTAGCTTTCTATGTTGATTTGTATATGCTGTTAAATGTCGGAAAATGGATGTAAGAGTTCAATGTGAAAGTTGTCTGTCGATATTCTGTTTACTCTTTCTTTTTCCAACGTGTCGGTGTACATGTGTTACAAAATCTGAGAAATTTAAATATTTAGTTTGTCTCGAATGCAAATAATGAAGATCTTGTTCCCCAGAAATAAATAAATTCTTAGTACTACGATTTTAGATCAAACCAGAGTAATTCAGCCCTTTAAAACAAATTAAAACAATATATTTTTAATTTAAAAACCTAAATAACACTCCTGTATCATTTCTCTCAACTTTTTACTGTCATACAGCAATAAATTATAATATTTAATAATCATTTTCAAAACTTCAACTATATTACATGAATGCCGCCTAAACCATTCCTGTTCATTTTAACTGTGCTCACGATGAAATAGATATTACAGATTGAAATATTCTGTAGAATAATGTAAATGTAGAGAACGATAAAAATAAAAGAGGAAGAAAAGAAAATCCATGCAAAAGTCGTACCCAAAACCATAAACCTAATATTCCCACACCAGCTGATTTCAGGAGTACAACACGATTTATTTGTTTTTACAATTCCGTGAAGAAAAAAGTTTAGTTCTATTTGTAGCTGAAACATTTAAAGTTTATTGTTGCATTCTTATTTAAAAGAAAGTTGGAACTATTCTTTATGAAAACAAAATATTATTATTATGACTTGCTGTACTATTCTTTGAAGTACCTATCCTCGAAATCCGTATTCATTTACAAAATGAAACACTGTGTTAAAATAAAATTAGTTGAAGACCAAACTCCCCAACAATTACTTTATATTCGACACTTTATATTCAATTACCATCATTAACATTATCTTCAATAAAATGATTCGAAGACCAAGTTCTAAGACATTGTTGATACATAAGTAAATACGTAAGAAATATATTGAAATGGACTGATCAAAGTAGCAGACTCTAATGATGACAGTGCACGGTTAACACGTTATGAAAACCGTGTGAAAGAGGAGTTGCTCAGTATATCGACAGACACGCAAGGGATGCGGACATGTATGGCACGGAGGTTGAAAAATTGATGAAGGTAACAGACCGAAGGTATAGACAAAAGGTAATATGTATGCGGTAGGTATGTCTCAGGCAAGCACACAGGCAGGGCTCGTTATGGGGACTGACCTGAGTGACAATGGGGCTGTACTCGCTAGCCGTTGTACTGGCCGTAGACTTAATGGTTCCCGCTTCGTCAACCGCGGCGGAAACCGCGTCTGATGGCCTACAACTGCGTCTCCTCGCCGTGTCATCTTTATCACGTCCAAAGTCGAACCTTCTTCCCTCGTGTCTACTACCGAAAACGATCTCGCTCTCTGTCTTTTCCCTTCGTGGCCTCTGAAGACCGTCACGATCGAAAGAAAAGTCTGTTAGAACCGGTTCACCGGCATTCACGTTGTTCCCCTTTTTACCAGCGATACCGGCGACACTAATTTCGCTTCCGCGGCGATTTCCGCTTGCGAATATACTCGACCTTGAGGAGTCCGACTTCTGTAAATATGCAGAATGTCTCGCGGAAGGGAAAAAATCGGAATTCTCACGGCGGAAAGCACGTGCAAAAGCGCTGGACGTATTGCCAAGCTTCGAATCGCTCTCTTGCCGTCTATGCACCGGCTTTAACTGTTGTTGCTTTTGATGATGATGATGTTGCTGCTGCTGCTGCTGTTGTTGTTGCTGTTGCTGTTGATGCTGAGGCTGATGGTTTTCATACTTCCTACGCGACAACTGCTCCTGTTTCTTCAACGTTCTCTCGGTGGACGATGACGAATGATCCTCGCTACCGGATTTATTCGTCTCGGCCGCCTCTTGCGAGTGATCTTGCTTCATCTTATCCAACCTTTCGTTAAAACCCTGGAAGAAGCGGGTGAAATCCCACTCCTTCAAGAGCAGCTGCTCGTCTGCCTCCGAACGCCGGTTGCTGCTAGCCGTAGCGCGATCGTCTGACATCTGACTAAGTTTCTAGGGAGCGCGCACGAGAATAATAATAATGGTAACAAAAAAAAAATGGTACAGAAGCGAGGAAAAGAAATTTGCGTGCGGCGATACATAACGTGTGGCAGCTGTGATGGCAGTGCGATGCAGTAATTGCAGTTATATTAAGAAGACTCGCCGCGGTGACATTATAACGACTTTGCCCCCTGTGCTTCATACTCTCCATTTCGATTGAAAGGTTTATTGGAAATAAACTGCCATTTTGGCAGTGTCAGAGACTCCAGTAGAGGCTGCTCCTCAATGAGGAGGAAGTTGTCTCTCGCTATAGAATGCATTGCAAATTAAGTAATATACATCATATTCACAGGATCTGTCGCCAGACTTAAAAACCACATAGTTAAGGTTGAACAAACCTGTTTGTTGTATCGGTGTTCATTTACGAAGATAGTTGAGTTATAGATTTACACAATGAATAAAGAAATGGAAATCTGTTCATTTTCTTTGAACTTAGTCTTTACCTCTGCTATTGTTCTCTTTTCTTTGTTTGATTGGGTGATCTTTCGAATATGTTTCATTATAATGTCACCACCGCAACAGTACAACCTATGACGACACGTACTCATCAATTGTGTACAACTGTGCAGGAATGTATTGTGTAACAGCGAATGTACAGTCAACGCACCAGGATGCCTCGTAATTGCACAAGATTCAATTACAACAAGAATTTGTATATGAATAATTAGAAACACAGATGTGAACAGATATTACTGACTTATCTCTGAATATCAATAAGCATACAAGTAAAATACATAAAAAAAAAGAATAAAAATGTACAGAGTGTGGTCGCTTGTATTTTCTTTATTCGGTTGGATTCGAGCCTTTCGGTAACTCGCGATGGAAGGAATAAAGAAACGCTACACAGCGACCCTTTTCTATCGAAACGTAATTAAATAATATGTAAGAAAGAGAGAGAGATAGAGAGAGAGAGAGAGAGAGAGAGAGAGAGAGAGAGAGAGAGAGAGAGAGAGAGAAAGAGAGAGAGAGAGAGTGAAAGATACATACAGTCACTGTATGGAGATATCGATTTATATAGTTGTCAATACATATCGATAGATCTCGCATAATACACGAAAACGATAGTATCAAAATTAGACTATAAGTATGGACGACAACTTGCAGAACATACGCGCAGCAAGTACTTACCCGTTTCATGACTAGTGTACGGTCTGATTCTTCCTCGTCTGGTGTCGGTGGTAGTGGTCTATTTGGTGCACCTCCTAAACAGAGAATTTGCAAATTAAAATAGTGAAGAAAGTCTATTTCTGAATTTAGGAACAAAAATATCGTGAATGAAGAGATAAGTTTGACAAATCATTTTTTGTGTACCGGTTAAGCATATTTTCCTTATTGTATGTATATGTATAATCTAGTACATTGGTGAATTAAAGCAAAATAGAAGACCAGAAACTATCAAGTGGTTGCTTTTATAAAATAAAATAGTCTATAGCTAAAAACCCAAGTTTGTCGAAGCTAGATGAACTATTTTAATGTTGAATCCTTAACAAATGTCCCACCAAAGTCTAACTCCTTTGAAAAACGTGTGATTGTTGACTCCCCAATGAAGAGTTAATCTCTGAATTAAACATGAACGAGAATGGTTACATCTTTGGGGAAAGTCAAAAGTGGTCTAACAACCTGATGTCCTACCTTTGAGCTTACCTTGATGATGGGAGTTCTGGGCATTATGCGAAGACATCGATGATGGATCTGTAGACGGTCTGAAAGGAGAAAATTCGGGTCTGCAGCAACGGATATAGAAATGCAGAGACACGTGATGGCGCACGAGGTACACGGAATGCGTTGCGTACGTTGTGTGGCGATGCGACGAGGACGACGATGCGAAGCAATGTATGGAAGCGTAATGAAAGATGAAACGGAATGACATTAGTATGATTGATTAAAGTCTATGTTTTAAATCTATTTAACCTTTGTGTGGCAACCAAAATGTACAAATCATATTCTAAAGCTTTAGTATTTAACATTTGCTACATAAACTTTTATTTTGGACACAGAATCGACATTCAGAGTGGTTTGGTAATTTTGGAAACATTGTTAAAAGAAACGTAATAAATGGGCGCCTGAGTGCCTGGTTGCTCTAACAAGGGTTAAATAATCATAATTATGACTAACTTTTCGTTCGATTATTTTATTATAACAAACAATTGCACCTCTTTATTTACATGAACCATTAGGTCATCTCAGAAGTTCAGTAGACTGTGGGTCTTTATGCAAAATAAAAACATTCTGTCATTTTTTTACCAGAGGAAAATCAGAATGAAGATTGCCATAAACAATCAAGTACCTCTGTGAAATGAAAAAAAGTATGCAATTTGAAGTCAGGAAAAAATTAAAAGCAGATAAAGTACAACAGAGTTATAAAACAAAATTACCATGGTTGGTACTTTAAAATGTAAATTAATGAGCAAATAGTAAAATATTTTAACATTAGCTCGTAATGCGAGTTTACAGCTGTTTTTAACAGAAGCGTAAAAATGGTGAAGTATCTCGAAGTTCTTCATTAAGGTCCTAATGAGCTCCTGCAGGAAGTTTTTTTTATGATTATGTAGATTAATGTAGAGCATGTTTCAACAGTGTAAAATAAACAGTTGCAACATATCGTACCTTCTTGAATAGCTGCGTTTTGCTTTTTGCAGTACTCCGAATCTACTTCACTTTTTCATTTTGTTTATTGTACTGTAGAAGTACTAAATAATTTTAAAAGATATTTACAAATGATGTGTCTTTTTCATAACATGTCTTATGAGATGACCTAATAAAATTAGTAATATCCTCATCTTTTTATGTTAATATGACAGACTGAATGAATGAATTTTTTATCTGACATTTACATTTGAAAATGTGAGGAACATTGTTTCAGTATTCATGCCATGATTATACTCGACAATAATTAATGCCTTCTATGCCTTTAGGAAATTGAAGTTTCTTGTAGTACTTCGGTAGTTAACAAATAAATTTCAATACATAATATATCTTCATAAGATGTGCATGGCATAGAAAGCATCAAGTAATATGAATTTTTAGCAGTATCTTTCCAATGACCACATACAAAAATACATTTTTGTCAATGAAGTAATTACGTTCAATGTGAAAAATATTAGTATTTTACTCACAGAGGTTTCGGTGGATCGCTGGCGAGTAAGGTACCATCATTTCTCGCATTATTTCCCCCTGCATCTTCAAGGTCGTCGTCGCTGTCGCTTTCTACGGACAAAGCCTGCAGAAGAAAAATATTTTTATTTTTACCAGTCCGTAACTAAACTAAAAAAATATTGCTACTACTAGGCACTGGTCAATAAAAATAGAGAATAGTATCTTAATTAATGGAAAAATGGTAGACTTGAATAAAAGCTAAATGAGATGGATTTACTGTCCAACATTAACATTTTTTTTATGTCGGTAGCAAGGCATTGAGGGCATAGACTTATGTACATAGATAAGCCCCTAGATTTGTTTACTACGATAAGTGTACGCCCATTTACCCATTTATATGTTTATTCTTATACCAATCATATTTTTCTAATTCTAATACTAGACTGCGAATGTTCATGCATTTTCCAATATTTGTAGACAAATTTGAAGAAAGTGAAACGAAATAAAATCCTATTTTTAATGGGAACAGCCATTGTAGGTCTAAAATAAATAAAAATTGTACAAAATTTTATCGAACTTTATATTCGAGCCTTTTTGAATATTTTCATAAGCCATAAATGCATAAAGATCCGTAGTCTACTAATCACATTTGTGACTTGTGTTCCTTCAATTTTGTGGAGCAGCTTAGTTTTTGGTTCTTGGTCCAGTTATGTTCTTGATAGATTGTGGATTCATACCACCACATTTTGAATTTGACTTGCCACTCATATTTCACCTGTTTAGTTGCACAGCTGGCCATAATACTCACTTGGTCAAGAATACTGGAAGACTGCGGCATCTGTTTGTTGTTCTGATCGTTGCTGCTTGCAGGCTGAACGGAATTGGATGTGGATGATGCAGCAGGGCCCTTATGCTGTCTGTTCGGCCTTGGCGGGGCCTCTGGGCCCTGTGACACACCAAGCTCGTTGAGTTGAGCGGCCAGCATGTCCAAGTCCTACCACCCACACGCACACACGCACAACCCCGTTAGTCACTGTTTCGAGACACCTCCGAAAATTTTCTAGAAGCCACCATCAAACAGCCAGGCAAGGCGAAAAGAGAAAGAAAGTGGCAGAGAAGTTGTAAGACGCATTGTGCTTAGGCAACCCTGCTGAAGCTTTCGTTTTTGTTCATCATTCTGTACTTTGTAATTTACATTCGAACGTTTCAAATCGATTTCAAACAGAAATATTCCAATCATTTTTGTTAGATCACATGGAAATATAGTACCGTTTTCCACTTGATGTGCAAACAATTACCATCGCAAATATCTATCTTAGAGCTGAGAGTTTCAAAAGGTGAATAGTGTGATAATTAGACTGCGGACTTTAATGTAAAATAAAAATATTTTGCATTAATTGTGGGAAGCAGGAATAACATAAAAATTGATTTCATCTCTTAACGACTTTGTTACATTAAAGCCAATATTACAACATTCTTGTATTTTTTAAATCTTTTACTGTTTTATATTTCGCCCAACCAATTTCTCCATAAATACATAAAGATCCGCAGTCCAGTGATAATTCTATTTAATCAATGATTTAATTTCATTACACTCGTGTTATAAAAGAAGAGAGTATGGTGGAATTGTACTACGTTATTTTTTCAGATTTCTTGAATAAGGTTATCAATGACATTACACTCAAGATAACGGTACAATCTTCCCACGCGAGCTAATACATTTCGGTAAAACATTTTCGGTGTGATGTGTATTATAGTTTTCAAGTTAAAATTGATAAAAATTCATAATTTATCGTACGATACAAAGATACGCGATTCGAACACATTTCTCGAAACATGAGGGAACGTGTTGTGTTTGCGCATCTAAACACCGCATAACTCAACCGATGAGAGCAGACATTCAGGCGATTTTTGGTGAAGCATACCAGGAAGTAATAAATGTGCATCAAGCAACAGGGCGATGAAAAATCGGTGACGGTCGAACTGGTTAAATGAGAAAATTCTAAAGGTTGATTAGTACTCTGCGTGAGATTAAAATAAGCGGAATGTGTATGTCATTTATATATAAAAATATATATAATATATTATATATATAAACAATATCCATGAGACGAAACAATTGGCTTTATAGCTTATGTAGAGTGACTGTTTGGTAGATCTTCTGTATAAATAATCGGCAATGTTACGTGTACAAAGGAGAAGGTCAAATGTGATCCTGTGTAGAGATGTAGGGTTAACAATGTAACATGTAAAGAGAAAAATAAGTGTTGTGTTCTTACCTCCGGCCTCCTTGGCGGCAGCTACGGTACGTGTGAACATGGAAAAAAAACAAAAACCGAATAATTTCAAGTACGAGAGGGATTATGTATACCATACAGGGTGACTCTCAGGGATTTTAAACAACAGAATTTTTCTTTATGTGGAACTCAAGATGGTCGAAATGTGTACCGGGACAATTAAACATTTGATAATAACGCTATCCAACACCAACTTTGCGCTTCGATAGTCAATAGACGATTCTTATAGATTTTGAGGCGCTAAGCGTGAAGGTAAAAGTCGATTTTCTCCAACACACCTTCAGTTTTTAAGAAATTTCATTTCTACTTTTCAACTTTAAGAATTTTTGCTTCAACTTTAACATTAATAATTTTCATAGTGGACACAATTGGGAACAGAAAAATTGATAAATATGCTTTCCTTCCTTTACGTTAAAATAAAGTAACATTATTTTGTTATAAACATTTAATCTTCGAAGAAAATGATTTTCAAGGAATAGAGAATTCTTTCGTTCAGATGAAATCATTAAAAATAAGATAACTGGGGGCAGATGTGAAAGAAATCGAATATAACTACTGTACACTCTGGATAATTATGAAAATTAAATACTCTGCGCCATTAAAATAACACGTGTGTGTATGTCCGTAGTGTTCATGTTCCGCGTGTCGAAGTGCATCAGGAGACAAACGTGTGTTCTTAAATGCGCGTCTACGTGCGTGCACGCCATATTGGCGAAATAGAGCGAAACTCCGCGTGCAATTCGTACGATAAGAATGCAGCAGAAGGAGGACACAAGAGTAGTATACGTAAGAGAACAGTATTCCATGTGAAAAGAGACACTCTTATGGATATGTGTGCGCGTGTGATGTGTGTGTGTGCGTGTGTCACTGACAGACAGCAAGATGGCAAAGTAAAACAAAACTAGCATGTGCCTTTCTACAAATCGTCATGATCCAAGTATAGTTATCTGGCTACGTATATTAGTTTTCATTGGCGTGTTGTGAATGCCGAGAAAAGGAGTTACAATATCAAAGAGAAAGATAGAAAAAGAAATAGAGAGAGAGAGAGAGAGAGAGAGAAGTGGTGACGTAGAGAAGATCGGTCATCAGTGAACGAAGCCAAGGAAGCCTACCATAGGTTTAAACACATGACTGTTTCGCTGTGACGCGGATTGACCGCCGGAGTTTCCACTGCCACTACTGGCGACAGGTGGTTGATGATTAGACGGTGGCGTTGACACCTTGTGAGGCTGCCGAGGGTCGTCCCGAGGTGTCGGTGGTAATGGCCGAGATGGTGGTTGCGGATCTGGAACTACTACAATGCGCAAACATAGCTGTAGTAAATTGTTAAAGCCTGACCAATCTCATTACCGCAATCCTATTAACCATATCATTAGGGGGTGCTTTGTGCGTAACATTTCATATTCTTTAAAGCAGGAGCTTAAAACCGGTATGATTTTGATAACGGTATTACGTAGGTATAGATATGGGTATTAGATAGAGTTGCAGTTGCAGATATAACAGGAAATACGTAAATAGAAATCCTATTTCTAAACTAACATAAACCATTCGAATTTTGAAGTAAACGAATCTCGATAGGACAAAATTACATGTTGGTGGTCATAAAGTATTAATAGAAAGGTTATGTAAATTGTCAGAGGACTTGGATATCAATACGTTATCAAACTGACCAATTAATCTATGAGGAATAGCGGGTCTTGCAGGTGGTCCTGGCTCTGGTATATCTCTTTGTGATCTGTTACTCGGTTTGTCTTTAGCAGCAGGTGGTTGAGGAGGCACATCTTGTGTCAGAGTTCTACCCTCTTGAATTTGTTGGAAATTTCTGCGCAATGTATCACCGCCAGGAGCTTGGACGATGGACGATGGTTCACCGGCCAAGGCTGGCTCATCCTCTTCGTTTTCGCTACCGCTGTACCGATAGTCGTCTCTTTCTACAATGCAAACATGTTCCAATTATGTTATATGTATCCTACACATGTTAATAAAAAATTGTTAAAATTACTGTTGAGATTTTGAAGCCTGCAGTATACTCATGATACAAATCAAGGCAGCTGCAATCATTTCAATGAGTTTCATGCGAATTGGGTCTAATGAAAGCTCAAGGACAGTGGCAAAGTAAGAAGGATTGATATATACACCTACGTACACAATGCATAATAAT
Source organism: Lasioglossum pauxillum (assembly GCA_933228785.1). Taxonomy (NCBI): domain Eukaryota; kingdom Metazoa; phylum Arthropoda; class Insecta; order Hymenoptera; family Halictidae; genus Lasioglossum; species Lasioglossum pauxillum. Next base: position 7,703,378 of record OW121704.1, read on the forward strand.
GTCTTGTCCCACTGACTTTGATTACAAATGTGTAAAATTCACAGTCTAGTAATAAATAATAATTTTTCATGCGAAATGCAGCTATACGGTGAATCGAACGGGTGTTTGATTATCTGAGAAACGTTTATCCTACAGTATTCCAGATCAATACTCATTGAAACGGTTACAGCAGCTTCTCCCATTCGGCGTACCCCTCTAATTGGCATACCTTTCTCCTGTTTACGTTTTTTACAACGATCGATATGGTCTTTGAGCTGTATCCTGACTTGTCTCTCAGTCGGTTGGTCCCGGATAAAAGGATGCTTAAGGAGCTGTTCCGTGTATGGCCTCTGATGATAATCTTTTACTAACACCGTTTCGATGAAACTGTGGAACTTCTTCGACCACTTCTTCGACTTCAGTCTTGGCGGAGGGCTACGCGGTATCAGAAACAAGGCCTGTCGCGCGTAATCAGATTGGAAGAAAAAATTAAATGTTGTCATCCGCCTTCATGGCAATCGGGCCGCGCGAAAAGGGAAGCATCAGCACGCTTGTACTTACTCGCATTGGATGAAGGTCGCAGAGCGGAGGTTGTGATTCAGCCATTTCTAAGGCTGTAATTCCGAGTGACCAGAGATCACTTCTATTGTCGTACGTGGCGTCTGGATTTTCATCGCAGGCTATCACTTCCGGTGCCATCCAATACGGCGTACCGATAAATGTATTTCTTCTACCTATTGTCCTGTCCAACTGTGCGCTCACGCCGAAGTCAACTATAACGCAGAAGACAAACGATTAATCATTTACCAAAAATTGTCTACATAAAATTGCCAAATTTCATTTGAGAAGTTAACATATTACCGACCGGTGATTATTGCATTATTTTGAAAAATCTATGGTACATGGCTAAAAACTTTTTAATGGAACCTTCAACAGCAACAGCAATTTTCATTGTGAACTAACAAGTCACCCTAAATAACGTCATCTAATAGTTTCATTTAAGATCAGAATGTAAAAGCAAATTTCTATGCTTTTTCCATTAATTGATTAATTAATAGGCTTCCGGTCGGTAAAGTGTTAAGATATTCGTCGAACAGTGTAATCAAACTAAATGTATTATTTTTTCTTGGCTAGAATATTTTGAAAAGATTATGTTCAGCTATAGAAGAAGCACTTATTATTTTAGTGAAATAAAAACATTGAAGATAAATCTACGTGAATAAATTGATTGACATAGAGGCTTAGAACTTCTGAGATTAAAATAATGAAAGTTTGGTGAGATAGAAAGCATGGCGCACCTAGCTTGACTTCAGCATTGTCAGTTAGGAGAACATTCTGCCCCTTGATATCCCTGTGAATAACTTTATTGCTGTGAAGATAACTAAGTCCCCTTAATATCTCTCGAGATATATAGGCAATCCATTCTTCTTTTAAACTCTGGCCCTTCGTTGACTTCACAAGATCTGTGACGGAGCCAGCTCCGCAATATTCCATAACCAACCATAACTGATCATCCTTCCCAGGTGACGACTTCTTCACGAAGGCACCATAATACGTTGCTATATTTCTGTGATTCGAATACTGCAATTCCAACAACAATTCGACTTAATACTTATACCTTCTAGAGGACAAATTTAATTTCTGAAAATATTCTTAGCTGCTCGTACCCACCCGTTTTAATACATTTATTTCTAATTTGATTTCTTCCTCTTCATCCTGAAATAGAGATTCATGTTAGAAGTACATCGAAACATTTATACATTTGTGATGGCACAACTTTTGTAATAATTTTCATCATAAAAACTTTGAGTAACTTTAAAATTGTTATCATAGGTCACAGATCTGAATTAAACAGCAAAGGATGAAAGTGCGTCGAGAATACTACATTGATTTAATTTATGAGTTCTTCCTTGTAGAAAGCCACTGTTGTTATGGCAAGAACATAATTTTATTATCTAAACAACGCAATACATTTCTAATTTTTCAATCTCGATTATATAGCCTCATTTCAAATAAAACATGTGATTTTTTATCAATTGCGTTACGTGATACAGTTGCATAATTTTAATTTTTTATTCTTATCTAAGAGTTGATGCATGATTTACAACACCTATGCCACTTCTTGATCGATCAGTACGCAATCAGCACAAGCTGCAGTAATTTATAAACATTGTTTACTAAACCTGCTATTACGAGGGATCGAATTAGGTCAAATCGAAGGAAGCGAGCCACTATCATCGATTCTTATCGATAATTATAAAATAATATTTAATCTGATTTCAGCTTTGCAGCTGATCTACAGCGATGATATCAGAAAAAGAAAATAATTCAAAAAAAAGTTTTCCATGCATTAAACATTTCTAATAAACAGATCACTAGAGGTTCCAATTTTGTAAAATTGAAGTGTCGATTTAAGTAGAAAATTTCGTGTTTGGTATGTGCATAAGAGAATTAGCGGAACACATCATTTCCTCATCACTCTCAATCGCCAAGCTGGCGATTAGCCTTGTCGAACGTTTCTTATCTAAACTGATTATCTATACCCATCCACGAGTATTGTTGATGACAGTGGAGAAAAAAATGAAGATTAAAAATCAGAAAACAGACGCCAGATTATCAAATCGTGTATACACTGTACATTATTATCTATGAGTTTATTGTCAGATTGTATTTATACGTCTGTAAAAATAATGCAGCATGTGTCAATTAATGAAATAAACTTTCCGTGTATAATAGTTTAATCTCGTGGGGAATAAGATAGAAATGTGAAATGTTTACTCCTGGGAGTGTGATTAATATTATTTATTATTGCAAGAAGCAACAATCGTATATTAGTCAATTGTATTCACTATTATTTTCAATGACTCGTCGCCATTCATCAAGTAGTTTGCGTACGAGTCATCGGAGTGATAAATGCTTCAATGCAATTTGTTCCTAGAAACGGTAATGATTGTGACTCAATCTAATCAAATAATCAAAACAAAAGGTGTAATCAAAAATTCAAGTACACGATTACTTAATAAACATGATGCCAGTCTACATCAGCAGAATCAATCTTTTTACATGTGAGTTTACAACCGAATCTGATAGACATCTACATAGTCAGAAAGGGTATACAGAACGGTTTACAATCTTGATGTCTGTCCGAACAACGCGACCATGAAGAGGATAAAATCAACGTATTGATCTGCAACAACCGAATATGATAGAGAGCAAGGTGGAAGATAGCTGGCCAAAGAAATTATATTAAAATAACGTGCAGTGTTGTCCAGAAGAGGGTGCAATAACAAAACTGTTTTAAATTTCTTTTTCTATGAGAAGCTCTTTAGCATAATATTCGCGACAGTTTCCCGATTAAAACGAGCCCAAACATGCCATAGTTCCGAACAAATATATGCTCGTTCAAATCATGATCTAGTGGAACCTCAATTATCCGAACCGATATCGGAATTTTCCATTATCAGATGATACTTCAATCCAGAGTCGCCAGATTAGGACTTGTGTCCCACTCTACCTTCCCCTTCTACGCCGCTCTCTTACGTGTCACAATGTCACGTGACTAATCCTGTACTGGAGGAGAGAGGGTAACATTTCCCCTCAATTTTCTCGTGCTTTCTCATCTAGCAACTCTGCTTCAATCTAAAGCGATTGTATATCCAATATAATTCATTGTACAAATCTATAACTACAGTAACTGTTCTATTATCTGAACACTCATTAATTCGGATAACAGAGGTTTTACTATATCGTGGATTAAGGGTGTGGGTCGGATTTTGACCTTGGTCGAGCGCGAGTGTGGTAGTACCTTAACACACCGATAGATACTGTATACGTACACGAGATTGCAAGGGTTCCGTAGATTTCGTTTGCTGTCTCTCTAACGCACATTTGGGGCCCCTACGTAGTCACAATCGCTAGATAAAAGACCCACAATTACGGGATGCTTCCATATATGGCCTACTTTTGCGTTTTCGAGGCGTAATTTGCATTATTCGGCAGCATGTAGCGCAGTTTCACAAATATTGGACGAAGCGACAGTGCTGCCATTGTCGAGACACATACATTTTCTTAAATATCGAGAGATTTAGGGTTCTTATAGATCAAAATGTAGGCATCCCGGAATTCAGGGTCACATACAATGTCAATGAAACCTTTATTATGTTAAACTATACGTGTTTAAACACAGCAAACGAAATCTACGAAGTAGATCCCTATACGGGAGATTTTGGTGCAAGTATTAGTTCCATGGCATTTTTAGCTAGGAGCGCTAGCGTTTTTAGTCACTATTTTACCGATATTTTACCAATACAGTGACTGAATCGGTAAAACAGTGACTAAAAACACTAGCGCTCCTAGCTACAAATGCGGAGGGCACCGATACTACGACCAAGGTCAAAATCCGACCCACACCCTTAAGCAAGTAAATACGACGGGAATTGTGTCGTGTTTGGTATCATTTTAATCAGAAAAGCGTTGCAAATATACTACAGTCCCTGCTCACTTTATTAGACTCACCTCTATAATCACGATATTTTTAGTTTTACCATGAATAATGGGTATAGTAGCCTTATGCAAATATCACTTAATGATGACCAATGAATTTTCCATATATTTATTTTACAAAAACAATGGATGCAAACACAAATAGATCAATATAATTCTTAAAACACTAATATTTTGTTAATCCGCCCTCAGCTGCTCTTAAAGCCGTAACTCTTCTGGGCATGCTATCTATGCAAGTTTGTGCAATTTCTTTTAATGCAACGTTATGATGCCAGTGATAGATTATTCTCTCTATCAACTTGGCCTTTGTTGTTATATTTTCTTTGGCCAGTTCTCTTTTCAGGCACTCACAGACATTTTCAATCGGATTCATGTCCGGTGAGTTGCCGGGCCATGGTAAAAGGGGGATTTTTTGGTCTTGCAAGAAAATTTTACACTTGGACAGGCAACCCATAAGGCAACCTTGTAGTATAAAATCATTACCCCATAGGTTGAAAACAGCGTTGAATTCCTTATAGGATTTCAAACAGCACCAATTCTTCAGGTGAGTCCAATAAAGTGAGCAGGGACTGTAGCAACAGTTTCAGCAAAGAAAGATTTTGAGTCTGTGCACGAGATGAATCAACCGTGAAGTTTTGACATGTATCGAGGCATTACCGTAGATATTCCTTGCGATCCCGGAGACATAAGCTAGCGTTGTTATAGCACGCTGGGAACGACACTTCCGTGGCCGCTGTCTTCGGGAATCATGGTTTTTCGAATCCCACGGGGTGCATTCTGCTGAGCACGGGTTACACGTGTCGGAACGCGGGTTTTCGCCCGCAAAAATAGAATGGAACACCGAACGAGGTGTTTGGTTATCGCGAAAAACATACGGAGAGTTAATTTTGTGGGGAGATAGAATATGAAAGAGTACCGAGGAGCAACGACACCGATGCAGCCAGGAATAGCGGACAAAGAAAAGAAGGAGATGTCGCGGGTCCCCTCGCGGAAGAATAGCCGAATCGTTTCGTGTACTTGACTGTTGGAATTGGAATCGAGAACGGATACACTGTCGCGGCCACGATGTAAATACGGAAAGGATGCACTGGAATTGAGCAACGCGAAGGTTGCGATAAAGATGAAGGTTGTGACACCCAAGGCACGTGACTCATGTTGTACCAAGCATTTAGAAGTACCACAAAGCCCATTCGGCGAGCCACTAATTGGAAAGTGATACATGTTTGCGCAGAGCTATCATGTTAATGATCAAAAGACGTAATAAACGGTCACGAGACGGTGCCGTGAAATTATACGTAATCTCGAGTGCACGTGACTAGCCGTGACTTAGGCGTCCATCAAATTTGAAAACACTAAACATAGGAAAATTAATGAATTTTACATTCACATTTAAAAATAATTTGTATCCTTATCTTAACCCGGCTACGCTTTAAAAAAAAGGAACTTAATAAGTTGTTAGGGGTCCATTTGGACCCTAATGCCTTACGTGTGACAATTTCTATTACAACTATTTCAAAAAGGATTTTCAATATTTTTTTAAGTGGAAGAAGGATTTTAATTAATTATTTCCGTTTCGAAGTTATAACCGCGCAAAGAACGCTTTGGGTCCAAATGGACCCGATAAGCATAGCCGGGTTAAGAAGAAAAGATTTTATAAATTGCTTAGTAAGTGTTCTAACCACTTTTTCCATAAATTAAATATATTCCATAAATTAAATGTATAAAATCTGCAATGTAGTAATCACTTAAAATAACAATTCTTTTGCATTGAGCTAATACAATTTTTTTACCTACTCCAGGAACTTATTTTAATTATTTCCTTTGAAAGACTCTACTTTCAAAAAGATTCAAGTTGATCAAGATGATTCGAGATATACGTTTTATTTTTAAAAAATCGATTCATTCACGTTTATAAAGAAAAGACGTATCTCGAAGAATTTCTAATTACGACAACACACCACTGGGAACACGTAGCTAATGATCGGGCAGTTTATGGCGCATAAAAGGATAATACGGTTTGTCACCGATTCCAGACTCGTGCCTACACTTTATATCGGTGTTTGAAGAACGCTCGGATACTTTCGCAAGTACTTATCTGTTCGAAAACTGTGCACGCCAGAAGAGGTGTCACTTGAAAGTTCATAAAATGGATTAGAGGCAATCGGGAGAAAGGCTTATTGTTTCGCGAAATAACGATGAAAGAACAAACTTTAAGGGAAACAGCGTTTTCGTGAGTTATCCTGGATGATTCCTGCATAAAATGGCTTGTCTGCAATATAAGATAAAGCAGTGAGCAAGCAAAACCGAATCGATTTCGTGGAAATGGAAGAAGTTTTTGGATGAGAGTACTGTGAATAATCTACATGGATGTACATGATAAAAAATGAAAATATTTCACATGGAAGATTATAGGAGTGTCACATCTTAGCAATTGTACATGTACTAATTGGAAATCGTGCTTTGTACCAATTAACCTTCAACGGAGTTACTCTTACAAGATAATTTATCGTGCTCGCTCTATGTTAGAATTGTTTATTTGTCTGTGCAAACGTTTTTCTGATGTGTTCAAAACGGTCTTCGTTATTGTTGAAACATTTTATGCAAGCTACAATGTAAAAAACGTTGCTTAACATTTGGTACCTTGAACATAAATTACGAGGATGTTTTCTATGTTGTGTGACTCACATTGTGTACTATAGTGGACATAGAAATAGCTCTTTTTTCAACTGCCAAGGGCGCAGAGTAATTGCACCATCATTGCACCGTAGTTGCACAGAATAATTCAAAGTAAAACATTTTAGTACAACCAACAAGTATGTCATGCATCTAAATGTTTAAAAGATTTATATTTTTAGGAGATGGTGCAGTATCGCCGACTAGTTGGTAAAGTTTGGATGAACTACAGCAGAGCTTTGACGTTCGCGTAAAAGCGAAGATGATGTAAATCAACTGTTACTCGAAAATGTAGCCGGCAATCCGAATAAGACCTAAATAGGAGAATACTTGTGTGCGTTCAGACGTCGCAAACAACTCTCTGACCTTTCAACAAATCTGCGAAGTAGAGGAGCATGTTTGAAGGAGCAGGGAAGCGTGAACAATAAACGAACTCCGTCCCCAAAAGAACGTCAAGCGCAATCAAACTTTCAAGTAGCCTGTACTATTTATACAACATTTAAAAATCCTTCTTTATTCAGGAGGAAAGACATGGGTACTGTATCCATTATATGTACGAGCTTTTATCTAATCAGGACCTTTTTTTCTGGCCGATTTACTTCAAAGGTAAAACTTTCGGTTGCTCTTTTTGGGATAAAAAATTGTTTAATATTTTAAATCACGCCTGGCCAGCCCAAATGGTTTAACGAGCAACTTTGATGAAGAGTAACGTTACAGCGGGCCGCACTTTAGGTAAATATGCTTTTAAAAAATGTAATACAAATACAAAATGAATAAAACTTTATTGTTATGCTTTGATTCAATATAATTAACTCTCGAGTTTTAATCAATGAGATATTTGTTTATCCTTTCTTTCACGTAATTTTTGTAAATTTATATTCATGTTCGACGTTGCGCATCTTTTATTAGCTGGTTTTCTAAATTGGCATCAGTTAATGAAGCACGTGATGAACTCTTTGTAAATTTCTTCTTCGAAAAAAATGTTTCATAAACGTATGTGGATCCAAAAGCACTTATAACTCGTTGTGCAAAATATCTTAAGTTGGAATATCTCTCGAATGGGTAAGACTTTAGAAAACCCCCCCTTCCTTTCGGAGTAGTCTATCAAAATTGAAAGACCCTGGTTTCTCTCTAATGTTTAGAAGCAAAATGTAAACAAACGCCGCGCCGGGACTGGTTTACGTTGCCGCAGAGCGTGGAGGAATACGAAAAATTCAATACAGTATTAGCGATAGTTTTTTGCGAATATCTCGGAAACTATTCATTTCAGCCAAAAATGACACGTACATTTTGTGTTCAGCATGTCAAAACGAATAGAATGACGTATGTCACATGACGAAAGGAAGGGGGGGTTTCTAAAGTTCAGCCCTCGAATGTAATGTAAGTATTGTAAAAATTAATTTTTGATGTGAACGCAAAAATTTGTTTCATTTCATTGTTGCACTGTAACTCAATTATATCGAAGATGTCAAATACACAACTGGAGTTCGTAGCCGCACTTGCGCATTATAACAATGACACTTCATTTATTTAATATTTTTTGTATACATACAACGAGAAATATAAAAAGATTCACAATTTAACGTGGCGGGCCGCGTGTTGGCCAGGCCTGTTTTAAATGTAGTTATGTAAATTTTTATAAAGATCCATGATGGAATGTAGGAACGGTTTGTTTTATAGTGTATGTAATGAGCTATTTTAATCGCAAATGAAATACGACAGTTTACGATTGAAGTGTCCTCAATTAGAACTAGCAATTAGTGACTCATTTTTACAATTCAATTTTAATCTTTCCAATCTATCGACTTGCTGACAGTTAAACGGAAATGCTATTATTGTAAGACAGATAATATCGATACGTCTTCAGACTAGAAAAATTCTTGACAATTAGTTGTTGCGCTAATGGAATTCTACAGTTATACAGGGTGTACTAAAAGTACATTAAAAATGAAAATAAAAATATTGTCCGCGGTGAATTTCTTGATTAAGATATTTTCTTCATTACTGAATTAACATTAATTCTAACAATAAGTCTAAATGAAAACTTTCATATCTGTTTCTTGACATTTTTTAATATCGTTAAGAATTGTAAAATGAAAAATCTGGAAGCATTTATCGTGACTGATCCAGTAGTTTTGATTGCAAAACATTATTGTAAATCATATATTTAAATATTTGAAAAAACACTGATACAGAATGTCGTCTGGAAGATAGAGAACTGGAAAAATGATTCATGGATTTGCTGGAAATCACTGAAATGGGAATCATTATGTATTACCTGCATGAATCATGAATACACAACGATAGCGGGTACTACCTAGAAAATCACGAGCATCCCAACTTCGAAGATCCGAAGCTCAATATCTCCACATTTATAAAAATCGCTGTACTAACAACCCACGAAACAAGTAGCAATGAATTAAAATTTTTGGAATTCCATTGATACAGAATGTCTTCTGGGAGATGAAGAACTGGAAGAATGATTCATGGATTTGTTGGAAATCACAGAAATCGAAATCATTATCTATTAATCATGAACACACAACGATAGCGGTTACTACCTAGAAAATCACGAGCATCCCAACTTCGAAGATCCGAAGCTCAATATCTCCACATTTATAAAAATACTAGCAACCCACGAAACATGTAATCAGTGAATATAATAATTAGAATTAAGAAATTCTGAAAATTGTTAAAAAATGCTAGAGTATAAAATTCGACGGAATTTAGTACGATTTTAATTTATTTCCGATCTGAAAAGACTACTACCACAGAAAATAAGATCTGATTTGATTCAAAGTTTCTTAAAATTCGTCACGAAAATTGCATATTGCATAAACAACCACAGTCTAATAATAACTAAACTACAGACTGTTATATTATTCTCCATTTGCACAGTTTTGCTTTTAAAAATTGAATTCGGCGACAAATTTCTTTCATTGATTATCCATAAGGATAATCTTATGGATTCAGAAGGATCCATAAAGATTCATAATCTAGTAATAATATTATAATTTAAAATGAAAAGTGCATTTAAAATTTTTCAACCCTTCAATTTCGCCAATTATATTTTTTTTCGTTGAAAATTCCACATCGCATCGACCGTCGAATCTTCTTTTTATTTTAGCCGGTTTTACAAGCTACCGAGAATTTCGCATTAATTATCATGATTTCAAAAATGCTGATCTCTTGAGCTATCTCATTAAAATCTGCCCAGCATTACGTCATCGACTAACCCCACCATTTGATATTCATTAAAATTAATAACGAACTAGAGGATAAATGAATCTGACGGGCGTATGCGCGACAAGAACCTATATTCTCATTTTTAACTGTCCTAGTTAATATTTTTCACGGAAAATAGACTGAGTGGCCGACAAAGAGTGTGAGATCACTGATGGGGCTAATCTTTTTTTCTGCACCTTCGCATCGATTTATTTTCCTCTACGTTGCACAAGGGAATATTCAAGAAATAGCACCATGATCGAAAAGGTCAGAGGTGGAGCTCTAAATTTTCAGGATCGGTTAGAAAACAATTAATCCGCAAACGCGTTTTTTCTTTCATCATTCGCAAGAAGTTTCTACACTGTTTCGTGAATTGACTGAATAAAAATGATTAACTTACAAACACAATTTCCATTTTCAACTTTTATAGTTTCTAAAGAACTTTCTAATTATTAATTAATTATTTATAAACGATCTGTTCGATATAAATCATCATATAATTAGAATAATATATGTACGTATTTTGTAAATTGACTTTATAAAAACATTTATTTTGCAATGTAAAATAACACTGTTATTTTAGCAATATTTAATGACGACGATAATGATAATAATAAGCGATGAACAGGCATTGCGTTAAGAAGATAAAAAATAAGATCCGGTAAATAAATAAAAAATCTTTATTAAATAAGAAGAGTGTTCATAATACGCTCAGCGCAGTAGGGTTTCAAATACAAAAGATAAAGGAATACATCTGCACTATACTTTCATCCCTTTCTGTGACTAACTTGATATGCTGAATTGCATTTCAATCAATTTCGATACGTTATTATCGATAAAAAGAAAGTGACCGGAATTGTAATCACGCCTGAACCAATACTTACTTCTGTGACGTCCATAACTTTGATGGCTGCCAACTGACCAGTCTTGGTGTGCCGGCCCTGAAAAGTCATAAATTCTATTAGCATAATGAATTTAAAACGTATTCAAAATTAACCTATCGATAAATCGCAAAGGCTCACTCTTAATCTCATTTTAGCACATTGATTTACAGAACTGTGTATCAAAAGGCAATTTATTTTGTTAATTTACAGATTCAATGAATAGGATACATTACAAAAGTTTATGTGAGCCTGTAATGAAAATTTGAAGAATGCCTCTTGCGATACAAGATATGCTTAATATTTTATCAGAATTGATTAACGAATGTTGCTGTGAGCAACAAGCGATTCAAAATATTAAATAGTGGACAATATTTAGTCTTGATTAAATTCAGGTAAAAATGTTCTGTCTTCTACGTTCCAGTAATTTTTGGTACTGGGTGCCATCTAATATAGACAATAGATAAACAATATTTTATAACTTCGCCGTTTTGTAATTTTAAATAAGAAAAAAAATATGAAAGTAAAGTCGAGGTGTTGCTAAATATCCCCTTAAAAGACATTTCTATTTTATTTAACAATTATCGAAAAGTTTCATTTAATTTTAAACTAACGTGACGGTGTACTCCCAAAACCGACTTCGAAAAAACGCACTGAAAAAAACAAAAATGCACCAAAAAGTATGAAATAATTTCCATTTAATTTATATGAATACACACCGACTGGTAATATAAAACAAAAAAATGCACTAATAAATATGAAATAATTTCCTTCTGATTTGTATGAATAAACACCAACTGTTAATAAAATTAATTAAAATGAAATATTAAATACCATACTAAATACAATACAATCTTTTCGGAGGCGGCGCAAAATTGAAAATTTTCGACACTGGAAATTACGACTTAAAATATATACCGTCACGGTTTTATCCGGTGGCAAAAGGGTTAAAAGGGCGTAGCGAAAAAATGCGTTCCAGGTTTTTCCGCCACCTCTTTCAGGGGTACAGTCTGTGAAAAAGATGCTGGCGAAGTTTCGCCCGTACAATTTATGTGTACACTGTGTGCATAGCATGCGAGAGGAGGAGTGAAAGAAACATAAGACACACGTGCTTGAGAAGTACTCACACGGGGGAGAGAAATAAGGTGTTGGAAGACTAAAAGAGATCCTGGGAGAAAGAGAAAATGGGCGTAGGTGGATGTAGTTAGAAGAGATAAGGTGGAGAGTCAAGAAGACGATAATGGACGTTACAAAGAGCACAGTAAGGGCCGAGGAGAGTAAACGTTGAAAGACAGGGGAACAGTAGTTTCAAGTGGTGCGATGAATCTAGACAAAGTTATATCACTGCAACCAAATACTTGAAATTTAAACTGTTTTCGTAGACGTTCCTAATTCGACCACCGGAAAATCTTCGTGTTATCAAAACACTAAACCTACAATGGCTGTTGCATTTCTTAAAAATTCTATATTACATTTTAGATAATATCTTCTAATTTGAGAACAAAAATACGTTTCAAAAATTCTGAGAATAACTCAGCAATTTTTTAATATTTTGTTCTGGAAAAAATGGAAAATATGATCAAGATGTACGCTAATATCACTGTGACAGATCGGAATTTTCACATATTAATTATCCTTACAACAAATTTCCGAGACAGCAAATTTTAGAACAATCCTGGGCAACTTGCGGCTTGCGAGCCACGGATCACTCCTCTCCCCATTCCTGGGTCCTCCTTTCCAAACTACTGTGGAGTGTAAGAGGATGGTGGGGAGATTAGGAGTGTATAGAGAGCAGGAGACCGTATTCCCGCAATCACACGAGGGAAAGCACGATAGAGGTACATAATATAAAATACAGTTGAACCTGTATAACTCGAATCTCAAGGGAAGAACTAAAATCTTCGAGTAAGACAGGTTTACCCTACGAAAATTCGCTGGACATTTGTAAAAAATCTTGCTGCAATATTGTTTATACCAAAGAAAATTCTTGTTAAAGTTTGTTACCACGTTTTTATTAGCTTTCTTGTCTGTCTGTCTGTTTGTTTGTTTTTTTTACATCAACACCTTCCATTCATCTAGAAGAGAAAAAGTTTGAAAGGAGCCACATGTCGCAAACAAATAGTTTGTAGTATTTTATAATGTAGGATTAGTACTCTTATGTATAACAGTGAATATAAGGTTCTCTCTCATATTTTGCAACTTCAAATTCATTATCTGAATGAGCAGGGAGACGATCACTTGGTACGGGCCTTGGGACGAATGTCCCTTTAAATTTTGTTTGCTCCAGGCACGCACACGGTCATATGCTGTCTCATCGATACGGTCAGGTGGACTGTAGTAGTTTTATCACAGGCCATTAGATAGTAGAGGGGCGGTCCATTGACCGTCCCGGGTGTTAGGTTTTTTTTAGTGGGTATGGGTACGCCGCACAGTGGAACCTTTCGTCCAAATCGGAGACAAAATCAAAGAACTTTCGATAGAAGTGAGGTATAGCAATGAAATTTTTTTTAAATTATAGCTGAAACTTGGTAGAATATGGGAAAAATAGGGAGATTATGGTACGAACGTTTTATAAACTTGAGAAAATTCGTTAAACTCTCACAATTTCAAGAAAATTGCGGTTTTTTCAATAACACGGGCGGAAAAATTTTTTTTTTAACATGCTGCACATCATTTCCTGTAGATTTTTTCACGCTGATTTTAAATCTGGTCTCAAAATTTGTTTACGACCTCAGGATTTTACAAGAAATCGATTTTTGTGAACGAATTGTTTAACGAATTTTATCAAGGTTATAAAACGTTCGTACCATAATCTCCCTACTTTTTCCATATTCTGTCAAGTTTCAGCTATAATTTTTAAAAAATTTCATCGCTCTACCTCATTTCTATCGAAAGTTCTTTGATTTTGTCTCCGATTTGGACGAAAGGTTCCACTGTGCGCCGTCCATCCGCGACCTGAGTCCCACACTACCCCCTTCTGGGCTGTGCGTAATGCATTTTTTCTACATCCTTAACAAAAAAAAAGGTGCACTGTAGTAGTAGGCTTTTGTCTATACGTATAACTCCACACAATCAAATTTTGCAAAAACTTTAGCAGCTTATATCTCGATAACTATTTGTTCCAACTTGTTTTATTCTAGATAAGTGGAAGGTGTTGATACAAAAACAAACTTTAACAACAATTTTCTTTGGTATACACAATATCGTGGCAAGTTTGTTTTACAAATGTCCACCGATCCAGAGATGTAGATTCACCCCTACGACGGATGACCATTACTTTTTATACACTCTGTACAAGAGTTAACAATTTACTGGTTGTAATATGTAGTTTCAAAGAAAGAAAAGTTCAATTTTTCGAGATGAGTTATTTATTATATATGTAGATATTGTAAATATAATCTTCTAGGCTCTTACATATTAAAGAAACCTGTGATTTTACTCTGCGTTAATGAATTAACAGATTGTTAATCAATGGTATTTTCAACGGTAACCAAAGCAGAGAATACATTTTCTTCGATATATTATACCGTCTTTCTACGAAACTTCGTAAAACAATTGCTTTGGCTTGTTTAGCTTCCACACTTGTGGAAAATAATTCGATTAATTACTTATAAATTCCAAAGATTTATAAGCTTATTCTTTATATATTTATTATAAGCTTTATATTTTATAAGCCTCAATTATATCAGAACTATTATGAAATTTGTTATTATTAGACTCCAGATTTTATGCATTTATAACAAAAATGAGTAAGTGCAATTTAAAACAGTGAACATATTAAAAGACCTTAAGAGTATTAATATATTATTTCCACCACATTAAAATTATTAATGGAGAATATAAATTTATATTTAGCTCCTGTGTCTTGCAATTGATGCGCGAACTTCTTATTTTGCATAAACATCCGGAGTCTAGTTATTATGTATATGACAAAATATTTAACTTACTTAAATAATATGAATTATTATACAATCGAACCTTGATAACTCGAATCTCAAGGAAAGAACTAAGATCTTCGAGTTATAGAGGCTCCGACTTATCGAAGTCTTCGAGTAAGAGATATTTACCATACGAAGATTCGATTTACAAGGGGTTTGTACAAGAGTTGATAATTTGTTTATTTTGTAATAGTTTTAAAGAAAGAAAAGTTCATTTGTTGAAGATGAGTTATTTATGATTTACATATAGTAAATATAATCTACTAGGCTCTTACATATTACAGAAATCTGTGAGTTTACTCTGCATTGATGAATTAACAGATTGTTGATCAATGGTATTTTCAATGGTAACCAAAGCAAAGAATACATTTTCTTCAATATCATCACATCTTTCTACGAAATTTTGTAAAACGTTTACTGCTGTTTGGCTTGTGTAACTTTCACACTTGTGGAAGATAATTCGAGTTAAAGGAAGTTTTATTTCAATTTATAGAGGTTTTTAAAGTGCAGCGGAAGGGAATGAACAGAATATTCGTCTTATAGAGGTTCGAGTTAAAGAGGTTCGAGTTATCGAGGTTTCACTGTGGTTGATTGTGGGGGACCGGTACACTGGTAGTGGGAGCCGTGAAGCGCGATAGCGGGGAAGATGTTTCCCAGGCCTGATTTAGATAGTCGAAGTGATCTAACCCCTTACTATATAGTAATTTTTATTCGCATAAATTCTGCAGTCTGCTTATTATTTTGCCAGCTAGTGTATAAAGAAAGGGTATCAATGAAGAAGAATCGTAAAAAGCAGCAACCATTTTGGTTTGTAACCTTCTCACCCTTCTTCCGTTCCCTTTCTTCCCTAGTCACGTAAACCTGCCACTCCGGCAGCCTAATGTCCCCGCATGCACACCGTACTTATTCTCCATCGCTTTCCAATTCATCTCACTTTTCTTCTCGCCATCTTCCTCCCCCATTGTCTTTTCGCGAGCATTCTCCCACTAACTCTCGCCGGTATTTCCATTCAGCCTTTTCCCGTCACCCAAGTTTCATACAACTTCGCCACATCCCGTCCTTTAATCTTCACCTGGAGCTCTTTATCTTTCCCTTTTGCGTCCACCGCGCATCCCACAAATTTATTTTCGCCTATATGCTATTTTTTACTTCTGACTTTTGTAAACTTTCTTTTCCGTTTCGCCTCGTTCGTCCTGTGGTCCTCCTATCATACTTTGTTTCTCTCGCTCGCGGTCCTCCATTTTATATAATTTATATGGTTAGTAATTCGTATAAAAATTTAAACAGAATTCAATGTAACTAAACTGTACTTGTTAATTCATTTTTCATTTTGTTTAATTGTAGGTCTCCTATCTCCTACAATCTTGATACATAATGCGACAAATATTTAAAACGAAAAATAACTAAAAGCTTTTGTAACACTAGCATTTTTTGGATCGTTTCACTGGTAGTTTTTCCAGCGAAGCATATTTTTTTCTACTGCAACTCTCGGTGTACTTTAAAACGTATTCGAGTATGTCTGAGAGCTGCCCTTCAAGTGACCTTGAGCATCGAAGAGCAGTCAAATCTCAAAGTGGTATTAGAATGCTACGTGAACCTTTTTTTAAACTATAAATGTTTCACGCAACATCTATGGACATCGATAAGATTGATAACAGCAGAATATTGAATCTATTAGCTCTGCTTATCAATGTACTGATATGTGCACAGTGTGTTCTCTAGATGAAGAATATATTATTGTTAAGCGTCTCATGATGGCTTATTATTCAAAGCAACAGAGGATTGAATGGATTTTTATTTATCATAAAGCTGCAGTCATAAATTGACCATTGTTTTTATGGTATAGTAAAGTAATTAACTTCTGCGTCGATGACCTGGTGCTCATTGCAAACCTTTATCGAAAAACGATTTTATATTCTTGTAGAGAAATTGCCGAATTATGCGTATAATAAATAAATAATAAATAAACGTCTTCTGAAAAATCTTGAGCATAATGAAAATAATTGAACAATTGAAAATATTGAGACATTCCTAGGAAAAATATTATTCACTGACGATGCATCTTTTATCTAGAAATGATTGCATCTTTGAAAGTCTATAATTGTTATCACTTGATTTTATCAGCTCTAACATAAAAAATAGCTGGTTTTAACGGATCATCATGATTCGTCAAAACGTTCAAAACATGAGGAATTTTTCATAAAAAAAATTTACACGTGTGACAAGTTTAACCATTTTCATTATATACAGTGGGTAACAAAAGTAATTCGTACACCCTTTCAAATAGAATAACTTTCTTATAATTGTACTAAACGTCCTGATTTTTTATAATCAATTAGAAGCAGTGGTTTATGAAATGATATGCAAAAAAGATTTTCCAAAAATTATAATTTACAAGGTTACATGCAAAAATAAAAAAAGCATTTCTTAAAACTGTTTTATTTGAGCCCTTAATGAAAATTTGGAATTTATGTTTTGTAGATCTATGTTAGTTATTCACATACATATTTAAATTTTCTTTAAGGGCCCAAATAAAAAAGTTTTAAAAAATGCCGTTTCTATTTTTGCGTGTAATCTTGTAAATTATAATTTTTGGAAATCTTTTTTGCATATCATCTCGTAAACCAATGTTTCTAGTAGATCATAAAAAATCAGGTCGTTTGGTACAATTACAAAAAAGTTATTCCAATTTAAAGGTCGTACGAATACTTTATACACTCACTGTAGCTTCTATAACTTCTATTCTTTATTGCTATATTTTTCTTTTGCACTACATTGGAAGATTTTCTTTTGCATTCAACGACCCCAGTCACAAATGCAGTATGGTCCCTAGATTACTATACTCAGTCGCCCTAACAGAATTATTAGGTTACTGCACGAGCACTATTCTCCGACTTCTTAGTCCACACCAAGAATGTTATCGCTTCTGAGAAACCTCAGTGCAAACAGTGATAGTAAAACATAAAGAAGGCTAGCTGAAACATTCGAATATGGCCAGACTAAGACCATAATTCAAAACTGGATGTAAGATTAGGACGCTCCATAAAATATTGCTTAGCAACTTTACAAATCAGTGTGTATGAATCATTTTGTGTAAAAAAATAATAAAAATGCTTTGAGACAAAGATGGAAGACACTGCAACATAAAATATTTTAACGAGAATTTTTTAAGATATTGAAAACATTTTCCTTAGAAAATTAAACTGCGTATCAAGATCATAGTCACTGCGGAAAAATAAAAATTTATACTGATCTTGTGCTATCTAAATAATTAAATGATCCACCTGGAACTTCAGGAATCAAATTAGTCTGATACTATCAATATTCAGAGAATTCGTCCTTGAAGGGTTAATATTATATATTAATATTTTGTTCACTTGTGTGTCTATGTTGTTAACAAACCTGAGTAATACAGATAATAAAATATACAAGGTGGACCGCAAAGCCTGATCAGTAGACTGCGGATCTTCATGCAAAATAAAAATTATCAGCATCGATTGCAAGGAATAGAAATTGAATTGAATGTTATTTCTTCTCTTGATGATTTTAATAGAGGAGAAATCATATATTGACATCTTCAAGTTGAAAAATTTTCCAACAATTTCGAATTTCATCTAGTCAATTTTACTTAAATGCATAAAGATTCGCAGTCTAGTGATCAGCTTAAGTTTTGTTAGCTAGAATAACATTATTCAAGGAAAACTTTAAAATGATTGTACAAAATTTTTTGTAACCCCTTTCTTCAGGTTATGGGTTAACCTTAAACTTTTTACACCCTCTTTTAGGGGATACTGAGACGAATTCGGTAAACATCATAAGAAATATTTTTTTCTGAATCTACCATAAAAATATCAAAATAGTAATTTCTTAATCGTTTACACGAATGTACTGCTAGTGGACACCATTTTGGGCATCGAGTCAACTAAGGTAAATGATATTTTTACCACGTTTTTATTAGCTCGCTTTCTTGTTTGTTTGTTTGTTTTATTGTTTCTTTAGCCCTTTGCACTCGGAGCTATTTTAACTGGAAAATTAAACATTTCTTCTGATTTAGAGTACTTCCATTCCCTATGATTTTTGAAATTGTATGGATATGAAATTGTTAGAATACCTCATACAATACCTAAATGTTTAGTAATTGATTAGATACCGATATATTTAATAATGTAAACAATATTTTGAATAATGATGCAACAATTTTTAGTGGTGCCTCAGAGGGGACAACCGAATGCAAAGGGTTAGTTTAGATGAAGAAGAAATACTTTTTTATATCCTAAAAACTGGGTATCGGAAAATTGTAGGTTGACCTTGAAAAAAACTGGAGGTGACCTTAATCTCTCTCGAAAAAAACGGTTGACAAAAAATTTGGTACAATTACCTCAAAGCTCTCCTTGAACCATGTTATTTGAGCTAAAAAATTCCGATCGTACCACTAACAGCAGAATAATCTAATTGTAAGCTGATCACCAGACAGCGGATTTTATGCATTTATGACAAAAACGAGCAGGTGTAATCTAAAACAGTAACGACATTAGAAGAATTTCAAAATACATACTGTTATATTATTTTCAACCTATTAAGCAAAATAACAAAGACAACTCCAGTTAGTTGCAATTCAGGTGGAAAATGTTCATTTCGCATAAAGATCCGTTGTCTACTGATCACGCTACGTGGTCCACCTTGTATAAAATGGAGTAGTTTGATATCAGTTTCCAGGGAACTAGTTAACTGGAACTTCATTTTCTGTGGTAGATAAAAGAAATAATCGAAGAACGCGTGAAACAATTTTTAGAATTCGATATGAGTTACGAGTGCGTAAAAATTCGCAGTCTATGCAACTCACGAGGGAACGCCGGAGGAACATCTGTAGAACGGTGCTAACGCACTTGCGAGAAGAATACCAGAAGTGGAAACGTGTTTTTTTAATGAGTCATACCTCAAATTGTGGGTCTCGACGAGCTATTTAAGAAACATCCCTCCATCTGCCCATTCGTGTCCCAGATAAGTGGGGGTCAAACTAAAAAACTGTACCAATATTGACTCGTAGTTTTGTATAAAAATAGTTTTATGCACCTAATTAACAAGAGCGTCGTATAAGAACTACATTTTTCATTTCATTGTAATTGATCAATTTCATAACGATTCTCTCCCAAAATCTTTAGACACAGTTTTCGTAATTGGTCCAGTTTCCGAATATGCCTATATTGTTAGAAATCAAAATTGAACTTTTTCTTTCAAACCATTATTGATTTCAGTTATATTTCTAAATGTATTACATAGAAATAACATTTTATGGTTCTATCTCTAGAAAACCCTTGTAACAAGAACACCATTAATAATGACTAGACTGCGGATTTTATGCATTTATGGCAAAAATGAGTAGGTGTAATTCAAAACAGGAAAAAGATTAAAAGAGTTTAACAATGCCGATATACTATTTTTAACATATGAAAATCATTAATGGGGAAAATAAATGTTTACTTAGCTCCTATAGTTTGCAATTAATAAAGATCCGTAGTCTAATAATGACTCCTTGTAATTTTTCTTGTTTCAGGAAAAAATTGAGAAATCCACTGAAAATCGTGTTCAAGATAAAAAATATGTTAGAATACATTTTAGTCAATCTGCTTTATTGACAAAATTCCAAAGAGCAAATAATTATTTCAGCGATTCTGCATCTCCTGGTTACATTCCGACGGTAAATATACGCAACAGGAAACAGCTGGCACTTGTAAAAATCTCAAAATAAGATTGCAATCGATCAACCCACTGTCATAAAGCCTGCAACGAGCAACGATCATTATCCGGCAAATGAGAAAAATGGACCTGCATGAAAGACTGTACAGAATGAGTCATGCCGCGGCTGCGACCAGTTATATCTCGTTTCATAAGTTACGTCCCCTCCGGTGCGTTTCTTTTTTGGTCGAAATGATAGAGGAAACGGTCGAGAAAAAGCAGAAACCCATCGTACGGTCTTAGTTCTCATGACCTTGTTTCATTCGCAGGTGCAACAGTGCATCTACGAACTGAAGTTGCACTCTCTTTTGAATGAAACTGCATAAAAGATGCGTTCGAGGGCCCTCTGTGTGAAAGAGCTAACTCGAAGCCCCTCGAGAATGTTACAGTTTCGCGATTCAATTAAACATTTTGTTGCGTTCAGACAAAAATGGAAATTGTTGTTGGAAATTGTTAACAGTCGCATTCGTACTTCTTCACGAACTTCCAACTGTTATTATTCGACAGGGAATAACCATCATCGATACAAATCTGATTTATTAATTTCATATCCATAAGGATTTTATATTGCAAAAACGAGCTTTAATCCTCTCTATCGGGTTATTGGAAAAATGTGAAACCATTTTTAATTATTTAAACCGCACAATTTCTGCACGAATAGTAGAGTAATAAAATGGTGGATGGTCCTCCAACTCGTTCAGGATTATCCTCGGATTCTAATTTTAGTCAATTATTTTATTGTGAAGATTTAATCAAATTCTTGATTAATAAAAGTTTAGAATTTTCTCGATAGTTCAATATAACATATTATGTTCAGTTACATTTTCTTAATTTCCCGAAGGACAATAGAAAAGAAAAAAGTCTACGTCAATACATTGTGTACTCTAAAAGTCCTTCTAAAGCTAGAAACGCAATTCTTAGATTAGATTTCATGATAACTGCTATCGACCTACTGCGTATATTTACTACTATTTATTTGCTGTGACAATATTAGCAATTCGTTGCAAACATGTTGTATACATTTTCCATATAATATCGTTCAGTAAACTAGTACTATTTATTTTAAAAAAATTTTCTTAGAGTGGCGTAAATAAAAGTATGAAGATTTCCCTAAGCTTCGAATTGCCACTGCGCAATTTTATTTGTTAATAGATCAACGAAGAGGAACGTCTTGTTTAATATTTTGTTGTTATTAGATCCCAGATATCCATGCATTGTGTAATTTATTGAACAAATTACGGAATTTGAACGTCAACAAAACTCAATACAGATTTCATTCTTCTTCACTTAGCAAGATTTATTACTAGACTGCGGAACTTTATGCAAAATAAAAATCGTTTGCATCAACTATAACAAACAAGGGCCAAGTAATCATTTCTTTCATTCTTTAATGACGCCCAGAAGCTGCAACTAATAAATTGATGTTCTCAAATTTTTTAAATCTGTGCACTGTTTTAAATTGCAATTACCCATTTTTGTCATAAATGCATACAAAATCCGCAGTCTATTTATTACTGAGATATATAAATTTTTCTTTTCTAAGTAAACTTTTTAAAAACCTAGTTTTCTTAAACATTTTGATGCTGCATTTTACTTTCCAAGAATCAGACATACGTAATTACTTCCAAGAATTCTCTCATGCTCTCGAGTACAATAAGGAGAAACATGTGAAAGTATTCATATCGCTAATATAGCGCATTTTACTGGCAATGTAGTTCACTACTTTTTATTGACAAACGTAATTCTGGCGTGCATTTTGCTGTTATTGTTTACAGAAATCCTCTTCCGCTTTCGTATGTTTAATTGGCGAAACTTCATTTATTTTTACGAGTAAATTTTGCAGTTTCGTGTCAAAATAGAACATAAAATAACGTTACTTACAATTAGATGAAATGAATAATTATTTATTAAATTATTGTGAAATGAATAATAATTTACTCCGATTATTCATGGTTTTAGAATAAACACTGAATTAAACTCATTATTACTCTCATTTCATTATTAAACTGCACATATTCATTCAATTTCCCCCTTCGATAAATTAATTACAAGCAATGTATTAAACATTATGTAGATTTAACTATGCTATACATATATGTATAATACTATGATACAAAACTTATTGTATTAATATTGGCCCACGCAGTTTTTATTTACATCACCACCCACGATTTTTAGTTTCAGCTCAGTTATTTATCAGTGTATTCAAATACTTTAAATAAATCTTAACGTTGTTATTTCTTTCACCGAGGACTATTATGAATATCATTCGTAAATTACAAACATACAAATGCAGGAACTTTCTAAACACATTAGAATAATCCCTCGCTGGATATCCACGATTTCGACTTTTATTAACCCAATATCAAAAATATTGAAAATTTGTGTTCTCGCAAATTTCTTTAGAGAGCCAGGCGTTGTCGGTATACTTTCACAAACACGAACATATATAACTAACGAGAACACGGTTCCTTCTAAAAGACTAAAAAACATCCGGCAAAACCAGTTGCAGCCATGGATGATATTAGTGTTCATTAACATATCTTGGTTTTCATTCGTAAAAATCAATGGGAGAGACATGCAGACACGGACTTGAAAAAAAAACATGCATACTGTTTTATAGTAGGTATTCATACTCCTTATTGCTGATAGAAAGCTGTAAAAATTTCCTTTCAAATATTTTTGCTTTTGAAAGCTTTCTATCCTGTAACACTTTCAAAATCTACCTGGTGGATCTCATCAACATATTATTATAATGAAACAAGGAGATACTTATTCTCCATTTGCAAGATTTACAAATATGCTAATAATCTTCCAAAATATGATGTATCAAAACATTTTGATAGCACCATAAAAATGCTTTTGTTATAAAATTTTTGTAGAAAACTCTTGTATCATTTAATTCCAAAAAAAATTTAATAAATTCGTTATCTGCTGCATTTACCCTAGTATGAAATAATTTCACGATTCTGCGGAAGAAAGACTGTTTGAGACGTGCCAATAATGGCTGGTAATTATTAAAAAATTAATTTATAAGTTATTAAATAATGATTACAAAACCTATTTATAAGTTAGTAAATTGTTTTCTCCTGATACACTCCTCCGAGAAGATATTAACCGTTTATACGGCCTGTGCCGGTAATTATTATTCGCCCGATCGTTCTCGGTAATTTCTAAATCGACAGAAATTGAAGAGACGACAGTGATCATGCGTATTCATGCGACCGCGTGTTTCATTCGTTCCTATGTCATCATCGGCAGTAGGTCAACGTACTCTTCCTCACTTCCCCTGGTTATCTATCATCGCATAGCGCAAAACTAATGTTAACAATTACGTGTAATAAACCGGGGCGATACGTCACGGTACACGTGCAAAGTTCATTTTTCGCTTGCACAACCGAAAGCATAAACACACACTTGAAACATATGTAAACGCTACGCAAAAAAAAGAAAAAGAATAACACGTTCCAGCTCGTTAGTCGGCATAAAAATGCTCAAGTGTTAAGTGAATTCATTCATAAATATTTATGTGCAATAGAGGCCATGGAATATTAACCATCGGAAAAAATCGTGATGAGAGCATTTACGGCAGGAATTTTTACAGAATCTCAAAAGTAATTGATGCAGGCGTTCAAGTATCGCGTTATTTGCAGATGCTATGCATCCGTGAAGCGATAATGCGCGAAAAGCGAAATTTTTGTATGCAACGTAGGTGTAAAACGCGATGAAAGAGAATTGGTGCAACTTTCGTTTTTATAAATAAATGACCGGGTTGATCGAATTTATCGATGGACAATCTGCAGCTGTGATATTGGTTTCTAATTATTGAAAATATCAATCTCCCTTGACGAAGTTTAATGCAACTCGGTTTCGCAGTCAACAAAATAATCGAATCTAATTTCGAAATTTGAAACATTTTGTAATTATAATTTGGCTAATTAACCCTTAGCACTCGAAGCACTGGTGACTTTGAGAGAGCTGCCATTAAAAATTGCTGTACCATTATTCAAAATATCGTTTACATTATTAAATGTATTGGGATCTTGCCAATTATTAAACTGTTAAATATTCTATGAGATATTATATTAATTTCATATCCATAAAATGAGAAAAATCATATAGAATTAAATTATTCTAGGTCGGAAGAAATGTTTACATTTCGAGATAAAATAATTCCGAGTGCAGAGTTAATTGTGCAGTTAGATAAATAAAAACTGAAATGAAAGTTACTTTTACATTAAATTTTTGCTTCGCTTTCCATGAAGTCCTCTTTATTATTAAAATCCCCTTTGTTGTTAAAATGCAAAATGCGCTGTACACATGAGTACTTCATAAAATATTTGTTAGAACATTTTGAATTCATGAACAAAATTGTTTCTCTTTCTCGAAATTAATTTGAATATTTAATTTAATTTAAATTTTAATAACATCTGTTGCATTGTTTCTTAATTATGCAGACCTGTTGTGTGCATACAGCAGTGCAATGAAGGTTCAATCGCCTTCATCCCTCATTAAAAAAGGGAACGTCCAAAGTATAATTCATTTAAATTAAAATAAATCAAGTTTATCGTTGTAAAATTCGTTTTTACGAAACTATGGTAGTTTAAATACCGAGAATTTGCTCAAAATCGGAAGTTCAGTTTAAATACCTTTCGGAGCAGTTTCGGAACAGATTATTTTCCATTTCTTTGGAAAATATTTAGCAACCCAGTTCCGAATTGCCTTATCTACCGTAACATAAGCAATCTTTGTAAGAGAGTGAGTGACGTAACCGGTAAAATACATAATCACCATGCACGGTTCGTTCTATGCAGGGAATCGAGTTCAGTAAGATGACCTCTTAAGTAACTTTTTCTCAAATTCAATTAGAGAATCTAGTTTTCGATTTGCATAAGAGTTTAAGCGATGTTACGGCAGCGGTTCTTACCCCGCGTTTTGGGGTCCAAAAAGACCCATCGTTCAACGGTTAAATAAAAAGCCAATTGATCCGTAGAAATCATCAAACGTGGTCAGAGTTCGAGGAACTCGAGGAAGCACGTATTCTTCGAATTACACTACTCGCCCTCTCACAAACATCGTTTAATGTGCAATAAATAAAATATTGCGAAACCCTCGTAATAATCTTCCGACCCACGAATCGGCCGACATTAAAGCTGCGTATCGTTCAATGTTTACAGGTTTATCGTGTAAAAACTCATTTTAATGACGGTGTATCGCCTGGGGAATTTTTTTCTGCGAGCGTTGTTCCCCGATCATGTTTATTGCGTGCAATACACTAACACATGGCGAGGAATGATTAGAGGTATCCTGAAATTAACGAATCTCGCGCCGTTTTTCTTTTTTCTAAATTTTTAACCAGACGCTACTAAAAATTGCTGTACCATTATTCAAAATATTGTTTACATTATTAATTACGTCGGTATCTAATCTATTAATAAACATTTAGGTATTGTATGAGGTGTTGTACCAATTTCATATCTATAAAATTGAAAAAATCATAGCCGGAAGAAATGTTTCATTTTCGATTTAACACTGAACCTACCGACCATCAAAAGTGACTGATGTGTACAGTATTATAAAAATAACAAGATTAAATTTATTTATATTTTGTGCGATTTTTACTATCGTAACTGGAGTCAAAAAATATACTCGATAAATTCCCATGAAAACACCTTTACAATTTCGATAATTGTCAAATAAAAAATCTAGAATGG
Source organism: Lasioglossum pauxillum (assembly GCA_933228785.1). Lineage (NCBI taxonomy): Eukaryota > Metazoa > Arthropoda > Insecta > Hymenoptera > Halictidae > Lasioglossum > Lasioglossum pauxillum. The sequence continues at coordinate 7,730,027 of OW121704.1, forward strand.
GTCAACAAATCTTAACAAAAGGTTAAGTGAGATCGGATGCACGTACAACGCGGGGAAATATGACTTTCGACTTCGTTTTCGACTTTTCGAAAATGTTGTGTTGTTAAATGCCAATGATTTGACTATGAAAGCTATTATTCGTACACCGGGTATATTCCACATCCTTCCGGTTAAGATTCTCGACCTCTTATACGCGACTGTTTTTCACACATGGTTGTCCATCCAAGGACAACTTTGCCAAGAATTTTTTCAAGGTGAATCACTGTCTCCTTCAATCTCAACCACAGGTGAAAATAGACATCTTTGCATCCTTGTACGTTAACCAATACCAATTTGTGACACGCATACATACACATGGAGATTTGTATGGGTATACATGTGTATGTGTGCATATGCATTGGGCTGGTCGATAAGGACACTCACATTTTCAATGCGATAGTGTACTTTCTGTAATCTTTCAATTGGTTTACTTGTAATGTTTGTATTGCGGTCTGGTACAAACATAAACATAAAGACTTTCCAATCAATCGAATAAATATATTAGATTGTCCCAAAAAGTTTCTTTTGGAATGTGTTGGTTTAATATTGCTAAATAAACACAAACAATGCGATAATCTTTATGTTTTAGCACTTCCTAACATGAATTTACATTATGTGTATAAATCAAAAACCAACTTTTGAGACAACCTAATATTTAGTTAGCAATATTAAAGGAACACATTCCGAAAGAAACTTTTGGGACAACCTAATATATTCACAGTCACACGTAGAATGACAATCATAAAGCGTTTGGGACAACTAATGAGATGATTCATAAGGACAATACTTGTAAAACATAAGTAAACAAGTTTATGTACTTACTTTGTAAACTTGACCGTAGGTCCCATTGCCAACAACTTCAATCAGTTCAAAGATACCGGCAGGTTCCTAAAATATTAAAATATCAATGTAGTTTTATATATGACATATACACACAGAGAGAGATGTAATAAATTTTATAGGCATTGAACATTTATTAGGAATTTTATAGAGATATTAGTTTGTGTTACCAGTAGTCTACTGTTAACCCTTTACACTCCTTTGTCGAGTGTGACTCGACATCAGAGAAAGAAAAATCTAAATACAACGGGTTCTTATATGTATTTGGTTCTTCCCTTATTTATTTTTTAGTTAAAAACAAATATATGTTCCACAAATATAAATTACAACAAAGTTTGAGAGCTATATTTAATATAATTAGTAAACAAAATTGTTTAAAATAAGTAGCAGTCAAGGAACTGTCCTTTGAAGTAAATTTTAAATAAAACACTTCAAATAGCAGGGAGTTGGCAACAAAATTGAAAAATAATTCGGAGAGCAAAGGGTTAAGCAGACTTTCTTAGATGTCAAAATTTTAAAAAGTTGGAAAGAAACATTCTTATATCATTATTAGACTGCAGATTTTATGCGTTTATGGAAAAAGTGAGTAGACGAAACACAAAATAGTAAAAACATTAGAGGAATTTAAAAGGAACTCAATTTATTTCAGCATACATATCAACACTGTTAAGAACAGGAATACTATTTTAAACCTGTTTATTGCATTTAAAGCGTGAAAGTTTGATTTTGCATAAAGATCTGCAATCTAATCATTATACAAGTTCTATAATGTAATTGTATAGTTAAGTTTATTGGATAAACAGTTTGTGTTGGCAAATTATCTATGTTTCAAAAGGTGCTGCTTATATTTAGTCTGACAAATGTTAATGTACAGGATTTAGCTTGGAGATTTCATTGCACGACTATAAATTCTAGAATCGAATCACTATTTTACACAATTTTTCATACAGTATAGAAATGTGAAATTCTTTGGTAGGATAATAATTGCATAACATTGACAAACAAGATGATGTAGGTAAATGTAATTAAAATTTTCATCTTTCTACATTATTAACTTGAGAACTGCACATACATACATAGTGAACTTAACTAGAAGTACATAATACAGTCGGGGACAGAATTAAATGGACACCCATTAAAAACGAATAACTTTTTCCAAATTGGACCAAAAGTGCATAACTTTCGATTTTCATTATAGACACAGATGAATAAGTTAGAAAACGTGACCCTCACATTTCTCTTCACAATTTCGACGAATAGTGATTTTTCATTAATTTTTCGTGTACATTACCTATGTAGTAAACGAATCTTTTTAACATCTCGAAAAAACTGAAGTCGTTTGGCCCAATTTGAAAAAAGTTTTTACAGGGTGTCCACTTAATTTTGTCCCGGACTGTATGTATATAGATACATATGTACAATTATATACTAAGTTGCATACATATATTTCACAGAATTCTATTCGAAGCTGGATAATTTCACTGAAAATCGTATGTAGCAGTAAATACAAGTATGTATGCGCTATATTAAATGTCAATGAATGCGGGTGGCTTCGCATTAATCATTTTTGAGCCAATTGTCAATGAAATGGAAGACACGTTGACAAATCGAGCGGATTTCGCGGATTTCAACGAAATCGGCGTTAACGATAGAAAAATTCAAGGAGGACTTCTCCCTCCCGTTGTTCTACCGAGAATAAAATAGTCATCGTCTGTCTTACGAGGTTAATTACCGAACACTGTATTCATTCGGGATACACAGGGAGGAACCGTGATGGAAGGCATCGTGGAGCATAATGTATGATTCGTGCACGCCGAGTCGAATGAAAATAACATATATTTATGTACCTTCAATGCGTTTAGATCAATGTCGTCGAGCGAACAGTTGACGCTCGGTGCCAAATTATGCGCCATCTTGATACACCACTTGCGCTCCTCGCGTTATCTCTCGTACTCGGGCTCGCCGAATCCACCGTCTATCCTTTTTTCTACGTCTCCCGTTGTTGTTCTTATTCTGACTCTCTCTCTTGGTACAAGCCGGCCAAAAATGCGAGGGGCGGAGAGAGCGAGCGAGAGAGAAAGAAAGGGAGAGAGAGAAAGAGAGAGAGAGAGAAAGCGAAAAAGTATCTTCCTACACTACACTAACACGAGCCACTAAGATCAAGATGATCGACGATCGCCGTTTTAAAACGGTTCCGCGAGAGATTTTTTCACGGATATTTAACTAAGATTAATCCAGCGGTAGAGGAAACACACGCGTGGCAATAGCACATGGCGTACGAGAACTGCGTAACGATCAAAAGGAGGAATCGGTTTACCAATCAAACGGAGCAACGATGCGCACCTCCATCGCGTTCCTTTTAAATTCGTTCGAAAATAGAATTATGTCAGTTAGGCATAATCACAAACAACTTATTGCCCGGTCACAGCGCCAAGCGCTGGATCGTATCGTCATAACGGAAGCGGCAGAACCGAGCCGAGCCCAAACACAACGGCAGCGGGCGTTCTACGTCCTGTCTTGCTGCTTACTGCACGCCTCTTTTCTCCCTCCTTTACGCTCCACCGTCTCGCTATCTTCCTCGTTCTTAAGCGTGCGCACACATACTTTTCTTTTCTCTCTTCTTTATGCAGAACAAATATTTTCACCGTCTTTGTTTTTCATGCGCTGCGTGATTGCACACCGCTAGTCCTTGACGTCATCGGCCGGGCTAAACCCATGATGGCGGCGAATATTCATTCTCCCCTTCCTAATTTTCTTATCGTTACACGAATTCAACCAGAAATCATCGTTCTTAGTAACTGCACAATTGTGTGATCGTTACTCCTGTCGTATCACCAAACACAGGGTCATCTCCTATCTCAATTATATAGTTGAGGGTTATTTAATTGTCTCTATAACAATTTTTTCAATTTAAAATTTAACCGCGGGTAAACGTGAAATCATTTGTAGTATATAAATGAAGTACAAAGTCACATATCAATGAAGACAACAAGTATATTCTCATAAATAAATATATTTTATAAAAACAATACTATCATTTGTTAATTTCCATTGTGTCGCATCTTTCTCGCATCTCCGACTCTTCTTCAGTATTTACATGAAAGGTGTACATTTATTTTGAAAAGATATTCAATCTTACTATTATTTAATAGTAACATAACTACAAACGAGCCGATTAATGAAAATATGATGTAAGTCGATGTTTCTGTGTTCGGTTCGACACAAATAATTGTAATATAATTTTAACGTGACTCGCACAGGAAAAACGTAACATCCTTTGATATTAACTTTTACTTAATTCCCCATTATTCAGTAATCAAATGTATCGATTTGCATCATTTTTGCATTGAACGGCTCAAACAATATTATAACGAATTTAATTGTGATAGCGCTTAAACGAAACCAAACATTTTTTTATACACAATAACAACATGTTCGGTTTTAATACAGCCTTAGGGACGAGTTATATGCATTTCCTGTATATACACTATAAAATATCACCATATTAATATTTGCGTGTTTTAATTACAAATCGAGACAATTGCTTTTTATACAAGTAGCGTTCGCGTTAGACAATTGATAAAGTAATTTTTTCGAAAAACGATTATCTAACATAAAGCTGCTAATTTTCGCACTGTGTTTAAATCTCGGAGAAGCATTTGGATTGTTTGTTTAGTTCGGGGCTGAACGTCTTGACTAGGTATAATATCTTCCGGATCCATAGCTTCTAAAGCTGCAAACGTACATTAAGAATTACATAATGAAATTGTTCACCTACTCTGTAGTAGTTCGTAGCGTTTGTAAATTAAAATTGGAAGCTAAAATTCAGATATTTATTCATAGATTTATTCAAGAACATATTTTCCATTCTGTTCTATTACTTTTTGCCATTTCCGAGGTAACTTCTCGTGTTATTGAATTAACATATGAATAAATACCTTAATTTTATCTTCGATTCTTAATTTGAAAACGCTACGAACTTTCTTCCTAACCCAATATTTCTTGCAATCGATGCAGATAATTTTTATTTTGCATGAAGATCCGCAGTTTAATTGTTACGTACCGCAAACTTGAGCCTCGATAGACGTTAATTTAGCATCTACGTGATTTTGAAAATGATCAATATGTTCCAATAACCGCATTCGACATTCTCCTGGATCTATAGGTGCTTCCGGTTGTGGTATAAAAGGTTGTAATGGTGTCGATAAATCATGTCCATTTTCATCCTGCATCTCGTGTGTTGGCATTGTTGACGTGGATATATCATCTTCGGCAGTTTGATTTGATAGTAGATCTACATACATATAGAAAAATTTAAATCACGTTTTTGATGATAATTAGACTGCGGATTTTATGCTTTTACGACAAAGAGGTGAAACTTAAAATATATCATTTTCAACATAGTAACATTATTAATGAAAGAAAAAATCTTCATTTACTCCCGTATCTGTCAATTGACGTATAAAACTATTATTTTGCATGAGATCCGCAGTCTAATGAGAACAATAAACTAGTACCCTTATTACCGGTTTTCGTATCCGAATCTGTTGAAGTCTTGTATTTTCCTTCAGGACTAGGAATTTTCGTAAGCGCATCAAGAAGGATGTGACTTTTATTCTGATTCGCCGAATCTTCTTTTTTGCAAGCAAGTTTAGCTTCTTCTGCAATCGTATTATCTTCTTCCAAAATTTTCATCAACTCCGAATCTGAGGCTATCGATTTTTCATCAGGATCCTCCTTCAAAGTAAATTTCGTTTCCATCTTGACTTCAATTCGACGGGATACGTCGTCTACAATGTCTGCAGTATCGTTCGTTGCTTTTGTAATTTCTATAATTGGTACAGGTGTTATATCTGGCTTTTGTATTTCTATCTTGTCCCAATTCTTCGCCCACAGATACAACTTTGGATGATCTTTCTTTCTACAATGTAATTGTTTATATAAATAATTTGTTGTAACTTTTGCAATGTTTTCATTAGAGCTGCAAGTTTTTCAATACTTACTGAGCTACATTAATCTTTATTCTTAAACTATGCAGCACTTGCTGTATCTGCAAAAGTGCAGCGACTAAATCGTAAGAACGTTTCAACATAGCCGTTCTCTGATTAAGCGAATATTGATTCTTTGTTCCATTAGATAATGTTGGCAATTTGCCCTCCTTTATCCAATCTTGATCGTGGATATACTTCTTTGACGGCCGTTGTCGATATGGATTCTGACAGATGTAACAAATGTATTTTTCAGGCACGTCCTTTTCCTTTTCGATCGCGTTGCAATGACCATGTTGCCAACATAAACAAAGGTCGCATTGTATCATTAAACCATCTTCTTCCATGTATCCACATGTACAATTTATTATTTCTTCTCTGCGAAGTTGTTCCACTTTTATCATTTCACCATTAATCATCATCATAACTCCTTCATTTTCTAGAAATAACATTCGCAAAACATTTTAAACGAAATTACCTTCTTTTCTAACAATAACGATACAATGTTAATTGGAGATTACATTTCAAGTGAAAACATTATGAAACACAGTGTTAAGCAGTAAATATAAGAAAAATCAAAGTTCTAAAATACGGAAATATTGTAAACGCAAATTAACAGTAAATGAAAGTAAACGAAGAAATAGATAAAAAAAATAAAGAATATACCTTCACCATCATTATTTGTATCTCTTTTAGTAACATCCCCTTTCAGGGGATCAGCTTTTTCGAGATGAGAATCGTTTAGTTGACCTATAGAATAATGAAGCAATAAAACAGTAGACTATTACTCTTTTTTTCATTGAAGAGAAATTAATATTTTTACGATTATAAAAAATTAAACGGTAAAAAAAAACATGACAAAATTATATGCGACTTAAAAAGTATTATAAACTGAACATAAGAAAAAAACTTACTACTTTGACTATTTTCATCACTTCTTGAATCTGATTTTCGACGGCTATATCTATACATCAGTGTAGTCGGACCTTCAGCGTCCACTGCACTTTCGTCCAAATCACCGTATTCTCTCTCCTCTGCAATTTCTTGAATACCTATGACAGACAAATATTTTAGATATTTCTAATGCACAACAATTATTGTAAAATCTGTTATATATTATTACCGTGGCGTCTTTTACCCCTGCTCGGAACATCAGAGCTGTACTCCGATAATTGCCGTTTCCTTTGGCCTTTCATTTTGTCAATATGGATACCTTCGTCTAAAGACTTCGATCTATCAATTCTCTGTACTTCGGATGACGTAGTTGGTCTCACTGGAAGAAGAGTTTTAATACCACTTGGTGTTTTCTCTTCCCTGACCTTTAGATCAAACAGTGTTCCCGGTGACATTGCACATGTCTCCTCTCGTTTTTTCTCAGTTTCATCGTCCATATCTACGCTACGACTGGAAATCGGAGACATTTTTTCTACTTTAACATCTTCAGCTTGCATTTCATTAGACTGTTCTAGTTGGTCGATTTCGTCCTCCACTTCGGAGACTGTTGACATCGCTATCGTTGGCGACGTGGGTTGAGCAGAATTTGATGCTGTCGGTGACATCGCGTACAAAGGTTTATCCTGAACCGTTTTTTTCTTTCCTAATTTATTATATTTTTCTAACACGTTATTTGATTTTCTAGGAATAATATCTTCAATCGATTCTCCAATTGTTCTTGCATAAGCTAAGTCTGCAACGTTTGGAGTTGATCCCAAAAATTTTGAATATTCTGGGTGATAATGTTTTATGTGCATTTGCAAAAGATTTTCCTTTCTGAAAGTTTTATTGCACCCTTGTTTCGGACATTTGTAAGCGCTGTCCTCCATTTCTACGCGAAGTCCCCCAATAAAAACAGCTATTTGGAAATAATAAAACATGCTTATTAATAAACAGAAATAAATCATTTCTAAATTAACACATTGTTTGCGGGAGACGCTTAAAACGCTTTGTACAGTAAAAATTAGGCGCCAGCCGTTGTGAGATATGTAGTAGATAAATCATAATTATATTATTAATCATTTCGCGACTAATTTCGGGGTGGATTGATGAAAAAACCGCCCGCAAACAATGCATATTCTCGAACGAGAAATTCTGAGAGTACGTTCTTTTTTCTATACATGCAGCAATCAAAGATACTCTCATTTTTAATGTTTGTAAAACTTTTTCAAAACACTTACAGTAAATTGTTCCTGATATGCGTAAAAAAGTAATATGTCTAATAAAGCAGTGAACATTAAAAAATATTTGATTAAAGGAAAGAATATCTCACCACCATCGGCGATAGATGTTGTGGGCGTAGGCACTATCGTTGCAACTGGTGAAGTTGCAGGTATAAGTAATGTATCCGCTAACGGTATTGCTTTCGTTTTAGGCAATAAAGTCTTAATTTTCTTTGGCGCATCTATAACAACTTCTTGCTTTATTTTCGGTCCATGACTTTTTTTCTTCCGATGAATACAAAAGTCAAACTTTTCTGGATCGAAATCAGATTGCCCCTGATTTTCCATGAATGCTCTAATATCATTTCTTGATCGAAATTTCTTTCCGCTTGATTTATGAAGAAACAAAACATCCCATTTTCCAGCAGATGTACCTGCTTTTCTTTGAGTGAAATGTTTCTGCCAACCAGGTGGAAGTCTTTTATCTGCCACTATTATTGAACGACGTGGTCCTGTAAAGATAAATGTTTATAAATTTATGAAAAAGTATAGTGCTGATAGAAAGAAAACCTTTATTCTTTCAGCATACCATCATTTCCATCTACAATGTACGATTCAATTCCTTGCGGTTCTCCATCTACCCACTCAGGCCCTACATCTTCTTCTTGGTCCACATCATTCTTAAACATCTCTTTCTTGCTTCTCTTTGCGTACGGTCTAGTTTTTGATGATATGTTAGTATCAAATCCTCGTAATAAATCTGTCCCAGGATCGTAACAAGGTCCAAACAAAGTACCATCTAAATCAATTTTGCTTTCGGGCAGACAATCTCCTCCACTTCCATTTACTACCAGACTTTCCTTTTTCACCAACTTGTCTGCTTCATTTTTGGATCGCTTTCTAGAATGTGTATGGAACAGTTCCATCACTATGTGCTTTCGCTTCTTATCCCTTCTTTCTTGTTTACTTCCTATATAGCCTTCGCTTTGAACGGTTTGCTGTCAAAAATGATTTAGCACTTATTGTTTGTTCGCTAGTGTGTCTCAATTTCATTTCTTAATCTCATACTTTCACTAATAAAACATGTAATATCCGAATTGTTTTACTTTCTTTACTAGTCTCGTATCACACTATTTACATAACAAAAATGAAAAATTAAAAATGTCAAATAACAACCATGCTTTGTAAAACACAACGATATATCGTTTAACATTAAAAACGTAAATATTCAAATTCGTTTAATCTTTGTATGATTGCATTTGAAACAACTGTAATAACGTGAAAAAAATATTTGTCAATATTTTATTTGGTATTTGGATTAATTAGGCTAATAATATTTTTCTTCATTTGTAAACTTTGTGCGTGTAATAATTAAAAGGAAACGACCAAATATAGTTTATTAAAGCTCGTATTAATGATAGTAGAACATAACCTCACAAATTAAATTTATACCTTTGTGGATGTTGTAGCGATTTTTGTCATTTTCGATGATTTAACGGTTTTTGCGTATCCATCGTCAAAGAGAACATCGTATCTATCTGCGAAAATAATTGATATTAAATATAAAAAAGCAGCACTGTTTGTCTAGAAATTATCCTGCCAGAAACAAGAAACGTCAAACGAGTAATAGGGAACAGTCCGTTTCTTTCACACATACATAGTTAAGGTTAGGTTACTTACCATTTCCTAACACTGCATTTACTTTCGCTGGATATTTTCTCCCGTCGGCCCACGTAGCAAGTATCCTTTCTCCAACTGAAAAGTCTTTCATTTTCGTTTCCCTAAAGGTATTAAATCGTTTCATTACCATGCGCGGACGGTTACTAACTGTCATTAAATAAATGTTATATGAAAACATTAAAGAAACAATCCTAGTATGAAATGTAATTTTGTTTTTAATTGACAGATTACTTGGTAATGTATTTTTTGTTTAAATAACACATGTATATATAGATTATTTCATATTTAATTCGCAAAATTTATAACCGTCACAGTAATTATATATACTTTTTTGAAATTTAAAAATTATTCTCATTTTATATTTCTAAATATATACTAAACAGATATATATGTTACGAGAAATCTAATTTAAAGAGTTTTATGTTTTCGAATGTATGCATACTGTGTGTGCATGCAAAACAATATTGTAAACAGACCTTTAATATAAATGTATTGAAATAAATAATTAAAAAATATAATCCGAATCATTGTATATACATAAAGATACATATGTACAAATTAATATTTCAAAGAAAGATTATTTCATGTAATAGTTTAATTCTGGGCAATTATATAGAAAAACTATATATCCAAGGTTAAAAATTTCTCAAACTGATCCGAAAACATAGGAACAATGAAAACAAAATTAAAAAAATTAATAACTCCTGACGAATAAAAAAATATTACAGATACTACAAATTTTTCACCTATTTGATAATTATGCAATATCCACTTACAGAGATGGCAGGTCCCAAGTTTGTTCGCTTAAAAAAAAAACAGTTTAGTTATACAAACTATATCTTAACTTAGTCAATAAATCAGGCTACAAAACATTGATATTGGAATGCTTTTATTACTTCTTTTCTCTTCAGTATATTAGATAATTTTATGCAGATATTTAGGGGCTTAGTGAATCCTAAACTATCTACTCACTTTGATTGTGTTTGTAACACACGTAATCTAGAGCTATCCATAGGTATCCATTCGTCGAATCTTGAACTCCATTTGTCAAAATGTATTAAAACTTCCCTTTCATCCCAATCGGTTTCAACAACTTTAGCAGAATACCTGCAATGTACCAATAATTAGTAGCCGTGTGCAGCAATTCTTTTCAATATAAAACAATACAACTAAACAAATAATACCTAACAAAACAATCTTAACTTTTCCGCTATGACTGCCTTACTCGTGAATGTACTACGGTACAAGACACTCCTAACGTGGAGGCACATGTTTTACAACGATCTAACCATTGTAACCAAATTTACGAACGTAACATTTAATACCTTGATATAATATAATTGATTAATTCCTTATTCTGGTTGTGAAAGAGATACAAAGGCAAGACAATCGATATATAGATTTACTCTGCTCTACCAAAGTCAAGAATTGATGCAAAATTTTGACAGGGGTCTATAATTATCAGTACACAGCAAGTGTCAGACATCAGGTAACTATAGTCACTGCTAGTAATGAAACGGTTAACAACACTTACCACTTGTCATTGAAATCTTTCGCTTCCAATTTGGCTCCAGGAAAAAATTTTAATCCATCCCGATTTAACACTTTTGCTTTTAATTCTTCTGGTTTGTCGAATGTTTTATCATCATCTATTTTAATATTCTTTAGCTCCTCCTTAATAATCAAGTCTTTCTGGATATTCTTTATTGTCACATCCGATTCTACAATTCCTAATTGGACAGCCATAGTATTTACTTCTAATTCTAAATTCTCGTTGATCTCTTGTTTTGTAGGAGCCATAGTTTCGCTTTTCATAGGTATTGTTTTAAATCCATTATCAACTACTTCTGTCGAATCTGTCATATTAAGAGAATCGGCTGATGAGTCAGGTCTAGACGAACATGTTTCTCCGCAGCTGTCGGATTTAGGTGTTCTTGCTTCAGATAATAACGGTGATATAGATTGTTCTAAATTTAATATTTCAGAATTAATGAGATCCAAATCCTCTTGTGCGTAAGAAGTTGACGATTTAACAGACATGATTACAGGATCTATAGGAAAAAATTTCAATAATGAATAATCAAGAAATTCACATAATTACAGAAACAAATTTTAAATATATTGTTTAATATTATTGGTCTTTTCTTGTAAGTACCATAATGTTGCCATTATATATATATACTTTTGACGAGCAGTTTTAATATATTAAATGTGTAATAGAACAACTAAAAAGAGTATAATTAATTAAATAAAGTGAATCACTAAATAGTTTCACTCGTCTGCAGAAAGTATGTGCAGACACGAAATCACTTGTAACAAAACTATAGTAATTTGTAGGTGATTTTGGAGGACAGTGAACAACGTGCATTATGAATATTAAAATAGTTTAATCAATGAAATAGTTTGCAATGATAAGATTTTCAAATACATTAATGTTGGGGGTAGACACCTATTTAAAGATACTTTTAAACATGCACGGAAATTTATCAGGACTCTAAGTTTAAAAATACCGCGTATAAATGGAACTCGGTGTGCAAAACCAAATAGAAAAACCGAATAGGAAAGGAAGAATAGATACAAAGAAAGCAAAAACTGCTTTGCGGAAGATGTAGGTATAAGACGGTAGTCAAGTATAGTTTTCACGCTTGACACGCCGCTTCCTCTCTCGAAAAACAAGAAACGACGAATCTCTGTTGCACTTTGCGTACCTGGATGATTATCATAATCCGCAAAAACCGATGGAACACTGCCTTTTCGTAGAAGTAATTTCTGTCCCCTGGCGGCTTCGTAATCAGCTCGTTTAAAATGTCTGTGGCAGACAATTTGACCCGGCGAAGGTTTAAAACTCGCCTCGAAACCACCACTGGCCAACCACCTGCTTCTCAAACCAATTTCCTTCGGGAATTTATGAAGTGGAAACCCTTTAGCACGCGCTTCCCGCACATCAGCTTCACAGCTACGCACGCAACATTTGCGCGCCATTCTCATCGCCCCCACAGGCGGTATTCCTTTACCACGCGACCGCGTTATACGCCGCCGCTTCATTTACACCGGTACTACATAGCAACGTATCCCAGGAAAACATTTGCCGAGCTAGTTGTCGTAAGAATAATTTGTGCCCACAAGACGAGCAATTATACGCTCGGTTGCCTTGACACGCACTTTTCTCGCTTCTAAGAAACTCGAATAACTTGGTCAACCCGTAACGTTCTCGAGACCACTGGAATCACTAGCACAACTGCGTACACCGCACTGATCGATTCACAAATTTCAAGTAACGTCGACTCGCATGTACATTCGATGTCACTGCGAGAAATCGAGTATGTAGTATGTACGCGTATAAGTTGCTCGATATATGTAACGGAGAGGATCGTGGCGCCCCCTCCTTCATAAAAACAGACCCATACTGGCTGTGTACAGTATGTATTCCCTCCGTATCGTCGCGTTCAGAAATCACGTTTCCTGTCTCATCACCGTTACACTGCTGTGTCCAACAATCTACAGAATTTCGAAAAAAACAACTAATTAGCAAGAGAAACAAAATTAAAGTAAGCAAACTCTCGTGTGACACGCATACATATGTACTTCCCCACTTGCTCGCCGCTATTTTCATCTTTGACTACAAAGGCAGCATTGTCGCACCGGCAAGTTGTCAACCAATTAAAGCAAAGAATAACATTTCTCCGCCCTCCGTAGCATCGCATTATGTCATCCCAGTTGCATAAAACAGCCGGAGGAATATTATAATAATACTGAAACGCAATTATTTCTAGATACTTTGTATATATATAGTTGAATACCTATCTATTATTAATAACAAAGAGTAAGGCATTATATATAGTAAACTCTGTCTTTGTATATAGTCGCACATAATTTTAAATATCATACCTATAAGTGCCGTTTACCATCATACCACATTTACATATTATCTAAAAATAATAACAGTAACAAAATAAATATATTGCGATACATATTTAACCTAAAGATTTAAACGATATAAAACATTTTTATACAGAGTGTCCCGAAAATGTCGTAGAGCTTTTTCCTTTGCGAAAAATGTCCTCCAAAAACACGGACCAATCAGAGCGCGGCTTCTGTGGACGGAGTCCGGATCGACCAATGCCAACGCCACGCTCAGCTGTAGCCGTGTTCTGATTGTTCCGTGTTTTTCGTCAAAGCCATGGAGAATTTTTTTGCAAAGGAAAAAGTGACTTCTAACGACCTCAGGAATTACCTCTTTGAAGGAAGTACTACATTTTTTAGACACCCTGTATATCTGTCCAATAAGACGCATTACGTATCATTGCGCATGCTTTTTCGGCGCAATGCAGCGCAGTGTAAACGCCCCTTATTGCTATACATATCACGTGATTTCCGTTTGGTTCGATCCCTTTTCCTTTTCGCTGGATCTAGTAAAGTTGGGTGCTTGTTCTCTCTTGCGGAGCTAAGGCTGTATCAGCGACTTGCACCATTATTAACACTCATCCAGTTTTAATAAAAGACACATAAACAGTAAAAATGACTACCAAAGTCGAACTTGCCTGTATTTATTCCGCATTACTTCTGGTCGACGACGACGTTGCTGTAACCGTAAGTATATCTCACATGTATTGTTCAACGCGGCAACGTGTCACGTTGGAATGCTATTTTTTAATCATTTATCGTTTGTAATGTGAAATACGTAACAGATAAACGTTAATATTGATTTCAACGATAAATAATTTACCGCTCGTTCACTTCTTTTTCTAGGGCGAAAAAATCCAAACAGTTTTGAAAGCCGCCAACGTTGATGTGGAATCATTCTGGCCCGGTCTTTTCGCTAAAGCACTGGAAGGTGTTAATGTCAAAGAAATGATCACAAGCATTGGATCGGGTGTTGGAGCAGCACCGGCAGCAGGTATTATTTTCATATTTATCGTATATTGAATTTCCAAAAAATATTATGGTTAACGTTATTATCATATATACTAAATATTTGAGGTTTCTGAAACATAATCTACCTTTTTATTATATGTACAAATATTTTTATCGGTAGTTATTATTGACTACTTTCGTTTTTCTGTTTCAAGAATAATTTTATTTGATAATTCATTGATATTCCTCTTCATCCACCGATCTAAAAGATATTTTTTAGAACGGTCAGTAATTGAGGAGAAAGAAAAGAGTTTAAAAAAATTTTATCGATCATGTTTATGGATGTGATCTAAAGTTTTTTAAGCAACAATATTCAATTCTATATTTTTCTAATGATTAATTTCACTATCATTTATGTTGCAATTGTCTATTATATTCATTTTGAGAGATATATCATATACTTGGACAATTGCCAATTAAGTATTAAATATACATGTGGAAGAATGTTTTATTGAATGTTATTTTAAACTTTAAAGCTCCAGTTGGCGCTGCCGCACCTGCTGCTGCTGAAGCTGCACCAGCTAAGGAAGAAAAGAAGAAGGAGGAACCCGAAGAAGAATCAGACGATGACATGGGCTTTGGTAAGCATTACATTCATCATTTAATTGATATAATATTAGATAAGATAAAAAAAGTAAAAATAATTTCACTTACACTCAATGATTATTACATAATGTATTAGCTACTGCAATAATTTGTGATGACATTCAATAATGAGACTGCTATTACAAAGACTTGTACTTTGTTATGTTAAACACGAGCATCTATCCTAATTCTTATACATTTTCTTTTACAGGTCTGTTTGACTAAACTCAAGGATCGCAATTTGTTGGTCCATGCATATTTTGTACAGTTATATTGTACAATGAATAAAATATTTTTAAATTGATCTATTTGACTATATATATTTTTACCATTATTATTAAACTATACCATTGGTCTACAGTTTCTGTTACTAAAGTGTTACAGTGTAAAGATGTTTTGTGTAACAATGTAACTAACACCAATTCAAAGTAACATGAATTTTTAAGTAATTTATTTAAATAAGCTATACAGATTTTCTTATCATTTTGAAAAACGTAAAAGTTTTGAGTAGAAAGTGTAATTTCTTATTACTGCAATTTCTGTAATCCAAAATAGTGTTACAGTATTAATTTGTGTACCATTACTTACAGACCAAAATTAATTGTTATGCATTATGTCATGTTCAAATTAAAATAATTCTCTACAAATCATATTCACATAGAATATTTTATATTATGTAAATTATAAAATATAAATATAATTCTTTAACGCCAGCGTTTGTACACATAACGAGATGCAAATTGTCTGAAAAAAATAGGAAAAATCACAATTTTTATAAAATCGTTGAACATCTTTATCTTATCTTTATATTGAAATATGTAAATAAATATTAACTTTATTAAAAGTTATCGTTAACAATTAAAACATATTTATTATATATTTTTACAACAGAAATTTAACTGTAAAGTGATCATCAACCAATATTTATTGATGAATCGAAGTAAAAAATATATTGGATTCTGTGTATATTATTTATACAAAATCTGTAACATAAAATAGCATACTACTTTCAAAGACAAAAGTTGTGCGTTTGAATTTAAGCAAATTACATTTATTTTTTTTTAAGTTTGGAAATCGAATGTTCCCTAATTACACATTTGTAAATAATGTATTTTTACAGGTTTGTGGTATGCCTGCATGTATGTCTTTTTAAAATTTAGTAGGAAAAAATTTGTTGATATCAACAGTGATTATTTAACTTTTGCCCGGTTAAATAAATCTTACACTGCAATGCGTGTGTATAGTTAATGTTAATAGCGTTCACGTTTCATGACTAGACAAAAACTTTATAACGCAAGATTGCATCATAGGTAGACGTGCTTATTAGTAAAGTGATTGAGGTATATGATTTAACTTATACGTATTTAAGAGGGACGGTTTGTTATGAAATTCTTAATTTTTCTGTTCAGTAAATTCACTATAATAAATTTCTGGTTCAATGAGTGGCAACCATTGTGCGGAAGCACCTTTCCCTGATAATACACGATAAAATAGATCTTTTTGATACTTGTTGGACACTTCGCATCTAGCTAGCATCTCGCCGTTTGCGCGTAAAATAATAAATTCGATTACGCATTTGGACAATACATCGCTATTAATATCAAAGCTTAAAGTATCATTCCATACAGGACTAATTGTTTCACGTTGTATATTAGACTTCTTTTTCTTAATACTTTTACCATCCTGAATGATCTTGACCTGGAAAAATTAAAGTTTTATTATGATTTAAAAATTATAAATAAAAATTATATATACAGTGTGTCCCATGAACTCACTGTCCACTTGAATATCTTGGTTATTTCAAACAATATGAGAAAATGTTACTTACAGAAGTTGTAGGGTTTAAGGAACTACATAATACTACGTATTCTTGCAAGTGTTGGCGTACAGTAGATACAGGGGTCAATGTCCAATTTTTTTGCTCGATTTCAATAGATTGGTGTATTCTGAGTATAAAAGTACTAAAGTGTATTTATTCTAAAACTTACCGTTGCTGAGATATTTGACTGTTTTCATTCTACTACTTTCATTATGGAACGTATTCGACTTACATTTGACGCAGTGAACATATCCTCGAATACGTTTATCTTCTGTATGCCTTCACTTGCATGAATACCATTTATACCATATTATGTAGTTTCTTAAACCCTACAACTTCTGTACGTAACATTTTCTTGTATTGTTTGAAATAACCAAGATATTCAAGTTGAAAGAGTTCGTGGGACACACTGTATACAATTTATATACATACTTTTACATAAAGGTTTGCATTTGTTGAGTCGTCGACACTAGGTAAATTCTTTGCTCTGACAATAATAACCGTTAATTTTTCTGCAGCTGGTTGATATGATAGAGATACCATTAATTCTCCTAAAGATGGTATTTTCATTCTATTATCACTACCATATCGAAGAATTGGTTTTGTGACGAGAGTAAGAGTTTTATCTAAGAAATCCATTACTGAAGATAAAGGGATTTGCACGTAACCCAAACATTGATGCCTGGAGTAGGCGTCGAAGTCGTAAAGTAAAATATCCAATGTTCTTCCAGCTAGGTTCGAGTCTGGCATAATTTCGAAAACGAAAAACTCTTCAAACACTAAAAGTTATAAATCGTGTTAAACTGTATTTTGTATACTTTGTACATAATATTTGATATTAATTAATATGTAGAATTTAACTTAATTTAACTATTATATGATTTACCAGGATTCAGAGTTCGTCTATGTATTCTAGTTTGCCATACGTTACTTCCATCAGGTAGTAGACGAATTTTAGCATAAGGATTTGCAGTACCACTCAGTTCTCGTGCATGTATATCGTGTGCCTTTATAAATTGTTATTTACATTTTATATGTTAAATCAAGCAGTAATTAAAAGAATATTAAATTACCTCTATTAATATGAAATTACCTCTATAAGTTTAACAGTAAGAATACCAGCACTTTCATCATAAATTAAACCAACTTGTAATTCACCGCTGGTATCATCAGTTGAAGAGATCGATGTGGAAGAGGAAAGCTATATCGCATAAAAGATTGTCATTTAAATAAAAGTGTTTTTCGATATATAACTGTGATCAATTTATACCTTATGAGAAGGTGTCTCAGTCTCGGTACTATTGAGTCTAGAACATGAATTATTTAAGCTTCTTGATGGTTTAAGAATAACCATACGCTGTTCAGAAGCAGCTACTGCTCCTTCTGGTAGTGGTGGTGCAAAAGTGCTAATAGGTGATGAAACATCTTCAGATTCTGATAAATATTGTAAGACTGAAACCACAAATATTGAGTTATTAAAAAAGTATCAAGATAGCTGAAAAAATATAATTGATATTCTCTGTATTGCTAATTACCTCTTTTGGGCGAATCTCTTGTGATATTATCGAGTGCATAATTAGACTTCCACTCTTCATCGTCAGAGTGATTGTCATTAATCTTGTTCTCTTTATTTAAAGAAGCATTAGATCCTAAACCAACGAACACAGCTTTTGACGAATGTGCTGCTTCCTCTGCTCTGTTCAATAAATCTTTTTCAAACCTAAAGTACATATACATATATATAAATTATATCCAATTTGTTAACTATAAATTTGATTTATATTCTACAAAATAGTTATGTTTAAAATATATGTACCAGTTAAGGGATCGTCTACGCCTTATACACATTGCATAAACAAGAACTGCTGAAATAGCTCCTGTTGCAGCTCCAACTGTCCCCAAAACAGCAACAATCCCAATGCCATGAACATCCATTTTCAATTTAAGCTCCAAGCATATTAAATTTACAATCCTGTATATATAGTTTCATTTTTATGTAGTGAAAGTAAATTATACTAACACTTTATTTAATCGGTATATGTACTTACCCATTTTTCTATGTCATTTCTCTTGTACACTTTTATTGAATTATGCGATAAGTAAATACACAGCATAACAACATATTGTATAGTATGAGATATACACTGAAAAGCAAATATTATACTTGAAAAATTACATGTATTCAAGGTACTGTATGTTTTCGTATAAACATATGGACGCGTATATAATACAAGGACAAGTGAAAACAACGAAAGCAAACGGTATATTTATTTTTAACCAAAACAAATCAATATCTACCATTTTTATGCCTATTTCCACATATATGACTATAATTTTTCATTGTATACCTTTCTGCACAACACTATTGATTCTCGTCCTGCGTGTTCAACTATAAGGGTAGATCGAGATTCAAAGATTACCGCATCCACGCATGATCCTTTAACTACACCATGTTCTTAAAGGGATAAAAAGTTATTGCAAAGCGTCCTCGTTGCAGTACGCGCATGATCTTTCGTAATAATCCAATTTTTAATAACGAATAACTTATTTAATTTCTCGCAATCCATTACGCCGCCTACATTTTCCTATTATTTTAACCTGTAGAGTCATCCCTTGAAGCATCTCTTGAAAGGATGATTATCTATATATATAATCTCTATAGAACAATGTGAAAATATGATCAAACAAATATTTAAATTTTTATTCATATGTGTGATTTATTTTATGCTTATACAGATTATTATATTTAACCAACATACTTTGAATAGAGCCTAAATAAAATTCATTGTAATTTAAACATTAGGTTTTCTCAGGAAATAAATAGAAAGGTCCATATAGCACAAACGTTAAATTTGAATTATGCATTATTAAAGTATGCATTACTCTTTAATTATCTTGTTATATACTATTTAGTAGAGGTGTGTGAGAACTTGAAAATGTCTCGAAAATTGCAGGATTCTCGAATGTATCGGATACCCCACATTTCCATTTACTTTTTGAAGAAGTAAAAATGATAGGTAAGGCGGTAATACGAGTTTTGAAATACCCGCCATTATTTTGTGCTGTGCAAAGCTTCGAAAAGGATGTATCAGAAAAGTAATGTATGAAGAGCGTGTATATATATGCATCTATATGTTATTTTCAATTTACTAAAATTGTTAAAAATAGGAATAAATTTTTATACGGTTTCTGTGTCTTGTAACGACGAAGAAAATTTTTATTTTGCATAAAATGATCTGCAGTATAGTCATAACAGATCTCGGTAGAGGGCGTTCGGGTCGTATTCACAAAACTATATTTGAATGTCCATCATTCGCAATCATTCATCAGTGTTCGTACTGTACGCTGGTTAACAAAAATGGCAAGCAAAAGGATTATTGGGCTTGTTAGAACTCCTAATAAAGCCTCGAATTTTGCAAGTATATTAACTAGAAATGCAAGTAGCGATACTTCTAACAAAGTGACGCACACGGGCCAGGTAAAAGTTCACATTGCTTAAAAATACTACGATAAAATAGAAATATTTTCTTTTTCTTTAAACAATTGTTTTGTAACAGCTATACGACGAAGACGATTATCGTAACGTAAGGTTTGCAAACAGACCAAAAGAAGTAAATGACAATTGGGCTATTCAACTGATAGCAGAAACCCCACCGACACCTACAAAAGCCAGGATTGTGGCTTGCAATGGTGGTGGTGGACCTTTGGGACATCCAAAAGTTTATATTAATTTAGTAAGGATTTTTTTTGTTTATTTATTTTATGTCGCAAAGAAACATTGTATTCGGTAAAGTTACCGATGATATGGGTCCTTACCGATTTCGATGACCTTCAAATATGTTATAAAACTAGACATTTCGAATAACTTTTTCCATTAAACAGTTGGCGGTCGGCTTTAGTTTCGGAGATATTAGCAAAAAACTTTTGTAAGCTTGAGTTAGGTCTGGGTTAGGTATATGCTAATATCTCGGAATATGGTAAGAAAACTTGACTTGTAAATACTGGTTTAAATTTCATCCCCAAATCGAAACCTGCTTACGAGTTTCTGACGCACGAAACAGTGTTTGCTATCAAGAACACTCGTATCAATTTACTAGTAAAGTTTTTTGCAAACATCTTGTAAACTAAAGACTACCGCCATAAACTTTAACGAGAAATGTTGTTCAGAATGAGGTCTTGATTATATAAAGATCTTTGAAATCAGAGAGGAGGTAGTACATCGACCTCACGGATTTACAAATAAAGTTTCTTGCAATTATCTTGTAAACAAAAGGCAACTGCCAAAACTTTAAAGGAGAATGTTGTTCATTGAAATTGAAGAAGACCCACATCATCAGCAACTTTACCTTACATTCATCTAATATGCATAAGAGTGAGATATAAATATTTGAAATGAATATTTTAGGACAAACCTGGAGACCATAGCTGTGGATATTGTGGATTACGCTTTTACAAGGAAGATCACCACTAAACCATGTATTTTATATAGTACAATTGGTAGCAATAAACTGTGAATCTTGTAAATATGTTAAAAAATATTTATTATGATCAATGTTAGAAATATAATGTATAATAATCTATATTCATCTTGAGACTTTTTAATTCCAACTTAATGGTAATCTTTATTCAGCGAAACTTCGTGTCTATTGTGATCACATTTAAATAACTTCCGTGTGTATGTTACAAAGCTGTTTTATGACTGTTCATACCCAATGGTATTGCTTGTAGTTCAGTTTTCATACAAAGAAACTCACCACAAACGCACATTATGCTAAGAGACACAATGTTTAAACACCACCAACTAAAAGTTGATGGGAAACTTGCATTGTACACCCAACAACACAACAAATGTATTAAGTGTGCTGTACACGCGAAATCCATGCATTGCTTTGTTCTTTGCACCAACCACCATAATGTGAACGCGCCGACTAGCGAATTTAAAATGAAAATAACTATAGTGAGTTGACCAGCAAAATCTCGAACATGTATTTCCTTATAATGAAAAGCATAATCTAATGACTTTGTTGATCCAAGGAACGTAGCGATAATCCAGATCCATAGTGCGAGACAGAAATACATGACAGATTGAACAGCTACTATTTGAGATATTATAAGGAAAGGATCCCATATTGTTTTGCGAAATTGTCCTGATATATTATTCATTGCGGTTGATGTTTAAAATTTTTACATCTATTTATAAAGAGTAGGAATCTTCATTGTCTTGTCCATTTTGTACTGTATTATTATTTTGATTCTTCTTCGAATCTAAAAGTAAAAATAGAACATGGATATTATGCGAGCATATATAACTATTAACCCTTTGCACTCCGAATTATGTTTCATAATTTTGTTGCCAACAACTCGCTACTATTTTAAGTGTTTTATTTGAAATTTAATTCAAAGGACAGTTCCTGGACTGCTATTATTTTAAACAATTTTGTTTACTTTATACTTGTTTTTAACTACAAAATACGACTTAAATAAATAAAGAAAGAACCAAATACAAATAAAAACACGTTTCATCTACATTTTCTTTTCCCTGATGTTGAGTCACACTCGACAAAAGAGTACGAAGGGTTAACGAAGTAAACATTTTCAATTAAAAGATAATATGTGTTCAAGAAATGATAACATTATTTTTATAAACATATGTACAATTACTGGACATTATTCATTGTAATTGTTTTGTACATTAACAAATTAACCTATATATATGCTTCTATAGTAATAACTTGTAACGATGTATAATATGTTATGACATTTTTATAGAGAATATTAATTATAATGAATTTTATAAGAAAGATGTATACATTATCAATATATTTGTGAAATAAGAAATTATTAGAAAAATGTTTTGGACATTACCACATGGATATATCAATATGGTAATATTATTCCAAACTGATCACTATATACACATACACATAATCATGTCATTTGTAAAATATTCCTTCGGTTTCTTTCAACAAAGCTAAAATAATTACAAATGAACTGCAATGTCTAAATCAGCTGATGCGATCAAATTTTGTGTAGCATAGATGTCACTAGACTAACCAACTTCATACTGATACATAGATATGTCTGTTCGCTTCAAAGTACTTCGTAAATTTACGAAAATATGACGTAATTTCACTTGTCTCGCGAGTAATAGCAACGGTGCATGAAGGAATGCCACTCTGGAATTTTATTCGTGATATATTTCTTGGAAGAAATTCGGATGAACCCAGAAACAGAGGGTAATGTTTATTAAAAATTTGTAACCATAAGTTAAAAATGTCAGTTCCATATGATAATGTTATTTTGACAGTTCCAATGTGTTGCTTGTTTCTTGAGTTTGGTAAACAGGTGTATTTATACTTTAAATATAAATTTATGATATATTTCAGGTTCTTCGAAGACCAAGATAAGTTTGACAGAGACAGTTTTAGAAATCCAATTTGGCAAAATGATGAAGACGATGATGACATGGAAGATTTTAGGTAATTTAAATTTTTATATAGTATACCTAAAATCTAATTTTATACATTTTGCATATAGCTTAGAACATTGTATATTTCAAAACATTTGCAATTAATAAGTAAGTAACTTACACCTATGAATTATAGGCATTCCAGGGGAGGTATTCACTTCCGTATTTTCAGTGATCCCCTAGAAATTACAAGACATTTTGAATCGCAAATGGATAATTTATTAAAAAGCTTTTTCTTTGGATTTCATCATGAAGGTATTTTTGTTTTATTTTTATATGTTGATGTATAAAAAGGTAATTATAATTCTTTATTTATTATATATATCTTTTTAGATCCTAATATGTTTCCACCTGCACTTCCATTTACAACTCCGCAAGAAGAGAATTTACGTGACAAAATGTTAAAGCCTCATAGCGACAATTCTGAAGTGACACCAAAGTTGGATGCAGATTTGGATGGCAAGTTAGTATTACAATACATGATACAATAAAACATTTGGCATGTGAATATTAGCACCGACAAGGTATTAGGATAGACCTATCATCCGATGTATTTTTGCAGCTCACTTTTGTGGGGTCACGTAGCTCCATTACCATCTGCATTTCGCCTATTCGCATGGAAATGAAGCGATCCAGCATGCGAAATAACAATTCCGAACAGAAATAGACTTATTTATTTATTTGTAGCACGAAAATTCTGGCATAAACTCGTCTAAATCGTGTGAAATGAAAATGGTAATGGAGTTACATGGCCCCTGAAAAGTGAGCCGCAAAAATATGATGATAGGTCTATCCTTATACCTCGTATATCCTCTATCTGTCGTCAATGATATTAGTAAGAACAAAAATATTTCTTGTTAATGTTGTATATTATAATGTTGTTAATTTCTTGTAATGAACAGAGTAACAGTGGACAATTTTTCTAATACATGGGACAAGTATAATGAGCCAGCTAAGTATAAATCATCGGCAACAGTTGTAATGCAAAGGAAAGAGTTTACACGTAAACCTGATGGCACGATAGAACAAAAACGAATAATTAAAGATAATGATGGAAACGAAGAAATAACTGTATCACGACAAATTGGTGATAAATTACATACTATTACCACGAAAAAAGATAAAGATGGTGTGGAAACTAAAACAGAAGACCTGGTTAATATCGATAAAAGTAAGTAGAAAAAAATGTAGAAATATAAGGTCACAAATTACATGTTCATTATTATATGTAATAATATGGGTTTCAGATGATGTAACAGGAAACCACTGGTTATTTCCAAAGGACGACAATATTAATTTTCCTAATATAAGTCTTTTTCCTTGGAAACATTTTTTTAAGCCAGATCCAAAATTGTAGTTAAATACAGTGAAACTAACAGTTTTTCTGTAGATAAAATATTGATAAGTGGCTAATGGTATAGTTCTTTTCATGCATTAAAATTAAATTTTTAAATTTAGTCTTTTGCATTAGCCCTCACCCCCTAAACTTAATTAACTTTATTGCAGCAAAATGTGTTCTATATTATTCTATATTTTTATATCAGTTTCGAGACTAGAAATCCCTAATCTACTGTGATTCATTACAAAATTAAAATTACAATACATCTACTATCACTGTCCTTTACAATTCACCATGACAATTTACTTCAGTGCTAGGATGGGATATTGTATGCTACTGCATGTATACTATTTATACTGTATAAAACAAAACTTAAAATATTGATTACGATAGCAAGATAAATAAAATTAATAAAAAAAGTGATTTTAATAGTTTAATTACGCAGCGACCTTATTTATTCAGCAAAAATGTTCGCACATGTTGTACAATTTAAATTATAATTTTTAATTATATATTGTGTAGTAGATATACGAAATCGCGGCCTTCTCGAAAGGACAAATAAAAATAAAATAATGTTCCTCGAAAGTACTGCTTCCGCCAATAATTGTTATACATACAAGAATCGAAAGTATAAATAACGCTATAAAATACAATGCATATTATAATGACGCAATATGTACAAAGCTCTTCCTTTTCTTCCGGTTTAAGTTTAATTGTTTCTTCATTACCGCCCTCTACGTCCGTTTATTTTATCGTTACATCCGGTGTTGGTGGCCTCTACGCGCCATTTTCTCTTCACGTCTGGCATCCCTGGCAATGCCAGCCTGGCCTGGCATCACTGTACATCACTGTATGCGACGCTAACGAAAACGTCATAACGTGACTTTAAGGAGGAATTCTATAATCTTTTTACGGTCTTTATCATGGAAAGTCCGAAACGTGTATCTACGTCCGTGCTCTCGATCGAGCAAAAGATAGAAATTCTGCGGCATTTAGAGTGCGGCATTTCCGTGTCAAGAATTGCCAATGAATATAATATCCATCCGAGCACGGTGCGAAAAATTCGTCGACGGGGAATGCCTGCGTTCCAGGGTATTGATGTACGAACAAGAAAGAGGATTCGTAAGCCAGTATACGAAGATTTAGATATAAAATTATATTTATGGTTCGTTCAATCAAAGACCCTGGGAATTCCAATTACTGATCTTTTGTTGCAAGAGAAGGCGCTTCAGATAAGTCAGGAACTCGGAAGTTCGTCTTCGTTCAAAGCAAGTCACGGCTGGCTTTGGAAGTTTAAAAATCGGCATAATATACGTTTGTTAAGCCCCTCTTCTGAGAGAGAATGCATGGACGAGCCAGCTGCCGAGAATTTCACGAAAGAGTTTCACAAGAAGGTCGAAAGAGATGAACTACAATGGGAGCATATTTACAACATGAGCGAATCGGGACTTATATGGAAAGCAATCCCGGCGAAATCGTTGTTGCATTGCGTGGAACAAAAGCTCGAAGGGAAAAAGTTACGAAAAGATCGTGTAATCGTATGTTTGTGTACGAACGCGACTGGTACGCATAAATTAAAACCAGTCATCATCAATAAATTTAGGAATCCAAGAGCATTAAAGTATTACAGAACTCAGATGCCAGTCGTATATAAATCTCAACTCGGAGGGTCGATGGATCAGGGAACATTTATGGACTGGTATGTAAATGATTTCAAGACTGCTGTGCAAAGATACCAACTAGAGCACGGTATACATGAAAAAGTTGTACTCGTATTGGACGATTGTTGGAGGCATAAATTGGTTTCAACAGAACGCCGTATAGATGATCAATTTCAGATTGTGTTTTTACCTCCGCACACCACCACCCTCCTACAGCCGATGAATCAAGGCATAATAACTAAAGTAAAAAAAGCATTTAGACATAAAATGTTGCGTCGGTTAATAGCATCGAATGGATTAAAGGAATTTTATAGCAAATACACAATCAAAGATTGTATACAATTATTGCATGAATCATGGATAGAACTTAGCCCTAGAATAATTAGAAATTGTTGGAATAATATTAGAAAATCTTCCGAAGAAGTAACAATGAAACAAGAGCCTATTGAACAAGACGAAGGGGATGAAATGTTAGAGGAAGTAGGTGCTACGTATGGTGATAACAAAGAGTATGTTCATAGTATTATATCTGCAATGACAGAACCTGACATGAATAGTTCTGATGATGAGACTCAAGTTGAAGAAGGTGGGGAAGTATATGTGGAGGAAAGAGAAGAAGAACAAGAGTTAGAGAAAGAAGAAGAACATGAACAAGAACTAGGGGAAGAAATGAATGGACACAATATCTCTGTACACGATGCAAATATGTATAGAGAAAATGATATTCAGTTCGAGATAACGCAAGCTTTTGAAATTTTGAAGAGGCATGCAGTAACGAGACCACAATATTTGAAGACTTTATTACACGGTTTAAAACAAGCATTGGTTAGAGAAGGAATCTTGAAAACTAATAAAAGCACATAGAATGCAGCGTGTAAGATTTTATTTTCTCAATTCATCTTGGAATCATTTAAATTTTACATGTTTTATATACGTGATTTGCAGGACTAGTGGGAGCTATTGAGAAGATATTTTTCATGAAATAATGCATAGCTGAAAACAATTTTTTCAAAACACGAGGTCCAAGTTATTATTCTGAATTCATTTATTTAATGACAATCGTCAGTCTTAGTTAACAACTTTCCATCGAGTTTACCCATTTATTCTATGTTGTAGATACTATAAATGAGCCGTTATTTTTGAAAGTAGTATAAGTCCGTTTATTCATACATTGACATATTACGGGTTTGTGTTTGGATCAACACAGTTTCGTTTCCAGAATTGCAAGAGTGCAGGATGCACCTTCTCATTTCTGTATAATGCAAAGATGGGGTTTTTCAGTAGTCAAAAAGGCTAGATAAATGATCAATCTAGGCCGCGATTGCTCTCAAAAGTCCTATTTTTACGTTTACAGCATATAGTTGTCACAGCTTTATGAAAATAGCTGCATGCGCAACCTTTATGCTTCCGAATAATGCAAGTTACGCCTCATAAACGTAAAAAATAGGATTTTTGAGGGCGACCGCGGCCTAGATTGATCTTTTATCTAGCGCTTTTCACTACTAAAAAACCCCATCTTTGTATTATCGAGAAATGAGAAGGCGCATCCCGTATCCTTGCAATTCTGAAAACGAGTCTACCCCCTTAACTTATTTTTCTCCAAAAGTGGACTTATACCGCTTTAAAAAAAACTGGCTCAAATATTGATATCGAAATGGAAAAATTAATCCATACATGAGGATAACAATGCTCAAAATTTATTTGAAGCCCATCCATAAAGATTTATGTAAGTCAGACATTACAGTAAACATTGAGATAATTAATAGAAAATTATAACATAATTTATTATCTGGAATGTAATTTACAGTTTAGAAACACAAGAATACATCGTGGATGTGGCTGTGGATTGCTGTTCAAGAACAGTGTTGGATGAAAACAATGATTAGGATATAATTAATTAATATATTTATCTAAATTAATTTATTTCAGATAGTACCTCGCGTCATACAGGTTTGGATAAGTATTATGTTATTATTTGTATTTATTCGTGTTAAATAAAAACTAAAAAATTACAAACTATTACAAAATTTTAATTTATTACAAAAAGACAATTACAAAATTTTAATGTTTGAATTAGTATCCCGATAAATAGAGTGATTGTTTAAATTTGTTAAACATCTATAGTTCGCTAATATAGTAGCGCGTAGAGATTAGGTCAGTATACAGTATGGTTGATGATGTATTTGGATTTTTAATCATTCAAAACTGCAATTTGATACCTTTTAATCTCATCATATTTTGTCCGTCAATAAATCCAATTGTTTGTATCAATAATTTTTTAAATGGAGCATGGTAGTTCACATGTTTACATATACACACCGGTAGTACTAAAATATCTCGGAAGAGGGTATTCGCGCCGTTTATTTACTTTTCATATGTACAATACTTACAATTTGACTTTGACATTTGGCAAGTTCGATTTTACTTAATTAGAAATTTCGATGTAAAAATGACACCAAGTTCTACTAAACAATACTTCGTGTATTCTAATTTATTGATCATTTTAATTCTTCAAAATGTAGTGGTTTGCCAGGAATTAAATGTTGAAATTTCATTAACGACAAAGGGAGAAGGATTTCATAGGTTAGATAGTAGCAACTTTATTATACATACGTTATAGCATTTTTGGATGTTCTGTTTTTAAAATGATAATGTGTTGTTTTAAAGTGATTGTTGTTTCTAAAATGCCAATTTTAAATTATAGTATTATAATTATATTAAATCAATTATTTATATAAGTATCTATTGTCTTTTAACTTTAATACAATCATTTTACAGGTTTTTAATGTATGAAATAAATTTTAATGATTTAATCGATGACTGTTATATTGCGCTTTATTTACGATTACCACCTGCCTTATACACTAGTATAGATGAACTTAATGATGTAAAACGATTAGAAAGCGTAAGTAACTAAATTATCATTCCAACGATGGTTGAAATTTGATGCTTGAATGCTTGTTGAAAATTGATGACGAGAGTTCTTATTATTTTTATTCTTTTAATTTATATTACAATTCATTACATTTTAGAGTACTATGTGTGCTGCAGGAGAAACTAATGTTGAATTCTTTATGGAGAAAGCAGACTTTCAACATGTAACGATTTGTTCACCTTTGACTAGCAAGAAATTTCATTTCAACTTCCCTATTCACCAGCGTTATCAGTACGCTAGTGGTACTAATGAATATGTGAATGTTACTTTGCCAAAACCAAATTTACTTTTGGGTTGTAAAAATAGAATCAAGAAATACAGGATTTCTACAATTGACTTGTGTTCTCCCTGTGTAGAAGTTGCAAATAAATGGAGAGAGATTCCATATGTTATGGTAAATAGTAAATCTAGTCATATAAAATCACTTTATTTCTTAATTTGCTATATTAGAATATATTTCAAACTTTACACACTTTTTTTCAGGACAGTGAAAATGTTACATGGCCAATACCTGTTGGTAACTCATCTATATTAACTACAGTCACCTACACTACACTGCTATCAACATTTTTAGGTTCATTGTTCCTTATGCGAACAATTTGTAGATCCGCATTTGTTAGACACAAGAAGGAAGAATAATATATACACAACTAATAATATAATACAATCGGAAAGTTCATGTCTAATATTTGTGAGTAATGCAGACATTTTTTATATTGAAAATAAACAGGAATTTGATTGATTTTTACTGAAATTTTTGTTTCATTATTGTTAACATATTCACATTTATAATTAGCACATGGCATGGTACATAAAGGTAATAATCTAGGCTTTTTCTTAATCTTATAGTACGATAATTTTTATTAGCAGCTTCTTTTATAACTAAACAAAATGTCCTCTGTTCATTTTAATTTAATATAACTTTCATTTTTCATATCTAATCTTCTTTTCCTCGTATCTGTTTATTAATTTTGATAATATTAGGTCAGTTTGAATCGTGGTACTTTCCCTCTGCATAGTAGACATACCAACATTTCAAAATATAAAATACAATTTCGTAGTCAATTTTTGTAAATATGTAAATAATTTTGTTCGGCAGTGTAGACAGATTTGTTTTGTGAGTTTAAATTCAAATATGTAAATGATATTGATATCTATCTTTTTATTCAACATATCTTGTTGAAAATGAATCTGAAAATGAAACCAGCCCTAAGTTCTTGAGCTCACCACACAGCGCTGCAATAAAGACAAATTCTCGTTTGCTTCTCTGATTGGTAGAATACAGTGATGAGTACATGAATGCACTAGTTAGTTTACCAATCAATAATTAGTACTTGCGTGGATTTGTGGTAATGTGGACAAAAGTTTATGCCGGCTTCCACACTGGCATCTGCCATACCACAATCACAACTTTGAAACGTGGATCTGCCGACGCAGATTCGTTTACACAAAGGAGACGTATGGGACATTTAAAATAATTGTTAAATATGGAGTACATATACCGGTTACCGTTCACAGTCTTGGAAGTACCCAATTTAAAGTTAAAAAGACCGTCATGGTTTGTGAAACCGAGTGCTATGGTTGTCTTTTCATTCATACTTTTATCGTATTTCCTAGTAACAGGAGGTTAGAATTGTAATATATATATAAAAATGCTTCTAACAATTTTCTTTCCGTATATAACATTTATGAAATTTATTTTGCTAAAGGTATTATATACGATGTAATTGTGGAACCACCAAGCGTAGGATCAACAACCGATGAGCATGGACATACCCGACCTGTACGTAAGCCTAATAAACGAAAGTTCATAGCATTTGTAAATTAAAATTGAAAGCTAAAATTCAGATATTTATTCATAGATTTATTCAATGGCATATTTTTACATTTTGCTATTTTTGAGGTAACTTCTCGTATTATTGAATAAGCGTATGAATAAATACCTTAATTTTATCTTTGATTCTTGATTTGAAAACGCTACGAACTTTCTTTCCAACCCAATACTTCTAGCAGCTATGCTGTAACAACTATGCATTTATTGCATTCTAGGTAGCATTTATGCCGTATCGTGTAAATGGCCAATACATCATGGAAGGACTAGCTTCTAGTTTCTTGTTTACGTTAGGAGGAATTGGCTTTATAGTACTTGATCAAACACATAATCCATCAACTCCAAAATTAAACAGGATTTTATTAATATGTGTTGGATTTATCAGTGTTATCGTGTCATTTGCTACCTGCTGGATTTTCATGAGAATGAAGCTACCGTAAGATTAAAATGAGAATATTTTTTGTTAGTTGTATAAAATATACAAGATACAGTATATTACAAAATGAGTAGTAACAGCTCTGTTTGCCAGTTGTGACAACTCATGAGTAGACAGCGGATTTTATGCATTTATGGCAAGAATGAGTAGGTGTAATTTAAAAGAGTGAAAACGTTCGAAGAATTTAAAAATACTATTATATTATTTTCAACCTGTTAGACATATTGAGAAAGAAAATAAATTTGTATATCACTCCAGTTTGTTGCAATTCCGGTGGAAAATTTTTATTTTGCATAAATATCCGCTGTCTACTCATGAAATACCCAGGTATTTTTGTTCTTTCTGGGTATCTCATGGGTACTTGGGTATCCGTGTATCTCACATACTCTGGCGAAGGTACTAGCTCTATTGCTTATGTACTTATGTTGGTAAAATAATAATGTTAACCATGTTTCTTTTTAGGGGATACCTGCAGTCATAATATTAATCTACAGCACTATTCACATTTTACATGTGAACAATATAACATATTGTGAGTCAAGTGTATTACATTATTCCATCGCATATTAGGGATACTAAAACTAAAAGGAATGCAATTTGTACATAAAATGATAATAAAAATATTTTTCAAATATCTATAAAAAAAAGAACGAATTGTTGTGCTAATCTTTTTCTCTTATCCTACTTTATTGAAGTTCTTTATAAGAAAAATGACAACATAAAAGAATTTCAAATTCGTATTATACATACTTAAATGTGCGTGTGTATTGAAATTTTCATTTAAATAAAAACATAAATAACAAAGAATTGAAGAGGTATATGAAACACTCGGAAAAATTTTCAGAGTTTTATGCTGTACTTCTGTATTACATACGTTGTAATGTTGACCTCGAAACTCTCGGGCAACAGAGTTAAGAATAGAAGTCACATTCGACTGCAACAATGTAACACTGTACAATGTATCGGTTTATAGGTACTACATACACATACAGAAAAAATTGATATTATATTGCATAATGTGTATCACTTATTGTTTCATTTTTTAAAATGATTATTCATAAGTCAAGCTTAGAAATTTTCAACTTTTGTACAGAATTAAAAAAGTTCAATATTTTTTATTTTATATACGATGTAAAAATTGAGGTATTTTTGTTTGTTTTTAGTATTATTTTCAAAATTATTAAAAATGGTTTTTTATTCATTCCTTTACTACAATATGTAATTATTCCTATTGGGAAATTAAATATCCCCATATTTCTCATGATAACGGTTATCATGACAGGAAGTATTCATTTTTTAATTTACTGTGAATATCCGATTTTAGCGACATACACGTTGAAACGTCATTCGTAGTGTATCGTTATGTATAAGATAGTTTAAATGATTTGTAATAAAAAGTCTGCTAAATTTTTTTATTTAAATACAATCTAAATTATCATTTATATGGTTTTTTGAAAAAATTACGGACATCATTCTGAAAATTTTTATAAGAAATCATTAAGGGAACGTATAAACATGTCCACTATTACGTTATTGTGCATAATATTACAACCGAGCCAAATTCAAGCCGAGAAAGATGACTCAAGCCTCAAGGCTTCGTTGAGTTCGCTTTGCGGTCGACGTTGGCCCGGTTTATCTCCGGCCAATTCCGAAATAATCTTAGATTCGGTCTCTCCTGCTCTTACATCGAGGCCTATCGTCTCGGACTCCGTTATCTTTTCCTTGTTTTCTCCGCGCACGCATCTTTAATATAACTATTAACGTATTTGGTTATATGATTGAGTTGTTAAGCAGTAATTTACGAACGAGGATTTCTTGTGCAAAATATATAAAAAATGTGGAGGACGAATTTTAATTGAAGCTGTTTCTGAAAAAATTAAGTCTGAAAAGTCTCCGGTTATGCGTGTATTAAATAGTATTCGGAAGAAGTAGAAACGGTGAGCCATGAACAGACACGTCAGCTCAGACCTGTCGTTCTACTTCGCCCTATATGTGCAATAGTGATGATTTAAATACTTAGGATACAGCAAATAATAATATATAAAATTACAATATAAACACGATATATAAAACTATTTTTTGGTATGACTTATTAAGTTTTTAAATATTCAAATAATTTTCGATTTATTCCGAGGGGTAGAGGAAGTATTGGATAGTTGAAAAACGATGAAAATTATATAACTACATAATTAGAAAACGTTTGTAGAATTTTGTTTATGATAAGAGAGTATGGTGAAGAATTACGCAAAAGTAGTCTGGGATCATAATTTTTAAATCCGAAAATACAAGATGATATTATATAGTGGAAACTAAATGTACATTATACGCACTGTTGAGGTTATGTAAACGTTTTTCGTTGTTTGTATCAAAGCACAAGTAATTTATTAAGTGTAGAATAAAAATACGTAATGGTTATGTTCTTTAACAAAAATAAAACTATTTAATTGCAGCGATATAAGAAGGATTAAAATGAATTTTCAATAACATCATAAATATACTTTGCGAGGCGTGAAACTATCTTGAACCGGAAGTCGTAATCTAAATGGCGCGCAGAAATGACGTCAATCACCTGCTTTGTTATGCGGTAACCAGACTCTTCAAATAAAGAGCGGGTAAATCGAATTGCAATAATAATATTTTCCTTATAATTAAATTCGGTAGACCAAAAACAACGAAATCAAAAATGGTATGTAGTGAAGGGATAATGAAGAAGTTACGACACATGACAGAGATGAATTGAACATCGGTTAATTGTTATGGAAAACATCTCTCTCTCTCTCTCTCTCTCTCTCTCTCTCTCTCTCTCTCTCTCTATATATATATATATATATATATATATATATATATATATGTATATACATAACAGACATATATAACAGACATTCTTATCAAAAAGTTATGACAAAAATGAGTAGGCGTAATTCGAGACAGTAAAAACACTCGACGAATTTAAAGACACTGTTATCATATTTTCAACCTATTAAACATATTAAGAAGGAAAATATATTTTTATTTCATTTCATTTTATTGTAATTCAGGTAGAAAATTTTTATTTCGCATAAAGATCCGCTGTCTGTAGTTATCACTGATTAAAAATGTTCCTAGAACGCGGCAACCCACTCAACAGGGGAGTATGTTGGGTAAATGGCGGAGGCGGTTTTTTTTAAAAAAATATATTTCGATACCACGCATACTAACTTGGAAAAATCAAACAATTTTTAATGGCAGGCCAATATTTTGCAGTACGCTCGATTTGTAATACAATAGGGTTGCGTTTACAATAAAAAAGAAGAACATCTTGTTCTTAGCTCTCGTAACGGTTGCAATGCTACGTAATGCAATTACGTTGGATCAGGTCAGTCTGACGTTATATTACGTAGCGCAGTCGAAAAATGCTGACTAGCGCGCTTAGCATTCCGCGGTCACTGCCCGCGGCTCTTGGCCTACTGACAGGCGCATATGTATAAAACGTGTTAATTTTGCAGCACATCAATTCGACTACATGGCAGGATCGATCACAATTTTCTAAATTCGTTTGATTACTAACTGTGTTGCCAGGCTTTCCAGTATACCCGAAGTCTTCTATTTAGGGAAGCGAACTTTGACAAAGCGCAATAAACGAGATCCATGGCTTACGCAAGCTGCAGTTGTCAATCAGTTGGTTGTCTGTCAGGAAACTGCGAGAAAACGCTAACTTCTAGACAGTTCAGGACCCTCTTACCTAATAGATACCTTAGACGACGTGCCTGGGGTCTATGAAACAATTTAGAGCTCACTATATTATACAGGGTGGTATAGCAATCATGGTATAAATAGGAAAGGGGTGGCTCTATTTTAAAAAATAAGCTACATATAGGCTACGGTCTATGAACAACATTTAGAGCTCACTACTATACAGGGTGTCTCAGTATTTATGGTATAAATAGGGAAGGGATGAGCCTATTGTAAAAAGATAACTGACAATAGGCTAGGGATTATGAACAAAATTTGGAGCTCACTATCTATTGTTCAAGGTGTAAAAAAGAGATGAGCCTGTTTTAAAAAAATACATTGACAATAGATTAGGGTCTACAAACAAAAGTTAGAGCTCATTATTATACAAGGTGTCTCGGTATCCGTAGTAGAAATAGGAGAAAGGGGTGGTTGCATTTAAAAAAATAAGGTACACAGAGATTAGGGTTTATGAACAAAATGAACAAAAAACAGGTCACTATTATACAGGATGTCTCAGTATTCAAGGTAAAAGAGGAAAAAGATGAGCATGTGTTACAAAATAAATTGAAAATAGATTAGGTTAGAGGTTATAAACAAAAGTTAGAGCTTATTATTATACAGGGTGTCTCGGTATCCGTAGTAGAAATAGGAGAAAGGGGTGGTTGCATATTAAAAAAATAAGGTACACAGACATTAGGGTTTATGAACAAAATGAACAAAAAACAGGTCACTATTATACAGGATGTCTCAATATTCAAGGTAAAATAGGAAAAAGATGAGCATGTGTTACAAAATAAATTGAAAATAGATTAGGTTAGAGGTTATAAACAAAAGTTAGAGCTTATTATTATACAGGGTGTCTCGGTATCCGTAGTACAAATAGGAAAGGGGTGGTTCTATTTAGAAAAATAAGCTACATATAGGCTAGAGTCTATGAACAGCATTTAGAGTTCACTATTATACAGGGTGTCTCGGTATTTATGATATAAGTAGGAAAGGGATGAACCTACTGTAAAAAATAAACTGAAAATAGCCTAGGGTCTATGAACAAAATTTAGGGCTCACTATTATACAGGGTGTTTCGGTATTTATGGTAAAAATAGAAAAGAGGTGTTCTATTTAAAAAAATAAGCCGCAAATAGACTAAGGTCTATGAACAAAATTTAGAGCTTATACACGGTGTCTCAGTATTCATTCATGATATAAATAGGAAAGGAGTGGTTCTATTTAAAAAAATAAGCTGAAAATAGACTAGATGAGTCTATGAAAAAAGATGTAGACCCAACAATTATAGAGGGTGTCTCGGTATAAATATTGAGAGGATAATTCTAATTAAAAAAATAAACTGAAAATAGGATGTAAAATTGTTTTTGGCGGCTAATCTTCTTTCAAGAGGGACGGTCTTATAATTTGTCCAATACAGTGTTATATAATATCATAGTAACTCTTATGACAATTGTTAGACGGCTTTTTATTAAGTTTTCGATGTGCGTACATTATGAATCGTTCAAATGAAATATTTTTATATAAAATAACATTTATATAGACTGCAAACATCGCATAAGACGACTGTGATATTGCGAGTCCTACTTGTCCGAATTAAACAATTGTATCTGTATAATAATAAAAAAATATAAATTACAATATGAAGTACAATACTAGTACTTCATATTTCATTTTGCGCGAAAAAGAGGACCAGGAGCTTATCCTTTAATCATTGTTCTACGCTGTTTCGGTGTTCACGATCGAGCGCACCTTTATATAGATTCGCCGATTAATTACACTTGAGGTTTTTATGTGCGAATGTATTGGACTTGTAAAAGGAGCGTGCGTTGTCTCAACAGTCTCGCAATAAACATCCGTATGGCATCCGCCCGCGTCAGAATCTTAATTTACCAGGCGAGTTGCGTAACCGATCTATTTTTATGCATTCCGAATCTCGCTGGTGTGTACGTATCCATAGAATTTCCAATCTTGATTAAAACAATGCCATTTGTAGCTCGCCACGCATAATAAGTATAAAATAACACCGGCGGAGACTGTGCGCAACTTATCACGGAAAGCGGAATCCGCCGACGAAATAATTCACCGCTGTGCAAACACATCGACCATGTATCGGGGTTTAGGAGACCCTAGAACTTTTTATTTTTGGATATACCTACGCCAGCTTCGCACCAACGTTTAGCCATTGCAGTTTGTCATAAAGAAAATCTTATACTTAGACGCGGCAGCGTGTTCTTACCGAAATGCTTTCGCAAATAAAGAATCAAATGCAGCAAACATTCGTTTGCCAATAAAAAGTAAACACGAAATCTTCAGCTTCCTTTACACATTAATTATGTTAGAATTGTAGGCTGTCTGTATTTATTTATTTATTGAACCAGGATAAATCTTCCTACTGGATAATACAATTATTTATTTGAACTTGATGTATCTGTTATTACTTAATTTTATTTATCAATAGAACAGAGATCTCCTTAAATGTACCCTGTGTGTTGTTAAAAATACAACGCTCTGTATTTTTATTGTATTGTACATCTGTAAATTGCTTATGGCAGTAAATATAATAATTTTATACTAGAATGGGTGTAGATACAACTGGAATAAGCAAAATACACAACACTATGGCACGCACGATGAATCATTGGCTACGAATCCTTTGGAGCAGTTACGAAAGCGAATATAAATTTTTCACGCCAGCCTGAAAAAGTTCTGGCATGACGTCAATAGTAGGTGCAAATTGGACTG
Source organism: Lasioglossum pauxillum (assembly GCA_933228785.1). Classification (NCBI taxonomy): domain Eukaryota; kingdom Metazoa; phylum Arthropoda; class Insecta; order Hymenoptera; family Halictidae; genus Lasioglossum; species Lasioglossum pauxillum. The sequence goes on from OW121704.1 coordinate 7,768,181, forward strand.
CAGTTTTCAACGTGATGCATTTCCAGGCATCTGAACAAGAAATATGAAGCTAGCTTTCTATACCAGAAAAACACGCGTTAATGAGGATATGGCTCCAAAGCTTGCAAGGGATGCAGGCGAAATGAAGCTGTACGATCTGAAATTAATGTGGTGGTGTGCTATCAGTGCCAAGTCTCGTTTAGATCTAATCTATCAAGTTTAATGAAAAACTTACTGATACGTATAAATTTGTTAATTCAATTCTGTTGGGGTTGTAGAGAGGGAGACGTTCGCTCTCGTCAAATTAATATAGGATGGCTGATTGAAGGGAACCAGTGTCTGACGATGTGTGCTGCGCGATTTACGTCACGGATATTTGACGCAATATATCCCGGTTTACACAAATGATTGTAGAAGGTTGCACGGTCGTTTCCGTTTTCCACCGATAGGACAGAAATAATTCATGTTTCCTTCGAACGCTCAGAGGGAAAATGTCGTCTCGAGGCTGCGAGTGCTCGCATCAGTTCTTCCAATTAATTTTTCTAGGAATGCAAGTAATTTCTCCAGAACGTATCACCTACCCAATCGAAATCGATATTAATATTATTGTCACTCGAATCTCACCAAACTGATATAATTTTGGTAATAGAATAGAATAGAAATGCTTTATTTTTAGCCTTCCGGCCATAAAAAGGAACTCGGTTTACAATTCAGTCTTAAGGATGTTCTGGAGGTACAATGGGAGACAAAAGTATAAGAAATTCGAAATGCATCAATACATGGCAATGAAAGCCATTCATGAGTATATTTTGCATTAAACTTTTGCGAATACTGTACCCTCTGTAGCTATATTCAACGGTCTACACTTGTCGCGTTTCCATGCTAGTGAGAGACAACACAATAAATTTGACGTTTTGTAACAGTTTATAATTTTTTTGCTCCGTACCTGTTTAGTGAATCCTAATAAATTTTGAATATAATTAATTACATAATTTTTACTACATATACAAAAAAGCTGGAGTTTCTAGTTGCGTTTTTTCAAAGTTTAAATAGGGTTTGAAGTGGAATTTTATAAATTCTCCATAAGAAGACGTGTTAAAATGTGCAAACATTAAGTTGCTATAATTCTTAAACGGTGCAGTGAATCGAACCCCAACTTTGGTAATTGCATTAATTTAGTAAGAATTATATCTTGTCAAATTTTCAAAAATTTTGTTGCGTTTTTATATACCTCCAGAACATCCTTAACTCTCTCATCCTTCCATACCTTTCACGATCCATTCATACAATTTTACTTTATAATTTTGGTAATAATGGACTGTGAATTATTTTAGGTTTAAAAATTAATTATTGTACTGATATATCGAGTGTACCAATTAGTATCTGCGGGATGTAAGGAAGAGAGAGTAACAATACTGAAGATAATAGCTAGACTGTAGACCTTTATGCATTCATGACGAAAATGAGGAAGCGGGAGATTTAAAACGTTAAAAATATTAACATAAATATTTGCATTATATTGAAATTATTAATGAAAGATTGCAACCGATTCACAACATTTTTATTTTATATAAAGATCCACGGTACAATAATAAGTGTAAACTAAATTGTCGTTTCATTAAATAAGTAATATCGATGTCATGACATTTATACGGTCAAAGTTAATGTCTTAATTATTTCTAACACGATTGTGTTACCTCTAGAATATTATAAAGACCTTGTAGACTGCACAAAAGTGGCAACTGTCCTTCTGGACGGACTGCAACATTAGCAACATTAATAAAGGCTAATCCAGGTGATTCACCGGTACGAGGTGTAAGCAGAATGAGTTATGCAATTGGAACGGATTATGTTTCTTGTTTTGTTCGAGGCGGAAGAAATTTACATAGATATAAATAGGTTTAGCTTTCTGTGACTTTAATAACTTTTGCGGGTGCAACGATGCATTTAGAATATTCCCTTTTTTCTTGAAAATATAGCTGCTCTGTTATAATATTCACGGACATTAAAATAAAATATGAATATTCTCTTGACAGCGTGCAAGTTCAATTGTTTATAGATGTGTGAAGAAACTGTTTGGGTGTTCGAACTGGCAAAAAGCTTATCTAAATTGTTTTTAATAGACTAATCCCCTTTCTGCAGAGTAACAATTTTCTAGTCGATTTTGAGGAGCAGTAGGTAGATGGAAGATAGAAAAAATAAAATTAAAGGAAATGTATTTCTACGTTTAATAAATTTAACAAGTCAGCAATTATATAAAAATATTCTTAAGTTCATGTAACGATTCGCAGCCTAATTATTAAATTGCACACTTCCAAGTGACATTCCGCTGAGTGTCAGACAATGTGAACCGTTCAAATATAACGAATGTCTAACACATTACTTCAGATTTTCAAGAATAATGTTGGACATTCATTTTATCGGACATTGGACGTGACAACGAGAAACTGTGCCAGTCCATTCCTCCGGTCCAGACACGGCTCGATTAGATACTTGTCTACCGAGTAAACTAAAAAATTGATTTATCACAAGGAACACCTAAGAGAATCTACCGACAGTGGATATCATGTAAAAAACTATTTTGTTTTAACCTATAAGATGTAAGAGAACTGTGCGATGAATTGTAAGAAAATTTTCTTGTTGTAATTCGGAATTTGTTGTTAAGAAAATGTTACCGTATGAATATGCAGGCTTCCGGGAAGATGAGGAATCGAGTGAGTGGGATTCGAACACTTTATCTCGAGATTTGTCGACTGGCCAGCCGTGCTTTATCACGGACACGTTACTCTACTTCACGTTTCCTAATCCCCTAACACTTTCTAATGATCCCACGGGCACATTTTCAATTTATATTTATGGTAAAATATAGGGAAATATGATCAGTAGGCGTATTTTATGCATTTTTCTGGTAAACATTATTTTCGACTCATTCAGTGAGAAAAGTCAATTATGTCATTGTGTAGAAACTATAGTAATCGTATCGCCCACAAAAAGATTCAAGATTATTACTAGACTGCAGACTTTATGCGTTTATAGTAAAAATAAGGGTATACATGTTGAAAGAATATCGATGTATTATTTTCAGCTTTTTATTATTATGAAAGAAGGAAGAAATATTCTACTTGGTTTCAATCTGTAGCGATTGATCTAAACAATTTTTATTTTAAATAAAGATACGCTGGCTAGTTATTACGCAAATGGTTCTTAATAAAATATAATTTTGTAAAAGCTCTTATAATTGATTATCCCTAGACTGCGGATCTTTATGTATGTACGACTTCAAGAAAATTCCACAGAATTTCATACGATTTTTATCTATTTCAGATCTCCATAAAGGCTATTATGCCGAATTATCAATTACCAGATGTTAATTACAGTTAATATTCATTATCACTGAAAATAATATTTTACTAGTTCCCACTTTCTTGAAATTGTCCTGCAAAAATTAAAAATTGCATAAACATCCGAATTGTTACGGTGAATTGTGTAATTGTAATTGAAAGATCGATTACAAGGCAGTGGTAATGTTTTTTAAGGTATGTTCTATGAATCAGAGTAATACTAACGACACGGTCATTCATTATTGTCCCATTCTGCGCATAGGGGATTAAAAGCGCCAACTAGATATAAACGCCTATTAGGATATGAATCAAGAATTTCCACACTTGCGACTGCCAGAGGAGGCACACGCGGAATGTAAACAGCTGCGAACGTAATGAATGTTCATCGAAATGGCAGTCTTCTGGAATAATTGTGTCTGACAACGCATTCGTGGCAGCGATAAGAATTCCATTCAGTCTAGAAAAATGGCTAATAGATCGATTATTATGATAGATGTCCCATCCGAGAATATAGCAATCGCGTACTGCATACTACGCCATTTTCCTGAATATTAGGAGGAGTAGTTTATATTAATAAAAATAGACAGGTGTCCCATGATATATCGAATCAAATGTGTGCGTATCAAATGTAGTATGTAATTCCTGAATGAATCACGTTTGTATTTCATACAGCTCGAAGATTCTTCAAGGCGCATGCTTACGCACACATTCATCGCCTTCTTTTAGAATTGTTGATCTTCTAGAATTATTCTTAAATTGTGCGTTGATTGAAAAGTTGTCGTGTAGATTACGTAAAGGTGTAAAAAATATTTTATAAGAGAATAGCACAGTATTCTTTACTATTTACGTTGACATAATACTGATGCAAGAGAGCTTTCATTAGAAAAGTAAAGACATTCTGTAACCCTGACAGCAAGGCAATAAAAATTGTATCTCCTGCATTCCAACGGATCTATAAATATTGAAGCACAAATGTTTCTTTCAACATTTCGATATGAAGTCAATAGTTTTGGCAATATTTCAATCGACGCGCATCATTGGACATCTTCATAAATTGGTTGTTTTACTACTCTCGCGAGTCATGTGAAAAGTTTCATTTTTGGTGACGGTGTAATATACAGAGGATTTATTTCGCTTCACTTTTGTGCAACACTATTTTCACACAAATTCTGCATGCAGTGTAACTTGGAGCAATGTGGTGAAGTTACAATATTACACAGTGCATGTGCAAGTTAAATATTTCTTATCAGGTAAATAATGTTCTCAAAATTGTCTTTTATACGTTGAGTGAATCACAAATTAATTACAGACTCGACTAACATTGAGTTTGTGTATACAATAATGTATACACGCACAAGTTCAATATTTGTATTCATGTGAAAAGTTTTCTCGAAAAATGTCGCTCGCATTTCTCTCAAATTAATTACATTTGATTTGGAATAGATTGTCATCGTGCAAACAGGTCTCTTCGATAATGTCTCCGATATTTCGAATGAATCAGACCCTTCCAAATGAATTATCGTTAATTAGAAACGGACTTTATATGAATTGCCTATTATTGTGACTGAGAATGGTTAGTATATCATTCCGAATTATTATTGGAAGAAAAGGATAAACATGGAACTTACTAAAGCTGATAGTGAGTTGGTGACTGAGACACGTATTTGCTTACTTAACTATCGAAAGTATAAACGACTATCCTTCCGTCGGTCCGTTGGTCAGTTGTGTTGCACGCAGGTGTAAATGTTTTCAATTATTATTTCCCAGTCACAACAAATACCGGAACGATGTTTGCGAAGGGGTCAACGTCGATGCGTGTCCGTCAGGTTTGTATTGGCGTCTTTCGACTTTGATGGGCCGATGATTAGACGGGATTTTTTCTGTTTATTGATTTGGAGTGAGTTCGTCCTAGAAACTTCGCTCGTATTTCTTACGACGAGCACAGATGCCACGAGGGACCGCGAGTGATTTCGGTGCCGCGGAGTATTAATAGACAGGCAAAGACGGGTATTCCTGACTGTTCGTACGTTCCTACCTTCGATTGCTGCCGATCACAGTTACTGAAAATTTCATTGAAATCATTAGAATTGAGTGGAGTCGCCGGCAGTTGCTCGATGACTGCACTTAACACGGTTAAGTGGGTCACCGACTCATTATTCAGTTACGAATCTCGACCAGTGGCAAGAAATTCAGACATTTCTTCTGTATTATGAAATTCATAAATCTTTTTTGTACATGTGTTTCACGTCGTTTCGACCTCTTGATTATTAGCTATAGCTTGGTCTAGTTGTTTACATTTCTTTTTATGGAAATTGTATTTCATTGTAAAGTGTAGTTTCCTTTAGGAATTTAATTTTTTACTAAGGAGCTGTGTAAAACCTGATAAAGTTTCCTAGAATTTGTTGTTGAGATCATTGTGGAGCAGCTCGCCATTTTATTTAGAAGTTTCTCCAGCACACTATCAACCCGTTGTACACTTTCTTCTCTGAAATATTAAGAACAATCTTTTCACTGAACTAAATGAAATACGTACTGACTCTCTTTCGTTATTTAAACAATTAAATCGTTTGTTTGCTACTTTAGGAATTCGATGCGCCAGCTTGACGTCGCCAATATGGCGGCGTGCGTCTTCAAATGGTCATATACTTCGATAACGGAAAAAACATACGTAACTGATGAGAAAAAAAATATATGTACGTAAGTATCAAGTTTTTTCCAACAATTTTTGAAGATTTATGTTTAAAAAAGTGCAATAAATCCACTTGTGTCACTGTAATTCGTGGTTTTAATTTCATTTATTCTATCCGGAAGCGAGCTCTTATCCGAAAATACAAAATGGCAAATATTTACTGGTGAAAAAATGATGGCAGGTTCAAGTATGCGAATTTCGAAGCCAAATGGATGTTTATGAAAAGCAGTACGGTAATTATATTTCTAAGCGGAAGTATAACTTAAAACAGATGCCAAATCTGTGAAATATAGGTTTCCTATTCGCGATTATGCAGTCCACGAAATAGCTAAATAATAATATATGTATGTACACCCTTGAAGGTTATTTTCCCGTATCGAACGTTCCGAAATTACATCGTGTAATTATAGAAGCACTCGGTTTAAAAGTCCGTAGGGCGTTTTTGTAATGAATCTTGGCCTATAGTCACCGAACTGCTCGAGAATGTACTGCAATAGTGACAGTTCGCTGAAACGTAAGAATCATGCAATATGAGAGATAGAAAACAACACTTAACCCTTTGCACTTCGAATTATTTTTCACAATATTGTTGCCAACAACTCGCTACTATTTTATGTGTTTTATTTGAAATTTAATTCAAAGGACAGTTTCTTGACTGCTACTTATTTTAAATAATTTTGTTCACTAATTATATTGAATATAGCTCTCAAACTTTGTTATAATTTATATTTGTCGAATTTCTATCTGTTTTTAACTAAAAAATAAAAACCCGTTTTATTTACATTTTTATTTCACTCGACAAAGGAGTGCAAAGAATTAATTATAATTGTATGAACGTTTGATTGACGATTTTCATTAAAAAATGTACATTAATGTTGAATGTGTATACATAATTTAAGTTTAACGTATTTTATGCTAGAATGCTGATTCAGTTTCGTTTCTAAAAAATTTCAAGAGTTATTTGAGAATCGCATATAGAAATCACTCGTGTATATAGTTACTATAATTGTTATTCTTGTTGTATTTCATAAAGAGACACGCTGAGGCTTATCTCGCGACAGATTCGCTGCTTTCCATGTCTGGCTACTCGCGTACTATTACTACTGCGTACACAAAAAACTGTCATCGATGAGACACTTACCTTTCCTGAATGATGCATCAATATTGATTTATGTTACAGCTAAATTCAAATTTATTGGGAATTCCTTTCACCTACATTGCTTCGCGAATGCTTTGACATTTAACGCTTTCAGTGACTGACAGTAGTTATTGTTGCTTGTAGCATTTATAGTTGTGTTCACGACAAGCCTCTGTAAATGATCAGTAGATACATGTGCAAGGATAATAAATTAGAAAATAATTATTTTAAAAACTGCTTTCATTGTATTTTTAACATTTGTTTTTTTGTCACGGAAATCATTCATTTACACTTTTATGTCCAAAGAAAATTGTCCAGAAAATAATATTTTGAAAATAATGTCAACAAAAAATTTTATTATAACAAAGCCAGTTCAGTGATAAGTCTCACACATGTTTCCCTTTATAATTGATATTTGGTCACACACACAACATCGCTAAAAATGTAATATTCCAAAAAAGTGGCTTTTCGAATTTATACCAAAATGTACAACTTTAAAATTCTATAACACATCCACGAACAAAACCATCATTTATACAACGTCCTTCTTTGGACTTGTCAAGTATTACCAGTATGCTTTCGCATTAATAATAGAGGCTACGGTGTGCTTACGTATGTGGTGGTCAGGCGAAAACATAGGCGTTCGCCTATTCATACAACGACTATTGTACACCCTGTCCTACATATCTACGTTACACGTTTCCTCTTTTCCTTCTATAGCTAACGCAATTAAATCTACAATTTTTATCTACACAATCTAATAACATCCATTGATATTTGAAACTGTTTTCTTCTTGGACTAAAAGCCATAAAACGCAATACAATAGAACGAACAATTCTCTTTCAAGTTTAAAAACATGTTAGAAGTTCTTGTCCTGCGTTTTATAATGTTTCATAAATCTATTTGTTATGTATTTATGTATACATGAAAAATAAAGGTATCTCGTATCGTCGAGTCTGGAAGAAGAACTAGTCAAGAGTAGTGGAGAGCGAATGACGAATAGTTAAACGAAGAATAATGTTCGCGAAGAAATGTGAAAAGACCGTCGAAAAATTTGACGTTCAGGCTCAAAGACACGGCGTCTGACTCAGTATACAGCGAAACGTCCTTGAGGTATACTTGAACGCATGGAATGTCTGAATATTAGATAAAATTCGAGGTTCTGCTTGATTCTTTTAGCGTCCCAGCCAAGAAGGAAGTCGGGGTAATTTGCTCATCGAAGATGCTTGCAGCTGGTATCATCAAGCACGTGCGTCTTCCACGTGGACTGCTGATCTTGGAGCGGATCAAAAGCTCCCTGTTTGAACGCGTGACTGCTCTCGGGTTCTAGCTTAGGGGGTTCCCGTTGGACCCGATGGCTGGTTCTCCGGGGGGTGTACCGTTCGAGGAGGATCCAGGACCTAGATCGTGGCACAGGATCCGAAGGGACATCGGAAGACAGGAGAAAAACGGATGTGCCAGAAAGCTCGCCTGTCGAAAGTAGCTCCCTATCTCGCTTGTACGTCTATTTTCATCTCACTCAGCTAAGCAAGGCGGTTGTAGCTTTCCGTGACCACCCCTTGTCACACTTTTGGTATCATCTCCACCTAAAAAGGTAGATTGGCCCAAGAACTAACACGGTCCCGTATTGGCCCATGTCGCCGGCCAATCGTCGAGCTCGTTATATTCGAGGATCACGTTGCACGCGCTTATATTGGGAGCCCCCGCTCGTTTCCCCGACAGAACGGCTCTCTAACGTAAGTGCAGCACGTCGGTGTTTCGTCTGATTGTTACCTTTTTTTTCTTTCTTTGATTACATTACAACATTAACGGTCAGATACTTTGGATAGCGAACGGAACGAACAGAAAAAAAGAGCGAAAAGGGAGTATACGAAGCGAGGAGGAGATTGGATACCCGAAAGAGTCGCATAGACCAGGGACGAAAAATCGAATTCGAGAAAAGGGAGAAGGTAGTAGACAAAAAATAAAAAAGAAAAAGAACCGTGGTTGTGAGGAAGAACCTAGGGGATTTTGTTCGAGATTCGCTGATCCGCAGCCTGTGCCTAGTGACCTCTTCTCCAGTCTTGCAAACCGACCGTTCTCTCGATTACGAAGGATTAGGTAAAAAACGGAAGTGATGTTCGTCGCCCGGTAATTAAGTCTTCCCCATTGCTAGAGGGAAGGAGCCTCTTGTGGATACACTGTGATTTGTCGAGCTTATGCCTCGGACTGTGACTGACATTGGTTTCGAGGTGTAGTCCTTATTCTATCGCTAAGGAACCGACACCGTCGCGCGAGAAAACCGGGAGAATTTGGTGCGCGACCCCCACTCTTAGTGAACCGGGAAAACAGTGATTTTTTTTTTACTTCATTCTGCCGAAAATCTTCTCGCGCACCCCCGCAACCCACCCTCCCCCGCCATACACCGCCTCAACCCAAATACGTCCGTGGACATATAAAACCCAGTGGAATTCTTCGAGCGTGAGTTTGATCAACCGGTGACGTCATTGGTGTTGAATATCAGAAATCAGTGCAACTATACGGTGTTACCAGATACCAGGATTCCCGATCTCGATTCTTGAGTCTTCTATCCGTTCCACGAGTGCGGCAGAGATTTCGAATTTTTCGAACAAATTTTTCGGGAAGTCTTCGCGCGTTCTCCAATTTCATGTCACGATATCGGAGTAGTTCAGCTTGATCCAGTTCTGCTTTCGTAGTCTCTTCAGTGAATATTCCGAGTATTTCCGGGTTGCTTCGACGCTTCGGAAGATTCTCGGGATCCGAAGTGTTTGAGAGATTTCGAGCCGCGTAGAGAACGTCAAAAGTGCGGTGGTCGCCATTTTGTTTCGACCGAGCGGTTCCGGAAGTACGTTGCTTTTCTTGGATCTGTTAGAATTACGGTGTCTTGTTTCAACGATTGATCCACTATTTCCCATCGCCATGTTTAGACTGCCCGTGTGCAGGCTCTTCTGTTTCTTTTTTTGAAAATTAGTATGTCCTATTTAGTTGAATTCATTGTGTTACATTTTCGTTTTATTTCATTTTCCGTCGGACATACATACTCTCTTCCTTATCGTCGTTGGGCCTTTTAATATTTTTTTTTTGTTTTATCAGAGATTTGTTCTCCGACACACATTTATCAGCATTTATGATTTTTTTCGGTTTGCTTCGTAGTCCACGAGTATTTAGATTTTGACAAATAGATGAAAATAAATTTTGAATAATGTTTAATGGTCTCCCTCTTCGCTCTTTTTAAGGGTTGAACAATTGTAGTCGATGAGTTGGTTCAATGGAATTTAATACGTATCGTAACTGGTTACACGAGTGTATTTTATAATAGGGACGTTATACATATATCAACTGCGCGTAATACTCTAACGTGAAGTCACACTCTGCGTGTTCAAGATGCCTTTGATTAAAATATCATTAGGAACACAGGAAGAATGATTTCAATCAGTGCATTTCGGATATTCTGTCTACACAGGAATTACAAAATGGAATACAAAGAGGAATTACTTGTAAAACAATAGCCGTTTTGATATTTTCAATACAAAACGGAGTTTTACAAATTTATTCGCCCAGCCGAGTTACCGTAGTCTACATCAAACAAATTCCGTTTTATTTTTGCAGTAATCAGTAGCTTGTTTACAATTTAAAAGATCTAAACAAATTTTGAACATTTCGGAAACTTTAAATAGGACAAAATCACTTATTTAACAAAATAATCGAACTAGAGAAACTTACTTAACAAAATCCGCAGAGGTTGTACAATTTTTTAGTGCTTTCGCAACTAAAAAATAATTTACATATTGAGTATTTATACGGTCAATATTCGCGTGGTATGCAACAATAGTATTAGGTAGAGATCTCTTTAAGTTTTATTAAACAGAAAATAGTAGGATTATTCAACTATATTGCTGCGGTTGGGCGCAATGTATCCACCAGATTAAAAATGCTGTTTTCTTTATTTTCCCTTAATGTCAATGCTTGAAATGATCGATAATGTTTAATAATATTGTAGACTTAAACAATTAATTTATAGTTCTACAAGAAAGTAAATTCTATAACAACTTCACTATTTTTCAAGACGAATATAAATCGAGTATTGACATTAGGGTTAAATAATAACCTTTTGCACCCACGGATTGCTTGACATTTGTAAATTGTCTTATAATTTATAAAATTGACTTTCTTTTTCCTTAGTTAAACAATATACATGTCTGTATCGAACACAATTAGCAAAAGAAGACAGTTTAATATTATCACCGATCAAGAAACTAGTTTTTGAAATAGCTTTCAAATAAAAAATTCATTTTCCTTATATAAGCATCAATTATTTAGAGACCAATAAAAAGATTGCCTTTCGAAGTAAGCAACCTACATGTATTCAGCTTTATGCAATACAAATAATAAGAAAAATTGTTTAATATTAGTAGCAATCAAGACACTGTTTTATTGAAGTACGTTTCGAATGAAACATTTTTTACATATGAAAACGTATATCTGTTTTTTGAAGTACATTTGAAAAATTCTTTTTACAAAGATTAGAAAGAAAATAGAGAAAACAATTGGAGGTGCAAGGGGTTGAGTCGAAGCATGTTCGGCGGTATAAAAAGCTATATGCCGAGGGAGCGCTATTTTCAAATCTGTTGGACGAATCGCGCCCGCCGGTGGGTCGTGGTGGGGGTGTCGAAACGGTGCCGCGGTTCGCAATCCGCAAGCTAATGCCAACAACACTGATCATTTTGTTGTACAGGGCCGCTCAGAACGTGCCGCCAGAAGTAGTCCGTCCGCCGCCGAATTCTCCGAAGAACGAGAAGAAGAGCGAGGAAACGAAGCCATAAGGAAATCCTTCCCACCCTTCGACACGTGGGAAAACGACGACGTAGAAGGCGCGCAGACCTTCCTAGGAAAATTAAGAGGCTATCACGCCAGTAATTAACTTCAACTAGGTAAAAAGCGAAGAGCGAAAGATGCCGAGACCTGTGCAGCAAGAGGGGGAGGATCCAGATCCAACCCCGTACCTCTTCGTTTCTCTCGAGCAGAAGAGAATCGACCAGACGAAACCGTACGATGCGAAAAAAGCGTGCTGGGTACCCGATGAGAAGGAGGGATATCTCCTTGGTGAGATCAAGGCCACCAAGGGTGATGTTGTCAGCGTCGGATTGCCTGGCGGCGAGGTAATCATTAATCTTTTATCAATCATTCCCTTCGCGTTCAGTCTTCGACTTCTCGAGATCACTCTTCACCGATAAAAGAGACAACCGGCTCTAAATAGGTCCCTTCTCGATATAAATAATTTTGGCTCGGTACAGCCTTTCGGTTTTTCAATCGAATTCGTTTCGTTCTTTTTATATCCCCTCGTAAAATCGAGAAACCCGTGGCCCGCGCACGATGGAAATATTCAGGGTGCAACCACCTTAATTGTCATGCGGAGAGATAAGACAGCGAGCTTCTCTTCCTTTTCTAAGAAAAGACTAATGGCGGCTTCCTGTGTATAAAAAGGAAAGCAGGAATACCGGAGCTTCGTCGTTTCGAACTGCTCTATTTTTAGAAAGGGGTAAACCGTTCGGCAGTTCCTCAGCGTATGCTGTCATCTAACACTCTACCGTTCGATTGGCTTCGTTCCCTTTTTTTACGGTGCAAAAATAAGCACCGGCAGCGAAACTCCTCGTTATAAAACATACGCGTTCAGATCCGTTTCACTTATTAACAGAAAAATCATTTTCAGCTTTTAAAGTAACTCGAAAAATTCTCTACGCGAAGATGAGGCTTGAAAGCAAAATTGTCTGCCGCAAAACTTGAATTAAAAATCATTTCTCGACGGATAAATGTTTCGAGTACATGCTGAAAATTGTCGAGATTCCGACAAAATGTTTGATCGTTAAATTGGCTGAACATAAAAATCCCACGCTAAGCTTCGCTTGACGTAACGCTCGTTATTTTTACGTTCGAACGTTCTCTAGATTCTTTTCTGTTATTCTCGTCGGGAAAAGCGAGCTCCGAGACGTAATCTCGAACGAAATTTCACTGTTCCAAATGCTTTGTTACATAATGGTTCAGCAAACCCTGCCGGGTTTCCTTGTCATCCGGCGACCGTCGCTGAAATGCTATTGTTAGCATCGTCGTCGGCACCGGTAATAATAAATTGAAACGCCACTTCTCGAAACATGGGTCAACATATTTTTAGAGCGCCGAAAGTGGGATGGAGGGAGACGCGTATGAAAGTGTATATTAAAAGAGACCGAGTCGAGATGTAGATGTTTCCACATTGATGACCTACAAGAACGATCTTTGTCCATCAACTTATGCGTTCATCCCTTGCCGGCGAACGAAAACTCAATTTCTAATACGAAAATAAACTTCGTGACTGTAATCCCTGTCTTCAACTTCGACTCGCTGCGTTCTATATTTATAGGAAAACGACTGTTCTTACATCTTGTTTAGCATATTTCTCACGTTTTAGTACAATCCTCTCTTGCCTGGTATTTTTCGAAATTCAATCAAATTCAACCCTTAAGCGATGCAGTGTTTACTTAGATTACGAAGTATCACAGACTAGGATCTTTCTAAAATGTTGTATAAATTTCCTCGGGTACCTTGAAGTAATAATTTAAGATTAAATAATCCGAATGTTCTAAAGAAGCTAAAGAAACTTGATTTTAAAAATTATTTTTTGCAATCCAGTAGCGAGAGTTACAGGTTAACCGAAAGGATTCGAACATGATTTTATCAGAATAGAAGAGTATTTCATTAAAATAGTGAAGGGCGAATATAAACATATTTTTTCTGAATTAACCAGAAAGAATTTGCGTCGCGTAATGTTTGGTAGAACACTATGGAGCAATAGAACGATATTGTACTAAAAGAATGTTTCAAAGTAAAGTAGAGAAGAATGTTGAAAGTAGTTGAGAAGTCGAGAGCTTTTCTCCGCGTGTTCTCCGAGCATGGCTCTCGGAATAGGAAAGCTGTATCAAGCAGTAAAGTGTCTAGAGAGTCCGAGATATTGAAATAGAATGCCCACGCAGACGAAACAGTTCCGCAAGGATCAGCTGTCGCAAGTAAATCCGCCAAAGTTCGAGAAGTCCGAGGACATGGCGGACCTGACGTTCCTGAACGAAGCGTCCGTGTTGCACAACTTGAAACAGCGTTACTACAGCAAACTAATCTACGTAAGTTTATTCTCCTACATCGATCACTAACGGCTCTTTCTTTTCCCCGGGACACTGTAGACCAAGGACTTCAAGAAGGACCAGTTGCAACAAGTAAATCCACCAAAGTACGAAAAAGCCGAGGACATGTCGAATCTGACGTATCTCAACGATGCTTCGGTCCTTCACAATCTGAAGCAACGTTACTACGCCAAACTTATTTACGTAAGACCGATCCCCGATCGAGGATAGCTCTCTCTCTCTCTGTGTTGAGGATTCACGTGACCCGAACGATTTTTGCTACCTTGACGAGAGAGGAAACGTTGGATAAAGCACTTGGACGTGCCACCACGTTGCTCTTTGGAATTCTTCCCTTTTGTCCCGTCGCTGAAAGCAGAAATTGCATGCGAAACAAGCATCGAGGCATTGACTGAAGCTGCCTGGACAAGTCACAATGTCTCTTTCCTTTCCAGATCATTCTAACGCGTCGCCACGCCACGCAGGGATCATCAGTCGATTTTCCAAGTGCATGACAATCTTAATTTTTCAGGAATGTCGGTTCAAAACACCCAGACGTGTCACGACATCGTTTTATTTTTTAATTCTATTGCCACATATCCCCAATTTCTCATCAGTGGTCCAGAGCTTTCGCAGAGTCCTCTTTTTTACCGAGGAGCTTCAGAAAAGTTTTGTACCCTGATGACTAGACTGTCAATTTTTATGCAATTTAAAAATGTCCAAGTGAATTATAAGAAACAGAAGATCAATGAGAATGCATTTTGTAACTTCGAAGCATTTTAATCAGTATAAGATTCTTCTAATATCTTTACAGTTTTGTATTTTACAAATGCATGAAAACTGCAGTCTACCGACGATGTTTTTCTCGCAGAAGCGATTGAGAAGCGGTCGCCATTTGCACGGGGAAAGTTCTCTCTTAGGACACGAGCTTCTTTCCTGTGAAAGATCATTTGCATTTATCTTGTTATTCTAATTGGCTATGTTCCGATGTCGTAATTGTTACCGCTGGTTTCGCTATATTCTTGATTTCTGATTTGTTGATTCTCCATTATGTAACACGCGTTACGTAATATACAGAAAGAAAGGTATATCGATGGAAAAATTGTTTGGAAGTGTCCGTTTCTCTTCGGATTGTTATGTAAAAAACGACAAATCGGAAATAGAACGTATCGACCAGCGTTGTTTTTTTTTTGTGAATTACGTCGATGCGATGTTCTCTTTTGTAAAACGACCGCTCTCTTTTACAGACTTACTCCGGCCTGTTCTGCGTAGCTATTAATCCCTACAAAAGATTCCCCGTGTACACCTCGAGGTGCGCCAAATTATACCGAGGCAAACGACGTAATGAAGTGCCACCTCACATCTTCGCCATCTCTGACGGAGCCTACGTAAACATGTTGACCAGTACGTATGCTATCGATAACAAGTCCATACTTGCAGATATCGAGCTCCTAAAAATTCAGAGAGATATATTTTCTTCTCCGAGGAGTTTAAAGTTGCATCAGCCCTCTACTTTTTAGCGATTACGCTATTCTTGTCAATTTACAATTTACAAATATTAACCTCTTGCCGTAAAAGTCCTTAGAAGAAAACGAAAATTGATATCTATTTTAATGTTCATATATTGATCGCAACAGAGTAGAATTTTATGTCGATTCAGAAGGAAGGAATAATTCTTTTCTCTGAGGAGTTTAAAGTTCCATCAGTCCTCTAGTTTTTAGCGATTACGCTATTCTTGTCAATTTACAATTTACAAATATTAACCTCTTGCCGTAAAAGTCCTTAGAAGAAAACGAAAATTGATATCTATTTTAATGTTTATATATTGATCGCAAGAGAGTAGAATTTTATGTCGATTCAGAAGAAAGGAACAATTTTCTTCTCCGAGGAGTTTAAAGTAGCATCAGCTCTCTGGTTTTTAGCGATTACGCTATTCTTGTCAGTGATTTTAATTTCGTTAGATGCAATTTACAAGTATTAACCTCTTGCCGTAAGAGTCCTTAGAAGAAAACGAAAATTGATATCTATTTTAATGTTTATATATTGATCGCAAGAGAGTAGAATTTTATGTCGATTAAGAAGAAGGGAACAATTTTCTTCTCCGAGGAGCTTAAAGTTCCATCAGCCCTCTTGTTTTTAGCGATTATGCTATTCTTGTCAGTGATTTTAATTTCGTTCGATGCAATTTACAATTATTAACCTCTTGCCGTAAGAGTCCTTAGAAGAAAACGAAAATTGATATTTATTTTAATGTTTATATATTGTTCGCAAGAGAGTAGAATTTTATGACGATTCAGAAGAAAGGAACAATTTTATTCTCCGAGGAGTTTAAAGTTACATCAGCCCTCTAGTTTTTAGCGATTACGCTATTCTTGTTAGTAATTTTAATTTCGTTAGATGCAATTTACAAGTATTAACCTCTTGCCGTAAGAGTCCTTAGAAGAAAACGAAAATTGATATCTATTTTAATGTTTATATATTGATCGCAAGAGAGTAGAATTTTATGTCGATTAAGAAGAGAGGAACAATTTTCTTCTCCGAGGAGTTTAAAGTAGCATCAGCTCTCTGGTTTTTAGCGATTACGCTATTCTTGTCAGTAATTTTAATTTCGTTAGATGCAATTTACAAGTATTAACCTCTTGCAGTAAAAGTCCTTAGAAGAAAACGAAAATTGATATTTATTTTAATGTTTATATATTGATCGCAAGAGAGTAGAATTTTATGTCGATTCAGAAGAGAGGAACAATTTTCTTCTCCGAGGAGTTTAAAGTAGCATCAGCCCTCTAGTTTTTAGCGATTACGCTATTCTTATCAGTAATTTTAATTTCGTTAGATGCAATTTGCAAATATTAACCTCTTGCCATGAGAATCCTTAGAAGAAAACGAAAATTGATATTTATTTTAATGTTTATATATTGTTCGCAAGAGAGTAGAATTTTATGACGATTCAGAAGAAAGGAACAATTTTATTCTCCGAGGAGTTTAAAGTTACATCAGCCCTCTGGTTTTTAGCGATTACGCTATTCTTGTCAGTAATTTTAATTTCGTTAGATGCAATTTACAAGTATTAACCTCTTGCCGTAAGAGTCCTTAGAAGAAAACGAAAATTGATATCTATTTTAATGTTTATATATCGATCGCAAGGGAGTAGAATTTTATGTCGATTCAGAAGACAGGAATAACTTATTTAACAAATTTTGTTTGGGATTCTATGGCAAGGAGTTAAAATATAAATATTTCTTTGGAAAAACTATGAGATAAGAATGTGAAAATTCTCAGTTGACGAGTTTGCAAAACACCGATATCTCTAAGCAAAAAAGAAAATACGACAGTGAAAACTTCTATGGCGATTGCATACCTGTCTGTTTCTCGCTCGCTCGGCGTTTCACCGCGGAGCGTGACGGATCAGACTCATTCACTGTTCAGCAATTGGGTATTTACGTGGTGCGCCGAAAGAAGTTTTCACTTGAAAAACCTGTAACACAAGGTTCGCCGAAGCTTAATTCGTCCGTATCTGTTCACAGACAGCGAAAATCAGTCTATGTTGATTACCGGTGAGTCTGGAGCCGGAAAGACTGAGAACACGAAGAAGGTAATTGCGTACTTCGCTACCGTCGGTGCCTCGACCAAGAAACCTGACGAATCCCAGAAGAAGAAGGGCTCTCTGGAAGATCAAGTCGTACAGACCAATCCCGTACTTGAAGCGTTCGGTAATGCCAAGACCGTCCGTAATGACAACTCCTCCCGTTTCGTAAGTGTCCTCTTTATCTACTTGCCTACTGACATTCGAAGAACTTTGAAACTGCGTGCATTTATAACGCACAACAGCTTTGCAAAACTCGAAAAGTAGAATGCAGTGCAATTTTATTTCATCTTCGATGTATCAACAGTTTAAACTCGTTATTTTAACGCACAATCAACTTTTGTTTTGCTCATCCTGCTGTTTTTTCTTGTATTTTCCAATAAATTATGATTTTAGATTAAAAGTTTAGATTTAAAGAAAGTAGAGTCACTTATTTATTGCAAGACACAAACGATTAATACGACTAGTCTGCGGATGTTTATGCAATTCTCAATTTTTGTAGGCAAATCTTATGAACGCGGTACCAAATAAAATCCTATTTTCATTGGTAATAACTAGACAGCGGATTTGATGCATTTATGACAAAAATGAGTACGTGTAATTTAAAATATGAAAAACATTAAACGAATTTAAGATATTTTTATATCATTTTCAACATATTAATCGAGAAAATAAATTTCTATGTCACTTCTGGTTTGTTGTAATTCAGGTAGAAAAATTTTATTTTGCATAAAGATCCGCTGTCTAGTATACATTTGTAGTCCAAAATTAATCAAAATAGTACTAAATTCTGTTGAAATTTGTATTAACTATAAATGCATAAAGATCCGCAGTCTAAATACGACTAATATTGGGAAATTACAAGAAAGTAATTTCGGTATTTTAAGGTGAAACAGAGCCCAATTATTTTATTCAACCAACGATCTTTAATGAATAAGATGTTTTCCCTTTTGTTCCATGATCTTTTACCAAACAGAACAAATAAGAAAATATTTTATTGATTAAAGTTCATCGCTTGAATAAAAAGATTAATTAACTTTAATTAACAAGAATTACTTTCTTGCCAACTCAATATTACACATTTGGTCTTGGTGATTGGATACGTGTGAAACTTGTCCGTGAAAGTATCCTCTTGTGAACATTTCATAAACTGTTGATGTAGTTTGTTCGTACAATGAGCAATAGTTTGTTTACCACCCTAATAAGTATAATTGAAAAATAATGAAGATCCTGTTTCTCTTGGTGAATAGGGTAAATTCATCCGTATCCACTTCGGTCCTTCTGGAAAACTGGCCGGTGCTGATATCGAGACCTGTAAGTTTCAACTACAACAGTTGCATTTATTTTATAACATATTTCTCGAGCATGCAACGTACATCACGAACGCATGATTTTATTTCGCGTACTTATACGTGCACATATACATAGACATAATTAGAAAGAAGCGTAGTTGGCTCCGGTTCGCAGATCGATATTTTTACGAATCGTCCAATTAACGTTTCGATCAGCGTCATACGTCACTTGCATTATCCAAGAAGAAGTTGCATCACGGCTTATTTTAACAATCAACGCGTGTGCCGTTCTCGAAACAACGAGATCGAACAGCACCGGAAGAATGGAGACTTCGCACGATCGAGTTACTGAAATCGAAATTTTATCTACACACAGATCTGCTCGAGAAAGCCCGTGTCATCTCCCAACAGACTCTGGAGCGTTCGTACCACATCTTCTACCAGATGATGTCCGGATCTGTCAAGGGATTAAAGGGTAAGGTCGTTTGAACATATCATTACCGAGTACCGAACAATACAGACTCAGCTCTAATGATGAAAAGCATTTATCCAAGCAGCGTCGTGCCGTTAGAGTCGGCAAGTATTGTGTCTTTAGGGGAGGAGACTGATGAAGTCGTCGACAAGTAATCACAATTTTTCACTGTTCCCCGGACTAGTTAGAATCTTTGACAGAACACTGCTAGCTTAGACGTAGTCTGCCAAACGTTAGCATCAGTCGAGGACTGAAAAGATCAAGCAGAAATATTTGTTATCGCTAAACCTACCACGACCGGACCTAGATTTTTTACAACGATGCTTTCATTAGAGAACATATTCTAAATAAATTAAATCTCGTCATTTTTATAAGGCAATATTTGTGCCTGCTAGTTTTATAGTTCTGTACATTCAGTGTTAATAATCGAGATTCTTCGAATTTCTGCTGAAGTGAGAAAATTGATGTCGTGAAACTCGTTGAATCGCAAAACTCATAAGACAGTCTACGTTAGCAATGTGTCTGCGACATTAGCGATTCCCTCCTAGTTGTCCTGTAAATACGAGACCCCTGAATAGGAGCAAAGTGTGATAGAGACTGCAGTGGAACCTTTGTAACAGCCCCTGACGACGTGTTACCGTTTAATCACGTCCAACCCGTTCCGATGATCGGGTCGATGATTGCGTGAACTCTCTCCATCGCCCATTTCTGTCAGACTTCTTACCGTTCTGATCTTCGTTCGATATAGAAATGTGCTGCCTGTCGGACAACGTCACAGATTACTACTTCGTTTCTCAGGGCAAGACCACAATCCCAAATGTCGATGACGGCGAGGAGTGTACTTTGACCGACGTAAGAACCTGACGATCATGCCAGGGCTACGCATCACTCCCCACTCTCTCATTCTCTTTCTCTCTCTCTCTTTCTTTATCTATCTCTTTATCGTCTTTCAGTTTTTCCCCCCCAACACCCTTTTCGCTGTAATGATTATCATATCCCTTTGTGGCTTCTTTGGTTGTTCTTTAAGTCTTTTGCGTCCCCAACACCCCCTTTACTTTTGAGTTTGGTTGTTCAGTTTTACACAGAAGTAAAGTTAGACGACATGTTTGGTTTTGATTTCCTTACGGAGGAGAATAGAATGCCAGGATTTATGTATTTTCGTTCTAATCCCCGTTCCCCTCACCCTCGGGAAACCGTTTCCTCAATGTTGTTAGAAATGTGTGCTGATGCCCCTGCAAATACAAACTTGCGACAAGGTCCTTCTAAAGTACAGGACTCTCCCGAACAATTAACTAAACTTTCTAGGAGGAGTTTGGTGAACGGTACCTGAGAAAACTGTGCCGTGTATTGCCCCCCAGAAAACGAACACTATACCCTTAAATTGTCGTTTGTTCCTCTCAATTCAGTCTTCGCGAACTTTTGAAAATGCTCACCAGAGAAATCGTGCACTGAGAAAAAAATCCTGTCGAAACAAAAAAAATATATGTTGATTCAATAAGATGTACTATTGAATAGTGCCAATATCATATCAACTTATTTTAATATTTAATACTATTGAATTTCAATAGCAAAACTCATTTTCGCGAATCATATAAGCCAATAGCTTGACCATCAATGTTTTCAAAAAAATAAGATATGGCCTCAAACTAATTCCCAAATTTTTTTAACAACATATCTGCTTGAAGGAAAAAAAGAAATATTACGAATAATAATATACGGAACCTTTCTTATATTATCACAATTAAAAGTGGTAGTATACTGTGTGGTTGCTTAGGATGATTGATATTGAGTTTTTGAATTTGCCGCCTATTATAGATTCAGCAAACATGGATCATGTTTGCTAATTGGTCAAATTCCAAATTTTGTCCGTTTGTATTCACTGTTTACATCTTAACCTTCAACAAGGTGTCAGTCCATTATCTACCAGCATGGAAGCAACACGTGGTTATTAAAGTTAAAATTCAAAATTGTTCCATATAACATGTAAGGAAAAATTATTTCATTGTTCCAATTTAAAAAATTCTATTAGTTTTCTATCTATGGTTTTCTTTTGCAATGTTACATTTTGTTACAGACGCAAAAATCTCTTGAAAATGATTCTCACCAGGATCGAAACGTCGAGGTTTCAATTTGCAAACTTGTTATAAAAATGGAATTTCTTTAATGTTTAAAATTGATCGAACCTAAGCGCCGATATCATTAGTCTATTTAAAACCCCTTTTTCGATCGAAAAACTGATTCAATAAATAATATACGGTATTGAATCAAATAATATTTTCAATCATTTCATGATAGACAATTCAAATACATCACGATTTGCTTCTAAATTTCATACTATTGAAAAGAATACATTGATATACATCGAAGTAAAAAATTACAATGACACGCGTGTTATTGAAGTAACTACTTTTTTTTCTCAGTGTAGAAGGTGTACCAGAACGAATTGCGACAATGACAATTTAAGGGAAACAGAGTCAAAGAGTTTCGTAAAACAACTCCGCCTGTAACCCCGACATATCCCCGCCCCGAACGATTTCCCTGACGAAATCGCGTCGATAGAGCCCAGGACAAGCCAGAGCTTGTCCCGCAAGATCGAAGGGAAAGCCACCGGAAAACATGGCACTCTGACACTTGTAGTTAACGCCCGCATGTTTTCTTTTTGTTTCCTTTTTGGTCACCCGTAGAGATGTTGCTGCTGTCCAACAACATCCACGACTACTACTTTGTGTCGCAAGGGAAGACGACAATCCCTGGCCTCGATGACGGCGAGGAACTGTTGATTACCGATGTAAGTGCTTCCCTTTGACCGGCAAAGCACTCTACTACGCGACCTTCGAGGTCGAACGGTTCATTGCAACGTAACAGAGCATAAACGACAGAATTCATCGGATCCGTATAAATTCGACAAACTGATTTAATCAGAAGATTCACCAGATTCACCTGGAGGATAGCAATTCTGTCTTTTATCGCTGTTTAACCCCACCGTTTTGAGAAAGACGAGATGCTCTTCGAGACGAGCTGTGCTTCTTCTGTCTATAATTCCAGCGAGACATCTCCCCCCACCACCCTCATCAATCTTTTCATCTGTTATGTGCAGTATCGTTTTTGTGTCGAGATTTTCCGCTATTTGCCGTATCTTTCTCTCTCTTTCTCTCTATCACTTTCTCTATCTCTGTCTCTCTTTCTCTGTTGTCTATCTGTCTACTTCAGCTCTTCGGTATGCCACTTTCTATTAAAACGTAACCAACTTCTACTCTTGTTAACAGCACACGGACAAACATCTATACAAACACGCACACATACAGTGTACACACGCACAAATTTCGAAAAGCGTCACGACCACAGAACTCGTCGTCTCCGCTTCTCATTCTACGATCTATCATTTCTATTTCTCTCTTCCCTGGTTTTCTTCTTACCCTCTCTATCGCTCTCTTCTTCTTTCAGCATCTACCTGTCGCAAATAATCTATGCATTTGTTGTTCTTTTCTATTTTACGTGCATCACGTTGCAATCACTCGCGACTCCTCCCATCGTGAAAGACGTTCGTTGCTCAGCCATGAATTTGATTGTGGAGTTGATCGTTCGATTCAGTTGACCATTTACGTAGGTTAAAGAGTGGAGGTGCAAGATGGAGAGTGATTGCAAAGTGATACGCTTGAATATATAGTCGCTCGTAAAGCAGGCAGCTTATACCGAGCAAAATAATGCAGAATTAACCCTACTGAGCAACCGGATCGGGGACTATTGGTACATTAGCCAGGGTAAGACCAGAATTCCTGGAGTCAACGACGGAGAAGACATGGAGGAGACGGACGTAAGTCCAATCCCAGGGTGCGTCGGAAACCTCGGCGGACTTTCGACCGCCCCTCGCAGAGGCCCGCGAATTTCTCCCGGACAAGTCAGACCGTTTCGGTGGATCACGGGGGTGGTCGAAAGATCGAACCGAGGTTTTCGCAACCCCCTCGCGCCCCGCCTGCGAAAGCTTCCGCAATCGGGATGCGGGGGGATTGGGGGATGAAACGTTTCGATATTCGCAAACGACTATTTGACTCGAGGAAAAATGCAAAACCCCCAGGGTACCCGCTCCCCGATCAGCTCCGACCTAACGTTTTTTTTTGTCTTATCTGCGCCAGCCGCTCGCCAGCAGCTCGATAATAATTAACATAGATTCGAATAATCCTGGGTCACCGCAGAGCCATTTCAAAGGATTTCTAGAGAACCGCAGAGACACCGGGGACTATTTGTTAGGCACAACGAACACCGAAAATGATCTTTCAACACGTCTGTTTCACATGAACTGTAATCTGTATTTCTTCGAAATGCTTCACAGACATGTGTATGCTATCCAACGACATATACGACTATTACAACGTCTCACAAGGAAAGATCACGATCCCCAACGTCGACGACGGCGAGGAATGTATACTGACGGACGTAAGTCCTTGAGAAATCGATTCGTAGATACCCATCTGATCCACCCCCCCCCCGCCCAACCACCAAATACTGTATTCTCACACTTACCCCTTACCCCTCTCTCTCTTTCTCTCTTTCTTGTGTACTTTGTTCTATGAGTAGACGTCCATTTTGATATCTATTTTGATAGTAGAGACTCTGAAACGATCGACAGCGATCGAGGTTTTCCACGATTTTACCCCATGTAGAACTCGGAAATAGTAACGAACCCCTTCGAAATGAAATCAATCAAGTAAACTTCAAAAACACTTTCACCGTTATTACAATCACTTTAGATTCTTTACTCTACAATTGCCAAATTCTTTAAAACGTTTTTGTGGGATTTACATTCTGGAAATATTCTGAACTTCATACAACACTCGATCGGTACCGATTGATGCTGATCGATACCTGATTGGGGAGGTTTAAAACAGCATTGTAAATTATGAACCAACACCAAAATCTTTCGTTACTATTTGTCGATTGGAACTCCATATGTACATAGACACCGAAACTCTGATTTTGTTTAGCTGACGTTTCACTATTTTTTATAGTCACTATCCAGTTTTCAACCTGGAACTCTGTACAAACTATGATTGAAGCCAATTGTCTGACACTTCGAGCTATTTATTACTGGACTGTCATTGAAAGTGTCTTTATCCATTGTGGCTGTGGGTCTTCGTGCAGTGTGAAAACGTTCTTTATTTATTGTAAGCAGCGGGAGCCACTTGGGAACTTTTTTCTTTCGTTAATAGTTGTAATATTCAATTCCTTAATTTGTTCAACTGCTTCGAATCACAGCTATTATTGTCACAAATGCATAGAATCCGCTGTTTAATTGTCAGATTTTAAGATTCGCGACAAACATTAATGGCACAGTTTTATTTGTATTATCACGAATATTTCAGTAAGCACAATCGTCTTCTTCGTAAAATGTTCTGTTAACACTTTACCTATCGGAAGCCCATTAATTTTTATTTAATACTAAACTAGCCTCCTCGCTATTTTCATTAGAACAGACGCCTGATTTTAAAAATTTGCAAACTCATTTTCTACGAATGAGTCTTTATAACTTCAACAATTTTAAAATGAAATATCTGATAGGTTTAGTGTTAAATAATAAATTCCATGAATATTGAATGAACTTGCTTTTAAACAATTTAAAAATTCTGAACTGTTCTAAAAAGGCCATTAGAAAGCAGCGAGTGAAGTATTAAAATTTTGCACGAAGATCTGCAATTTGTCATTTTGCTTTCGTGAATGATCTTGTTCCATGATTCAATTTCATTGCAACTACGTAATAATTGCGAAAAGGTGTGAGACGATAGGTGAAAGTCCTCTAGAGGAGACATTAGAGTATTTTCTCTTGAGAAGTTCGCACGGTAGTGTGTTGACCTTCTGATCCCGATCCCGATAGATGTGAACAACTTTGTACTCTAAAATGATTCGCTTGGAACGAGGTGCAGCCTCGAGATGGAAATTCTCGACGGTCGGCTCGAACTTCGTCCTAAAGAAGCGGTTCATTTCCATCTGCAAACCTCGAAAAACACGTGAGATTGAGGTGGACGGTAGTTGGCGAACCCTGAAGAAAGCGGTGCCTCTTCGGGAATTCTCGCCGAATGGTTGTCAACCGTTGAACAAAAAAACGTGAAAATTCCGTACGTCTGACGAAGGAGGCCATTCGCATCACAGGCGATTGAAACCGAAAGGAACGTTGATCCTCCTTCGTCGTTTTTTCTCGACCTGTTGATTTTTTTTTAGCCAGCCCTCTCGATTATCAGTTTTGTAGAACTTTCTGTTTTACACCTCGTTGATCCGAATACGAATTTGACGAGACGTAGTTACGCTATACGAACGTTGCTTTCGCTTGTTTGGCTTTTTCTGAAAACGCGCAGCCTTCTCGCAGCTTCTGCGGCAAAGTGTATCGTCGGCTTTTGAAATGTAGCTTTACATTAGTATAAAAGGGAAACTGTCCTCCGAGATGTTGCTTAGCACGCGTAAACTTCTTTTAATCCTCATCGACCCTGAAGTGAAACCATCAAAAATCGAGCCCGCTTCCACGCTTCGGTTTCATTGCTATTTGTATTGTCTTTGTGTGCTTCCTCTGATTACCATCGAGCATTTTCATACATAATCGACGTACGTACCAGAAGTGGCTTTCGTTCATAGTAGTCGATCAGTGAACGCTTCGTTTTCGATGATTATTCGAATTGATTCTTTGTGAGACGATGAATCATGTGGAAACGGATCGTGAACTGTGTAGCAGTTTCTTATGCTTATCTATCACTTCTGTTACGAAAGATCGAGGAGCAATCACTGACCAGCATTTTATGATAATAGCAAGCCTTCGATGTGCTGGGATTCACTCAAGAGGAGAAGAACGACATCTACAAAATCACCGCCTCCGTCATGCACATGGGTGGCATGAAGTTCAAGCAAAGGGGTCGTGAGGAACAGGCTGAGGCTGATGGCACAGAGGTACTTGTCATCTTCTAATTCAAACCAACGTCTAAATCCTCTGCTCCAACTTCAAAATCGTCAATTAATTCCCTATAATAAATAAGCATTCCTTAGCATAGTTACTGACTTCAAACTTCCATATTCTTCAGACCAAAGTCTTGTGCTTCTCTGACTTTTTAACAGGAAGAGAAATTTCCAAATATCTCTCTGTATTTCTTTAAAACTCCAGAAGAACATAAAATTTTTCCAAATAATTTCCAAATAAGCATTCCTTAGCACAGTTACTGGCTTCAAGCTACCATCTTCTTCAGGCTAAAGTCTTGTGCTTCTCTGACTTTTTAACAGAAAGAGAAATTTCCAAGTATCTTTCTATTTCTTTAAATCTCTAAAAAGACAGAAAATTTTTGTGTTCGAGATTCCAAAATCTTCCAAATAAGCATTCCTTAGCACAGTTACTGACTTCAAACTTCCATATTCTTCAGACCAAAGTCTTGTGCTTCTCTGACTTTTTAACAGGAAGAGAAATTTCCAAATATCTCTCTGTATTTCTTTAAAACTCCAGAAGAACTTAAAATTTTTCCAAATAATTTCCAAATAAGCATTCCTTAGCACAGTTACTGGCTTCAAGCTACCATCTTCTTCAGGCTAAAGTCTTGTGCTTCTCTGACTTTTTAACAGAAAGAGAAATTTCCAAGTATCTTTCTATTTCTTTAAATCTCTAAAAAGACAGAAATTTTTTGTGTTCGAGATTCCAAAATCTTCCAAATAAGCATTCCTTAGCACAGTTACTGGCTTCAAACTTCCATCTTCTTCAGACCAAAGTCTTGTGCTTCTCTGACTTTTTAACAGGAAGAGAAATTTCCAAATATCTCTCTATTTCTTTAAAACTCTAGAAGAACAGAAAATTTTCCAAATAATTTCCAAATAAGCATTCCTTAGCACAGTTACTGGCTTCAAGCTACCATCTTCTTCAGGCTAAAGTCTTGTGCTTCTCTGACTTTTTAACAGAAAGAGAAATTTCCAAGTATCTTTCTATTTCTTTAAATCTCTAAAAAGACAGAAAATTTTTGTGTTCGAGATTCCAAAAACTTCCAAATAAGCATTCCTTAGCACAGTTACTGGCTTCAAGCTTCCATCTTCTTCAGACCAAAGTCTTGTGCTTCTCTGACTTTTTAACAGGAAGAGAAATTTCCAAATATCTCTCTATTTCTTTAAAACTCTAGAAGAACAGAAAATTTTCCAAATAATTTCCAAATAAGCATTCCTTAGCACAGTTACTGGCTTCAAGCTTCCATCTTCTTCAGACCAAAGTCTTGTGCTCTTCTGATTTTTTACATTCCCGAAAACAGAAAGATAAATTTCCAAGTATCTCTCTACTTCCTTAAAACTCTAAAAAGACATTTCTAATTTGCTTTTTAGCCAAAATCACAAAACAGATAGAAAATCAATTTTCAAGTATCTCATTGCCCTTTCTTCGAAACTCCAAACATCACAAAGGACGAAAAGAAACGAAAATCACAAAAGAGTTCCAAAGGAAAAGCGAAGAAAAACTTGAAAATTGAATTTCTATATTGTAATTGCAAGTGTCTTTTTAGCCAAAACCTCAGAAAAGGAATGGAAAATAAAATCCATTTGTAACACATCCGCCTCTAACAAATTTCCAAGTGTTGTTTTGCATCTGATACAATTGATCACTGCAGGAAGGTGAACGAGTCGCCAAGTTGTTGGGTTGCGACTGTCAAGATCTGTACAAGAACTTGTTGAAACCGAGAATCAAGGTCGGTAACGAGTTCGTCACCCAAGGTCGTAACAAGGATCAAGTGACATACTCCGTCGGTGCCATGTCCAAGGCCATGTTCGACAGGCTGTTCAAATGGCTGGTGAAGAAGTGTAACGAGACCCTGGACACCCAACAGAAGAGACAGCACTTCATTGGTGTACTGGATATTGCTGGTTTTGAGATCTTCGACGTAAGTTTCGCCCTGACACGTTCGATCCATACACTCGTTACATCGATCATCGTTGGCGATCCATTCACAGATTTCACCTTCATCGATCTCCATCTTTATCTTATAATAAGATGAGTCACAGTGGGTTGCACTCTATCAGATTCAAATTTTCGAAAGCATTTTTCATCTACTGTTCAGAAATACAGTAATTTTTAATAATTTTTGAATGAAAGTTTGATTAATCTATCGGCGGCATTTTTCCGATTAAAATGAGTCCAAACATGACACATTTTGGATTATTATTTACTTGTCTAATCCACGATTTATTAGAACCTCCATTATCCGAATCAGTAAATTCTTTATTATTTGAATTCGTGTTTCGTGAGTACATTTACATTACGTATGTACTACTTTTAGTACTACTATTATTCAAACATTCGTGTTCTACTGATCAGTTTGCATAATCGAGGTTTTACTATATCGTGAATTGAACACGTAGATGTAATCCAAATGGTGTCGTGTTTGGAGTCGTTCCAATCAGAAAAATGCCAGGAATATGTTGGTGAAAATAAAATAATAAAAAAGAAACTTGTTAAACCGAATGATCGTCAACGAGATTAAAGATACAGAAATGATACAAACACAAATACGCGGAACAACTTCCACGATACTTTAAGAAACACAACATAATACCACCATCTGATAGCTCATAAATACTTGCCACACTAGGCGCGAGGGAACAATAATTCCAAAATCGTATTACACGGTTAAGGAAGTTGATAATTCACTACTCTTTAGAATAATATACGACATAACGATTTACCACGAAGGTAAAATTTGGTGGAAATGTCGAGAATCGTCCGGACACTTTACACGTGATTTCGTTCTTCAGTATAACGGTTTCGAGCAACTTTGCATCAACTTTACCAACGAGAAACTGCAACAGTTCTTCAACCACCACATGTTTGTCCTCGAGCAAGAGGAGTATAAGAAAGAGGGTATCGTCTGGCAATTCATTGACTTCGGAATGGATCTCCTCGCGTGTATAGAGTTGATCGAGAAGGTAGCCATGTGCAAACATGACCTGACAAAAGATCCGATTTGTTTAGCTCCCGTCACGAAAGACTTTGCCACCCTGTATTGTTTTTCGTTTCCTCATGTGATCTCGTTTGAGAGATTAATCGCAACGAGTACTCTCCTTAATTGTTGTTCGATCTCGTTAGGAGATCTCTCCTCAGTATCAATTTCCCAGTGACTATCATTCCAATTAGAAACGTTTGGATTTTCTACTCGAAGTGAGTTGTTGCTCACTGGTAATGTAAGTTGTAATTAGACGACTCACCCGTTCAGTTTGTTCCTAGATGTTTTCAGAGTGTCTGAGTTAGTATGAAATGTATCTCCAAAACTGTATATAACTTTCTCCCCCAAGGATTTCGTAGTGACAATTCCTCGGATTACGAATGCGATCTTCATGGTTTAAATGAATGTTCCTAATGTTGAAACATAGAGAATCCTTAGTGCCCCAACCCCATTGTTCTTTGGTGCCCAGTATTTTTACACTTTTCTTGGCACATCTTTTCGAGTGCATGAATCTTCGTCGAGTATTATCGACATTTTTGAATAGAAACTTTTCCACGTCTCCTTTTTTTCATTATATACATATGTTATACATTGTATACATGTATGTCAGCATGACTCCAAACGCAAGATCCATAAGTAGCGACATCCGCAAGAAGAAACATCCGGTAAGCAATCATTGAATCGTCGTTGGAAACCACCCTTCGTCTTCTATTTTCGGGAATCGCGAACAAAACAGTGGACCTCACGCTGACGAGTAGACAGCAGCGTAAACGTTGAAGTTGTTGGTGGTAGATTGAATAACATTTCCACGATGTTGTGTCTCAACTGTCCATTGATGAACAAGCGACCGTCCAGTAGTTACTTGAAAGTAGACTAATATCCTAGTAATTAGTACTAACATCCTATACGGAAGATTTGTTGCACATATAATCTTTTGTATCAGTGCTCGACTACCTGCAGCAGAACTTATAGGTTAGGGTATAACCTAACTCTAGACTACACTCTAGAGTAGGGCTGTAACCTTTCCGGAGCCTCGAAGTCTTTCAAGTGTTCGAAATTTCAAAGTCTTCAAAACGTATGAAGTTGTAACTTATGAGTTTCATACCATGTCACGATTTTTGATAAATAAAAATATTAACTTTCGGTCACCGGTGACTGACACTGAACTTTCCGTTTGGACTTTTCGTAATTAAATTAAATCTAAAAGATTGCATTCTATTAATCAATTTCGGGATCATATCACGAATGTAATTAAAAAATAATACTTTGCAAACAGAATTTTAATGAGTTTTATCAAATTCGGTGAAATCGGATATCGCGGACTAAATGAAAAGAAAGGCAAAACAGGCTTGGCGCTTGACAAAACTCACGTATTCAGCAGGGCTGTAACTTTTCTTCGAAGGTCGAAGATTTCGAAGCTTCGAAACTTCGAAGTTTCTGAAATTGAAGCTTCGGAATCTTCGACCCTCGAAGGAAAGTTACAGCCCTACTCTAGAAAAGCTGTGGGTAATTCTACTCACAGAATAACAAAAAGAACAAGTTCATAATTATTACATAATTTTCTTTTATTAATTTTTTTTACTTTAGATAACTTGATTTATTTTTAATTTTCTTTGTAAACAACAATATTGACCTCGCGAACCCCTGCTCTAGAGTATAGAGTGTTCGAAATTTGTTATTTGGTGACTGTTTATATTTATCGGAGTGATGAATATTAACAGTTAGTCGCAGGTACTCGAGCATGATCTAGCACTGTGTGTCCCCGTACACGCAAACGGCATCGCAGAAGTTGCTGTTAGGTTTGCATACGTCCCCAAGACGGTTTCTTGCAAACGCAAATGGTCGCTGAAGGACCGAACGATTTTCCGAGTGAAGTGTTTTTGTAGAAGTTTGAAGTAAAACCGGGTCAGGTCAGTTGATCGAAACGTTCTAGCTGGAGAAAGCGATTGTGATCCATCGGCTATCGATGAACGCATAAAACTAGCATTTGCGCACATATCGCGTTCCTTGCAGCTGCCGATTGATCTGCTGGGTACGTTGAAGTATCCAAAGCGATCGACGAACGCCGTAGACACGGAGTTGAGTTTTATCAGTATGTAATTAAAAAAGTAGATGTTGATGAGAGTGGAAAGGTCGTAAAAGAGCACGAACAGGCTGGACCTGTAGATAAAGGGATGCAAGAGTTGACATACTATTGTTGCTCGAACAGTTCAACAGCTTCGAGCAGCTCTGCATCAACTTCACGAATGAGAAGCTTCAGCAATTCTTCAACCATCATATGTTCGTCCTCGAACAAGAAGAGTACACGAAGGAGGGCATTGAATGGGCGTTCATTGACTTTGGCATGGATCTCCTCGCGTGTATAGAATTGATCGAGAAGGTACAAAAAGACGAATGAATCGATCTTGGCGACAGATCCATCGACGGATCCAGCCATATGGGCAAACGCAGAACAGGAATGCAGCGTTTTTCTCCGGATCGGTGATAGGACCACCAAAGATCCGTAACAAAACTCGCTAAACAATTAACGCTTATTGTCAAACAAAACGCAGTAATGATCGTCCACTGTTTTCATGGATTGGCCAAGTAACCAATCGTCAATTGATTTTTACTTCGTGAACCTTGTCTCGTATTGTTTTTTGTCCTTTGCTCGGCCGTGTGGTTTCGCGTTTCAGTGAACAGCAAGCTGCCCTACGTTTCGCTTAGGCAACAGAACTTATCTTTCTTTGTCTCTGTTCATTTCGCTCAATCCAGATCCTGTCAACAATTGCGTAATCACATTCGACTCTCTTTTCTATTCTCACGACATAGGATTTTAGCGGACCTCGACAACTCACATCGATTTTTCAACGGATCACCGTTGTCGACATTTTTTATTATGGAACTTGGTTCTTACTTGAAATTTTGACTAGGTCCTACCATCGTGTCAGGATACATTTTAGTCTGTGTAATATGGTCATTCACATATACAGTACACAATTCCTTATTTATTTTTACAGTACACAATGTACATTTTTACAAAACTTTTTAACTTTCATTGAAAATCATCGTTAAAGCAAATTTTTCAACCTTTTTTTATCACTTCTTTTTGTCGATGTTTTGAACATTTTTGTACATACAGTTCGTTCACAAAATTATATCCGCAACACAAAATTCTCTAGTCTCCCTACACGTATCATTAATGAGTCGAGGCTTTCAAATATTAATACAGTGTTCACCTAATTAATACGAGGGTGCACGATATGGGTAAAGACAAAATTTTTCAATGTGCAGCTGCTAAATTCATACCAGAATATTACAAACAGTGACAAAATGAAAAAACTTTTTAGCAGAACGTCTGGCAGATGGAAATTAAATTTCTGAATCTTATATATTAATTATATTGAAATTCTGTTAGAAATATACTTGTTGAATGTTCAGCATCTTGTGTGTTTAATGGGGCACAAAAGTCTGATAATTTTAGAGACCAACTCACATACAATTTTGTGTACAGTGGATTTTAGCTGACCATGTACTGGAGACTTGATCTGAAATTCTGAATGAGCTGAACACGTATCAGAGATTTGATCTCAACTTCTGAATTAGCTGAACATGTTTCAGACACTTGATATAAAATTCTGAATTAGCTGAACATGTAGCAGAGACTTGATCTGAAATTCTGAATTAGTTGAAGATGCAGTAGAATCTTGACCTTAACTTCTGAATTAACTGAACATGTATCAGACTTGATATAAAATTCAGAATTAACTGCACATGTAGTAGAGACTTGATCTGAAATTCTGAATTAGTTGAAGATGCAGTAGAGTCTTGATCTGAAATTCTAAATTAGCTGAACATGTATCAGAGACTTGATATAAAATTTTGAATTAGCTGAAAGTGTAGTAGAGACTTGATCTCAACTTCTGAATTAACTGAACATGTATCAGAGACTTGATATAAAATTCAGAATTAACTGCACATGTAGTAGAGACTTGATCTGAAATTCTGAATTAGCTGAACATGCAGTAGAGTCTTGATCTGAAATTATGAATTAGCTGAACATGTATCAGAGACTTGATCTCAACTTCTGAATTAGCTGAACATGTTTCAGACACTTGATATAAAATTCTGAATTAGCTGAACATGTAGCAGAGACTTGATCTGAAATTCTGAATTAGTTGAAGATGCAGTAGAATCTTGACCTTAACTTCTGAATTAACTGAACATGTATCAGACTTGATATAAAATTCAGAATTAACTGCACATGTAGTAGAGACTTGATCTGAAATTCTGAATTAGTTGAAGATGCAGTAGAGTCTTGATCTGAAATTCTGAATTAGCTGAACATGTATCAGAGACTTGATATAAAATTTTGAATTAGCTGAACGTGTAGTAGAGACTTGATCTCAACTTCTGAATTAACTGAACATGTATCAGAGACTTGATATAAAATTCAGAATTAACTGCACATGTAGTAGAGACTTGATCTGAAATTCTGAATTAGCTGAACATGCAGTAGAGTCTTGATCTGAAATTATGAATTAGCTGAACATGTATCAGAGACTTGATCTCAACTTCTGAATTAGCTGAACATGTATCAGAGACTTGATATAATATTCTGAATTAGCTGAACATTTAGCAGAGACTTGATCTAAAATTCTGAATTAGCTATCCATGTAGCAGATACTTGATCTGAAATTCTGAATTAGCTGAACACGTATTAGAGACATGATCTGAAATTCTGAATTAGCTGAACATGTATCAGAGACTTGATATAATATTCTGAATTAGCTGAACATCTAGCAGAGACTTGATCAAAATGCTGAATTAGCAGACCATGTAGCAGATACTTGATCTGAAATTCTGAATTAGCTGAACACGTATTACAGACATGATCCGTAATTATGAGCAGATTATCTAAGACGAAATCCTCGACTGATTATGGCTCAGAGTCACAATAGTTCACATCCACGACAAGCACAAAGGGACGAGACACCATCCAGGTCAACGAAACCGATTTCGCGGGAAACCATTGCTGTACTGATGTTTCTTTTCTTCCCTTTCTTTTTGTTCTCTCACTCTCTCCTTGTGCCTCTCTTGGTCCTACACTCATTCTTCACGCTGTGCCAACCCTGCGCTCGCTCGTTGTGCTGCGATCGCAACAGTACAACGGCTTTGAACAGCTCTGTATCAACTTTACCAACGAGAAACTGCAACAATTCTTCAACCATCATATGTTCGTACTCGAACAAGAGGAGTACAAAAAGGAGGGCATCGATTGGGCGTTCATTGACTTCGGCATGGATCTCCTCGCGTGTATAGAATTGATCGAGAAGGTACAAAAAAGACGAAAGAGAAAGGTCATGGCGACAGATCCATCGACGGATCCAGCCATATGGACAAAAGCAGAACTAAACATCCGTACCCGGAGCTGGTCCACAGATATGATATCGCTGATGTTTTGTCGAGAGCTTTGACCGAGAATGGAATCTGAACCTCCCGAAATGGTCAAAAGTGGTGGTCTTTGCGGTGATAGAATTATATCGGCTCAATTGTTGTGTACGCTTACCAATGGATCACGCTTATCCCCGTTTCACCACACTCTATTCAAGCTATCTGCTGTTTCTGTTGTGGCTGTACCCGAGTAGAAAAGTCACCCGAGACTCGTCAGCATCCACCACACTCTTCTTCGTCTATCATCGCCTTGCTTTACCTTGACTCTTTGTCTGTCCATCCCCTCAACGGCACTGATGTCGTGTCTGTTAGATAACACTATACATACAATAGACTGCATAGTCTATCTCTGAATCACTATAATCATCCATAACGATGAACAATGTTCGTTAAGCACGGTTCAACACTGTCCCTCGAAGAGCTAGCTCGTTGGGCTAGAGGAATATTAGTACTAAAATCGAAAATGACGGAACTGGCCCGTTAAAAGGGGAAATATTTGGAACTCAATATTTTGAGAACCGAGCTTAAACATTTAATCCTAATATTTTATAGCATGTAACCCCCCGATGACCCAAGAAAGTGTTTGTCACATTTAGGAGGGACCGTAAAATGGTATATCGATATCGGTCCTCCAGGGTCACCTCTTAATTTACAGCAAAGGTTTATTGAAAATCTAGTACGTCCAATCAATAAACATTTTGCGCTTTCATCCCACCGAGGTGCTTCGAAATGAAAACGAAATCTGAACTCCAATGTTCAATTTTTCTGGCGAACTATCCTGAAACTGGGACACTATAAAATTGTATATATTGTCTAAATTAATAGTTTTAATAGTTTTATTAAAAGTTTCAAAATATTAGAAAAAAACATAAAGGTTCTACCTACAGCAACGTTACTGGAATATAAATTGATTGATATTGTCTGAATTAATAGTTTGAAAAGTTGAAATTTAATAGGAAACAAGATGGAGGCTCTATATAAAGCAACGTTACTCGAATATAAATTGAGACATCGTAGAATTATATTGTTTGAATGAATAGTTTGAAAAGTTGAAAATTAATAGGAAACAAGATGGAGGCTCTATATAAAGCAACGTTACTCTAATATGAATGGAGACATCGTAGAATTCTAATGGCTGAATTAATAGTTTGGAAAAGTTCAAAATTAATAGGAAACAAGATGGAGGCTCCATATAAAGCAACGTTATTCTAATATGAATAGAGACATCGTAGAATTATATTGTCTGAATTAATATTTTGAAAAGTTGAAAATTAATAGGAAACAAGATGGAGACTCTAGATAAAGCAACGTTACTCTAATATAAATTGAGACGTCGTAGAATTATATTGTCTGAATTAATCGTTTGAAAAGTTTAAAATTAATAGGGAACAAGATGGAGGCTCTATTTACAGCAACGTTACTCTAATATGAATGGAGACATCGTAGAATTATATTGTTTGAATTAATAGTTTGAAAAGTTGAAAATTAATAGGAAACAAGATAGAGGCTCTATATAAAGCAACGTTACTCTAATATGAATGGAGACATCGTAGAATTATATTGTCTGAATTAATAGTTGGAAAAGTTGAAAATTAATAGGAAACAAGATGGAGGCTCTATATAAAGCAACGTTACTCTAATGTGAATGGAGACATCGTAGAATTCTAATGTCTGAATTAATAGTTTGGAAAAGTTCAAAATTAATAGGAAACAAGATGGAGGCTCCATATAAAGCAACGTTATTCTAATATGAATAGAGACATCGTAGAATTATATTGTCTGAATTAATATTTTGAAAAGTTGAAAATGAATAGGAAACAAAATGGAGACTCTAGATAAAGCAACGTTACTCTAATATAAATTGAGACGTCGTAGAATTATATTGTCTGAATTAATCGTTTGAAAAGTTGAAAATTAATAGGAAACAAAATGGAGACTCTATATAAAGCAACGTTACTCTAATATGAATGGAGACATCGTAGAATTCTAATGTCTGAATTAATAGTTTGGAAAAGTTCAAAATTAATAGGGAACAAGATGGAGGCTCCATATAAAGCAACGTTACTCTAATATGAATGGAGACATCGTAGAATTATATTGTCTGAATTAATAGTTTGAAAAGTTGAAAATTAATAGGAAACAAGATGGAGGCTCTATATAAAGCAACGTTACTCTAATATGAATGGAGACATCGTAGAATTCTAATGTCTGAATTAATAGTTTGGAAAAGTTCAAAATTAATAGGGAACAAGATGGAGGCTTTAATGTCTGAATTAATAGTCTCAATAGTTCCAAAATAATAAGAAACAAGATGGAAGTTCTACCTAGTTTCGAAGCACCGAATCCTTAAGGACATAGACGCGAGACTTCTATGTCCCGTTAACATATAAGCCCCGACCCCCCCCCCCCCCCACCCACCCAATAAGATAAACATAGACAATTTATCAGAACAATTGTACCCTAATCATACTACCCAAATCATATCTAAGCAGCATTAATGACGGCTGTCTTTCGCCTCTGTTTTTCTGTTCCTGTTGCTTTTACCCTCCTTGGTCACGAGCAGTTCAACAGTTTTGAACAACTCTGCATCAACTTCACCAATGAAAAGCTTCAGCAATTCTTCAACCATCACATGTTCATTCTCGAACAAGAGGAGTACAAACGCGAAGGAATCGAGTGGACGTTCATTGACTTTGGCATGGATCTACAGCAGACAATCGATTTGATCGAGAAGGTACTGTTGTTGGCCCGTGGCATGAAACACCAGGAATGAAGGTCGACGGCTTCTGATTCTTGTATAGAATCGCTGCAAATCAGAGGATTGTCGCGGACGCTGTTTACGGACGACGTTATTTCGATATTGCCGCAGCAACATAATTTCGCATGATATCTTATCGTTTCCCTCCCTTGCAGGCTCAACTTCTCATTAGTACTTCCACAGATTTCACCTAATCTTCTGGGCACAACTCTCCATTAACGTTTGCGATACCTTTACTCCAACAAACTGCCTTTGAAACTCATTTCAGCTACCTTGTTCGAGCTTTTAACACTAAACCTACCACGAGGGGACAAATGACCAATTTTAGATTATTTATTTGACAATTATTGAAATTTTGAAGGTGTTTTCATGGGAATTTAGTGAATATACTTTTTGACTCTCTCAAAATATCAATAAATTTAATCTTGTTATTTTTATAATATTATACACATCAGTCACTTTTGATGGTCGGTAGGTTTAGTGTTAAATTCACTATTTAGCTTCCTTTCAGAATCCACTCATTTTTGCAATCCTTGGTTGCAAAATATCGACAGGAACATCTGGTGAAACTAGACAAATCGAACTTACATTTTCTAAAATCACACACAAGAAATTTTTCGAAGATCACGGTAGCTATTTGCATTCTTCTGCAACTCAGAAATTACAGTAAATAACACAGTAAACAGTAAAAATATATCAGAAGAATTTAAGAAGTTACATTGTTTATGACTTATTAAAATTATCAAGACGAGAGGTAAATTTTTGTACAGTTTCTGTGATGCAGTTTTTATTTTGCATAAAAATTGTCAATTTAATTATGATCCTGAAGTGGAGTGGACACCTATAATGATCATCACAAGATCTATTCTTTCCAAATTATTTATAATATCGTTTACCTACTTTGCTGTTGTGCCAGATGTTCTTTTCATACCAACACACAGTATGTCCAACCCAGACCCAGTACACTGAAACCTGAAAGCTTCTCTTTGTCTGTATTCTGTTTGTACTCGTGTACGTGCATGCCGAATATAGTGTAAGCGTAAAAGGGTCTGTATGGAATCCATGAAGAAAGGAAAGTAAGAATATATTTCACCACCATTTGCTTCGAACAAATGGGATATGAAGTGGAAAGAGACGAATGTTTCAGAGGAATGAATTGAGGACCAATTGTGGGTAATATAGTTGTACGCAAGCTTGCCATATGTCGCTCCTGCATGCTTATGTGTTTGTGCACGTGTTTGTATATATTTGTGACATTAATTGACAAGGAACTTTTTACAGATCCATCGAGACATGTAGAGATTTGAATCGTTATTAGTAGACTGCGGATGTCTATGCAATTTCCAATTTTTATAGACAAATTTGAATGAGAACAGTCCTTGCGAGAAGAGGACAGTCTATCGAATTTTATATTCTAGCATTTTCTGAAAGTTTCCATAAACCATAAATCCATAAAGAACAAAAGTCAAGAACAAAATGATCAAAAAATCAATGTTTAAATTGGAGAAGGATCGTTAAAAAATTCCTCGTCCTAATGTCTCCAAGAATTTGTTTCAACCTCAGAAATTTGCTTCTGAAGGATTCTCCTGTGATCTTTGATGAAGGCACACGAGAAATAAAAACGATATACAAATACAGAAAAATGTATGATAAAACAAAAAATTGAGAGTAGTGTGTATTTAGTAGTATAATAAATTTCTTACTAAAATATTTTCAAGTTTTATACTTCAAGTTACTAAAGAGAAAATGATATGTCACGTTACTGTAAACCTACAAAATTTAGTGAAAATAGCGTTTCAACTATGAAAAAAGCAATAATTATGCAATTTGCAGAACTAGAAATGGAAAATTGAAAAGATGTCTTTATCAAAATGTAAATGGGGTTAGATATTGATTGCAATGTACATTTCCGAAGTAAATATTCTCTAAAGGGGGGCACGCTACTCTCTCTCAAAAAAAGTGAAACTTTTGTGCACGTTGACGCGGGAGTTAACATAATCTTTCAATCTTCCCAAAACAGCCCATGGGTATCCTGTCCATTCTTGAAGAAGAGTCTATGTTCCCGAAAGCCACTGACAAGACTTTCGAGGAGAAGTTGAACAACAACCATCTTGGCAAGAGTCCTAACTTCTTGAAGCCCAAACCACCGAAACCAGGTCAACAAGCTGCTCACTTCGCTATCGGCCATTATGCCGGAAACGTACGTTGCATACCGTTCTTATTCATAGTCTCTCTATCAAGTTAGTACTCAAATAATAGCTGATTTCTATCAATCATTTTCTTTTCTAACCTTCGGGTTATTAGAAATTATGTTTTGTTAGAACTTGGCTCAAACTGAACTTTATTGATCTTCCAGCTGTGTACGACGAGTATACTCGTCGTGAAGAAATGATAATTCTTAAATTTTTCGAAGCAATACCTTTTTGCTTTTAATTATTTTCGTATGAAACTCTTACCAACATATTCGTTGCAGTTTTCTGATTAAAATGATTCCAAACGTGATACAATTCGGATCAGATATGCTTGAATGATTCACGATACAGTAGAACCTCTGTTAACCGAACTTCTTGGTCCTTCAAGTGGTACACACTGTAAACTACCCTTCTGACTAGTAACTTCAACTCAAGATATTTATCACATTCGCCATTACGAGTTGGGAATTATACAGGGTGACCCAAAATTCCTTCAACAGCCGGAAATGGGAGGTTCCTGAGATCATTTGAAGCAACATTTTCCTTTGCAAAAATGTTATCCGCCGCTTCGTTTAGGAGTTATTAACGAAAAACACGGACCAATCAGAGCGCGACCTAGACGCGAGTCGGCGCGGCGCGCCAACTGTCTATTGGCCGACTATTCCAAATGGCGTCTAGGTCGCGCTCTGATTGGTCCGTGTTTTTCGTTAATAACTCCTAAACAAAGCCGCGGATAACATTTTTGCAAAGGAAAATGTTGCTTCAAATGATCTCAGGAACCTCCCATTTCCGGCTGTTGAAGGAATTTTGGAACACCCTGTATAAACCCGGTAGTTTGATAAATATTCAATAATTTATCACATTTACCAAATTTAGTGGTGATTATATTGGGTTGGCAAGAAAGTAATTCCGGTATTTTAAGGTGAAATAAAACCGAATTTCTTTATTCAACCGACGAACTTTAATCAATAAAATATTTTCTTATTTATTCTTTTTGGCAAAAGATCATCGAACAAAATGAACATCGAACAAAATATCTTATTCATTAAAATTCATTGCTTGAGTAAACAAATTCGGCTCTACTTCACCTTAAAATACCGAAATTACTTTCTTGCCAACCCAATATACATAACCGGCAATTATACATAATCATGGTATACACAGCTAGAAGATTAATAAAGATAAGATTATTAAACAATAAACAACCTTTAGAATTATGCTTGCAACTGTAGAATGACATTTGAGAAACACAAAGAAAGGAACTCGGCCATTATCTTTGCATCAACGCAATACTATAGTTGGCCATTACAATGACAGGTACCATACAACATCACGGGCTGGCTGGAGAAGAACAAGGACCCGTTGAACGACACCGTGGTTGACCAGTTCAAGAAATCTACCAACAAACTGTTGATCGAGATCTTCGCAGATCATCCCGGACAGTCCGGCGGTGGTGATGCTGGCGGTGGCAAGGGAGGAGGCCGTGGTAAGAAGGGAGGTGGTTTCTCCACGGTGTCATCGTCCTACAAGGAACAGTTGAACAACCTGATGGCCACTCTAAGAGCCACCCAACCCCACTTTGTCCGTTGCATCATCCCCAACGAATTGAAACAGCCGGGAGTCATTGACTCTCACCTTGTGATGCATCAGCTCACCTGTAACGGTGTACTTGAAGGCATCCGTATCTGTCGTAAAGGATTCCCCAACAGAATGCAGTACCCTGACTTCAAGCTACGGTAAGAATCCGAACTCTCTATAACTATCCGCCATTTACGAATGTTCAAAATTAAGAGACGTTCATTGGAAAATCTTCCAAGCCTTCGTAAAGCTCTAGACCGTAATGGAGTTCAGTTTAAAGAACAGTGTTGTAAATATTTCATACAACCGGGCATTTAGAGCTTACAATTAGAGCCATAAATATTTTGAGATTCAACTTATATTTCGTTAGGCTTCGCTAGGTTCTACAGTTCGGACTTTACGAAAATTTGGGCAACGTTTGTAGTAGGTCACAGTGTTTAAATCAAATGCACCCTAAGTGATCAATTTAAAAAGTTGCCATCGCTTTTCTCAGATATTACGATTAATGCTTTAAAGATGTCGGTGAATTTACATTCTAGTCCAATCCAATCTTTAATCAATTGCATTAGCGACATTATTTCATTTACGAACTGGTCCGTTTAAATTTCGTGCACGAGACGTCAGAGCTAGCTTCCAAAAAAGACAAGTTCAATGTCACCCGAGAAAGTTAACTCGGGAAGAGGTAGACTGAAAATTAGGGACAACTGATGAAGAACGAGGAATGATCTCTATCTTGTGATCGTACAGTTACATGATCTTAGCGCCAGCCGCGATGGCGGCTGAGTCAGAACCGAAAAAGGCCGCGGCAAGGTGTTTCGAGGAAATCGGACTAGATCCGGACAGCTACAGGATTGGTCATACTAAGGCTAGTTCAATACCCTACAAACAGACTTTTGCGAGTTTCTTCGTACTGTGCCCCTTTTGTTGCCCCCCCCCCCCCCACCCTGTTAGAACATTGCCACCCCCGTTTAGTCAAAATGTTTCAAAGTGTACACCCCCCTTGCAAGTTGGGACACTGTCTCGAAATCTCTCGGGAACTTCGATTAATCTGCACCCGAAGAACTTCGAGTCGAGGACTCTTTCAAGTTGAATTCTCCCTTCGTTTTACAATCGTCGATTCTTCTGCATTTTAATCGAACGTTCATGAAACGTTTTTAGAAGTATCCACCTCCCCGTTTTGGTAAATCTACAGAGATCGAAATGTTTCAAGCCCCTCCCGCACCCCCCTCGATTATCACAACTGCACGACCCATCGTGAAATTTGTAGACT
This sequence comes from Lasioglossum pauxillum, assembly GCA_933228785.1. Lineage (NCBI taxonomy): Eukaryota > Metazoa > Arthropoda > Insecta > Hymenoptera > Halictidae > Lasioglossum > Lasioglossum pauxillum. The sequence goes on from OW121704.1 coordinate 7,810,996, forward strand.
GATTGTCCCACGTAGATAGAAACTAGAAATCCCATAATCGACATCAAACACCGGTCATACATGCACGTATTGCGCCCCGTTGCGTGACCCTCTAGGAACACAATTTAGGAGAGATTCATCAGGATCATCGGTGAAATATGGAGGAAGCTAGAATCGATGCTGGAGAGATCCTTCAGCCGAGAAACATCCCCGTAAAACGTGTGGTCACCTCTCTAGAATCCAAATCACCTGTTTTTGCCTTGTGTACCCCCACCTTTAGGTACAAGATCCTGGCGCCAGCGGCTGTCGACGCTGTAGCCTCCGACCCGAAGAAGGCCGCTGCTGCGGTCTTGGAGGCGACCGGACTAGATCCCGATCAATACCGTCTTGGACACACCAAGGCACGTTTCCTTCCCGCGATCGTGATCGCCCCGGTGCACTCGGGGACATTTCTCGATCATTTTCTCAATTTACAGCTGGCTTCAAAGGACATTCTATTGGCTGTCAAAACTGTAACTCATGTACTCGGAGGACAATGTTCTCTTTAGCAGAGTTAGAAGATATTCACTGTAGAATCATTATACTTTTCTATCAATATTCGAGTATTATTTAAATGCTCCAATGAACAGAAAGAAAAATTTTATCGATTTATAAATAAGGTGTACTATCATAATAGTCTTTGAATCCTGATCAAAGTTTGTAATTGAACAATATCGAATGAAAGTTTAAAATATTCTTTGCACTCCAGGTTGCACGACTGCTTCGAGCAAACTCGAGTTATGGTTTTGATAGTCAATACTGTCTTCTGTAAATGTTTCACAGCGCCGTGCAGACGTGTCTAACCCAACATGAACCAATCCTCCTTGGACGGAGTTATACACTTATGGTTGCTCAGTTTTTCTTTTATGTTGCTGAAACATTGAGTAAACTTTTAAAACAGGCCTCTTTATTTCGATAACTCGAATTATATTTGAATGCGGAAGAGTTGCTGTTTTAGAAGTTTCGAATATCCTCATTTAGATGGACACCAAAGGGATCTCAGACAGTCCCACCACTCCATAAATAATATAACAGTTCTATCGTATACAAATATCTAACAGTGCGTGATAATCTTGTCTGTTGTGCCGCCTGACCATAAAACGAACCACCGCAGATACAAAATTCTGTGTGCAAATGCCATCAAAGAGCCTTGCGAACCACAAAAGGCAACCCAACTGATCCTGGATGCAATCAATTTGGATCAAGACCAATATCGTATGGGTCTTACCAAGGTATCAGACACCTTTGGCTTATTTTCCGAAAAATCTTCGCATCGTAAACAATATAACCTTCATTTAACGGGTATTTTATATTATCATGATCATATTTAACTCCATTTTTCATTTTCTTTACAAAGAGTTTCTGCAAGCACATGCATACGTAACTATGTCGAGTAGCGTATCTGTTCAAACAAATTAATTCAGGGAAGCAATCACAGATACCCCTTGCAATTTAAATAAATTCTATTGTTGCATTTGTACTGAATTTTTAACAGTAAAATTAAGAGATCAATCACACATACCTCTTGTAATTTAAATAAATTCTATTATTGAATTTGTACTGAATTTTTAACAGTAAAACTAAGGGATCAATCACAGATACCCCTTGTAATCTAAATAAATTCTATTGGTGAATTTCTACAGAATTTTTAACAGTAAAACTAAGGGATCAATCACAGTTACCCCTTGTAATTTAAATAAATTCTATTGCTAAATTTGTATACAATTTTTAACAGTAAAAGTCAAAAAAGCAACCGCAGATACTCTTTGTAGTTTAAATAAATTCTATTTTGCTGAAAATGTTATGGAAAAGAATTGAATCGAGGTTTAAAAATTCACACATTTCTATTACACCAATTAAAAATTCATTTTTATCAAACCAACTAAAAATTCATTTCATACATACAATTTGTATTTGTAATTTATCATATACAATTTGTATGTTGAAACTCCTTCTCCATGTCATTTCAAGCAAAAATATATACTCACTTTAATCTGCTCTGTAAATTTCCGTATGACGTCATCGATCCATTAACAACGACGATCAATTTTCATGTCCAGCTATGTCTTTCATTAATAGATCATAGCAATGTGCGTACAGGTATATTCTGTTTTACAGTGTGCTAGTATAATGAACTGCATATCTCCCCGTTTTGAAAACGGTGTGGGACGCAGATTGTAATCCTGTAAAGCCTTGCATGCCGCCATCTTAGAATTAGAGAAACGAGAAATATTCTTACTTTGATTATTTGCAATCGATTGAATGTAACCTGTCCTCTGTGATTCCTACTATTAATAATGTCATCGAATTTTAGAAACTATTGCTCTTTATTAGTATAGAAAAGTGTTCTAGCCCTTGTAGCTCCATAGTCCAAACCCCAAGAGAACAGGTTAACACAGATGAAACAAGTTAAAACAATTTGTTTCTCAATGTTACAGTCCGTACATGTTTTAAGGATTCGTCGATTGGAAAATAATCAAAGCATTCAAACGGAAGGATAGAAGGATGATTACTAATTGATGTCTTTTGTTGCTCTCCGACACTTTGAAACATACAGGTATTCTTCCGTGCTGGAGTCTTGGGTCAGATGGAGGAGTTCCGTGACGAACGTCTCGGCAAGATCGTGTCCTGGATGCAGGCCTACATCAGAGGTTATCTGTCCAGAAAAGATTACAAGAAACTCCAGGAACAACGTCTCGCGTTGGTGATTGTACAGAGGAACTTGAGGAAGTACTTGCAACTCCGCACTTGGCCATGGTGGAAACTCTGGCAGAAGGTCAAGCCTCTCCTCAACGTCACTCGTATCGAGGACGAGCTTGCTGTAAGTTTCTCAAAACATACATTCAGTGTCTCACGTGAATTTTCCAGACTGGTATCTGAAAGATATCTAGAAGTTATGTTGATTCTCGAAGTGTACATGTATCGGAAATGTCTTTCTTACTACCGCAATGATCAGAAGTGTACATAATATGTTTATTACTATAAGTATGTAGTATATTTATGGATGTTAGCTGCTGATAGAGTGATGTTGCTGGTACGCCGCCTAGCAGAATATGTACTACCTTTACACATAAATCGCGACAATACCGACAATGTGAACAATGTCGGTAACATAGGCGTTACATTTGCAATACATCACAAGAAGTAATTTTTATATCGATCTGTTCAGTCTATATTTTCTTTGTATATTTGGTCTGCATTATTATCTCGAGGACCGAAGCGAAAATATTTTTTAGAATTACTAGAATGGGCCTTGTATATACTATTTTAACTAAATTTCATAGAAAACTTAAATATACCCCATTCATTCTATTAAATGAAAGTATATCGATGGTATTAATGGTATTTCAACTAAATTAAATTTTATAGGAAACTTAAATATACTTCATTCATTTTATTAAATAAAACGGTACCTTGATGTACCTTCAAGATATAAAGTTTAGACAGTAAATAATTTTTCTCCTACTCGTTTCGTACCAGTAACGTTCAAAAATTGATTTCCATGAGATACACTACACTTCGTGATCATTAATCACGAACAAAATTGGACATGACAATGTTCATTCTTCATACAAAAATATACCATTAGTTTTTGTATTATATATTCCATTTTTGCTAATTAATAATTATGCCATATGTGCACGCCATTCATGATCGACTCAGAAATTTTTAAATATTTTCTATTCTTCAATTCGTGGTATAATGTGTGCATGCATACTTGTCGAACATTCATACCTATCATAAACTTTTAAAAACAGACATAAAATGAGACATTTTTTACATACAGGAAAACTAATCCATTATAAAGTAGATTATTTATTACTTGATAGAACATTGTCCCAAATCAATTTTGTTCGTATCTGTTTTTCAGTATACCATTTTGTGAAAATTATTGAAATAATGGTACAGCGTTCGATTGCTTCACAGCTTCAAAAACAGTGTTGCATGTCGAACTGAAAAAAAGTACTGTACGATAAAAGTCCTCGACAAACGTAAACGCTGTTAATCGACGTTTTGTCGGCAATTTATAATTCGCGATAACACTTCTGCGAAAAATTACACGTATCCAGTTCTCGAGGGTAAGCAGCCGTTTTCTGTTAAAGATCTAAGATTTTAGAACCGCCTGGCAATGTCAGTAACGCCAGTTGGTAAAGCACACTACGCGGAAAACTGATTTCTCGATAATTTATGGGGGCCGAACGGAAATGCTGGGCCTCGTGCGTAGAATTTGTTTCTTTGTTCACACAGGCTCGATCATTCGCGATCGCTAAACGCGTCGGCTTCTAACCGTGTGTTTATTTGCCCAACTACGCCATTTACTCTTTTTACCTTCCTCCGTGCTGCGAAACACCGACGCCCAAAAGTTCTTTCACTCGCAAACAGAAGATTCTTACAGCGAAATCCTCTCTGTCCGAAAACTCAGCTAGAATATCACTCAAAAACGAGAACCAACAAAAAAATATCAGTGTACTTTAAAAATCAAACATTTTATGAATCAATTACATTCTGATTAATTCTATTTCTTTTTTACTTTTTGGAAGATGATTCAGAAATTGGAATAGAATTAACGAATAGACTCTCACCTTTCTAACGAAGCTGCTTAAAATAATTTATTAATAATACACTTTGGATAATTTTAATATTCGCGTTTTCACATGAATAAGCGCTTCAAGATTTTGATATTCCACGATATTTATTTGAACTGATTGAATTTCTTTTATTTAAAACTGTGACTTTGGAACCTTTCGAAATTGCGATTACAACAGAAGCCACGCGTTCATTCTAGTTTCCTTCCAGCATTTTAAAAATAAATTCCGACTTGCCGGTGTCTTTTCATCGCGATTCAAGTGTTCGCTTCTCACTCGTCTATTCTTTTTTTTAATCCTCTTAAGAGGCCCGGCTATAAATAAACGGAAATACGCTTTTCTGTCGCGCAACGATCATAAAGATGTCCGAAAGATCTCGAGCCCTCAATCTGGTCGCGGACTTGGTGTCAGCGATTATTCATTGTATCTAATTCCATCTTGGAAACGGGAAGATCGCCCTATCGGTATATTTAGTATGACTCCGCTCTTTAGAGGACTATTTTTAAAAATGCAGCGTTAGAAATGTTGAATCACACCGAGCCCTATATCTTCCAGAACGTTCTCCAAACAGAAAAAGAAAATAGATTTCAACCTACATCAAAGCACTCAATTTTCAATTTCAAAGTTATCGCAAAACTTATATATTCACATTCGAAATGGATCAATTTGAATTAAAACGAATTAGAAGACGCAGATCGAAATGTTACATAAAGCTTAGCTAACTTCCGGCTCTCACTGAAATATTCTCACAGCAAATCTGTAAGGATCGTTCAAAAGTTAGTCATAGTTCTATCTCGGAACCTCTAATTACGAAATTACAAATTTTAAACTTTGCCCAGCACTCGTGTCTCTTCAATTTATCGGTCTCACACTTTATTCGATCGATGTTTCATTCATAATCATGGACCGAAGTGTTCAACACACACTTTTATTTCAATCATGTTTCTACGTGGAAACTCTTCCAATAATATATTAGTAATCAGTTTATTAGACCACATGTTCATATACTGACATGTACATCATGCTCCCACATGGAACTTTACTAATTTATTAGTAATTAGTTTATTAGACCACATGTTCATGTACAGACAGCTAGATCGTCCTTTTATCAACATGTTGTGCACAGAAGCAAAAATATTTTACATCAGAATTTCGTGCAGATGAAGATCAACTTAATAAAGATGTTGATATATAATTTTCTGTATTAGAGGCTGAAGTACTGGAAGAATGGCGGATATTTACAAAGAGTAAATAGTGTCAATTAATAAAATAGATCGTTTATCGTAGCATGTCTGTCGAATTAGCTTTTGCTTTGTCACTGGTACTTTAATTTGCTACAAAAATGCAATTTACAGTAAAAAAGGATATCGATAATATTTATCAAGTTTGCTTTCGATCTTTGACTGGAAGAATGGCGGACATTTACAAAGAGAGGCTTCACTCTTGATTTTACATTACCGTGTCAATTACCAGTGGACAAATCATGTCAGAGAAGATAAAATAGAGCGTTTATCATAGCATGTCTGTCGAATTAGCTTTTTGTTTGGCACTGGTACTTCAATTTGCTACAAAAATGCAAATTATCATATATTTATCAAGTTTGCTTTCGATCTTTGACTGGAAGAATGGCGGACATTTACAAAGAGAGGCTTCACTCTTGATTTTACATTACCGTGTCAATTACCAGTGGACAAATCATGTCAGAGAAGATAAAATAGAGCGTTTATCATAGCATGTCTGTCGAATTAGCTTTTGGTTTGGCACTGGTACTTCAATTTGCTACAAAAATGCAAATTATCATATATTTATCAAGTTTGCTTTCGATCTTTGACTGGAAGAATGGCGGACATTTACAAAGAGAGGCTTCACTCTTGATTTTACATTACCGTGTCAATTACCAGTGGACAAATCATGTCAGAGAAGATAAAATAGAGCGTTTATCATAGCATGTCTGTCGAATTAGCTTTTGGTTTGGCACTGGTACTTCAATTTGCTACAAAAATGCAAATTATCATATATTTATCAAGTTTGCTTTCGATCTTTGACTGGAAGAATGGCGGACATTTACAAAGAGAGACTTCCCTTCAGTTTTACATTGCCGTGTCAATTGCCAGTGGTCAAATCCTGTTGAAGAAGATAAATCATGATAAAATAGAGCTTTTGTTTGTCATAAGTATTTCAATTTGCTACAAAAATGCAAATTACGGTAAAAAAGAATATCGATAATAGTTCGCTTTCGATCTTTGACTATCGTATCAATTCGGGAGCAAAGAACAAATCGCATTGAAGAAGAGCCATAAGACGGTCTCGTCGACACCGATTTGGGTAGAGCAAGATAGATAGAGTGAGAGAGAAAGAGGGAGAGAGGACCGTTCGTAATTAGAGCAGCCTGATCTAAGGTCGCAGCGCGTTTAATCATCGCGATTATCCGAATTTTCTGCCGGGCCAACGAAAATAAAGTAGTTCGAATCACGCCCTATCGAAAATAGTATCATTCGCTATAAATGATGTTACCGTGGCATGAGCGTGGCCGCGCCGACGCAGTAAAACGATCCCACCTTTATGCCGGCCCGTGTTCCCAACTACGGGAGAAAGCCGATTCCTCCTCCGCAGGGAAGGAGGTCCCTCAGGAATTACGAGGTCCATCGGCGCGGTGTTCCACCCTCTGGAGCGTAAAAGGAGAGTGGAGTTTGACCCGTCCGACCCTCCTGGAACCGGATTCTAATTTCGTCGAGGTGTCCCCTCTCTTTTCCTCTTTCCAACATATCTAGCCCCCTCCTGCCGGTGCTGCTGCGGCGGCGGCTGCTGCTGCTGCAACCGAGAACGGTGTTCCCTCCCTCGTCATCGGGATCGGTTATAAATATTTTTCTACGATGAATATGTTGGCTGGAGTGGGGACGATCTCGCTGATTCTTCTCGGTGACCGCGAAGAGGGATTTTAGGTAGAAAAGTTGAGCCTCTGGTAAACCGGAGACCAGTTGGACCCGCGACCTCGCGCCGAGCCCTTCGACAATTTTCTTTTTCGAAACCGCAACGAGCTCCGATTCATCCTCCCCTTATCTTCTTTCGAATCGCACCACGTTTTATACAGGGGAAATACCGTGTGCAGTTCTCTCGCTCCTTCCGTCGTATCGAACCGGTCCCAACGAAACGATCCTCTGACATCGCACTCGTCGGATTCAGAGCAGATTTTCGTTTCTTCGACTCGGTTGTTTGCTACGAGCACTGGATATCGTGACCGATCGTCTGTGAACTGATTCAGAGGGAATAATGGGTGACACGTCGGTCGAGGACCCGGTGAACGGGCAAAAGTTGAACGGTGATGTGGATTCGCAATTGCAGGCGCTCGAGGAGAAAGCAAGGAAAGCACAGGAGGCCTTCGAGAGGGAGGAGAAACTGCGCAAGGAGCTCGAGGAACAGAACACGAAATTGCTCTCCGAACGAAATGCCCTGCAACGGACACTGGACGGCGAGAAGGGCTCGCTTTCTGAATACATGGAGAAATCGCTGAAATTGGCCGCCCAGAAAGCCGATCTCGAGTCCCAACTTCAGGTAAGTCTCGACGTTACTTAGGGGAATTCGGTGCGAGCTACTAGCTACACGAGGCGCAGGCGAAAATATTCGCCGTCGACGTTACTAGATGTTCAAATGATATAGCTAGCTGTCTTATAGAAAATACTGAAACAATTATGAAATTGAGAGTTTAGTACGATTTTAGAGCTATAAAATTGATGGTTCAATTAAATTTAAGCCTGTTTCACTTTGGTACAAGTGATCGAAACCAACCATTAAAGCAACGGGATTTTATTCTACCTCATTTCCAAGTGATCGAACGACATTTTACTCGGTTCCCTCAAAGTTACATAAAAATCTTCCGAAAGTTATAAAATTTTAAGTTTAATACAATTTCAAGTGATCGAAACCAACCATGAGGAGAGCGATATTTTACTCGGTTTCCTCAAAGTTACATAAAAATCTTCCGAAAGTTATAAAATTTTAAATTTAATACAATTTCAAGTGATCGAAACCAACTATAAAGAGAACGACATTTTACTCGGTTTCCTCAAAGTTACATAAAAATCTTCCGAAAGTTATAAAATTTTAAATTTAATACAATTTCAAGTGATCGAAACCAACCATGAGGAGAACGACATTTTACTCGGTTTCTTCAAAGTTTCATAAAAATTCTGCTAAAGTTATAAAATTTTAAGTTTAATACAATTTCAAGTGATCGAAGCCAACCATAACGGGGACGACATTTTACTCGGTTTCCTTAAAGTTTCATAAAAGTCCTCCTAAAGTTGTAAAATTTAAGGTTCAGTAAAATTTAGCACGGTTCCCTTTCATTTTCAAGTGACCGAAACCAACCATAAAGGAAACGGATTTTATTTAATCTAAGTTTCCAGGAACTTACATAAAAATCTTCGTAAAGTTATGAAATTTAAAGTTTAGTCAAAATGCTGTTCCATCGCGGTTTCAAGTGATCGAAATCAGTCATAAATGCAACAGCATTGTATTCAATCTTAGCTTCTTCGAAATTAGCTAGAAATCCGCAAAAAGTTGCTAAATGAGATATTTAATCCAGTTTAACATGGTTTCCCTTCGTTTTCAAGTGATCGAAATCAATCATAAAGGAAACAGAATTTTACTTAATGTCAGTTTCGTAGATTTTGCCTACAAACTCATGAATTTAGATGAAAATCTACAATCTAGTGATCAAAGTCAGTCGTAAAGGCAACAGGATTTCATTTAATATGACTTTCTTCGAATTTCCTTGGACAATCATCAATTTATATTTAAAAAAAACTGCAATCCAGTGATAAAAACCAGTCATAAACATGATTTCATATAACATAATCTCACTTTCTCCAAACTTTGTCTAGAGTATTCTGAATTTATATAAAAGTCTGCTAAAAAAGTTTTATTCAATTTGTTTCTTCTTTATAAAAATGTGAATTTGCATAAAAATTCACAATCCAATGATTTCACTCTGTGTTCCAATGAAAATATATTATAGATTGTCCGTTTGTACGCATACACAATTTTTCATATAGACATTAATTTACAGAAATTCTGAAGTAGAATAAAAATCATTAAACAGTATCCAGTTTTTCATTTCGATTATCAAGTCTGTAATAAAAGTCTTATTAATGAATTTCTCATTAGATTATCGAGTCTTTAGCAGAGAGAAAATGCAGAAAGTTCGTAATTACTACATCTTTTTAAGAAACAGCTTCGTTCAATGGTGAAAATAATGTTTCCCTCTCGAGATTTCGCAACGCTAGACAAAAAGTTGCAACATTTTATTAGATCATAGGTCAACGCGATGTGTTTTTGCCGAAAATGTCCGTGAGTTAGAAAGTAGTACAATTGGCACGGTCCACCGCTAACGAAACTCTTCAACGCGATGATAAGCACGCGTCCTCCAAGAATCGCATCATGAATCGAACAACCGATAATTATACCTTCTCAAGGAACAATCGAATGTCGAAACGAATGGGAATGGGGTTACCAATGTTTCAGACAACGATCCCATGCCCCCGTCAAGGCTGATTAGGTATTATAACGGCAGTTGCAGAAACAAGTTTAGAAACGAAAATAATCACGCGTACGAGTGGAATCAAGTTTTAAATACCGCGAAAAGGATAACAGGACGCCCAAGTAGGCGGGACTTTATTTAGAATTTGGAAACGCAAATAACTTCGTTCATGATTTCCTGCATACTTCTCCAGAAATATCTTCGAAACACCTACAACATTGTGTTGCGTTCAATGGAGTTATCAAAATCCGGTAACGCAACAAGACCGACGAATTCAGTAAATCGAAATCAAAATGAACATTAAAATTGACATTTTTAAACGAAACAACTGGAGCCGATTAAAATCGAAATGTAAGTAGCGTGACAGTATTCGAGTAGATCGTAGGTGTTTTTATAACAACAGTAGAATGTCGCTGCTATGCTGCTTTGTAGAAATAACCAGATTGTGATTGCTCAGTTTTCCAGAAATTTTAATAACTGCGAAACGAAAGATCTGGAACGTCATTTTAATTTTACAAATTTCATGCGTTTCAAATTAGCAATTTTTTAAGAGATCGCAATAATTGAATGAGAAAACTGCGAAATGTCATTTCAAAACTCAGTGCGATTTTTAACAGAGCACATATTCGATTCAATCTGAAATTTCTTAATTTCAATGATCGTAGGATTCAGAATCCAGTTCATTTTAACGCGGCGATTAATTCCACGCGTCTTTTAGTAGAGCCACGCCCGAACGGATTCCAACAAGATTTCCAGAATCGTGGAAGCTCCGGAGCGCCAGTTCGAAGTGACAAATAATATGAAAAAGCGGGGATAATATTCCGGGAAGGATTAAAAATAGGCTTAGACGTTTGTATCAGTTTTTCCACCACGGAATTAGAGCCGCGGCGCTCAGAAAATAACACGGGGAGAGGTAATAAAATCGGCGGAGTGATAAATCCTCGACACCGGGCCACCTACGAGTGTTTTCTTGGATAAGTTTGAAATTCGAGCACCGCAGGTATTTGATCGTAATTTATATGGACCTGGCTCGGGTTACCGAGAATGATGCATCTGACAAGACTCTTGATACATCGCCGTTGCGCAAGAGGCACATGCACAAAGTAGCGAGGGCGCATCATTAGTCAGACCCTGAGTCTGACTTCATCGTCGGATCGCACGCTCCTCTCCTTCCGTGACAGATTATTCTGCCCCATTCCGATGCTCGATTTATTCCCCATTCATTTGTTCCACTATCAAGACTCCGCCAGTTAATTGGACACTTTCTATTCGTCCAGAAATTATTGTCTCCTTACTTATTTCTTACTCCGATCGATCAATAATTCTTCGGGCGGACGTTTACTCGTGTCCCCTGTCAAACACACTCGAACTCTTCAATTATAACGCAGAGAATTTAGTGGGACAGATTGCACACTAACAGCAGTCTTCGAATTTACGATCCGGAACTTCTAAACGAACATCCCCGTCACGTTGCAACACTCTAGCTTTTTATATTCGTCGAGTCGCCGTGGAGTTATGCTGTCTTAAATCCGGCCAAGTATAAAAAGTCCGAGAATTCCTGGGGAAACGTGGCCCGCTCCAGAATTCCAGACTATTTTCAGCGATCTTTTAAATTACAGCTCGTGTTTCCTGTCAACACCGACTCCGTCACCGTTTCGGAGATAATCTCGCTGTGAAACCTCGGTCCCTTCGAATTGAAAAATTCATTTATATTTTACTTGAAACTTCGGAAATTTACATTTATATTGCATATTTGTACGATTGCGACGAGATGCAATCATGCGATAGAACACGGAAGGAAGTAAGTGCTTCGGAGTATTCGATAGAAGAGCGAGTACCTGAGCGGGGAAAGTTTTACCTAGCAATTAGGAAAGTCCGGAATTAGACGGTACCAAATATGGATGGTGAAAGGAGCGGGATAACGGGTGAAAAAAAATCGTTTAAGTTGGCCTAACGTGCTTACTTAGGAGCGGAAACATTGAATAATATCCCCTCCCGTCCGCGGGACCAAATTTAGCTGCCCGTCGATCCCAGATTCCAGGTTATTAAAAGTGGGTGTGGTCATGCGCTGGAACAGCCGGGGAGAACGAACGAGGTAACAGGTGTAAGGTATATTTATACGTTGGTACAGTTTATGCGTCATCGCGCAACTTCTTGGCTGTTCATCTTCGTTCGAGAGATCCCCTTCGTCTCTCATCAATTAAACGATCCTTCAAGTTTAACGTACTTCCGCTCCTCTCCTACTTTAGCAAACATACTTCAATTCGTTTGTTCTAATTTTAGGCGTCCCGGCACTTGCGATCTCGAATTAAACGCACCGCGACGCGAACAATAAACAATCCATTGACCCTCCTGGCTCAATCGACTCTTTCCATAAAACTGAATTATTTTTTATTTGTCTGAACGATTTCTTCTTAGTCTTCTCCCTTCGGTGACAAATCATCTTGGGGGAAACACTTCTTACCTAAATAGTGAATTTATTCATTGAGTTTGGATTTAGTGTAATTACTGGATCTTGATATTCGTGATTTTTTATAATATTCCTTTTCATATTTTATAAGAGTTGCATCTCATAGGAAAATACAAAAATGTATTCCGTGTAATTAATGGATCTTTACGCAAAATGAAAATGTTCCGAGTCAACTGCGAGGGATATCATTATTTAAACTTACAGCACATATATTGGAGGAGTTCGTAACTTTTTATAATATTCCTTTTCATATTTTATAAGAGTTGCATCTCATAGGAAAATGCAAACATGTATTCCGTGTAATTAATGAATTTTTACGCAAAATGAAAATGTTCCGAGTCAACTGTGAGGGATATTATTATTTAAAATTACAGAACATATATTGAAGGAATTCGTGATATTTAATAATATTCCTTTTCATATTTTATAAGAGTTGCATCTCATAGGAAAATATAAACATGTATTCCATGTAATTAATCGATCTTTACGCAAAATGAAAATGTTCCGAGTCAACTGTGAGGGATATTATTATTTAAAATTACAGCACATGTATTCGAGGAGTTCGTGATTTTTTACATTATTCCTTTTCATATTTTATAAGAGTTGCATCTCATAGGAAAATACAAACATGTATTCCGTGTAATTAATGGATCTTTACGCAAAATGAAAATGTTCCGAGTCAACTGTGAGGGATATTATTATTTAAAATTACAGCACATATATTGGAGGAGTTCGTAACTTTTTATAATATTCCCTTTCATATTTTATAAGAGTTGCATCTCATAAGAAAGTACAAACATGTATTCCGTGTAATTAATGGATCTTTACGCAAAATGAAAATGTTCCGAGTCAACTGTGAGGGATATTATTATTTAAAATTACAGCACATATATTGGAGGAATTCGTGATTTTTTATAATATTCCTTTTCTTATTTTATAAGAGATGCATCTCGTAGGAAAATACAAACATGTATTCCGTGTAATTAATGGATCTTTACGCAAAATGGAAATGTTCTGAGTCAACTGTGAGGGATATTATTGTTTAAAATTACAGTACATATATTGGTGGAATTCGTGATTTTTTACAATATTCCTTTTCATATTTTATAAGAGTTGCATCTCATAGGAAAATACAAAAATGTATTCCGTGTAATTATTGGATCTTTACGCAAAATGAAAATGTTCCGAGTCAACTGTGAGGGATATTATTATTTAAAATTACAGCACATGTATTCGAGGAGTTCGTGATTTTTTTATAATATTCCTTTTCATATTTTATAAGAGTTGCATCTCATAGGAAAATGCAAACACGTATTCCGTGTAATTAATGGATCTTTACGCAAAATGAAAATGTTCCGAGTCAACTGTGAGGGATATTATTATTTAAAATTACAGAACATATATTGAAGGAATTCGTGATATTTAATAATATTCCTTTTCATATTTTATAAGAGTTGCATCTCATAGGAAAATACAAACATGTATTCCGTGTAATTAATGGATCTTTACGCAAAATGAAAGTGTTCAGAGTCAACTGTGAGGGATATTATTGTTTAAAATTACAGCACATATATTGGAGGAATTCGTGATTTTTTATAATATTCCTTTTCATATTTTATAAGAAAGTACAAACATGTATTCCGTGTAATTAATGGATGTTTACGCAAAATGAAAATGTTCCGAGTCAACTGTGAGGGATATTATTATTTAAAATTACAGCACATATATGCGAGGGGTTCGTGAATTTTTACAATATCCCTTTTCATATTTTATAAGAGATGCATCTCGTAGGAAAATACAAAAATGTTTTCCTTGTACGTAATAGATCTTTACGAAAAATGAAAATGTTCCGAGTCAACTGTGAGGGATATTATTGTTTAAAATTACAATACATATATTTGAGGGGTTCGTTATTTTTTACAATATTCCTTTTCATATTTTATAAGAGTTGCATTATTTGAATAAGTCGAGATTAGCGTAACAATATTTCTAAATTTTCCCAAGTGCATAAAATCTGTAGTAAATTCAATTCAATTAGAAATTACCAATTTTTTGCAAATATAAAATGTTCTTTAATCCGGATTGATTACCTCTGGTATATTTCCAAAATATCTTGTAACATATTTGATACCCTCAAACCACTATCTTGCTTGTTTCTGTTTACTTACACAACGCCCACGTTCGAACAGTTGTTTGCCAATTTCACTCGAGTATGTTTTCGTTTTTATCAACCGCTGACTGTCGCAATGCGATATTAATATCAAGGCTGAGCAATGTACTTCTAATTATATTCAATTAGTCAAACCTTCGTTCAGTGTCGTAGGGTATTTACATCATGCCTTGAACTCTTGGAAGATGATTCTGTTATGCTATCGTGCAGTGACTTCGACTACTTCGATATATGAAAAAGTAGAAAGCAGACGTGTCGCATATTTTTATAAATACTATTATAATTGTTAATAATAGACAACGAATTTTATGCATTTATAACAAAAATGAACAGATGAAGTCTAAAACTTTAGAAAGATTAAAAGAATCTAATCATTAACTTATCGAAATTATTAAAAGAAGAACAACAATTTTTATTTCGCATACAAATCAGAGGAAGTTCATTGAGGAAGTTTTACGTTTGAGATTACAATTAAACCACTAAATATGAAAATGTTCGTCTAATTATGACCTGGAATTATCAGGAAGAAGTTAGGCTAGTTAGGATAATTGAACATCATCTACGAATTGAATAGTAACGATCGATAACGACTGTAGTCGAATCGAAGTGCCTCGTGTTTTGGTAGTCTCGAATTGACTCTGGGAAAATTACTTAATTGAAGATCGAGAGATAATTTGTCGATTTGCTTTCGCCACGATAGGACCTCAACGACAGATTCAAAGAAGAGGAAGACTCGAGGAACAACCTGTTCCAAAACAAGAAGAAACTCGAGCAAGAAGTGTCGGGTCTGAAGAAAGACATCGAAGACCTCGAACTGAACCTCCAGAAATCGGAGCAAGACAAAGCGACGAAGGATCACCAGATCCGGAACTTGAACGACGAAATCGCCCACCAAGACGAACTGATCAACAAATTGAACAAAGAGAAGAAGAACCAAGGCGAAGTTAACCAGAAGACTGCTGAAGAGCTCCAGGCTGCCGAGGACAAGGTCAACCACTTGAACAAGGTCAAAGTTAAGCTGGAACAGACTCTCGATGAACTCGAAGACTCCCTCGAACGTGAGAAGAAATCACGGTTAGTTCCATAATTTTCTTAATCATCATTTTTAATTATAATATACTCTTATACATACTATAATATACTAATATAAAGTCGGAATTGCAGGGAAAATACTATAAGTTGTATTCATCAACTTTTTTATGTGGACTTATATTGAAAATTTAGGAAACCCGTTTCACAAAGTATATCCAACGAGAGAGTAACCCCGCGGAAAGACCAGTTTTCGTTCGTCTTTGCGCATCTTCGCCCCAGAGTTGGGCAAATTTTATTTCGAATAACGAATAAAGAATAACGAATAAATCCCAGGATTTATTCGAGAATAACGAATAACGATTTTATTCGTGGGGTTTTTACGAATAAATTTTTATTCGCTGGGTTATTCGAATAAAAATTCATTCGAATAAAGATTTATTCGAACTTCTCTTCGAATAAAATTTTATTCGCAATTTTTATTTGCTGGGAATTCGAATGAAATTTCATTCGAATAACGCCCAACTCTGCTTCGCCCTAATTGGTTCAAGAATGTGGGGAGTGGCTAGTGGAGTGCGAGATGATAGGCTCGCTGCGCCCCCGCCATCTTCTAAGCTGCACGAAACGGGGTTACTCTCTCGTGGGATATAGTTTAGATCTGTATGAATTAAACATATTCTGAAAATTTCATAAAAATCGATCGATATTGCAATGAGCTACAAACGCTGCAACAATTTAAAGATGGCGGAAATTGCAATTTTTCACGATTTTCGGCCTCTAAGGATTTTTACATCTTTCGATGTCTGTCGTTTTTCCCCGCATCAACCGATTTCCATAAAACTTTCGCAATGCATATAATCGACACAAATCTACGAAACGTATTTTTAAAATTTTCCACATAGGCCCACATTTAGTATTTTCTCTGCCATTCCATTCAGTTTCAATTTTTCAAAAAATATCTCTTCACATGATGGATTCATTATTAGGACACCCTAGATCGTTTTTTTAGAATGTTCGAATATTAGTGGGAGTCACTGTATACTTGAAAAATTATTTGAAGATGATTCTGTTTAAAACATTGACTATAAAGCCATTAAAAAAAATGTTTTATTTATAGTAAGAATAAATGTTTTGTTAACAGACATTAACGAAAGTCTTACAATTAGTCATTATCAAAAGAATTGAATACTATTCAATGAATAGAACTACAACAATATGAAACAATCATTATAGTTGAACTAACATTATGAATATTTTATTGAAATATTAAGGTTTCGGTACTTACAGTTCAAAGCTTTTTTGTGTTTCTCTTATGAAACTTTTCTTGATGAATGTTCGTTAACTCTCCGACGGCAGTGACTGTCTTAATTAATTAAAATTAGTTAAATGATTAAATTAAAAGAACTACTGCTACATTCGAATCAATAAAAATACTGACGTATCTACAAGAAGTATCTCTAACTACAATCCAACAATATGTTAAAAAGAATTGATGAATGAATGATTAAGTTAAATGAATCACTGCTACATTCGAAACAATGAAAATGCTGACGTATCTACAAGAAGTATCTCTAACTACATTCCAGCAATATGTTAAAAAGAATTGACGAATGAAGTAGTAAATAACTCTAAACATCATCAACTGTAAAGTTGTAAGAATGGTCCGCCATCCTAGGGTTAATTTTTTAATTCAACAATTTATTAATAATGTGTATTTGTGCTTACGCAGTGCTGACGTAGAGAAATCCAAGAGGAAGGTTGAGGGCGACCTGAAGCTCACGCAGGAAGCCGTTGCTGACCTCGAGAGGAACAAGAAGGAACTCGAACAGACCATCCAACGCAAGGACAAGGAACTGTCCTCCTTGACCGCCAAACTCGAAGACGAACAATCCCTGGTCGGCAAACTCCAGAAACAGATCAAGGAATTGCAGGCCCGCATCGAAGAGCTCGAGGAAGAAGTGAGTTTACATTACAGTTTTACATTATTGTTTACCTTCTATCTGTGGTAGTCCGATTTTTAAATTGGGGAAAGATTTATATATCGAATTAATATCTTACGCAAAACATTTAAGTCATTTTGTTTAAGCTTAACCCTTTGCACTCGGAATTATTTTAACTCGAAAATTAAATATTTCTTCCGACCTAGAGTATTTCCATTCCCTATGATTTCTTCTATTTTATGAATATGAAATTGATATAATACCTCAGACAACTTAAACGTTTAGTAATTGATTACATACCGATATATTTAATCCTTTGCACTCCTTTGTCGATCATGACTTGACATCGGAGAAAGGGAAATGTAAATGTAACGTGTTTTTATATGTATTTGGTTCTTCCTTTATTTATTTAAGTCGTATTTTTCAGTTAAAAACAGGTATAAGTTCCACAAATATAAATTCCAGCAAAATTTTAGAGCTATATTTAATATAATTAGTAACCAAAATTGTTTAAAATAAGTGGGAGCCAAGGAACTGCCCTTTGAAGTAAATTTCAAATGAAACACTTGAAATAGTAGAGATTGTTGGCAACAAAATTGAAGAATAATTCGGAGAGCAAAGGGTTAAAAAAGTTGAATTAAAATCTTGAAAAGTTAAGAAATTGAAAGTAGACACTCGGGTACCCAAGTATTGAAATAAGGGTTAAAGAAGGTTGAGTAGCAATAAAACGTTTATATAGTGTTGTCACAAGTGCGAAAGTGTAAGGCATGCAGGAATATCGAATTGACGTGTTCGTTTTGCTTCTTCAAGATCGAAGCCGAGCGTGGATCTCGCGTGAAAGCCGAGAAACAGCGCAGCGACCTTGCCCGAGAACTCGAAGAACTTGGCGAGCGTCTCGAGGAAGCTGGTGGCGCTACCTCCGCTCAGATCGAGCTCAACAAGAAGAGAGAAGCCGAACTTAGCAAGCTCCGCAGGGACCTTGAAGAGGCCAACATTCAACATGAGGCCACCCTCGCCAGCTTGCGTAAGAAGCACAATGACGCCGTCGCCGAGATGGGAGAACAAATCGACACACTTAACAAACTTAAGGCTAGGTAAGTCCGAGCAGCAGACGCCTAATTCGACCAACTTTTATTCTTACCTCTTCAACGTCCATTCTTTAATTAACGACGAGATATCTCGTGTATCTTTGTTAATAGACTGCGGATTTTATGCATTTATGACAAAAATGAGTAGGTGTAATCTAAAACAACAAAAAAGTAGACGAATTTGATGCTACTGTTATATTATTCTCAATAATATTTTAAACATTTTAAGAAGTTTACCAGTTTGGGTAGAATATCTATCTGGGTAGAAAGTTTTTATTTTACATAAAGATCCGCAGTCCATTTATTACAGATATGAAGTGTTCTCTTTGTAAGTTGGACACAAGTAATCGATTTCGAAGACATATCATCGTTGGTCGAAAGTACTTCAAGATGATAAATATTAAATGTATGGAATGTTTGAAAGCACGGTGAAATGCATAATTTGACGGAACAATATTTATAAAAATGTCTGGTTTCCTTCCGTCAGCCATTCTTTTGTTGCGAACTACACATTCTATTGTTGGATGAGACCTTTTTCTGTGGGTTGTATTTCTCTGTATTACATTTCTCTGCATTTCATATATGGATTATTTTAGTAAAATATGTAGTATTTTATATTTAACATCTTTGAGCACCATCCACCAACGATGACATGTCTTAAAAATCGATTACTTGTGACAAATTTTTAAATAAAACACTGCATATCCATAAGAAAAATACACGAAATATCTCGTCCAAAGCATCGTTTCTTCAACATCGTGGAAACGAGATATCTCGTCCATTGTACTAAAATGTTTAATATGAAGTTTCACTGAAGGAGGTGTTGCACTATATCGCTCCGCGTTGGCTCCGTTTTTCACCTAAAATCAGAGAAAAATAAAGTGTAGAACGACAAAAATGTTGAAAGACCCGCAATTCCAACAAATTGTTTTCACTAGGGCCGAAAAGGGCCGTCACGACATCCACTCCGAGCTGAATAATTCTCGTGCCACAACGGATCAGGTTGCCCGGGAAAAGGTACCTAGCAAACCGTGAGAATGAACCCCCGAGAATGATAATCGTCCGAAACTTGTTTGCCAAGAATTCGTTTTTCCGTTCCACCCTATGTCTTCACAACTATCAACAAGAAAAGAACTAACTACCGCAATCTTCGAATCGTTTTGATCGATCAGAGTCCCCGTATTTGTCGGATCGTCAACCTACAAGAATGAGCACGGAAAATTCCACCCTGTTTTACACAATTTTCAGGTTTACGTCAATGAAATATGTATTGTAAAACTGTCGATTGAACTGTCAACTGTCACTCCTAGTCACGTCTTGTCCACTAATCGCCCTCTTTGCATCTGTTGTTCCCGAAAACCAGGGTTGAGAAGGATAAGGTTCAATACTTCAGCGAATTGAACGACATGCGCGCCAGCGTAGACCACCTGAGCAACGAGAAGGTAAGACCTCTGTCCACGACCGATTAATAGTACAGCAAACTAACGCAACTAACAGCTTCGCCAGGGAGCCGTCGCTGCGGCGGAAGGATACCGAATCCGGAAATTATTCCAACACCTTGAGAATGTTTCCATACTTAATGTCCGACGTTGGGAAGTGTGTCCGGCTTGACAAGCTTGCTCCTCGTTTGTACCTTTGCATTTGACGCTGCGATTCATTTTGGAACGATCTCGCCGAATTATAAAAGAAAGAAGCACCCGGCCATATTTAATAGAAACGCGTAAAAGATCAAATAAGAACACAGTAAGTTTCGAAGAAGGATTCCGCTGTTTAATAGAAAAGTTCTGAGAATAGGTGTTATTGACTGCATACGAATATTATTCATATAAA
Source organism: Lasioglossum pauxillum (assembly GCA_933228785.1). Classification (NCBI taxonomy): domain Eukaryota; kingdom Metazoa; phylum Arthropoda; class Insecta; order Hymenoptera; family Halictidae; genus Lasioglossum; species Lasioglossum pauxillum. Next base: position 7,831,666 of record OW121704.1, read on the forward strand.
ATTATAATTATACTAGGTGCCTCTTTCTTTTGCGCAGTAGTGTAGCTCTTCTATCGCAACGTTAGATCCTTCCAAAGTCGAATCTTAGTAGACGGAGCAGCAACGGATCAGTGTCCTAACATTTTGACTGTTTGCCACAAAGGCCGCCCAAGAGAAGATCGTGAAGCAATTGCAACACCAGCTGAACGAGACCCAGGGCAAACTCGAGGAAGTGAACCGCACGTTGAACGACTTCGACGCCGCGAAGAAGAAGCTGTCGATCGAGAACAGCGACCTGCTGCGCCAGCTGGAGGAAGCCGAGTCGCAAGTCAGTCAGCTTTCCAAGATCAAGATCTCGCTCACCACGCAACTGGAGGACACGAAACGTTTGGCCGACGAGGAAGGCCGGGAACGCGCCACACTCCTTGGCAAATTCCGCAACCTGGAACACGACCTGGACAATATTCGGGAACAAGTGGAGGAGGAAGCAGAGGGCAAGGCCGACCTACAGAGACAACTCAGCAAAGCGAACGCGGAAGCACAACTATGGCGCACGAAATACGAATCCGAGGGTGTTGCACGCGCGGAAGAACTCGAGGAAGCTAAGCGGAAGTTGCAGGCTCGCCTGGCTGAGGCTGAAGAAACGATCGAATCGCTCAACCAGAAGGTCATCGCGCTCGAGAAGACGAAACAGAGATTGTCAACGGAAGTCGAGGATCTGCAGATCGAGGTGGACCGTGCTACTGCTATCGCCAACGCTGCTGAGAAGAAACAGAAGGCCTTCGACAAGATCATTGGAGAATGGAAACTCAAGGTCGACGACCTGGCTGCGGAACTCGACGCCAGCCAGAAGGAATGCCGCAACTACAGCACCGAACTGTTCAGGCTCAGAGGTACGTTTCATTCGCAATGGCTGATCTTGAACAGCGACTTTCGATTGCTAATTGGAGTGTGTTGGTATAATTGTTTCGTATTGAAATCCAGGTGCATACGAGGAAGGCCAGGAACAGCTGGAGGCAGTACGTCGCGAGAACAAGAACCTCGCCGACGAGGTGAAAGACCTCCTGGACCAGATTGGCGAAGGTGGACGCAACATTCACGAGATCGAGAAGGCCAGGAAGCGCCTGGAGGCTGAGAAGGATGAACTTCAAGCCGCCCTCGAGGAAGCCGAAGCCGCTCTGGAACAAGAGGAGAACAAAGTATTGCGCAGCCAGCTGGAACTCAGCCAGGTGCGACAGGAGATCGACCGACGCATCCAAGAGAAGGAAGAAGAGTTCGAGAACACCAGAAAGAACCACCAGCGTGCCCTCGATTCCATGCAGGCGTCCCTCGAAGCAGAAGCCAAGGTTTGTACAGCTCTTCGACTTCGCGTTCAAATTTGGATTAGCAGACTCGCGGATCTACATGCAAAATGCATCAAATCCGCGGTCTGAACTGGTTAGGAAGAATGACTGTGAGTTTCATGAAATTTATAGGGCAAAGCTGAGGCTCTGCGCATGAAGAAGAAGTTGGAGGCCGACATCAACGAACTGGAAATCGCTCTGGACCACGCGAACAAGGCCAACGCCGAAGCCCAGAAGAACATCAAGAGATACCAACAGCAATTGAAGGATGTACAGACTGCTCTTGAAGAGGAACAACGAGCACGCGACGAGGCCAGAGAACTCCTTGGAATCTCGGAACGTCGGGCCAACGCTCTGCAAAACGAACTCGAGGAAAGCCGCACTCTTCTCGAACAGGCCGACCGTGGTCGCCGCCAAGCGGAACAGGAATTGGCTGACTGTCACGAACAACTCAACGAACTTGGTGCTCAAAACGCTTCTATCTCTGCTGCCAAGAGGAAACTCGAGGCTGAACTCCAGACCCTCCACGTGAGTGCATCCCCATTCATTATTATTACTTATCGTCGATATTTTGAATATGTTGAATTTATAATTGAAGCGTCTTAGTTTTCTAAGCAGTACGTTCTTGTTTGTTAATGGTCCGTTGATGTTTTCAGTCTGATCTGGACGAACTCCTGAACGAGGCAAAGAACTCCGAAGAGAAGGCGAAGAAGGCGATGGTTGACGCAGCTAGATTGGCCGACGAGCTCCGAGCTGAACAAGATCATGCTCAAACTCAGGAGAAACTGCGCAAGGCCCTTGAAACGCAAATCAAGGAACTCCAGGTGCGTCTCGACGAGGCCGAAGCGAATGCCCTCAAGGGAGGCAAGAAGGCGATCCAGAAACTTGAACAACGCGTCCGCGAATTGGAGAACGAACTGGACGGAGAACAGAGGAGACACGCTGATGCCCAGAAGAACCTCCGCAAGTCTGAACGCCGCATCAAAGAACTCAGCTTCCAGGTATGCAACGCAATATTTCCCTACCACATACAAAATTATGTCATCGTTACGAAACCTTTAATTTTAGAATTTATAAGTATAGGAATTAGGAATAAATTAATAGTTTATATTTTAACCCTTAGCACTCGAGTGGTGAGTCAGAGTCACCACCAGAAATATCGATAACATTATTCAAAATATTGTTTACAGTATTAAATATCTTGGTGGCAAATCACTTACTAAACATTTAAGTATTGCATGACGTGTTATATCAATTTCATATCCATAAAATGAAAACAAATTATATAGATTGGAATTATTCTGGGTCGGAAGATATGTTTCATTTTCGAGTTAGAATAGCTCCGAGTGCAAAGGGTTAATAATTTCTACAATTTTTACATTAAATTATTCTATTCGAATTATTAAATTATTTTATAATAATTATTTTGGGGGTTTAATTATTCAAACACAGTGGCCGCGAAAAGTCACTAAACCACTCTAAAATGGAACAATGCTATTATCAAATCAATTTTAGGGTTATGTTTGCGGCGCACTGTGTACGCAAACATAACCCTAAAATTGATTTGAAAAAAAGTGCGCCGCAAACATAACCCCAAAATTGATTTGAAAAATGTACGATCGAAAAATAATTTCTTCTTAATGCTATTATCCTTCCAAAATTCACATTTATCTTTTAAGGAAACCAGAATTGTTTGACTTCCTTTCATGTAATTCTGTAGATTTTTGGTGAGAATCTACAGAGTTACATCTAAAGTTTAACCAAGAACTTCGCGGACTACATTTCTTTTTTGAAGTTGTTTGTATATTTTCACCACTGTGCATCTAGATCCACTCGTTTTTGTTGTGAATGCGTAAAATCCGCAGTTGGGGATTAACCCCTTGCTTTTTAAATGAAATAGAATTTGATTCGTTTGCAATCAATGTTTGAGCATTAAATTAAATGTAGCCATACAAAAAATATAAATTTTCTGTTTTCTTCTACGGCATTTTTGGGGATGAAGACGTTTTAATCGCTGTGACTGCAAAGAAAACGATACGGCAAGGTGTTGATGAAGATATGGGGACTTAAGATTATTTATTTTGGAATGTCTAGGCTGACGAGGACCGCAAGAACCACGAGCGCATGCAAGACCTGGTTGACAAACTCCAGCAGAAGATCAAGACATACAAGAGGCAAATCGAGGAGGCTGAAGAAATCGCTGCTCTGAATCTTGCTAAGTTCCGCAAGGCGCAACAGGAACTCGAAGAAGCGGAAGAGAGGGCGGATCTTGCTGAACAGGCGATTACCAAGTTCCGTACCAAAGGACGTGGAGGAAGTGCCGCGCGCGGACTGAGCCCAGCGGTAAGACAATAAATTGTAATTAACGAACAATTGAATTTGCTTCGTATCGCACGGTGAGCGTACGGGAAGAAAATAAGAAATTCTCCCTTTTGCGTCACAAGGATCTCGTCGACTATCGAATCGCGGTGTCCAAAAGAGCCCATAAAGTCTTTACAGTTTCTTTTTCGGGATGATAACGAGAGAAAAAAAGAATGTAGAAAATCGCGTAGTAGACGTGAGAATGCATTGCAGTAAAGGGTCTCTAATTAAGAAATCTCTGTGTCCTTGTATAGCCGCAACAGAAGGCACGCAAGGCGCCCTCCGCAATGGAGTAAAGAACACCGCGCCGGTCCATGTAAGTTCGTGCACGTGTCACAGTCACGTGTGTGTGTCTCGAGAGAGAAAAAAAAACAGAGCACAACAGATCAGATACAACAATTCTCTACAGACAAAAAAAACTGTCGCGAAACCCCCCATCTATCGTCTATGTCGTTTTTCTTTTTCTTTGATCCTGTGTGACAAGCTCGTAACACTTCTGGAAGCAAAACCTTACAAATATAAAGCTTCGTCCTCAACATTGATTAACGTTGTGTATCACCCATTCCCAATACAGTTCACGATTTGGCTGATAAGCGGATCCTTCTGTATAGACATTAGATCAGTGATTTGCTTGACTAGTGACACAAGTTACACGTACGCGATCATAGAACGCGCGCACGTACGCGTTCACTTGATTTATTAGCGCAGACGAGCATCAAATAATACAGTATAACTTTCTTCGTTTTCTCTTAATCGTTTCAATCACACGCTTTGTCTTGCGAACTAAACGGACAAAGCTACTTTGTCGGATAAGGGAGGCATCAGAACCCTCGGTTCGTTCGGCATCCATTGTTGTTTTCCGAGTGCAACGCCAATCACTTCCAACCAGCGCAGAAAGGACACAGGAAACGTGTCACCTGATTCCCATAAACGTCATTTCTTTCTTTTTCGTATACAAAGTGTCATTTGATCCTTGTTAGAGATGGGATCGAGAGCACAATTGACCTTTTGATGTGCAAACACGTGCTAGATCGGGAATCTTTCTTACAAAATACAAATTTCAAGACACGGAAGTTCGACAAAGATTTACTTCGGGTGTGAAGGGGTTGAAGAAGCATTTTTAATGTGTGCAATTGAGAAAATCATGTCTGTCACAACTGGATTGAATGTTATAACAAAACATATTTTTTTATTATTATTTTCTTATGGAACCTTTATCAATGTATTTGTGACATTCTTCTGGTTGAACTGCATATCAACATTTGCGGATAGAGCTCGATCCCATCGCTAAAAAACAATGTACATTGTATCGTTTGGAGATCATCCAGCACATCCTTTTGAAGTACAGGGTGTTTCAAAATTATATGTCGCGACCATTATAGCGTGATTCTTCACCTCTAGATAGGTGGAGATTTGTTTAAAAAATGGACCGCAAAATTGACCTTAACATTGAATCCCAAGGTGAAAATTGTTTTTTTATTGCATCCTGTAGTACTGATCGCGAGGAACAAAAGTCTCAAAGCAATTATGGGTCTGAATTCAACCGTTCTCTTAAAAACACCAACCATTTCATTCCATATGTCTACAGGGTGTCTTAAAATGGTATAAACGTGGAGGGGATGATTCTACACGGGAAAATAAGCCGAAAATATACAATGAAGTTTTTCATTTAACGCGTCGTTTTCGAGAAAATTTACTAATTCTTAACCCTTAATTGGTATACTGGGGTCTCTCAGTACCCTAACAATATTTCTTATATTAACTTTTGCTGATGTATTGTACGCTAATTGCAAATATCAAGTTTTTTCACTTCCTTAGGACATTTGTATCATTTAGTCTTAAATTATCTGCTTAAAGACATTTGAGAAAAATGTATATAAAATAATTAAATGGTCCTAGTATGATACCTCGTGATCTGAGTACACACTGTACCATTTAAGGCTTAACACTGGGTTCACGGAGCTCCAGAAATAACTATTTCACATTATTTTATAAACACAACCAGTATGTGTCTATCCAAATTTTTGGCCATTTTTCAATAATATATACCCAAAGAAATAAATTTGGTAAATAATTCCTCAGGGAAGCAGCTTTACAATCTTGATAATCGCAAATTAAAAATATTAGTAAACCGTCAGAATGACGGGTCCCGTAAACATACATACTGTTAAGAAGTAGAATGAGTCGGTTGTGAACAGACGCGTCAGACGATTCCTATTCAATAGCACGCGTGTTCGCCGAATTTCCAAATTGAAATTTCTCGGAAAGGAGGAGGCAAATAAAAATAATTGTTCTATATTTTCTCATGTAGAATTGCCCCCTCCACGTTTATACCATCTTTGGAACCCTGTAGATATATAAAATAAAGTATTTGGCGAACCTTTAATGTCGTTTTTAAGAGAACGGTAGAATTCAGTCCCATAGTTGCTTTGAGACTTTTGTTCATCGCGATCAGTACTATACGATGAGATAAAAACAAAGTTCACCTTGGGACTCAATGTTAACCCTTAGCACTCGAATAGTGACTCTAAGGCGCCACTAAAAATTGCTGTACCATTATTTAAAATATTGTTTACACTAACTATGTCGGTATTCAATCAATTACCAAACATTTCAGGTATTGTACAAGGTATCGTACGAATTTCACATCCATAAAATTTCAAACATCATACAGAATCGAAGTATTCTAGCTAGGAAGAAACGTTTAATTTTCAAATTAAAATAGCTCCGAGTGCAGAGGGTTAAGGTGAACTTTGCGGTGCATTTTTGTAACGGATCTCCACCGATCCAGAGGTGCGGAATCACGCTGTAGAACAGCCTGTAGAAACACCCTGTACATCACGCCACTTAAAACGTGGACACAGACGTAACTGTGAAGCTTTACGCCAGCCGTTCTAGTCCACGAAGAAGATCGTGCGTAATGCAGGTGCTGATAGATGTTCGTTTATTTTTTCAGCCACATCGATCTGCGTTCAAACCCCAATTGGATGGTTCCGCATTCCCGCCACGCTTCGACCTGCAGCCCGATGGTGAACTGTAAAGATCGACGCGACCAACATACCCGTTAGAGACTCGATCGCAATAGCTTAACAAAACGAAGAAGGGATTAAATCGCAACGAGCGAACTTTCATCGTGTCATCTCGCTAAATGTAAAACTTCACCTCATCATCTTCACACCTTATACACCACACCTTTACACACGTTTGACGTATACGATGGTACCCACTCTTCACGATCTTTACTTTCATCGACACGAGAGGGAGAGAGAAGTGTCCGTGCTTGGTCATTAACATTTTTGCCAGCTAAGTTATCGAATGGGGAAAAATGATGGAAATCAAATTGAACGAGGTAGACAACACGACAAAACGCGTTCCTCGTTTAGAACATTGGTCAAATATACTATATATAGATAGATTATATTGTAATGTTAACTTATTCGGGCACGAATCAGGGGAAACGTGGGGTGGAAAGCAATCAGAAGCAATCTTAATCTTCACCACTCGCGCTGACGGTCGAGGAAAGAGAGAATGAAAAGAATGAGAGTGGGAGAGCAAGAGAGAAACCGTGAGAAAGGTAATATAAATGCGAGCGGTCGAGGATACGAGAGAGGCGACGAGAACCAGTAAGAAAAATGTATATGTATTACGGGCACGTTTTACCAAAAGGGAATAAAAACAAAAGCTACTACGTGTACACTGGCATACGCGCGAATCGAGCGGACGAATTAAATTATACTCGTTGAAGAAAAAATATATATATATATATATCTCCACAACCAAAGAAAAAATGAATATCAAACGGAACAAAATAAACGAACGAGATTACACGTTATGAGAAGACGAGCAACGAATAAATGTAACGCTAGTCGCGGATTTGCACGGCGGCGCGCATATTATACATGTCATCCAAATGATAATCCTATCCTTATAAACTTAATTGTAATTTATAAAGAGAGCCGAAATATGTATTTATTAAAGTAAATAAGCAATAAATAAAGTTAAGAACTACATGCCGGGCTTGTTCTATCTCTACCAAGTTTCATCCACATCCCTATAATTGTCCATTTTTTTCTTTTTCTTTTTACGCGGAGCTTAGCTTCACTCGGGGTCAGCTCAAACCCCAGCCACTCTCTATAAGGTAAAGGCACCAGTAGTTGACCAGGTACCAGTAGTTGACCATTTTATAGAAAAATGTAAAAAATAAGGTTTTTATAAGCTGTGCACTTTTGATGAAAGTGAATCTCGGGTGCCATGCCATCTGTTGTTTAAATTTCAGAACAATTGCATACGAAGTGAAGTATGCATAGTAATAACGGACGTCTGAATTCTTTAAGGATAGTAATATGCTGATATATCTCTATTTCTTTAACGTTTCTGTTAAGAACAGCTGTACGGTTCAGGTAAAAAAATCCATACGTTGTGAACTTTTCGCGAACGAATTATTTGCTGTTTATATTCTCACAAAGTTTTATAAGTGATAAATGCATTGTTTTTGTTATTCTAACCTGAGAAACAATAGTTTATTAGGTGGTCAAATACTGAATATCGTTTTCGAACAATTTTCAGAAGTTGACACGCGTGGTCAATTACTAACGTGACTCATTTAAATTTGTTTACGATTTATAATGCATCCATTTTACATCTACGATTGTTAGGAGTACAAAATATAATTATAAACTTTGTAGCATGCTGTGTTTTAGAGGATGACCACATGGTCAACTATTGATTGCATTCACGGTCAAGTATTGCCTTTTATTGTCTCAGGGAAACTTTGTCAAGAATATTTCCTGAACAAAATAAAGAAAAAAGAAGAGATGGAACGATTAAAAAGAGAGCGCGCAGCAGAAAGGCAAATGAAGAAGGAACAAAAGGAGAGAGCTAAACAAGACAAGACGCGTCAAATGAAATTGAAGAGAGCAAAGAGAATCTTACAATTTTCTTCTGAGAGTTCAAATTCCAGTTGTGAAATGTTCGATTCTGTTGTAGAAAGTGAAGGACATGAAGAGGTCAACGAAGACAACGAACTGTTGAATAACAATGAATGGCCTGCCTGGTTGCCTGTCGAAAAAGTTGTGAACGAACACGTAATATTTTTATATGAAGGAAAACATTTCCCTGGAAAAATTCTACGTGTAACTAAAACTAAAGCGACTATTTCATCCATGGAAATGTACGGGCGATTATGGAAGTGGCCAGAGAAGCCTGATGTGCTGGACTACGAGTGGAAGACTGTACTTTCTCATATGAATGAGCCCACGAAATCGAGCAGAACTCGCAACGTCTACTCTGTTCCTGAATTAAACTTTTTATGGAATTGATTTATTTTATTTCTTATTTTATTCTTTAATTGTAATTTGTGCTGGTAATTGTTGAAATTAAATGATACTAAAATGATTCCCAACATTATTGCTTTAACCCTCTTTCTAGTATAAGTGGTCAACTACTAACGAAGAGAAGGTCAATTACTAGATTTTTCATGTTCAAGAGTGGTCAACTTCTGAAGCAATTACTGAATTTTTAAATATGTTTCTTAAATTTGTATAAATAAACTTTTTTTTAAAAAGTGGCCTTGTTACATAATCTAGAAGACTTAAAGAGTGTCTTCAGGCATCGACTCTCGCTATTTGATGACAGAGCAAGTGGTTACTATTGTTCGCGTGTAAAACTTCTCTTAACTGGTCAACTACTGGTGCCTTTACCTTAATTGTCCTTCGCCTTGGGCAACTGAAATTGTTTTTAATAAAATACCATCCTCGGCAAAAAATATTCGACGAAGAACATTGATGTTACTGTCGGAAGAATTGTTTAAAACTACGACAAAACTTTTTTGTTCTTAACTATTTTCTTATAGAATTTCTACCAACAAATCTGTGACATTCTCCCGATTAAAACGAGATCAAACACGATACCATTTGGACGATATTTACTTGTTTAATACACGAAAGTGTGGAACCTCGAGAAAATTCCCTAATAGTCCGTCAACTTCGCGTGCCTAGCGTTCTTTACCCTTAACTAGTATACTGGGTTCTCTCGGTACCCCAACAATATTTCTTATATTAACTCTTGCTAATGTATTGTACGATAATTGCAAATATCAAGTTTTTTTCACTTCCTTAGGACATTTGGATCATTTAGTCTTAAATTATTTGCTTAAAGGCGTTTGAGAAAAATGTATATAAAATTTTTAAATGATCCTAGTATGATACATCGTGATCTGAGTACACACTGTTCCATTTAAGGGTTAACACTAGGTTCACGGAGCTCCAGAAATAACTATTTCAGATTATTTTATAAACATAACAAGTATGTGTCTATCCAAATTTTTGGCCATTTCCCCAAACAAATCTGTGACACTCTCCCGATTAAAACGAGATCATACACGATACAATTTAGACAATATTTACTTATTTAATACACGGCAGTGTGGAACCTCGATTATCCGAACTGGCTATACCTGAATTCTCCATTATCCGACTACGTGTTTCACTTTTTGTCGTAGGCGTTGGAGCAAATTCTCAGGTTAAGGAGATTCCATAAATTTTTATAAACAATTAGAAAAAAGCATGACCGTCTCAAAGCTAGAATTTAACACTAAACCTACCGAGCCTCAAAAGTAACAGGAACATGCTCCCTTATAAAAATGAGAAGATTAATTTGATTTATACTTTGTGCGGCTCCCATTGTAATACGTGCTCTATTAAAGACATCTATACAATAATTTCTTATCAAATAATTGTTATTATTTCAATAAGTGTAAAATAAAAGATCTGGTAGGTTTAGTGTTAAAAAATAATAAGCAGGCTTACGTATGTACAAACAAACTGCATTGAAACTTCCATCTGGATTTATCAGAACACGGAATGGGTTGACAGCTGATATTTTGCAGAGCATTATTTTATTACATCAAAAGCGGATTAAAATGCGTATTCACTGCAATAAAGTTGCGACGTTAAGTACAAAGAGGTACTAAACAGATTTAAGAAAATATATTTTAAGCAGTATCATTCATACCTAACAACTATACCCCATATATATGTTTATATGCACGCGTCACAACAATCGTAAAGAGATAATAGATCAATTTAACAGAACAACACTCGGGAAAGATTTACAACTCCTCTCATGATTCATTGAAGTATTTCTAATGAATCGAGGGTACAATCCGCACATTCAGTCTTCGTTTACGTAATTAACGTCTTTCTTTTTATCTGTGATTCTTCTTCGACTCTTTGCGTAACAGCTGCTGGAACTGGCCTTTCACAAGCTCCCATTGCGTCCATTTCTCTGTGCTGATGCCAAATTCTTTACACGTCTTCACGAGCGCATCGTCGCAAAGTGGTAAATAAGTATGGTCCACTGTCGGCAGCAGATGATGCAAATGGTGCTGACCGAAGTTAGTCAGTACAAGGAAATCAGATTCGTCGATCACTTGGCGTTCTCTGATGGCGTCCAACTCCAACAGGCCCCAGTCAAGGTCATTCCTGAGAAAAGTATGTTTTATTGTTTAAGCAAAGGATTCGAATTTTTAATGAAGCTGAAAGAGCAGACAAGAACTTTTATAAACGAGAAAATAAAAAGCGTTCATTATGTAAACAAACCTGTATATGTCGCCATCATGGAAAATGTTCGGATGATGGTGGCCTGCGTTAAATCCAATCATGGAGAAAACAAAACTGCTCACCATAATAACCAGTATCCAGTATTTTAGAGCAATGTAGACACTCGGTGCAGTGAAACACATTGCAATAGGAAGCACGAATGGCATTGCATCACGGTATTCGAACGATTTGTATTCGAATATTACGGAATAGTACCTGAAACACGCACGATTCCACTTGTATATTAATCGAGTAGCATAATCTCTGTTCTAGTTTTATATTTTTGTAATTTACTGATTGCAGGATCTTACAAATATGTGATGTTATTTTAATATGTATACAATATATACAGCGTGAGTCACCTAACGTTGCCACCTCAAATATCTTTGTTGTTTTTAAAGATACGTCAAATGTCTGAAGGACAAAGTTGAATGGTAAAATGGGGCTCATACGATATGAAAAAAAATGTTATTTTCATGTAATTTTTTGCAGTGATATCAAGGTCACCTGTATTTTTTTTAAAATGGAACCACCCTTCTTTAAACATCTACAATGATAGTCCCTTTCATTACGAATTCAGTGACTATAATTACTCAAGGTCATTTAATATTATTATATTTATAATATTTAATATATAACATATAATATTTAAGATAAACGTATTCTGCTTCCATATCATAGTTTTACACGTTTTTTCTGTCCGTGACCTTGAATGACCTTGAGTAATTATAGTCACTGAATTCGTAATGAAAGGTACTATCATTGTAGATGTTTAAAGAAGGGTGGTTCCATTTAAAACAATGAAGGTGACCTTTATATCTGTAAAAAAAATTACATAAAAACAAGAATTGTTTGGTATCGTATGAGCCCCATTTTACCATTCAACTTTGTACTTCAGACATTTGATGTATCTTTAAAAACAACAAAAATATTTGAGGTGGCAACGTTACGTGACTCACCCTGTATGTATATACAGGGTGTGGCCGGACGGATGCTACAAACGGACAGGGATGATTCTACATGTAAAAATCAGTCGAAAAAAAGAAATAACATTTTTTGCACTGCACCACCGACGCTGTTTTGAGTTTGTTGCACATCCATATTGAAATACATAACAAGAAACCCAAAACGGCGTCGGTGGTGCGGGCAGGTCAGGCGGCGCAGTGCGGTCTAGTGTGCAACGACCTTTAGTATACGCAGGAAGTAGAATCGGTTGGTCATGATCAGACGTGTCAGACGATTCTTACCAATAGCACATATGTATATGTATTCGCTGCATTTTCAAATCGATTTTCTCGAAAACGAGGCGTCAAACAAACAAATGTTATTCCTTTCTTTTGGCTTATTTTTACATCTAGTATCACCCCCTGCGCGGTTGTACCACCCGTCCGGCCACACCCTGTATATACAGGGTGTCTCAGCTGAAGGAGGCCACCTAAATATCTCCTTTATCTTTAATGGCACAAAAAAACATTTTGACATAATTTAAATGGTATCAAAGGAGGAATATCATACGAGAACAATTCCTTTTTGTCCGGTTATTTTTTCATAGTTTTTTCAAGGTCATCGTTATTTTTTATCGGGGAAACTTTTTTTTATTTGATCATGGTAATGACTTAAGCATATTCAAATGTACCCTAGTAGCACAAAAATATTGGCTAAATATTTTTTAAGCCACACTTTTTAATATGAGAAAAATATTTCTTCCTAACTTATAAGTTAGGATAAAAAAGAATATTTGGTACTTAATGTAAAATAAATATTGTATGTATATTTGAATATTAAAAACAGATTGAATCTCTTTTTGATATTATATGAATGTGTATACAATATCTTGTGCTGCTAGGGTATTTTTTTCAGCCGCTATAAGATGGAATAAAAAAAAATAAGTTCAGCTGAGACACTCTGTATATAAATATTAATACTACTTATTAATATACATATATTATTGTATATATACACCTGTATATAGCTATATTAACAATAAACTGTAGTTTGTACTTGTACCATCAGCTGTTAGATTAGCCATTAGCTGTTACAATTGCTGTTAAAATTGAGGAGCTAACTGATATTCTATAAATGTGAATAATTCTATAAAAAAAAGTAAAAGTTGTACACAAACCGTTTGATTAATTGACCGATGAAAAGTGTTGCATAAATCAAGGGGCTGGCAATTTGGCTGAGGTAACCTCCAAGCGCAGTTTTGTTCTTATTTGGCAGCCATGGAAGCATCGACTCGGTTACATAAATCTCATAATCCCACAGAGTATTCGGATAACTATGATGACTCATGATATGCGTGATGCGCCATTCCTTAGACGACATTGCACTCAGATCGAAATAGTACATTCGGAAATTGTCCCTCATGTGGAAAAAGTTGTGAGCGATGATTGTCGTCCACGCAAGGAAAATTCCTGAAAATGAAAATGCGGTTTAATTGAAGAAAAATCTCTGAAATCATTACAATTGCGTAGGAATTTTATTCGATCCTACGCAATCAGATTAATTGAATTATAAAGTCATTGTGAACAAATGTTAATAAAACGGGGCATGTAGATTGTGGACTTTATGAATTTATATTATTACGTTCTCTTCAATTTATGAAAATTGTTCAAAGAAGAAATACATTTTTATTTAACTTCTATTTCTTTTATAATTCATTCAGAAATATTCTTACAAATATACAGTGACTCCCATTCATACCATGACGGTCTAAAAGAAATGAGAACTTCTTCAATATTGGACTACGCGATTTGAACTTTTTTTGAGAAGCTAGAGCAATTAGTTCACTTCACGATGTGAAGAGATATTTTTTCAAAAATTGCAATTGGTCGGAATGGTAGAGAAAATTAAAAAAATACGTTTTATAGATCTGTGTCAATTATATGCATTGTGAAAGTTTCGCAGAAAAACACCGAAAAACGGCAGACATTGAAATATCGCCGGCTGAATGTAATAACTAGGTAACTTGAAATTTGGACATTTTGAGTTATCTACTTCGTATTAAAGTAGAAATCAAGTAGAATTGAATATAAAAACTTGGTAACCTATCAAAGTAATCTACGACATCTAGTGAGCAGTGTTCAAAGAAGATAAAAAATAAATACAGATTTCTATTTATGTTATAAATGGACTCAAAAAATGTTATAAAAACTCGACTTTAGAAAAAATTATTTTTTAATTCAAAATAATCTTTTTTTATGTATTGTTCCACTTAAAATAAAGAAATATAAGCACATATTAGCATTATGTTTAAAATAACGGTCTCCCTACCATAATCTTAAAACCATAAAATACTGTTTCATCAATTTCTCTAAACTAAGGAATTGTAAGTTACTTAGTTATTACATTCAACCGACAATATGTAAGAATTTATTGCAATTGGAAGCCGAAAATCGTGAAAAATTACAATTTTCATAATCTTTAAACGTTTATAGCTCATTGTAACGTCGACCAATTTTGATGAAACATTTTTAACGTTGTGTAGCAAACTAATTGTTCTAATTTCCCAAAAATGTTCAAATCGTATGGACGAATATTTACAAAGTTATCGTCTTTTTAAGAGTATCCGAATATTAGTTGGGAGTTAGGAGTGGGAGTGCTTTTCGTTTGCAAAGGAACTTTGCGTTTTGTAAATTACTCCCTGCTTGCTGATTCTAATTGTAATCTTTTCGCACTTACCAGCACCGACGAGGACTAAGTAAGATTGCATAGAGACTGACAGGAGACTGAGGACAATTGCAGTGGTAACAAGCAAGTCGGCAATAACGTTCGACTTCACCGATGGATTATGAAAATCGACATCTTTCAAGGCCTCGACTGCACGTTTCTTGAATGTTTGGTAGAATCCGTTTGGTTCAAATGTTAATGGTATCGCTCTTGGTGAAACTGCATCTCTTATATAATATTTCGATAGAAGTCTTGGGGCCTTGTCGGTCAGATGATGCGACTATAGAACATTTAAAAATTATTCTCCAAATTAACAGCTGAAACTGCATATTAATTTAATGTATAAATATAAATATACAATCGTATTTCCTCTGCGCATTACTGTGGAAAGTAAAGGAAACTGTTTATACTGCACAGAGGTTCAGACCCCTGACTCCTGACTTATTCGATTGTGAAACTGTGTCACGCGAATGTCTTCTTCGAAATCACACTCTTCGGAATAACAATCAAGATATGTGCGAACATGTTGAACATCTCACAAGTCAATTACTTTTCGATTTTTCAGATTAGACGTGGTTTGAGATATACATATAAAACGCCAGGAAAATTGATTATATAGGGTGTTTCGTTTAAATAAGGATACCTAAATATCTCTTCAGATTATCGCGATACAAACAATATTTGTTATGTAATGTGCATGGTGTCAATGGACCAAATATCTGGCACGAATATTTTTGTTCGGAGTTATCAAGGTCATCGATGTTTTTTTATACATAACCACATTTTTGTTTATTGCATCGTGTTACTGATCGAAAAATACGTTCAGATATTTATAAAAACATGACCTCGATATGACCTTGATCTTCGAAAATTGCCGTTCCTTTGCGTGGTGCATCTCTTCAGGTTATTGTAATGCAAAAGATGTTTGTTACGTAATGTGCATATTATCAATGGACCAAATATCTGGCAAGAATATTTTCTTCCAAAGGTCATTTTTTTCGGAGTTATCAAGGTCATCGATGTTTTTTGATACATAACTACATTTTTATTTTATTGCATCGGATAATTGATCGAAAAATACATTCAGATATGTATAATAACATGACCTTGACCTTGATCCGAAGGTAAAACTTTAATTTTCGAAGATCAAGGTCATTTCAAGGTCATGTTATTATACATATCTGAATGTATTTTTCGATCAATTATCCGATGCAATAAAATAAAAATGTAGATGTGTATCAAAAAACATCGATGACCTTGATAACTCCGAAAAAACACCCTGTATAATAAAATCTATTATGCGAAAAATAGCACACTTGAAGCGACGTAATCTTCGTTGATTGCTATTTTTATCTTAATCATTTGCACTCCGAATTATTTTTCAATTCTCCCGCCACGATTCTCTCTCCTTACGATTTTAAGTGTTTCATTTGAAATTTACATCAAGGTAGCGATATTTGTTGTTCACAGAGCTGGATAAAATAGAATTTTAAATAGTAAATAGTTTAGAAAAGTATTTTAAGGGAGGCTTGCGTAACTTCAGTGAAAAAGTGACTTTTAAAAATTTTTTTTAGATCAACTACAATTGGTTATATGGAACTAAGGCCTTTTCTAGATGAAGTCAGATAGTCTTGAAGTACAACTGTTCTTGTTTTAGTGTTAAAAAAAATGTATATCCTTCAGAAAAATACAAATAAAGAATCAAATATATATTTTAGGTCCAATCCCTAGAGAAATGTGTAATTATGCAGTAAATAATAATTTTTGTTATAAATGCATAAAATTCGCGGTCTACTAATAAATTATTGCTGATATAAATTCTGCAATACTGTTATCAAGCAGATCGCATGAAATTTGATTAAATCCCTTGAAGATTCTTTCTCTTCCAGGAGAAGAATTGAACAAGTGTCCCCTTACTTTCGAGCGGTAGTGTAAGTAGAAGATCCTTATCAGTGGTCAGACACATCTAGATCAGCATGAAATCGAATACATCCTGAACGATTGAACGATTAGCAACGCCAAGCCTATCATGTTTACAAACGTGTAACTGCGTGTAAACTGCGCAGCACCTGTCCGATCGTACTTGCAATTCAAACGTGATATCTTTAAAGCAATGTTTATGTTCTTGATCCCACAGGCGCCACGCCAATAAAAAGTGCGGCTAATGGATCGAACGAACATTGACACCAATCTTATCGTACACATAAGGTAGACTCAAAGTGATATCGAAAATGTTTGTCTTCGTACATCAATAGTCTTTTTGTAATAAGAACCGTGATTAACCGGTGATCTCAATCTTGATTGATCTTAAGTCACGTGCTAGATATTTTCGAAAATATTCACAAACGTTGAAACATTCTTAACCATATTAATATGTCAAATTCCATCTATTATTGTATTAGCTAAGTTTATGTAAATATATAAAACATAACTGCGCTATACAGGGTGTTCCAAAATTCCTGAGCATCCCGGAAATGTTCCTGAGACCATTTGAAGCGATATTTTCTACTGCAGAAATGTTATCCGCGGCTTTGTTTAGGAGTTATTAACGAAAAACACGGACCAATCATAGCGCGACCTAGACGCCAGTTGGAATAGTCGGCCAATAGACAGTTGGCGCGCCGGGCCAACTGTGCCAACTCGCGTCTACGTCGCGCTCTGTCCGTGTTTTTCGTTAATAACTCCTAAACAAAGCCGCGGATAACATTTTTGTAAAGGAAAATGTTGCTTCAAATGATCTCAGGAACCTCCCATTTTCGGCTGTTGAAGGAATTTTGGGACACCCTATATAATTCCCAACTCGTAATGGCGAATGTGATAAATATCTTGACTTGAAGTTACTAGTCAGAAGGGTAGTTTACAGTGTGTACCACTTGAAGGACCAAGAAGTTCGGTTAACAGAGGTTCTACTGTATCGTGAATAATTCAAGAATATCTGATCCGAATTGTATCACGTTTGGAATCATTTTAATCGGAAAACTGCCACGAATATGTTGGTGAGAGTGACAGCAAAAATGTTATCCGCGGCTTTGTTTACGAGTTATTAACGAAAACCACGGACCAATCAGAGCGCACAGACGACCAATCGACAATTGGCGCGCCGGGCCAACTGTGCCAACTCGCGTCTACGTCGCGCTCTGTCCGTGTTTTTCGTTAATAACTCCTAAACAAAGCCGCGGATAACATTTTTGTAAAGGAAAATGTTGCTTCAAATGATCTCAGGAACCTCCCATTTTCGGCTGTTGAAGGAATTTTGGGACACCCTATATAATTCCCAACTCGTAATGGCGAATGTGATAAATATCTTGACTTGAAGTTACTAGTCAGAAGGGTAGTTTACAGTGTGTACCACTTGAAGGACCAAGAAGTTCGGTTAACAGAGGTTCTACTGTATCGTGAATAATTCAAGAATATCTGATCCGAATTGTATCACGTTTGGAATCATTTTAATCGGAAAACTGCCACGAATATGTTGGTGAGAGTGACAGCAAAAATGTTATCCGCGGCTTTGTTTACGAGTTATTAACGAAAACCACGGACCAATCAGAGCGCACAGACGACCAATCGACAATTGGCGCGCCGGGCCAACTGTGCCAACTCGCGTCTACGTCGCGCTCTGATTGGTCCGTGTTTTTCGTTAATAACTTCTAAACAAAGCCGCGGATAACATTTTTGCAAAGGAAAATGTTGCTTCAAATGGTCTCAGGAACCTCCCATTTCCGGGATGTTCAGGGATTTTGGGACAGCCTGTATATTTTAATAATTAGTATTTAAGTTACCTCAAAAAGTTCTGTTATATCAGTTCCTTTGGTAAGTTGAATCCACTCTGGCCCTCCAGGATGAAACTTGGCGAAATCTTGCAAATCGTACAAACCGTTTCTAACTCTCCACAAGCCTTCTGCACCATCTACAGCTCTTCTCCCTTCGAGAAATGCGTAAGGCGTTCGTAACATTTTGTTTCTAACAGGAAGCTCTACGAGACCTGGTACTGAACTCACGATTTTAGCCATGGCGCTGTTCACGATTGTCCTGCGAAAAAAGATACAATCCATGATAGTCCTGCAAGGAAAGTGCACGGAACTGTCTCCCTTAACACTTCATGATTATAAATGTGTACGTATGAATGGGAAATTAATGATGATTGTAGCTACTTCCCCTGGTATTTGATAAGACTGTTTATCTAGCACAGAATTACAAAACCAGTTACTCCAATTGTCGAAATTTATCGTTCGATATGTATTTTATTGAAGGCAAGAATTTCTTCCTGGTGTTTTGTAATATTTCCTATCTACTCACAGAATTACGAAACAAGCGACTTCAACTGTCTAAAATTATATTATCGTTCGATATATTATACTTTATTAAAAGCGGTGGCAACGACTTCTCGCGCTTCTCGCATTACAATGACTAACGTTATTATTGAACGTTCGTATAAACGGAGAAAATGATAATGTCACTTTTATCGAATGCGTCATAAACACGGGCAGAGTATGCGAATTGTATGTGGCCTCGGGCAGCTGTTTTGATAATTTCCCTGCATTGGCTACAAATATGTAACAAATCCGGAAAAATCCGCACATACCTTCACCAATATGCAAACTAAGTTTGAACAAAATGCACTTGATCAAAAACCACAATTATACGTGTACATTCTTTCGAGATTTTCGTTGCTATCTTGTAACTGTTTCTTTTTTATTCTTGTACTATTAAAATGGTATCATAACACGTTCCTCTATGTGTAAATCCAATTTCCAAGAAACGGCACTCCTTAAACGTGAATGCGACACTGTCAACAAATTGACTGCTTGGTTGGGCAGTTCTTAATCTTTATATACGTGAAAGAGAATCTTTACTACGACGCACTTTGACCTAGCAACGATAACCCAGTAAAATAAATAAAACATTGATGTTACATTAGGAATACCTAATTTCCTGGGAATAGATCCAAATGTGGAAATATCACGTTTGTTGCAGAACTTCACGAGAGTGATCAACGTAAATGATAATAAACACATCCCGTAATCAATAAGAAAAGTATTCCATGAGATTATTTATCCACCGATAAAATTTAACAAACACATTGACTAACTGTAAATTTCCAAGTTCATTGTATCGATTTTTTTTAAAATTCTTATATTAAGGAAGAGATTATTTTAATGAGCGCTTTCTCAGTATGTTGTTCTGCGATTGTCATAACAATTATCATTATTATTCTCTTGTACACCGCAATCTTAAGTATAAAAAAAAATTGAAACATGTATTCGTATCTTTATACGATAAACAATTAATTTAAATTCCAAAAATTATCATCGATAAACACGTGCTGCTAGATACATGACTCAAAAGATATTCGGAATCTGAAATTATCTTTATTTACAGTTAATACCTAAATATACTGGAAACTATGTAATCTGTGACGATAACCAAAATTCTTAGTCAAAAAGTGGTGACTAAGAATTTATGTAAAGTCGAAGGTTTACGTAATATATAAATAATGTCAATTTTTTGGTATTCCAGATGATAATGAAAGTAATTAGCCTGGCTCGTGGAATAATTTTATCAATTTTTCGTTAGTGATACATATAAATTTACAAATAAACCTCAGACCTAGCCCAAACACATTATTGCTTTCTCGCCGACTACGATGATATGTACTATGTATTTCATAATACCAAACATTAATCACATATGACAAATAGAGAAAAATATTATCTCGATTATGAAACCTTAGAATGAACTGAAAGAATATAAACATAACTGTTCGTGCGTTCGCATCTTGAAACAGAGATTACATGTTTATATATATATGTGTTCTTTTTGGTACCGAAAAACATGGTACGAAGTACGTCATATTTTTGTTTGATTTATTGCAAAATTATTTGCAAAATTTATTGTACGAATTTTATGAGGAACTACCTTTAAAAGAAATTACCTTTTTTATATTTTTCAATCTCCAGTAACATAAATTAATCATATATGTTAATGAAAAGGTATTGTTTAACGTTAAAAAAGATTAAACTTAATGTTGCTATCTTTTTCTTCCAAGTCAAAGTCTAAGCTCTTTTATCGTAATAAGCTTATTGTATATATAAATACGAAAGTGAAAATATGTTATCCACTTTATCATATCATCCATGAACAGCATATTACTTTAACGTTAGATTAATTAAAGTGTGATCATACAAATTCTACGTTTTTAACTACATTTTCCAATACACAGATTATTGAATACAATATTTTTTATGATTTTTTAGATCCATAAATGTTGAAAATTCAATAAATTAACAACGATTGAATTGTTCACCCTATATATGTAATATACAGTGTGGGGCAATAACTGTGTCCACTTTGAATATTGCCGTCATTTGTAATAATATGAAAAAATGTTATATACAAAACTTACACGGTATAGAGCGGAGCATATAGTGACACAAACATTTTCTGTGTGGGTCAAGGCATAGAGGAGATTTCAAGGTCACCTTGATTTTTTAAAATAGAATGTCCTTTTTTATACCATATATCGATAGAATATCAAATTCTGAGTATAAAAGTGTTGACCTTCATATATCCTAAACCTAATAATTAACGAGATATTATCCAAAGAAGAAAGAAAATTGTTTCGATAATATCTCGTTAACTATTCGATTTAGGACATATAGAGGTCAATACATTTCTACTCAGAATTCGATAGTCTATCGATTCATGATACAGAAAGTAGGTGTTTCCATTTTAAAAAATCAAGGTGACCTTGAAATTTCCTCTATGCCTCCACCCACGCAGAAAATGTTTGTGTCACAATATGCCCCCCTCTATACCGTGTAAGTTTTGTATGTACCATTTTTTCATATTATTACAAATAACGGCAATATTCAGAGTGGTCACAGTTATTGCCCCACCCTGTATTTAAAATAATATTTTAGAAATTACGAATGTTTCCGTAACTGCGAAAAATGTTAGCTTGAGAAATTATTCTTTTAATATCATATTTTCGATTTGAAATTATTTGTTCACGGAAATCAATTTTGATTTTAATGCGTACACAAAAGAATCGAATTTATTCGAATATAATATATCCATTTTATTAAAACATGTTCTAATTTCGTTCGATCTCAACCATTATTTCGCCAATTCTGCGGTAAATGATTAATCGTTATTTTTAATGATTATTTGGTACGCAAATTGTTTGCTCGTAAACGTAATAAATTGAATAATTTATTAAGACTAATTCTAATAGAAATAAATATTAATTTTAAATTCTAACACTCACGCAATTAAATTCCTATGTACCTCCTAAAAATGAAGTTTAATCATAATATAGTTTACACACTACGTTGTACTTATAAATTGTTTAACCTGTGCCGTTCGTACCCTAAACTATAGCAGCGGAAATTTTTTACAAACTAAATTGATGTAGTCACTGCCCGCGCTTTTATAGCCTCCGATAATGTGTTTTATATTCTCAGCACAATCGCAAGTGGTTATAAAGGTCACAGTTCGTAATCAATGTAAATGATACCTCGTAAAATTGTTTATTGTTTTTATGTGTTCGTATTTGAAATTTCGATTTCAACGATTTAATCAAATTAATTGATGGTGCACGCTGATGATCAATCAGAGATCATTCGACAAATTTATACAGGGTGTCCCACGCAACTGGAACAGGCTGTACCTCCTAAACGGTCGGGAATAGAGGAAAATGTTACAAGAAAAAGTTAATGGCATCAGACGGTGCATACTACGCAACTAATTTTATGCACCTTTGTGCATCGGTGCATCAAAAAAATGCAACTGCACTTTTTTTAAAAATGAAAATCTACATTTTTGACTGCGCCAATCGATGCAGTTTGTTGTGCTTTACATAAAAGTATAACATATTTATGCTAAATATCGAAGCTAAAAGTTCACTGAATTATTTCGCTCTCGGCAAGTGTTCCGGAGTACCTACGTTATGTTCCATTATAAATCAGAGAACTTTTACCTTCGATAACTTCCTAACGAATAAGTTTGGGGCATAAGAATAGTATGTACTTTTATTTAGAGCACAACAAACTGCATCGATTGGTGCAGTCAAAAATGTAGGTTTACATTTAAAAAAAAAGTGCAGTTGCATTTTTCTGATGCACCGATGCACAAAAGTGCATAAAATTAGTTGCGTAGTATGCACCGTCTGATACCATTCAACTTTTTCTTATAATATTTTCCTCTATTCCCGACCGTTTAGGAGATACAGCCTATTCCAGTTGCGTGGGACAGCCTGTATACATACAACACATATTAACATTTGTGTTTAACAGTCAACAATTGTTTTGTGCAGGGTGTTCCAAAAATATAGAATCACCTGAAACACATACATATACTGGGGCTTCATTTTAGAGATATTAATTTTTCAAAATTTACAAGAGTTTCTTCCTCAGCTCACAGTGAAAGATTACAGTTGACTGCTTGCAAAGTGGTAAATGGCTTTCTGACTTGTACTTTTATCAAGATAAACGTGTTTTTGGTAGCTGAAATTTCTAGTTTCTATGTTCTACATTCCGTAACAACATAGAACTACATCTATCATTATTGAATAAATTATACAGAAACTGGAAATATTTTGAACGGTGTATTTATTTGTTCTCATTCGAATGTATACATCGGAATATATTGTTACCGGGAAAATGGTACTTATAAAAATCGCTGTAAGTATAACATCGCAGATTATTTAGTACATGCTTCAAACGAAGCAAATATCTTATATGACGCTATGCGTCGCAAATTGCTCTACAATTTCTTGTCCAAAATACTGTAACATACTAAAAAGTATCCTATTTTGCCATCCGTAAAAAAATATTTTCGGTTTGAAGCCCGTTTCGGTAGATCCAGGGCAAATAATCAGCACATAGAACGTTTACTGACGATCATACTTAAAAATATTCAGAAATCTCAGTAGAAGGCCCTAAAAATATGTGCACTTTAACTGCAACAGCTCTGCGGTTTCGGGTCAAGTCCTGAACGTTTCGTGATGTTTACACGAGTGAATTCTTCTGCTACTGTCGGATGAATGCCGACGGTTTCTTTCAATTTTGGGAATGTTAAGTTACATCTGAAACAAAATAATCATGGTTATTTATTATCACAATTATTCCGATTATTTAATGTGCTTAGGGGGGTAGACTCTGTCCCCTTAAGAATGTTCCCGAAAATTAACACATACTTCATAGCAACAGAAAAGCCTTGAATGACTTCACCGGCTTGGGGACCAACAAAGTGCATGCCTAGCACTCTCTCGTCACCGCCTCTCAAGGCAACGACTTTCAAGTAACAGTTAGTGACATCCTTCTGTGGTATGAAGAATTCTGTCGGTTTGTAATACATGTGGTAAATTTCTATTTTATCCTCTCCGTGAATTGCAATCGCAGCCTCTTCGCTCAAACCAACACAGCCGTATTCCAAAGGACTGAACACTGTTGTCGCTACGTTAATGTAATCCATTTGTTCAGTCGAGTTTCCAAATAATCTCCTTGCCAATAATCGTCCAGCATGTATAGCAACCGGTGTTAATTCCGGTTTTTTCTAAAATATACGTATATTTTGTTAAAACTTGCTACCTCAGCTTTATAGGAATTTCTCCCTTTACATATATTTGAATTAACATTGAATACATCATTGTAATAATTCAAGTACAAACTCACATGAAGGATATCACCGACAGCATATATATTTGGAACATTTGTCTGTTCATTTACTGCATCAATCTTCCCAGAATCCTCAACAAGTTTAAGGTTGATATTTTCGGGTTTCAGTTCTTGCGTAAGTGCTTTCCGTCCAATAGCGAAGAGAACGGTATCGTAAACATCTTGATGCGATTGTCCGTCCTAATATAATTTTCAGTTTGTAGTACACTTAAGTAATTTACAGTTTCATGTCGGCTTTATTTATTTGACAGAATCTTAAGATCATACCTTATCGACCCAGTGTACAAGAAGTCTGCCGTCGTCTTGCTTTTGAATTTTCGAGGGTTTCGCCTGGTAAATGAAGTGTACGCCGCGTCTTTCCATTTCAGCAGCAACTATGTTTGCCATTTGCTGATCGAATCCTCTTAAAATGATTGAACGAACCATTATCGTTGCATCATAACCTAAACCATTCAAGAATCCAGCACACTCCAAACCAATGTCTATTTATTCGTTAAGGAAAATCACTGTTTATACAATATAAAGAAAAATGAATAATTAATAGTCGTAGTTTCCATGGGAAAAAAAGAGGATACATCCTGCACCAACAACAAGCGTCTTTCCTGGAGCCTTCTTTAAACTAAAAATGTCGTCGCTGCTTATTCCGTATTCCAAAGCACCAGGAATGTCAGGGTATTTTGGTCTACCACCTACAGCAATCAAAATATTTTTTGCTGTAAATACCTTTTCCTCCCCATTCTTCATTTTCCCAAGCACTGTATGTTCATCCTTGAAGTATCCTAATACATTGAAGTATTCAACTTTTCTGTAACAAGGTTAAAAGTACCATTATAATAAAACTGAAATTTGAATTTTATGCAATACGGACAGTGACTCCCACTAATATTTGGACTTGGATTTTTAGAGAAATCGCAATTTTTCCTTCGCATTATATGGAAACCACATTATAGGAGGGTTTATAAGAAGATTATAATAACACTAACTTTGTTCTAAGTTCAACTCGTGTTACCCAATTCACAGACTTGATATGATTCTGTACAGCAGTTCTTAATGCTTCCCAATCGTGTACGATAGTTTTTGGGTCTGGCAATTGCCAGCCGTAGAAAGTTGATTCCTAAAAAAAAATGAGATAGTAAGATCAAACTATGTTTTAAGATAAACAGATCATTTTCACAATGAAAATAGAGCGTACATGGACAGCTTCTCCAAGCAAAGCAGCCTGATGCATCAGCTTCTTTGGTATGCAACCAACATTTACGCAAGTGCCACCCAGGCCCCATGTTGTACCCTGTGGCGATGGTGTCACATAATCAAGGACTGCAACGGTTGCACCCAAGTTCACTGCTTCTTTTGCTGCTGCTAAACCACCTGATCCACCACCAATTACCAGAAAGTCGTATGTGAATTTCTGATCCGCTGCAAAAACAAAGAAACAGTGGTTAGAAAGCAGAAATAATATTTGAAAATTTGTTACTCTATCGAGTAAAGGTCAGTAAAGGATGTAGAGTGTTTTATCGATAAATGTCCCAAGTATCTGCCCTGTAATTATCCCAGAACTATCCCAACTACAGCGGGATATACCCCTTCAGAGGCCTGCCGAGAAGTGTAACATAATATGGGTTAGGTATATCGATATGTGACCAGGAGACCACTACTAATCTAATAACATAACTTCTTTATTTTTCAGTATTTTTCTATAGGACTTTCACCAACATATTCGTGGCCTTTTTTCTAATGAAAATGATACCAATTATGATATAATTCCAATAATATTTACTTGTGTAATGAACAGTGAAAATTTCAAATGCAAGGAAGAACACCGTATGGGAAAACCTTTGAACTGTGCCAGTGTACTGTGACTCTCCACAACTCTTTCTTTCCCATACACTGTCCTTCTTTGAATTCAAAATTTTCATCGTGCATTACTAGACTACGAATCTTCATGCATTTATGCTTATAAAATTTAAAAAAAATGCTGGAGTATTAAATTCAACAGAATTTATTATAATTTTTTATAATTCGGTACCACTTTCTTAAAATTTGTCTATAAAAATTGAAAATTACGTAAACATCCGCAGTCTATTCATTACACAAGTAAATATCATCAGAATTATATCATATTTGGTATCATTTTTATTAGAAAAAATGCCATGAATATGTTGGTGAAAATCCCATAGAAAGATAATGAAAAATAAAGAAGTTTTGTTATTATTGGTTATGTCTACACTTCTCAGTGACCGAAGCCCTCAAGCTTCGCTATCCTTTTCTACATTCGACAAAAGTCAAAGAATAGTATCCCTGGCAGGTAATTATCCCTGGCCAGACCCGTGTGTTGGACAATTATCAATAAAACACTGTAGTTAAAAACTGAAAATAGGTTATGTAACAGTACTATTCTCTTGGTGAAAGTAAATTGGAAAGCCGGATTCGAATGAAACGAAGGATAATCCTTTGAATGAAATATAGGCTAACAAAGTTCTTAAACGAATCGATAAGTCGCGTTAATTCGTTCGAATGAATGTTAACCTTGCCGGTGAGACGATCGACTGTCAATAACAGAAAACAATTCCGCTGACCGACAATAACGGAATTTCTGATGCGTTTGCAAATAAATAACAGTGAATCTGGACACTCACTGCACATACAAGCCATTACTGTTTGGCCATATGGTAACGTTTTACACCTGGACCACGGTAACTCGCGCAATTTAGCCTGTGCAGAACGAAATGACACAAGCCTCGCGAGCAGTGTTAACGTCGCCATGATTATTGCGAGCTGATCACGGCCACGTGACGTCACCCCGATGACACTCGTGTTTCTCGGTGGACGTTCAGAAATTACACGAGAGAACCGCACTTATTACAGTATCGCGTTCAAAACGATATCGAAGAAGTGAAAGCCACGAGCGAGAATGAAGTCGATCCTGATCACTGGTTGTAACCGCGGTTTGGGCCTGGGCCTGGTGAAACACTTGGTGAACCAGTCGCAACCGCCGCAGAATATTTTTGCGACTTGCCGAGACGTGAATAAAGCAAGGGTAAGATTAGCCGCAAACTGAATAAAAAAAGACATTACGCAACAGCCGGTCCTATTTTGCAAGTTGAACTTACCAATCGGTGCCATTGTCGACTTCCCCTATCGGTATTTAGTCCACGTTACGATGAGAAATGCAAACGAATAAATCAATTTTCTTCCGGGAGAAACGTTAACAACTCGACACACTACACCTGCACGATTTCTTACTGAAAGACAAGAGCGAACTGACGCCGACTTCGTTCATTCACCGCCATCTGTTATACAGTTGCTACAAGCATACGAGTTTTAAGTCCGATTTATAGTGACTCATACAATGCGCGTTGTTCGATTACGCAAGCAACCGGTGACGTGCAAGTCATCGCGGATTTCGTTATAGAACGCGCTTTAGAAACCGGTTCACCGGCGCTATTCACATTTACGAGATTTTGCCGATCGACTCTCATGAAAACTGCTACCGATGCTACAATGGTGGATCTTCCTTCGCCGAGCGGATTTCAAACTCCTTTATATTTTTGCAATTAGATATTGCAGTTCTATTGCAACGCGTACTTATACATGTCCTTGAATAATTCATGGATTCCTTGCATCATTCGTAGGTTAGATAGTTTCAAGGACTTGTACCCGCGCTGATAATTACGCTATAGCACCCAGAACATTCTACAGCAGCTTTTTGACTATGATGAGAAAGATCAATATCTTTTTTCCAGGAATTAGCCGCATTAGCTGAGGTATCGAAAAATGTTCATATTATAGAGATAAGTGAGTATGATATCACATTGATAAATTGTTTCAAGTAGAATATCTAGACTTTATCGTATATGGCAACCCAGATAGCCAAGCGATCCTCGGGCACAGATCGAGCCCGGCGTGTCGGGGTCAGGTAGACGGGCCGAACGTCGCTTGAATGGGCAAAAGGCACACGATGGCTATAATCTGACGAGGGCACTTATGACCGTGAGGGCTCGTAACGTTCCCTCGGCGCAAACCCGGCACAAGCTGCCCTCGGCACGTTGGTCCTGATTTCTGCCAAATTTTAAGTAGGTCCGAGATTGTAAGAGGGCAGCACGGTCGCATTAATGTGGCGAATGTCGTAAAATTTGGCAGAAATCAGGACCGACGTGCCGAGGGCAGCTTGTGCCGAGGGAACGTTACGAGCCCACACGGTCATAACTGCCCTCGTCAGAATCGAGCATTTTGGCTATCTGGGAATCTGTGACATTAATAGTTTGTGATGATCTATGCTATTGATCGATATTGAGCATCAGATGTGTATGAATTTTATACAATTGATTTAAATGAAATA
The DNA here is from genome assembly GCA_933228785.1 of Lasioglossum pauxillum. Lineage (NCBI taxonomy): Eukaryota > Metazoa > Arthropoda > Insecta > Hymenoptera > Halictidae > Lasioglossum > Lasioglossum pauxillum. Next base: position 7,860,632 of record OW121704.1, read on the forward strand.
AAAAGTACAGCTCTTTATTATTTCAATTCTTACACAACTTAGTAATATGGATCCATTGGATCATTAGTTGTTAATTTAATTAATACTTGACTATGGACTATACAGGGTGTACCAGATAGTGTTACGAGCTGTTTTCTCGAAAAAAAATCTAAATAATGAAGACATTGACTTAATTTTTTTTTTATGAAATGGTTAACCCCTTGCACTACGATTTATTTTACGATTTCAGTGATTAGAACTTTTTGTAGACCGTAATTTCCTTAAAAAAGGAGAAAATTTATATCTATATGTTCTCCAATAGCTGTACATTAAAAAAATCAAAATAGAATTTAATTTCGATTTAAAGGAGAAATTATTAACATATTTATTAGAATCCATTCAGAAACTTCATGACGAGCAGATACGATATTGTAGGACAAGGAGGGGTTAAAGAGGGCGAATATTTTAGTATGTATTACATTTTTTTGGGGTAATTTTTGAGGGAGACCGGAGGACCCCAACCTTTTCTTAAATGGAAAATATTATTGATTTTTTATTATTGTGATACCTCTCAATATTTCTCCCCCAAAAAAGGTTTTAATACATACTAAAATATTAGCCCTCCTTAACAATTTAATTTAAAAAAATTAATTCGATGTCTTCGTTAGATTCTGAGAAAACAGCTTGTAACACTTTATCTGATACGCCCTGTATATTGTTTAGGATATATTTCTAAACTATGGGAGGATTATTTTTTGTTAATTTAATCAAATAAAAATAGATTTAATCAATTGATTCAGTAACATTTTCAGAACTCAGTAAAAACGAAAACAGCACGCGCGCGCGACTTATTTTAACTAGATCACATGTCCTTCAGCTGATGATGGTTTCTATCTGATATTAGTATTCCTGAACATTCACAATGAATAATGTAAACATTCTTTTTTGGATTATATTATACATTACGTTTATTTCTGTTAACTTACGCTAATAAATAAAAATGGGACACCTTGTATATTTCATACCTGTATTTTAAAGCATTTTGATTAAATTGAGTGATTTATGTACAAATATTATATGTACATACGTGGCTAAATATTTGAATTTGCGAAATGTAGTTACTAAAATACCTAAACATTTTTGACAACAGATATTTTTTTTTCTATTGGAAATACGTATGCAATAATTACGCTTAATATGATACTTACCTCTATCTGGCCGACCAGGATTTGACAATAACAATTTACAACGAAAAGCAGACAAGATTCATAAATATTTAAGTGAATTATCGGTATTCTTAATTCAGTAAATTAGTGAAATTTGTTATCACAAAAGTGGTTGTTCCATTATCTGGACTTATTCCGATTTCTATAAAAATGCAGCACACAATATGTATTTCTGTAAAGAACATTATGCAAAGATCGAATACAATGATCTTCGAGATTTCGAATGATTTGACATTTACAGTGATATTGAAGTCATAGAAATGACGTTTGGTGGTGCAAGACTTGTTGACTAGACAATGACATGACATATTTGTCGACAAAAAAGTGGGATATTTTCAAACTTAATTTATGTTGATGTACATTAACAAACGTAACAAAGATCTGTAACAACAATTAAAGCTTACTGAAAAATATAATTAGCTGTAACATTAAAAAAAAATGAGTAACCCAAGTCAGCAAACAGGTGAATTCTTATTATTTGCAATATAAACAGTTTAAAAATATGTATGTTGGAGCTAAAGAAATATTTTTAAAAAGCAGCTGATTTTATAAATCAATAGTTTATTATGAGATATAATAGAGCGCAATAAAATACGCATTTCCACACGAAAACTAAAAAAGTAAAGATGGGATGTTTTTAGTTAAACTCGAGAGTATATAAATAAGGTGTACGTACGTTCCAGGAATATTTCGCAATAGCAGAGCTTGTGAAATGTAGAACGTAATTATATGAAATAATTGATAGCTATTGCAAAAATGCTAATCGCTGGTGCATTTATCGTATTGTGAACCAAAGCAGTAGTCCACATAATCAGTTAACAAACCTGGAGAAATGACGACAGTGTTATAGCACAGCGATATTACTTTTGAACGCTTACCCAAAGTATCATTTAGTTTTTCGAAATTTTCGTTCGAAACAGTCGCGTGATCTTTCGTTTCCTGGTCGCTCGAATCCGAGTCCACGGTTTGCGGTTTCTCTCGGCAGCTGAAACACCATGATTTCTTCTTCGCGGTACGTGATTTCATGTTGCGAGAATTCCGCGCAGATGTTTTTTCCGTGATGAAATTATCCACTACTGATTCACACGAGGCGAGAATTTCATTACTAGTTAGCGTGATTTCTATCGGAAAAATGAGAAAATTTCAGTGGGACCGTTCTAATCGATATACGTGTCGATTTGAAGTCTGATAGTAAAGTGCTCTACCGTTTTCAACGGATCGACCGCCGCGTATTACCTTGAGCCAGAACGAGTGAGATAGTTTGTCGTATAAATATTACACTTGTACTCGTAGAGGTTTTCAATGATTATGAAGTGAAAGATATTAATAAAGAGAAAGCAGAATGCATGTTTCATAAAAAGGAGGAAACGAAACGAGAAAATTAAGTATTGCAGTTTAAAATGAAGTACCAGGCAAGGTATGTTTGTTTCATGAATTTAAGATATGTATTAAAGTTATAGAAAAATTAAAAGGATCAGTGACTAAAAAGTTTAGAAGGTCAGAATAATGAAACCAGTAAAAGAATTTTGTATTGTATGTAACAAAGAGTACAATCGTATAATCTTCCGTGGTATTTATACTGATCTCTTGTGATAAGATGAGTGCAGGGAGATAACAATAGTACCTTGTCATCAATTATTTAGAAATGATAAATAACACAGATGACGACGAATTAATGAAGAAACATACTGTAACTTACCAACTCCTTTTAAACGAAGTAAATTTTAGTTGAAGCAAGTAAAAATAGGAGTTACAAATTGAATATTTTTAAGGGAACGAAATGTAGGTGCAGCAAATCTTGTTCACGCCGCCACTGTATGAAAAACTTTGTTGTATTGATCAGAATTGGAACTATAGTGGCAAAGCAGAACATTCGCTATGTTAATATACTACTTACTACAAGCACTGCAACAGGATCACTCGCGTGACTACATGTATTTCGTATATACGTAAAATATCGTAACGACTGAAATAAGTCGGGAAGTGATGACGCAAAACGATTCTTGGAAATAATTACTTTCTTCGAAAATCTTCTTTTCAAATCGATATCTTCAAAATGTAATACACAAATGAAAAATTTTACAATCCACAAAAAAATATTTCAATTACTAATATTTAATACAAATTGTTTAATAAAACAATAGTTAAATCAGACGGGTAATGTACTAATAAGTGTTATGAATGAAGAATAGTACATTTTTTAAAAATAATACATAATAGCGTCGTATACTTGCTTTAAAGTTGTCGTGATTTTTTAGTGTAACGTTGTATTTTTTATACGTTTAAGATCATTCGAGTAATTAGCGATAATTAGCGAGTAAAATTGACACCGAACAAAAATAATTTTCAATGTGTAAACACTTTATTACTACGAAGAACTGAGTGCAAATATGACCTTTCATACGTGATTATTCATATATGTATAATCACAGACAATTTGCCAAACAATAATTGCCACCCCACCCGTTTTATTGATAGCGGTTCGTATTTGCTGATAACCCCCCATAGGTGGCTTAATCTTGTAAGTAAAACTCTCCTACGTTATGTAAACTAAAAAAGGTTAAAGGTGGCACCATGTTGGTCTGTAATATTTTATGAGTAGAAATTTTTACCCCCTAAACATAATTGTTGGACCCCTAAGGATTTTTAAAAGGATCCTTCCGTATCAACAAAAGATAAAAGGTCGAGATCTGAGAAACAGGACAAATGACATAACGAGTATGGTGCCTCTTATGTTGTCGGAAATATCAAGTTAATTACCTTGACAGCAACACCTGTCTCATTTCCCATTCTTCTATAGCCTCGTTAATTACTGCTATCACCTAAAGAGTTACACCCTCACTATCCTAGTAATTACTCGACTAGTGATTACTGACTTTTACTTTGTTTGTTTAAGATTTATCAGACACAAAGTCTTATGATAAAATAGTGAAGACTGTGAGCGAGACTGTGGGTTCTGATGGGCTGAATGTTTTGTTCAACAATGCTGGAACCAGCACGAAGTTCGCGCGACTCGGTCTAGTAAAAGAAAATCAGCTCACAGAAACGTTTTTCATCAATACTGTAGTGCCGATTTTGCTAGCGAAAGTAAGTTTGTTCCACAAGATAGATAGGAACTATTTAGTACATATCGTCCAGTTAAATTTAAACTGTGAACTCGATTTGTATAGAAATATAAGTTTTATCAATTTTAAGGCTCTTTTACCACTGCTGAAAACAGCAGCCAACAATTGTGAAGACAAGTCAAAGATGAGCATCAACAGGTCTGCAGTTATCAACATGAGTTCTATCCTTGGGAGCATTGCTGACAACACTTCGGGTGGATTTTATCCTTATAGATGTAGCAAGGTAATGTATATCTATCTCTCCATAGTGTTTCTATTTATTTTTTAATGTGAAATACAAAAGAACAATGGTTCGTGAACTTTCATGTTTAATTCTTACATACATGTGAGATTAATGTTTCAGTCATATGTTTCTTACAAATTATTCTGTAAATATTTTAATAGAATTATTTTATGCTACTGAATATGTTAAACTGTTAATGCTAAACAGTGTAATTAAGATATCTTTAATCAGTATATTATTTAATTTTCAGTCAGCACTCAATGCAGCAACAAAGTCAATGAGTGTTGATCTCAAAGAAGATGGAATCTTAGTCACTTGTTTGCATCCAGGATGGGTGCGTACAGATATGGGAGGGGCCAATGCACCAATGGATATTGATACTAGTATAAATGATATCCTGAATACATTAGGCACATTAACTGAAGAACATACAGGCTGTTTCATTCAACATGATGGAAAAATTTTACCATGGTAAATGCTCTGTATAATTGTTGAAACTTAAAAATACTGCAAGAGCTCTGAACAATATATTCATGTGGAGGTTACTCTTTATTTTACACATTTTTATATAAACATTCTCTTCTAAGAAATCTGTACAACTTAACATAATTTTAATCTCTTGTATACATTAAATGCAAACGTTTTGTACTGTGTTAAATACAAAAGATTTGTATAATTTGATAAAAATAAATACCCTAGCACGAATAATAAATTCCATTTCGCAATTAAATATGCTCCTGTACACAATCTATAATAAATGGAAAGCATTAAACTAATTGTAAATAAAAATTCATATATAGTTATCGTATAGAAGCTATAATATCTACTTTATGTAATATTTTTATTTCAAAACACACACAGATATCTCAGTGTTATAAATGTTAAGTATAATTATTCTCCAAAGAAATAAAGACAATTATAACTTGATGAACAGTCTTCTTATTCATTTTAGAAAATTTGTATAAACGTAAATTGAAATGTTCACAATTATATTGTTTTATTTGTAAATGTCAAAGCCTATTTTGTACATGACATGGTGCTATAACATAATCTGAAGGAATGCAAATTTGTTCTAAAATATTAAATTGCAAAAGAATGGTATTTCAATTATGTACAATCATCGTCAATTACCAAAAACTATTGAACATATGATCATGTTTAGAAGTACAAATACGGTACAGGTAACAATATATATATAAAGTTTTTGAGATACTATTTTACAGAAAAAATAAATGTACCGTTATCTATTTTACATTTTTATGATTACAATGCTTCACAGTTTTGTAATCATTTTTTTAAAGATATAACTATTCGGTAAATAAAAATGTTATATGTACCTCAAGAATGAACTAATACTGTGGTGACACAAACATTGTTAAGAATGCACAATCCGTTTTCTTTCTATAAGATCTTACACTTTCCTTCGAGTTCTTCACTTTTTCAAAAACAAATCATAAAACGGACTGAACAGTCAACACAAATATTTTATTGAACTATTATTAATTTTAGTTTCTAAATTGAAACATGAAAATTGTAACAAATGCACATATAAAAAAATAATCGATATCATAAAAGTATTTTTTTCTTCGATATATAAAAGTTGTAACTGAAATAGAATGGAAAATGAAGAATGTTCTTTCAACAGAGCTGATGACAATTATGATTAAAGATAATTTTATCGTGTGCAAATTTGTAAAAGATGTAAATGATTTCCTAAATACCTTAGTTTCCAAATAACAGTCACAGAATAAGTTTTAATCAGTCTTTAACCTTTTAGATGTTGGTTCGCTATTTTGTGAATTTGAATCTTCTGAGAATCCCAGATGTGCTGAGAAGTCTGTTAATCCTTGAGAATCGCTAACTGTTGAGAAGCCTAAAGCAACAAAAAGTATTGTCTTTATTAGAAAATCTAATTCATAACAATTAATGTCTCGTGTGCTAATATAATTTAACTTACATGTGTTAGAATCTTCTGTAAGTCCAAAGTTGGAATTTGAAGAATCTAATCCACTTTTTCTCGGCAAACCATTTTCTTTGTCCGCGACTGTCTTTCCCTTCTTCTTCTAGAGAAGATAACATTTTTATTTCCTATTATTACATATGCCACAAGATACACTCACCTGATCAAGTGTTGAAATAGGCACCCACTTGTAAATCTTCATAGTTGTTTCCCCTATTGTGACCCATTTTTTCTCCCTACAAAAGTATCCATGTGAAAAATACATTTCCTAGTCAATATTGGAACAACAGATGGAAAAGTAATATGCTTGACTGTTATTAACATTAAACCTACCATGAGGTTTTTTATTTTATTTGACAATTATTGAGACTGTAAAGGTGTTTCATGGGAATTAATTGAATACATTTTTTAACTCCAGTATATATTATAGTAAAAATCGCACAAAATATAAATAAATTTAATCTTGTTATTTTTATAATACCATACACATAGTGTATGACATATTTAGTCACTTTTGATGGTCGGTAGGTTTAGTGTTAAAAAAGCAGACATAAAACACTGTTTACTCAATCAAAACACGTGAAATTTTTCCGAACTAGAGACGTTTGTTTACAGCCTTTATGCGTAATGCAAAATTTCTATTCACTTTTAATTCATTATAGATATCCGATACTGTTTGACTTTCTGTTCACTTTTAATTCATTATAGATATCCGATACTGTTTGACTACGTTCTTTTGTCACATCTTTTCCTGAAAATTTTCCAACGATTTCTCGCGCATCTATAATATATTTAAGTGATTTACCAATGGCGAACTTTGTCAACAACTTGCATTACACGTTTAATATCATCCTTGGCACGACTACGAGTCTCTGCACGCACTGACCGCGACATCATGTTACGTGGTTATAAATCACTATTAATTGAACACAACACGAAACACCGGGACATTCGTCGGTGGAGAGGTTAGGAAACTGACAGCAGTCGCGAATTTCGACCACCGTGATTTCGACAGTATGATCGTAAACGTCTTCGGATTCAAGGCAAGAACGGGAACTACAATCATAACAAGATGATACGTCCCGGATAGTTTGCAGGGGTGCGGAGGGAGGGAATGGCGGAAGCCAGTGACACTCAATACTGGAGTGAACTCTTTCGAATGCAAGAGAATCAATTACATATGCAAAAAGTTCACAGTAATTGCAAATATTTCCAAGATAGCATATTGCTATTAATAAAAGTTAAAATGTAATATCGTATATTTGCAGCAGCGTGTGCAGGCTAGCAAGTTGACTGTGCAAGGAATGCAGTTCTGATTGGTTCTGCTTGGACATTGCAGACATGTACTTTTTCCTCCTGGTTGCAGAATTTAGTAATCTGATGATCGCGAAGGTATATAGCTTTGAAATTTTATAATATCAATCAGAAAATACCGTGTATTTCGGTGAGGAAATTTTCTCTCCGCCACAGATTTAATAAAAATGAAGCGGGTTCTGTTCTGTGCTAAAAATGTTGTAGCATCGACGAGGTATATATAAGGATAGACCTGGATAGACCCCATAACCATTTTCATTTCGCCTATTTGCATGCAAATGAAGCGATCCAACACGCGAAACGACGATTCAGAACAGAAATTAGACTTATTTATTTATTTGTGGCACGAAGATTTTGGCATAAAATGGTAATGGGGTTACGTGGCCCCCGAAAGTGGACCGTAAAAATTCATTGGATTGGTCTATCTTTACACCTATATAGTCGGTGGCTGTAGGTTCAGGAAAAAGGTAGCGGCACTGAAGCAGTGCTGGGATTGGCTGAGATATTGCACGGTTTTCACGCGCATAGTGCGCGCATATATATGCGACCAAATGCAGGGATGTATCTACGCTACGTCTGGCTACGTCCTAAGTTTGTGGGGAAAGTGATGAGCAGTGATGAGAAAAGTACCACTATTAGTGGTAGGAAAGTACCGGAAGAGTTCTGAAGTTCATATTATATGTGCATACATATTAAATTTTAATACAACACACACATGTTATACATTCATATCTCAAAACCAAATTTTGCGAAATTAGGCGGGGTGCAGCGGGGTGACCAAGGTATCTCAATTTAGCCACGCTTTTACGTTACTGACGCTAAAAATCGTCGCGCATGCGCGTGGAAACCGTGCAATATCCCAGCCACGGACCTAAGTAAGTGATGATTGGTGATGATCATACGCAAAAGATAGTAAACTCTTTTGCTGCAAAGCACGTTGCTCCTTACACAAGAATAACTATTTATACATATATTTAAATAGGTATTTAGGTATATGTGGGTATATGATGAAATGAATTCACTCGGCAACGGTCAGCAACGGTACTGTGCTATAATTGTAATTTATAAGCATTGTTCAAGATAGTAATGTTGTTACATAAAACTATTCACCATAGTTGTATTTTTTAAAATTCACAATATATTGCTCATTTGTATTTAAGCCATTGCTTTTGTTTGTACAGTTAAAGCAGAAAGTGGTCGTTAACCTTAATCTTTCTAAAAAAAAATGCCTGAACTAAATGGAACTAGTGAAGTACCTTCAGTAGAAGAACAAGTCAAACCTGATGAAAAAGTCAAACCTGATGAAAAAGGCAAACCTGATGAAAAAGGCAAATCTGATGAAGAAAAACAGAAAAATGATAAAGAAGGCTTGCGAGAATTTGAGTGGATGGTATAATTTTATGTTACATAGCGTTTTTCAATGAAATATGACATGCTGTTTCTATGAAAAACTTACAAATAATCATTCAGCAAAGAAAATTATGGCTTTCATAGGTTGTATGTTTTAGATAAGACCATGCGAGATCTATAACGAGGAACATAGCGACTGTAAAAGTATAGCAGCACGGTTTCATCAATACTTTGTATTTGGAAAATCAATTGATTGCACACAATGGAAAACTGACTATCAAAATTGTTACCTTTGGGAAAAATATAAATCTGAACAGGCATACGTATGTTGAACCTTCTGATTGAAACCTGCTGATTTTTAATTACATTAGTAAACAGAAATGAATTATTATATGTACAGGAAAGCTTGATAAACAGTGAGAAGAAGCGTAGGCTAGAAAGGTTACGTGCTCATTATGAAAATGACACTTGGGAGAAAAGGGACGCACCGCCAGAAAATTGGAATGCTCCATTGCCTGAGTGGTTACAAAAAAAATTAGATAAATCCTATCTGGCAAATATAGCTAAAATGGAACAAGACTACAATAAATCCTCTTGTTCTATATCATAAAGGGCTTCAAAAATGTATATATGTACCACTTTCATGAATGATATGGTCATTGAAATAGGAAGATCAACTTATCAATTAATTCTTGTATTAGGAATGTATAGTAATTCTTTGTACATAATAGTTCTATAATTTCTAAAATAAATTATTGAACATATGTACCAGTCATTTTATTTATTTTAATGAAGAGTCGTTTAATGTAAAAAGATGGTGCAAGTTAAAACAGTTAATCATCGGATAATGAGGAATCGAGTAAAAGTTTCATAAAACATAATAATCTATAGACTACTTTTGCATTAAACGATTTAAATAGTGTTTGAAAAAATGAATATCAAAAGTCGAAAGAATTATAAATTTGTATTATGATAAAGAAGAATTATTTTCCAATGTTCAGAATAGCAATATATTCATATAGCGGGAATATTGAATCAAATGCAAGACGTTTTGAACATTATACTAAAACTTGAAGATAGGTGACAACGTAATAAATGAATTCGAAATCAAAACTCGATAAGAGTTCTCTTAAATTTAAAATCCGTTTAAAAGACGTTTTAAATGATGAAGATTAATTCTGCGATACAATTTGAACTTAGTACAATAATGAAAGAATAAAAACTCCTTAATTTGGACAATGCGTAACGTGATAAATTAATTTGAAATCAAAGCTCGACGCGGCTGTTCTTAAATTGAAAAGCTGTGTGTCGGAGAATTGTACGCGAACGTATACTAAGGGTAATAAATTTGAAGAGGATTATAATAGGTGTAAAAATACCTACGCAAGTTTGAAGAATGATAACAATTGCGTGTAACAAAGAAGGAAAGGTGGTGTGGTATATGTGTCCGAAACAAGGAACGCAATGCTCCGTATCAGACATGCGCAGTATACTGCTCGGTGAATTCCGTTACGCACTTTTCTTCCGTTACGAGAGTCAATCCGCAAGTGGCCAGTGGTAAAAGGAAAGGTAAAAAGCGACGCCGGACTCAAAGAAGCGGGAGAGATAGTGTTTTAAACGTCGCGGCAAATCCTCCCCACTTCTCGAAGAAACGCACACCATAGGAGCGCGTCGTTCTTACGGACCTGTAGTGTTACGTGCTTACGCGATGTTGAGCGAGTGACGTAACCTAAATACAAATATCGCCTATCACCGATCCGTTTGATTGCAGGCACGATTATAAAAGAAACCGGCAATTTTGATCTGGTAGTCGTAAACATACATACAGACACGGTACGCACATACACACGTATACACACACTCTTTTCTTTGATGCTTCCGTTCTGGTGTTTCCGTGTGCGATAATCTGTAACTCACCGAGATACACACGCCGAACGCCGTGGTAACGTCTTCTCCGTCAAACGCGGTTCAGAGTCGCTGTTCCGTGGTGAAGGGTTGTGTTCTTTGTGCAGAGAAAAATAAAAGTGCGCGTGTTCTCTCCGTCGATTTGACTTTTTCGCACGGTGACAATAAACCATGGCGGAGGATTGCATCGATGCTGATTCTATCGAAGCTTACAACCGTTTTTTCATCGAGTTCATCAACAAGGTGGACCCCAACGATCAGCTGCCCGTCACAGTCAGCTCGTATAATGTGACAGACGCCGAGATCGTCGGCGAGATCATTAACGTGACTCTACAGTACCTCAACCAAATGTAAGTGAATGGTCTTTTCGTAGAACGATACATGTATGTAGATACGTTGTTGTATTGTGTCAACGCGCGTGGGTGGACATCGCTCGTGTTTATTTGTTGATAGTTTACGCCGCAGCCGGCATCGAATATCAATAGACGCGACATTGATCTTGCAAGCTGGCTATTTTTCAGTAACTCTCATATATTTTCGTTCACACGAGCTCACGTTTTCACGAACGTGATTGTAATTTTTCAATAAAACGACGCGCGTGTTTGTGTGTGATCAACCAAGATTTTATTTTTATCTCATACACAGCAGCAACGATACAGTCATTGTTTATCCACATTTGTCATCCCGCGTAACACGTGACAAACAATAAAAGAAGGCGGGGCACATGCTCTAAATGACACTGGGAACGTTTACGATCGATCCAGAACTTTTTCCTCCGGCAACTGTAGATATTTTTTAATGGAACTCTTTCTCGCGTGCTCATCTTTTTATCGTTCGGTTTGTGCGTTTAAAGACTGGGAAGTCTGTCGGGAAGCTATTTCAACACACATATATCGACAGGGTCGAAGGATACAAAGCATTGCAGGACAGTTGTACAAAGTATCAAAACGTTATCCCTTTTTATCGTGGATGTCATCATTGTTTTATGACAGTCGTTTAAAATAGCGTTTTCCCACTTGGCCGCTGCTTTCGTGGGTCATTGTCTGCAAATAGAGAATGACAGTATTAGTACCCGAAATGACGTAATATTACGCATGTTTACATTGTACGCATATAGAAATGAAATGTTTACTTTCCTCGAAATACTTTCGTGTATACAGCATTTCAATGCTGAAACATTTTTGATCACTGGGAGGTCAGTAATTAATTAATAGTGAGAAAGTCATTGCGAAAAGTATGATTAATTCGATCAAGTTGTGACAATGTATAATTAATACGTAATATTGAATTGAATGAGTTTAGAATGAATTAATACATAGTCATAATGTAAACACGAATCATCACTAAAAATTGCTGTACCATTATTCAAAATGTTGTTTACATTATTCAATATGTTGGTGTTTAATCAATTTCTAAACATTTAAGTATTGTATGAGGTATTATATCAATTTATAATGATATAGAACAGAATTATTTTAGGTTGGAAGGAATGTTTGATTTCCGAGTTAAAATAACCAATTTTTACGATCGCGAAAAATTATTAAACATTATTCTCATTTCGTGTAATTTTGTTTAACACTCTGGATGTGCATTCATTTAAGAAAAAACAAAATGGAAGATATTAAAGTAAAATGTGAAGCGGATTCTTTGATTTCCAAGCAGCACGCGTGCTCTGTTGAAATCCTTTGAAGTGTGTTTCGCAGCTTTGTGGAAAGTCATACGAATGCAGATGTAAATGGAACATACCAAAAGAACTCCATCCTCTGTAATCTCATACTTCCGTATCACTTTGTTGTCACCTGGACCGACTGAAACTGTCACTAGACTATCCCCTTCCATTGTAGTAATGTTCTACACAGAAACAGACGATATACCGTGTAAATACAAATGACAGATATAAACACATGGTTTTTCTGTCTTACCGATGGACTGTCAACTTTAAATGCAACAAATTTCGCTATTTAACACTAACCGTACCACGACCGGTTTCACATTTTTTATTTTTTAATTATTGCAATTATAAAGATGCCATCATCAGAAATTATTCAATAAATTTCGTTATTTAATCACGTATTATTATAAAAATTGTGAAGAATCTAAATAAGTTCAGTCTTGTCATTTTTGTAAAACAATATGTGTCTGACACGTTTTGTAGCCGGTATGGTTAGTATTAAAGCAGATTATATTTTAAAACTTTCTAATCGGATTATCGACAGTGCGTATTATTTACCACGCAATAAGATATGTAGTCCTATAAAGCTCAAGATAAAATCAATTTTTAAATTGATGTAAATGTAAAATACAGATTTATAAAATTCATAGTGCGTATTATTTATCACTGGACTGTGGGTCGTCATGCAAGACAGTAATGTTCGACTTTAATTGCAAGAGACAATCAAAAGTTTATTCAATCTCTATCGATAATTAATCAAATACTTATTTTTACGATAGGTATACTTGAAGTATATATTTATATTGTTTACTCTGATTTATCGACTAATGATAAATAAGAAGAGAAGAACAATAACGTCAAAATACGTCTCCTGACAATGATGATCTATTACAGTGGTCAGCAAACTGCGGCTCTTTGGCTACTTGAGTACGGCCCTTCCACAAATGACCTGTTTAAAATTTAATTTTTAATTTAATTAAGAGCAACTTCTCCTTCCAGGGTTCTTGTAAAGAAATTTGACTCTCAAAAGAAATCTAAGTCGTATTGCTGATATTTGGCTCTTTTGACTAATGAGTTTGCCGACCACTGATCTATTAGATAGAGTCGTAAATGATTTCCGTTGTAATATAGCAATTTTGTTTGTTTATTTCAATAAACTGAACAACGATTATATGTTCGCAATTATACATAACGACTTGTCACCGTGTATCGAGTAGCTCGAGTATGAGTCATTAGAATGATAAATGCACCATTATAATGCATTCCTAGATACGAAAATTATTTATCACTCGACTTAATTTGAAGAATTACCCTTTTCTTGTCAATTGTATACGGAAAAGTCATGATTTCTGTTTTAAAAATAAATATGTCTCTTTTTAGAGAAATAAATCTATCTATTAGGTATAAATAAATCTAGAAAATTTTATGCGATTTTCAGTTATATTGTAGGAAGTAGTTACTACGGTGAAATTAGGGTCAGAAGATCGACGCGTTATAAAATTTACGTACATATAAAAGAATGGTATAACATTTAGAAAAATAAAGAGGAGACAGTACTTTCAATGTAACTCCAGCTGGCATGTGTTCCTCGTATTCTTCGCCGAGAGAAAACGCCACTTCTACCGTGCGAATCATCGAAATGGTTCGAATTGTCCACTTATCATCGTCATTCAGTATTTCCAGTCGCGGACTGGTCATGCACATCATTTTCCGTGGAATGTATGGTACACCTGTGGGTGCATACAATCAAACAAGAAAAGACCGGTTCAACTTTCATCTTTTTTTACCATTTTTGGCGTAAAATTACTTAGACAAAATTTAAGTTTCGTCTGTGCAACTGAAAGTAGACTCTTGCATAACACGATCGAAACATTATTTGAAAAGACTGTCTTGAATGCGTCTTCCGTGGCAGTAGTATTTTTAAATAATCTTTTTTACACATATACAGTATTTTTTACAGTTTTTTTTATTGTATTTCATTCGAAGAATAATAATAGGTCGGAAATAAACAAGATCATCGATATATTAAATCTTTATTCAACTAACTAAATATTCAATCGAAATTAACAATGACTACAAACAATAAAAATTGTGTTATCAATATCCTCGAAACAGCATTACAAAAACAGAGTACACCGTGCGAAGCCTTTTACGATTTTTTACTCTCCGAGAATCATGGCTAGAATCGCTTCCCTTTTTACAAATCGTATTTGTTTCTGCTGCCATCGTATGGAGTACCGCATTCGTTTTTACGCGCCGCTTTCAACATACCCACAGCCTTGAAATACTCGTCGAGATTTTCGTTGCGTTCGTGTTGGTAACTGCCGACAATCGATGCCATTTCTTGGTCCAGTCGATAATGGTCTAGGATCAACGACGCGGGCTGGTTCGGGGCTCCTTCGGGACCTTCTTTCTCCAAAGACTGCAAGAAGCTATCTCCTTGAATCGCCGTTTGCTCGTCCGCAAGCTCGAAAGCCTCCGGATTCAATCGACTTGAAACGCGCACCTCGCTCTCGTTCGCGCATTCGATTGCGGTCAAGTATTTGTTTAAAGCGCAATCCCCTTGTTCTCGTGGAAAACTGCGTTTCCGAGTCACTTCTCCTCTCCATAGGTCCTTCATATCTAAATGGCGATATGCTATCTTATAAATTGCCCGGAAACGCGTATTCATTGCTCGCGACTATTGTTACACTGTCGCAGGTGATCGAAAAATATGTCCCGACACGGAGAATCCCTTGTTTTGGTCAAACGTGACTCAACTATCTAGAAATGAAGTGCACACACTTGTGCAGGAGAGTATGATCGCTGAGATAATGAATGCAAAAATTCCTTGCGAGTAAAAACATAACTTTACATCAAATTCGTATGACTTAATGAACATTTAATACCAAGTTATATGTCTTTGAACGGTTGGAACATTGGACACGTTCAATAATTTGTTTTTAAATATAAAATTATATTTATGCATATTCATGGTTCCATTTCACCCATTTCCACTAGAAACGGATATATCCATTCATTTTTCCTGGCCATTATCACGGAAATGGATATATATTTGCTTCTAGTCAACGCTAGCTAGACAAACACGCAGAAATTTGTGCTAACTTGTAAGCGACTCAAACTATTCTAGCAGATTTTTTGCTTACGATTGAGAGAAGTTCGAAGTGAAAAGTCCATGCTGCTATATTTCATATAATTTGGCTCGCACAAAATAGAATTTGCAAATTTTATCAATACTTTTTGCCATCAAGCATCCAATTTTGGTTATTTTATTGTCTTCTATATTCATTGTAGTTTTGAGTATGTGAAGTTTGCTGTAATAATATTTTACATAATGAATAGCATTTCTAGTTATTGTAAAGTTATTGGAACATTTTACTATATTCTAGGCAATGTCCACCAAACTTACAAGCATACTTGCTACATCAGGTGATACAGGAAATCAAATACATGTGTACGAAACAACCGGAAGATTGTGGATACAAAGCACAAGAGAAAAGTATGCCACTTTATATCTTAGACTTTTTCAATTAAATTTTGTTTGAATAGAACCTTTTGTAATTTGTACAATTTTTTTACAGCATATACCTCACTGAAATTAATGCAAGCCATTACTGGCAAAGTTTATAAAATATGTTATCATTTCTTAATCAATACTAAATTACCAATATTACCACCTCCACCTTCTACACCGCTACCACATGTAGTAGCTGGTGGAAACAAAAATTGTAGAAGAAAAATGGAGGACCGCTATGTAGTCTTGCATGATTTACATGCTACTTTTGGTATTGAGGTAAATATACATACTCTGAATGATTTTATTATGCCATATGAAAATAGGGATGAACTGTCTTAGGTAAATATGGTTTTTAATTATAGGATGACTCCGTAGCAAATTACTATGCAGTATTCGATGGACATGCAGGGCAGGATGCAGCTGTATATTGTGCTTCGCATCTTCATCAGTATTTAGCGGAAAGCAGACACTATCCTACTGATCCAGAGCGTGCCTTACATGATGCTTTTATTACTACAGATACACAATTTATAGAGAAATCTAAAACACAAGTAAGTACTAGAAATCATTAAACACTAGTAAACATCAGCGTACAAATTAAGTATATCGTAAATAATTGAATACTGTTTTTACATTTTATAGAAAATATGCGGAGGAACTACAGCAGTCTGCACATTATTGTTAAATAAAAAGTTATATGTTGCTTGGGTAGGAGATTCTTCAGCGATGGTAGTAAAATCCAACACTGTTGTTCAATTAGTAAATCCTCATCGCCTTAACCGTGAAGTAAGTATATGCTACTTTTTATTTAATCTCATTTAAATGTTACAAATGCACTCGAATATTAATTTAAATATGACTTTTACATCGGAGTCTATGGTCATATAATATTACATGCTCGTACTGTGGACAACGTACTCTTATCCTTGTTGTATCCACACCTGGAGAAGGAGCTACGGGATCAATGTTAATAAATTCTCTATCATGAACGTTTTTAAATCTGAGACCTCGGTTCGGGTCTATAACCGGTTGATAATTGCAAGTTTCGTTTAAGCATGTTTTATTCGTTCTCCAATGGTAGTATGCAAGATCGGTTGCATGAGGCCATAGTTTTTTCTTCCCTTCAAAATATAGGAACCAATTTTCTTTTTCGAGTCTTTCACAAAAGTCGATGTAACCAGAGATCTCAAATTGAAGTTTTGTATAGTTTCTTATAAAGATAATAGTGGATATAATTTTTAATCTATTTGGACGCTCGCGAAGCGCAAGCTCCTGCATTAATGCATTGGTTGGTGTTACAAATTCTGATGTTAACTCGTATGGCCTATAAATTGGGAATAGCAAGTCTTTCAGAGTTTTCAAACGTTGATAAAATACATCTCTGCTAAGAGTTTCTCCAGCGCAACGGTATCCAAGCTCGGCTAATTGATGAGCAGTGTATAAACTTCCTAAGTATCCAAGATCAACGAATGTTACCAATGAATCTAGATAATCTTCATAAGTATTAAATGGCAATAATCTTTTGTCACTGTCTATCTGTGTTCCCAGTTCCGTCATTTTTTAATTTTTATGATTAATGATTCGAGTATTAATTTCATATACTACATAATTTATATACCGGCAATGCATTTGACAGAAATTTTTGGTTATATATTGAATGCGTGAAAAACAATTGAGATTCTGTAGATATAGTATGTATATTTATAGAGAGTTAACAGTGAAGTGCAAAACACAACATGGTTCTCTTCCTTAGGATGAAGTACAAAGGATACAAAGGGTAGGAGGAGTAGTGATGCAAAGTGTTGGAATCTTGCGAGTCAATGGAGTATTAAGCGTTTCAAGGGCAATAGGTAAGTCGCTTCTTATTGGTTTTGTGTCTTCCTAAAAACGATACAATAAAAATATAATAAAACTTCGCCTTGTACTATTACGAGAAAGTAAAATAATCTAATGTTAATTCATTAATTTAGATATTAGGTTGCCTCAAAAGTTTCTTTCGGAATGTGTTCCTTTAATGTTGCCAAATAAATACAAACATTGCGATAATCTTTACATTAATGTTTTAATACTTCCTAACATGAATTTGCATTATGTGCATGAATCGAGAACCAACTTTTGGGACAACCTAATATTTATTTAGCAATATTAAAGGAACACATTCTGTAAGAAACTTTTGGGACAATATAACATATACAGTGTCTCCCATGAACTCTGTCCATTTGAATTTCTTGATTATTTCAAACAATACGAGAAAATGTTACTTACAGAAGTTGTAGAGTTTAAGCAACTACATAATATGGTATAAATGGTATTCTTGCAAGTGGAGGCATACAAAATATATAGAGGTCACCTTTGTTTTTTTAAATGGAATGTCCTATTTTTTATGCTCGATTTCGATACATTGGCATATTCCGAGTATAAAAATACTACAGTGTATTTGTTCTAAAACTTACCGTTGCTGAGATATTTGGCTCTTTTCATTCTACTACTTTCATTATGGAATGTATTCGACTTACATTTGACGCAGTGAGCATATCCTCGAATACGTTTATCTTCTGTATGCCTCCACTTGCAAGAATACCATTTATTCCATATTATGTAGTTTTTTAAGCTCTCCAACTTCTGTAAGAAACATTTTCTCGTATTGTTTGAAATAACCAAGATATTCAAGTGGAAAGAGTTCGTGGGACACACTGTATATATGTAATTTGCTATTTTTTGACAATACTTCTTAAAATGTTCTTACATATAAAGAATGAATATACATTTTATTACTTAAATAGTATAAATTTTTTCTTTTCTACTAAACATTTTAGAACTTACTTCATACAAACTAACAATGAATAATAATACAAACATGGAGAGCATATTCATAAATTAAAGATTTACTGCTACCTCATTCCTTATATTTCTTCCCAAATATTCACGTAATAATAATTTTCTTTTGTAATTAAAATTTAACCATTTTATTACAATATCAGATGTAGTATTTATAAATTTAGTTAACAAATCCATGTTTGCAAGGATCGATTTAAAGTTAGTAAAAATAAATCAATTATTTTGTTACAAGTAAAAAATGTATACACTGTTACCGACTACATAAATACAATAGAAATTCAAGGTTAACTCTGTAGGAGGTTATCAAAGTGCAATTAGTGAATTAGCAACGAACGCAGTTACGACATTTTATAAAAACTCACGGAACAAGGAAATTGCGCTGTCAAAGGCGTGGTCATATGTTTGAAAACTCGAAAAATGATTAATTAGTGTTTGTTTGTATTTCTTCTTCGTACTTACATTCTTCTCTAAGCACGAGGCACGCGCACTGACGTTTCTTTCACACTGTCTTCCGACGTCAACTTTTCACTTCACATCTGTCGCTTCGAGAATGACATTCGTTGTTGCTCACTCAGAAAGATGCATGCAATCGCTAGATGGCGATACAAGTACATCTTGTAATCCATACGCCGCATCCGACGCATGTGCTTTCGCTTTACATTGGAAAATTCAAACGTTTATCAAAACGGTCGTACAATTTTCTTTTCTAAGCTATGTCGTACAAAGAAACTAAACGAGTATGATGGAAATTATCCACCTATTCTACTTATAAGGATACAGGAGTACACTTATGTGAGTAAGAATTGTTTGCATTCAAGTAAAATTAATCATGTTCTTTCTCTTGATGCTATGACGCCATTGCCGCTATAGAAGCATAAATATCTTTAAATATTCATTGTACTTTTGGAATGTATATAATATAGAAATTATTATTCTTCATTGTGTTAAAAAAATTCAGACATTTCAATTCTTTAATGTACAGTATGCTGATTTGGCTTTGAAGAATATCGAATATTTTATTAATATCTCTCTTGCAATACACACACACGTTCGTACTGGTACGTATAGTTTTTGTCTAGAAACGTAGAAACTGATCTTTTGAATGTAGCTGGTACATGTTCCCTTCTAAAACTTGCAAGATTGATTTTATTTAGACTTTATGTAGCTCCTATTGTAATACGTGCTCTACTAAAGATATCCATACAATCATTTCTTATGAAATCGTTTTTATTATTTCAATAATTGTAAAATAAAAAATCTGGAACCGGTCATTCTGACTGGTGGTGGTAGATTTAGTGTTAAATATAGTGTGCATTTAAGTCGAGCAAAAATTAAATCATTTATCACTTGTTTTCTTTACAATTGATTTAATTAATAAAAGAATTCTGAATTTCGTAAACCTTTGTACCCTTTTGAATTGCACTCGCCCATTTCTGCCATAAAATTCGCTGTCTAATCATTACTTACCTCTGTAACAGATATCTAGGAACGCTTCTATGAAGATTTAAAATACTAACATGAAAGTTCATTGTTGCCCATTGTCAACGCACTGTACCTTGCCGCGATAGTTGCAACAATTTGCACTGCCAAAATGTGTTCGCTCAGAAACCAAGTAGGGAGCACGGGTATCACAGCAGCAGGTGTCCAACTATGGGTTAGGTGTCGCTGCGAAAAGGAAAGAAAAAATTCTGGACGCGTGTCGAGTATCCTGTTGGTTCCGTACGACCGCTGACACAATAGTACGTGCAGCCATGCTTCGAGCAATGCACGCTTTACTGGGTGGCTGCTACAATCGCATGCCCGGAATAATTAACAGCCCATTACGCTGTTTTTGCATCGCGAGAAGACGCGTGTCTCGGGAGGTCCCTCGTTTGCGAGGAATTTCTCCTCGGCTTCGCGAAATTTTACGATCGATAGCGTTCTCCTGTCCCTATTACCGGCCGCTTCCGGTAAATTTCACAATCGAGGATCGACCGCGGTCCTCCTACGCTCTCCATCCAGCTTTTCGGATGGAATCCGATGTTCAATTCAGTGGAAATCCTATCAGGTTTAGGTACACTTCCGTCTACAAGTCGCCAGACTCATTATCCTCGACGAAACATCAATCGTTGTTCGCCTGCAACCTTGGTTTCCAATTTATGTTATGTATCATTATCCCTTAGCAATCAAATAAGACAGCCATTTTGAAGCTTTAGCATTTAAGATTCTACATCTAAATTGAAGCGATAATGTCCAAAGAATGGACACTCAGAGCAATTTTATAGCAGTTTTAGAAGAACATAGAGGACTATTAAAGGAATTATAGTAAATCTGACAGTATAACAGGTTTGCAACATTGTGTAAAAGTTATACAAATCTCCAATGTATTTTATCGTATTGTTATTGTAACTTTGTGAATAATAACAATTTTTAATTTAAAATATTACATGATATTCTTTCAAACAAACCACTTTTCATATAAAACTTTATGGTACCTGGTAACAGCTTAGTATACAACTTTTATCAGCGTTTATTCACGGTGTTATTTTTATAATGTTGTAATATAACAATTTTCGCCCTTGGAGGGTTAATTATATATAGAACTTTCTTTAACTTGGAAAACATGTTTATCTCTCCCTGAGGAATATTAATAATTTTTTAAGGTCTACCTAATTTAATATTTCCTACATATGTATTAATATTAATTACTAATTGGAGGTCAGAATTTGCATGTAAGCTGGCATTCGTTGAGACTGATTTAGGACGATGGGCGGAACGAATAAATTTTACTGCTAAATATTTTCTAATTGGATAAATGTAACGTGAAACCAGGATTAAACTTTACTGAAGTTGTTCGTTTCTTGTGTTTTGTATTTTGAAACGTGCTAACTAAGTTGCATAGAATTCACAGTCTAGTTATTAGTCATTTAAATGTACATTAGCACTGTTCATAATTTAAAAGAAAAGGAATTGTGTAATTACTGTAATGCACTCGCCCAAGTACAATTAAAAAGGAACGACAGTAGCGAAATTAGTCGAACAATATTTAAATAGATTACAATCATTTTTATATAATTATCATATGATTACTGTATTGAAAAAAATATTTACAAAAAGTAGAAAATTGGTTGTATATAGAGGATTAAGAAGTATTATTCCATTTTACAAAATGTCACTAAATTAAATTGCTCTCATAATTCCGTAAGGGACGGCAACTTATAATTAGAGTCAAATTTCTAATACTTTTAAAATTGACAGAGTACTATATATGTATAACTGGAAGTAGCATATCAACTATTTTGTTTTAAGATATTACGGTAAAGGATACAATAAGTGCATTGATGTTACGCGTAAAGGAGAAAGTAACTCCGCAATTAGTCACGATTGTATACGTAAATACTTGTGGCTTATATAATTCTTTAATTTCCGTGGAATATATTGTTCTTGACCGACACTGTTCAAATAACTACCTTTTTTGTAATTTGAGCAAATTAATTATTTATAAACATTGATTTCTATCTTAGATAATACAATAACCGAGTAACTCGTTCAAAACAAATAAATTGCAAACTCAAATGTTCTTACACAACACTTCCACATAAGTAAATAAATAATTCATCGATTTCAAAACAAAACCGCTTCTGTACTTTATATTTATCTTTCAAAATAAATAATGTATTTTCATTATTCTTTATTCCTTTGCTTCAAACTTTTTAATATTTGATAAAATCTTAAACTTGTAAAATTTTAATTGCTCTGCATTCTGTTAGTTTGATACTTTCTAATTTGTTTAATTTCGAATAGATATCTGTTTCTTTCATTGTCGACAATTCGTATGGAAATCCTGTCGTATTGTTTAAGCTTTCTTTTTCTAATTAGACGATTCACTGAAATAAATTCGTCGGTCGCGTTCAGCCACGGCAAAAGAAGTGACAGAGAAAGAAAATTTCATTCCGCGTGACGTGCAGTTTTATGGAATCCAAGATAACTGTTACAGTTACCCATTGCGCATAAGCGTTGTTTTTTACATCTGAAAAACACGCGATGATGGAGCGTGGGGGATATCAGTATTCAACTAGACCGTAATTAACTTTAATTATCTATTTAATGAATGGCGTAACTAATTTAAATAATGGCACTACCGTAACATAGACGCTTCCGGTTATTATAAATTTATGCGGTTTTTTCCATCGCTTTGCTACAACCATGAATGAAACTCGGAACAGTTAGTAATTAAAGGAACATGAAAATTCGAAGGGGGGCGAGAGAAAGAAACAGTCCACAGCTTGCCTAGAAAAACTATTTTGTACTGTCGTTTAAGCATAACAATGTTTATAACAACTCCTGTAAAAAACAAAATTTTTAACAGAATCAACTAGAGAAGTTTAGAGAAAACCACATTAGTGTTGCTGGGTACACAGAAATAATAAGACATTAAGTATGAAAACAGTAACATTTGTATAAAAAATAGAACTGTGCTTGTAGGGTGTACAATTTTTAATTGCAAAACAACCGTCCAATATTAAATTTGCAATGTAGGTAAAGAATTCTACGATTATTCTTTTCTTTTATTAATGAAACATTTTTCATTTATAATGCCATCTAAAATTTGATTTTACGTTTAGAAGTGTTTTTAGACATTAATTAATGTAATGAACATCTTAGAAAACTGTTGGTACGTATTCTTAAAAGATGGACGAATATACCGACAAAGTTTCACAATGACACATGCTATAGTTTTTGTTTAATTGTTGAATGTTGCCGTCTTTTCGGCCGTCACACTACAGGAACCCCTGAACGAGTCTATGAATTTATTTAAATCTTAATAGAACTCTTTTCCTCGTGGTATACAAATTCTGTAAATTAGTGCATGAAGATTTATATTTCTACAATATATATTTTGTTTTAATTCGATGTAATAGTAATCGCAAGGCTTCATCTTTATTACTCGTAAAATTAATAACAGAAGTTTTTATTGCGTGTAAATAGGATTATGAAATTTATAATTATACACATAATTAAATAAAAAATATATTATACTCATAACTAGACTGCAGACTTTATGCATTTATGACAAAAATGGGCGCGTACAATTTAAAGCAGTGGACACGTTAAAAATATTTAAGGACATCAATGCAATTTTTATTTTGCTCCTGTGCTCTGCAATCAGTGCGACAATTTTTTATTTTGCATAAAGATCCGCAGTCTGCTCATAACATATTTTGCTATGAATGCATAAAAGTCGTAGTCTAGTTATACCAAGCTTTAAAAAATTCGTAATTTTATCTTAATTTAATTACGCGAACTCACAATATATCATTTATTTTTGTGTTTAAGTTTTTAGTTAATTAACTGTGCCTTTGTATTTTAGGTGATGTTCGGTACAAACCATTCGTAACAGGTGAACCGGAAGTGAAGTGCTATTCTTTGGACGGCACGGAGGATTTCCTAGTTATTGCCACAGACGGACTGACGGATTACGTAGGACCCACGGAAATAGTGACCATCCTGTATCATGAGATGCAACGAAGTCCAAGTGAGTACATATCCGACCGAATTATCTTACACACCGCGAATCAATTTAGAATAACAAACAGAAGGCTGACACTTTAGGCCTACCAGTGATGTATCGCAGCTTGACAATGTTAAAATTTATCGATGTGCGTGACGCGACTGACAATAGCACTCGCTAATATTAATGTTACGAATGTTCAACCATGTTCTAATTCTGCAAAGAATTAATTTGAACGATATGAGAAAAGACATGACATACAATCGGCTAGAAATATTTACAGCATCGAAGTAACTATTAAATAGTTCATAGTACCGATTTAAACAAATACAATAATAGATATTATCCGGTACCGATAGAAAAATTTCACTTTTTCTATACGACTTCGGCACATGGTAATGCATTTGATAATACAATCTATTAAAAAATATAATAAATAAATGAAGTAAGGTAACAATACGTCATACGTAGGGAAATGAATATGATAAGTGAAATCAAATTTTTGTATTGGTTTTATTTAGAAGGTGTAAGTAAATAAACAAATATGTTAGTAAAAGATATATTATCATTATTGACGATTAAAGATGTGTCATACTATAAAAAAATAGGCAAATAAAGTAGCAGTGAAATTGTCACAGATTTAAACGATAGCTCAACATTGTGGAATTCAATTTAGTTTAATAAATATACACAAAATTGAATAACAGGAAGAAATCATAATAAAGTAGGAGTAATTATGTACTATGAAATTGTGATACACATATAAACGTGGCGTTTTGTCCGATTTCATTTACCATTCCGGACAAAGAGAAAATCAAGAGAGAACGATCGTTTTTCTGAGTGTTCGTTCAACTAGCGTGCTTAGTTATGTTCCATTAATTTGGCCGATGTATCGCTGAAACGCGAAGATTTCCACGTCACGAATAGAACAATCGAAGCGAGTAATTACAGTTATCGCGATGAAACAGATCCATATGAAAGTATCAGGAACCTTAGATCATCTCATTAGATTTAATCAGCGACCGGGCGAATACAATTTCTAGCCACTGTGAACTAACCCGTTGATGAAATGAAATTTAATGGATATCGATTCTTCGAATACACTTTTTCCACATGTTCCTGCTTTCTCTGTACATATACATACATCCTTCATCAACAAATTATGCACTTTTGAACACACATAGCGTGCCAATAGATGACTAAGAATATGTTTATGTAAATTCTTTCCAAAACTATCTGCAAAATATGTTACTCTATTTTGTTTACTACTAGTGGGCAGAGTTGTCAGGTCAAGACGTGTGTCCCCACTGTACCTTCCCCTTCTACTCCCGCGTCACGTGGCTCGTTTCGTCTCTGTCGTGCATGTGTAACAGTATCACGTGACTATTCTGGTGCTGGCAGAGAAAGGGTAACTTTTTCCCCTCGATTCGAGTAAATTTCCCTGATCTGCCAACTCTGGTTCAATCTAATAAATGTTTCACGACAGATTCTATATAAAATAAAGATCACATTCCATTTTGTTACATTTACTATACATTGAAAAGATTATTAAAATTGTAGATGGCATTAATGCATAAAAGTCTAATCATATCAATCAGAAGCTTTTAAGGCATTTTAAGGTGAATTAAAACCCAAGTTTTCTATTCAAGGAATCAACTTTAATCAATAAAATATTTTACATCTTGTTCGATGATGAAAGTGCTTCCTTGCCAACCCAATGCAATATTTTCACCTATCATTAATTTTGTTATAAAGATATTACGAAGAAAAATACAATTTCAAAACTACACTTGCTTACGAAATTATAAATAGACTCATAGATTTTAAATAAGAATTTTCATATGCAGTACACTGTATTTACACTATGCTGTGCAATATCACCCCTACATGTCTCTGTCGTGCATGTGTAACAGTGTCACGTGATTAATCCGCTACTGGCAGAGAAAGGGTCACTTCTTCCCCTCAATTCAAGTAAATTCCCCTCACCTGTCGACTCTGCTAGTGGGATCAGCTAGTCTGAAGATTTTAATCTTCGCGATCTATTGCGAAAAAATATTGTAGTACACATCAGTCGATGATGGACAGGCATGATGGTCGTTTTCGTATCGCAGTAAATATTTCCATCCACGTGGAATCGTGGTTTGAAGAGTTTCACACTAATAAAAAATAATTTACGATTCGACATGAAGGAGTAATTAAGAGCGTGGCCGTTAGAAGCTCAGCTATTCGTCGCTTTTACGGTCGCACTGTGCGATATCCTGACCCGTTGTTGGAATGCGACGTATACTTACGTGTAATATGTATTACACACAGTGTTGGGCAATATTTCAATAAAAATTTAAATAACAAGTTATTTGTTATTTGGACATTCAAATAAAAAGAGCAAAAATAATTATTTGAACAAGTCTAAATCAATTATTCAAAATAATAAAGTTACTTGTTATTTACAAATACTATTTAAGTTATTGTTTGTATCGACAAATTATTCGTGATTAAATATTTAGTATTAATAACATTAAATTATTACTTATTATTCATAGTCGTTAAACAAATTTTCTTTCCAATTGTCCTCAGCAACGATAGCAACATTAATGTTGTTGAGTAGCGCGTTTCAGTAGTACCTTAATGCAAGTAAGAAATAATCTTTTATTTGCAAACAAGAAATAATCAGCGTGGTAATAAATAGATCACTTTTGGCATTACTTGAATGACTTTTATTGAAATAAAAAGTTTAGTCGATATTAGCAATTACAATCACACGTTTATTTATCAATTATCATTTACATAAAAATTTGCCCAATTCTGATTACACATCTGTGCAGTGGACGCTCAATTATTATGTGCGAAAAGTGCATTCTCTATATTGAAGGCAATTATAAAAAGTAACAATAATTGGTCAGTATTTGGTAAGATTGCCTTCTTCTGTAATAACTGCTTCGATTCCTTCCGGTACACTTTCCATACATTTTATACAGTGTATTTTTATCACTGTTTATTCCAATTAAACGGTTAAATAATTGTTGCTTGTTCGCAACAACATTCCCATAGATTGAGTTGAGGTCTGCAGAATTCCCAGGCGAATCGAGAATCTTGACTTTCTTTTCTGCAAGGAATTTAGAAACCTTTTTGGTTTGCAGCAATGTGCAGGATCGTGCATGGAAATAATAAGAATTTCGAGTAACTAGGTTTCCATTTCAGAATTCATTGATCCACTGTGAAATCATTGATCTCAACTGCCTTAATAATTGGATCAGCGACCGTGCATAATACGTTGTTTTATTAGAGCCCAAGCATTTGACGTTAAAGGATCACAAAGCCTGAATTTTCTCATGGTTCCCGAACGGTGAGCAAAAGATGACGAGTGGCTGATTATTGTAGTTTGAGAAAGTAAGGGGAATGCCGTCTCGCAAGGAATTTCGCGGTGGAAAACGCGAATCTCGTTATGATCTTGTACTCCTTCTAACCGGCCGGGCTGCCAACAAACTGTGTCCAGCCGTTCTTCATGGCACTGTCATGCTCTGCTTCTTGTTCGCTTCAGGGACGAAGATCGGAACAGATTGTGCCCCGGCGCTCGTTTCATCAACGTTCCTTTCCTTCCGAAGAGAAGTTCCTCCGTTTCTGCTCGTAGAAATTCCGCGAGATGAAAGTTCGTTCACCTTCCGGTCTAGCTAGCCGAATCCACATGCAGCGATGCTTCGAAACAGTCGATTGAAGCAGAGACTAAATAAACAGGTAGTTTTCATTTTATAATTTTAATCAGCCCGAGGTAGCGTACTATCCTATCTTTGCTACCTAGTGTTCTACATAAAAATGTCCTTTTCCCTTAATAATTTTAGTGAGTCCAATATGGCGTCATTGAGTTCTACTCCATCTTCTTTGCCAGCTGGTGTTCTATATAAAAATGTACTTTTTCTCTTAATAATTTTAATGAGTCTAATATGTCGTAATTGAGTTCCACTTCATCTTCTTCGTTAGCTAAGATTTTAAATAAAAATGTCCTTTTGCTCTTAATAATTTTAGTGAGTCCAATATGGCGTCATTGAGTTCTACTCCATCTTCTTTGCCAGCTGGTGTTCTATATAAAAATGTCCTTTTTCTCTTAATAATTTTAATGAGTCTAATATGTCGTAATTGAGTTCTACTTCATCTTCTTCGTTAGCTAAGATTTTAAATAACAATGTCCTTTTTCTCTTAATAATTTTAGTGAGTCCAATATGGCGTCATTGAGTTCTACTCCATCTTCGTCACCTAGGGTTCTAAATAAAAATGTCCTTCTTCTCTTAGTAATTTTAGTGAGACCAATATGGCGTAATTGAGTTCTGCTCCATCTTCTTTGCCATCCAGTGTTCTATATAAAAATGCCCTTTTTCTCTTAATAATTTTAATGAGTCTAATATGTCGTAATTGAGTTCCACTTCATCTTCTTCGTTAGCTAAGATTTTAAATAACAATGTACTTTTTCTCTTAATAATTTTAGTGAGTCCAATATGGCGTCATTGAGTTCTACTCCATCTTCGTTACCTAGGGTTTTAAAAAAAATGTCCTTCTTCTCTTAGTAATTTTAGCGAGACCAATATGGCGTAATTGAGTTCTGCTCCATCTTCTTTGCCATCCAGTGTTCTATATAAAAATGCCCTTTTTCTCTTAATAATTTTAATGAGTCTAATATGTCGTAATTGAGTTCTACTTCATCTTCTTCGTTAGCTAAGATTTTAAATAACAATGTCCTTTTTCTCTTAATAATTTTAGTGAGTCCAATATGGCGTCATTGAGTTCTACTCCATCTTCGTCACCTAGGGTTCTAAATAAAAATGTCCTTCTTCTCTTAGTAATTTTAGCGAGACCAATATGGCGTAATTGAGTTCTGCTCCATCTTCTTTGCCATCCAGTGTTCTATATAAAAATGCCCTTTTTCTCTTAATAATTTTAATGAGTCTAATATGTCGTAATTGAGTTCTACTTCATCTTCTTCGTTAGCTAAGATTTTAAATAACAATGTCCTTTTTCTCTTAATAATTTTAGTGAGTCCAATATGGCGTCATTGAGTTCTACTCCATCTTCGTTACCTAGGTTTCTAAATAAAAATGTCCTTCTTCTCTTAATATTTTTAGTGAGCCCAATATGGCCTAATCGAGTTCTACTCCATCTTCGTTACCTAGGGTTCTAAATAAAAATGTCCTTCTTCTCTTAATCATTTTAGTGAGTCCAATATGGCGTAATTGATTTCCACATCTTCTTCGTTAGCTAAGGTTTTAAATAAAAACGTAGTAATTATGCCGAAAATATCATAATTGAGTTCTACTACCCCTGACAGAAAATCGATCAAAATTTTGAACGAATTATTTCGACGTGTATTAAATATGAAAAATAGTACCCAAAATTTACTTCTTGTGAAATTACCAATGAACTCAGAGGGGGAAAGGTCTCTTGCTCGACTTAGCAAGACGCAGAATGGAATTCTGTATCGAATTCTGTGGAGGATTCTGTCGCCAGGATTTGCTTGATTTCCTGATCAGCCTGCAATTGGGCCAATTGCTCCCATCAAATTGCTGGCATTCCCATTGTCAGGATTCTATTTGAGGGGAGCAGGGGTACAAGCCTCGGCACAATAGCGATTCCTACGCCTAATTGCAGTCGCGTGCTACATGGGGCACGTGGCGCACGGACACATTGCAGCATCTGTGGCTTCCTTCGTTCGAGATTTAGGAGCGTTCTAACGACGGATGTTGATGAACATGTTGCCAGCAATGGAAACTCTACGTGACAATTCATCGGCAGACTGCAAATATTTATGCAAAATGATCTCAAAACAGTTGCGAGAAACAGGAGTTGAAAGAATTCAAAACGTGCTTACGGGAATTTTTTCAAAGATAATTAATTCGTTTAAAAATTTCGATGTTTTGCAGTGATGCTGACATAACTTTTAACTAGTTTCTCCATATTTTTTTAATCAAAATATTCGCTGTTTTTGAAATGGCCTTGCGGATTTACCAAAGTTTATTTCAATTTCAGGCTCCAAAATTATAAATAAAACAGCAGTAACGAGAATGAACTATTTTGAAATATAAACTTCTTCTGAACTAGTTTCTGAAAAGATTTCAACGCAGTCTCAATGATGATGTGAAAGCTGTCTTAAATTTCAGAAAAATTGTTTATTTATACTTCATTCTACAATTAATGGCGATTGGTAGTTTATCGCTTGATAAAATTGAAAGTGATTGAATTTCACATAGAATTCTTGTATCAACTACTTCCGTTTCGTCTTTATTGCAGCCACTAAAATTATTTAATAAGTATTTTACTAAATATTTTGTTGTTTTGTGTCTGCATATCCTCAAATGAGATTTTGCTCGGAATGATATTGATTAATAAAGCAGTAATAGAGACGAAAGCGTGGTGAATCGAAGTTTCTCCGTGCACGCAGTAACGTTCCGATGTGTAATTACTCGAACGCGGTTGTTTATGAACAATTTACAGTTTTATAGACTACCTAGCGAACGCCGAGACCGTAGGAAAATTTATTTCACTTGTTACGGAGAGTACATTAAACTAACAATAAAGTTAAAAACCATAATAATCTTCTTGTTCCGCGGGGTTTCACGCGAACTGTGTGCGTATTAAACTCGCTGTCTGACGTGCAATTGAATTCGCAGATACAGAATTTTACATTTCGGAATTTGGAAAGTAGCGGAAACTATTATTCAATTATGTTTCATCGAACTTGTTAACATCATTACTACAGAGATCATTGGTATCTATGCTAGAAATAGAAAATACTGCTATGCGAGAGAAGTGGAATAGATCAATGATAATATGTAAACGCAATTTTGGTAAACCGTGCTAAATACATATCCAAACAAAGTTTTTTCTATGTCTTGAGTATTTATTCACTTAAAGATTTTTATTGTTGAAGGCTTTCATCTGAAGGCTTTCATTATTGTCTTCATTTGAAGGTTTTAATTATTGTCTTAATTTAAAGGTTTTTTATCTCGTAAATTATATCTCTTTATAAAAATAACAGAAGTCACAACAAGAAGTCATTGAATGGGACAATTTCTGAAAATATTGTTCAAGAAAAGAGTCTAATATCAAAACTCACTAACTAACCAATTGCTAAATACATGAGAATAAAAACTAATGTAGTAGGTAAGTATTTGTATTAGTTGAAGTTGTTGTTGAAAAGTTGGAAGATATTAATAGTAATAGTCTTATGAGTGGTTGCAGTTGCGATATAGCAGAATAGTAAGCGGATTAAATGCAGTATCATTTATAAATAAAATGTATTCAAATATAACAAGTGTAGAAATTAAATTTCGAATTAAGGTGTAACAAAAATAAATTATGTACATTGTACAATGTGAGTACACTTCGTGAGAAGTAATCATTTTTCAAAATACCGGACCCGCAAAAATCACCGTATTAACAAATTGTAAGATAGAGTAAACGCAAAGGCAATGATGGCGATTATTCTGCAGAGAAAAATGTATTTCAGTTGTTCCTAACTAGGCTGCGGATGTTTATGCAATTTTCAATTTTTGTAGGTAAATTTTAAGAAAGTGGGATTAAATAAAATCTTGTTTTCAGTGGTACTAGTCTACAAAAGGCCACTTTTCATACATTTATGGCATCTGAAAATATTCAAAAATTGCTGGAATATAAAATTCGATAGAATTTGGTGCAATGTTTGAATATTTTCAGATGCCATAAATGTATGAAAAGATCGTGGTCTATTCACAATTAATGAACAAATCCACGAAGGAATGTCCAGGAGTTAATTTGTATATCTAATAACGTAGTTGTACGAATATGTTGGCAAAATTTTTAGTGGAAATCCAAGGAAGTTTTTCCATCACGTTGGACTCGCGACAGTTTACGCGGACAAAGGGCCGATCGATCGAGACCGTTTAATGTCGCGAAATGTTTCACGCACGCGCCAAAACGGCGCTTTCATTAAGCAATTGATTAACGTGCGCCACTGGCACACAACACGCCACAATTTTATCCGCCTAATGGCTCTTAGAAAATGCGAGATAGCCAGACGTAAGTGTTCCATGGCTGATCAAAATTCTCCTCCGGGATCGCGTCAGCTCGAGCGTGGGTAATTGCACTTGGTCAGACTGCAGTTCGAGTTGCAGTCGAATGCAGCGATCGCCGGGGGATCAAGCTCGATATGCAGTCACGAATGCATATCGATTGCACCTTCGTTATATCGTCCGGCTTAAAATGAAACAATCATTCTGTGAAACCGCAAAATATCATTTGCAGAATTCATTCACTTATTCAATCGGAAAAGTGTTTTCACTGATGCTCTAAGCTGGAGAATTATAATACAATGAATAATTCAATTATTAGGTACAATGCGACGAAATATTTATTGTCCATGTAGATGAGGTTGCCTACAATGTTCGACTAAATGTTTGTTTACATCTTGCAAATTCACTCAAGAATTGTTTAAATGCAAAAAGTCCACAGTCTAATCATAAAAATTAAAAAATTGTATTCCTATCCTCGCTTGTTGATAAATTTACACAAACTGTATATACAGTGGACAGAAAATCATTCATTTATAAGACATATTTAGGGAGAATTACAATGAGTAATTCAATTACTACTTATAGCACGAAATATATTTATTGTGCATATAGATGAGGTTGCCTACGTCTACATCTACTATGTTTACATCTTGCAAATTCACTCAAGAATTGTTTAAATGCATTCCTATCCACGCTTGTTGATTTTACACAAACTGTATACACTACTATACACAGTGGACAGAGAAACATTCATTTATAAGACATCGTATTTAGGTTGTACGAAAGAATAGAATCTGCAAGAGAAATTAGAAAAAGGAAAAGGTGAAAATGAAAGTACTGCAATGATGCCTGTTCGGTCTCGAGCAGACCGAACGTGAGATTTAGATTTGTTTAGGCGAGGGCGATCTTATATAAGCAAATATTCTAGTTTTCGTATCGTTTTCCCATATCTTTCGCACCCAATTGATGCATAGCCTAAACATAGTTTTACCAAAGCACCTCTACTCCGACGACCAAAATGCACCACTCAATGTCAATAAAAATGGCCGACTACAAAGATTGCCAAGTGAGATGCACTGTGTAGATGTGCTAAACGAGATGTAAACAACGAGGGACTAAAAAGTTAGCCTGAACAAAATGCATTTATTCATTGACAACGCTATATGCAGATGTAACTCCGAGTGGGAAAGTCTTAACCACGTCCTTTGGCAGTATAATTTACAGTAGCGGACAAAAGTTTAAGCCCGCTCTAAACAAGATGATAACTTTTTGAATATTGTACTATACGATTTGAACTTTTTTGGGAAGCTAGAGTAATTAGTTTACTAAAGGATGTGAAAAGAAATTTTCTCAAAAGTTGCAATTGATCGGAATTGTTGAAAAAAATACTAAAAATTGAATTTTTAACTTTGTTATGTGGGCCTATATTAAAAATTTTAAAAATACGTTTTGCAGATCTGTGTCAATTCAACATATTCTGAAAATTTCGTCAAAATCGGTCGACTTTGCAATGATCCACAAACGTTTAAAAATGGTAAAAATTGCAGATTTTTACGATTTATTGCCAAAAATCTTGAAAATCTGAAATTTTTACCATCATTAAACGTTTGTAGCTCATTGCAACGTCGACCGATTTTGACAAAATTTTCAGAATATGTTTAATTGACACAGATCTGCAAAACGTATTTTTAAAATTTTTAATATAGGCCCACATAACAAAGTTAAAAATTCAACTTTTAGTATTTTTTCAACAATTCCGATCAATTGCAATTTTTGAAAAAATTTCTTTTCACATCCTTTAGTAAACTAATTGCTCTAGCTTCCCGAAAAAGTTGAAATCATATAGTACAATATTAAAAAAGTTATTGTCTTCTCCAGAGCGGTCTTAAACTTTTGTCCGCTACTGTATATGATTTGCAAAGATTATTACTGCTGAAAAATCTTTTTAAGTTAAAATTTCAACTGCCTCTGGACGTTTCCATATTATTGGCTGGGCCCAATATTAAAGTCTGCCTTTATATGCACTCGTTCCTAAAAAGTTGTAACTTGTGTGTTTAAGGGAAACCTAAATGGTCGTACACCCTCATGTTTAGTTTTGTAGAAGCTTCTCGTTCTGTATTCTTCATTTATGTTTACACCTAACGTTGTGATAAATCTCTTCTGAGATTTCCTCAATAAAAAAAAATGCAGTTATAGTATTACTAAATAGTATCATAAACGTTTCGTGCACATCGCGTGACCGTGGATGTTTGTTCGATTCTTCATTAACTCGGTGGCTGATTGATTGATCAGAAAGTGAAAATTAGTGGACGAATGGTCAATGTTTTTTCTGGAGGTGGGAAGCGATAATACCCTCCAGAAGCAATCAGGCAGCTAGGTCTAATTAAGGGACCTGCTTCTGAAACCTAGCCACTACGCCATCGTGAAGGGCTCGTCGTTGGGGTCGCAGTTTATGATAGCATTGTTCTGCTAATAGGGTGGTGCGTAACGGTACCTCGAAACAGATGAACGTGTTAATTGCTCCTCGCTATCCGGTTCACTTCTGGAACATTATCCCGGTTTTCCAGGACGCGAACACCATCTGCACGGAACGTGACAGCTGTCCCTTGGGCCTGACTACTTTACAGTGACTTGGCTTAATTCGGACAGGTTGGTGTCCGATGTTGACGTTATGTCACTATTGTTCCTCTTTGTATTCGCATATTCTAATTCAGGGAGATCATATTCGTTTCACACGATAACTGCGTTAAACTTGAACAATAATAAATAGATTTGTTTTTAACTGGGAAGACATTGGAAGAATTTCTGAATATTGTTACACCGTTAAAATGATTAAAAGGTATTGACGAAGGAAATTTTCATTTTGCATAAGGACCTACTAGTAAATCTCAAACAAGTTAACGAAACCGAAATTGGAAAGTTACAATTTCTTATAATGATATTTTCAAGCTTCAGATAAAATACAATACAATATATTTTCATAAAATAATTTTCATTAGGCTCTGTAGGATCGAAAAGGAAAAGAAAACCTTTGCACTCCGAATTATTTTCCAATTTTGCTGCAAGAATAGTTCCTTCACTGATTCTTATTTTAAACAATTTTGTTTACTAATTATATTAAATATAGCTCTCGAACTTTGTTGTAATTTATATTTGTGGATGTTATATTTGTTTTTAACTAAAAAATAAGAAATTAACACATTATTTACATTTTATTGATTTGTTGAGTCACACTCAACAAATGAGTGCAAAGTTTAAAGGAGTAATCGGTGTAATAAATTCTAACTCTGCAGTTGCGTTAAGGTCTCGCGTTGATCTGATTAAATCTAAACCTCTCGAGGATTAAACCGGTTATCGTCTTATAAAGATTGAACGTATTCTGTGCGACTTTTATAACAATATATATTTTGAATAACGAATTCTCATGAAGTACAAAATCAGAGATCAGTCACCGACGGCGGTACGTGTAGCGTTAAATAAACTTTGATTTAGTTGACTCTTCAGGGGGGTGGCTTTGCAGTGAACGCGTTGAGGTGTTCGGATGATTAAAATGTGTGTTTCGGTAAAGAGGGATATATGGATCGAGAAGATCATTATTTTTCCCCGGGTAAAGGCAGCGTCCATGGAATCGATGGAAACTGGGAGGGCCGCATTGCAGCTTCCACGAGCCGGAGCACGGTGTATGATTGAGAAACGAAATAAAATTGAAAGGCAGCTTGCGCGATCGGGAGGGAAAAAGATGGAAATGTCTGAACCAACATGGCGGGTCGAGTGCATCCTAGCAGAAAGAGTACGGTGGCAGATAAAGCTCTTTCTCTTCTTCTATCCTCTCTCTCCTGCTCTCTCTCTCTTTCTCTCGTTCGGACGTGGAATAGAAACGGTGGATAGAGGAGGAAACTTGTCAGACCGCTGTGTTTTCCTTTTTACGAAGATGAAAGTAAACATGATTGATAGATTTACTCTGATACATTTACATTTTATAGCGTACGCGAGACATTTATTGCCGCCTGAAGCGGAGGAAAGTGATAGGGTAAAACGACCGAGTTTATAGTCTAAATGAAAATTAATGACTATTACAAAATTATGCACAGTATTAAATCTGGTTGTTGGATGCTCGAGTATTTATAGAGAGAGGAGGATGAGCTAACTTGCAAGGTGCCGATCAGAAGTGTTTGGTGATCTTTAAAATCGTCTTCTGCGGTGGAAGACAGTATTTTACTTCGAAATGTTACAAATTGGAACGTCTGTAAAAGCAATCGAAACATTTCTCTCCTGGCTGAAACCATCGCGGATTTAAGGATTGAAACTTCCCCTTCACAACGAATGCTTAAAACTCAATCCACGATTTTTTCTAGTCAATTTATTGAGCTCTGGCGGTACACCCTGATGAAGGCCTCGTAAGACAGCCAAGAAAAATCGTAGATTAAGTTTTAAGCAGCCTTTGTAAAGGGGAACATTCAATCTTCAAATCTGTAATACATTTATGGAGAAAAAAATGTTTACAAGCGATTCAATTTGTAGCATTTTGACCAAAAACGTGTCCTCGGTTTTTCATCTGCTATATCAAGCACAAATATCCTGGGAAAAATATGCGATGATAGTCTGCGAAAGCAGAGGCTTCGAGCTATAAAACGCGTATAAATTTATCGCTCTACTATTTTTCTTTAAATGTTTACAATTTACGAGAACCAGAAATTTAGTATTCAGATGGTTTTTGGATTGACCGTGGTTTCTGAAAAAGAACCGCGGTTCCACCGATGATGCGTGCAACACTGGAGATATGTGAAAATTTCCGAAGCAAAGATTTCGAGCTGTAAAACGAGTCCAAATGTATCATTCTACTATTTTTTTTCCAAATGTTTACAATTTCGTGAGAACCAGAAATTTATTATCCAGATGCTTTTTGGATTGACCGTGGCTTCTGAAAAAGA
This sequence comes from Lasioglossum pauxillum, assembly GCA_933228785.1. Lineage (NCBI taxonomy): Eukaryota > Metazoa > Arthropoda > Insecta > Hymenoptera > Halictidae > Lasioglossum > Lasioglossum pauxillum. Next base: position 7,898,196 of record OW121704.1, read on the forward strand.
ACCGCGGTTCCACCGATGAGGCGTGCAACAATGGAGATATGTGAAAATTTCCGAAGCAAAGATTTCGAGCTGTAAAACGAGTCCAAATGTATCATTCTACTATTTTTTTCCAAATGTTTACAATTTCACGAGAACCAGAAATTTAGTATCCAGATGCTTTTTGGATTGACCGTGGCTTCTGAAAAAGAACCGCGGTTCGACCGATGAGGCGTGCAACAGCGGAGAAATGTGAAAATTTCCGAAGCAAAGATTTCGAGCTGTAAAACGAGTCCAAATGTATCATTCTACTATTTTTTTCCAAATGTTTACAATTTCACGAGAACCAGAAATTTAGTATCCAGATGGTTTTTGGAAGGACCGTGATTTCTGAAAAAGAACCGCGGTTCCACCGATGATGCGTGCAACACTGGAGATATGTGAAAATTTCCGAAGCAAAGATTTCGAGCTGTAAAACGAGTCCAAATGTATCATTCTACTATTTTTTTCCAAATGTTTACAATTTCACGAGAACCAGAAATTTAGTATCCAGATGGTTTTTGGATTGACCGTGGTTTCTGAAAAAGAACCGCGGTTCCACCGATGATGCGTGCAACACTGGAGATATGTGAAAATTTCCGAAGCAAAGATTTCGAGCTGTAAAACGAGTCCAAATGTATCATTCTACTATTTTTTTTCCAAATGTTTACAATTTCATGAGAACCAGAAATTTAGTATCCAGATGCTTTTTGGATTGACCGTGGTTTCTGAAAAAGAACCGCGGTTCCACCGATGAGGCGTGCAACAATGGAGAAATGTGAAAATTTCCGAAGCAAAGATTTCGAGCTGTAAAACGAGTCCAAATGTATCATTCTACTATTTTTTTCCAAATGTTTACAATTTCACGAGAACCAGAAATTTAATGTCCAGATGGTTTTTGGAAGGACCGTGGTTTCTGAAAAAGAACCGCGGTTCCACCGATGAGGCGTGCAACAGCGGAGAAATGTGAAAATTTCCGAAGCAAAGATTTCGAGCTGTAAAACGAGTCCAAATGTATCATTCTACTATTTTTTTCCAAATGTTTACAATTTCACGAGAACCAGAAATTTAGTATCCAGATGGTTTTTGGAAGGACCGTGGCTTCTGAAAAAGAACCGCGGTTCCACCGATGAGGCGTGCAACAGCGGAGAAATGTGAAAATTTCCGAAGCAGACACGATCTCGCTCGAATGCCGGCGCTTCGGCCTGCGCTATGGCTCGGTGGCTGCCTCTTCCTTCGTCCTCGGGCAAAAGAGTCGATGCCTACAGGTCCTCCGACCATTCGCTCGTTCGTCACTCGTTTGTAAAGTTGTCTGTCAGAGGCCACGCCGGCGATTTTCACCTTTCCGTCGTCGTCACATTCGCTTCCGGTTGCTCGCAGTGTGTCGACACTCCGGTGCCGCGCCGCCAGTTTCCCAGGCAGAGTTCTGTCTCTTTCTTCAATTTTATTCGTTTTTTGCGGGGCACACGCGCGAAATCCCACGGGACCGTGAAACACATCGTCCACGGCGAATCTATTCGCGATTCCGGTGTAATCAAACAGTGAATAGACTCAGAAATTGGCTCGGTTTTTATGGTTCCTTGGGCCCCGGAGAGTTTCTCGATTCTCGCAGTTCCTCGTGCGACTCTTGCAAGGTTCTTCCTACCGTACTCGGCTCGTTCCCGTTCTCGTTTTCGTTCGCGAAACTGTTCGCTCGCTCGAAAGTCGAATTTAGTGATTCATAGTGATCTATGGTGCTTTAACTAACACGGGAGGAGGAAGAGGATACCGTCTGCGTCGATCGTTTCCGGCGAGCCCTGCATTGTCTCGGTAAGTCCTGACAACGTGGGCGTGAAGAATGTTCGTGTTAAATTGGTTTTATCGGCTAAAGAGAAAGCTGCTCGGAAAAAACGTATGTTTTATGCGGTCGAAAGGGTTGGCTGTTGGCACCGTGCATTAATCATTGTGATTCGCATCGACTTTTTCGTTCGAATCACCGTGCGAAATCCGGACGAAGAGCTCTTACACGGAATACAATATACAATTCTACAAATGGACCGTTTATTTTGAAAGTGGTGTAAGTCCATTTTTGAAAAAAATGAGATATCACGTAATTCATGCTTAATTTAATGTAAATAAAATTTAAAAAAACAAGAGAAAATGGACTTACACCACTTTCAAAATAAACGGTCCAAATATTTTTATCGAGTGAATTGTTCTGAAATTATTTATACATGTTCAGTCGTAATCGATACTTCCATTCGTTTATTAACACAGTAGAAACTTACCTTCAAGTGGATTACATCCAATAGATTACACGACTTTCATTATTGTTCATGGCAGTTTTTCAAATTCATAGGATTAAGGCACATTTATACTCGCAATCGAGCAAAACCACTTATGTTACAACCTGATAATGTTTCGTTAATTCAAATAACAATTTAAAGAAACAACTATTTATAATCTCGCAGTGAAGTTAAATGTCTTAATGGCAATATTCATAGCCTGTAATTTTAGAATGATCGCACCCATTGAAATTCTCAAATCATAAAATTGATTTTCCAGTTAAAAATATAAGATCCATTTGAACATGTTGGTTATTGCATCGATTATCCAGGTTTAGAAATTCATTTCTATTTTCATGTGCTTGAATAAATTATATTTTTAATAAGACTTGTAGACAGTTGAAGGGTTAATTTCAACATCAAAATGGTATACTTTGATTCTCTTCAACGTGTTAATCATTACTAGAACTGAGTGTTCACGCAAAATGAAAATTGTCTGCAATTATGCAAGACACAGAGGCTACATAATTCGTAATCAAACGGAAATCATACATCAGCAGTTTTAAATTCTTTAAATATTTTCGCTGTTTTGCATTTGACCTACTCATTTTTATTATGAATGCATAAAATCTGCAGTCTAATTATTACCGAGCAAAAGACCAGTTTGAAATCAAATCAATGTACACATTGACGTTTTAATTAGTCAATACGTTCAATTCGTGTTCCACGATCATTTCGTAACGATCCAGCTGCACGAACAAGTTTGCACAGTGGAAATCTGAATTTCCAACAATTTCGTCCGCTTCGATTTCGCGGAATTAAAAGCAAAATTATCCCGCTTTATGCAGCGAACAGTTTTTAATCGAATTCAAAGATACCGGAGGAAAGTTTCGCGGAGTGTATGTTTACCGGGATTTTCAGTATCTGAAAGGAAAGAAACGTGCTTTTCGTGGGCAGTCACGGGATTCATCGGAGGAAGGTTGCGTCGGAAGACTTCCTTTCTGACGTCACTTCCTCTCGGGAACACGCGCACGCGATTTTAACGCTATCAAATACAAATAGTGAAAATATTGAAACCACTTAGAAATATTTTTGTATTATTCTTATTCTATTAAGATTATGTAGAAATTTACATCTATGCACAGCTCCTGTATTTTGCAATTTATTCAAACAATTTTTATCTCGCATGAAGCCCTAGTAAAACCTTTTAATATTGTAGAAATGTTCAATCGTAAAGTTACTAAGAAAATTACAATGTTAATAAAGCTTTTTGCTGTACAATTATTTAGAATATTGTTTACATTATGAGATGTGTCTGTATCTAATCGATTACTAAATATTTAGGTATTGTATGAGGTATTTACCAATTTTGTATCCATAATATTTGAAAAATCACAGGGAATGGAAATATGGAGATATTCTTCTATGTCGGAAGAAATGTTAAATTTTCGAGTTGAAACAGCTCCGAGTGCAAAGGGTAAATATTGAATTGTCATAATGTCAATATGTTCTAATTTTAACGATTTAGTTATGATTTATGGTAAATGTACGTAACTGTGATTGAAAAAGTCACTTGTTGTCAGGAATTATACAGTTAATTGAATATAATTCTGTCCTTTATTAATTAAAAATAACGTCTAACAATTAAGAAATAATACATCGAATTCCTAAAATTCTTCGAAAATTCTCCAGTGGCTGATAATTACCCCATTTTTGTAAATTTGGTGCCAATTTATTCGTATACATATTTTACAGGGACGTCTGTACGTAACATATCGGTATCATGCTGGTATTTTTCGGTTATTTCTTCCTAACTGTTATAACTTATAAGAAACCGAAATATCGAAATACCGGTATATGAAAATACTGGTATATTTGCATATATTTACCGGTAATAATTTCGGTTTTTCCAATGCATAGGATACAATAACAGCTTCACGATCATAAACGAGGTATTCCGCGACTCATGCGTCTTATTAGTAATGAATATTGATAGAAATTTTGATAAATTTTATTAATAATAATAAAATATAATTATCAAATATAATTATTAAATATGTTCAAAAATCACTTAATTGGGAGGTTCATCTGAAAGGTCTTTGGCTTAATGTTTTATGACGGTCACGGTAGATACGTCGTCGGTGGATACCTTTACCCGAATTCGGATTCGCACTTGTTCCTTCGCACGGAGGGTTTTACGACTATTGGGATTTTATTATTAGATTTTCCGGCGGTCTACGCGTAGTAAGTTCGTCGCAACGAGATTCCTAGTGATTCGTATTTCCATAGCGACTATAATGCACAGCATGGTTTATTCTAGCGAACAACGGTGCTTACTAAACCGTCGATAGTTTTACCGAAATGTGACAATAAGTATTCTCGGCTCTGCTTCCTGCGCGGAACGTTGACTCTGTAATTAATATCGGCGATAGTTCGCGAACATTGTTCCTCCCTGTTTGATATTCCACGATGACGCGGAGAGCATGCAATTATGCGGTCGTGTACGCGTGACGGGAATTAATCGTTTACACGATTGCATCTTTCCAAGTGTCAATGAATCGCGTCGGCGCGTTTTACGAGAATAGTATGGACGTAAATAGACAGATTACTATGCTCAACACTTCAATGGTACAGCAAGAGCAAAAATCTGCGGATTTTATACGTTGATGGCTTCGTTTTTTAAACTCGGCATATTGAAAAATATTTAAAAAGTTTAATTTTCTGAAAAAATATATACGAGATGAAATCATTGAAGAATATTTTCCTTGATTTTCTTATATTGCAGTTTAATGTTTAATTACAAAGAATAGTAAATTTTTTTTCTTTGAGAAATTCCCAATTTATGAATTGTACATTGTTAGTTAATTTTATTCCTTCGTTTTCAAGTTGCTTTCTACGTTTAAAGCATTATTTTATTCCATGTTTCTCGTGACAGGTGAACGACCATTTTGTGATGTAATGCATTGTTCTGCGAATTTTCTGCTTGAATTACTTGCATCCTGAATTACGTCGTTTCCACTTCTCATTATTATAGTCGTTTTAAATACCCACTTCAGGAATGTTCGGACGACATGCAAATTAAATAAAACATTGTTTTACAACTTCTTCGTTAAAACTATATTGTTAATATTTTGTTATTAGAGAATGAATTTTTATGTTCGTATATATTTCATTCCAATCAATATATCTATTATTTATATGTAGATTTTTCGCAGTTTTTGCCATCTGTCGGAATGAAGAAGTTCAATTATTTTCAATAAAACTCTTCATTATTTCAACAATTCTAAAATAAAAAATTTTAATTGGTTACTTGGCCAGTGCTGACAGGTTTAGTGTCAAATATTATTTTATTATATAAATTATTATATTATTACTATAATGCTGCCAAATATTATTTTATATAATAATATTACAAGATAAGGGATTGATGATATAATCATTAGACTGTGGCTTTTACGAATTTTGAAGGAAAATAGAAAGAACAAATATCTGTGTGGCTCCTGTACTCTGTATTTAATTCAGACAATTTCTATTTTGCATAAAAATAAATTGAAATATGCGCAAATCTGCTTTGAAATATCGCGAGAGCGTAAAGGGTCAAACGAAGATACATTTTTGGCACGAGGCTGGCTCAGCCAAGGAGGAGAAACGCAAGGCTGATCATCGTCGTGTGAAATATATTTTCTCACCATGAGAATGTTGGTCGCCCATTGAAAGGAGCCCGGAAATCTCTTTCTCCGCGAAACTCCGGTACAGTCGTCTGTGAAAATATACTTCTTGGTCACGAACCATGTAATTATTACCGCTGTTCTTAGACCAGCCGTTCGCGGATCTCTTTTTCGCGTTTGACGACCGACGATTAGGGACCCATTCTCTCCCTGCAAACTTCTGGGCCTTCGGATAAAATGCCCACTGATAACATAGAATATAGAATGACGGCGGCTGTAGGACTGTTGTGTGAAAAAGTTCTAAATTTTTCACATGAACTTGAGTTTTTCTCCAATTATATATTCGATCTCTCTTAAAGTTATATAGTTTGATGTAAATAATTATTAGCGGATTTTGTGCATTTATGAAAAGAGTAGATTAAACGCGAAATAGTAAAAATATTTAAAGAATTTAAAAATAGTCTTGTAAAATTTCCGACTCGTTTTATTTTTTAATTATTGAAATTAGAAAGATGATTCCATTAGAAATTATTCTAATTATTATTATAAAAATTGTGAAAAATCTAAATGAATTCAGTCTTGTAATTTTTATAAAACAATATATATCCGACACATTTTGTACCCGGTATAGTTAGTGATAAGGAAATAATTGTGTGTTAGTTGCTCCTGTATTTTACAATTATTAATATCGCGAAATAGGAAAGAAATACTTTAAAAATTATGTGGTTTCATGCAAACTATTAAGGATGTCTAAAATCTTGCTTTATTTATTGCTATACCCTTCAAAAATTTTTATTTCAATAAAATTTTTGCCCTACTCTGTTCTTACACACATAAGTATTCGTGTACGCCGTACACGATAAATGCTTTCGAACGAAGCATGTAAAAAGCATGTAAAGTTGTGGCAATTAATAATCAAATACAAAAACGAAGTGGATCTGCTCCCATCAACTGATAAGTCGAGAAACATTATAATGCATTGCCGATATCCCTTTTCTGGGCTATCCCTTATCTTCGTTTAAACATTACACTTACAGGTGTTGACTTTTACAGTTTCAAGATAGGTTATAGCTTTTAAACCAAAAACCTAGCTGCTGAGAGGTTGTGCGATTAAAACCAGGAATAACTGTTATTAGAGTAATGCTTTCCTCGAACGATAGTTGAAATAAAAACTACGTGGTATCTGTCCAATAGATGTGAAATCCATTTCTATGTTCCTATAAATCATCATATTGACATTTATTACAAGAAGATATTGCAAGACTCCAGTGTACTCTACCGGATTCATTGTCTTAATTGGCACAAGGTCAAAAAATCAAAATAATGGAAAGATAAATATCTAAACCTACAGACCTCATTGAGAATTATAAAAAATAATTTTCTGTGCTTCAATAGACGAAGGTCATAAGGTTAAAAATCAAAATAATGGAAAGATAAATTCTAAACCTACAGACTTCATTGAAAACTATAACAATTAATTTTCTATGCTTTGGTACACGAAGGTCATAAGGTTAAAAATCAAAATAATGGAAAGATAAATATCTAAACCTACAGACTTCATTGAAAACTATAAAAAATAATTTTCTATTCTTTGGTACACGAAGGTCATAAGGTTAAAAATCAAAATAATGGAAAGATAAATATCTAAACCTACAGACTTCATTGAAAACTATAAAAAATAATTTTCTATTCTTTGGTACACGAAGGTCATAAGGTTAAAAATCAAAATAATGGAAAGATAAATATCTAAACCTACAGACTTCATTGAAAACTATAAAAAATAATTTTCTGTGCTTTAGTAGACGAAGGTCATAAGGTTAAAAATCAAAATAATGGAAAGATAAATTCTAAACCTACAAACTTCATTGTAAACTATAACAATTAATTTTCTGTGCTTTAGTAGACGAAGGTCATAAGGTTAAAAATCAAAATAATGGAAAGATAAATATCTAAACCTACAGACTTCATTGAAAACTATAAAAAATAATTTTCTATTCTTTGGTACACGAAGGTCATAAGGTTAAAAATCAAAATAATGGAAAGATAAATATCTAAACCTACAGACTTCATTGAAAACTATAAAAAATAATTTTCTGTGCTTTAGTAGACGAAGGTCATAAGGTTAAAAATCAAAATAATGGAAAGATAAATTCTAAACCTACAAACTTCATTGTAAACTATAACAATTAATTTTCTGTGCTTTAGTAGACGAAGGTCATAAGGTTAAAAATCAAAATAATGGAAAGATAAATATCTAAACCTACAGACTTCATTGAAAACTATAAAAAATAATTTTCTATTCTTTGGTACACGAAGGTCATAAGGTTAAAAATCAAAATAATGGAAAGATAAATATCTAAACCTACAGACTTCATTGAAAACTATAAAAAATAATTTTCTATTCTTTGGTACACGAAGGTCATAAGGTTGAAAATCAAAATAATGGAAAGATAAATATCTAAACCTACAGACTTCATTGAAAACTATAAAAAATAATTTTCTATTCTTTGGTACACGAAGGTCATAAGGTTAAAAATCAAAATCATGGAAAGATAAATTCTAAACCTACAAACTTCATTGAAAACTATAACAATTAATTTTCTGTGCTCTATTAGATGAAGGTCATAAGGTTAAAAATCAAAATAATGGAAAGATAAATATCTAAACCTACAGACCTCATTGAGAATTATAAAAAATAATTTTCTGTGCTTTAATAGACGAAGGTCATAAGGTTACAAATCAAAATCATGGAAAGATAAATTCTAAACCTACAAACTTCATTGAAAACTATAACAATTAATTTTCTGTGCTTTAATAGACGAAGGTCATAAGGTTACAAATCAAAATCATGGAAAGATAAATTCTAAACCTACAAACTTCATTGAAAACTATAACAATTAATTTTCTGTGCTTTAATAGACGAAGGTCATAAGGTTAAAAATAAAAATAATGGAAAGATAAATATCTAAACCTACAGACTTAATTGAAAACTAAAAAAAATAATTTTCTGTGCTTTAATAGACGAAGGTCATAAGGTTAAAAATCAAAATAATGGAAAGATAAATTCTAAACCTACAAACTTCATTGAAAACTATAACAATTAATTTTCTGTGCTTTAATAGACGAAGGTCATAAGGTTACAAATCAAAATCATGGAAAGATAAATATTTAAACCCATACATGCTCCATTAAAAATTTAAAAAATTAAATTTCTGCGCATTCAGATAAAAGAGCCTTCGCAAATAATACAGTGCTGAAGCAATAACAAAAATTTCAAAACGATTTTTGAGTTTGATCGATCACGTGCATGGGTAAAGTTTATGAGTAAAGCAGGTAAAATTGACATAAAGGGCGACTGAAGGTTAAACGCGGATGATTGAAAAGGCGAAGTGAATAGTATATTCACTGAACGATCAAGAAAGCGAAGGAAACACGCGATAACGGGAGTATTAAAAGGTTAGAAGGGAACTAGGAAGGAGAAATAGCATCATAACCGCGATACCGATGTGTACAGCAGTGCGAACAAGATGGATAACCACCGTAATTAGAGTAGGGGTGGCAAACGGAATTATACTGCTCGAGGTATAGCATAACACTTCAATTATCCCATGATCAACGAACGTTTAATTATCAGCATGCCGTTTCGTAGGGAAAAATATGTTGGTGAAATAGAATTATAAAGAGGTCAGATGGAATATTACATTTTGGTAGCAGATGTTCCCAGGTCGATATTATCCATTTATTATTACTGGAACTCAACATAATAATGTCACGAATGTGTAAATATTTGCCAGCATTTCAGATATGACACAATTGTTTGGGAAATAAAATAATACTTCACCAGATTAACAATTTACCGTGGGTACACATTAAAATGTATGAGGAAACATTAACGGAATTCAATTAAATGAATTATCATCCGAAACAGGGTTTGGTTCATATTCAATTTTATGTTTAGTAACTACTTTTGTAACCTTCTTGTACCATCTTAACAAAGTTTGATTTACGTGATATGTGGTAATAAAAATTGATTTTCAAGTTTGATAAAAAAACGTGGATTAATACCACGGAACGCAAGTAAATTTATTACACATGGTGGACCACGAAGCGTGATCGGACATTTTTTTAGCTAAAATAACATGGTTCAAGGAGAGCTCTAATGTAATTATACCAAATCTTTTGTCAACCCTTTTTTCCAAAGAGATAAAGATAAGATCATCTTCAGATTTTCCTGCGCCCAGCTTTTAGGTGATACTGAGACAAATTCGGCAAGCACCATAAAAAGTATTTCTTTTCTTCATCTAAACCAAAGGAACATTTAAAAAATATCATTGATATGATGCTCAAAAAATAGTGTCCACTAGGAGCAATACACTCGCGTAAACGGTTAAGAAATTACTTTTTTCATGTTTTTAGATTCAGAAAAAGATATTTGTTACGATTCTTGTCGAATTCGTCTCAGTATCCACTAAAAGATGGCTGTAAAAAATTGTAGGTTTATCTAAGTATAAAAAACCAGGGACTTATACCGGTACGTAAAATACCGGTATGATACCGGTATTTTTCGGTTATTTCTTCCTAACCGTTATAGAACCGAAATATCGGAATACCGGTATGACGTCATACCGGTATTTTCATATACCGGTATGACGTATACCGGTATAGTTGCATTCTCGAATTCATACCGGTACGTACAATACCGGTACGTAAAATACCGGTACGATGCCGGTGTAATACCGGTATTTTTCGGTTATTTGGGAAGGGGAAAAGGGACAAGAGGGATATTCCGCATGCTTCGCCCGATCCCCACTTTTCAACTCACGCGTAGCTCCTGCCGTTCATAGGAGTAGGAACAGATGTCGCTACTACATACAATGTATTTCTACGCCGACTACGCCAATGGATTCCCGTTCACCGCATCGCTCGCTCTGTCTCGCTTGTTTTTATATAATAATAAAATATATTTATCAAATGTAAGTTTTTATATGAATTTTATAATATGAATTTGGTAAAATTTTAGATAATGTTAACGAGATTTCCCGCTTACAGTCGCGAAACAATTAAGATTTATATCTGACACGGGAAAACTGCACATAAACCAATAAAACTAGTAATATATTAATTATACATTTACCGGTAATTTTTTTCGGTTCCGTATTTCATTATTTACAACTTTTTAGTATCTAATTTATATTTCTAATTGTAAGATATTCTTATTTGCATTATCCAGTGCCGTAACGAGGGCGTGGCGAAAGAGGCGCCCGGCACGGGCGCAACTAGGTTTGGGGCACAAAACAAAGAATACCGACCCGGTTGAGGGTCGCTTGGATGCGTTTCAAATCTTGCAAAAAAATTACGAACTCTCATTATAAAACACGTATCCAACTCTAGACGTAGAATTAAGGATATTCATAACAATGCCTGTAACAACAGCTTCCTGCAAACGTTCGTTTAGCAAATTAAAAATTGTAAAATCGTACCTACGTTATTCTATTGGACAAGAGCGATTAACAAACATGTCTATAATATCAATTGATAAAGATGTTGCGAAAACATTAAATTATGACGATATAATAGATGCATTTGCAAATGAAAAAACGAGAACAATTACTTTATAAAATATGCTGAATTTTTTTATATTTCTATTATATTATTTTAACATATACCTATGTTTTGTATTTCCTTTATTTTGTCGTCATTGAATATGAACAAAAATTTGTTCTTATTCAGATTATAGATTATTTATTCATACAAATACCTTGACAAATACATTATTGTATATACAGGGCAACTCATTTTGATGAGGTTAATAGTATTTAATATATTACATTTAGTAAAATTGAACTTGTTACATTAAAATTTTTTATTTTTTGTCATTATTGGGTTACGGGGGGCGCAAGTTAGACACTTGCCACAGACGCTTCATACCCTCGTTACGGCACTGGATAATGCAAATAAGAATATCTTACAATTAGAAACATAAATTAGATACTTAAATGTTGTAAATAATGAAATACGGAACCGAAAAAAATTACCGGTAAATGTATAATTAATATATTACTAGGTTTATTGGTTTATGTGCAGTTTTCCAGTGTCAGCTATAAATCTTAATTATTTCGCGACTGTAAGCGGGAAATCTCGTTAACATTATCTAAAATTTTACCAAATTCATATTATAAAATTCATATAAAAACTTACATTTGATAAATATATTTTATTATTATATAAAAACAAGCGAGACAGAGCGAGCGATGCGGTGAACGGGAATCCATTGGCGTAGTCGGCGTAGAAATACATTGTATGTAGTAGCGACATCTGTTCCTACTCCTATGAACGGCAGGAGCTACGCGTGAGTCGAAAAGTGGGGATCGGGCGAAGCGTGCGGAATATCCCTCTTGTCCTGTTTCCCCTTCCCAAAATAACCGAAAAATACCGGTATTTCATATCGGTTACCGGTATATTCTGTTGGCCCAATACCGTTACCCAGATTATACCGGTATTACGTCACACGGCGTAATACCGGTATGAAAATTTTACCGGTATTTGTAATACCGGTATAAAAATTTTACCGGTATTGAGTCCCTGGCGTGATACCGGTATACAAATTTTACCGGTATTAAGTCCCTGTAAAAAACTGAAGGTGGCCTTGATAACTCTGAAAAGAAGGATTGACAAAAAATTGAGTAGAATCCTTTTGAAGCTCTGCTTGAACCATGTTATTTTAGCTAAAAGAATGTTCCGATCGAACCACTGATAGCAGAATAATCTAAGCTGATAGCGCTTCATGTTCCACCCTGTATAGAATGTTACAAAAGACGTTTGATAAGTGAATATTAATATTTTCGACATTTCCATATAGACGAATCACTAGATAAAATACAATAATCCTGTACAAATACAATCCTGTACACAGAAACTGTCTCGCAGCAATCGAACACTGCAAATTCGTTTTCAAAGGCCTGGAATTGCATAAACAGGCAGACAATTACGCGATACGCAACGCGTGGTAGTTGAAATTTTTCCGGAAATCAGTTCCGCCTCGGGTCACGCATAATCGTCGCGAGTCCCCTGAAAATGACCGAGTGGCACGAAAGGAAGATTCACGGTGGAACGAAAAGCTAAAGAGAAAGAAAGAAAGAAGGAAGAATGAAAGAAAGAAAGAAATACGTAACAGACGTCGCATAATGAAGAGACGCAAAATAGTAAACGCAGCCGCCACTTTAACCGGACATAGGTTTCTTCCGCTTCTTTGTTTCGCCCTTTATTTTTTAATGCGCAAGCTCCTCTCCTATCCGCTTTCTCCGCGTTAATCCCGGCAGCAGCAGCAGTAGCAGCAATACCAGCAGCAGAAGCAGCCCTTTCACTCCCCGTCTCGTCTCCCCTTCCATAAATATGCAGATGACTTTTAATTAGACGCGCTGGGAATTCACCGCACGCTCATCCACTTGCAGCTGCACTTTAGACGTCGGTGTCACTTCGTCGGGGGCTTGTTTCTCTTGTTTTCATTACGCGGATATTAAAGCATCCAACGCGCGGTACCGACTTGCCGCCAAGACTCGCATTGCCGCGGACTTCGTTTCTCTTGCTCGACGAAATGCGCCAGCTGTTTCCCCGGAACTCTACTATATTTATTACTTCGCGAACGTTCAACGCAAGTAAGAGCGGTCCTTAACCGAACCGGACCCTTGCCGAACTGTCCTCGAGCCTACGCTAAGAAAAGAACCTCTTTGACACGTTTAACTCTTCGTATGCTACGCCGAACAGTGGGCTATTTGGCCCGAAAAATCGGAAAAAGTCCTTTTCAAAATCTCTGCTCGACCCGCCATTTTATCGTTTGCCGCTACATTCGAAATACGACGAAAGGCGGTCCCGAGAAATCGTCTTATTTCGAAGTAGGGTAAACTGTACATAGATTGGCACCCTAACAAGGGAAGGACCCCAAGTGTCCGACTTCGATTTTGATAATTTTTTGTGAGGTGATGGTATATGGATCCCTAATTATGCATGCAAAATGTCAGGTGTAGTTACTCAATAGTTTTAAAGATATGATCAATTAAAGTTTCATACCTGTGAATCACGCAAAAAGGTTTAACAAGGTATGAAACTTTAATTGTTCATATCTTCAAAACTATTGAGTAACTACACCTGATGTTTTGCATACATAATTAGGGATCCATATACCATCATCTCACAAAAAATTATCAAAATCGAAGTCTGACAATTGGGGTCCTTCCCTTGTAAGCGAAAATCGTAGTAAAAATCTTCCTATCTTTTTTTGAAATGCTTAAACGAGCTTAACTTGCTATTATTATAAGCTAATAGAGATTTTTCAGCAAAATCAAATAGTTTTACGAGTCCTAAATATTTTACTATAAAATATATTCAGTGAATAACGATCGTAAGACAAATGGTACAGTCATTGGCACAGTAAAAAGTAAACGTTAAACAGGCTATTTGTTTTTTAATTAAACATATACGCACTTATTATATCTGTAGTACAGTACGAAATTAAGTTACAAAGCGATAAAGTATATTTACTCGTTACGAAAATTTTAATAAAACACTATTTACACTGTACTGTGGTCATCCGTCGGTCTTAGTGGATGTATCAGCGTTGTTAACAGTCAGATGTGGAACTCTGTTATGAAAACTTACAAAGTTGCTTTGAAATATAAACAAGAAGCAATATAAAATGATTGTCTATACCAGGAATTTTTAATATTTGCCGTTTAAATAAAAAAATACCAATAACTATTGCAGTGTTAGCATTAAAAAACTGTATTAGTGAAATCTGATCAGAAATGACTCGCTGTGTGACAAAAGCACATCTTGTACTTTAAAAATTTGACACTGATTTAACAGTCGACCGAACCTGAATATATTTTATTATTTAAAACATGTGACGACCCTCTGATGCATTTGATTTCTCAACATTTCGTGCTATTATTAGTCAGAAGTCATTAAATCTTGGAAAAGATGCGTGATCGAGCGAAGATGATTTAATACCCAAGTAATACCATAGAATTATGCTGTTACTGGTCTTACATCATACCCTACGGAAACTAGCATACATTGTGACTGCACGTATATGGATAACATAATTCACCGCACCTAAGTACATGACTAACCTGACTTGTTAGCACCTAACAAACTTCATGGAACGTGACTTCCAGGATGCTTTCTTGTATTATACATTCTCCGATGTTGACTGCGTTAAAAACTGGTCAAGTGATTCATACTTAATTTCTTACTCGTCCACGGCGAGCACTTCGACTGTGCAAATACACTTAGGGAACTTTGAATTATGGCAAACGAACGAGTACGCCTCCATCTTCCAGAAAATTTCATAATTGCTTACATTTTTATATAAATATTATACATTTCGTAAATCGATTTACATTGAAAATGCATTTCTGTTTTCTTTCATAATTTGGGACTCTCGAACTTTTTTATCATTTACTTATAAATTATCTTTCACTTGAGAAGAATTGGTTGAAATAGAAATGATAATACATAACTAAAAATATGATGGTAGTTGTGATATGTTAGATCATCTCATGTTAATGCATTTTCCAATATTTGTCGACAAGTTTTAAGAAAGTGGAATTAAATACAATCCTATTTTAACACGTTCGCTACCAGCATTTGTTTCGTTGCTTACCTTCGTTGTTCGAAAGTTTTATTAAATGAAACGTACCCAATTTTGAATGATTAAAACAGTTTAGCAGAAGAAAGTCACATATTCTCTGAAAATTATGCATTCGACTATGACTTTAAACAAAACTAATTTTACTGTTTTTCAGTGATCTGTCAGATTATGGATGTCACATATTTATTAATGGGAACAGCCTTTGTACATCCGAAACAAATGAAAATTGTACAAGATTCTATCGAATTTTATATTCTAGCCTCTTTTGAACATTTTCATAAGCCACAAATGCATAAAAATCCGCGGTCTACTCATAAGTAATGTGAATTTCGTTTCATATTTGTAAACATAATTAAGTAGACCGAAAATAAACACGAGACTCAATAAATATTAGGTTGGCAAATAAGTTCGTTCGGTTTTCGTGATTTATTCCACTCTAAAAAACCGAACGAACTTATTTGCCAACGCAATCCTAATAAAACTGCGACTCTTTGAGCAAAGAAATGGAAAAATTGTTCTCGTTTACTAGAAAATTCTAAACGTTAAATTCGAACAGAATAAAAATGCTACGAATCATATTAAAGCGCACATCTTCTCGTATTCCGCAAACTGGCAAGAGCTATAACAGCGTCCGGAGTTCAGTAATAAGCAGGTTTATTAAAATTAGCTGGATTACAGAGAATTTCTGAGATGACACGGCTGTCGCCGGCGTTGACGGCCGTGGCTCAGGAAACTTAATAAGACCATTAACGATATTGGCAAAGTCGGTAGCAAAGTTAGGGCAAACAAGAAGCTCCGGTTTCTCGGCGAGCTACGCAAAAGCAACGGATTTCCGGCGGATATCCGCGAACAAGTATCCCTGCGAGCCGTGGATGGACACCATGGGCGAATCAACTGGCTCTCACACACCTTGAAAATCTTTTGCATATCGCGCCGTGCGTTTTCTAATTGCGTTAATCGTGCGGTCGGAAGCTCCTACGGAAAAGCAGAGTGCAACAGCGGACACGTAACTCTCGCGTAACGGCAAACTTACCGAGACAATGCAAACGAGTTTATATTGTACAAGGAATCGAAAAAGTCACGGAGCATTTACTAGGCTCGTATTAAGACGCGTATCACAGAATTTTTTGGGAAATGTCCTTATGAAGTTCTTTTTGAACTTCAATATCTAGTAACAGAACTTTGTTTTTAATTATTTTTTAATGAAACTTTTATCACCATCATCACGTTGGCGACATTTTCCCGATTAAAATGAGGCCAAACATGATACCGTTTGGATTATATCTACTTTTTTGTAGAACCTCGACTATCCGAACCGATTATATCTGAATTCTCCATTGAACAATTCTATATAAACCGATCGGTGTCCAATATGATTTATTGTACAAATCAGTAAACACTTAATTTAACATAATAAGTAAGTAACTGATCTAGTTAGGATAATAGAGGTTCCGCTATATCACGAATTAAGCAGGAAAGTATGATCCGAATATAGTCGTGTTTGGTATCGTATCAATCAGAGAACTCCCCCCAATATGTTCGTGAAAGTTTTATAAGAAAATACAACAGTCATTATATAGTAAAATTTATTTGTTTGTAATTCAACGCGTAGAGGATCGAATAAAAAGTACATGAAAATTTGGATAAAGGACATTCAAATTGATGCAAACAATTTTCATTTTGCATAGTGGAAGTAATAGCATGTAATATCATTATAGCATCTACTATACATTAAATTCAGTATTTCTAGCAACGATTTAGACTCTTTTAATATTGACGAACAAAACATGTGTCACTATGGTAGAAAAATGTTTTTTAAAAATATTTTATGGGTCCTGTTTTATACGCAGAATCTAATAAAAATGTTTAGAATTCTTTCGATCCGCAAAACAAGTTAAACAGGCTTGAAATAAGAAATAATTCGATGCGTTCACCACTAATGAAACGATGTGCAGAATAAATTACGTATAATCGGAGAAATTGTGTGTAATTGATGCGATAAGCGGATGAGGGTTAGCAAGAAATGGTAGAAGAATCGATGATTTCGAGGAGGTAGAAGGAATTCAAGTTCTTTAGACGCGTCTGGTGAGCGATCGCGTCAAGTATCTGGGCGCCGGAGTAATTTACACGGTCGAGTTACGATATTCCAGTTCTACATAAAAATCTCTCGAATAGATTCTCCTAAAAAGGTCTGGTGTAATCCCGAAGGGGGGAATAAAAAAAGGAGGTGCGTTGCGTAACCGTGATCGGACAGAACGCGATGATTCTCGGGCCGACTGTGGCGACACACGACGAGCGGGGTGAACGTGGAGAGCCCGAGAGCCGCATGGCAACAGCGGTACCGTGTTAAAATATCGCAATAAGGCATTAAACAAAGGAATCCGGGAGGAGCTGAACCAAGACCGCGGTTACTGAAGCGGAACGGCTCTCGAGTGTTGTTTCTTCGTCTCGAAAGGACTCGCTGGAACCTCCTCCATTCATAACACGCTTTCCTCCGACCAGCCACTCAGATCGCCGATTTTCGAGATCATTCTCGCTTTAGGTTACATTCAAATCACTGACACCGGTCAGACCGACACAGATTTCACCGATACCAAACTGTTTTGACCGAACGATCATTATGGATCCGGAGCAACGATGTTTTGAAAATCGGTGACAGAGCGTGTTGGTTTTTACTAGACTCCGGATGTTCATGCAAAAGAAAAGGTTGTGCATCAATTGCAAGATGCAGGAGCTGAATATAGATGTATATTCTTCATTAATAAAATAATATATTAAAATAATTGAAAATAATATATTAATACTCTCAAAATCTTTTAATACTCTCACTGTTTTAAATTGCGCTTGCTCGTTTTTGTTATAAATGCATAAAATCCGGATTACTCTATTAATTACTTACATATTAAACTTCTATTAATATTGGCACATTTGTGACATTCTCCTGATTAAAACGAGTCCAAGCACGATACATTTCCGTTTATATTTACTTGTTCAATTCACGATTTAGTAGATTCATGTGATGAAAATAATATATTAATACATACTCTCAAAATCTTTTAATACTCTGTTTTAAATTGCACTTGCTCGTTTTTGTTATAAATGCATAAAATCCGGATTACTCTATTAATTACTTACATATGAAACTTCTATTATTATTGGCACATTTGTGACATTCTCCTGATTAAAATGAGTCCAAGCACGATAAATCTCGTTTATCTGAACTCTTAATACAGGAATTCTTTATTGTTCAAACACGTGTTTCATATACAAACAGTTCAGTCTAAGACGATTCATATATGACATAATTTATTGTAAGCTGAATTGTAGCTAGGTAATTGAGAGGGTCGGATAATCGAGGTTCCACGGTATCGTGAATTAAACATACCAATCTGATCCGAATTGAACCGTGTTTGGAGTCAATCCAATCAATCAAGAGTGACGTAGGCATAAGTTAGAAACAGTTAAAAACAGTGGAAAAACGTAGGTGTGTATTACTTTGCAGATGCAATTAATTTAACTATTCTTAAAGTTACAATAATATGATGATAAAAATAATCGGGAAGTCGTGGACGACCTTGAAAACTCAAAGAAGAATCACCTTGACAGAACAGAACATGAGTGCGAATTTTTCCTGGTGCATTTTTGTGTATTCGCAAGAATGACGGAAGGGGCAAGCTAGAACACGCTGTATAGAAAAAGGAGAAATAGGAACTGAGTTTAACCTAGGTCTTCATTCATGAAAATCGTGGTTAATTAATTTAACTATTCTAAAAGTTACAATAATACGCTGATGAAAATAATCGGGAAGTCGTCGACGACCTTGGAAACTCAAAGAAGAATCACCTTGACGGAACAGAACATGAGTGCGAATTTTTCCTAGTGCATTTTTGTGTACCCGCAAAAATGACGGAAGGGACAAGCTAGAACACACTGTATAGGAAAAGAAGAAATAGAAACTGGGTTTAACCTAGGCCTTCATTCATGAAAATCGTGGTTAATTAATTTAACTATTCTTAAAGTTACAATAATACGCTGATAAAAATAATCGGGAAGTCGTGGACGATCTTGAAAACTCAAAGAAGAATCACCTTGACGGAACAGAACATGAGTGTGAATTTTTCCTGGCGCATTTTTGTGTACCTGCAAAAATGACGGAAGGGACATCCTAGAACACACTGTATAGGAAAAGAAGAAATAGAAACTGGGTTTAACCTAGGCCTTCATTCATGAAAATCGTGGTTAATTAATTTAACTATTCTTAAAGTTACAATAATACGCTGATAAAAATAATCGAGAAGTCGTCGACGACCTTGGAAACTCAAAGAAGAATCACCTTGACGGAACAGAACATGAGTGCGAATTTTTCCTGGTGCATTTTTGTGTACCTGCAAAAATGACGGAAGGGGCAAGCTAGAACACGCTGTATAGAAAAAGGAGAAATAGGAACTGAGTTTAACCTAGGTCTTCATTCATGAAAATCGTGGTTAATTAATTTAACTATTCTAAAAGTTACAATAATACGCTAAAAATAATCGGGAAGTCGTGGACGATCTTGAAAACTCAAAGAAGAATCACCTTGACGGAACAGAACATGAGTGCGAATTTTTCTTGGTGCATTTTTGTGTACCTGCAAAAATGACGGAAGGGGACAAGCTAGAACACCCTGTATAGGAAAAGAAGAAATAGAAACTGGGTTTAAACTTGGCCTTCATTCTTGAAAATCGTGGTTAATTAATTTAACTATTCTTAAAGTTACAATAATACGCTGATAAAAATAATCGGGAAATCGTGGACGACCTTGAAAACTCAAAGAAGAATCACCTTGACGGAACAGAACATGAGTGCGAATTTTTCTTGGTGCATTTTTGTGTACCTGCAAAAATGACGGAAGGGGACAAGCTAGAACACCCTGTATAGGAAAAGAAGAAATAGAAACTGGGTTTAAACTAGGCCTTCATTCTTGAAAATCGTGGTTAATTAATTTAACTATTCTTAAAGTTACAATAATACGCTGATAAAAATAATCGGGAAATCGTGGACGACCTTGAAAACTCAAAGAAGAATCACCTTGACGGAACAGAACATGAGTGCGAATTTTTCCTGGTGCATTTTTGTGTACCTGCAAAAATGATGGAAGGGACATGCTAGAACACACTGTATAGGAAAAGAAGAAATAGAAACTGGGTTTAAACTAGGCCTTCATTCATGAAAATCGTGGTTAATTAATTTAACTATTCTTAAAGTTACAATAATACGCTGATAAAAATAATCGGGAAGTCGTGGACGACCTTGAAAACTCAAAGAAGAATCACCTTGACGGAACAGAACATGAGTGCGAATTTTTCCTGGTGCATTTTTGTGTACCTGCAAAAATGACGGAAGGGGCAAGCTAGAACACCTTGTATAGGAAAAGAAGAAATAGAAACTGGGTTTAAACTAGGCCTTCATTCATGAAAATCGTGGTTAATTAATTTAACTATTCTTAAAGTTACAATAATACGCTGATAAAAATAATCGGGAAGTCGTGGACGACCTTGAAAACTCAAAGAAGAATCACCTTGATAGAACAGAACATGAGTGCGAATTTTTCCTGGTGCATTTTTGTGTATTCGCAAGAATGACGGAAGGGGCAAGCTAGAACACACTGTATAGGAAAAGAAGAAATAGAAACTGGGTTTAAACTAGGCCTTCATTCATGAAAATCGTGGTTAATTAATTTAACTATTCTTAAAGTTACAATAATACGCTGATAAAAATAATCGGGAAGTCGTGGACGACCTTCAAAACTCAAAGAAGAATCACCTTGACAGAACAGAACATGAGTGCGAATTTTTCCTGGTGCATTTTTGTGTACCTGCAAAAATGACGGAAGGGGCAAGCTAGAACACACTGTATAGGAAAAGAAGAAATAGAAACTGGGTTTAACCTAGGCCTTCATTCATGAAAATCGTGGTCGATTAAAATCTTTGTCGGTCAAAGCTGTCGTCGATTGAGTCTGGTGAATCGTCGTCGCGTCGGTGAAACCTGTATCGGTACACCAGTGTCTGCGATTTGAATGTAAACCCCCTCTTTCGCCTGTTCACCTGTCTCGCTCCCGAGTCTAGACACTCGGTCGAGCCACGGGAGATCCGTTTTTCCCCGTAAAAAAAGAAAAAGGAAAAAATACAACACCGTCGACGTGCGATGCGTAACGATTGCTCGCGCACAACTCACCGAGGGAGTCTGATGTTTCCGGCAAGTCTCTCGGCCTGTTACTCGAGAGTTTCTTCTGCGGGAACAGCTGGATCGCAGGAGCAATGTTTATTCTAATGCAAAACTGCAGCGCGGCGCACAGTGGTCCGGATCGAGAAATTCAGTGACATTTGGCCGAAATGAACTTTCTCGTATCGATGTCTAATCAATAGACAGCGGATTCTATGCATTTATAGCAAAAATGAATAGGTGCAATTGGAGATAGTAAAAATATTCGAAGAATTTAAAAATACTATTATACTCCCTCTGTCTCATGATAAATAGTAGCAGTTTATGAATTTAATTTGTCGCATGATAATAGTAGCAAAAGAAAATAAATATAGAACGCAACATCTATTATTAGAAAACTAGATTACATTAAACAATAAATTAAAAATATTACTCTTAATTTTTATTTCGAGTGTTCAGATAGTCTCTGGATTTTTCTATAATTTCGTTACGGCATTTCAAACTAGTAGGTAGGATCTCTTGGCTGCGAAGCTTTTCTTTCCCTATATACGTGAGACACTACGATAGTAGTGTTTTTTTAGTTAAATTCTGGTTATTATTTATTGCATAACGTACAAGATCAAATAATCTTGTTGAGTTAAAATTAATTGTATTTGTTGCACGTATGAGAACGTAGAATGAAACTTGAATTTCGGTGTAACTGATAGTTACTATACGTTTACATATTCTAGAAATGAGGTAAATGGTAAAGGGTATAGCCGGATAAGATAGTCCAAAATGCCCTTGAGCCGAATTTTATCGATAATGTGCCATTCGATAGAGCACCAAGAAAAACCATACTGTGCAAAGTTTCAACCCTGTATCTCGATCGGGAGGGTAGTTATGGGGTAAAATCGAAAAATCAGTTTTTGGCTTATTTTCCCTAGTTAATGACGTTTAGAAATTCTGAGAAAAATCTGACACATGTCAAGAACCCAAATACATACTTTGCAATTGGTTCCAGATTTTTGAAGTGAAAATCCTGCTTGTAAAAAAACAAAAACCTCAAAAAAATCGAAAAAATGCAGATTTCACATGGAAGTTCTAGAGTGACAACATTTATATTTTTACAGTAGCAGTATATTGTCATAAGTATTGTTCATGAATTTTTTCAGATTTTTTGGTTTGGTGCGCCGTTGTTAAAAAAAATAAAAACTGACATTTTCGACGTTTTTTCCGCGAAGAACTAAGCTAACCTTAAAATTATTACGTTCTATTTGTTCTGTAAGTATATCAGGCACTGATAAACCTTGAACATTATTAAAAAATAATTAAACAATGAAATCGGCTTGATTAGTATTTTTACTATGTCAGCGTATTACATCTGGAAGTATTAAACACAATCCAACAGCTCGGTTGGCTCAGCGCGTTAGGCGCTCGACTGTTGATCTGCTTATATGTACTAGGTTCGCGCCCCGGCATACGTATACACTTTTTTTTACTTGATTCATTCTTTTTTTTATGTCTATCTATATAATAATCAATGGTGTGTTTGTAGATTTCTTTTCTATATGTAAAAAGGCGGCACTTATTGCAGAGTATATCACCAACAGTCACTTCTTTATTTAAAATTCTAGACCACCTCATTGATTCTATAACTGTATTTATCTGTTTTCTTGTACCGCGTAATTTCCGAACTAGAATGTTACATTTAATACACCTAACACGCGAGGTTTTGGTATCAACGATTTATATCCTTTCACTTGCCATGCTGATAACACTCAGAAAATAATAACTAAAGAACTCAGAAATAATTCACTCACTACAATCTTCACCGTTCGGAGCTCGGTCCAAGAATGACCGGAGTTGCTTGGAATAACAATTTTCACATTTCGGGGTATCGTTTTCCCCTACCCGGGTCTGGAGGGTAAAAGTTCAGCTTTTTGACCGTACCATTGCCCTCAATTACACCCGCGACCGGTAAACGATTAACAGGTAACGACAACCCTAGTAATCCGTTACCTGGTACTGATGATCGACAGAGTCATAAAGCGAGTAGAGAAAAGAAAAGGTGAACATAAAGGTAAAGGTAAACGGACGGGCTAAAGGTACAAAATTATAAAATACGGACACTTTGTCCGTTTTTACAAAACTTTTACAAACCCGTTTTCTCTATAACGGAGTATTTAAAACTCGAAGACACGTATAGATTTACTGCAGAAAATATTTAATACTACCAGATTTAAGAAGATGTGTAACTAAAAATTGATGATGTTAACAATTGCTCCAAAATTTTTTTTGCGAATTTTACCTTAAAATTATTTTTTTAATATTTAGATATTGCTTCTAAAAGAAATCTACAAACATACCATTGATTATTATATAGATAGACATAAAAAAAAGAATGAATCAAGTAAAAAAAAGTGTATACGTATGCCGGGGCGCGAACCTAGTATAAGCAGATCAACAGTCGAGCGCCTAACGCGCTGAGCCAACCGAGCTGTTGGATTGTGTTTAATACTTCCAGATGTAATACGCTGACATAGTAAAAATACTAATCAAGCCGATTTCATTGTTTAATTATTTTTTAATAATGTTCAAGGTTTATCAGTGCCTGATATACTTACAGAACAAATAGAACGTAATAATTTTAAGGTTAGCTTAGTTCTTCGCGGAAAAAACGTCGAAAATATCAGTTTTTATTTTTTTTAACAACGGCGCACCAAACCAAAAAATCTGAAAAAATTCATGAACAATACTTATGACAATATACTGCTACTGTAAAAATATAAATGTTGTCACTCTAGAACTTCCATGTGAAATCTGCATTTTTTCGATTTTTTTGAGGTTTTTGATTTTTTACAAGCAGGATTTTCACTTCAAAAATCTGAAACCAATTGCAAAGTATGTATTTGGGTTCTTGACATGTGTCAGATTTTTCTCAGAATTTCTAAACGTCATTAACTAGGGAAAATAAGCCAAAAACTGATTTTTCGATTTTACCCCATAACTACCCTCCCGATCGAGATACAGGGTTGAAACTTTGCACAGTATGGTTTTTCTTGGTGCTCTATCGAATGGCACATTATCGATAAAATTCGGCTCAAGGGCATTTTGGACTATCTTATCCGGCTATACCCTTTCGCTTCCTCTCGTTAATTGTGAACGTCGAGTGAAAATACCATCGGACAATTTTTCATTGCGGAACGAGTTAACTCGTTGCTGGATACGTTACAATGTTTTGTACAAGCTCATTCGCACTGTAATGGCTGAATGAATGTTGAAGTGTAATCAATCTTGCCTTACTGTAGATGAATTTGAGATACACACACCTAAATGCATTTATCTTCTTTTTAAATGTTTTTTTTTACGCAAATTCCGAATAAAATAAATCTGTGTATACTTCATTTGTAAATGTGACTTATAAAAAAAAAGAAAAGGAAATGTTTCGGTTTAGCCAGCTTAGAAAGCAATTTATGCTAGAGGCACTGAAAATTTGATCGCCCAGCATACCCAGTGATGAACAGAGAATTCTAAAATAAAAATTAGATTGTTCGAACACTATATGCAATGCCAATTTATGCAAGTAGCTCTAATTTGATTGGACAGCGTATACAGCGACGAATAGAAAATTCCGAGGATTATTTTCTGAAGAGTACACCGCAGGATCGTTAGAGGAAAGTCCTAGCCGGAAACTGATTCAAGTGCCATAGTATTCCCCTCGGGTAACAAGCAACGCTTCTCCCCGGCTAGGCTTTCCTCAAATTGGAAACATCAGTGTGTTTCGCGTCAGCGATGAGAACCACTTATCCGTACTCGTCTGGCAACGTGCAGACCGAAGTAACCTAACCGCAAACCTGGTGAATCACCCGAAGGACGCTCTCTTCCCGTCTCCTCGGCCGTCTCTCCTCGTTCCTTTTTTTATTTCCTTGCTCATCCATCGTCCGCGATTCAGGATGGGATCGGCTTTAATCCTGTGCTGCACCGCGGCCATAACCCGGCCGATATCGCGGGGAACGTCCACCCGTCGCTTTCGAACCGTTCAGCTTTCGTTCGTCTTGCCTTTCTCGAGCTAGACGGGAAATGTCTGCACTAATCCTGATCGAGGAATCCCCGGAGGCACCTCGACGAATCTCCCGGTCTCCGTTAACGCGGCTACGTCCACCTTGACCTGTTCAAAACAATGACGATCCCTGTTTCACTTGCTCCAATTCTGGGAATTTTGACTCTGGTTCAATTAAAAAATTTATTAGATTTCTTCGAACTTGGATTTCTTTATGATGGAATGAAAGGACGGAGACGTCCTTCTAAGGCAAGAAAATTCGATTCAACCCTCATCCGTCCCTCATTTCACGAATTGAATCTGTTCCTGGGTGTCAAATTGACACAGTGGTAAAACATCGATGAAATAACAAGGCAAGCAATTATCTTTCGATGTCTTTTTATTCGAATTAACATTCGAGTTAACATTTACATCTTAGGTTTTTCAAAAATAGAAGTCACGAAGTTCCAGGAAAATTTATCTACAAATAACAGAACGGAAGGACGGATGAGGGTTAAAACAATCGATTTTTTGGAACTGCAAAACCAGAATATCACTGGGGGAGGATGATTCCGTTAAATCCGGATTACTAGAATCGCAGCCGGAGGGGTTGAAACAAGAGAGATCGTTTGCGCAATTAATTTTCGTCCCCCAGCCATCTTGGAATTGCATCGCGACTCGTTTATCGCGGAGATGATTAAAATTAACAGACGGGCAGACCGGAGGAATTAAAAGCGACGGCGACGACAGTCTGGAATCCTGCGAAAGTTTCGGCAAACGAGGAAGTCGACGGAGAAGTAAATATAAAAGGGGGTGGAACGGAAAACAAGCGAGGGCGAAACCCACCCCAGCCCACCTCGTCTGCCGATAAGTTCGCGCACAATCCAGGAAGTATCAAAGGAAAAGAGCATTGACGTCGAACAAAACAAAACGTTTCGAGTGGCCGCCGGCCAGACGAAGTCCGGAATGCACGAAGAAAATGGAGACTATCTGCTGCGAGACCCAGACGGGCTGCATGCGACAGTTATCGACTATCGGAGACATCGAACGAGGGTGAACGGACGATCGAGTTGCGAAAAAATCGACTTCTGTTGTTTCACCGTTCCGAATACGCAGGGTACAATCTGGTCATTTGACTACTTTCGTAATCCATTATTTATTTTATTCTAAAATGCTTTTTCTTGAGAAACTGAAGACGTGCTTTTTCTCGAAAATATTGTACATATAAACGCCTTCGAGAATTTTTTTCGTGACTGAAAACACCGTAGATTTAAAGATTGAAGCTTTCTCTTTACAACGATATTTTAAAAATTGATGTACGATTTTTTTTAGTCGTTTTATCGAGCTTCGAACGAGATTATGTGCCGCCAACTATACAGACCGAACTTGTGCCTCGTTTTTGTTTCGTAAAACATAAACAAAAAATTGTACAGCAATTTTCAAGGAGTTGTTGTGGAGGGAAGGCTTCAATCTTCAAATTTGTGGCAGGTTCATTTACGAGGAAAATTTTTGAAAGTTTCTGGAGACGTTTGAATTTTGCAGCTTTCTTGGGGAAAAGTGGGTCTTCAGTTTCCCAGCTGCTGCATCGTGGAAACATATATCTTAGAGGAAAATTAGCACTGCTTTGCGAAAGTAGAAGCTTCAAGCTTTGAAACGAGTCCAGGCTTATGGTTGTAACCAGTGTTGGGCAAAAATTGTATTTAAATACATTTGTATATTACAGATTTCTAAATTGTAATTAAATTGTAATTAAATTGTAATTTGTATATTATAGATTTCTAATAACGAATAAAAGATACAAAATTTATATTCGTTATTTGAAGGTTCGAATGCAAAAGTATCTTTTATTCAACTTTTATTTAAATAAAATTTTATTCGAATACATTCTCGGCGAATACAAAATTATTTAAATAAAAGTCGAATGAAAGATACTTTTGTATTTGTACCTTCGAATAACGAATAAAAGTGATGTATCTTTTAATTTTAATGGTTGGTTTATTCGTTACTCGATATCGTAGTACCAAAGATGGCGTTGTAGAGCCGAGGCGAGAAGTATTTAAATACTGCCCAACTCTGGTTGTAACATTTGTTTTTACTACATGGTCTAATTCAATAGCAATTTAATTTTGGTTAGCTCGTTTAGTCGATTGTAAATACTGAGATAAGATAAAAATTGTTTCAAGTGTTGTGAAATATTAGACTGGAGCGAAATTTTTAGATGTGAACATTGAAAAGAATGTATGAACGAATATCAACTGCAGAGTTGAAAATGTTCTACGAAAGCAGAGATGAAGGAATTAGGCGATCGTACACGCAGAGTCAGAACGATTTAGCTCCGAGATGTTGTAACAGCTGTATTCGGTCTCACGTCATCCCTTATAAAATTGAGTTTAACCAGTGACTCAGTTACAATAGGCTACAGACCTTCTTCCTGGATTCTTACTCTCCAGCACAGCATTACTCACGGGACAGTTGTTATCAGTGGGTGGAGTCCGTGTATTTGCCTTGAAATTTCATTCTTTCTCTCCCATCGTTCGACAATATTTACAATTTTTCAACCGCTTTTAACTTCTTGTCATCATAGTAACTGGAAGCTTTCATCTCACGAAAATGTCTTCTTTCTCCTTGTTAAAATATTTTTATACCAATTGAACGATTCGAATGACGGAAGCAGCTCCCTCAGACGACAACTTCCTTCCATAAAATTAATTAATTCTCCTTCTAAAAACTTCGTACCTAAAATATGTCCCAAGTTTTAATTAGAACATTTCATAATTCTTCCAATCTCAGGTTATTGACAAAACTGTAAGACGTTAGAAGAATTTAAGAACATTTTTCCATTATCTTATTCATGTTCATTCAACTTCTGTTTCTTACAATTAATATGGAACATATATTGCATGATCCGCAGTTTTATTGGATAATTAATTCAATTATTGTTCTCGTAATGCAAATTTCGTGGATTACGAGAAAGTATAATAGAAAGATAGATTGAAGGAAGAAGAGTCGCCAGATTAAGACTTGTGTCCTCACTCTACCTTCCCCTTCTACGACACTATTCCCCCCGCCGCGGCCCAGTCACGTGGCGCGTTTCGTCTCTGTCTTGCATGTGCCCGGTATTGGCAGAGAGAGGGTAACTCTTTCCCCTCAACTCTCGTGCTCCCACTCCTCATCTGGCGACTCTGGAAGGAAGTAGAAATGGAAAGCAATGATTAGACATGACAATTTTCTCCACCCAGTAGCATTTGCATCAAGTACCTTCTTGTCAATTAATTTTTTCTTGTATAATCGATTCTCTAAGAGCTTCGTGAGCTTCTTCATTTGAGCTTCTTCAAATGATGAATACAACTTACTAGAGACAAACATTTTAGTGACAAATATTAATATTAATGACTAATATTTTAGTGACAAATATTAATATTAATGACTAATATTTTACTGACAAATATTAATATTAATGACTAATATTTTATTGACAAATATTAATATTAATGACTAATATTTTGGTGACAAATATTAATATTAATGTGTAATATATAGTTATTAATATTTTAAATCCTACATTAGACCAATTTCTACTTGATCTGATATGCGAAAATACAAATGTTTCGAAAGATAATTACGAAATAGAAATTAAACAAAAATATGTTAAGAAGATTTTCCAAAATAAGGAATAAAACGAAATGGTTCGAAAGTAAAATAAAATGAGGGTACTGAATGAAGAGCACACTCTCTTACGGAACGAGATTAGAACCTATCACACGATTTTATACATAGTTCAAGACGATACGAACTTCCCCGATACTTTCTATATAAGTGCTCTTCGAAGACAAAAAAGGAGAATCGTTTGGAAGATTGAAGTTGCTGGAGATGAACGGTCCCCGGGATTTCTTCGACGATTCGTCGTGAAGAAATCGCGTAAGAAGAAAAACGGGTGAAGATTTGCGAACCACAACGTGCTCCCGCGGAATGTTCCCTCCGCATTCTTCTTTTCCCCGGGCCGCATTAATTGCTCTGCGCTCGTTACTCATTCGACTTTGCGCAAAACTCGTGATGCTACCGATGAACACCGTGACACGGATGAAGCTGTGAAATCGGCCGGATTTTAATTTTCTTTACTTTCCGTTTCCCGCTGATTAATCGGAACACTTTCTTTTTAAGCAGCATCTTTTCCTATTTTTAATTATGTGAAACGTGGCTTCTCAATATTTCTCAAATGCTGTATTTTCATGTTATTTATTTATGTAGTATAAAACAAGATTAATTTTTGGAATTAAAAAAACGTACATGCATTTGGACTCTGCGAAACGTGCGTAACACAACAATAAAATTTCTCTGAAATATAAATATAAAATGAAATATGGAGTATTTTATATTTAAATATGATGTAAAAATCATAATATAAAATTGATTTCGAAAGTTGTCATGAATATTGAAATCTGATAAACCCGTGTAAAGAATTTATTGTTATGTATTAAATATTTTCTGTGAAAGTTAATCACACGTTTTGGAAGCGATTAATAATAATTTTTTGACATATTTATGGCAGATACTGCCTCGCACGTCCCCAACACAGATTCCGAAGTCTTTAACACTTTCCAACGGCTTTCTTTTTTCATATGCAGCTGTTGTCAATTGTGCCCAACAATTTTCTATTATATTCACATCAGGAGACCTCGTCGGGCACGCTAAAATTCTCATTTCTCGTTGATGGAGATAGTCTTTTACATAGTTCGTTGAACGTGTGCTTGTGTTAGGTTGCTGAAATGCGAAATTTCTGCTAACGATTTATGACAATTGACGTTGGAAGCGATTTTTGAGATAATAAATGGATTCATTTAATCATTTCTTACAGACGCACTTATACATACAATAATAATGCTTACAAAATAAATGATTTCAGGTGTCATTTTGTCAGAAAATCGATCAAAGTTGACGTTGAACAATTTTACATTCTTTTAGATTAAATAATGTGAATAAAAATAAGTAAATATTAAATGTAACCAGCACTGAAAATAAACATCGCATTTTGACTTTCTGCAATTCTCATTCTAATACATGTTCAAGAAAGAAATTTATTCTTCTATTTCTTTGATTATTTAAAAAAGAAATTTATTCTTCCATTTCCCTTTGATCATTTTAAGAGAAAAATTTATTCCGTCATTTCACATAATTTCATAGTTTTAATAATTGTTAGATAAGAAATCTAGCATGTGACTATTGTAAGGTCAGTGTTAAACGAAAAGTTACAAAATAATTAATAAAAGCTATCGTTAAAATAATGTCATTTATGAAAACAAAAGTTTTAATACATTTGCAGGAAATGAGAACTAAATTAAATGTGCAGAATATTATATAAGTAGCAAAAGGAAGAGGCATAACTAAAATAATGTACTGTATAATAATTGAATTCAGACTGTAGAACGTAACTCGTTGCTCCTCAAAAGTGGCATTAATAAGAAGAATCGTATAGCAGCCGAAGAAGCAGTGGTAACAATCTTTCTCGTGCACTTTTTCTTGTCGTCTCCTCGACTGTTTCGTGACGCAGAACAGAAGTCCGACAGTAATTGCTTCAGGAATATCTATTTCTCTGTGCATTCATCCTTCCAGAAGAAGGAGTCGCTTTGACCTCTTCGGATTCTATTTGCCTTCTCTCTCCCTCCTGAACCAGTCCAAAGGGACACGATGAAAGACAGATCGTCGCGCGAATGCACGATCAACGAAAGCACGATGAGTCCGGCTTAAAAGCGAAAACGAAGCTTCTTTATCAGACGAGATATTAATCCTTCCCGATATTAATTACAAAACCGCTGTTCCATAGAAAATGAACAGTGGCTGATTTCAAAGCTTGGACTTGCTTAGCTTCGTCGAATCCGCGAAGAAAATTGCTATTCCTATTCGGCCATCGATATCATTGATTGGCTTAAATAAATTTATATTCATGCAATAGTAATTACTAGACTGCGGAAGTTTATACACTGCGATTTTTCGAGACGATTTTTAATTGGTTAATAAAAGGTAGTAGCCTTTATAGATCTGAAATATATCAAAATTTGGCTAAATTCTGTCGAAGGATACGTTCTGGCATTTTTTAAAAATTTTCGGGAGCCATAAATGCATAAAGGTCCGCAGTCTAGTAATTACTAACAATTTCTATCGATGATGTGAACTACTCAGTTAACTATAATTCAAATGAAATTATAGTTACAACTGTACATATAGTTATGTGTATTACATAACTACAATTATAAAATTATATATTATAGCTATGAGCAATCTTTTTTATCCCTTAGCAGTTGAGGGGAGACTCAGACTACCCACTAGAAACTGCTGTACTATTATTTAAAATATTGTTTACGTTATTAAATATGTCGGTGTCTAATCAATTTAAACACATTTAAATATTGCATTATATCAATTTCATATCCTTAAAATGATAAAAATCATATACAATGGACAATGGAACTATTCTGGGTAGGATGAAATTTACTTTTGAAGTTAAAATAGCTCCGACTGCAAGGGTTAAATTATACAAACAAATCAATTATTTACATACGTAAAAATTAGCACACCTTTTTCTTTCCTGTCAACTGATTTTTAAAAGCTCATATCTCAGAAAAATTACTATTTTTCTGTTTCTATCGAACTTTTTTAAAATGATCGAACAACTAAAATGTATACAATAATAATCTACTATGCACTGATACCTGCTATTGACAAAAACGAAAGAAAATGGACTAATTAATAAATAGACTGCGAATCCTTATGCAAAATAAATATTTCCTTCGTCAATTACAAGACACTGAAACCATATAAAAATTTCTTTCTACTTTCAACAATTTTAATAAATTAAAAATAAGGAATCTTCTTAAATTGTCTTAATGTTTTCACTGTTCTAAATTACATCCACCCATTTTTGTCGTAAATGCATAAAATTCGTAGTCTATTAATAAAATTACAGCATGAACAAATATTTATTCTACAGAATCTGTGATTCACTGTTCCGTCTAAACCCGACATGAATCATTTCATCGATCACACAGCGACTTCGCGCACAAGGATGATCGAACGCGGAATAAAATATATCCAGCGCAGTATTTTTAGTTGGAGCATCCCGTGTAGAATGTTCGGCGTAAGCTATCGAAGCGCTTCGAATCGCGTACGATTGATGTTGATCGTGCTGTTTCCTGTGACGGTACCGTCACGCCGTTTTTTCTCTGGAACCACGAAACACACGGCTTCCGTTCGAAATCATGAAGGATCGCTTCCGCGGGCGTCGCTCGCCTTCGTTTTCCCCGTTGCGCTTCGGACGAAATAAAAGTGGCGCGAAATCGACGGGCCCCGGGGGCCCTTAGATATGGAAAGGATCGTTTCCACGGTGCTTTTTGCGTTTATGACGCTAACCAGTTCCAATTTTAGCGGGCGTGCGAACGCGAACGCGAACGCCTCTCTGACTCACGGGCGACATTCCTCGCATCGCTTGCCGGATGAATTTCATTTTTGACCGGGAAAAACGAACGAGACGCGATTCCTGGAGATACGCGCGGTGCCGGCGATGCTCCTGTTATATACCCACGTGGACAAAGGAAGAATTTCGAATCGCGGATCCGGACGCAAATAGATCGCCGCGGAACGGTGTCTTTCCTCGCGTACAACCGCGCGCTGCTAGTTTCCCTACCCGATCGCCGCGCGATACGCTTTCAATATCAGTCTTTAATTCTTCAATCAGCATTGCCTTTTAACCCCTAGCCGTATTTTAACGAGTCACACTCGTCACCGAAGATTTTAAACAGAGTCTAACAAATACGAATATTACGCCTTTCTTTTTAAATGAAATACAATTTGATTCGTTCGTAATCAATATTAAGCATTCAAATAAATGTAGCTATACAAAAAATATAAATTTTCTTTTCTACGATATTTTTATGGATGAACACGATTTAATCACTGCGACTGTGAAGAAAATGATACGGCAAGGAGTTAACCAGGATGTGTTATGAAGCTTTTTAACCATTTGCAGGCGAAGCTATTTTAACTAAAAAATTAAACATTTCTGTCGACCTAGAATAATTCCATTACAGGCTGATTCGCCAGATATTACGAACTCGATTTTCGTCATTATTATTAAAAGAATGCTTATATGAGGTTGAATGGTTTCGAGAGATAAATACTTTGGTGTTGTGAGTTTTTTTGTAGGTGGACGCGTAGTAGAGATATGAATGATGAAGCTTCATATTCTCTAAAAAAAAGGTATTATTCTATTAATATCTAATTAATATTAATTAATATCTAATTAATAATGATACAGCAATTGTTAGTGGTGACTCTGAGTCACCCCTCGATTGCTAAGGATTAAATTTGTGTAACAAATGCCACGCCACATTGAATTTTTTCTTAATGTTCGTAACTGTTCTATGACCACAAATCATTTTTAGCAGTTGATTCTTAATATATTTTGCATTTCAGTGTGACACAAAATATTCTTTTGTTGGAAAGTTTGTTTCTTAGAAAGTGCGACATGTTAATGAGATTGCCATTATGTTGATCATTGAGTACCAGGCAGTATTTTCTTTCGAAGAAATGCACTATGCACAATGTAGCTACAAACTCTCAAAATATCTCACTTCAAGATGGCGGATAGAGCAGTCGAAAGTTATGCTCCTCCATCAAGCATCGGGACGCTTAATACATTTAGTTAATGTTACACAGATGGTAACGTTCTACATATTTATTTTACCAATTTGTAAATGAGGAGAGAGAATTAAATATAATAAATGAATTCAACATAATATTTCCTTTTAAATAGGAATACGAAAGTATTCTTTTTGCTGTCTACAGAATTCATTTCCGGACACTCGAGTTGATTAGAAAGATTAGTAGGTGTAATTTGAAACAGTAAAAACATCAGAAAAATTTAAATATACTCTTATATTATTTTCAACCTATTAAACATATTAACCCTTTGCACTCCGAATTATTTTCCAATCTTGTTGCCAACAACTCCGTACTGTTTGAAGTGATCTTGACTCCTACTTAATTTAAACAATTTTGTTTACTAATTGCTGTTGTAATTTATATTTGTTTTTAACTAAAAATACGACTTAAATAATGGACGAACCTAATACATGCAAAAACACGTTTGATTTACATTTTCTTTTCAATGCAAAGTGTTAAGAAAGGAAATAAATTTCTATTTCGCTCTAGTTTATTGCAGTTCAGATGACAAATTTCTATTTTGTATAATGACCCGTTGTCTAATGATTACAACAATTTTATAAAATCATTTTCCAGCAGAGTCAAATCATCGGATATAGCCCATGACCACTTTTTTCTTTCTTCATGTATAAAAATCGTTCCTAAAGGATGTCCGGCTCGATGGAAGTTCGATGGCGGATCTGAATTGATCCGGTTCCGTCTTCCGTTGCGAACGCACGTGTACAGAGAATAATTCAGTGCATCGACGACTTCTCGGAAACAAGTTCTATCTTGTAGTTGCCAGCGCCGAAAATACGATTGCCCACGGGATCCCCCTTGACCATTTCGTTCACCGTTTGAACGATTTTAACAGCTGACAGGCATTTCTCATCGCGGAAGTGCCGGGTCATCGACCTTACACTCGTTTTCCGAGCAAGTGATCCGCTCGCGAGTGAACTCAACCAAAGACAAATTCCAAGTATCGTAAAGTCGCTTCCCCGAAGATTGGCCTAACTAATGCTGCTCCGCTATGTCTACGAGGTTCCACACAGAACAGGTAGACTCCGCGAGGCGTGCCTCCTGCCAGTTCCCACCTTTTTTCAACCGTATCGTGCCGATAATTTCACTTTCTTGATTGGTTTCATTTTTAATACCGTTTTTTCCTCTCGCCGATCCTCCTCCCTTAATCCCATCCATAATGGGAAGAGCCTAGTAGCGTGACCGGAGGTTTTCTGTGATTTTTATCGCAACACACGATACAGTAATCTGCAAAAGTTTCATCATCGATTGGTGATCACTAAACTGCGGATCTTTATGCAAAATATGAAATGTTTGCATTGATTGCAAGACATAGGAGCGAAATAAAAATTTCTTTCTTCTTTTAATTATCTGTTTAGGCTGAAGCGAATACGCTGATGTTTCTAAATCCTTTTTAATATGCGCACTGCTTTAAATTGTGCTTACTCATTTCTGTAATAAATGCATCAAATCCGCAGTTTAGTGATCACTGATCAATAGATTGTGTATCTTCATGGAAAATACAAATTTTATGCAATTGTTATAGATAGATTGCAGATGTTTATGCAATTTTCAATTTTTGTAGACAAATTTTAAGAAAGCGGTGCCAAATAAAATTCTATTTTCATTGGCAACAACATTTGTAGGTCCAAAATATATAAAAATTGTACGAAATTCTGTCGAATCTGAGGGTTCAGCATTTTTTGAACATTTTTATAAACCATAAATGCATAGATCCGCAGTCTAGTTGTAAGATCGGGGTGTTAGTGAAGAACGTTTCCCTTGCTTTAATGATTTTACCAGGTCGAGAGTAATATCGCTGCTATTCAATTATTTCAGTCGTCACACTGTGCCAAATTGCAGTCATGCAATTTTGTCATAAATGCAGGAAATCCGCAGTTTAATTATAACGCCTACATCAATTAAAATGCCCACAAATCTTCAATCTCCCACAAGTATCATGCTGTTACGAATTCATACAAGCATATACGCCTGAGAGATTGCTAAAATATTAAGGAAAATCTTTTAAGCAAGAACAGATACAAAGTTACTGTATTATCAAGAAAATTCACCTCCACGTAAAATGTTTAATATTGCCGGTTCTTAACTTACTTTTCTCAGAGAAAGTGCATAGAAAATGGCTGCGTTAGAGGAAACTTGTTGCAAATTTTCTTCAGCGTTGGAGTTGGTAAGAACTTGGTTCGACAGAAATTTATAATACAGTCGAACCTTGATAACTCGAATCTCAAGGGAAGAACTAAAATCCTCGAGTTATAAAGGTTTCGACTTATCGAAGTCTTCGAGTAAGTTTACTCTGTGAAAATTCGACTTACAGGGGGTTCGTACAAGAGTGAATAATTTGCTGATTGTAAAAGTTTTAAAGAAAGGAAAGTTGAATTTTTGAAGATGAGTTCTTTGTCTAGTTATTATATGTGTAGAGTTATTTATTAGGCTCTTACATATTACTGTTACGTAGGATTAACCCCTTGCCGTGTCATTTTCTTTACAGTTACAGCGATTAAAACGCCTTTATCCTGAAAAGTTGAAGAAAAATTGAAAAATCGTACAAGAGAAAAGAAAATGTAAATTTTTTATATGGCTATATTTATTTCAATGCTCAGAATATTGATTACAAGCGAATCAAATTTTATTCCAGTGAAAAAGAAAGGCGTAACATTCATATTTGTCAGACTTTGTTCAAAATCTTCATGAAGAGTGTGGCTCGGCAAGGAATTAAAGAAACCTGTGATTTTACTCTGCGCTAATGAATTAACGGATTGTTGATCAATGGCATCTTCAACGGTAACCAAAGCAGAGAGTACATTTTCTCCAATATCAATATCTTCCACACTAGTGGAAAATAATTCGAGTTGAAGGAATTTTTATTTCGTTTTATAGAGGTTCTTAAAATGCAGCGGAAGAGAATGAACAAAAAACGTGGTAAAAAGTTATACTTAATACTCCCCGAGACCAAATTAATATATTGAAAACTTCAAATGAATATTTTAAACCGTCAACATGAAAACTCTTCGAAATATTTGTTAGCGAAGATTCTGAAGTGAATACCTGGACCACACCGAGCTCAGAATCTCGGTAATAAGCGTGGAGAGCGATGTGATATTAGCATTATCGATTCGTCTGATTCGATTAGGCTCGTCTCCTTGCCAACTATAACTAACGAGACGAATTGGACTCGATAATGGTGGTAAGGAGACGAGAGGATTCCATGTAGGGTTCGGGAAATCTGTCCAGCGCGACGTTCCCCAATAAATTAGGCTGATGCCCAGGGTAACCTACCGCAACGTTGAATGCCAGGAAAATAACTTGGAGCCTGGCCAAGCATCGTTACCAATTTTCTCGCCGATGTGTCTGCTGGGACTCGTGCTGTACAGGATCTCTCAGGAATGCGTGTCTATGACCAGAGCAAGTTCAATATCTGCTGGCGAACCCGCCAGCAGCGTTTCGACCTATTCTACGTAGTACGTAGAAACCTCATTTCCTAGAAATCTTATTTATTTTACAGTCCTTCCGGTTCCATTCATTTCTGATCAAATAGAATCCAAATAATAATTGAAGAGTATACGTTAGACTAGCATAGCTGCCTCTATTCGTTTTAACCCTATTCAGTGCTGAACTCATCAACCTCATTTCCTCCGAGTTTCATTTGTTTTGTATTTCTTCTCACTTTTCTTTATTTAGTTTTCAAGTTGCATCAACCTCACAAGGGTCATTGGCAACTCCATATTTATACACGTGTGGTCGTTTTTTAGATTTTTAGATAACATTATGATAGTTTGTAGTCAAATCCCCCTCGATAACTCGAACCTCTTTAACCCTTTGCACTCGTTTGTCGAGTGTGACTCGATATCAGAGGAAAAAAAAGTACTTGGTTCTTCCTCTATTTATTTAATTTCTTATTTTTTAGTTAAAAACAAATATAAATTGCAACAAAGTTTGAGAACTATATTTAATATAATTAGTAAACAGAATTGTTTAAAATAAGTAGCAGTCAAGGAATTGTCCTTTGAAGTCAGATGAAACAGTTAAAATAGTAGGGAGTTGTTGGCAATAAAATTAAAAAATAATTCGGAGTGCAAAGAGTTCAGATATACAGTGATTCCCAGCAATATTCAAACGCTCTAAAAAGACGGTAACTTTTTTAATATTGGACTACGATTGAAACTTTTTTGGGAAGCTAGAGCAATTAGTTCACTACAGGATGTGAAAAGAAATTGTTTCGAAAATTGCAATTGGTCGGAATTGTAGAGAAAATACTAAAAGATGCATTTATAACTTTTTTATGTGGGCCTATATTGAAAATTTAAAAAATACGTTTTGTAGATCTGTGTCAATTAAACATATCCTGAAAATTTCGTCAAATTCGGCCGACGTTGCAATGAGCTATAAACGTTTAGAGATGGTAAAAATTGCAGATTTTCACGATTTTCGGCCTATAACGGCAGTAAATGTAAGAATTCTTATATCTTTCAATGTCTGTCCTCTTTTTCTGCATCAACCGATTTCAATAAAAATTTCACAATGCATATAATTGACATAGGTCTACAAAAAGGTATTTTTTAAATTTTCAATACATGCCCACATAAAAAGGTTGTAGAATGCAACTTCTAGTATTTTCTCAGCAATTGCGACCAACTGCAATTTTTGGAAAAATTACTTTTCACATCCTGTAGTAAACTAATTGCTGTAGCTTCTCAAAAAAGTTCAAATCGTATAGTACGATATTAAAAAAGGTATCGGTATTTTGAGAGCGTACGAATATTAGTAGGAGTCACTGTACATGCTGCCGAATAATGCAAATTATGCCACTGAAACGAAAAAATAGGATTTTTGAGGGAGATACCGCCCTAGATCGATCTTTTATCTAGCGTTTTCGACTACTGAAAAACCTTATTTTTGTATTATCGAGAAATGAGAACGCGAATCCCGTACCCTTGCAATCCTGAAAACGAATCTACCGCCTTATTCATTCACGCAGAGTAAAATCACAGATTTATTTAATATGTAATACATAGTAATAAGTAAGAGCCTAGTAGATTATACTTACATCTCCAAAAATTCAGCTTTTCTTTCTTTAAAACTAGTTCAATTAGAAAATTATTCACTCTTGTACAAGCCCCCTGTAAGTAGAATTTTCGTAGGGTAAACCTCTCTTACTCGAAGACTTCGATAAGTCGAAACCTCTATAATTCCAAGATTTTAGTTCTTCCCTGGAGATTCGAGATATCGAGGTTCGACCGTATTACACTTTATCTAGGTTAGTTACTTTATATCAGTTGAGTCAAGTCTGTTCTGGGCTAGTTAATTACGTTAAATTATGCCTGGGTGAATTAATTCAGGTTGGGTCTGGGTTAGTCAGTTTACAGTAGTCAGATTTCGGCTAAGTAGCGACAGTGTTTCAAATAATAAATCCATTTTCATTAAACATTTTTGTCTATTTTACACAACAATCAGAGAATTAAATTACTTGATTATTTTCTACATTAATAGCTTTAATACGTTTGAAATTATGAAAGAGGTCTAAATTTTACGAAAATTTTCATTTTGTTTAAAGTTAGTACTTTTTCGACATTATTGGGCAATCTAAAAATGCACATAACGGTCGTATCGTAAAAATAAAGAGGTGCCATGTCGTCGCTGAGTGTTCACCGGTTGATAACCAAATTACGTCGATGTCACGTGGTGAATGTATAAAACTAGACAAATTACGTGTTCTCGGATGACTCAGTGTATTAGCATAGCTTGCTATTACGCGTTACGTCACTTGCGGGAACTGCCGCACGGAAGAATGAATTTCTCTTCGCATCGTAAATGATTTTACCTATTCTGCACGTATATAAACATAGAAAAATTTATCCATTTTCGTAAATCTCTACGAAGTACAATAGTTGCTCGAGGAAATGCATTTTTACATAGGAGTGTCAGCAAGAATAGGAGATATTGTTATTTATTGGATGGTGATGTAAATTTTCTATTTTAAATGGTGC
Source organism: Lasioglossum pauxillum (assembly GCA_933228785.1). Lineage (NCBI taxonomy): Eukaryota > Metazoa > Arthropoda > Insecta > Hymenoptera > Halictidae > Lasioglossum > Lasioglossum pauxillum. The sequence goes on from OW121704.1 coordinate 7,938,731, forward strand.
TGCAAGCTCGTGTGGTCCACCCATTGAAAGTTGCAACGCCCTGTATAATGGTCTGCCGCGCATTCCGCGTAGCTTGCGTCAGGAGCCTTCTCAGTGAAAGGGTTAATTTGAGAAAACTGACAATCCCCTAGTTCAAGTCCGTCTAAAATACGACGTTCTAGTGCGTTAAACCTGCGACGGCCATTTTTAGAAGCGAGAGAAAAACATGTTGCACGTGACAACTCAAAAAGTATGCTCTCCGGGAGGACCGAAAAACTATTTATGAATTAGTCAATACTTCCGTTCGTCAATCTTATAAACAAGAAGAGCAGTGTAATAGATTCGTACATTTTAATTTGACAACAGCTAACTATGATGAAACTTCTACTTTTATTTTAAAACTTTAGCTCTATTTGGAAAAGAGCAAAGATTTTTCTCTAACTTCTATGATATGCAAACATTTTCATATATGTATATAATACCTATACCATACCCATACAGTACCTAAATGTTTAGCAATTGATTAGACACCGACATACTTAATAATGTAAACAATATTTTGAATGATGGTATTCTTAATAGGTATTTTTAATGGCGTAATATTACTCCCACTAATATATTCGGACACTCTTAAAAAGTCGATAATTTTTTTAATATTGGACCATACGATTTGAACTTTTTTCAGAAGTAAACAATTGGTTTCCTACACAACGTGAAAATAAAAATTTTTAAGAAAATTGAAAATTGTTGGAATTACAAGGAAAATGCTAAAATTGTATTTTGCAACGAATGCAACAAAGGAGTGCAAAGGGTTAAATCACTCCAATGTTTTGCTTCTTCGGTTGTTCTAAATGTAAAATATATTAGAATGGTTCTAATTTGATAGAAAAATTAGGTACCGTGTTTTTTATTATTAGATTATTTTCTACACAGCTTTCTTAAACATTTGATGCTCAAATAGCTACCACGAGAAACATTTTCCACTAAAAAGAATTTATTCAAGTTATTAAAACGTAACTTCCTTTTTCCATTTAATTCTGCGATACCGTCAATCAACGATCACCATCAAGTTAAACATTAGAAACAAGATTTAACAGGAGAAACAAGATCATTATTAACGTCAATGACTTAATCCAGAACGTTTTCACAAAATTCTAATTCATTTTAAACATAATCAAGGTCAAGATCCTTCAAGATCAAGCTTCGTCGTTGTGAACAATGTGATAGTGAATATTTATAAGTACAGCGACTAATTGGAAATTATTATTGCTTGACGGGTTTCAAGTAACGAAGAAAGTACTATGGTATGGAAAAAATCATTCATGGCATGAATATCGCACCTCGTTGTCCCGTAATTATGTCGGGTAATTAGACGAGGGACCAGCGGAGCTTGGAAATTGAATTGTCTGTTGCGACTTTATTGACGTGGCACGTACACACGTGCACACGTATACACACCGACCGAGGCTTTAGTTAATTAGTCGCCCGTAGGTCTCCATCGCTTTATAATTAATTTTTTCCCTGCGCGCCGCTTTTCATTGGGCGTCGATGCTCGCAGCCGTTCATCTCTTAATTTTTCTTCTTCCCTGACTTGTTATAATTGCAAATGTTGAACGATCGATCAATACTGACTGTGTTAATGCCTATTCACTAACTCTGACATTGCACGCACGTTTCGCAATTAATTGATTGACATTCGTTATATTCGCTTTACCTCGCATTCGAACTTTCCTGCAGACAATATTCATCGGAAAATTATTGAACTCTCGATGCACTCATTATTTTTTAATGCACTGCAAAATTCGTACAAAATTTCTGCAACTAAATTGTTGCCAAGAAATTCATAATTTAAAGAAATTCTACAGTAAGCAACATGAATTTACACACACGTCTCGCAATTAATTAAAAAGTATTGAACACTCGATGTACTCATTCTTTTTAATGCACTGCAAAATTCGTACAAAATTTCTGCAACTAAATTGTTCCCAAGAAATTCATAATTTAAAGAAATTCTACAGTAAGCAACATGAATTTACACACACGTCTCGCAATTAATTAAAAATTATTGAACTCTCGATGCACTCATTATTTTTTAATGTACTGCAAACTTCGTACAAAATTTCTGCAACTAAATTGTTGCCAAGAAGTTCATAATTTAAAGAAATTCTACAGTAAGCAACATGAATTTACACACACGTCTCGCAATTAATTAAAAAGTATTGAACACTCGATGTACTCATTATTTTTTAATGCACTGCAAAATTCGTACAAAATTTCTGTAATTAAATTGTTGCCGAGAAATTCATAATTTAAAGAAATTCTACATAAGCAACATGAATGTGATCGTTTGAAGAAAAATGAGGTCTGGGTTAAGTTTATTTTAGGCTAATGGTCTCGCATTTCTCGCGAACATTAATTTTCCATTTGTCCAATGAACATCCCACGGGTCTAACAAAAAGGAGAATGTTGTTATATAGAAGTAGTTTTTTCTAGAGCGTTGAGGGAGGCTTCGTGATCGAGTTAATTTTTTTTAAGTAGGTCGCCGAACTTTTTTATTCGTAACAAGATACGGTTTGTTGAAACGAATTTAACGCGATGCTGGTCATTAATTACCAAGTCATTCCGTTTTATGTAAAGTTGTAAAATTGCGAGGAACGGGGGAAGTCACGTGATCACGTGTGGCACGCAATCGACTACGTGAACTCTGTTTCACCGTGCTACTAATACAAACTAAACGATCTCTCTCTCTCTCTCTCTCTCTCTCTCTCTCTCTCTCTCTGCAGATAAATATACCCTACTCGTAGAAAGTTTATTGCTAAATAAACATTTAAAAAAAGAAAGATAATGGTAACAACAGCTTTACAAATTTTCAAAAAATTTTGCTAGCTCTAATTTATTATCTGATTGGGCAGGGAGACGATTATGTTTTCCTTCGATGATTTCTTTTTTTCATTAACGATTGACGATTAACTTCATCAATCGATTGAATCAGTCTCCGATTTTTCGATGATTTCTTTTTTTAATCAACGATTAACTTCATCAATCGATTGAATCAATCGTCGATTGTTTAATGATTACCTTTTTTAATCGTACATTCAATCTTGATTCAAATTTTAATCGATTAAATCGATTCTACTTTTTCTCAACTCTGCTTTTTCTCTTCTCGATGAGTAGAAGGTATTGATGTGAAAACAAACTTTAACATCAATTTTCTTTGTTATGTATAAACAATTTCGCTGCAAGTTTCTCTTTGAAATTCACCCCTATGACGGATGAACATTACTTTTATACGCTCTCCCTGTACATGATAAATGAGTTCGTATTTTTTAGTGCACCTGAATGCAAGTAGAAATGCGACAAGTGGTCGAAGTACTACAGGAAAAACTATATTTTTCTGTATTATTTAGATTAATAATTTTTTGGTCTCCTAATATTCACCCTAATATTCACCGACAAGATTGTACATGATAAGTAAATCCGTATGTTTTGCACTCACTTCTTGAAATAAGAAGTATTGGAACGAAATAAGTGGTGTTTGAATTCCGAGTACAGAATGAACCGTTCATGATTAGTTCTTTTCTAGGGCATCTATTAGTCAGTAAGTCACGAATTAGATGGTAACTGTACTACTACCGGTAGTCACTTCCGTTTAAATTGATCATGAAAAGAGACTAAAGACGATATGTTCATTCAAACAATGTTCCACGTTCTTCCATAAGGAATCCATTTCCATGTATGGCAGTCTTCCTGAAATTGAAGCTTGCTGGTCGTCGCCGGTTGATAACGTTATAATAATCTTGGGGGACAAACAGTAAATCATTTTTCTTTAATGACATTTCTACGACGCCAAAATCTCTGTTATTCGGTAAAAACGCATGACCTGATATGTACTAAGAATTTATGGTCTATGATTTCCACATTATGTTCAACAGTTTGGAGAATTTTTCGCCTGATTAAAGCTGCTTTAATATTTCTATTCTGTCCTGCACACATCAAACAACTGACAAATGGACTTAGGCCACCTTCAAAATAAAAATTTGTATCATTTTATTAACCAGCTAATTTTCTTTTTACGAAATCTTTGTGATTTTAAATATATTAGTTACAATTTGCTTCAGAATGAAAAGATAACGTAGAAATGTAAATATTAAAATTGCTAGCTTGATTTTTCTCGAAAGTGGACTTAGACCACTTTCAAAATAAAAATTTGTATCATTCTATTAACCAGCCAACTTCCTTTTTACGAAATCTTTGTGATTTTAAATATATTAGTTACAATTTGCTTCAGAATGAAAAGATAACGTAGAAATGTAAATATTAAAATTGCTAGCTTGATTTTTCTCGAAAATGGACGTAGACCACTTTCAAAATAAAAATTTGTATCATTCTATTAACCAGCTAACTTCCTTTTTACGAAATCTTTGTGATTTTAAATATATTAGTTACAATTTGCTTCAGAATGAAAAGATAACGTAGAAATGTAAATATTAAAATTGCTAGCTTGATTTTTCTCGAAAATGGACTTGGACCACTTTCAAAATAAAAGTTTATATCATTTTATTAACCAGCTAATTTCCTTTTTACGAAACCTTTGTGATTTTAAATATATTCGTTACAATTTGCCTCAGAAGAATAAGATAACATAGAAATGTAAATATTAAAATTGCTAGCTTGATTTTTCTCGATAATGGACTTGGACCACTTTCAAAATAAATATTTGTATCATTCTATTAACCAACTAACTACCTTTTTACGAAATCTTTGTGATTTTAAATATATTAGTTACAATTTGCTTCAGAATGAAAAGATAACGTAGAAATGTAAATATTAAAATTGCTAGCTTGATTTTTCTCGAAAATGGACTTGGACCACTTTCAAAATAAAAATTTATATCATTTTATTAACCAGCTAATTTCCTTTTTACGAAACCTTTGTGATTTTAAATATATTCGTTACAATTTGCCTCAGAATGAAAAGATAACGTAGAAATGTAAATATTAAAATTGCTAGCTTGATTTTTCTCGATAATGGACTTGGACCACTTTCAAAATAAAAATTTGTATCATTCTATTAACCAGCTAATTTCCTTTTTACGAAACCTTTGTGATTTTAAATATATTCGTTACAATTTGCCTCAGAAGAATAAGATAACGTAGAAATGTAAATATTAAAATTGCTAGCTTGATTTTTCTCGATAATGGACTTGGACCACTTTCAAAATAAATATTTGTATCATTCTATTAACCAACTAACTACCTTTTTACGAAATCTTTGTGATTTTAAATATATTAGTTACAATTTGCTTCAGAATGAAAAGATAACGTAGAAATGTAAATATTAAAATTGCTAGCTTGATTTTTATCAAAAATGGACTTAAGCCACTTTCAAAATAAGCGGATAAATTGTTCATTTCGAATCCTGGTTTCTACGGCAGTCTATAGCAGGCTCAGTAATATCGTCGGCCATATCGTTCGCTGGCAGCTTCCTCGAAGACGTGACCTTTCGCTTGCACTTCAAATCGCAATATAACAATGCCGGCTGCACTTGCCGCGGATCCTGATCGTCCGGGTTGCACAGGCCCTCTCGCTTTGATCTCTGTTCGCCACACAAGATGCATGGAACTAATCTTGTTCCCCGGCCACGGTGAAAGGCCATCGTCTCGATGAAGCTGGTTATTGCCGTAAAAATGCCGATTTTCTGGGAATCGGACTGGCTGTGTTCGCCACACCTACGCCCGGTGCAAGAGTGCAAGGCGCGGTGCATCGTTTCTCTTGCGGCTTCACGAGCCAGGGCCCCGGGAACCTCATACTCGTTCCTTTTTTTCCACGGGTGTCTTTGTGTTCTGATAATATGCTGATACCAAATCACCAGACGGTCGTAACCGTTTCTTTATTCGCAATCGACTGATACAGGACGCCTCGAATGGGACGTTTTTATGGTTAATTACCGGGCCGCAGGTATTTATGCACGCATAATGTGCGGCGCATATGCAAACTGCGCCCGCAACAAATAAAAGAACACGCATTTTATCTGTGGGAAGGGAAGATTCACAATTGTGTTCAACTTATTTATTGAACATACACACTCAGTAAAATAAGTCTCCGTACACCGTTTAAAACAGATTAACTTTTTTATAATTATACCAAATGTCCTGATGTTTAGTAAGCAATTAGAAGCATTCGTTTACTGAATGATGTGCAAAAATATTTTCTAGAATTTACGATTTACAAGGTTGCATGCAAAAATAAAAAGGCACTTTTTAAAACTTTTTTATTTGGGTCCCTAATGCTGAAAATTTCATTTTAGAAAATATTTTTTGTACATCATTGAATAAACCAATGCGTATAATTATCAAAAAGTTATTCTGTTTTAAAGGGTGTATGGACACTTATTTTACTGAGTGTAGGTGAATTATAGTATGAAGATGATATGAGGTGAAATAGAAATTTTCAAATACAAAATTGTAACTTTTGTGAAATTGTAAAATTGTTTATTATATCATTTATCAATATTGAAGTAGGTATATACATATATACATATTTTATGTCATGTTTAAAGCATAATATATGTAATGGTTAAGTTCAGTAAAATTTTGTAAAACATGTAAGTAGATATTACAAATGAAGGTACAATAGTATTTTAATTTTCAACTAGAGCACCTCACAAATATATGTTATTCGTCTTCTTAGTATTATGAAAACCAATCTTCAGAACTACGTAACAACCAAATCAGCAAAGTGACTAAAACAGCGAATAAAAGTAGTGGGTAATAACCATTTGTGGCCGACATAATTCAAATAAAATTATCGAAAAGAATTTTATTACTGCTGCTTGTATTACCAAGGACACTAATTACCTTGAATGCACCGGTGCGTAAAAGTGCCATAATGTTACCGTCTGGAGAAATAAAAATGGGTGAATCGTAAACCGCCTTGACCAATTACAGGTAGCTTCGTGACATAAAAATTGAGTCTGCTGAATGATTTGCTAATTTACGGTACAAGAAAAGATTCTTTACTCTCGGATCGTAATAAAACCGTGAATAATAATTGAAATTCCAAGATTGCATTTTAATAAATTTCTGTAAATAGAAAATTCACAGCGTCTCTTTGCGACTGTCACTCTCAGATTGGGAAGTCTACGATGGCATGCGATTTTCAAATTCCATTTAGCAAATGAAATTCTGTCAGTCTGTCTAGTTGAACACGTCCTGAATATGTCGACGACGTTAGAGCTCGAAACTCCGTAGGTCGAGGAAATTTTCTGGCACCGTTGCGAGATCAATCTCTATTTAAGCACGACAGGGTATCGATCAGCTCTCCGTGCTTTCCAAGATGCTGATACGTTCTGCCGTTCGATCTTTAATAGGTTTCGCTTTGCGAGTAACCGATGACTCATGATGTAATTTGAAGAGTTACGACTCCAGACGCCGGTTAACGACCGTCAGGGAATGTTGGGGTTTTCTGGTTCTAGTACTTCTAGTGAATCGCACGAACTCGGACACGGTACTAGCGTTTTCTCAAAATGTGCACAGGCCCATGGAAGTTTCTATAGAAACACTTACTGTGACTCGAATTAATATTCGGACGCTCTAAAAAAGTCGATAACCTTTTTAATATTGTGCTATACCTACGATTTGAACTTTTTCGGGAAGCTAGAGCACTACAGGATGAGTAAAGAAATTTTCTCATAAATTGCTATTGATCGGAATTGTAGAAAAAATACTAAAAGTTGCATTTTACAACTTTTTTATGTGGGCATACAGTTTGGAGCAAAACTGATCACACACACTTTAAATCAGAATAACTTTTTTATGAATGGATTGAAGGATTTCAATTTATTAAAGGACGGCTAAAAAATATGTTGAAAAATGCATTTGGTCGGTATTGTGAAAAGCAATAGTAAAAATTGATTTTACGACCGTTTTAGCTGGGCCAATAACGAAAATTTAAAAGATGTGTTTGTTCAACTCGTATAAATTATATACGCTCCGAAAATTCCATTGAAATTGGTTAGTTGGTTTACGAGTTATAAACGATCAAATGTGGTAAAAATTGCAATTTTTCAAGATTTTCGGACTTTTTACCACTTTTCATCGTTTATAAACCAATCGTAAACCAATTAACCAACTTCAATGAAATTTTTGGAGCGTATATAATTTATATGAGTTGGTCAAACACATGTTTTAAATTTTCGTTATTGGCCCAGCTAAAAAAGTCGTAAAAATCAATTTTTACTACCGTTTTTCACAATTCCGACCAAATGCATTTTTTCAACATATTTTTTAGACGTCGCGTCATTTACTAAACTAATTCTACTAGCCGTACAGACAAATTGAAGTCCTTTGGTTCATTCATAAAAAAGTTATTCTGATTTAAAGTGTCTATGATCAGTCTTGCTCCTAACTGTACATTGAAAGTTTAAAGAATACGTTTTCTAGATCAGTTTGAACTCAGTTTGAGCAGGGACCAATACAAACTCGAAAAAACTGTTCGAAACCGATATTACATCGACGTTTTGCCGGTGCCGAGAAAAAAAGTGGAACGTTCGAAACGATTCAAATGATTCACAACTTTCTTGAACTAATTTACGTAGAAACAGCAGCCCGATGAAAAGTTTCAAATTGGATCGACAGAACTGCAATTCATCTGCCTCGTATTTTCTAGCCTGCCGCGCGTTTTCTAGTCAGTTTAACGGCCGTAATATTGCCTATGATTTTCTTTTTTCTCTCTCTCTCTCTTCTTTTTTCCTCTCATCCGTTCTTTCTCTGGCTATGTGCGTTCTCTCTTCTTCTTCGCGCGACGGCAAAGAATTCGAAAATGCGGTGCATTCATGGCCGAGTGAGTAAGCTTGTCCGAGTTTAAACGCCTTTCTCTGTGCTGTCCAGTTTCCTATTTGCCTGTGTAGACGCTCGTAATGTTCGGGGATCATTACCTGCGTTTGATTTATACGAAAACATCACGTTCCCCGGCCGTAACGCGAATCGCAGATATGAAATGTGCGAGAAATTAACGAAGCTTTGAATACATGTTCGCAACAAGTCGATTCTGTCTTGCTGAACTGCTTGTAGACTGCGGATGTTTATGCAATTGTCAATTTTTGTAGGCAAATTTGAAAAAAAAGGTGGAAACAAATAACATTTGACTTTCAGTGATAGTAGCCTTTGTAGACCCGAGATAAATAAAAATCGTCTTAAATTCTGAGGAATTTTATTCACAGTAATTGATGTTGAATATTATCTGTATTAATAATTACTACTTTTATGTGAGTGTGTATAAAAGAAAGTAAACTTTACTTTACCGGGAAAAATTAGTACCTTTCTCCTACGAATTATGATGTATTTGGTATGTAATCCAGTAGATTTGTACCCGGCGCAGATGCAGATCGAAGTTTCGATTCTCTAGGATCAATAGTTGAGGAGCTATGGTCGTTTAAAGTTGAGCATCTTTGACAGGTAAGGGCGCCGCCATATTGGTTTGTAGTGACGACCGCGAGCCGCTTACCTTGCCGCCCCCCTCGACCTAATCCTGACCAACTCAGTAAGCGGCGTGCGACCGTCACTACAAACCAATATGGCGGCGTCCTTACCTGTCAAAAAACCGGAAATATGCCCAACTTTAAGCGACCATAGCTCCTCAACTATTGATCCTAGAGGTTCAAAACTTCGATCTGCATCCGCGCCGAGGACATATCTACTGGATTACATACCAAATACATAATAATTCGTAGGAGAAAGGCACAAATTTTGAGTCCGGTGAAGTAAAGAGCAGCCAAAAGAAATACTGTGGCAAAAGTTACATTGGGATGCCTTATTTTCAATATATTTTGTATATTTTCGATAAACTGAAGGTGGTCACATACCTATGGACGGTAGAATAATTAATATCGTAAATCTGAACCTCTCAGTTTTGTGTGAAAAGAAAGAAAAGTCAATTAGGATGATTCACCAAGCTCGTGTGGCCGATAGTGGGTGGTACCGATTATAGTAAGTCAAACACAAAAGTGTACGGCGCCGACCACCATGACGCGGCGCAGGTAACGTTGAAAATCCTCGGTGCAGCCAATGCAATTAGAAAAAGATGCTTTCTCTTGCGAACTTTTCCCCTCGAGGGTCCCTCATGGTTGTGTGCGTACGTTGTGTGTGCGTCTGCGGAGGTGGCACGGCGCGGCGTGGCGTCTGGACGAAGAGCGTCGCGAGAAACCGGTGATCGCACGTTTTCGCGTATCAACGTCAGGTTCTTAATGATTCATTCTCGGGGAATGCAATGTGGCAATGCACTTGGGGCGAAGCGAGACGGTGGAAGTCGCCGAGAGAATAACGGGGAACAGAAGAAGAGGCGATCGACGTGTGGTGTCTGCACGCTTCGCCGATTCCCTCCGTAGCAGCGTTTCCACCTCGCGAGAAGTCGTCCGGATATTACGTCACGTTTGACCCGCTCTGCCCGTTGCTCGAACTCGACGGAGCACCGTTTCCTTTCGCAGCTGTTGCTCGGGGAAGCTGCGGCTCCCTGGGAGTCGATTCGATTCGATTCGAGGCCCAACGAGTCGTCGATGCAAGTCGATGCACGACGCAACTCTCTGTGGCCCATGAGCAACTTCGTGAAATTGCTTCTTATCGAGTCTGTAACTTCTGCACAGTGGGGAACGTTGGTCCTAGGGAACACTTGCAATGGCTTTCCAGAAATGGAGGAATTCGTATTTCTTTTTTACCACGCTTAGATTAACTTGCCGTGTTGTTGTTTGTATGCGTCAAACCTTGTAATCGAATTATAAACCTCTTCCCATAGTCTAATCTTACTGAAATTTTATATACAAAGTTGCTTCCGATGACAATAAAAGTAGAAAATAAAATATATAGAGAAACTTTTTAAAAATCACGCTTATATTGAAATACACTAAAAAGGAGAAAATAATTGTTTTCCAGGTTCTCCATAAAATACCGAATCCAGTTAAATGATTAATAATAGTTTTCCCCAAAATTTTAAGCAATTAATTCACAATTTCTTCTGTTATAAAATTAGTGTCGTAATAGATAGAAAAATTTAATATAAATTTAAATAAAATCATGACATTAGTGACTATAAATAAAAGCGTGGAGCGCCCACGAAGATTACGTCAATATAGTTTAGTGCTCCACACTTTTATTTTTACAAACACTGATGTCATGATTTTATTTAAATTTATATTAAATTTTTCTATCTATTCCGATATTAATTTTATGACAGAAGAAATTTCGAACTAATTGCTTAAAATTATTAATCATTTAACTGAATTCGGTTTTTATGGAGAACCAGGAAAAAAATTATTTTCTCCTTTTTAGTGCACTTTAATATAAGCGTGGTTTTTAAAAAGTTTTTTTATATATTTTTTATGCAACAGGATCATAAGTAAACTGCGAATATTTATGCAAAATAAACATTGTTTAAAATATGAGTAGACTCCAGATGTTTATGCAAAATAAAAAGTGTGTACATAAAAAGTTTTAAATTTATGTTCTTCATTAATAATTTTAATGTGGTGAAAATAATATATTGATACTCGTAAAGTCTTTTAATATTTTCACTGTTTTAAATTGCTCTTGCTCATTTTTGTTATAAATGCGTAAAATCCGGAGTCTAGTTATGAGGAATTAACTCCAATTATGAGAAACAGAAGTATACATACAAGTGTGTTCTTTCTTTTCATAATTTTTATGTGTCGAATATAATATAAGAGCATTCTTAACCCTTTGTAGTCTGAGCTACTTTTAAATTGAAAATTATACATTTCTTCCGACCTACAATAATTCCATTGTACATATAATTGTTTTCATTTGATGAAAATGAAATTGATATAATACCTCATACAATATTTATGAAACAATATTTTGAACGATGATACAGCAATTTTGTAGTGGTGACTCTGTGTCGCCCCTCGACTGCCAAGGGTTAAATTTGTGTAACTAATAAAAATTGGACCTAGTCAATAGCTGATGTCAGAATCTTCAAAAAATTGAGGAATTACTCTTCTTTTTAATGAAACTTACAGGATTATAAAAGTTGCTTTTTTTCGATTTTCTAAAAATTGGCTAAAGGGTCCTTGGAACACTTGATTTTGAAAGTCTTGCCAAAGATAGAGGAATTCGTATTTTCTTTTTTAAGTGAAACCTACACGACAGGACTATGAGAATTGCCCCTGTACGATTACAAAAGCTTGCTAAGGGCTTTTTACCACGTTTTTTTAGTGAAGTTTGCGTGAGAGAACCAAGTGACTGTTTTTCATCGATTTTGTAACTTCAGCACAGTAGGATCAAAGCTGTTAACACGGGACACGGGACTTTCGTAGCTTGCCGATAGTAGAGGAATGTGTTCTCTTTTTAATGGAACCTACGTGAGGGGACCCAGGGACTGTTTCTTATCGATTTTGTAACTTTTGTACACCAGGATAGTAGAACATAGGACACCTAATGTCCTCATTAAAAGTAGAAGAATTTGCCTATAATTTTAATGAAATTTATATAAGAGAACGAACGAGGTGCTAGGTGCTAATGAACAATATTACTCCCTCAAATAATATTGAATACATAAAACTTTGGGTCTAGCGGGATAAGCATGGACCAGCGGCACCCACGACGACTTTTTATTGATATCGTGTGCAAAACAATGCTGTTAGGTTGAAAGATAATCCCCCAATATTTTAAGTCGCTAACCCCTCATAAGAGGGGTTAATTAAGAGCAATTAATTTAGAGTAATACGAGGATTAAGATTAATATATGAAGGTAAACACCCTAAACTTTGTAATTTTTTTTCTCGGTTGTTAATTAAGATATTGAGATGAAAAACGTACCTCCTGCATTTTATATATTTCTTCTGTCTTTTCTCTTTTCATATATGTTCTGTTACCTGCCTAATATATCCGAAAGTTTCAAGACGATCGATTTGGTGGAACATAGATAAATAATTGAAAAAGAAATGAAATTGCACCGCTATAATATTACAATTGCTTATCCCGCTAGACCCACGGCACATGTCTGAATAATCGATTTCTGGTATTTACCGAGGTGTTTATAAACACTCGAAGACTTCCGATACGATCTGAATGCCGAGCAGCAATTCATGCATAACGTTGAAAAGCGAAAATGGTTATTTAACCGGGGTTATGATTCACGTTTGTCGAGTCTCGTGAAAAAAGTGTGAAATTTCCATGTGTCCTTGAGCCAGTCTCTTACTCTCCGCCCTTGATGTTCTTGCTGACAATTAGAGAACACCGACGTGCCATTTTGAATCCAGCAGCATCAGAGAAGATCATTATTAACCAGTTTATAAGAACATACATTACCTAGCCGATTTTAATCACTTTTCATGATGTGTATTTAGAAAACAGTAGATAAATTCAAAATTTTCTGATTAAATATTCCCTCGGGAATAACAAATATTTCACCAATAGAATATGATAAGTATACTAAACATAGTAAATAATATAATAGATGGTTTTTAGTTTGAAGTTTCCACTTTATTATATTTACACGCTTATTATAGCAGGGTCCTTCATAAAAAAAACCTTTGGTTAATCTGTATCTTCGGGAATCGATTTGCATACATTTAAATTTACATAATGATGGACAATATAGTAATGGAGCTTGTAATTACTATAAATGGAAAATCGGAAATTCCTCACTCGCGGTGTAAAATTAATGTATTTTAGTCTCTTTACATTGCGACAGGTTTTAACAGGTTTTTAATCACAGTCTGTCGTACGAGCAATTGAATTTGATTAACCCGGCGCGGCATCTTTATTTTGGAACAAATTTCATGATGACGTTCCATATTCATTATACGATTTCAAATAGCTTCCCAGATTGCATTCCCTCAGGCGTTTATGACGTTTAAAGTTTTTTTTAGAAATGCTGCAGTGTGATATTTAACAGAATTTAGTACGATTTTCATTTATTTCAGATCTACAAATGCTATTACTAGACAGCGGTTTATAACAAAAATTGGCACGTAAAGTTTAAAGCAGCGGAAATATTTTAAAACTTTAAGAACGTCAACGTATTAGTTTCAGTTTAATAAAGTGATTAAAACAAAAAAGACATTTTTATTTAGCCTCTGTGTCTTGGGATCGATCGCAGACATTTTTTTATGTTGCATAAAGATCCGCATTCTAGCTATTACTAATAAAAATAGAATTTTATATGGTTTCACTCTCTTAAAATTTGTCTACGAAAATTGAAAATTCCGTAAACATCCGCAGTCTACTCAGGATAAATATCATGAATGATAATAGCATGAATAATTATGATATTTGTTATTTCCAAGCTACATACATCTTTCCCGTGGATAACAAAAATTCTGGTTAATTATAAGATAGAAAATTCTGTCGTAATTCTCTCGCTGATTCTAGAGATGCGGTTAGTTTTCACCATATGGAGTGATAGTCGGCTCAAACATAATTGACCGCTCAAGGCCACTTCCCCGACAATGAATCACGCCAGATATAAGTTCCACGTTTGCTTCGTGCCAGCTGGTCTGCCCGTTTGACAGACATACTACGTGCGCCTGTAGACTCTCGTCAAGAAGCACGAGATAGAACGATGGTAGTCAGAGGGTAGTCATAGTGCAGGGGTGGGAATAACCCCTGAACGGCCTGTTGATAGTGCTATTCGACAGCAGTGACTCATTGTTAGTGTTAGTCTAACTGGCCGGAATCCTATTTCCGAAATCTGGAAACCAAATATGCCGAGACGGGGGCCACCTGTAGACAAACGACCGCGTTGTCTTCCTCACTTAGGGTATTATCTAACAGACTCCGTAGACATAGTGCATAAGACCTATGATCCTTATGTCAATACTCAACATTTTCTATGGAGTTCAATAACATTGTAGTCGGTAAATTTCATAATTTCAGAGCGTGTATTTGTATACCTCCAATGTTAAATTGATTCAGAATTGTTCAAGAATGTAGGGGTGAATCTACACCTAAGGATCGGTGGACATTTGTAACAGAAACTTGCCGTAAAATTGTTTATGTCAAAGAAAATTGTTGTTAATAGTCATAAACTTGTAGTCAGGAGGGTTCAGCAAAAAGGGGGAGGATTGGGGGTGGAAAAGTGCATGCAACACTTCTTGATGCATTATTTTCCTGGTATGTAGGGTATTATCCAACAGGTGTTCCAGATATAGTACCAACCAAAAAATTGTAGAACCTATAGAAATAGGATTAAACCTCATCAAACTGTACCCAAGAGAGATCAGTAACAAGGGTGGAAAGTGGGGGTGATAAAGTGCATATAAAATTTC
This sequence comes from Lasioglossum pauxillum, assembly GCA_933228785.1. NCBI lineage: Eukaryota > Metazoa > Arthropoda > Insecta > Hymenoptera > Halictidae > Lasioglossum > Lasioglossum pauxillum. The sequence continues at coordinate 7,953,989 of OW121704.1, forward strand.
TGGACATATTATCTTTCAATGGCGTATTATCCAACAGGCACCTCTAACATAACGCCCAGGACCCCACCAAAAAATGATAACGTCTATAGAAACAGGATTAAACCTCATAAACCTGTAGCCAGAAGGGTTCAGCAACAAGGGTGTGAAACAGGGGTGGTAGAGCGGATTCAAAAGTGCCTGCGGCTTACAATCACCCTGATACTGTCCTAAGGCGACGTATGAATAAATTTTTGCTGTTATTGTTTCTATAGATCCACTTCTGGGTGACAAAGAAATTTCAATTTGTGACTCCTCAAATAAACTATTCTCTCATTTATATATCATTGACAATCAATTTTATTCTTTATTTAGTTTCGGTTTTCGCAAGCGTTCGTAAATCAGTTAACAATCCGTTAACAAAAAACCTTAAATTTAATAAAATAAAATCGTTCGCAGTATCCAAAAGAAAAATAAATAATTTCACCCTGAGGAACCTTTTTTTTTAATTTATAACGGTTGACTATAAGGGTCAGCAGTACAGTGACTCCCGTTGATATTCGGACGCTCTAAAAAAAGAATTCATGTGTATAGTGGTTTCATGGCCATGATATATTCATATTATTTCGAATAAACAAAGCTCATAATTTCTCGGCACGCCCCGTCGCCTGACCAAGGACGATAGGAGTCAGTCGATTCGAATTTCACACCCGACCTCTCCACATACATATACATATACGTGCGCACAGAAAGCTACAACACAAATACTGTCACGTGTCGTGGATCAGCACTTTCGAGCTATACGTTTCGCCCCCTAATTCCCCCCCCCCCCTCCCATCCTTTTAATGTAATTGTCAGATAGCAGACGTACTCGTTAGCGGCCTTTGTTTGGAGATCTAATAGCCGTTGGCGGTTCACATTTTAATTCGAGAAAATGTACACATCGGTCGGCCTGATAAGAAAGCTATTGGCCGCACAACATCGGAGAACGATATTCGAAATGCTCGTGGACAATCTGTTCTCTCGTGGAAAAACAGATTCCTTCGATATTCAGACTTTCTGCAATATTTCTTCCATATTTTTCCTTCAACATCTTTGCAATATTCAGAACTCCTTCAATATCTTTGCAATATTCAGAATTTCTTCCATATTTTTCATTACTCAATATGTAGTTCTTCAAAATTCAGAACTCCTTCAATATTTTTTTAATTTTCAGAATTTCTTCAATGTTTCATCAACTTTAACAATTTCAAAAGTAGAATCTTTTACGCGTTTTTCAATATCTTTGCAGTATTCAGAATTTCTTCAATATTTCTTCCATATTTTTCGTTACTCAATAGTTCTTAAAAATTCAGAACTCCTTCAATATTTTTTTAATTTTCAGAATTTCTTCAATATCTCTTCCATATTTTTCGTTACTCAATAATTCTTCAAAATTCAGAACTCCTTCAATATCTTTGCAATACATATTCAGAATTTCTTCAATGTTTCTTCAACTTTAACGATTCCAAAAGTAGAATCTTTTATGCGTTTTTCAGTAGGACTAGTTTTTTTGTTGTTATATTAAAATCTATCAAAATTTTTACCTACAAGATTCTACTATTGCGTCATCTAAAAATTTAAAGTCATTGTTGCTTCTTGTGCGTAAAACGTATGTCTTTATTTGTTGCATGATGACCTTGAAGAAACCTTCAGATGACTTTGAACAAACATATGATGAAATTGTTAGAAGTAAGAACAGCTTCTTTTATTTTTCGGTTTAATCAACATTTTATGAACTTGTAATGCAGCGATTGAATACAAACGAGAGGTTCCAATTAATTAATATCGAAACTCATAAAAAAGCGTGTTTGAACGACCCTAAAATTCGCAGACAGACTTTTCGGACACCGGAATATGAACTTCGCGATTAAATTTATCAGTTTAACGGCGTTGCAACACTTCTTTCGTAATCCACGCAACGTCCGACTGTGATAAAAACGTCGTGGATTTTATATTCTGCTTGTTCGTATAAAGTGTGCATCAGGAACCAGAAAACCGGTACGACTTCTGTTCTCGGACGAGCCAGATAGGCCCTTTCCTCCCTTTCTCTTCCTCATCCTTCGCAGCGATATCTTCTTGTTAGTAATCCCTTTTCCCGTTATATTAATCGCATAAAGAGTTACACCAAGTACGCCGAGGTCCCCAGACAGAATACTTTTAATTGTTGGCCCATTTACATACGCGTTCTGTTATTGCAAAAATGATTTTTAGCAGACGGCTACGCAGAATTGATTACAAAGATGGACCTACAAAGAAAGCAAACAGAAAATGTAAAATATAATGTTTTTGTCTGACAATTTGCTTTTGAGAATATCAAGTTTGAATATTTATCGATCATTTATTTTTCAGAATATCAAGTTTGAATATTTATTGAGCATTTGTTTTTGAGAATATCAAGTTTGAATATTTATCAAGCATTCGTATACATGTCAAACATCAGTATGATTACAAGTATAATCAACAAATTTCTATTCATTTGTACATAATTCAGTATTTGTACGTAATTAATCTACAGGGTGTCCCAAAATTCGTGAACTTCCCCAAAGGGGGTGGTTCCTGAGACCATTTCAAGCGACATTTTCCTTTGCAAAAATGTTATCCGCGGCTTTGTTTAGGACTTATTGACGAAAAACACGGACCAATCAGAACGCGACCTAGACGCGAGTTGGCACAGTCAGTCCGGCGCGCCAACTGTTTATTGGCAGACTGTGGCAACTCGCGTTTAGGTCGCGCTCTGATTGGTCCGTGTTTTTCGTTAATAACTCCTAAACAAAGCCGCGGATAATATTCCTGCAAAGGAAAATGTCGCCTGAAATGGTCTCAGGAACCACCCCCTTTCGGGAAGGTCACGAATTTTGGGACACCCTGTATATCGTGCAAAACAATTTGAATATACTTCTGAACGACAGCATCCTGAAAATTCATTGAACAAGTCCAAACGTTGATACCACATATCTGTATTTAAAAATTATTTTTAAGCTGTACTGACAGAAGCACATTTTCAAAATGAATTACGTTCACATAAAAATGTCTTCAAGCCAGTACCCCCAAATCAAGAATTGTCCAATCCCCAAACCACGCTTCCCCACGGCCCGGTCACGTGACGCGTTTCGTCTCTGCATGTGCAGAGTTGGGCAAACATTTTCTTTAAATAAAAATTTCGAATAAAGTGGGGTTTTTCCAAGTGGGTTTCAAACCCACTTTATTCGAAATGTTCATTTGAATAAAATTTTTGCCCAACTCTGGATACGTGTCACAATGTCACGTGACTAACCCGGTACTGGCAAAGAGAGGATACCTTATCCCTTTGAATTCGCGTCAATTCCCCTGATCTGACGACTGTGCTCATAATTCGAGTTTCATTAATTTATCAGTGACACACATTAAATCCGTTACGGTAAACAGGACTTGTTTTGCGATAATACAATGCTCAGGGTAATCTGCGGATTCCCAGGAAGAGTCATCGAACGGTCGTTTATTCCAATAAAAGGATTTCGTTTGTATTTCAATTTATGTCGGCGGAGGGGATTATCTCACACTTTTTTTTCACCTCGGTCAGAATCTCGCGAAAAGAAACGCATGATTCCAGGAGAGATCGTCGTGAATGCAGTACTGTCTCATATCATCGAATTTATTGCATGGTTTCTTCATTTATGGTGATTCGACAGGGCTTTATAGCGCGCCGTTCGAGAACCTGGAGGAGCGAGTCCGCCTTCCGCAAGTGTATCCTCACTATTTTTAATACTGTTTAAACATACGCTGTGTGTACAACCATAAGTCGACCCGGACGGTTCGCTCTATACATGTAGAATATCACCGGTATAGTAAGAAACGCGTATTAGCATCGCGCAAATCGTCGTTACTGGTTTATTATAGCATTACGGCGCTCATTTCGCTAACTGAGGCACGAATTTTATACAGATCAATGATTTTATGGACCTACCACGGCAAGAACAGAAGTTCCACTCCTCTTGTTATCTTCGTAAACGCTTTTATTAGCCGCCGAGATGTGCGATTTAAACTTTATTCTCGCTCTGCTCGTTTCGTTTGGGTTTCATAGAATGTTTTGGCACAACTGATGATTACGCGCACCGTAGAAGAATACATGGTATAAATACAATGTTCATCAATAATATCAATATTTTGTTTTAGTTTGCTAGGTGCTGACCTTGTTCGAAACTCATCACTATTACAAATCCTGCGATTTGTGTAATTTCGTAAGCCGAAGTGTGCGTTGATACTAGTTTCATCGAGATCGAATGTTTATTCATTGTTAGTAATTATTTCGAATACGAATACAATGTTCCCGCGACTGATGTGACTTTCGGGTATGCGGATGATGTGACTTTTTATCTCCACTACTAGGGAGTTCCCCCTTGGGCGGTCGATCGCGCTACAAAGAAATTAAGGCATTATGGCGTTTAAATTGGGGTTTTATGATACTCGATGTATCATTCTCAGGTATGGAATAGCATTAGTACAATACAACAATTTCCCGTTTAGCACCGTTGTTTACCCAGGATCGTCGTTTACACTTGCAAGAGTTATCGAAGAAATCTATGTTCGGCACATGTAAAAAAACGTAGAACCATCTCGTTTCCTGAGACTCGATACATCCGAGGTTCTCACAACAATCGCGGGAACACTGTAATTCTAAATTCGGAATATTTAACCTATTAAAGGTGAAATTTGTTTCTCGATCGAAATTGAATTATATGAATTTATGATTTCGACGCCAGGTTCGATCAATCATAAAGAGACAGCAAATGTGCAATTATTTAAACATGTATCTTGACGTTTCGATCCCTATGTGGATCATTTTCACAAAGAACATTTATTGCGTCTGAACACCTATTGCCTTAAAATTTCATTGAAAGGTCGCAGGTTAAAAAGTTAGAGATACCCATTTCACGTGTAATTAATATAATCTGTGCAGAACAGCCCGAATAAACTAAAACGGTACTAGAGGTATGCTGAGAGGCATGTCTTTACAGATCGACAGAAACGTCGCGAATGACGAACGCTCAGAACAAAAACAGAGATAAACAAATATGCGTTTAAATATGATTATATTACGAAGAGAAATAATTTTTCAAAACTAAAATATTTATTTTGCAATATAATGTACATTTTAATTATGTCCCTCGGGTCTCGATTATCCTTCGGGCCTTAATCTGTCCGGGCTGTCCGTCTCCCGATCAAGCCGGTTAATCTTGGTCCTACTGTACAGGTCAAGAGCCGATTCAATCGATCCTTCCTTCTAAAGAAATAATAGATTGATTTCCTTCTTTAATTATGAAATAAATTCCAACTGAAAGTTATTTGCACACCGAATAAATCGAATAATTTGGTGTCGAAGCGGCACCTGTCTCGAAGGCTAAACGGTAGCAGCAGAACGCGAGGACTTCCGGTCCCGATAATTCGGTTGACAGCGAAGAACATTTTCCGTCGTCGAGCGTGGTGCAATTGCGGATGCTTAGCAATTTCACGCTCTATTAATCGGTCCGTAAAAGCATCGAGGATGGCGATCGCAAAATTTTACAGAGCTTATCGTCCTAGATGACGTGTCCCGTGCACGTACACGCCGCTCCATACATATGTAAATAGACGCGGAATAAACGGAACGCTATAATAACAATGAGCAATGGGGTACCGGTGTGGGGAGGGGGAGGGGGCAAAAATAGCAGGGTCCGGTAAATGTGTACAGCGAAAGATGAAGGGGGGCAGTGTGACGCATGGTCTACAGCACGAGGGAACACCATTATTCCCCTAACGCGTCGAGAATGCTGAACACTAATCCAGAAGAAGGAGTGGATTGACGAAAGTTGTTTGAGCATTGCGCGTATCAATATGCATGAGCCTGCTTGGCAGCGAGTATGCGATTCTTTCGTGATTCCGATCTTCTTTCGTCCCAGAAATCGAGTTTCGAGATTCCCCCACCTCAATTTTAATAAAGCTCATCGATTATCTACTTCCGCATCTTGTTGCGATAATCATAATCATCGTACTGCGGATCTTCGTGCGAAATAAAAATTGTGTACATCTACAATGTACAGGAACCACTCAGAAGTTTCTTTCCTCTGTTTTAATAATTTTAATAAGTTGAAAGTCATATATCGATACTCTTAAATTCTTTCAATTTTTCTGTCGTTTCAAATTGCAGTCGTGGCTCGATATTTTTAAATTGCCAGTTTATACATATTTATTATAGCATATTTATTATATATAGCATATTTTTTAATACTAAACCTTTTTAATATTAAACACATTTTATTGCAATTTTATTGGAAAGAACAGTTCCTTGACTGCTACTTATTTTAAACAATTTTGTTTACTAATTATATTGAATATAGCTCTAAAACTTTGTTGTAATTTATATTTGTGGAAGTTATATCTGTTTTTAACTAAACAATAAATTAAATAAATAAAGGAAGAACCAAATACATATGAAAACCTGTTTCATTTACATTTTTCTTTTTCTTATCGAGTCACACTCGACAAAGGAGTGCAATGAGTTAACTTCGTTTTTACTTAGTTCATAAAACAATTACTTAAAATTAATACCAATAAAAGAACTATCTTTCGATGTAGGCACATTTGACATAAAACATATAACTTTTAATTACTCGCATATGACACTTACAATACAGTCTCAAAACTTTGAATTTAGTGTTTCAAGCGTAAACAAAGATGTCGGCTTCGCTGGCAAATATTTATTTTGCATTGAAGTATTATTTTATTTGATAAAAAGATCTATTTTAACAGTAATGTAGAAAGTAGAGTGCGTGTAACTGAAGGTTAAAATGGCAGGGCGTTGTTGGGACAACACAACCTAGAAAAGTAATTTGGAGTGTAAAGAGTTAAAGTTCTTCGAAATTTTAAAATAGAAAAATTTAAAATTACTATTTCCACCGACCCATCCCACAAAATCGAATCCTATTTATTGAATTAACCCTTACATATACCCTTCGAAATAATTGCATAATAATAACTTGATGCTTCGATCGAGTACACGAAATTACGGCACGGTTATAGAGAAATCAAAGCGATTTTACTCTACTATATAGAAAAAGAAAACGGGAAAATTTTCACCGTGAAATGTATGAAGATTAAAATAGAAAGTGAAAATGAAGGAAATATGGTTTGAACAGCTCTTGTGCAACTATTACTCGAAGAGGATTAATAGAATTCGTATTTTCTCTAATAAATTATTAACGATTGCTGTGACGAGCGCAGTTGTGAAAGAGATCATAAAACAAGAATGTAGAGATGGGTAACCCTCGGAGATTTTGATGAATGTTTAAAAATTGATTATAAGGGGGCTATGATTACTAAATACATAACTTCATTATTACTATGACACTATGAATACATCATTATTAAAATGAAAATGAAGGAAATACGATTTGAATAGCTCTCGTGCGACTATTACTCGGAGAGGATTACTAGAATTCGTATTTTCTCTAATAAATTATTAACGATTGCTTTGACGAGCGCAGTTGAAAGAGATCATAAAACAAGAATGTAAAGAGATGGGTAACCCCTCGAAGACTTTCATGAATGTTTAAAAATTGATTATAAGGGCTATGCTTATTAAATACATAATTTCATTATAACTATGAATGCATTATTATGAAATTCGACGTCCGCAAAACTAGTCGATGGAAGATGGGACACGGGTAGCGTTGGATATTCGTCCGAATGCTGAACGTTCGAGGATCCAGCGATTTCACGGATCCTGGCACGCTACGTACCAGATCGCTATCTTCACGAACGCCGGGCAGACGGTCGGCCGAAAGAACACGGGTGGGGGTTGAGAAGAGCGAGAGGGGAGGCGAGTCGTCGAGCGATGACCGTGGCAGCGGGGTGGGGTTTGCGAAGGACCAATCAAGCCGAGAGCCGACGAGGGTGGTGTGAGTCATCGGCAACGGTCTGGTGGCGACATCCGGTGGCCGGCAGTCTGCCAGTCGGTCGCGAAACGCCACGCCCGCTGTTTCAAATCTGCAAGGATTCTCCTCTTGTCTAGCCGTGTGTTCCGATACACGGGGCCCTCGTACGATCGTTTTGCGAACGCGAGGGGAACCGGCCCGAATAATCTGCGCACGCAAGCGAACGCGCCGCACACCGCACCGGTCGCGAACAATTTACCCAGCTGACCGACCGAGAGCCGGCTCTTCGTCGAGTGGTGTTCTCTCCGTGACGGCTACCTGCCTGGACCACGTTCCCCGGTGCCGGTATACGATATAGTGAGTTTTCACCTGTTTCTGTTCTGTTTCGTTACGTTCCGTTCCGTTTTGTTGTTGTTGTTGTTCTTTCGCTCACGTGAAGGATCTACCCTCCAGTGTTCACACCGTGCTAGTGTATTTAATCGCTAGTGGAATACGTAATGTATAGTCTGCGCTCGTGAATATCACCGGCCGGCGTGATGGGGCCATCTCGCTCACCGGCCGGATCTCCTCACGATTCTATCTCATTCACGTGCATTGTAAATCACCAGATTGGACCGTGTTACCGGAGTACAATCACGGTAATTAGCACGGCGCTGGACGAACTGCCAATCCCTCGTCACTGTACACGTTTTATGGTGCCGGTTTCCCGAGATCAAACATGTCATTAATATAGGGCGTTATTACGCAGGCGTACCAGACCAAATCTTTTCTGGTTGACAACGGTATTTCATTGGGACTGGGAAAAATTATCGAGCACTTTCTATTTCGGAAATGATTTGTGATAAATAGACAGGATCTTTATGCAAAATAGATATTTTCTACCTGAATTGTAACAAATACAAGTGAAATAAAAATGTATTTGCTTTCTTAATATGGTTAATAGATTGAAAATAATATAACAGTGTTTTCAAATTCTTCCAATGTTTTTACCGTTTTAAGTTACACCTACTTATTTTTGTCATAAATGCATAAAATCTGCTGTTCAGTGATAAAATAATAAAACCTATTTGTTGTATTAATTTCAAGCCGGATAAGTTACATAGAGAGTTACATAAAGTTGGAAACAATGCACAGCAGTATTTTTAAATTACTTAAATATTTTTACTCTTTTGCATTTGATCTACTCATTTTTATTATAGATGCATAAAGTGTAATGATTAAATGTACAACACTGTTACTAGTGTTTATGGTGTTACTTTTCAAACACTGTAAAACTGTAAGGGAATCAAAATTCCATGAGAATTTTTTTATATGGGCAGGCGAAATTTACAAAAACCCAACCAAATATTTTCGAAGCCGGCTCGGACTTCGGTACCCGCATTTTTTCTGTTCGTGTCTATCGATATTAACTCTCGCGCTTTTTCTCGTTAATGATTATCCTTAAGCGGCATCGGGATACGGAGAAAGTTTTTCAAACCGGATCTCGAAAGTGTTGTGAAACTTTTTGATTATGCAGGGGTGTCTGGACGATATAAAGCATAATTTTTTTTGTCATTTAACGATGCCAAAAGTGAAATTTTACGGGTCTTTCAACTCTTCGTGAATGGTTCTAAGAAAATTTAGATGATCGTGAACTATGGTAGTAGTGAGGGCTGTCCCGCAGTAATTTATACGTCAGTTGGTACAAGCATAGAAAATTACGTAGACAGATGGACGATGGGAATGTTTCGGAGAATTCGTTAGGTACACTTCCGGTCTGCTGTTATAAAAATAGTATAATTTTTTAGATTGCCTGATGGTGTTATGAACATTATTTGTATTAAAGAAGAAGTGATTACAATTTAATGTTAGTTCTAGAGAAAAAAATGGTTACTGTGTGCGATGTGTATCTATTTAAATTGTGTTAAAAGTGTAATTGTGCAGTGTAGTGAAATTTATACCTGTTTAGCACCGCTTACCGCGAAATAATAAAATTTGTATTTTTCACGCGCTTATTGGGTTATGACTCATTTATCGTTCGCTTTCACCAAACAAGTGTACACCGAAATTACTTTACACTAAGGGAACAGACGTAATACACTATACTTTGATTTTTTGCGAATGATTTTATGTTTAATTTTGCAATTTTATGGAGTGACCAAAAAATGAATTTTTTTTTTAAAGAAAGACATTTTTAAGACGATAGAATAAAGTACTAATTTTAAGTACTACATTTATATATCTAAGGAACTTAAATGAAAGACACTAACAAAATTATAAATTAGACATAAACTATTAATTATAGGGGTGGGAGTGTGCCATAAGTAGATGCAAATTTCATTACTCAATTTAAATAATTTCTTTACTGTTCGTAAGTAGAGTCAAATCCAGCAAAAGAGAAGGAATGTTTGTAAGTTCACTCGAATCTAGCTGTTTGAACGCTTTCTAAGTACTTTGAGAAATGTAAGCGGTACTTTCACATATAATCGAACCTTGACTAAGTGGATTGAAACCTTTTTTCACGTTACTCCAATAGTTGCCCGCTTTAGTAGCAAGTACCTTTCCTTTTCATACAATAAAGAGTATAATATTCGTCTTTTTCTGTTTCTTCAACATATAGTACTTGTAATTTATGAAAACTCACAATGTTGAAAGTCTAGAGTTATTAGAGTAAAAGAGTTGGACAGCCATTATGATCTCTGTTGTTTTCTCTTTTCTTAAAAAAACACGTTACGATAATATCTATACGACGAATGTTTATATAAATGTCACATTTTAAAGAAATTTAATAACTAGACATCGGATTTTATGCATTTATGACAAAAATAAGGAAGTACAATTTAAAAGAATAAAAGCATTTAAAAAATTATAAAATACTTTTATAGTATTTTCAACCTATTAAACATTTTAACAAAGAAAATAAATTTCAATTTTCACTGCGGTTTGCTGCAATTTATGTGGACAATTTTTATTTTGCATAAAGATTCGCTGTCTATCGATAACAATTAAAAAATCAAATCGTATTAGCGTAAATTTTATTTTCAAAAATTATGTTATTTAAAAAACCGATTACAATTTCTCATGAAAGAAATTTTTTGTTTGAAACATTTGTTGCTTAATTCCCGAATGGCAGGATTTGAATCCAATTTTACCCAGAGTAGCCCCTCATATTATGCGATCGAAATAACCGTTTAGAAAACCTGTGTATATGTGCCCTACGTGGCAGTAAATGTACAGTAAATTGACAAAAACTTGTTTTGCACAAGCCAATATCTTTATATGGAATAACGACATTCCGGTCATTTAGTATCGAGATATTTATCAACAAAAAAGTATTAGCGACCTTGTGATTTTGTCGAAAGAATAATCACCACAAAAATCTGTTTCCAGAAATGTGCTATTCGAAACAGTGCAACTTTCTCCATTTTTCTAGAGCAAATGCGATATTTCGGTGATCCGATTTAGCCGGTTCACCCGGTATATCAAGTTTCCTGCATCCCTCCAGTACATGGTACAATATTCTGGTTCCAGTCCCACTCGGTTTCTAAGAACTACTGGTCCCGGTTTCGCGGACGGTGCAGCCACGGTACACTTAGAGGACATCGAACACTTTTCAGACGGTTTTTCGAACGCGGCGCGGCGGTCGGGTTGATTTTTGTCGTTTTTCTCGGGGAGTCCGTTGTGTCCAGCCGCCGCGCCGCACGGTGTTGGGTTACAAGGGCTGCGGCTTACCGCATTCGCTCTGCTTTCATTCCTCGGCCCCGGGACAGAGATCGCCCGACACTTTGCTGCAGCGCAAAATGCAATTAAGCACGGCGTCCATCGTCGTCGTCGGTCTGCGGTAACAGCGGCGGTCCCGCGAGCACCTAGAGTTACGGGACCGAGGAAAATTCGCGGCCACCTTTCTCGCCGGAGTCTCGATTTTACTTCCTGTTACACATCGCGTTCGCCACGAGCCGCGAGCTAATTGGCGAATTTCGCGAACGCTTCATGGGACGCGACGCCACCAGTCTCCTGACCTGTAAGTCGTGAAAGCAGCGCCTCTCCTCTTTCCATCCGATATCGCGGCGATACCATCAGGGATATGCATCACTACTGGCCGACGGATTGCTGCGTTTTCGCTGCCGGAAGAATTTCGCACCGTTTTTCCATCGGAATAATAATTCGCCTCGTTCCGAACGAACTCTTTGTACCGTTGCCGCAGCAAAAAGTCATGTAACGCGTCTACTCTGTGCGTGGCTGTTGTTTCTCTTTTATAGACAGCGAACCTTTACGCATTTATAGCAAAATTGCGTAGATGAGATTCGAAATTGTAAAATTGTAAAAATGAAGATGTCAATATATGATTTCTACCGTAGTTAAATCATTAAGAGAAGAAATAACATTCAATTTAGTTTCCATTTCTTACAATCGATGCAGACAATTCTTATTTTGCATAAAGTTCCGCTGTCTACTCGTTTACGATGTTATTTTTCAATGTCGATTTCTATTATTTATACACTTGCAAAGTGACTGGGGAACATATTCAAACACCTGCGCGGTAGTTAGAAGTTAGATTGACTGTGGATTTTTATGTGAAATAAAAACCAGATACGAGAACTAATCGATTTCTTTTTCGAACAATTTTAATCGGCTAAAAATAATGCAACAGTAGGTTTGAATTTTTTTAAATACTTTTACTGGTTTGCATTGATCTACTTTTATTTTTATTAAGCTATAAAACCCCTATGGGTGTGCATGCTAATTTTACAAAAATAATTTAGAATCTAAGGTTGACAATAAGGTGGAACATTTCTGAATTCATCTCTAGAGCTGCAAACAGTGAGACTTGAAGAATTTATGGCTATAAAGTAAAGGGTACTTTGATCTACTTATTCTTCTCATAAATAAGGTAGCATAATTTTATTATAACAACAGAAGAAACCTTTCGTGAATTACACTTACAAAAATATTATATAGCGATAGAACAAATATTCCCAATATATGTACAAGTCAGCATAATACACAGCAGTTTCGAAATTGTTTCAGTACCGACAGCTAAACTTGCAGGAAAAGATTGTTCCCTATACGGATTTAGTTTCTCCCCCTCGCACGAACCGCATACATCATCGTCACTCATTTTTCCCCTCGTGTCGAACATCGTCAAACGCTACGCGAAGTACATACTGGAGCTCGAGAAACCTTGGACCCATCTGTTCCATCCCGTTCCTTTTTTTTCACGCCATTGCCCTCGTACCAGCGCCGTAAGAACTCAAATGCTTCCACTTCGAAATTCACTAAGCAATTCCAACTGTTTCAATATTGTTCGAAGACTACTTCTTAATTTATTAAGTTACCAATTGCTTGAATATTTTCTAATATTTTCTTCTGCTTTGAAAGTGCGGATTGCAACCCTTATCGAATTCATTCTTCCAAAGGCCCAACATTTCTTTCTAGATTTCACAGCTTTTTCGTATCTCCTACAATTTTTCAATGGCTAAAAAATTTCTTCCACACCATTTTTTCATGAACTTTACAGTTTCTCCAAAGACCCAAAGTGGATTGTACAATTTCTACTAGCTTCTACAATTGTTTCGTATTTAATACTTTATCTAAAATTCCTTTACAGTAGACGTCACAGTTTTATCAGAAACATTGCGATCCATCCAAAGAGCCACAACTTCATTCATAGGATCTACAATTTTCTCGAGGCTTCGAAACTATTCTCGTAATTGTACTTCGTAATTACCACACAACATTTCCATCAGCACCAAAAATTTGATCTCAGTCGACATGAAAATTTTTCATAATCTTATCATTTCTTCCAGGACCCCCAACTTTTATGTACAGCTTTCTCTAGGCTTCACAACTATTTCGTAATTACCACAACATTTTCATCAGCTCCAAAAATTTTATCTCAGTGGACATCACAATTTTTCGTAAGACATAATTTTTCAAACAAGTTTACAATTTCTTCAAGGACCCCAAATTTTTATCTACAATTTTTCCTAGACCTCGCAACTGTTTCGTAATTACTACAACATTTTCATCAGCCCCAAAAATTTATTTTTAGTCGACATTACAATTTTTCGTAAGCTTTACAATTTTTCAAACAAGTTTACAATTTCTTCAAGGACCCCATACTTTTATCTACAATTTTTGCTAGACTTCGCAACTGTTTCGTAATTACCACATTTTCATCAGCTCCAAAAATTTGATCTCAGTGTACATTACAATTTTTCGTAAGCCTTACAATTTTTCAAACAAGTTTACAATTTCCTCAAGGACTCCAAAATTTTATCTACAATTTTTCCTAGACTACGCAACTATTTCGTAATTACCACATTTTCATCAGCTCCAAAAATTTGATCTCAGTGGACATTACAATTTTTCGTAAGCCTTACAATTTTTCAAACAAGTTTACAATTTCTTCAAGGACCCCAAACTTTTATCTACAATTTTTCCTAGACTTCGCAACTGTTTCGTAATTACCACATTTTCATCAACTCCAAAAATTTGATCTCAGTGTACATTACAATTTTTCGTAAGCCTTACAATTTTTCAAACAAGTTTACAATTTCTTCAAGGACCCCATACTTTTATCTACAATTTTTCCTAGACTTCGCAACTGTTTCGTAATTACCACATTTTCATCAGCTCCAAAAATTTGATCTCAGTGTACATTACAATTTTTCGTAAGCCTTACAATTTTTCAAACAAGTTTACAATTTCTTCAAGAACCCCAAACTTTTATCTACAATTTTTCCTAGACTTCGCAACTGTTTTGTAATTATCACAACATTTTCATCAGCTCCAAAAATTTGATCTCAGTCGACATTACAATTTTTCGTAAGCCTTTCAATTTTTCAAACAAGTTTACAATTTCCTCAAGGACTCCAAACTTTTATCTACAATTTTTCCTAGACTACGCAACTATTTCGTAATTACCACATTTTCATCAGCTCCAAAAATTTGATCTCAGTGGACATTACAATTTTTCGTAAGCCTTACAATTTTTCAAACAAGTTTACAATTTCTTCAAGGATCCCAAACTTTTATCTACAATTTTTCCTAGACTTCGCAACTGTTTTGTAATTATCACAACATTTTCATCAGCTCCAAAAATTTGATCTCAGTCGACATTACAATTTTTCGTAAGCCTTTCAATTTTTCAAACAAGTTTACAATTTCTTCAAGGACCCCAAACTTTTATCTACAATTTTTCCTAGACTTCGCAACTATTTCGTAATTACCACAACATTTTCATCAGCTCCAAAAATTTGATCTCAGTGGACATTACAATTTTTCGTAAGCCTTTCAATTTTTCAAACAAGTTTACAATTTCTTCAAGGACCCCAAACTTTTATCTACAATTTTTCCTAGACTTCGCAACTGTTTCGTAATTACCACATTTTCATCAGCTCCAAAAATTTGATCTCAGTGTACATTACAATTTTTCGTAAGCCTTACAATTTTTCAAGCAAGTTTACAATTTCCTCAAGGACCCCAAACTTTTATCTACAATTTTTCCTAGACTACGCAACTATTTCGTAATTACCACAACATTTTCATCAGCTCCAAAAATTTGATCTCAGTGGACATTACAATTTTTCGTAAGCCTTACAATTTTTCAAACAAGTTTACAATTTCTTCAAGGACTCCAAACTTTTATCTACAATTTTTCCTAGACTACGCAACTATTTCGTAATTACCACAACATTTTCATCAGCACCAAAAATTTATTTTCAGTCGACATTTTTTTTTGTAAGTCTTACAATTTTTCGTAAATCTTACAATTGCTTCAGATACCCAAAATTTTTATCTGAAATTTTTCCCAGGCTCCACGACTTGTCATGTACAATTTACAATTCTTTCATTGGCCACTGTTGTCGCAGGCCTCTGATATCAAGTATGGATACGTCTCCATCGTGCGCACCCTCGCAGAATCATGAGGCAATAAACACTCGTGGACCACGCGGTCGGATCGATTCAGGAATGCGCGAAACCCGAGCGAACAGCGGTTTTTAACACCCAAGTTTATTGCCGGAATTAACATGAGAGCGTAACACACAACGCGGTACATATCGCGTTCCGCGGCGGGTAACAGGAAAGAAAGCGGATCTCCGCATTTTTATGAAAATGTATGCACGTAGCGGCAACGGATACGCGGTCTCTAACGAGCGCGGTGCATAGATGCGCGCACCGTTCATTTCTAACAAGGGAACACTCCAAAACGAGAATCGCCAATTTTTCTGTAACCTTGGTAGACGGTATCTCGAACGAAAATAGGTGTGTGAAAAAAATAACGGGATTTTTCATTGTTTGGGAAAAATTTTATTTATTCGACGAGATGAATGTTATCCCCTTCAAAATTTTATTTTTTTTATAAAACTTTCACTGACATATTGGGCACAGTTCTCTGATTGATTCGATACCAAACACGACTACACTCGGATCATATTTATCTGCTTAATTCGTGATATAGCGGAACCTCTATTATCCGAACTAGATCAGTTACTTACTTATTATGTTAAATTAGGTGGTTACTGATTTGTACAATAAATCATGTTGTGTATCGATCGCTTTATATGGAATTGTTCAATGGAGAATTCAGATGTCGGTTCGGATAGTCGTGGTTCTACAAAATCGTGGATTAAACAAGTAGATATAATCCAAACGGTATCATGTTTGGTCTGATTTTAATCGGGAAAGTGTCGCCAGCATGATGACGGTAATAAAAGTTTCATTAAAAAATGATTAAAAACAACAAAGTTCTGTTACTAGATATTGAAGTTCAGAAGGAACTTCATAAGGACATTTCCCAAAAAATTCGATGCTAGATCGAATTACAATCATTAAGATTGTAAAGATGCTTCCCTGAGGAATTATTTACTAAATTTATTTATTTGTGTATATATGTATTATTGGAAAAAAGGCAAAAAATTAGGATACACACATGCTTGTTACGTCTATAAAATAACGTGAAATAGGTATTTCTAGAGCTCCGTAAATATACATAGTGTTAAAGACATCTATACAATAATTTCTTATCAAATAATTGTTATTATCTCAATAAGTGTAAAATAAAAGATCTGCAACCGATCATTTTGACCGGTGATGGTAGGTTTTGTGTTAAAGTTCTCTTTATTTTTGGGAACAAAAACAAAGTCACACGGGGCCATGTCTGGTGAATATTGAGGTTGGGGTACCATTACAGTGGTTTTGGCCAAAAATCACGAACAAGCAATGAAGTGTGAGCAAGTGCTATATCGTGGAGCAAAAGCCATGAATTGTTTCGCCACAAACTGACAATAGACTAAACATCGAATACGACAACCAATGTACAGACACTTTCCAGACATGTTTACCAACACAACAAAAAGAAATGTCGTGAAACAGACTAATACAACCCGCGAAATTACAAAATTCCCGTTATTTTTTGAACACACCTCGTACATATCATTATTTTATAAATATTAGCACGTTGCTTACCGAAAAACCATTAACAGGCTTTTGGATGGCTACATCAAAAAGAAGCTTCGAAATCATTTCTTCGAATTTTTCTACTCGTAATTATTGAAAATACAAAGATGCTTCCATTAGAATTAAATAAATTTCATCAACATGTTGTAAAAATTGCGGCAAATCCAAATAAATTAATGCAGTTTTTATAAAACAACGCATACCAGTTACATCTTGTGCTCGGTACGGTTAATGTTAATTAATACCTAATCCTAAGAAAAATGGCGAGGTTATAACTTGCGACTGTTATTAAAAAATTAATTGTAAAATCCTTAGCTATGAATCGTACATTTGTTATATATTATGAAATAACCGTATTAACTTACCGGAAGCCTATTAGTTTCCTCAATGACTATACTATATGGAAAAGAAGATAGAAGCTTCCTTTGAAAAATAATCTCGAAAAATTGTCATTGCTGTCAATTAATGTTATATGTAAGAAATTGTCTCGGATGTAAATCACGAACGTTTAAAATCAATTAAATAGTCGGTAAATAATATGTTAATATATTCTTTTGAATCCGAAAGAAATGTCGAATCTGAAATAATAATTTGGAAAGAAGTGGATTACTTTCACAAACAGGAATTTACACCACTAAAAATACAGTGTAATTACATGTAATGAGATTATGGATATTTGCGTGTTTCCTGGCATACCTGAGTCTGCAAACCGCATTAGCATATGAATTGGATAATACTTAATCACATATATACTTCATGATTAAGGTAATAAAACGTGTATCTACGAATTTGCATAAATCTAATGATCATTTGCATTGAATTCCTTCAATGTATTTCGTTTCAATTATACGCAGAAATGAAAATTGCGGGAATGAATTTTCCATACGAATATAACATACAAATGTGAATAAAAGTTGTACGAATTTTTCCACATTGGAAAGAAAATAATTCATCGGCATTTTATATCGTATTTTCAAAGAGAATAAACAGTAGTGAATACTAAAAAGTGAAGAAATTTATATTGACCAGTTATTTTATTTTCGAAGAGTAAATATGTAAAGAATAATCTTCGTGAGACGACCTGGCCGATTTTTATGTTTTTAGGTTCTATAAATAAAAATGATCGGGACTCGAATCGGGAATGCGCGCATACTCTTTCGCTTATCCAAATCGTTGATAGCTATTCTAAAATTTGCCAAGGCACATGCCATGCGTGAAACGCATGTTTCTTTTGCGTGCTATTACCACATCCTCTAACAGTATCTCAAATTCCTCGCAATACTTGTCTGCAGTTGCTAAGCGTAATGTAACGTGGTTCACACAAAAAAATTATCGATCGGTCTTTGCGCTCGGTATCGAGCATTAAAATGTGACACGGTCCAGTTCAAGCTGCGTGGTGATCTCGAAGAAATTGTTCCAATTTGCCTCAATTTCAACAAGACAGGCTAAAAAATTGCATACATAACAATATTTAGGGGAACGTTGTATTTCAGTATTTTCCATACAATTGCAATTGAAAGATCGCTCAATTTTTATAGAATAATTTAGGAAATAGAAGTTAAAAATATATCGATAAATTTTCTATTCAAGTAGTAGAGATCAACTAATACAATTGAGGTTTTTATTTATTCCAAGCTGGCTATTAACATTTTTTGTTTGTTTGTCAATTTTAATTTAACGTCTAGAACTTTTATTTGAACCCTGATATTGAGAATTTGGAAGATTGCAAAGACCATTTTACGTCTTCCGTGAAATTACAATTTTAAGAGAATTTTTTTATTAGATTTTTGTTGGTTTGCCTATTATCAATTTAGTGTCTAGAATTTTCGTTAGTTTTTTGTTGGTTTGTCTATTGTTAATTTAGTGTCTAGAATTTTCAATTCAAAGCTGACATTGCAATGTGCACAATTTTGCGAAAAATAATGTACATGTATAGAAAGTTCTACTGTAAAAGTCTGGTTTGATTAATGTAATTTAAAAACTATTCGAGGTTAATGGAAAGTATCGGAGTTCCATCGATGTCTACAATGTTCCGCAATCTTCTATAATCTTCTGCTTGATTGTCGGTCATTACAATGCGACCTGGATCAATTTCAGTAGCATAAAGCAATCCTGTTAGCGTGACGACGATCAATTTCCTTATAATGTGCCAAGTGTCCCTTTTCGACGATTTCTGACAGCTTGCAACGAAGTATGAATAGTCCTTTCTATTCTCGTGTATGAATGCACGTCGAAATGCACTTTGCACTAAAGTGGCTTCGAATGATACTCTTAAAATATTCTTATATATTCAACAATTATATATTCAACTTCAATATTAAATGTAAAAAGAATTGATACTCTGACATTTTAAACAGTGTAGAAAAATCATAGAGAGATACAAATAAATTTTACAGGGTGTAGAAAAATATTAAAAGGGCACAAATAAATTTTAAAACAATTTGAGTAGTTTTATTTCTCATTCACTGGCGTATTTATTGCCCAAATTTAAAAAATTTAATATTAGAAGCACAAATATTTTTAAATATATTATAAAACTTCAACATTAAATGTAAAAAGAATTGATGCTCTGACATTTTAAACAGTGTAGAAAAATCATAGAGAGATACAAATAAATTTTACAGGGTGTAGAAAAATATTAAAAGGGCACAAATAAATTATAAAACAATTTGAGTAGTTTTATTTTTCATTCACTGACGTACTTATTGCCCAAATTTTAAAAATTTAATATTCAAAGCATAAATATTTTCATATATTATATAACTTCAAGATTAAATGTAAAAGGAATTGATACTCTGACATTTTACACAGTGTAGATAAATCATAGAGAGATACAAATAAATTTTACATGGTGTAGAAAAATCTTAGAAGGACAGAAATAAATTTTAAATTTATTGCCCGAATTTTTAAAAAATTATAATATTCGGAGAATAAATCTTCCATGAATATTTTGGCCTAAAAATGTTTATCATCCTTTGTGAATTATTGTAATAAAAAACATTGGCTCTAAGTTCGTTATGGTTTTGTACAGTTGCCATGACTTTTATGATCCACAGTCGTACCCAATGCAACCCTGCGCCATTATGTAGAAATTTTCGACATACATTACATACATTATCATGGGAACAAGCCAGAATGATTCATAAAGTGTTATGAAAACGCTCGCGGATACACGATCACACGTGAGATTAGATCCACACATACGAAATTAATGAGTTTGTTAAGCGGAAACTAGTGGAACACATAACCGAGTTCAGTTCTAATAATAGCTGAATATAAATTCTGCTCATTCCTGATTATTCTTATGGGAAAGTCATACTTATCTTAAAATTGGATTTTCTAAATTCTCGAATAATCATTTTCTAATAACATTCTCTCGCTAATTAGGTCTTATTATACTTTGCTAATCGCAATTTCTAAATTTTGCTTCTTCACGCGAATCATAAAAAAAGATTGATTTCGCGTAGCTAAATGAAAAATTGCGGCAAGACAAATTATTTAATCACGCTTTTATCGCAGACTAATTAAGAGATTAAATACATAAATCAAATATGAAGAGTCATGCGTTCGGACAGTTATCCCATTGTGTCAGTATAGCGCGTGAAATTCGTGTTTCACGTTCGGAATCGTGAATGAGCCGAAATAATTAGTTCGTAATTTTCCATGAAATTTCTAGAACGTATTTTCACGATTTTACTCGGATTTTATCACAGCGTATGGTTAATGAAATAAATTAACACATTCTTCTGCATTTTCCCAAAGAATTCTCGTATTCACCTGTGAGATGCCAGTGATCCTGGCAGTAAAACTAAACGATGTATTATGCCATACCCTGTATAGTTTTCACGGACGTAAAAATATCTATTGTCTATTGTTTAGCGTTATAATACATACCGGTAATCTAAATTGATATCTGCAAAGCATCTGCAGACTGTTACAAGAGCACTTCTATGAACGCAACAAGTCGAAAGAATTATTTAAGAAGTAGGTCATACGATATAAAAAGTCGAAAAGTGTTGATCAGTGATTGCACGAACCACCACGGTCGAAATAAAAATAAAATGACCGAGTAATTTTATGGGACGATACAGACGTTATCTGCGCTTTAACCTCCAGCGGCCGAATAGTCACAGTGACATAATGCGAGACTCATTTCACCCGAGTCAATTATTCCGTCAAGTACACATACATAGTGTTCATTAAAAATATTCATTTCTACAAAATGATAATTTTTATCCACATATTACGTAGGTATTTCTAAACTAATTCTGGAAGATGATATTTTTACTTATATAGAGTAATAATTTCAGTTAATTTAATTTTACTATTCGAAGTTGTTGAACTAAAACTATTGGTTATCTTCAACTATTATCTTCAACTGTTATATTCATATTAACTTTTAACTATTTTTATTCGACTGAAATACTACTAATAGCAAGAATCAAATATAATTCAAACTGAAGTAAAAATGTTGGCAACCTTTAATCGTTAATATCGCGTTTTATGATGAATATGTAATTGATAGATAATTATAAAATGAAATAGAAAGAGAACATGCTCAAGATGTACAGTTCATTAAATTTATTAAACTTTAAGATGCCGTTAAAAATTAAAAATACGAAGGTAATAAATTGATGAGGTTATTGAATATTAAAATGGCAAAGTAAAATATGAGACGAATTGGAAAGTAATATTATAATATTGTTTTGTTGATTAAATATCGGTCAAAAATAATTATTACAGAAATTAAATAGGGCCATCAGATTTCTGTTGCCACAGTTTTCTAAGTTTCTTAAGTACACCCGGTATACCGATGCTATAACAACAGAAGATTGTTCGGCGGCGTCTGGTATCGCTCTGCGTATTACCAAAATAAACGCCTGATTCATAAAAACGTCTTAATAGGCTTGATATACTCTTATGGCAACTGTGATTTCGGCATTCTGCATTCCCGATGAAGGAATATTTTCTCTACTGTATAGTATACTTATAATTAGGATCTTTATGCATTTATGGCTTCTAAAAATGTTCAAAAAATGCTGGAGTATTATATTTTGCAGAATTCAGTACGATTTTTATTTATTTTTAATCTATTGGGTTGGAAAGAAAGTTCGCAGCGTTTTCAAATTAAGAATCGAAAGATGAAATTAAGGTATTTATTCGTATGTTTATTCAATAACACGAGAAGTTATGTACCTCGAAAATGGCAGAAAGTAATAGAACAGAATGGAAAATATGTTATTGAATAAATCTATGAATAAATATCTGAATTTTAGCTTTCAATTTTAATTTACAAACGCTACGAACTTTCGTTCCAATCCAAAATAGGATTTTCTTTGGTCCCGCTTTCTCAAAATTTGTCTACAAAATTTGAAAATTGCATAAACATCCGCAGTTTACTTGTAATACTCGAGCATCGGGTTATGCGATTAAAAGTTTTTACGAAAATATTTTGCTCTGTAATTGAAAAAATTATCTTTCAAAAAATAACTAATACAGTATCGATATCAATCTAGTATCAATCTAGGCTGCAGATTGTTAGGTGTACGTATAAATTCTTATTTTCATGTATCATTTTATAAAAATATTTTCATGTTTTACGAATTTGTAGTTTGTAATCGTGGACTCTCTAATTAAAACTTTTTATGCGAAGTTGGCGAATAAATCTGTCATAAAAACTCTGATTGATATAAACAAATTGTTTATTCAATTTTAATAACAGGCAATTTTTAGCTGTATTCGTCATTAGAAACGTATAAAAATCTCTCTCGACACCAATAATATGTATATTTTGCAATTAAGCTAAAAGTTGCTATTTTTCTCGTAAATTGAACGTCAGCTTCGATGCAACTTAATTGACAAAACCCGAACGAAATCCCAACGGTGAGCAGGATCAATTAGTCTGAAATGTAATATCCATTGTAACGACACACAGATTGTTAAATGCGGATCCAATTGCAATTTGTATCGAATGTCATTATTATCTGCAATGTTGCTGCACCGGTATGTGATTAATCATCAAGATTAAAATCCTTTGATCGAACCGTTTCGAATTTCAAGCTCGAGTAGATCGGGGAAATGGACGACGGGGGATTGACAGAGTAACATTTTATCGCGGGGCAGCAGAATTTTTTCGTAGAAAAATCGCGAAACAGCTACTAACACCGATCGTCAGGGCCGATGAGCATTAGTTCAACGATCGTTCCGCGAGCAAGCCTCAATTTATGCGCGCACCACCTCCATAATTCATATAGCTTAGATACAGTAACAGCTTGAAGACGGGAAAACTTCGCGGCAGAAGGTTTTTCTTAAGATCGCGAACGGACTGGCCCGCTTTCGCCGGGAATGAATAAATCGTGTTAATTATGCTACGGCGAAACGGCGAAGGTCATTTTCTCGATGGTACTCCCTCGTACACAAACATTAAATCACTTACGAAAGACCGAGTAAACCTATACTGTAGTACTGCCTCGATATACAGGGTGACGATCTCTAATAACTCGTAAATTATTTGTTGTACAAACAAGTGTTAAAAAAAAATGTTAGGTAAATCTCTCTTACTCGAAGACTTCGACAAGTCGAAACCTCTATAACTCGAAGATTTTAATTCCTCCCTTGAGATTCGAGTTACAGTAAAATCGCGATTTCTGTCCCTGAGGGTCTCCACGATCAGTCTCCCTTGCCTACCCATTCCAGTGAGGGGCAACGCCGCAGGGGCCACGAAGCTCGAGCTGCCTCGGTCGCCGCTACTAATCCAATTACAAAACTTGCTTATTTTTCATTATATTTTTATGGGACGTTCACCAACTTATTTGCGGCATTTTTCTGATTAAAATGACACTAAACACGGTATAATTTCAATTGTATTTAGTGTTTTGACGATGAGTTAATTGACGACAAAAATGTCAGACGCAAGGAAGGACAGCGCGATCCGTGTTCACATGCTGTGCTTTTCTACGTTCGACATCCTTTGTAGTTTCGGCGCGGTCGTCGCAGTCATAAAAAATAGTGTCCCTACACGATCTCTCTCCCTGCTCGGAACCGGCGATGGAAACAAATCGCGACTTTACTGTATCAAGGTTCGACTGTATTAGGAAAATACTTGGACAACACGGTTGTGCAAATACATGCATGATGCAGCTTTGGCCAACATAAAAGATCTGCGAAGTTCATGTAACATCGATCGATCGTGACCTTTTATTTTTTCTAGAGCTAATAGATGACCCAACACTTTTGAAAGAAGGTGTAGGTAAGTGGCACACTGCAAATGTTCAGGGACTTCCTTCGCCATGCGACATTAAGTGACATTACAGCAGTTTATATTGTGTGCACATGAAAATAGTTTGCACGCGCAGTCACATAGTTCTGTGAGCGATCGCAGAACTTTGAGAAATATTCCTCCCGGCGTTGGATAACCAGCCTTCTGAATTATTAGTAGGATTAGCGAAACTTTCCTTCCACCGTCATTCCAAGAATCATTACTCACTAGGCGAAACCTTCCGTGTTAGGGGCTAAAATTCGTTGGCTCTGCGCATACTGACAAATTATGAGTCACTGACTGTTAGGGCTACTGTTATCCTCCCCATCAAAATCCTGGATATACAGTAACGTTCAAAAGTTTGTCATTGGTCAGACTATCACATAAGAAACTCACTATAGCTTTTTTAATACAAATAATTAGACTGCGGATTTTATGCATTTATATTAAAATAATAAATATGAGTAGATGGAACATAAAATACGAGAAAGATAGAAGGTACTTAAGAGTGTCGATATACATATTATCATCAGCTTATTCAAATTATTAAAGAAAGAAACAAATTTTTATTTCATTCCAGTACCTTTTAATTAATACAGACAATTTTTATTTTACATAAAGATCCGCAATCTACAGATAATACATGATAAAATCATTCTACAGATTTTTTTATTAAAAGCTGATATTCTGTATGCATTTTTAGCATCGTTTATAATTATGTGAATGAGTATGAACGTACAAAAAGAAAATACAGAATTAACCACAATGTAGTGGTACTGGAAAAATCATGCTGTAAATAGTAATGGTGCTTATTTCAATCTTCAAAATGTACAGGGTGTTCCATGTAAGATAGTGTTCCATGTAAGGTAGACTACCTATTTTTGTTCTCTAATTGTGACGACACAAACAATTGTAAGACTATAATAGTCTGAGTCATTATTATTCTTGAAGCAGTTAGAAAATTGAAGACGCATTTGGAAATGAAATTGTAAAATGATACAATAGGTATACATAACAAATTTTCAAGATAAAATTGTGAATGAAGCATGAGCATGATTCATGCCTGAAAATATACAGGGTGTCTCAGCTGAAGGAGGACAACTAAATAACTCCTTTATTTTTAATGGCACAAAAAGAATAGTTATGGCACAATTTAAATGGTATAGAAGGAGGAGAATATCATAGAAGAACAATATATAATAGAAGAACAAAAAAAGTTTTCCCGATGAAAAAATAACGATGACTTTGAAAAAACTATGAGAAAATAACCGGACAAAAGAAATTGTTCTTCTATGATATTCCTCTTTCGATACCACTTAAATTGTGCCATAAATATTCTTTTTGTGCCATTAAAAATAAAGGAGATATTTAGGTGGCCTCCTTCAGTTGAGACACCCTGTACATTGGCAGTTCAAATTGCGAAGACGTCGAATTGTATTGAACATCGCCAGAAACTATGGCAATTGGCACGTGGATTAGACGACTCCTAAAGGAATAGGGCTTGGCAGACTCGCGTCAAAATCCTCCACCCTACACGGAATCATCCCCCAGCGAGACCCGTTTCGTGACCGATCCGAAATCGTATTTCGCCTTCCTTCCGCGTAGAACAAATTGAGAGTGATGTGATCCGAATGTAAGGGAGCTGGCTATCGATCGGTCGAATGTCCATCCGGTTCGATAGGATGCGTGCTAGAACCGCCTGTCGTCACACCCGTTTTGCCAGGGGGCCAATCGATAATACTTTGTTCACAACTATCCACGAATTTCCATGGACACGGCATACGCATCGTGTACACTGCGCGTAGAAAGTTGCGAGTGCACGAGCTATTCTAGCGTAACGAAAAATCAACCTTTTTGCACCCTAACAGCATTCGATACAATAATGAAGTTAGTGTGACGCGTCGAAAAATTTTAAAATTTTAAAAGCTACTCCAAACTGATTTTATGTACTTTTCGTACTTCCAACCATACTTTACAAATTTGCCAATGTGAAAATACACGTCAACATTAATCCTTTCACTACAATGAACGAGATTATCTCGTTTCCATGCTGTCGTACATACAATGCTATCGACGAGATATTTTTCTCGTGTATCTTTATTATTGATATGAAGTGATTTATTTGAAAATTTGTCACAAATAATCGATTTTTAAGACATGTCATCGTTGGTGGAAGGTGCTTAAAGATGATAAATATTTAGTACTTCATATTTTACACAATTAGAATTTTTATTGCTTCTTTTGTATGGAATGCACAGGGATAATTGTAGACGATGTAGAAAATCTAATATGCAATTATACAATCCACAGAAGAAATCTCATCCAACAGTAGAATGTGTAGTTCGCAAAAAAAAAATGGCCGACGGAAGGAAACCAGATATTTCAAGCATTCCATACAAAATGAACACTAGAAACTTTAATTGTATCAAATGTGGAGTATTTAATATTTACGATCTTTTCACTACTTTCCACCAACGATGACATGTCTTCAAAATCGATTACTTGTGTCCAACTTACAAAGAAAACACTTCATATCAGTAATAAAGATACACGAGATGTCTCGTCTATGGCATCGTTCCTTCGACATCGAGGAAACGAGATTAATCAAATAAACGGTTAATCAAATAAATTCATCATCATCAGGATTTTCAATTTAAAAATCATGTATTTGGGTACTTTGATACAGGTTTGATTTCTGTCAGAATTTTTACTCACACCATTAAAGAAATTATGCCTTCCAGTTTACCCCATAACTAGCCTCCGGATCAAGATATTAAATTTTGCACATTATTTTTAATGTTCTACCTAATACATTTATTGTTATATTTATTCTATGTATCAATAATAAAATACGTGGCTTAGCGCACCAAGTTTTTCCTTTACGATCTCACAAGAACCAGATTAATGAGTTGCTCTTATTCAAGCCATGTTTCAATGCTTCGTGTAATGGCTGAAGGTGATAGATGGGAATAATGATCCTTTCACTTATAAATTCATAGAAATGAAAAGTCACTCGTTTGTAAAATTCAATGCGTGACTAACACTTTCCGGAGCACGCGCTGAGACTTTCATAAATCGGCGCGAAAACACAGTTTAACGAAAAACATGAAATTTTCATGGCAACGCGGTCTGTGTGCACCTGCACATTGTGCGGAGGAACGCCATTATGCATTTCGGATGACACGTTTCGCCATCGTTTGGCTTGGTTTTCGTGGCCCCGAGGACTTTCCAAGTAATATTTTACCGGGTAGCTCTATACAAAAGTTGGGCAGAATAGAGGGAACTACATATGTGGCATTAACACAGCCGTTTATT
The DNA here is from genome assembly GCA_933228785.1 of Lasioglossum pauxillum. Taxonomy (NCBI): domain Eukaryota; kingdom Metazoa; phylum Arthropoda; class Insecta; order Hymenoptera; family Halictidae; genus Lasioglossum; species Lasioglossum pauxillum. The sequence goes on from OW121704.1 coordinate 7,981,910, forward strand.
GTTCAGCCGTTGTCGCAGTATCGTGGCACAGGTAACCCAATATTTCCGTGTAATTTAACCTATCCTCGTCTGTAAAGTGCGTTGCTCGAGGAAGGGGGCAATATTTCACCGTCAGGTTAGAACTTCCTTTCTGTCGTTGAAACTTTTACCCGTTCTAGTCGGGAATTTATTGCAAAAACTTAGCACAACTCATTTTTATAACGTCCTCTCACTGGTTCACTATCAGTAAAGAGTACAAGATGCTCGAATAGTTCATACTCGAATAAACAAAAGACTTAAGGTAAGGTGGGGTAAGTTCGTAAGCGGGGCAAGTGCACATACTGATTATTTTTATTATAATATGAGCTAAATTTCTCTAGCTTGTATTTATTAATGTACTATTATTTAATATGAACTATTCGACATAGATGTCGCCCAAGAATAAATGTGTTTTCCTCGCTTAAATCAACCAGTGCTAAACAGTCCCCTTTCATATTTCAGCAAAAGGTACTTGTTTGTTTAAAAATGGATAACTATAAACCTAACAATATAATTTAATGCAATACAAAGCTTGTTAATAATTCTGTTCTTGCCCCGTTGCCCATTAAAACAAGGTTTGAAAGCATTTTTAACTCTAAGTTACGCTCTTGCCTCATTTTCGAGGGAAAGTGCAGAGTAGTTGACATTTTGTACAGTATTCTATCAAATTGAAAATTTTCGAGAAAAATTAGAATCCTACGTAATATTAATTCACCAGTAGTAACTATGCGAAGCGTTTGATACCGACAGCGTTAAGTGTTTACATACCAGACTGAAAATACATAAGTTTAAAATCCAACGTGCCCCACGTTTTTCGTTTTAAATCTTACAAGTATTTTCATAGCTATTAAAAATTCACAATCACAAACAGGAGTATCTGTACGGGGTTAGGAAAAATTATTTTATACTCTCCAGTCAGTTTTAAAAACGTGGTATATTAAACATTTTTTTTATTTAAATAATTATTTTCTGCTTATTAGTCCTGCGTGTGTGAAATTTTTCCATCGATTTTAAAAATTTGGATGAGATTATAACAGAGACATGTAGCCAATTTCAGGTTTATTTCAGTTTGGCATATCGAAAACAAACGCGAGCGGTTGCGAGAACGAATAGCGGGCGTTCAGACCGTTTACCTCAACGTACGAAAATTCAAACGAACTAAATAGATCTAGAACGTTCGATCGAGGAACCGATAAAATATTGCATTGTCATCCAGTTCTGAGCTATGTTTAAAGTTTCAAGTCTCTAGCTTATCGGGAAGTTAGTTTTAAATCGATTGCAATATTTGTACCGACCAGACAAACAAATAAACAAACAAACAGACAGACAAGAAAGCGAGATAATAAAAACGTGGTTAAATAGGACTTTTGAGGGAGATAGCACCCTAGATGGATCTTTTATCTAGCGTTTTTGACTACTGAAAACCCCGTGTTTGTATTATGGAGAAATGAGGAGGCGAATCCCGCACCCTTGCAGTCTTGGAAAAAGCAGTCTACCCCCATAAGGACTTTAATAATACAGTCGAACCTCGATAACTAGAATCTCCAGGGAAGAACTAAAATCTTATACGAAGGCCGATATACAGATTTGATAAACGATCGTTCCGCTGTAAGGCTTCAGCAATTCAACGATCTTCTCATGCGCATCAATGCTTCATCCGCAATCGATATATCTCGGGACAAGGTGCGTTTCGAGTCGCAGGTTATGGGAATTGCACTCGCGAATTGATTCTGATTACACGTTACGACCCGTTTGATCATGTATGTTCCGAGGGGATGTTAGTAGCAGATGGATGTTGGATAATTCGTAAATATTATTCGAGTCACGACTCGCGTTTAAGCGAGAACCGTTTGCCAAGAGTGATCATTTTAGTATCGAGTTGTGCCAGGATTGGTCGAGTAACTTAGCATTTGCCTTGGAAAAATTGCGAATTAGGGGGTCATTACACTTTCTCGGGTCGGAAAAATCGACTTTCTTGAAAGTACCATATTCGAATAATATTCTCTGAAAATTTCAGTTCGCACGAAAATTTCGTTTTTGTAATCGGCGTGCGTGATAACTTAAAAACCATTTAACCGATCGGTCTGAAATTTTAATATGTTCTTCTACACAACAATAGCCCCCGTATAGACTAGAATAAATAAGATTGGTTAATTTTTCCCTCAAGTTTTAACGTTTCTTTTACGAAGAAAATGCTATTTTTGAGACCACCAACTTTGGAGACCATTGTATGAAAATAAAAATTATTTAGTAACTGAACTTTTTTGTTAATTTATTCATTAAAATCACAAAGCTTCTGAAAAATAGGGATGTCATTAATATTTGCTGTACGAGAGAATATTAATAAAAAACAGAAACTTAATGAACTCAAAATGAATAAATTCTATGATTACTACACTGTGGATCTTTATGTAAAATTCGAATTTTCTGCGTAAATTATTATTTTTTCAGAACATGATCAATTAAATTAAACGACCACATTATAAGTTGTTACTGCAACACCTTCGTTTTTCTGAAATATTGAGTGGGTGTGTAGGCTTCCGTGCCCGACTGTAAGCAACTCTAAACAACAGTATCGTGTGACAGCAATAACTTAATGATTCGTCAGCGTTTTTCATTCGGACAAAAGCCGGGTCGCGTGTTCTAAGCGTGTAACACGCATACTTCTCTTACTCCCTTTTTGTATGTAATACCATTAAGAGCCGGCGGAGTGCGCAACACACGAGCACGGGTTATAAATAACTTTGAGAGCGAGTCGGTGAAAAAGAGCGAGGCAAATCCCTGTAGGAATAATCCCGAAAGGAAGAAAAGAGGGTTGGGCCGGCGCGACGGTGGAAAAGCAGACCGAAGGAGAATTAATACGGGTGGGGGGAGGGCGGTGGATTGTGGATGGTGGCTGGTTTTCGTCGCAATAAAGTCACTGGGCGCAAACGAAGGGCCGAAATCGGGTAGCCCGAGACGATCTTTTCGAGCAGGGTGAAATAGGAAAAAATTCGATGGGGAAAGGAAGAGAGGGTGGGCTTGGAAACTTACGCAAACGTGGCGCACAGGTCATTGCACTTGCATTCAGAGACACGCATTCAACCGCGTGTACTTTTCTGACTATGTGCCGCTGCTCAAAGTGACGTGCAGTGCCGTGCGAACGTGGCCCGTCACTATACATCCCCGTAACAACCACCAAACGCACAGTATTATTCTACACTTTCCACAATAGTTTCGTACAGCCGGTGACGAACACGTACACTACCGCTCAAAACTATGTGGACACTTGTGAAATTTGTAATAGCAACGCTATCTTTATTGCTAAAAGATCTTTATTGCTTTTTTCTGGAATATCTAACGTTTCAAGTTAAAAACTACCTACAGTGTGTGCACAGATATGCTAAAAATTTCTTTTCATTAGATTTTTATTCTATTAGTATTTTATTATTAGTATTTGTATAGAAAAATTCTCTGAATTTGCTCTACATCCCAGAAATAAAAAATAAGGTGAAACTTGAAATCCTTTGAAGCACCGAGACCATTCCACTGTATTTCGTATTTGTGGATAGAAATTATATTATTGCATTTTCATTGTATTCATATACAAAAATTTGTACATAAAAATAAATTCTATAATAATAATTATAAGTGACAAAATTGTTCTACATATTTTTCCTACTAACTTAAAGTACACAACTGTACTTTTGAGCGGTAGTGTATGCAGTATACAATCAGTATCAATCATATTCTTACTTACATTTTCTAATAAATGGTGATTTGTTCTTTCGTTAATGTTCGTTGAATTCATTTCGATTTACAGGAACTAGAATTATTTATGTGACAATAATAAGTAAACAGCGGATTTGATGCATTTATGGCAGAGATTAGTAGATGTATGTAATTTAAAACAGTAAAAATATTAGAAAAATTTAAAGCTACTGTTATATTATTTTGAACCTATTAAATATATTAAGAAGGGAAATAAACTTCTATTTCCCTCCAATTTGTTGTGGTTCGCCTGAAAAATTTTTATTTTATATACAGATCCGCTGTCTAATAATAAGTGAGTTACGATTGATATTCACTTCTCAAGTCTATTTTCAAATGAAGACACTTGTGCTAACGTAACCGTAGACTTTTAGTAATTGAATAGGTATCTGGAAGAAGGGCCGATGTCAGGCTTTTAAGATTTTGTAGGAGCGCTATTTTGAACTCAAACGTGAATGGCAATAAGAAATTCCATTGGAAAAGTTACTGAAAACTCAAAGACTGTTTTATTAAATGTACCTATAAAATTGAAAGAACTTGACATAGATCCTTCTTCCAGGTACCCACTCAATTATGAAGAGACAATTGTTACCAATGATGCAGTCTTCTGTATGGTATACACGAGTACTTATTATTATTATTATTATTATGTAAAAAATGTGAAATTGAGAAAATTTCTATGGTGTCAGTTTGTTTATTGGTTAATCCAGCCTCTATCTGATTTTCAAGCTATCTTGAAACGACCAACTGGACCGACCGACCTTGAACAATTTTTTTCCACTAGTTGAATAAAGTCCGCTTGAATATTATCATTGAATGTTACAGCGTTTTGTGAATTGATCTCGACTAAAAGAGTCTCTTTGAATTACAGACGGACTGGAACGTGCCCATCACATCCTGCTGCAGTGGGCGAAGTACGCAGGTTCGAAGGACAACATCACCTTGGTTGTGGTCTTGTTATCCACAGCCAGCGAGATCGCAGCCAGATCGCGAAAGGCCCGTTTGTACAATCAGTTCTACAGTGTGCGAGTGCATGATATACTGGAGAAAATGAACTCGAAGGATAAACCGCTGTTCCTGGACATCGACGACGCTCACAACGCGATCAACTCGAATAACCTGAAGCAGACGATGCTGTCGCAGGAGCCGCGGGATCACGGAGACGACGGTATTCTAGCAGCCAGCAACGGGAAACACGAAAACGGCGACGCGGACTATGATTACTCGGATTTGGGGCCAGAGACCGATGTCGACGCGATCGACGAAGTGCCAACGATGCCCGTGAAGAACCTCTCCTACGAATTTTACAAAGATGACGATTCGAATCCCGACGAAGACCACCGCGACAAAGACTCTAACGTTCTCGATAACATGGGTATCAACGCGCCCGAGATCAACCCGAAGTACCAGCCAGACGCCGAGAACAATGTACACGAGAATCAGGATGAGGATGAGGATGAAGACGACGAGGACGACGACAAAGTCCTCGACGACTTTGCGGCACCGCAAATAGTCCAGAAAGTAACACCGGAATTGATACACGAGGACAATTTTGCGATGATTCACGACGTGGTTCGCGAACAGATCGAGGAGAGCGTCGACGACGAAGAGATGCCGATGAAAAACGATGAGGATAGAGCCGATGACGCGCAAGATAACGTCGACAAAACGGGCCCCGTTGACTATGATGATTCTCCACCCTCGCCGCAGGCTGACAGTAAGTGTGAACCAAAAATTAAGCCGCGATTCTACAAATCCATACCCGGATGGATCTTCAGGTGCGCGATCTTCCTGGGGAAGATTGTTCTTTGGAGTTTTCTCTCGGTACACGATTTTTCGAGGTTTTGAGCTGGAGGTTGAAGAGGAGAGGTCGAACTTTGGAACTATTGCTTTGGAATAATCCAGAAAACTTTCAGCTACGATAACTTCCTAACGAATAAGCTTAGGGTGTAAGTAATGTTGATACTTTTATGTAGAGCACAAACTACAGCTTCAATCGGTGCAGTCAAAAACATAGGTATCCATTTTGAAAAAAGAGGCTGTTGCAATTCTGATACACCGATGCAAAAATATTAACTATCAATGGGCATTCGACTTTCGCTTTCTTAAGCGTTAGATAAATTCAATTATTTAGAGTTTCTCCTAATAGTTGGTACAATCGAGAAGGCGAATCTGATAGAGAGTTATGTCTGAACAAGCTGAGATTTTGCCCTGTGTGGCACTGACCTGATTTCATGAGAGCAACGAAACCACGCTTACAGAGAACACTATGAAAGGTAGTAAGATAGATAGTTTTTATGATATTTGGCTTAAGCCTTGCCGTCAGAGGCAATTTAAGACGTTCACAGAGCACAGAACATTCGTCTGTACTATCGATATGGTGTATTCAATTCTACGTCTATTATTATCAGAGTTGTGTTGAATTACAATTGAATTACTTTACGAATTATAAGTACATTGTATTCAATTATTTCGTGATTCGAAATTCAGTCGCTTCATTCAATTATATTATGATGTAATTTGTAATTCTGGCCTCTTATTCTATTAAATTACAAAGTACAGTACAATTATGAATTATATGTATATAAGAAAAATAAGAGATGGAAAAAGAAAAAGATTAGTATCAGTGATGAACATGGTATTATTCATAAATTCATATTGTGTGATCAGAAATAAAATTGTTTATTACGTTTCAGAAAAGAAATATAAATTGTAGAAAGACACAAAACAAAATTACTACAAAAAAGAAAGTAACGCTATTCAATATGAAAGACCTAAAAAAGAACATTTTTCATGTGGCACTCATCACTTATGTGGTCATATTCACTGATGGCAATTGTCAGCAAGTTTTAATTGAATTTTAATGAACACTCTTTGTTCAAACATCTTGTCACTAAGATTGCTCCATTTTCGAAGATTGGTCATCGTCGTATAAGAAAACATTCTCACATAAACATAAAATTGAAAGATATTTTTCGCATTAAGCGAGTAATGTACACATTGAGTAATTTACATTATATTGTATTTCAATTACACTTATAAAAATGAAGTAATAGGTTCGAATAATGTAATATAATTACAATGTAATGCAAATAATTTGTAATATATAAAATACAATGTAATTCAATTACAATGTACTTAAATTAGCACAACTCTGATTTTATTATTACTACGTAAAGTGATATTTTTCTAAAGTTTATACATGCATATTATCTTTCTTACTTGAATACTATTTTTACAACAATTTTACCACTTGATTACAGTCTATTACAACAAATAGAAAGATGTGTATAATATAGTCGAAATAGAAGTAAAAAGTAGAGAGTGTGGATAGTAAGACTTCCTAACAGGTCTTCCCTTAAACTTACAATAGATATAATTTTCAATTGTATAATTAGCAGTCTGATTAACATATATAATTATTATATATTTCGTCTTTAATAGCGGCTTGATGATATATGTTTGAATTTCGCGCCTAACCTCTTAGTGTCTACATTGGAAAGCCTTGAAGCTATGTTCACGGAATACTATTTCCGTGCGCATGCGCACTAGACATTTCTTCTTCAAAGATGCCGGTGTTTCGCTTTTCTGCAAGTCTTTCGTGTCATTAGCCTGATGGAATAGTTCTCGTTTGTTTATACACTAATACGTTTGTTTATCGGTGATCCAATCAATTTCTTAGTAACACATAAAAGTGAACATTCGTTTATACACCTCGTGTTACCCAGACAGATCGGAATCAAGAAACAAATTAATACAATGCAAACATAACCGTTCTAGAACGTGCTACTATTGCAGAACTGATATACATACATAAAACAGTCAGTTGATTAATAGACGCGCATTTTGAATAAGATCCTTATTCCTGTTCTAAAGTGTAACGGCTGGATATAACTGTACAGTCAGACATAAAAGTATGGACCTGTTTGTATAGACCTGTCGAATATCGACAAAGGATAAAGGCTTTAAATACATTAATTAATTTATTCGTTCATAATAAATAGCTTACAAAGCCATAATGTTGTTTATACGTATATTCTATTTAAAAAGTAATATAAACTTATTCAAATAGATAGTACTCTAACTGACGACTTGAGAGAGATAACATATATTACCATACATAACCTAAATCGTCCTTTATTTTCTATACGAAATCATCGAAAAATAGTCCGTTCCATTTTAGATAAAAGAGATTTGTTCGAGAAAACTGAATATATTTAATGAACCTGATAATTAGACTCCGGATTTTATGCATTTGTAACAAAAATGAGCAAGTGAAAACAGTGAAAATATTAAAATACTTTAAAAGTATTAATATATTATTTCCGCCACATTCAAATTATTAATGAAGAATATGTGTGTAAATTTAGTTTTTGCTCCTGTGTCTTGTAATTGATGCACATTTTATTTTGCATAAATAAATTCGGAGACTACTGATAATAATTAAACTTTCCTGCACTACCTATGTAGTGTAAAACTTGTGAATGCTTTCCTAGAAAGTTACGACACACATAAGAAATGTGAAGGCCGAAAATGACGGTTTTTTAGAGGCCATTTTTTCCTCCTTTTTTCATTTACCTCATCCCGAAGAATACTCTCCTTCTCGATTGTACATTCCAGGTAGAAATGCGAATGCTTTGGCCACTATAATCTGCCTTGAATTGGCAATGTAGTATTAGCATAATAGGACTGATTTGAAACTATAACTTGCTAAATCCTTTTATACATACAGTGAGATAGAAAATTATACGGACATTAACGTGCTTAGTGTTTTTATATGAATTTATATCAAGGAAGATTAACAGATCTCGTTCCTCGATTTATACATTGGACGTATAATTAAATTTATTTATTTTTTAAGTTGCATCGAAAAATCGTTACCGAGTGTAATTATCGATTTCGGCATCACGATAAAGTGAAATACCGAGGAACCTGTGCTCGCATCGAAAATCGAAAAGAGGACGAAACAAGAATCCACGAATTAAAACCGTATCTTGTATCTGAAATTTCGCGGGCAAGGCAGCCAGTCAATTTTCTGATAACACCATAAAGTCCCGTGGTATTACCGTGCTTGTTCACGCCAAGAGGTCGGATCCCGGTGATTCGAAGGAACCGGTTGGAAAGAGAATCGATACGGTCGAATATTTTCGACCAGTGTTGCACGGTACTACACCGTGCTGCATCGTGGTTGTGGACAAGTCGAAACTGTGCAGGAGAATCTTTATTTCGATTGCAAAAATCGTCAAACATGAACGTAATTCCAGCTTTAGACTCTTAGTAACTGTACACTGGACAGTTATTAGTAGACTGTGGATCTTTATGCAATATAAAAATTGTCTGCATCGATTGTAAGAAACAGTAACTAAATCGAATGTTATTTCTTCCCTTAATGATTTTAATAGTGGAGAGATCATATATTGACGTTTCAATTTTTTAAATTTGTCGACAATTTCGAATTTCATCTACTTAATTTTGCTGTAAATGCATAAAGATCCGCAGTCTAGTTATTAGATTTGCAATGGAGTTTTTATTTTGGTATAAATGATAGCAGAGAATAGATTAGAAAGTTTGATTATAGTGAGAGGGCTCGGGTTACACCTTGATTTAACAATAGCGATGACTTGTTTTCAGTATAACGATCTAATAAATTAATATAAGAACCTTGATAGTTACAAGTTACAGAATATCAACAAAATATACTTTCTATTAAAATTTAAAATTCTCTGAAGGCTATTAGTAGATTGTGGCTTTTATAAATGGTGCAATTTCAAAGGGTACAGAGATTGAAAGAAATTAATTATATTTTTAGCTTTGTGAAGTTATTGGAGAAAAAATGTTTACAATTGATGTAGCCAATTTTTGTCTTGCATAAAAATCAGCAATTTAGTTATTCGTAGACTCTCGGTCTGTCAAGAGAAGCCAGGTAGAAATTCTTTTTTTCTTTTAATGACTTGAATCATCTGAGACTTATACATTAATATTCTTAAATATTTTTAATCCGTTTATTGCTTTAAATTGTACCTGTTTATTTTTATTCATTAGCAACGTTGAACGATCATACTCCATTATATGGGTGATTAATTTTAATTCTTGGATGACATCGAGTAGATAAGATTCCAAATTTTCTACTTCTGAGAAGTCCGCAGAAAAATGTCTATCGAGTCGATGTTTCTTCGAAATTCGCTTCGAGCTTCGTCGACAATGTAGTTGTGGGCTCTCCTGAAACAGCTTGCACGGCGTGACTTTTTCGAATTTTCACATTCTTCTCCTGTTCCCCACACACGTGGAGTACCGGAAATAGCTTCTACCCTCCTGTAGTACCGACTGTCTCGACGCGTTTAGCCACCGCGAACCTCTTATCCTTCTACTCCAAACTTATGCGTGCAGAACGTCTGTGCAGCGACGAAATTACATTCTACGTAAAATTAATAGCGTTGGACCCCGGAGACGTTTTGAAACAAACAATTCCCGGCGTACACGCAGCATGGCAACTAAAATCCACTTTGTTCAACCTTCTTTTTATTCTTTTTTTATAAATTCAATAAAAATTATGATTTTTATTAACAGGACATTCTGAAAATCATTATAGCAGAGTTAAGAACGTGTTGACCTGTGGAAGAATTTTAATAATATACTAGTAAACAATGTAACTATAATTTTCTCAACAAGAGAACGTACCCAGAACTACATTACAAATATTCGTTTCCAGTTTTTCTTAATAGAGCTAGTGTAGTTTAAAGGAGAATAATAGTAAACATAGCAAACACAAGGAGAAATGACATTTGGGAAAGAACGAAATAACGTGTACACAAATCGTAAATAGCTTACTCTAAGAACGGATTCCATTCAATGAGTTGTTGCTGTGCATTACAAATCATCGTGAACGCGTGTCATTAAGAAAGTTGTTAGCACATCGCTCGAGTATGATTCCCCTGAAACGATCTCCATTAGCAGCGAATTTCGTCTCGTTTTCTCGACTCCAGATGAATCCAACACCGGCGCGACGCGACATGACGAATCCTTTAAATGCCCTCTCCGGGTGGTCCATCGAAACATTTCACTTGGAAGCACAAGTAGAAATCGGGATTAAATCCAAGACGACCTTGAAATATGTTCTCGCAGAAGATTGAAGGTATTTTTGGGCTGTGGATGATCAGTTCCAGCAGCGTGGTCGGAACAGTCTGCGAAAAAATAGCGACTCCTTGGGAAGGCGATTGTTGCTGTACCCTATCTTCGTGGCAGGTGCAGAGCAAGCGTGTTAGGTCTCTTATGTCAAGTTCGAGTGGACGCATTCACGTCGATATAAAAGCAGTCGTCCTGTACTTGCTATCTTCATAAATATGAATGTCAAACGTGGGACGTCCGAACTCTTATGCATTCTTTATATCGTTCTGAAACCCGGCCCACTTTCCGCTGCACTTCGGCTTTCACCACCTCGTGCCAGTCACTGCACTTCCTGCACTGATTGTCATCCGCCTCGCAAATCTGCCAGCCTTCTTCCTAGACCGCACTCTTTCTTGTCCCTTCACATGCCTATTTTGCATCGAACTTCTGCAGCCGATTTATTGGGATTGCTCTTCCCTATTCCACTCCGCTAGGCTCCACGGTTCGCCTAAGAGAATATGCTGCGAGTACATACTTACCTTGTAAGAATGACTCATTCAGATCGGATCACGGTCTTTCGGCGTGTTTGAACTGGAACGTAGGCCGCTTAGGAAAGTAAAGTGCCGAATATGTGCATCGTAATGTTAGTTCGTTAGCTTTGAAAAGATAAGTAATTTGTCCGTGTACACTGACGCTCAAAAGTATGTACATATGTGGACGCTGTCTTAATTACGATCATCTAAAAATCGTTACGAAGTCATTAATACCAGACCTATGAAGTATTAGAAGTGTGGAAACTTCAGGCAAGAGAGATAATATATTTTTTATATTTTGTATTTATAATGGTTCCAGCAATCCTCGCGTATCCAGCCCCCTCTAACATTACTATAGTCAAGTAGTATTGTTTTCGCTAAGATTAACCAATTTCACCCCGAGAAATTTCACAGATTAATGGTATTTGTCTTTTACACTATTTATGCTTTGCTAACATTACGTTATGATCGTGCAATCAGCTATTATTACTATTTATACTAGATTACGGTTATAATGATTCATTTTATTTTGTATTTACTATAACCACTAATGAATCGAGGGGAGAATTTAGAAAGAGGACAATAAAAATGAACTATGCAATAACTATTACATAAAAATTACGATAATTTATACTATTACCTAATTAATATAGTAGTAATAATTAATTAAATTAACAGTTAACTATCGTACTCTCGATATTCTGATTTCTTATATTTCATAAAATATTTTCAATATGGCGGAGGATGATAATTTATTTCCCTGAGGTGGAGGTTATAAAATTCGATTAAATGCTTATTCAACTACGAATTGCATTAATTATCAACCTATGAGTCATTATTTCCGGTTACGTTCTTGTATACACATAAAAATGGATGATTCTTGAGTATACTGCACTATGTGCAAATCTTGATCTTCAAGTTCGTTGTATTTTACATATTACTCATTTCTATTTATATTAACGCATGGGTTACATAGTTGCTCGGAACTGTATGTGTGCACACTTATTGAGTCCAATTAGTAATTCATTTGCAATGTAATTATACCTAGCAGTCTCAATTTGATTAGAAAAATGTATGTATACTTGTGTATGTGTTATCCAGTGAGATATAAAATCTTAGAAAAATACAATTTTTTCTAATAATTCAAAACAATATTACGTCAACTTCGCAAAAATTATAATTCAAAAATAAGTGTACAAAATCTGTTTTTACATAACCAAATAATTGTTCTTTTTTCTTCCTTATAAAGTGTCTCGAGACAATAGTATTAAACTTCTGACTAAAGTCACTTGTGTATAAGTATCGGTAACCTCGGCCACTTTATGGATATGTCTTGACCTACTGTATTATCAGATTTCTCTTTTCATTACCTTTTGTTATATAGTTTTACGAATCTTGATGCCTTTACTTGGAAATCTTTCGTTACGTACCTGTTCAGAGTTTTTCTCGCCCGTTGACAAACTATGGCTTACTTTTCCATGCAATTCATATTCTACAGAGTTAATTAAAAACTTTTAAAAACATTATAGGGATTGCAGATTTCTCTGGGGATATCTGAATCTTCTATAGTTATCCTATGAGAAACTTTTAGTATGCATTTCTCAGTTTTCTGATGCAAGATAAAAATTTTCTACATGTTACAAGATTTACTTGAAATGTGACCCTAGGAATATGTATTTAGTTATTCTATTATATGTTATTACCATCTTGTTGGTATTGTACTCTTTGGTGTACAATGAATTTGTACTATAAGCATGATGTACACATTTTGTTCTCCAGCTAAATCAATTATTCATGCTGGTAGTCATCGTGGTGACTTTGTATTACTTATTATTATAATTTCTTTGAATTTTTTGCGTAGCATTGTCTTATCCTTTACAAGCCATGCTGTCAGTATTAAAGGTTTGATGTTGAACTTGCAAGAAATGATCCAAGTATTAACCACACGGATGAGTTGCGTATCGATGTGCAAATCTATGCGACTTGTATGCGTTTCATACAATTTCTCAGTCATGATTATTGTAGCATTATTTTTATTTCCCATTCTAAATTTTTGATTGTTGACATTACAGTGTATGAAAAGTCAATTACAATTTCTTCTGTTATATAGCCTGATTAAAATAATTTACTACTATCGGTAGTAAGTATGATCTTCTAATTTTTTAGTGCTTTTACTCTGATAGTATATTATGTGTAGGCATTGAATTTTATGCATTTGTGACAAAAATGAGTAGGTGAAATTTAAACTATTAAAAACATTAGACGAATTTACAAATACTTTTATATCATTTTCAACCGATTGAACGTATTAAGAGAAAAAATTAATTTCTATGTCACTCCGGTTTGTTGTAATTCAGCTGGAAAATTTTTATTTTGCATAAAGATCCGCTGTCTAATTATGTGCAACTGTCATGGAAGATTTTTTTAATTGTGTCATAACTCTCACCATTTATTTTAAGGTAATGTTATGGCTATTTAGTAAGTATACGTTGCATATGCATGTGACGTATCACTGAAGCTGTTTCAATAGTAACATTCTTATTTAATTTATTTACAAGTATGGTTTTATATTACTTCTACTTCTCTAAACTGTTTTGTACCCTTTTTGAAATGTTTCTTCAAGTCAAAGAATGCTAGAGAATTTGTTTATGATAATTACTTTGAAATTCACTTATCTAGTGTTTCTTCATATTCAATCTTAGATATTTTCAATTATACTCTTTTAGAAAAGGTTCTGTTTAATTGAAGAAATTAGAAAGAAGTACTAAAAACTAAAAAGAATTAATTCATAACAATATTATGTATTACTGTTCAGATTCTTGTGTTTATAACTATTTAGATGTTTCTAATAATTAGACTGTAGACTGTTTCTTACAAGTTTCAAGTGTTAAGAAACTTTTACATAATCATTTACCTTCCCCACGTGGCATTTTATTTATTAAAAATCGTATAATCTTTCTTAAAACATACATACATTCAAATAATTGCAAATAAAATGCAGGTTGTGCTGCCACAATATCTTCTTCAGGTATATATTTCTTAACCATTGAATTTTATATATTTCTAGTGTGCATGTACAGTTTGTACGATGTATACGTAATAATATCCGAAACGAATTTCTAATAAACGATTGTAAAAAATTGTTTAAAAGACGAATAATAGTTGCTGGTGTCCGCGCACATGTCTAAATTTGCCGCCAGTGGGAAGAAGTATCTCGAAGGGTCGTGAGTGCGCACGATTGGCGAACGCAGTTGCGTCGCGTGCCGATTGGCGTTCGGCGGGCGTCGGCCAATCGCGCGACGTGCCGCGTGGGTCGTCTGGAAGGGGGTTCCGGCAGTTGGACTCGAGCCCCGAACGATTGCGAATGTGCGTCTTCTTCGATCTTCCTTGAAGTGTTTTCGTGGTGCGTTGTACACATTCGCATTTGTACATTGTGCATTCCCAGAACAAGTTTGAGAGTAGCTCGATTCGGGGCGTGTGTCGCTAGGGAATACCGTATAGAATATCCATTCGGGAGGAGCGAAACAGGCAGTGCCAGCGAAAGAGCGTTCTGCAAGGTACGTTAATCACGTCCACCATGAACGGGTCTGCGGCGAATTTAAATTTGGAACGGATGCCGGCCGGCGTTGAACGTTCGCCGGGCGATTTCGTGTCATTCTGCGGATTCCTTCGTGCATTTTCGAACCGTTGCTCACGGAATGACAAACAAGCGGTCGACAATCGATAGTCAATTGTCGCAATATTTAGTTGCCCCGCAAAACCGTCGTGTACCAACAGTTTTTTTTGTTTATCTCGCGAGAGGCTCTGACTTCGTCCACGGGATTGGCTGCATTTCTTAGAAGCGAATTCGAATGGATTTGCCGGTGACGTCTCTAGCTAATCCTCGTTCCGTGCTTCTCCTCTCGATGCGCAAAACTCCGAAACGATGCATTTTTCGCTGTTGTGCGTCGAAACCTGAAAGATCTAGCCTGTTTTCATCAGTTTTCGAACGCCGGCCACTCATTGTCCAAATGCCTGAATTTCTTAGAAGCAAATTCGAATGATTTGTCGGTGACGTCTCTCGCTAATCCTCGTCCCGTGCTTCTTTACTCGATGCGCAAAACTGCGGAACAATGAATCTTTCGCTAACCCGTAAGATCTAGGCGGTTTTCATCAATTTTCGAACGCTGACCACTCACATTCGCCAAATGACGTATGTTTCTAAAATGGTTCCTAGAAAAAAACGTTTCGCCCCACTGACGATATATCCTACGCACGTCAGGCGTGTGTAGAGTATGTAGGTATCCATGTTACGTAGCTGCGTTGCGACGTTTGCGAAATCGCTCAATCCCGAAATTATATCGCACACCTCGATGTATCACGGAGATCGCGTGCGATCTAATTATGAATTTCACAGTACGTGCAATTGTTTTCGGATGACTTGAATTATTGGCTGGAGTTGGTTCGAACCTGTGTTTTATTCGAGAGTCTAGAGCTTCTTGACGTGTATGTGTATACTATATGACTGTGTTGTTTCTTCAAAAAATGATTAAGGCTTATTAAGACGGTTATACATGCTCGTTATACGTGATTGAACCTTGGCTAGTTTTATGAAATTCATCATGAACTATTTGCCTATTGAACACGCAAATACTTCAAATAAACTTTCTCGTTAGCTGTCATTTTGATGTAAGTTGTAATTGTATTTTGTGGTAGCCCAATTACATTTGCAAATCAATGTATTGATTATTTATAATCTACTATTGGTTTGAATGTTGAATTTTTTACTTAATGTTAATATTTAAGTAATTTTCTTTCCTGGCATGTAACGTAACAATTGAAACGTATTTAAGTATAGTTTTGTTTGGATGCTATTAATAAATAAACCAAAATACTTACAACCCAATTTTGATAAATCCTCAGTCGTTTGTCCCAAATTAGATAAATCAATGAAAATCTTTATTCTGTTTGGTGCAATAGCTGTTTCCATTTTTTTAGTTTCGTTGCCAGCTATGGTAATTATTTATTCTCGCTTTAAACTGATATTAAAAACTAAGGTAGCATTCAATTTATTTTTTAAATTGGCAGTATTGCTACATGTTTAGTCCAAGAATTTTGTTACATTTAAGTGGCAAGAGCAACATAAATTCGCTGTAAGTGGAAAAGATATTTTTATAGTAGTTTATCTTTGGTTTTTAAATTTTTATCGTTTAGATCGTTTATCGTATTTAAACGTTTATCTTTTAAATGGAAAAAAACTTATGGTGCTGTATCCGTAGCACAAAGTGAACTTTTATCTTACAATAATGAAAAAGTGATACGAGTACCGCAAAAATTAGCATGGGGCTCATATGTGTGTAGATCTATTGAAAAAAAAATATTTTTATCATGTGTCGCCCGTATTCCACTCCGCCACGCGATTACTGTTGGCAACCGTGGAATTCGAATACGGGTTGCCGCCATCTGCAGCCGCTACATCATTATCAATGACGAATTACTTGCAGTTTTACTAATCTGTAAAGAATATTGAAAACTTTTTGATAAAGTATATCTGTACCTGCATGTTTCTAAATTCAAACATTTAATTTTCTATTATTTAACATACCGTTCAATATGTTTAGATTTTCTGAAGGCTTTATTTCATTTAAATGAAAGCGCCATTACATACATTTTTGTTTCAATGATTATAGAAAATAAAATGTTTAACAATTGAAAAAAAAATTTGTTTACATATTATTTAGTAAAATAATTCTTCTAACATATCAAAAGAGTTCGAGTCTATCCTGCTCTACGGTATAGTGTCCGTTTGAGCTCTCGAGTTTCGCGCTACTGGCCGTATTCGTCGTTTCGAATTCACGACGATAAACCCGCGGTCGATTTTCCGTGTCACAACATTAGTGTGGTACCAGCCGATAATTGGATATGTCGCGCGTTGCCGGTAACACGGATCGGCTTACTTCAAACCTAAGCAAATTACACTGGTCTACGTACGAGAAGCGATGCCGTGTCCCTCGCGATCGCGATCTTCACCGCGCTAATAATAAGCGCGGGGGCGGGGGTGGGCGCGGGATTAGCGCGACGATGGCCGAGCTAATTTTATAAGACTTTCTTCGAGGGTCACGCTAAGCTTTTTCTCATAATTCGCTTAATTTTGACCGTGAAACGGGAAAAATCCCAGGACAGAAACAGCTCTATTTAATCCTCCAATAACGGTACTTGGATATGCAAGTATTTCCACTAATGATATCAAAATCGTCATAGCTTATAATTTTCCCCGTTCCAGGGTAAAAATCCCAGGGCAGAAACAGTTTAATCCTCCAATAACGGTGCTTGGATTTACATACATATGTACAAGTAGTTCTACTAATAATATCAAAATCATCATACAGTTATAATTTTTTCCATTCCACGATAAAAATTCCAGGACAGAAACAATTTTTAACAAATTCTGTTTAATCCTCCGACAACGGTGCCTGGATCTATTTTTATTAATAATATCAAAACCGGCATACGGTTATAATTTTGAAATGTTTTAATGCATAATGTTAATATTCTTTCTTTCAACGGCTAATCGGAAGATATTGTAACCGTAAAGTCGCTCGGTTGTAAATATAAACACGTTCTAATTTTAGCGATCTAGTTATGACTCATCACAAATAGACATAACTGTGATTAAATAAAACATACTGACAGTCTACGATTTTATAATCGATTGATTGTAGTTTTCTACTTTATTAGACAAAAATGAGATGCTGAAGATAACCAAAGGAATTTATGTTACGACCCAATGTAATTTAAATTCTATTTCCAAGAATTTATCCATATGTGATAATTTGATAATTTGTTTTGCATTATTAAATATGCGTAACTCGGCTTGAAAAAATTGTTACAAAGTGTGAATCCACTTTATAGAGTGCAAGACGAAATGATCTAATGATTCGTTATCGTTGCACACAGAATCATTAAAATTAGGAGTAAGTAGGTTTAAAAATCTAAAAACTGCAGCCTTCAAGGTCCGCAAGGACAACTGAGGTATCAGTAAATAATAATAATGATATAGAAAGGAATATGAAAATAATATTTATTTTTGTAAATTGATGCCTGGGATAATGAGAATAATAATGATGTGATGGGGTGAGAGTCAACAAGTTTTAATGACGTTGTTATTAAATATAGCCCTGGCATACAGCGTGGGCTAAATAACCTGTTGCGACTTTGGTACAGCAACGTGTGCCTAGTTCATTTTCTTTTTTAATTAAATACAATCGAAGGTTGACTACTTAATGTGCATAATATTTTTTCACATTATCATTAACATCACTATTTTTTTATTCGAATAATTTTTACTAAATCAAAAAACACTCGAATAACTTTTTTAATTTTTCATATTTATGAAACCTTCATGAACCTTCAGTTGATTTAAAATAGAACGGTATATTTTTTTTATTCAAATAGTTTTTAATATAATAAGCAATTTAAAAAATTTCATATTTACAATTTATATGTTATACAATAAAATGGTATCGTTGAAAAAGTTCTTATACGAAACTTGGAATATATTATTTATTTACGAGTTTTTTCTCTAACGTTGGTTATGATTAGACTATTAGGAGTAAAATGGAGTAGATGAAATTCAAAATTGTCGGAAAATTTAATTTAAAATCACTAAGGGAAGAGACAACATTCAATTTAGTTTCTATTTCTTGCAATCGATGCAGACAATTTTTATTTTGCATAAAGATCCGCAGTCCAGTTATAATCAATCAAGCGAGGATCTGCAATTTACATTTCAATTTCTTGTCACAAAGAAGCCAATGTTACGTCACATACACTTGGCTGACACTGAATAGCGTGAATAACGTTTGACAGTCGACGATCGCTGCAATTTGTCATATCATTTAAAGGAAATTGTACCATAACTACGAATAGAGACTAAAACTGACGACGTACGTTTAGGCGAACTGTAAATATTTTGATAAGTTATTCAAACTGACCTTGTCAAGCAGTTACTAAATAATAGTGTTGTGAAGAAAATACATTAAAACGCATTAAAATAGTACTGCTTACACGAATTTGTTTTTAGTCTATGTTTACACTAAAAACCTTAAATATACCCACATGTTTTAATACGTCCTGTCACGCGATGAATGATATTTGCTATTTGTGTAAATGATATATCTGGTGGAACGGTTTTTTACTTAGATAATTTCTTTTCTGTATAAACATTTGAATAACATTATCATAACTTATTAATTCTGCGGGTAATAAAGAACATAAGCAAATCGCATTCTCTTTTCCAGAATAGAATTATGAGAATATTTATGCTAAAAATAGAAGTACTTGTTTAAGATATTTATTACAAAATATTTCACGATTTATATGCACGCTTCATTTGCGTAATTAAATACAAAATTCAATATCAATTTATAATTAAATTCTTACCGAATAATTATCTATCATTTAAATGTAAATTACATTTTACGTAACAAGTTAAGGCAATGCATTTTTGACCTGTTAATCGACAATTTTACAAACAGGGAAATATTCTTTGTTTAATTTTTTCTAGAATTTCTATGAAATTTAAAAAATTTTTATTCGAACACTTTGCAAGGTTAATAATTGTATATACTTGTAAATAACTGATTTAATATTTCACAAGAATTTGTGTTTAACTAAAAAAATCCGTACATTCAAGTACTAAATTGCAAATTGATTCTTGCAGCTACGTTCTGCGTTAAGCCATTGTAAGCAGTTAAAGATAATTATATTAGGCTTATACCCGGATATTAAACGTTCTATCAATTATGGACCTAATATCCGGTTGGTTTTCTGAGGCTCAGATTCATGTGCTTATATCAGCAATATATTAAAAAAAAATTCTACATCAAATGGAAAAATGTAATTCAAATTTCTATTTATAAAAGTTGATCCATAAGAATGTAATCTGAAATCCATATATTGCACTATTAAATTTACGTGACTCGGTGTAAGAACATCCTTGTAGAATGTATTTAGTTTAAAGGTTTTAGGCAACAGATTGTTTTAAAAAAGTTAAATTTAATAAATTAGTACACATACATATAGTTGATATATTTTGATGTGCTGTTTCATGTACTCGTGTCGGTGAGACAATCCTAATCCAATGACAAAACTTTTTTATTTTTAATTATTTTGTAATAAAACTTATATCAACTACACTATAATTACTTATTAAAAATAGCCATAATTACGCCATATTTAAAACAAACCCTTTGACGCTAATCGTGTTGCGATTCGGCGACCTCTACGCTGGGAAGGTCGATCGCTCGACTCGGCTGAGAAATGTAACATGATACGAGTCTGGTATTGTATATCGGTGAGCCCAAACTAACACACAGACAACATAATTTGGATCATATTCACTTGTTTAGTTTCATTTTAATCAGTGATCGACGCTTTTGATGTTTGCCGACTGCTCTCGCCTTCTCGTCTCTCTTTTCGATCCAAATTATGTCGTTTAATTAACAAAATGTCATGAACATGTCATTAAAAATTCCTGAAAAGATAATAAAAACCAAAAAAGTTTTGTCAGTGCATTGGTATTGGCTCACCGACATACCTGACAATATTATGTTACATATTTCTCGACCGAGTTGAGCAGTGGAGCTTCGATGGTCCTCGAGTGGTGTGCCCCGCAGTGGTGGGGATATTTTTTCACACTTATCGTGTAGGAGATTGCTCAGCTTAGACTAGTTTGATTATTAGATTAGTTTCAGCTTATTGAAATGATTAAAAGTGCAACAAAAATTTCTGTTTGGCTCCTGACCATTATAATCGATGCAAACAAATTTTATTTAGCATAAAAATCCACAGTCATTGATAACGCTGATCGCTTCTATGAATAAAATCAATGATTTGAACTTTCGGGCAGAGCAACGTCTCATCATCTCATTGATCAGTACATTCACTAGCTGATTTGTATTCCGAATGACTGGACCGTGCGCGGTCTAGATCTCGCGATTCAGAAATTCGTTAATATTCAATGACCGCGTACGAACTAGAGTAGAATGGCTAACGCGATATCGGTGATCTTGGCCGGTCACGACGCGAGAGGAAGCACAATGAAACGAACCGGTAACGATTTGAATCGGAAACTTATCGATGTTGTATACATTACGTCGTGAACGAATGTAATCGTAGTAAACGACAACGGCGACGCATTCATTGTTCCCGTGTAAAGCCGATACCCTGTGTCCGACAACCCTTACGTCGCGTCGTGAAATCATTGTTATCAGGACTGCAGCCAGCTGTGACGTTTCATTGACTCGCACGGGAATCACGTGACATCGATCGCGCTTCAGTTCCAATACACCAGTGTCTCTCATTTTGTATTTATACCGCAGCTGATTATGGCCTGACCGACAAATTCGGTGTTTATTGACATCTTGAGAGGTTACATATCTTCAGCTATTTTATAAATACAGTGGGTGTACAAAGTATTCGTACACCATTTAAAAACTAATAACATTTTTATAATTGTACCGAACAACCTGAATTTTTGTAATTAATTAGAAGCATTGGTTTACGAAATGATATACAAAAAAGATTTTCCAAAAATTACAATTTACAAGGTTGCAGGTAAAAATAAGAAAGGCATTTTTTAAAACTCTTTTATTTGGGTCCTTAATGAAAATTTAAAATGTATGTTTTGTAGATCTATGTCAGTCATACACATGTTGAAAATTTCATTGAAATCATATTTCCGGCAAATATTATATTTTCAGCAAATTTCCAACATGTGTATAAAGAACATGGATCTAGAAAACATGTTTTAAATTTTCATTAAGGGCCCAAATAAAAAAGTTTGATAAAAATTCCTTTTTTATTTTTACCTGCAACCTTGTAAATTCTAATTTTTGAAAAATCTTTTTTGCATATCAGTTTGTAAACTAATGCCTCTAATTGATTATAAAAAATCAGGTTGTTTGGTACAATTATAAAAAAGTTATTAGTTTTTAAAAGGTGTACGAATACTTTGTACACACCCACTGTATATAAAATTAGGATCCTTTAAAAAATTGCAAATAATATATTGCATTAGATCTGTGGTCGGCAAACTCATTAGTAAAAATAGCCAAATATCAGCAGTACAACGATTTAGATTTCTTCTGAGAGCCAAACTCCTTTGCAGGATCCCAGTTTTTAAAAGGTTTTAAAATACTATTAAATTCAAATAAAATTAAAAGTTTATTTTAAACACGTCAGTTGTGGAAGAGCCGCACTCAAGTAGCCAAAGAGCCGGCAGCCATTTTTCCAAAACAAAATTTGTGGTAGCTATGATCGTTAATGGGGTGAGGAGATGAGTGGATTTGAAGAACTATTGATAAAGAAAAAATATTTTGTGGTTAAATGGTTTATAAATTCAGTTTTATGTTTATTATTGCAGTAAATATTCTATGAAATATAATTTTTTTTCTAATTTTCCAATAGCGAGATATCATCACCTATGATAGCTTACATTGTTAATCATCGATAATAGTTGTCTTATCCCACACGCACAAGTTTTTATCTATATTTTAAATTGCTTTTCGAAAAGCAAGTAAGTAGTTGGTACGGTTAAGTTAGGTCTATAATAGTGTTGTATCCACGCGGATTCGAGCGACTTCTGCATCAAAGATTCCTTTGTACTTTGAAAAATCAGCTATTTGTCGAGATGACTTGTATTCCACCCTAAGCAGCATGTGAGATAAACGTTTTTATTCACTGGGCTAAAGTGACGCCATTATCAGCAGCTGTGACTTCGCTGTGCAGGATGTTTCCTGCAACTTCCTGAAACATCTCCATTATTTAAAATTTTTTTCAACATTTCAACATGATATCCGTAAAGAACTTCATTTCTTTCCTACAATCTTTCTACCAACATGTTTTTGTTGGTCCTTGATAGTCAGGAATGAATTCAATAACTTAAATATGTAAGTCTTTCACAGTTGTCAGAAATCGTGCAAACAAAATAAATAGTAGCAATCAATTATGGAAGAGTATTTGATAAATTCGTACACATTTGTGCACATTCCCGAAACTTGATTAGCAGGCAGCAAATCACTTTCTTATCTGTCATATTACGAGATTTATCACAGTCTAATGAAATGCCACACAACAAAAGTTATTTGCAAAATCTTGATAACACTGTGAGTCTGAATACAATCTTAATTTCAATTTCTCCTGTATTACTTTCTGCAACGATTATATAAAGTTGGTGACATTTCTGTATCAAGGTTCTTGTTATCGATCAGTATTATGTAGCAGTTATACTTTAATTAACGATTGGTCATAATGTTGCAGGTCTAAATTATTGCGATATAGATTATTTACTCTTGATAAGGAGTAAATTCTAAAGGGAGAATATTCTAAAAAATTATTTTCTTTGCAATTTGATATTTCCACGTCGTTGCAAACCGTAAAAAGATTCAATTAAAAATTATCATATAAATTGATACCAATTTTCATTCTCGAGATTCCATTCTTTTCATCGAGTAATAATAACACTATGTAATCTCGCACTAGCTCAAATAACGAGCATTAAAATAGCAAAATCGTTAAATATAAGAGTATATAGGAGGGAGAAAAAGAAAAAATATAAAATACTACTGTTGATTCACTCACTGTCGATCAAGTATTCTATAATAGGTGAAATTAAAATATTGTAAAAATAAAGTTTGATTGCTTTCACAAAGCAAGACACTCAATAGTAAAATTGTTGAATTTTTTATGATTAAAATAAAGATTATTTAATATTGAATCAATTAGAACCTAAGACATCTTCCAGCAGCCATGACTAGATTTATTGTAAATAAAACTTCAGTGCTGTTATTTTAATTAATTTTAATTAAGCTATTTCAACGGAACAGAACTCATCATATTTTTTATTAATGAATTCTATAAAATTTCATAAATCCTCACAAAATTTCATTCAAGATTCTCTTTCGATTCCAAACCGAATATTATTCATTTATTTATTATATTGTCATAGATTTCAGAACTCCAGCAGACTTCACAGTCGAGCTCCAACATTTACATGTTATCTTAATTCACAATCGATCACAATGACCTTTATCACCGTTATTCCAAGATATGCAGCTATCTCTGATATACCATAGCCAATAATCCTCACCAGAAAAATTCATGAAGCTCGTCAAACCCACCTGACACCAGCAATCGATGCGTCAGGATGCCACCGAGCAGAACTAGAAATTCGCAATAGAAAAAGGACGACCCAAAGCCGTTTCCGCACAATCGATGTGTACCGTTTCCGTCGAATGGAGTTCCTCTCGGATTTGTCACGCGTCACGGTATCATCGAATATTTTTGTAAGCGTGTTTTTCCCCGGCCAAATCCCATACTGCGTACCGAATCACGTTTACGTCAGGTGCAGCAGCGAGGAACCAAGAAAGAGGGATAGCTAAACCGAGAGAAAGAGAGCGAGAGAAAGAGAGCGAGAGAGAGAGAGAGAAAGATAGAGAGAACGCGCGAGAGAGGAGCCTCGAATAGCAGAGGGAAGAGTGTCTCGGTTCGTTTTTACTTTTCCTGTCTTCATCTTCTTGCCTGCTGTCGCCGGGCTAAAATTAACTCACCCTTGCTGCCTATACACACGCTGAACCGATACACAAGCAGCACCGTACGGTCGAAATAAAGAAAGAAGGACGAACGGAACGAAAAAGGAGGGAAGGGAACACGTCCAGGGATACAACGGATCCTCTTTCGGGTCGAAATCTTCAGCGGGAGAGAGAGTTCGCTCTCTTGATTTCCTTCTTTTTCGTACTCCCGGGGTTCTTCTGCGCCGGCTTGTCCCGATCTACCGTAGAGAAGTCCGTTTCGTCTCGGTCAGCTATATGCTTGCTTTGAAACAGAAATTAACGATCGAACGTACACGCAGGAATGTAGAATCACGACTGGGAACGCACCCGGTTCGAGTGTCTCGGGTTTTATCGTCGTTTGACCGCGGATGTTGCGAGATCATACGACCAGCACCACTCGTTCCTGAGAGGACGCGGATGGAACGGCTCTTCTCAACCCTTAACTGCCGTAGCGAATCCTGCTGTATCTCGATCACTTCCCGTGGAATCGTGCAGCTGAGATGATCATGCTTTGCGTAATCAGTCTGATTAGCGAGATGGGATCTAGGAGTCTTCTGGGAATTTCGAGCATCGGTGTGCGTTTGACCCTGAAGTGGCATACTGTTTTCTCAGATTGACAAGACTAGCGGAATGTGTCTTGTATATGTGTAGTGTGGGTGCAATGCAGCAATATATGTTTTACAGTTGGGTCCAACACCGAAGTGTTTTCAAAATGTTGGTAAAAAACGATGCTGATGAGTTGAAATACTGAAATGATACCATCTATTCGCTGGTAAAGAGGCTGGTCTCGTAGACAAGCTTCTGCCACTTCGATCCCCAATGAGATCAAATTTTTTTACTTTTCACAATCTAATATATGACTAGACAGCGGATGTTTATGCGAGATAAAAATGTTCTACCTGAATTGCAACGAACTGGAGCGAAGTGGAAGTTTATTTTCTTTCTTAATATGTTTAATAGATTGAAAATAATGTAACAGTATTTTTGAGTTTGCCTAATGGTTTTACTCTTTTAAATTACACCTACTGATTTTTGTCATAAATGCATAAAATCCGCTGTCTATGTTATGATATTAAGCTTTGCGCACGAAAAGAATGAAGGGCATCTTCGGATCGAAAATGAAGATTAATTGTTGGTGACATGTGCTGGTTCTTCTTTCTCGAAATACGTTAATCCTACCTTTCAGCGAAGAACGAATATGTAGTGCTATTACTGTTAAGAAAGCAGTGGAGACTGGTGATTGGAGTCAGTCCATTGCTGCTTGGCAGTACTAAAACCACGTTCCAAGGGAAATCGGGGTTAACCTAACCCAGCTCAACAATCTCAACTTCTGTTTATTTGTATTGCTTATGCAGGCCAGATGGCTACGAGGAGTCATAATATTCGAGACAACAAAGAGTGCTACTATTATTACGATGGGGTTGATAAGCTGGGCTGCAGTAGCAAATGATCGTCTACAGAAAATACCTTGTAAACGTAGACGATCTCCTAACATAAATAATCGTGAAACAATGCAAGGATTACAATATTAACCATTATGGTTTGAGGATCTGTCGATAGATACCTGTTTAGTCAATCTATTTGTCCCAGTCTCGTCAGATAGATGTTGTGGAAACTGATCTGTAGTACCAAATAGTCCTCCACAGGAAGTATCTTTTAAACCTAGACGATCTCCTAACATAAATAATCGTGAAACAATGCAAGGATTACAATATTAACCATTATGGTTTGAGGATCTGTCGATAGATACCCGTTTAGTCAATCTATTTGTCCCAGTTTCGTCAGATAGATGTTGTGGAAACTGATATGTAGTACCAAATAGTCCTCCACAGGAAGTAGCTTGTAAACCTAGACGATCTCCTAACATAAATAATCGTGAAACAATGCAAGGATTACAATATGAACCATGATGGTTTGAGGATCTGTTGATAGATACCTGTTTAGTCAATCTATTTGTCCCAGTCTCGTCAGATAGATGTTGTGGAAACTGATCTGTAGTACCAAATAGTCCTCCACAGGAAGTATCTTTTAAACCTAGACGATCTCCTAACATAAATAATCGTGAAACAATGCAAGGATTACAATATGAACCATTATGGTTTGAGGATCTGTCGATAGATACCTGTTTAGTCAATCTATTTGTCCCAGTCTCGTCAGATAGATGTTGTGGAAACTGATCTGTAGTACCAAATAGTCCTCCACAGGAAGTAGCTTGTAAACCTAGACGATCTCCTAACATAAATAATCGTAAACAATGCAAGGATTACAATATGAACCATTATGATTTGAGGATCTGTCGATAGATACCTGTTTAGTCAATCTATTTGTCCCAGTTTCGTCAGATAGATGTTGTGGAAACTGATCTGTAGTACCAAATAGTCCTCCACAGGAAGTATCTTTTAAACCTAGACGATCTCCTAACATAAATAATCGTGAAACAATGCAAGGATTACAACATGAACCATTATGATTTGAGGATTTGTCGATAGATACCTTTTTAGTTAATCTATTTGTCCCAGTCTCGTCAGATAGATGTTGTGGAAACTGATCTGTAGTACCAAATAGTCCTCCACACGAAGTATCTTTTAAACCTAGACGATCTCCTAACATAAATAATCGTGAAACAATGCAAGGATTACAATATGAACCATGATGGTTTGAGGATCTGTCGATAGATACCTGTTTAGTCAATCTATTTGTCCCAGTCTCGTCAGATAGATGTTGTGGAAACTGATCTGTAGTACCAAATAGTCCTCCACAGGAAGTATCTTTTAAACCTAGACGATCTCCTAACATAAATAATCGTGAAACAATGCAAGGATTACAATATTAACCATTATGGTTTGAGGATCTGTCGATAGATACCTGTTTAGTCAATCTATTTGTCCCAGTCTCGTCAGATAGATGTTGTGGAAACTGATCTGTAGTACCAAATAGTCCTCCACAGGAAGTAGCTTGTAAACCTAGACGATCTCCTAACATAAATAATCGTAAACAATGCAAGGATTACAATATGAACCATTATGATTTGAGGATCTGTCGATAGATACCTGTTTAGTCAATCTATTTGTCCCAGTTTCGTCAGATAGATGTTGTGGAAACTGATCTGTAGTACCAAATAGTCCTCCACAGGAAGTATCTTTTAAACCTAGACGATCTCCTAACATAAATAATCGTGAAACAATGCAAGGATTACAACATGAACCATTATGATTTGAGGATTTGTCGATAGATACCTTTTTAGTTAATCTATTTGTCCCAGTCTCGTCAGATAGATGTTGTGGAAACTGATCTGTAGTACCAAATAGTCCTCCACACGAAGTATCTTTTAAACCTAGACGATCTCCTAACATAAATAATCGTGAAACAATGCAAGGATTACAATATGAACCATGATGGTTTGAGGATCTGTCGATAGATACCTGTTTAGTCAATCTATTTGTCCCAGTTTCGTCAGACAGATGTGTGGAAACTGATATGTAGTACCAAATAGTCCTCCACAGGAAGTAGCTTGTAAACGTAGACGATCTCCTAACATAAATAATCGTGAAACAATGCAAGGATTACAATATGAACCATGATGGTTTGAGGATCTGTCGATAGATACCTGTTTAGTCAATCTATTTGCCCCAGTCTCGTCAGATAGATGTTGTGGAAACTCATCTGTAGTACCAAATAGTCCTCCACAGAAAGTACCTTGTAAACCTAGACGATCTCCTAACATAAATAATCGTGAAACAATGCAAGGATTACAATTTGAACCATTATGATTTGAGGATTTGTCGATAGATACCTGTTTAGTCAATCTATTTGTCCCAGTCTCGTCAGATAGATGTCGTGGAAACTGATCTGTAGTACCAAATAGTCCTCCACAGGAAGTATCTTTTAAACCTAGACGATCTCCTAACATAAATAATCGTGAAACAATGCAAGGATTACAATATGAACCATGATGGTTTGAGGATCTGTCGATAGATACCTGTTTAGTCAATCTATTTGTCCCAGTCTCGTCAGATAGATGTGTGGAAACTGATATGTAGTACCAAATAGTCCTCCACAGAAAGTACCTTGTAAACCTAGACGATCTCCTAACATAAATAATCGTGAAACAATGCAAGGATTACAATATGAACCATGATGGTTTGAGGATCTGTCGATAGATACCTGTTTAGTCAATCTATTTGTCCCAGTCTCGTCAGATAGATGTTGTGGAAACTGATATGTAGTACCAAATAGTCATCCACAGGAAGTACTTTGTAATCCTAGTCGACAAACCCGTAACATAATTCTGTAATCGTGAAACAATTCAAGGATGCAGCATACACCATTATGGCTTGAGGATCTGTCGATTGATATCTATTTAGTCAATCTATCTCATGTGTCAAGTGCTAGGTCTTCTCAGATAGATGACGTGGACACTAAAAGTGCGATCTTTTGCAATTCAACGGAATTTCTTCAAAATAATGGATGTTTCTTTTAATGATTACGTTTAATAATGCTCTTACCCGCAAAATAGATGACATTAGGTGGAATGAAATCTGATCTGTGAAGGCTATCAATCATAGCAGAGAGGTTGCCGGAGACTCACAGCAGACCACTGACAGAGACAGCTGCAGCTGTTGTTTACATTTATCTACGGATCAATATTTATTATACAACACTCATTATACAAATTAGTAGCTAATTTTAAATCTCATATTCTATTATGATTCTAATTCTCTAATTATCGGTTCATTGTAATGATCAAAATCATCATTGTAATGCTCTAATTCTAATTATTTAATTATTGGTTCACTGTAATGATCAAAATCAGCATTGTAATGCTCTAATTCTAATTCCCTAATTATTGGCTCATTGTAACGATCGAAATTTCAAAAGAAATCTCAACTCTAGTTATTCGCTTCTATGTATACATAATTCGCTATTCGATCACATGCTGCGATTAAGCACTGGTAGCAAGAATACACTTAATCTTTTTTAGCCTTCAACCAACAATGTTCCCTAGAGGAAAACTATTTTCATGTCTTGAAAAAAATCGAACAATGCACAAGATCTTAACTGATAAACGCAACTCACATTTCTCAGAATAATACCAGGTAATCGTTTATCTTTATTACAAACTCATTAAGACTATCAAACAATATTTATCCTTCAAGTCTCATGTACAAGATAGAGAATCTTGATAACACGGATGGATTTTAACCCTTGCACTCGGAGCTATTTTAACTCGAAAATTAAACATTTCTTCCGACCTAGAATTCTATATTATTTTTGTTCAATATTATTCTTTGCATTTCATGCATATGAAATTGATATAATACCTCGTACAATACTGAAATGTTTATTAAATGTTTAGATACCAAAATATTTAATAATGTGAATAATATTTTTAATAATGGTACAGCAATTTTCAGTGGTGATTCTGTATCTTTCGTAACATGTAACTTTGACCAAATAGCAACATCGGACAGCAAAAATTTGACGGCTCATGGAAAATTTTGAGATCGACATTTTGCCGACTTTTCTGACCGAGTACACCACTGTGGGTCGTAGCAGAGAACTATGCAGATCGGCCAAAATTCTATTCACGGGTCCCGAAAGGACCGAGTTCAATGCACGACGATAAATAGGACCTGCATTACATGCCAATTAATTTCGCGAATATGCGAAGTCGGGATGCGGAATCCTCTGGCCGACCGAGAGCATTTACGCGCGGCTGCTCCCCGACCAAGTTATACGATACCAGCGAGACTTAACGTCGAAAGTCTCAATGACATATCCCACTTTGACTTCCCTTCTGACGATACTCTGCGGCTTAGGCGACTGTGCTCTGGTCACCAGAGCTTGTCGTGCGTGTGTCGGGGCATTTAGGACGTGTGGCGCAACAATACCGCGTTTAAGTTGAAAAACAAACAGCCTGGAACGGGCTCCGATAGCAGTACGATTTATCCAGGCGCCAGGTGTCGGATCCATTAGAGATCCATGGGAACTTCGTTTCTAATTTCGGCCTGTCATCTGTGAAATCGCTGATCTAGAGCGGCATTTGGGTGGGGATCTAACCCTTTTACACTCCGAAGTTTTCTTCTATTTAGTTCCTTCGAGGTTATCAAAAAACTTTCTGTCGTTTTGAGTGTTTTATTCAAAATGTACTTTAAAAGGTTTCTTCTTGATCGATACTAATTTTAAACAATATTTTTTTAGTAATTAGACAGTGGATCTTTATGTAAAATAAATATGTGGATATTGATCCAGTTTAACGGGCAAGATGTTAATACAAGAATTATCTGTTCAGTGCAAATGGGTTAAAAAATGTCTAAACCCTCTTCAAAATGATTGGAACATACTATATACTGACTAGATTGCGGATCTTTATGAAAAATGAAAATTGTCTGCATCGATTGCAAGAAGTTGGAAACCAAATCAAACGTTATATCTTCCCTTAATGATTTTAATAGAGGAGAAATCATATATTGACATCTTCAACTTTTAAAATATTTCAACAATTTTGAATTTCATCTACTCAATTTTATTATAAATGCGAAAGATCCGCAGTTTAATAATGACTAATGATGTTTAACTTTATTATAGTTTACGTACGTTAAAATCGAATTCGAACATTAATTCAGTTTAATATACAGGGTGTCTCAGCTGAAGGAGGCCACCTAAATATCACCCTTATTTTTAATGGCACAAAAAAAATATTTATGGCATAATTTAAACGGTATCGAAGGAGGAATATCATAGAAGAAGAATTTTTATTTGTCCGGTTATTTTCTCATAGTTTTTTCAAGGTCATCGTTATTTTTTATCGGGAAAACTTATATTTTTTTAATTCCATCTTGTTAATGACTTAAGTATATTCAAATGTATTTTTTCAGCCGCTATAAGATGGAATAAAAAAAATGTTTTCCCGATAAAAAAATAACGATGACCTTGAAAAAACTATGAAAAAATAACCGGACGATAAATATTTTTTTTTGTGCTATTAAAAATAAAGGAGATATTTAGGTGGCCTCCTTCAGCTGAGACACCCTGTATAAAATATTAATTCATGAATTACCTGCGCGAGGGTTAAAAAACTCGTGAACCACCCCCTTAAAGCCATTGCAGAATAATGACGACTCGTAGCCAACACTTCTCGTCGTCACCGCATATGATTTCGACGTTCGCGCATATGATTTAACGATGTAATTAATTATGATATCACAACCGACAGTTCCGGAGCTCGCTAACGGAACATAATAGCAAATCGACAAGCTTGAAATAGTTCTCTCGTTTCGAGAAAAAGTACATGATGTATATGTACATAGATCTCGAAAGTTGCGTGGATCGATCGTTCCAATGAATTCGCGTTGGTGGTGTAGGAAGGCTAGAATTAGGAACGGGTTAAGACAACGTTCTCCGCGTGGGTTTCCCTTTTTTTTGGCATCCCTTAAGCCTGTTTCTATCTGGATGGGTTCTAGAAACCTCGAAGTAGCCGCTCCGAAGTCTGTTGCGAACGCCCATTCGGTATTAATATTATTGGCTTCGAGATACACAGGGATTCGCATAATTATAGATTCAAGGGAATTCCGACAGAACCTGCTCAACACTAGGTTTACGGAGCACTAAAAGCGGCTATTTCACATTCCTTTCTAAAAATAACAACAATGTGTCTATCCAGATGTTTCGCGATTTTTTTTTTAACACTTTACGTACCGGAAGCCTATTAATAGGATTTTCAATAAGTATGTTGTACCAAAAGAAAGCATAGAAATTTTCTTTTACATTGCAATCTTCAATGAAACTATTGGATGACGTTATTGAGGGTGACTTGTTCACAATGAGAATTGCTGTTGCTATTGATGGTTCCATAGATTTTTCAAAATTGTGCAATATTCACCGATTGGTAATATTTCCACATGAATGCATCTTTACAAACTTGATCATCGTAAATAACAGGTTAACCGGTGGTTCGCCCATTCAACACAGAAAGGGCTTGTTACTAAATAAAAATGTTATAAAAATATTTGATATGCCAAGGTTTAATTTTCTGCTCGTTTTATGTGATCTCTGTATACTATTTATTTAAAATAGTACATTTTTCTTTGTATTTCACCCATCTCTGAATATAACACCAGCAAACTGATCCATCAGCTGATGTACATCGTCTTTATTTTAAATAACATTTTAGAAAAAATCAATAAGATTCAATACTTACCATCTCTTGAGATAATTAACACGTTGGTGATCTATGGCCAGGGTGGTCATCTTGAAAACAAATACAATCAGACGGATGCCATTGAATAAAATGTATAATTTATAATTGCTGTCAGAAATATTCATACTATGGATTAAGTAAACAATAATAACGCGAAACAGACAATTGATAATTGAAATCTCGCTGTGTATCGAACGCAATTACTTTCGAGGACGCATAAATTGTGTCGTCAGTTTTGTTGGGAAATTCAATCGAAACACCACATAATAGATCGGGAGCGCATTCTAATTAAAAGCGTGACGCCATCGGCTACGACAAAACTCTCCTGTTCGTGACAGTTTCGCTTGCTGAACGTAGCGCTCTCTACCGCTCGCACCGTCTATTTGTGACAATAGTTTTTCCTAAAAATATAAACAGTTGACCTAAAATTGATCGAACGACTTCCACTGCTTTCCAGTCGTTTTTTCCCCGATAGCATTCTTCTATCAAGAAATTTCCGATACACGTCGATGAAAGTATGTACGGCAACCGAATCCTGTTTTTGATTTTCAGGGCACAAATTATAACCAATTCCATTCCGCAAAATACTTGATACATGTTTATTGTAAATATGTATATCTGTATGAACGAACACCTTATCCGATTAGATAGTCCACGATCGATAAAGCATGAAATTATGACGTTTACGATAGCAAAGTGAACATACACCGTTAACGAGTCCTCTCCTTGTAATCTTTATAAACAATTGGTTTCCAATGACAGCTAGAGAATAATTATTATGCTGTATTATCGATGTGTAGCGTGTTACAGATAGGTGGTAGCGTATGTAGCCGTAGACTGCTATTCGAAATGAATTGAAAAACTATTTGCCAATAAACGAAATGAAGAAAATCGATCACCGGAGTTTCAATTAATGTCAAACCTGTGTTCAAGAAACTCGCATTCGCATCCGAGGCGTCCCGAATTCCTTTTCACATCCCCGATCATCATTACACTTTCATGAGCATGATCGAGAGCCGGCCATCGAGCAAATACTTTTTCATTCGATTCATTAAATCACGGTTGAAGTAGATACGGTTGCATGCGTTCATCAGCTCATCCAACTGTTGTTTTCAGTCATCAACGATCGTTCAGTTTGTCGTTTGTGCATTGCAAAAACCACATTTGCTAGTTTGTTGGTGGAGAGGAAAAACCTTCATTCGCAGAGGGAGAAAGTTGTTTTGTAGAAAGTGATTCTTCTTTGCATTCGGTGTTCATTCAGTGTGCAATTATACAGGAGTAGCTTTATTACTGACGTTGCAACTTAACTGCGGCTGGAGATATACAGGCAAGCAACTTGCACACCTACAGTGAGAAGTATAACTAATTTCACACACTTCAAATCAGAATAACTTTTTTATGAATGGACCAAACGCCTTCAATTTCTCTGTAAGGTTAGAAGAATTAGTTTAGTAAATGATGTGTAAAAAATATGTTGAAAAAATGCGTTTGGACGGAATTATGAGAAACAATAGTAAAAATTGATTTTTACAAGTTTTTCAGCTGGGCCAATAACGAAAATTCAAAAGATTGTGTCTGGCTACTGGTATAAATTATATACGCTCTGAAAATTTCATTGAAATTAGTTAATTAGTTTACGAATTATAAACGACCAAAAGTGGTAATTTGTAGTGTACCATAAAGTCGCAAGTTTTACCATTTTTGATCATTTATAATTCGCAAACCAGTTAACCAATTTCAATGAAATTTTCAGAGCGTATATAATTTATACCAGTTGGCAAAACACATTTTTTAAATTTTCGTTATTGGGCCAGCTAAAACAGTTGCAAAAATCAATTTTTAGTATTGTTTTCCACAATTCCGTCCAAACGCATTTTTGTAACATATTTATTAGACGTCATTTACTAAACTAATTCTTCTAGCCTTACAGAGAAATTAAAGTCGTTTGGTCTATTCATATAAAAGTTATTCTGATTTAAAGTATGTGGAATCAGTTATGCTACTTACTGTATGTATAACAGCCAAAGTATTCGTTGGACGAAAAAGTTTTGTATACAGAAGATGCATGCTCTGAAGGGGTATGTTATGTAGTATATTTATTTTTTTACAGGTGTAAGCATTTCAGAGATTTGAAGGTCGACTTTGTTTTTTTAAATGGAATACTATTTTATACCAAAATATGGAAGAATTTCGAATTCTAAGTAAAAATGACCTTCATTAGCTCTAAAACTAATAATTAACGAGTACAATTTTCAGGAGATAAAGTGAAATTACTCGTTAATTATTAGGTTTGGGGCTAATGAAGTCAATACTTTTTTACTCAGAATTCGACATTCTTCCATATTTTGGTGTAAAAAATATAGTATTCCATTTAAAAAGAACAAAATCGACCTTCACATCTCCGAAACGCTTCCACTTGTAAAAAAAATAAATAGCCTGCATAATGCATTTAAAAACTGTGGTGCGCAAGGTGGTTCGGAACCCACCTTATAAAAACTATAGGTCCCGTCGCTAATGTCCATAGCAGTCGATGCGACGTTAAACAAATAATAATAATAATAAAAACTACATAATGTACCCCTTCAGACCAAGCAACTTCTTTATACAAAACTTCTTAGTGCAACGCATTCTTTGGAAGTTATATAGGTGTGCAAATTGCGTGGACCTCCCTGTCTGTTCCTCATTTTTAAACAGTCGCTTTGTGTTTCTCAGCATTTGTAGTATTCACCGCGTCTCTAATATTAATGGGGTCGAACAATTCGGCAGAATTTTGTCGTATTCGGTGTTTATTCAATGTGTCATTATACAGGAGTAGCTTTATAACTGACGTTGCAACTTAACTGCGGCTGGAGATATAGTTTCTTCATTTTTAGACAGTCGCTTTGAATTCACCTGCACCTGTAATATTCACCGCGTCTCTAATATTAATGGGGTCGAACAATTCGGCAGAATTTTGTCGTATTCGGTGTTTATTCAACGTGCTATTATACAGGAGTAGCTTTATTTCTGACGTTGCAACTTAACTGCGGCTGGAGATATATTTTCCTCATTTTTAGACAGTCGCTTTGAATTCACCTGCACCTGTAATATTCACCGCGTCTCTAATATTAATGGGGTCGAACAATTCGGCAGAATTTTGTCGTATTCGGTGTTTATTCAATGTGTCATTATACAGGAGTAGCTTTATAACTGACGTTGCAACTTAACTGCGGCTGGAGATATAGTTTCTTCATTTTTAGACAGTCGCTTTGAATTCACCTGCACCTGTAATATTCACCGCGTCTCTAATATTAATGGGGTCGAACAATTCGGCAGAATTTTGTCATATTTGGTGTTGATTCAACGTGCGATTATACAGGAGTAGCTTTATTTCTGACGTTGCAATTTAACTGCGACTGGAGATATATTTTCTTCATTTTTAGACAATCGCTTCGAATTCACCTGCACCTGTAATATTCACCGCGTCTCTAATATTAATGGGGTCGAACAATTCGGCATAATTTTGTCGCATTCGGTGTTTATTCAATGTGCAATTATACAGGAGTAGCTTTATAGCTGACGTTGCAACTTAACTGCGGCTGGAGATATAGTTTCTTCATTTTTAGACAGTCGCTTTGAATTCACCTGCACCTGTAATATTCACCGCGTCTCTAATATTAATGGGGTCGAACAATTCGGCAGAATTTTGTCGTATTCGGTGTTTATTCAACGTGCTATTATACAGGAGTAGCTTTATTTCTGACGTTGCAACTTAACTGCGGCTGGAGATATATTTTCCTCATTTTTAGACAGTCGCTCTGAATTCACCTGCACCTGTAATATTCACCGCGTCTCTAATATTAATGGGGTCGAACAATTCGGCAGAATTGCAAGATGGGTTGCGCAATTCCCATTGTGGAGGTAACAACACGGGGGTCTCACGGATTCAGCGCATTAGCCGCAGATCCCTGAACTCGCCTAAAACCTCTGCAGGGAGAAGGTAGGGCGTGCCATTGGGGTGGCCACCCTTTGCGGGTCAGTGATGGGTCAATCACCTAGGGAGTGCTGCCATCCGAAATCGGTGCAGCGAAATTCATGGAACACCGGTTGCTCGTCGTCAACCCTTGCGAAGCGTTTCGCAGACCCTGTTCATCAAATTTTCGCGACACCGTTTGCAAGAGTATACAAACAAGAGTGTCTACTGTCTCGCTTGAATGACCAGACCAGTTTCAGAGAAATCGGGTGGACTGATCCCCTTTCTATGTCTGTGACAATGTGTCCGTCAAACTTCACTGTTTGTCATTGCTTGGTAACTTCTGGATGATGAATAATTTCGCAATGCACGTAACAGTCAGTCTCATAATTGATGACACGCCCTTTAAACCACAGTAACGTCAGTAACCTTTTTACAAATGGACCATACGACTTCGGTTTTTCTGCCAATCTAGATGGATTAGTTTACTGGATCATAGTAAATGTTCATTAGGCACAAATAAATAGTTGTGAGAGGCACAGACTATTTTCAAAATGTTCATTGCACGTCTTTACTTGGCAGTAAAACTGAAATCGTACGATCTGTTTATGAAAAAAAGGGCTTTTAAAATAAATAATTCGATCGTATATTGCAATAAAAATTCAGCTGCGTTCAGTGCTGAGTTGTTTCAATGTTAAGGGTGTTTACACCCTCTACAACCATCTGCTTAAACACGTTAATTGTTCCTACCGTTAAACGAAAGCTACCGTTGCCTCTCGAAGAGTCCACAAATCTATTCTACACAGAAATCAGTGGTACACTGTTCACAGTCGACGCCGGAAGAGTTGGTAGCCCTAAACCACACCCTTTCACGGAAACTTTTAAAACATCAAGCAAAAACGAACGAAATGAACGAAACTAAAAACTCACCCGCAGTGTGTATAGGAAAAGGTCCATGATGCTCCGAAATTTTTACAACATCAGCAATATGTTCCGCAGTATGCTAACCCAGGTGTTGTCGTGTACCGTTTCGCCGCGCATACCGATTCAAGTGAGCTGACACAATCGCTCGGAACGTTTCCGATGGTAGTTAACGACCTGGGTCAAGGTGGACCCGGAGACCGCCGTGCAGGGGTTAATGGTCGAATTTAGTGTGCCGACGGCGCGTCACTTTGTGTAGGGCCAGGACCAATCGCAGGAGCAGAGTTCCTGTCGGAGATGAGGTGCGACTGTTGCTATACGGTGTGGTACAGGTGGGTGGTGGCAGGGTCGGCGAGGAAGGGGGTGCTCCGGGGGCTCTAGACTAGATCGATAATGCATCTCTTGGCGGGCGTAGTTCCTCTTAGTCGGCGACGATCGCTCCTGCGGCCAGATATCCTGCTCGTTTCCTTCTGGAACTCGTGAGTAACCGGCACTCTCCGACACCGCCAACCACATCGTGTCTCTTCTCGAACAAATTCCTTTTCTCTCTCTCTCTCTCTGTCCCTCTCTCCCCACTCTATCTCTCTCGTTCGCTTTGCATCCGCGGTTTTTCTGCGCAGACCAAGCTGATCCGATCGAACTCGGACGCGGAATCGACTCTCGGTGTCCGGTCTCGTCCTTTGGACCCCTCGGACTGGTTTTTCTCCGGCTCCGTCACGGTCCGACTCTCTCTCTCCCTCTCTCCGCATCCGTCAATGATTTTTCCGGATGATTCGGGCGTTTCTCTCCGACGCGCGTTTCTGCCGCACCCCTGTCTCGCGTTTTCTTGCCAGGATCCAGTGAAGTGTCGTGCTGTGCACCAGAAGTTGCGTAACTGCATCCGGAAGCTCTCGGGTCGTTGCTGGGTTGCTAGGCCAGTGATGCTGCGAGTAATCGTGTAAGATGAACGAACGTGTTCTCCTATGGAATTTCCAATCTCATCTGTACGCGGAAATTTGCGTTTTAGAGAATTTCGTTGGATCGTAACAAGCGTTTTCCAGTTTCGTCCGAACAATCCTGTTACCAGTGAGATTAATTTGCTGATCCGCGAAGCCATTTCGTTTGAAGTCGAAGCACAATTAGCTTGATGACGGAGAGGATTTGCGTAACCCCTGGTAGCCGGGTAACGATTCGGAATTGTGCGAGTGCTTCTTGAATTCTTTGTAGATTACGAACCCGTAAATGAAAGGTCTCGTTTTCTCCGTCGTCTGGTTTATTAACGTGGCGGAGTTGTGAGCGAAATGCTTGGGATTTTTGCGTCGACTATTATTCGACGAAGTTCTTTGCTGGTTACGTATACATATCGGCTAAAGAAGGCCTGCGAAGTCATCGACGAAATGAGATTTGCGAGAGAACATTTTTGTCGGTTCTAGTGAAATCTATGTGAGCGATGTTAAAAGTTCTTAGAAAGATATTTGACATGTATACTTCTTATCGACCATCGGCCATATTGGAGGACATTTAACTCAGGGGACAGACACCCTCCTTGAAACCTCGTTTCTTTCATATATTTCGAAAACTAGAATTATGAAAATAATTTGCTTCGGATTGTGGATTTTCGACGGGGTATTCTAACCCTTTGAAACTTCCTACTATTTTAAGTGTTTTATTTGAAATTTATTTATTTCAAATTAAATAAATAAGGGAAGAACCAAATAAAACCTGTTCCACTTACATTTTTCCTTTTTCTGATGTCGATTCACACTCGACAAAGGAACTGCAAAGGCTTAACAGTCCAAGAAAATTTAAACAACCGAGAAAAATGATTTTTATGCAGTAATTGCATCGTATAAAGAGTTCAATTACACTGCACATCAATTTCGTTTTTGTTCGGAGGGTGTGGAGTATGAATTAAAATCTGCTTCAACGGATTATCTAACTTTTATTTATAATTTTCAGAGCCTCTTCAGCATGCGCTGATTCCTGAAGCGGATAATGTAGCGGACAGCGAGGATTCGGAAGACGAGTGGAACTATTATCGCGTTGATCCGAACAAAGAAAAAGAGTCGACGACGCCCGTCGACGACGAACCGCAACAAGCTAAACAAGAGGAGAAAATCGAGAGTTCCGAAGTTCCTGTCGAAGAGAACGCCTTGACAATCCATCTTAAGGACCTAAGCGCAGAGATTAAATGGAAGGAAGAGTCGTCTGAGCTTATTAACACGGAGGTACACGTTGATCAACATTTTTCTTTTATACTTCTTCCTTATAGGAATTTGCTCGTTACACGATTCTAATGACTACTCCTGTTGCAGATCTGAGGCAATAAGAACATTGTAAATGCACGCTTGAATACCAGTGGAGACATTTAGTGCGCTATAAATACCAAGATAATCATAGCCATTTATGGTAGAAATCATTCACCTGTGGTATATTTGAAGAGGCAAGAGTATAACTCTGCTGGGAAGAAATGTTTAAAAATGATAGAATCACAGTAAAAAATATCTAGCATTTCATTTTATTCAAACTTTGCAAGTTCCTAGAGAATGCATAAAATCATTGTCTATTTTAAGAATGATAGAATCACAACAAAAAATATCTAGCATTTCATTTTATTCAAACTTTGCAAGCTCCTAGAGAATGCATAAAATCATGTCTATTCTTAACTATGGTAATTTGACTTTGTATGTGTTTGTACAATTTAGAACCATTTTAATCTGTAAAGGAGTTTGCACATACGCTATAAAGTCTCTAAAAGATATTAATTATTATTGTTAATATACAATATACTACATTCACCTTTACCAACAAAGTACTTGAAGCATAGGTACATTTGTAAGCTGTTATTGTTAAATTGATCATTATAAATCAAAATTAATTCTATACTTAATAAGCAAGGATTAAACCTGAATTACTGTTTAGCTGCATTATGGATTTTCAAACTCATTTAGTAGACACCAGACGTTTTTCTTCCTTGTCTGTTAAAAGATAATGCAAAATAGTCTTCTTCGTGTATGCCACACAATGTTTCTTATTGTAGTACATCGAATAATGTTCAATTAACACTAACCGTACCATGACCGGTCAAATGACCGCTTTCACATTCTTGTTTTTTAATTATTGAAATTATAAAGATACTTCCATTAGAAATTATTCAATAAATTTCTTTATTCGAGCATGTATTATTATAAAATCTGAATAAATTCAGTCTTGTAGTTTTGTCTGACACATTTTGTACCCGGTACGGTTAGTGTTAAATCCAAATACATTTCAAAGCACATGTCTATGTCTTCATTGGTATTCTGTGTTGACAACTTGTAATATCAGTAGAAAAGCATTAGCAAAAATTAGTATTCACCATTCTAAGTAATCGGTTTCTGTCCATAGATTAGCGCCGAGGAAAAGAAAGAGGAACAGCAGGAGGAATCTTTCGCGGACGAGAAGGACAAGTTAAAAGACATGGATTTTCAGTTAAACCCGGATGCGGCAGAGTTCGTTCCCGTCTCTCCTCAGTTTGCGGGAGCTCGAATAAACCTCATGGAAGATTTCCCTATCTCTGGTTCGCCTTTGAAACAGGTTCCGCAAATGGATGACATCCAGGTGCCCAGCCAGAGCGAATTCGACGAGGAAATATGTCAGCGACCGCGAGAGGTCGAACCGGAAGAAAAAGAATATCAGAACGGAGTACACCTACAATCCAACGATGACACGGATTTTATCACTGAAAGACAGAAGATCATAGGCTTTACCGGGAACATGGACGACTCCGTGGTCTCGTCGACGAAGGCGGAATTCGGCGACGTGTCGTCTGCCAGCTTTTTAACGACCACCGACTTCCACAGGACCGATGTCTCGACGATCGACGAGTCGTTTTCTAGTTACGAGCGCGACTACGATATCGCCAAGGACCCCATGGCCATGTCTTTCACGCCCAGCGATTTTGAAGCAGCATTCGACAAGGGCGCTGACTTCGAGGGCGAGTTTGAACTCAAGAAGAGTGTCGACTTGAACGCCGTGCACAATCTCAGCAACAGTGACCTGGACGACAAAAACGGCAGTATGGAGGAGCAAGGTCTGACCGCGCAATCCCCGGAGTTACATCCAGAGCTTACAAACTTGGCATCGCCGGAAACTGAACAACCGTCGCACACGCAAGCCTTCCCCGGAGAGCCCGCAGAGCTCGTGAACCTCTCTTCTGAGCAGGAGGATACTTTCATCGAGCATGCGGACAAACCGAAATCTCTCTTCGACTTACCGAACATGCAATCGGAGTCTTCCCAGGCGGAGCAACAAGAGGCCGTGAGATCCGAGCATTCTCCTCTGGCGGAGAATTATTCTGCAGAGTTCGAGTCAGAGAAACAGCAAGTCTCCGTCGACAACGAGCAAGCGCTGTCACCGTCCACCGTCGACAACGAGCAATTGCTGTCGCCGTCCACCGTTGACATCGAACAAGCTCTGTCGCCGTCCACCGTCGACAACGAGCAACCGCTGTCTCCATTCACCGTTGACATCGACGAGAGCAAGCCCATAGACGAGGCCAGCGAAGACGCATTGCTCCCAGGAAACGAATTCCAGAAAGAAATCGACGCCAAGGAAGCGGACACGCCTTCATCGCTGTCGCCAGAACCTGACGCGATGGAGAGCGACCTCGTTGCCCCTGTCGAGAGCGATAAAATTGCGTCTCCACTGCCTACGTTTAACACGATACTTAATTCGAATATGTTCAGACCTCCACAATACGACTCCCAATCGTATTCGACCGAATCCGGCAGCATTGGTCAAACCCAGACGATAAAATCAGATGATGTTTGTCAATCCCCTGTCCCAGACTCGCGCGAGGTTTGCGAATCACCGGTCGCAAAGTCTGATGGCATCTGTTCAGCCTCTTCCACAGAAGCGTTAGACGTTTGTCCAACAGCTCCGACGTCTCAACAAATAATCGATTCTTTCGAACCATCGTTAACGACAGGACGGTACGAGATCTCCGAACTTTCGCCAGTGGAAGCGAACGACGTTCGCGAATCTCCATTGCCGACGACCGATATCTGTCAATCCCCAATCGAAAAGGCAGGTGATGTCCTTTCAGCCTCTTCCACAGAAGCGCTCGACGTTTGCCCAGCCACTCAACAAGTAACCGATCCTTTCGAATCATCGACCTTACCAACGTACGAGCTTCGTGCATCTTCGCCAATGTCAAAGGGTGATGTTTGCCAATTGCCTCCGATGATGAGCAACGACGTTTGCGAGTCCTCGTCGGTGAAGGACAATGACTTTAGCGAATCACCGAATATGGAGGAATGCGATCCGATTGTTCAGATTTTAGATTTACAACCCGCCGAAGAGAAGCGCACCGAATCCCCGCAGCCGACGCAAGAGAATTTGTTAGACTTCGCCGAAGAGCAGGAGGTCTGCATGAAGAAGGAAGTGGAGGCTGAACCGACACTGCCCCTTTCGCCGCAGAATGTCGAAGAAAAGATTGCCTCGCCTGTCGATGACACGATCTGCCGCATGAAGTCTGCCTTCGAGCAGGAAACCGAAATAGTTCCTGAACCAAAGGAGACCCTCCTGGAGCTCGAGGTTGCCGAAACAAAGCCGCAGGAAGTAGAAGAGCAAGTGAAAGAACCCGCACTCAGTCTATCAGAGTCTATGCAAGAATTCACAGGTTTGGAGTGCCAGTTGCAACCGAAATCGGATGATGTTCCGGTGAGCAGCCCAATTCCAGAGACTCAGGAGGAAATTTCAAAGAAAGAGGAGGTGCCGGAAGTCAAGGAGACCGTCGAACCCGAGAAACCTGAGGAACCCGCTGTCGAAGTAGTGTGCAAGCTGCAGCAAGTGGAGAAAGTCGAAGCAGTTATTCCGGAGGTGAAAGAACTCGAAACCAAGAAGGTACCAGAAGCTTCTGATACAAAAGTCTCAGAGATAGCCGCGGTGACGGCTGCAGCGGCCGCAGTCGCAGCAAGCGCAGTGGGTGCAGTCGCTGCAACCCAGAGCAAAGCGAAGGTGAAGGCCACAGCTAAACCGCCATCGAAAACCGCGGTGCCAAAAACTGGGCAAAAATCGAATCCGACATCGCCCTCGAAATCGATGACTTCCACGACACGAGGATCAGCTGGTGCAATTAAGAAACCGGCGACAACGGCAACCGCTCGTCCAAAGGATCTGGACGCGCCGAAGAAGACAGCTTCGCCGATTGCA
Source organism: Lasioglossum pauxillum (assembly GCA_933228785.1). Lineage (NCBI taxonomy): Eukaryota > Metazoa > Arthropoda > Insecta > Hymenoptera > Halictidae > Lasioglossum > Lasioglossum pauxillum. The sequence continues at coordinate 8,026,154 of OW121704.1, forward strand.
ACGAGCAACAGAGTGGCGGCTGCGAAGCCCACCTCGAAAACCACCACCACAACTGCCACAACGAAACCCGCTACCAAGTTGAGCGCGAACGCCACCGCGAAACCAAAACCCGCCACGACTGCTTCGAAACCGGCTCCGAGCGAGAAAAAACCGACGGCGAACGGCGACGTCAAGCCCCTGAGCAAACCGGCCGCGGCAGCCAAGACTTCTACCGCCGCGAAGACTGCGTCGACGACCAGATCCGCGGCGGCGAAGACCACGACTACGAAAACGTCAACCTTGACGACGACAACGAAGACGAGACCCGTGTCGGCCACCACCACCGCCAGAACCAGCGCGACCGCGAAGCCCAACGCTGCAACCACCACAACGACGACGGCTATCTCGAGACCGAAGAGCGTTCCGACCACTGGAATCGCGGCGAAGCCTCGTCCGTTGTCAGGAAAACCCCCGATTATCGACAAACAGGTAAAAGAGACGGCCAACAAACAGATTTCCATGGCGCGGACCAGCACCAAGACAACCCGCTCCGTGACTAGCACCACCACGACGACCGCTGCGAAACGCGTGTCCTCGACGACAAAGACCACCACAGCAGCCTCGCCTATCAAGAAGGTCACTGCCGTGTCGAAAGTGTCTGGCCGAATCTCGGCCGGCACCAAAACGACCACCGAAAAAGCCAAGGTCCTCCAGAACGGAGTGTCAGAGAAGATAGAGATGAACGCTATCATCGACGACGTGCCCAAGAAGGATCTGTCACCGGTGGTCACGCCGAACGACAACCAACTGATAATGAGCTCCGACTGAATCCACGGCGGTGGACAGCCGGGCTCTCTCGATCCTTAGCTTTATGTTGATCGTATGTCACGCACCGAAAAATGTTGTTCTTTCTTTTTTACGAAGAAAGGAGCTGAAACATCCGCTGAAGTAGTTGATTAGGGAACATATAACGAACCGGAAGGAGTTTTTACTAAAATGACTAGCGTAAAGTATAAAAGATAATATATTAATGTGTACATGTACCGATGAAGTGACGAGTGCGTTTATCTATATTGGCGAACGAGAGAACATGTGAACGAATGGTTAAACAGAAAGATAGAGAGAGAGTGATAGAGAGATATGGTGTGTATGCGTGGGTGGATGCGCGTGAAAGAGAGAGAGAGTGAGAGAGAGCATATCCTTTAAACAGAAAAAAAACACAAAATATATGCTATCGCTTCTGACTGCTTCAGTCGTGTTGGGAAAACAATGATGTCTCGCTGGAAGAGGAAGATAAATAGAAGGGAAAAACATGAAGAGAAAAAAAACGTAATGCGGAAAAGGATATCGGTTGTTTTGTAAATAAATCGAATGCGTTTCCAAGCGGTCTCTGAGATTACCGGAGGAGAGTGTCCACGTGGTGCTGCAACTGGCCTGTAAAGAGTCGAAACACACACACACGACCGGTGAAAGAGAGAAAAACACAGGCGCAACCAACTAGACCGACGAGGTGTGAAATTCGAGATCCGAAGGAAGCGTTACGCGTCACACACTTGACCGCATGAATCGGTTTCTTAAACATATTCTTATTGTAAAACACGAAACTGGACGGTCTTTTTATACTTTTTAATTTTATATGTCCATTATACTTGATAAATGATTAATCGTCGTAATCTTTATGGAAAAGAACTTATCTACACGTAACACGGCATTCTGTATGTAGGAATGCGCGCGCACACGCTACGCTGAACAGACACGTACACGTACAAGCATACACACAGAACACAGACACGCGTATTAGGACATGCGTGTATTACATACACACTCACGTACACGCGAACAACAGGTACTATATATTTATTTTTTTTTGTTTGTTCCTATTCCGAAGTTGAGTATACTGCAAGAGAATATTATACACTTGTCATTCATTAATACCATTCTTATGTATTCTCTATCCATTTATGTACAGCACTTTGATGAGTTAATGTGATACATATTATTATTAAATAAATTCGAACAAATACGCAACGAACGAACAGTTTGTACGTACACGCGAGATCCGCTGAATCGAAAGCTTATATTATTCCCCGGCCGGATGAGTATAGCGTCAGCGAAAGGAGGAATTCTCAAGATCATTCTTAAGACCCCCTCGGATGATAATAAACGTAGATGAAATTGTCCCATAATCCCCCGCGCCCACCCCCCCCCAATTTTGTTGCCACTTTTAAGGATGTGACTGATTATACATTTTAAAACAAGTATACAATCTCTACTGCAACATAAATAATATGAATAAAGAAGTAAAAAAAGTGTTTTAACAATTTATAATACAAACGCAGAGGTTTTTAATTGTCGGAGAATATGTTTATTGTGCAACGACATATTTACTTTCGACTTTGTATCGTTCATTATATCTTGTCTGTTTTCATGTGTTAAATCTGTAACCCCTCTTTTTTTTTTCTTTTTGTTAATGTTGTACAGCGGTGTCCTGTTTACCTGTAATTGTGCATGCGTAAGACTAAATCGTGCTTGCGAAAATGTCGATTAAAGAAACCGGAAACGCTTGGCGAATTTCAAATATTTTGCTTAGAACATTTTACTCGAATTAAAGTTATTTCGTTCTTGTCCTGCGTTTTGCACGAACCAAAATTCTGATGGATGGTAAAAGAAAGAGCAAGGATAGAGTTGTAGAAAATTCTTTATTTTTAATTCATATGGAAGATTGCCCGTTATTTATTTATCTAAATATTTCTGTTATTTAGAGCCTCTTGTATGTACGTACTGCCGTGGCGTCGACCGTGTTGGCGGACAGGTGCTGAAAACGAAATTTCAAGAATTAAAACACGGCCATCTACATATAGAACAGTTTCCGATTGTTACTGGTTTGCGATAAAGTGCATTATGTTATATTAACGATCGATCATATCACTTCCAGACTTTGTTACTACATGCTTAAACATTTTCGTTGTTTAGTTATCAGATTATTATTATCTAGAGGATCAGTCAGATCGCAATTGAACAGTTTAATTTGTGAACCGCAATCAATGTGCAATTTCTCGCGTCAACCACAATTTTATTTTATTCATATATATATTATTTATACTCACCACTTGCATTCCGGTCTCTGTAAATTCGTAGACACGGGTGATCTTGAGACCGTCAGTTACAGTTGTTACTACTTTCAGCTTGTCGCCTTCCTGCGTTGCAATGCTCTGCAAACGAACGAATGCAAAAATCATACTTCGTTTCCGTGAAATTCCGGAGTTTTTGTGGCGGTTACGTTATCGTCGAAAAACAGTCGCAATATTTCATCAATAAAACGATTCGCTCTAACTTATTTATCTTAACATAATCAAGGTAAGAATAGAACCTAATATCTTATCCTGTAATTGTGTTACATAATTTATTTAAGTTTTATTTAAGTACACGCGTTTACGAATAGTGAGTTAAAGAATCATTAAACCGCTGGAATGCTTTAACACGATTCCTCAAGTGCATATATGCACTAATTACATACACGTATATGTAATTGCAATCCTAAAGTGTAACATTCAGTTCCCGTACTGTGTAACCGCAGAACTAATTGTACCTTCTTTTTTTTATTTCGAACAGTAAATCATGCAAATTAGTCGAGCGTTCATTTCATTTTATTTGTATACGCGTTTCGTGAACCTGACATATCATTGACCCGAAGGAAACTGCATGACGTTAAAACGTTCAAAAAATCCCATGCTCTGTCCAGAAAGTTTTATTGTTACATATTGATATTTTATGCATTAAATTGAATCTTTGAGTTTCTACGATTGTGTTGTAATTTGACGTGTTTGTTTAAAATATGAGATTATGGATAAAACAATTATATAATTTGCGAGGATTTTGTGGAGCTCGAGAATCTTCTAAATAACAATTCAAAACGAAATTGTTAAGCCATGTTGTTGCTTCACAATTACAAATATGTTATTTCTACTGAAAAACGTATATAAAAAAGAATTTAGCAGTGGATCTTATTTTTTTTTAATTTTTAGGGACTATTAAACAACTACTGGTAGGTATAACGTGTTAATTTTTTAAGTCACTTTTTCTGTATATATTGATTTTCTCGTTGAATCTATATAGTTGAGCAGTAATCAATTTAATCTCATTAACGGGGTATGATTTTAGAGTCTATAGTAAAGTCGAATATGAAGTTTAAGAATTAATATTTACAGTATCATTGTTGAGAAAAGTATCGTTTTAAAATTTGTATTCTAGATCAGAGATACACCTCAAAGAGTTCGTACGATTTTATTGAGTGCACCATGTCATGTTTCATAATTTATTATTGTTTTTGGAGGCTAGAGAAACTCGGACCATATGTACTTGTAATTGTTGCTCCTCAATTCATTTATGTAAATATTTTTGCAGCAAAAACGTGACGAGAAATTAGAGATCGCTTTTCATTTAAATTGACCCAAACAGTTCACGAGGGTTAAATGATGTTCATCATTTAATCATGCATCGTTAGGATGTGGGGGAGGAAGGATGCCGCTCAACTTCATATGTCGGGATTCATGAACGATGCATCACCGTTTTAGCATTTTATAATTCACTGATGCGCATAGTATACCAACAAATGGTTTCAATTCGATCTGGATAGTTCTAAACATACTCAACAGATGCCAGAAGAGTGTTGCAAAAAACTACCCTTTGTTATCATAATTTTTTTAAACAGAGAAAGCGATCAATCAATCCTAGCGTCTAAATAACAAGGTTTAGTTGAAACCATTTTTCAACATCTCAGATATTATGCTCCATAAAAGATTATGTGCATTTCCTTTATCTCTAAAGACTGGAGATCACGTGGGATTATGTTACAATCAAGGATTAATGAAACAAATTACAAAGTGCGATTAATTTTTTTGCATTTTGTGCATTTGTGATAAAAATGAGTAGATGAACCGCAAACAGCAATTATGTTATCAGTAGAAATACTTGACGACATTGTTTTCGACGTATCAGAATTATCGAGGGTAGGATAATGGATTTTTATTTTTAACTTCTGCTGTTTGAAATTGATGCAAGGAATTTTACTTTGCAGAAAAATCACTCTAGAGCATTATTTCGAGATGTCTCTCGTGTCTCCATTTTGTGATACGAAAAAGACACAGAGTAAAGTGTCATTACGATAAAGATATCTGTTCTTGAGCAGTTTTGAGTCCAAAATATTAAATCGTTAACAAAACTATATACTTAAAGACAGCATTTCGCCGAGAGAATTCTTGGTACATGTGACAGGAAACAGGATTGGTAGAAACGAGAAACGAGCTTTCATTAGACAGTGGTAGACTTTTGTAGCATCAGAACTGAAAGCGACTCAAGTTTAAAGGGTGGAGAGCACCCCTGGATTAATCTCTCTTTGTGAAATCAACTATTCTACCGTAAGCTTCTCTGTCTGAATGCGATTATGGAATACATGTAGCAAATCCTCGCAGAAATTGAGGATTAACTCGAGATCTGGACACTAATCATTTGAAATTAGATATTTGGTAGTATCTGTAGAATCTGAAAGACACGACTATGCGTGCAGTGTATGAAATATCGTTGCATACTTTAATTATAATTTTTAAAATAATAAAATGCGAAGACGTAGTTGAAGTAGCAATTACAGAAAGCGAACATTTAAGAACTAGCCAATATTCAGGGATTAATATTAATCTGCTTCGAATAAAAAGCATTGCGAGACTATTCAAGCGTTCGATCATTGCAAAGTTCTAGTACCTACTGAATTGATTATACGATGCGTGACATTATTGATCACAATAGTATCATGATATTACGATCAATATGATAGTAAACATTTACTTTAGCATTTTATAAAAATTGTCTCATCATATTTCTGTATTTCATCAATAATTCACGAAGACTGTCGATGAAGACGAGTTTTATGTACAGGGTATATAAAAAGTAATGGTCATCCGTTCTAGGGGTGAATCTACACTTCTGGATCGGTGGACATTTGTAAGAGAAACTTGCCGCAAAATCAATAACTAGACTGCGGATCTTTATGCAAAATAAAAATGTTTTGCATTGATTGTGTGAAGCAGGAATAACATAAAAATTGATTTCACCCCTTAACGATTTTCTTACATTAAAAGCAACGTTACAACATTCTTGAATCTTTTAAATCTCTTACTGCATTATATTTCACCGAATCAATTTCTTCATATAAATGCATAAAGATCCGCAGTCTATTTATAACAAAGAAAATTGTTGTTAAAGTTGCTTTTTACATCAACACTTTCCGCTCATCCTCGGAGAATAAGTTTGAAAGAAGTCACATGTAGCAAACAAATAGTTATTCAGATACATATAAGCTGTTGAATTATAGACAAAAGCCTACTACTACATAATCGTGTGCGTGCCTCGAGAGAAACGAAATTTAAAGAAACATTCTTTAAATATAATATAAATTTAAAGAGAAATTTAATGTCTCCCTGTCCATCCTGATCATAAATTTGAAGTCGAAAAATATGAAAGAATACCATATATTCATTGTTATAATCCTGTATTACAAAGTGTTACCGTACCTCACTGTTCCTCCAGCGGATCAGGTGATATACCTGTAAAGGACGTTATTGTAGCAAGCAAAAAACGCATGCGAATCGGCTTCGAACCGGCCGATTACACTGTCCAACAAATTTCAACTTTTTTTATGTTCCCAGATTACTATTGGGTCCTTCTTGTAGAGTTTTTTGCGCTGATTCCGAATCTGTTTTTAATTTTTTCCCTATACGCACAGTTTTTGAGGAACATGGCTTTGAAAAAAAAACATATTTTTTAACTTTAAACAAATATTGTGATGTTATTATAAAAGATATTGAATTGTTCTTTGCAGCAAAAGATTCTGTGGACTTTCCTGAATACAGTGATATCCAATATTAATACACTATGATTGTTTAAACATGTTTAAACAATGATTAAAGACGGAGAGACACCATTTTTGCACCAATTTTTGAAGATATTTTTAAATTTATCTCAAAAAATAAGGGTCCAGCGGAAAATCGAACTATACCACGCGATAGAGCAGACTTTTATCTTGAAAAACCCCCCTTTGAAGTTTTCGACATCGACGTTTTTACCGAACCAGAAAGCAAAACATCTTCGCCCGACATGCGTTGCCGCCAGTGGCGCTCTGGACGAGATATGGCGCAGCGACGGGATACGGAGCGGCGAACGACCGTTGTAGTGGTGAGCGCCACTGGCGGCAAATCATGTCGGGCGAAGATATTTTGCTTTCTGGTTCGGTAAAAACGTCGATGTCGAAAACTTCAAAGGGGGGTTTTTCAAGATAAAAGTCTGCTCTACCGCGTGGTATAGTTCGATTTTCCGCTGGACCCTTATTTTTTGAGATAGATTTAAAAATATCTTCAAAAATTGGTGCAAAAATGGTGTCTCTCCGTCTTTAATCATTGTTTAAACATGTTTAAACAATCATAGTGTATTAATATTGGATATCACTGTATTCAGGAAAGTCCACAGAATCTTTTGCTGCAAAGAACAATTCAATATCTTTTATAATAACATCACAATATTTGTTCAAAGTTGAAAAATAGGTCATTTTTTCAAACTCAAATTTCTCAAAAACTGTGCGTATAGGGAAAAAATTAAAAACAGATTCGGAATCAGCGCAAAAAACTCTATAAGAAGGACCGAATAATAATCTGGGAACAAATTTGGTGTTGGACAGTGTTATTTTACAACCACCGCGCACAACAGGTGCGACGGACCCGTCGAAGCGATGAGCGGACTACCCCTATAAAACATATTTACGACCGAAGACAATACCAAAAGGAATTTCTTTGACAGTTTCCCCACTGTTCAACTTAAAGTTCTTCCGGCACACCCCGTCCAATTAACAAATACAACATTTCCCCACCATAAATCCTCCCTTAACCATTCACGAAAAACCGAGGTGACAACCGCAGTACTATTTTGTCGGAGTAACTTCTTCCTGTCCGCTGTCACGATTTCGGAAAGTGCATTGTGTGATTTACAATAAGATGTATTTGCGCAAATGGCAGTGATCCGACGGAGAAAGAGAAGTTTCTTAAAAAATTGTAAGTACCTGCCCAGATAGCCAAGCGATCCTCGCGCACAGATCGAGCCCGGTGTGTCGGGTTCAGGTAGACGGGCCGAACGTCGCTTGAATGGGCAAAAGGCACACGATGGCTATAATCTGAGGAGGGCACTTATGACCGTGAGGGCTCGTAACGTTCCCTCGGCGCAAACCCGGCACAAGCTTCCCCTCGGCCCGTCGGTCCTGATTTCTGCCAAATTTTAAGTAGGTCCGAGATTGTAAGAGGGCAGCATGGTCGCATTAATGTGACGAATGTCGTAAAATTTGGCAGAAATCAGGACCGACGGGCCGCGAGCAGAGGGAACCTTGTGCCGAGGGAACGTTACGAGCCCATACGGTCATAACTGCCCTGGCCAGAATCGAGCATTTTGGCTATCTGGGTGTACTTGACATTAGTATTTTATAGCCCAGGATTAATATTCTTATGTATAAAAATAGATATAAGATATTCTTTCATATTTTGAATGAGCAGGGGACGAATGTCCTTTTAACCCTTTACTGTCGGAGCTATTTTAACTGGAAAATTAAACATTTCTTCCGATCTATCTCTACCGCACGAGAGAACGGATTTGTGTAACGAACAGTTTTCGTTCTGCGCTGCGCATCTTCGCCCTAATTGGTTCAAGAAAATGGGGAGTGGGTAGAGGAGTGAGAGATGATAGGCTCGCTGCACCCCCACCATCTAGATCAGCTCGGAAGGCTGCGCAGAACGAGTTCGTTCTCTTGTGGGGTAGAGAATAGAATATTTCCATTCGCTACGGTTTTTGAAATTGGTATAATACTTAATACAATACTTAAATGTTTAGTAATTGATTAGATACTGATATATTTAATAATGTAAACAATATTTTTAATAATGGTACAGCAATTCAAAAAGGGGACAACCGAGTGCAAAGGGTTAAATTTCGTTTGGCTTGAGGCACGCACACGATCATGGTCCGTCTCAACGACACGGTCGTGTGGACTGTAGTAGTAGGCTTTTGACTATACGTACAACTCCACACAATCAAATTTTGCAAATACTTTAACAACTTATATATCTGAATAATTATTTGTTTGCGATATGTGGTTCCTTTCAAACTTTCTCTCTTCTCGATGAGTAGAAGGTATTGATGTAAAAACAAACTTTACCAACAATTTTCTTTCTTATAAACAATTTTGCGGCAAGTTTCTTCTACAAATGTCTGCCGTATATGTCCACCATATTGATTAATGATTTCTATTAATACGTTTATCAAAACAAGGTTATATAAAAATTTTTAAAACAATCCAGATGCTTGACATAAACATTGCTAGTCTATCTCGTTATCAATTACATATATTAATTTTTATATTCTTCTTTTCTTCTGATACATGTGACTTATTTACAGTGGTGCGATAATTCAACAATGGAAGATAATATACTTCTATGTAATTTTTTGCTAGCTACCTTGAAGACTCGAGACATTATTCTGATACTGATAATCCGTTTTATCAAAACCTCGCTTATCTGCGTTAATTTTAGATCGGCATTATCGTTTGTCCGTGATTAGATGACATCTAAATTATAATACATTGCAAGCAAACTGATGTCAATTGCCGCTCGACTTACTGCAGCAGTCAATCTCCCCGGGTTCGACGTTCGATGTGTAACCAGAGATTCTCTTGGGAAGAATTACTCGACGTTACATAGCACATCATCCCACGTTCAAATATCAATCTCTGTATGGCGTTCATTAGCCTGCGGATCTTTGAGTGAAATATAAAATTCTCTGAGAAGACTGTATTAGTCTTTAACAATAACCGTACCGCGGCCGGTCAAATGACTGCTTCCACATTGTTAATTTTTTAATTATTGAATTTATAAAGATGCTTTCATTAGAAATTATTGAATATATTTCTTTATTCCAGTACGTATTATTATAAAAATTGTGAAAAATCAAAATAAATTCAGTCTCTTGTAATTTTTATAAAACAATATACAATTAGGAGCATAGCATATTAACTGATCAGAATAACTTTTTCATGAATGGATTAAAGGACTTCAATTTCTCTTTAAGGCTAGAAGAATTAGTTTAGAAAAAATACATTTGGTCGGAATTGTAAAAAACAATAGTAAAAATTGATTTTTACCACTTTTTTAGCTTGGCTAATAACGAAAATTTAAAAGATGTGTTTAGTCAATTCGTATAAATTTTATACGCTCTGAAAACTTCATTGAAATTTGTTTATGAGTTATAATCGCTCAAAAGTGGTAAAAATGCCAAAAATCTTCAAAAATTGCAATTTTTACCACTTTTGATCGTTTATAACTCGTAAACCAATTAACCAATTTCAATGAAGTTTTCAAAGCGTATATAATTTATACGAATTGACCAAACACATCTTCTAAATTTTCGTTATTGGCCCAGCTAACAAAGTTGTTTTCTTTTACAGAGAAATTGAAGTCGTTTGGTCCATTCATAAAAAAGTTATTCTGATTTAAAGCGTGTGTGATCAGTTATACTTCCAACTGTATATCGGATACATTTTGTACCGGGTACGGTTAGTGTTAATCGTTTCAATAAATTGAAAATAATGTCTCGCCATTCTTAAGACTAATTTTGAAGAGTAACGATATCGATATGTAGCTCAATAAACCTAAAAAAACGAAAACATGTTTGGCAGTATTTAGTCATAAAACATTATAAAAATGATTTACGTATGCAAATAATGTAAAGGATGTAATAATTGTAAAATATTGTATAGTTGGTTTGATTATATTCATGGAACATATCAGTGTTAACACTTTAGCTACCGGAAGTATATTAGTGGGTGCTTCATCGACTGCTGTATCTGAAAGAAAGTTAACATTTTCCTCTTAAATACTCACTTTGTGAAAGAAATTATTGTATTGTCAAAGACAAATTAACAATACAATTTTCGGTTAATAAAATTTCTATGTTGAAAGATTTTGAAGTAATTCTCGGTAGATAAAGTGTTAAATAATTTTTGTAGCAAGTTCAATAAAATGTGAAAATTATAAATAGAGACTTAAGCAAATCTAAACATTCTGCAACGGATAGTCACAAATAAACAAATACAGAATTACTGTCCATCAAGATTATCCTTAAATACGATTATTAATCCTTTCCGAGGATGACAGGATTTCGTCACTGAAATTCTAATTTTTCATCAGCTAGTTACATTACCTCAGGCGCAAAAATATCTGAAAGAAAACTCATACCTAGCGGATTTTATGCATTTATGAGAAAAATAAGTAGGTACAATTTAAAACATGAGAGACATTAGACGAATTTAAAAGTACTTTTATATTATTTTCAACCCATTGAACATATTATATTAAGAGAGATAATGAGTTTTCATGTCAGTCTGATTTGTTGCAATTCAGATGGAAAATTTTTATTTTGCATAAAGATCCGCTGTCTACTTATCATTAAGAATAATTGTATTAATCAAGATTTACGTTCGGCATGCAAATATCAAATACCCTTTACAATCAGTATGTTTCCCTTATGATAACAAAGATGTACAGCATTCATTTTATTTTTTGGATCCATGTTGACCTAGAGTGGCAAAAGTTCAATGCAAATTTTGGTTTCCTAACATCCTATTTAAGGGGATAAACTGGTTTCCAGGATTGCAAGGGTTCAAAATGCGCCTTCTCATTTCTCAATAATGCAAAAATGGCGCGATCGTCCTCAAAAGTTCCATTTTTACGTTGACGAAGTGTAATTTGCATTAAATTTGGGGTTATGTTCGCGGCGCACCGGTTCGATCAATTATACACTAAATATCCGAATCAAACGTTTGATAAATGTCTACAAAATTGCTATTTAATATATAATTGATCGAACCGGTGCGCCGCGAACATAACCCAAAATTTATTTAAAAATGTACGATCGAGAATAATTTCTTATTTATTTGTAATATGCATTATTCGGCAGCATGTAGCTGTCACAGCTTTATGAACAGAGCTATATGTACAGCCTTTATGCTTCCGAATAATGCAAATTACGCCTCGTAAACGTAAAAATAGGACTTTTATGGGTGATCGCGGCCTAGATTGATGTTTCATCTAGTGCTTTTGACTACTGAAAAAACCCTATCTCTGCATTATCGAGAAATGAAAATGAAAAATGAGTCCACCCCCTTAAACCATTAGCTGCCTGTATTCGCTCCAAAAAGAGGATCAAAATGAATTCCACAGATGTAGACAGAAAAATATATAAGATCTAATGTGGGTTTCAGTGGTGCCATGAAATGGTGAGAAGTGTGCGTCTCGTTGCGGTTTGAGCAAACATTTGCAAGATACAAAGTTCATAATTTCTACTAACGTCTTCACAGTTTAGTATTTCCGCTAGTCATTCGAGCCATTAACGTATAAAATCCGCAGACCAATAAGACATATAAGTATGTATTATCATTTTTATTCAAGGAGCTTGATACTCTTTTATTTCTCTAAATTCTCGTTTCGATCGCATGGACTTATCAGAGCGGGCGTAAACGATCGGTAGTTCGATAAGCGTTATTTACAATAGTTCGATCTGATCGAATTATGCCGGTCGTTTTATATCAGAGGTGCCATGAATTGGTGAAAAGTGTGCAGGTCTTGTTGCGGTTTGAGCTAGCCGAATGAACATTTTCAAGATACTCCGCAATATTATTCCAGAACGGGAATGTCGATGCTCACCGGGAAGTTGCGGTCGAACGACGGCAGCTTCTCATCGTAGGTCTCGTTCAGCTTGAAGGTGGTGGAGCTGGTCCTCTCCTCGGAGTTGATGACGACGGTCCACTGATCGCCGCTTTGGGAGATCTCGAGGATGGGCTTGGAGGTGAGCAACGGCGCGGCCAGCTCTTTGTGTCCGAGCACGTTCACGAACTCGTCGAAGTTCTCGTTGGAGACGTATTGGTACTTTCCAGTGATCTGCACCATCTTCGAGCCGGTTCTGGGTGATATCACACGAGAGAGAGACGTTAGAGGATGGACACGTTACCACGTTAGCTGTTGCTAGCAGCGAGATGCCGGTGCCCCGGTCACCGGCCGCTTTTATAAGATCACTGGTGGGGTACGTGTCCCCGGGTGAGCATGTGTGCGTTTGATCACACACCCGCGTCAGACAATCTACGATCGGACAGGACAAAGTGTCGAACGGATTATCGTTAACCGGCTGGCCAGCCGGCGGCGACGTCGCTTTGTCATTTCACAAACACCCTCGTGCTTCCCTTGTGAACGCGCCAGCGTCAATACGCACGAGCGTCTGACTCTTGTCCGCAGAAAACTACATTGCACTAACGCTGATTTTCTGTTTCAGTTTCAACAGTCATCCCTCAATTTTTACAAATTTCAAAATAGAATCAACCGAATTGTGAATGCTACCCTGGGGTCTTTCGTGACCCCAAAACTTTCCGCACGCTGCTTTTTCGCCGATGCATTGAAGGATAATTGCAAGTATGAAGTTTCTTTCTCTGAGCTATATATATGTATACTTCTTTGAAGTACCACAGTACATTTTTACGGGAATTTTAGGGAGATTTTAATGTGACAGGTCGCATTCTGCAGAAACAGTAATAGTTATTATAATTACAGTATACCAGTACAACATACTGTAGTATAGTCTAACACTAGAACTGCGGGAACCTTCAAAATAACGGGTTTGAATTTTTTAATTCAGCATTCTTGAGATTGTAAAATTGAATTTTCTTGATACATCTTATTGGACATTTTAAGTAGTATTTGCTGAAAAATTTAACTAACTTTGATAAACTAGAAAGACGTAGCAGCCATTTCTGCAAAGTACGAGATGTATACTATAGTATGAATATACTATACATAGTGGATTCAAGAATGTGAAAACAATTTTTTCATCCACTATTTTTTCTTTGAAGTTGATTCGAATTAGAATTGACAATTTACTACTTGACAAAATAATAGAATTGTACAAGTAATAATAATATATACATACTATTGCACAATTATATATTTAATAATTATTAAATATATATATGTATAATTATATATGTATACAGTAAGGAGCATAACTGATTCCACACACTTTAAATCAGAATAACTTTTATAAGAATGAACCAAACGACTTCAATTTCTCTGTAAGGCTCGAAGAATTAGTTTAGTAAATGATGTGTAAAAAATATGTTGAAAAAATGCATTTGGTCGGAATTGTGAAAAACAATATTAAAAATTGATTTTTACTACTTTTTTAGCTGGGCCAATAACGAAAATTTTAAAAATGTGTTTTGTCAACTGGTATAAATTATATACGCTCTAAAAATTTCATTGAAATTAATTAATTGGTTTACAAGTTATAAACGATCAAAAGTGGTAAAAAGGCCGAAACTTTTGACAAATTGCAATTTTTACCATTTCTGATCGATTATAACTCGTAAACCAATTAACCAATTTCAATGAAGTTTTCAGAGCGTATATCATTTATACGAGTTAACCAAACACATCCCTAGTAGCACAAAAATATTGGATAAATATTTTTTAAGCCACACTTTTTAATATGAGAAAATATTTCTTCCTATCTTATAAGTTAGGATAAAAAAGAATATTTGGTACTTAATGTAAAATAAATATTGTATGTATATTTGAATATTAAAAACAGATTGAATCTCTTTTCGATATTATATGAATGTGTATACAATATCTAGTGCTGCTAGGGATCTTTTGAATTTTCGTTATTGGCCAAGCTAAAAAAGTTGTAAAAATCAATTTTTACTATCGTTTTTTACAATTCCGACCAAATGTATTTTTCCTAAACTAATTCTTCTAGCCTTACAGAGAAATTGAAGTCGTTTGGTCCATTCATAAAAAAGTTGTTCCGATTTAAAGTGTGTGGAATCAGTTATGCTCCTTACTGTATATGTTTATTGTCGATCATAAGTTAATTCAATGGATAAATATAGTTTGTTTATTTGTATTTCGTGTTAAAATACTAACGCAAACAGTTTTTATTTCGTATAGACATCCGCAGTCCAATTTTACTCCATTTTCGTGATGGAAACCCATTAGACTTTACGCATTTATAACAACAATGGAGTAGATCAAATGAAAAACAGTAAAAACATCGGAACATTTTCAAAATAATGTATTATTGTCAGCTCCATAAAAATACATCTTGGAGAAAGTAATAAATACATGTCTTCTGTATTTGACAATTAACGCAAACAATTTTCATTTTGTACAAAAATCCGCAGTCGAATTTTGCTGCTTAAGTAATAAAGAATATTCAGGAAGTGTCTGGAATTTTTAACAACCGAAAAATTCACACAAATCAAACCCCGTGAATTTTGATTGACAGTGATTCGGATGATTTCCAGGAATCCTACGAAGGGCAAGAAAGCACGATTATTCTCCTACCACCAACAAGTCTAAATATCCGCGCACAAGCAAGCTCAACCAATCGCGTATAAACACGCCACATCCACCACGCCACGAGCTATCCAATAGACACAAACCCCGATGTTAATATACAACCCAAACATACACCAATGCAAAAGACCTCGGTACAGCACCCAGCACAAAACTCGCACAACCATCCTGTTCGAGAAAGAAACTCCCTCGAGAACATTCGTACGATATAGGGGGTTACAACTTTGTGCCTGGTAACATCGCGATTCAAGAACTCAATCAATCCTCAATCATGAACTCGGTTTATAAATATGAATCACCCGCTTCAAGTATTAATTTACATGGAGAACGCAACGCATCCGAACCGCCGCCATCTTTAATCAATCGCCACTGTGCATCGCGACGATTGTAGCATTAGAATTTCTATAGCATCAGCACGCAGATGCGCACACAATTAAAATTTCAACTTCAATTACATGTAGTGGTAATTTGGCAAATTTAAATCGGTCTTCTATCAATTTTGAGATCGGATTTTACACTGCTGTGCAAAAGAGAGAGGCACCCGGCCATATTTAACAAAAAAGCGTAAGAAATCGAATAAGAACACAGTAAAGTTTTGAAAAAGGATTCCGCTGTTTAATTGAATACTTCTGAGAATATGTGTTATTGCGGATTATTCTAATTCTTCAAATGCAATAAATCAATCATTGTACAATACAATTTCTACATAAAGATATTGTTTGTCATTATATCTTATAATTATACTGGATGCTTCTTTCTTTTGCACGGTAGTGCATATACTAATCAAGGTTTTTGAAGCTGGAACGAAAAGTATTGGGTTGGCAAATAAGTTCGTTCGGTTTTTTACATTGGAATAAATCACAAAAACCGAACGAACTTATTTGCCAACCCAATATATAAATTGAGAAATTTTGTGGAAATATACAGGGTGTACTAGATGAACTGTTACGTTACAAGCTGTTTTAAATTAAATAGTTAAGGAGGGCTAATATTTTAGTATGTATTACATTGTTTGGGGGAGAAAGGGGGCCCTCACCATTTTTAAAAATGTATAAAATCAAATTTCTCAAAAACTGTGTTTCTAGGGAAAACATTAAAGGCAGATTCGGAATCAACGCAGAAAACTCTCTAACTCGCATAGTGAAAATCGAAACGTCAAAATAAAGTTAAAATTTGTTGGAAAGTGTAATTTTAATAATTTTTTCTGTCTTCACAGCAGAGTAGGGCAATGATCAACTAATATTTAAAAATGACTAATAGTCTTTTTGAATGTTATTCATAGCAAAATAGTCATTAGTCAAAACTTTTTGATTAGTTAGTGATAACTAAATGGAAAATAGTTAGTCACAGCTCTAAGTAATAATCGTCAGCTGTTGCTTATTAGTGAATTAGTAGTTGATGATCAGTCATCAATCTTTAGTTTCGTCGGATTTTATGCGTTTATGACAAAAATGGGTACGTACATTTTAAACGAGTGAAGATATTGAAAAAATTTAAGGCCACCAGTGTATTAGTTTCACCTCAACAAGATCATCAAAAGAAGATTGCAATTTTTATTTGGCTCCTGTGTTTTGCAATCAATGCAAACATTTTTTATTTTGCATAAAGATCTAGTTATCACTAACTAATCAAAAAGTTTGACTAATGACTATTTCGCTATGACTAACATTCAAAAAGACTATTAGTCATTTTTAAATATTAGTTGAATTATTGCCTACTCTGCTTCACAGTTTAGTAACAGAGTTGGGCAAACGCTAGTCACAAAAATGATTATTGACTAATAATTTCATAAACTCAACAAAAGTGACTAATAATTAATGACTAATTAAATACTTGAGCGTGACTATGACTTATGACTATATAAGTATTTAAGCGTAATGACTAATGAATAATGACTAAATTTTTATTAAGGATGAATATTGACTACTGACTATAATGGCATAACTAATGACTAAATACGTAAACAGAATTCACTATGATTAATGGCTAAAAATGGTTATAAGTTAAAATAAGGTATAATAATAACAAAAAAATGTCAAGGTACTTAGAAGGTACAAGTTGTGTTGTGGAGACTTAACCTAACCTAACCTACCCTAGGTTGAATGATAGAGTTCTTTCCATCAAGGCACAAAAGAATGTCATATTAGTTTATGAACGTATAAAATACAGATCATGACACGTTTGGTCACTGAACATTCCGATATGGTTTAAGTATACATATTAATGTATGTTAATCGCACAATAGTGACTGATGACTGATCATTTAAACTAACTAATGATTAATCATAACTAATAAGCAATAACTAACGATTACTTAGAGTTGTGACTAACTAGTGCCATGTAGTTATGAGTAACTAATCAAAAAGTTTCAACTAACTTTTTTAAGTTTTGACTAACAATCAATCAGACTATTAGTCATTTTTAATTATTAGTTGATTTTTGCCCAACTCTGTTTAGTAATGCCGCAAGTCATTGGAGCCATAAACGTATAAACTCCGCAGACCGATAAAACATATGTATTATCATTTTTTTTTAAGGAACTTGATACTCTTTTATTTCTCTAAATTCCCGTTTCGATCGCATAGATTTATCAGTGCAGGTGTAAATGATCGGTACTTCGATAAACGTTCTTTATCATGCCTAACGGTTTCACTGACAGGTACATCATGGAAAACCGTGTATCGTCGTATCTCAACGTCGATCGGAGAGTTCGTCGATTCACTAATTCGACTAACTACTTTAACTGGACAATTAACGTTGCGTATTAGCAAATTGGACCAACGAGTTGTGATTGGCGGCTGAGAGCCCGCTAGTGGGAAAAGAGAAAGCACGCGGGGAAAGCAAAATCGATATTTCCCGCGTCCGATAAATATTAGCGATCGATCGAACGAAGATCGAGCAAAATCAGGCGATACATGACGCCATCGCTCGCGTTTCCTCTTGGATCGATCGACGATCCAGGCTTGATTGCTTCCTGTTATCGCATGATGAAACCTCGAAACCGCGTGATTGTACTGCAAGCCGGATAAGCATCGCCGGAAAACAAGGTTGTTTTTCGATGATAGCCGCTAAAACAGCAGCGTCGCGTTCGGTTAACGTGTATTTTATCCCGGCCGGCTTATTCCCTATTACATTTTGCTGTCCGTGATTTTAATAAAGTGAACAGGAGACGCGAGTATTGGTACGTGTATGAATTCACGTCGGCGCGCGCACTTATTGATGTGTACAATCGTCGATTGTAGTCTGCGTTACCATACCGCATTCTACATGCTCGGACTAGTTATTGGCTTGCTGCAGTCTTACTGTCGCATTTCTCCTCGTGAGCATGAAGAGGTGGGCGAATTATTGCAACGAATGTGTTCTCTTCATCGTTTGCAAGCTTTCTTTCATGCTTACCAATGTATTTGCAATAAGGAAGCATTGTTATCGAATGTACACTTTTAGTTAGTCTGCGGATCTTCGGCGGAGTAGAAAAATATATTTTTAATGTAACAGTTACAGGGAAAGGAATTAACTAAATATATATTTCTTCGTTTAATAATTTCGATAAACTGATAATAATGTTACAGTGAGCGAAAGCAGTTGATTAAAAATATATTTCTTCGTTTAATAATTTTATTAAATCGGAAATAATTTACCAGTAAAAGAAAAAAGTTGAGCAAAAATATATTTCTCCGTTTAATAATTTCAAGAAACCGATAATAATGTAACGGTAATCGATAGCAGTTAATTAAAAATATATTTCTTCGTTTAGTAATTTTATTAGATCGGAAATAATTTACCAGTAAAAGAAAAAAGTTGAGCAAAATATATTTCTCCGTTTAATAATTTCAAGAAACCGATATTAATGTAACGGTAATCGATAGCAGTTGATTAAAAATATATTTCTTCGTTTAATAATTTTATTAAATCGGAAATAATTTACCAGTAAAAGAAAAAAGTTGAGCAAAAATATATTTCTCCGTTTAATAATTTCAAGAAACCGATAATAATGTAACGGTAATCGATAGCAGTTAATTAAAAATATATTTCTTCGTTTAGTAATTTTATTAGATCGGAAATAATTTACCAGTAAAAGAAAAAAGTTGAGCAAAATATATTTCTCCGTTTAATAATTTCAAGAAACCGATATTAATGTAACGGTAATCGATAGCAGTTGATTAAAAATATATTTCTTCGTTTAATAATTTTATTAAATCGGAAATAATTTACCAGTAAAATAAAAAAGTTAAGTAAAGATATATTTCTCCGTTTAATAATTTCAATAAACCGATAATAATGTAACGGTAATCGATAGCAGTTAATTAAAAATATATTTCTTCGTTTAATAATTTTATTAAATTGGAAATAATTTACCAGTAAAAGAAAAAAGTTGAGCAAAAATATATTTCTCCGTTTAATAATTTCAGGAAACCGATATTAATGTAACGGTAATCGATAGCAGTTAATTAAAAATATATTTCTTCGTTTAATAATTTTATTAAATCGGAAATAATTTACCAGTAAAAGAAAAAAGTTGAGCAAAAATATAATTCTCCGTTTAATAATTTCAAGAAACCGATAATAATGTAACGGTAATCGATAGCAGTTAATTAAAAATATATTTCTTCGTTTAATAATTTTATTAAATCGGAAATAATTTACCAGTAAAAGAAAAAAGTTGAGCAAAAATATAATTCTCCGTTTAATAATTTCAAGAAACCGATAATAATGTAACGGTAATCGATAGCAGTTAATTAAAAATATATTTCTTCGTTTAATAATTTTATTAAATCGGAAATAATTTACCAGTAAAAGAAAAAAGTTGAGCAAAAATATATTTCTCCGTTTAATAATTTCAATAAACCGATGATAATGTAACGGTAATCGATAGCAGTTAATTAAAAATATATTTCTTTGTTTAATAATTTTATTAAATCGGAAATAATTTACCAGTAAAAGAAAAAAGTTGAGCAAAAATATATTTCTCCGTTTAATAATTTCAAGAAACCGATATTGATGTAACGGTAATCGATAGCAGTTAATTAAAAATATATTCCTTCGTTTAATAATTTTATTAAATCGGAAATAATTTACCAGTAAAAGAAAAAAGTTAAGCAAAAATATATTTCTCCGTTTAATAATTTCAAGAAACCGATATTAATGTAACGGTAATCGATAGCAGTTGATTAAAAATATATTTCTTCGTTTAATAATTTTATTAAATCGGAAATAATTTACCAGTAAAATAAAAAAGTTAAGTAAAGATATATTTCTCCGTTTAATAATTTCAATAAACCGATAATAATGTAACGGTAATCGATAGCAGTTAATTAAAAATATATTTCTTCGTTTAGTAATTTTATTAGATCGGAAATAATTTACCAGTAAAAGAAAAAAGTTGAGCAAAAATATATTTCTCCGTTTAATAATTTCAAGAAACCGATATTAATGTAACGGTAATCGATAGCAGTTGATTAAAAATATATTTCTTCGTTTAGTAATTTTATTAGATCGGAAATAATTTACCAGTAAAAGAAAAAAGTTGAGCAAAAATATATTTCTCCGTTTAATAATTTCAAGAAACCGATATTAATGTAACGGTAATCGATAGCAGTTGATTAAAAATATATTTCTTCGTTTAATAATTTTATTAAATCGGAAATAATTTACCAGTAAAATAAAAAAGTTAAGTAAAGATATATTTCTCCGTTTAATAATTTCAAGAAACCGATAATAATGTAACGGTAATCGATAGCAGTTAATTAAAAATATATTTCTTCGTTTAATAATTTTATTAAATTGGAAATAATTTACCAGTAAAAGAAAAAAGTTGAGCAAAAATATATTTCTCCGTTTAATAATTTCAGGAAACCGATATTAATGTAACGGTAATCGATAGCAGTTAATTAAAAATATATTCCTTCGTTTAATAATTTTATTAAATCGGAAATAATTTACCAGTAAAAGAAAAAAGTTAAGCAAAAATATATTTCTCCGTTTAATAATTTCAAGAAACCGATATTAATGTAACGGTAATCGATAGCAGTTGATTAAAAATATATTTCTTCGTTTAATAATTTTATTGAATCGGAAATAATTTACCAGTAAAATAAAAAAGTTAAGTAAAGATATATTTCTCCGTTTAATAATTTCAATAAACCGATAATAATGTAACGGTAATCGATAGCAGTTAATTAAAAATATATTTCTTCGTTTAATAATTTTATTAAATTGGAAATAATTTACCAGTAAAAGAAAAAAGTTGAGCAAAAATATATTTCTCCGTTTAATAATTTCAATAAACCGATGATAATGTAACGGTAATCGATAGCAGTTAATTAAAAATATATTTCTTTGTTTAATAATTTTATTAAATCGAGAATAATTTACTAGTAAAAGAAAAAAGTTGAGCAAAAATATATTTCTCCGTTTAATAATTTCGATAAAAATATATTTCTTCGTGTAATTATTTTATTAAATCGAAAATAATTTAACAATAAGCGAAAAAAATTAAATAAAAATATATTTTATCATTTAATAATTTTATTACGTCAAACACGACATAACAGTATTCTTAAATTGTTCTTGTAGGTTTACAGGTTTTTATTTCATCTATTAATTTTTGTCACAAATACATCTAGACTTTTCACGTTTATTCCATTAGGTTATAAATTGGTAACAATGCAAATTACATTTTATTCAGCTTTGTTTTATTCCGAAAATATTACATCGTACAGTTTAATTAAAGTGCATAGCTTTCGTGATATTTTTCATTGATATCGAGTAATTTTCTTCCCACGTCACTTTCATATTGCGGAATTACGTTATCGTAATGCTTCTAATCGGTGTAATCGCAAGCCAATCGAAGCAATTGTCTTAGCGAACGCTGATACACGTAGCATTATCTCTTTTATCGAAAGTAATGTTGTTGCAGAAATATAATTAACTTTTGCTCGGTACCTGTTCGTCAAGGTGACTTGTCAAATGATACAAATCGACTTTGTCATCGTTAAGAATCGAAAGATCTAAACATAGTTAACAATATAAGAGATTTTAATATTTTTTAAAATTAATATTAATTAAATTACATCGAAAGAATAAATCACAAAAAAATTAAATATCAACTTTGAAACCACTAATGCGACCATTGGATATAATTAGACTCCACATGTTTATGCGCGATAAATATGTAAGAAACATATGCGATTTATGCACGAAAAATTGTCGTGACATATTGTAATTCGAGTTACAGTAAATGACAAGCATTTTTTCCAAATTGGATGTTGTTACTTGACGACGCTTTTCCGTAAAATAAATTTTGTATGTGGAAAGTAAGATCGCTGCACGTCACGCGATGTAACCGGTGCGTAATCTACAGGGTGTTCTGTAACTGGTGGTACAGGCGAAAAGGGGGTGATTCTACGTGGAAAAATAAGTCGAAAATATAGAATAAAATTTGTTCATGTGAGGCCTTGTTTTCGAGAAAATCGACTTTGAATTTTCGCTGGGTACGCGTGCACTTGATCACGTCTCGTTATAACGGATCTCACTGTAAATCATTGTCTCGATTGAAGTTTATGTTGATAAACATTTCTAGTGTCACGTTTATCTATCATCGAACTATCTTACCTTTACCGCTAAACATTATAATGCGTTCCGTTATAACGAGAAAATTCACAGGCGATTTTCTCGAACACAAAGCCTCACATGACAAAATTTTATTCTATATTTTCGACTTAATTTTTCATGCAGAATCACCCACTTTTCGCTTGTACCACCAATTACCGAACACCCTGTATATCGGATCTTGTACGAATTCATTGTTTAAAATATTTGAAATTTGTATTAATTTAATTAATCCAATATTTTTTCCTATAACAGCAATTACTTTTTTCTGGCTTTTTTCTCCCCAATCACTGGGTATGTTTTTTAAATGTTTAATGTAATTCATGTACATATATTCCCATAGAAACATTTAACCGAAAACCCACTGTTCCCAATTTTTCTATTGTGGCAGGCAAAGTGCTTAAGAGGGCTTTAATAAATATTACATTTTGTGCAAGTTCATCTTATTATGCAATAAGTTACTGCATAAAACATAAAAACATATGCATTATGCAAAAAATGCAAAATGAAGAATATGTTTTCAGAATTCTCTAATCATAAAACATTTCTGCCCAGGTCCTATTGCTCCGTTTTATAGAAAAATATGCATTTGCATAAACATCCGATGTCTAGATATATAATAAATGAGTCGTTCACTGTAGCATTCGAGAAAAGAACCTTGAAGAAGTTCTGTGTGAGATCGTCTCCCTTCAAATAAATTGAATCTTAGGGGTACTGGAAGGCATCCGGATCCATCAGACATTTTTAATTTATTAGTTTCGAGAGACAGGACAAGCATAACCAATTGAAAACAAACATCTAAAGAGTTTCGACTCCCGTAAACAATTATTTAGCTTTAACGAATACATTGTGATCTACGTTATCAATGCGTATAATCGAAATAATTACATTCGGCGACTCCAGCAGATTCGTTATTTGTTAGTGAATCTTGGAAAGTCATTATCTACTGACTGAGATTAAAAAGTTGGTTCCCTGATTATATAAGCATACTAATTAATGTCTTCACAAGAGTCACGCTCGTTGAAACATATAAACAAAGTACACTTTTTGATTATTAAATATACATATAATCTTGATATGAAACCTGGACAATCTAAAGTACCATGTATCAATGCCTTTTAATTTTATCTTTCTTGTCGACTCACTATTACGTGGCAAATATCCTTTATTTATATGTGATATTTATTATATGAGTAACATATTTTGCTTAAAGTAACTATGCAATTTACATATGTACAATATAACGTATGTAAATAGCCATTGAAGCAGAGGGAAGTGTTAAATTATAAAAAGGAAACGGATAATGAATACGTCGCCTCTACATATACATATACAACGTTGTGCAGTATTAACCCTTCAGAGACGAGCGTCTCAAAGCCTGAAATATTGAATAAATTCTGTAAATACTGAAGTGCAACTAAAAAGTTCAACTTTTATATATACGGAGTTGTTCCAGCGGATAAATATTAACTTAGTAAATGTGATAAGCGAGGAAGCATTTTTTGCGCTTGCGAATCGTTTGAACTAAATCCATTGAAATTAACCTCTTAATGTTATATTATCCTTTTTGTTGCCCTTTCGTGGGTATTTTGTGGGAATGCTTAAAATCTTTACATTGCCACTAATTCCAATAATGAAATATTACTTCATTAATACGACAAAGAAATTGTGCAAGAAACAGGAGCTGCGTGTATGACATTGATTTCTCCTCTTAATAATTATAATAACAAGTTACAAATAATATGTGGAATTCTTAAAATCTTTTGACAATTGTCTCATTAATTCTAATAATAATATTACTTCATTAATAAGACAAAGAAACAGGGACTGTGTAGACATTCAATGATTTCTCCTCTTATAGTAATTATAATGTGTAGACTGCGGATCTTTATGCATTTGTAACTTATGAAAATATTTAAAACATACGGGAATAGTAAGTTCGATAGAATGTAGTGCGATTTTTATTTGTATTGGACAATTACCGTTGCCGTTAAAAATAGGATTTTATTTCATTCCACTTTCTTAAAATTGGTCTCTAAAAATTGAAAACTACACAAACATCCGCAGTCTAATAATGAGTTACAAATAATATGTGGCAATGTTTAAATCTTTTAACACATTGTCACTAATTCTAATAATTATATTTTACTTTATTGATAAAAGACAAAGAAATTGCAAGAAACAGGAGCCGTGTAGGCATTGATTTCTCCTCTTAACAATTTTATGAGTTAGAAATAATATGTGGAATGCTTAAAATCTTTTGACATTGTCACTAATTCTAATAATAATATTACTTTATTAAGAATTAAGACAAAGAAATCTCAAGAAACCAGAGCTTGTGTAGTCATTGATTTTTCCTCGTAATAATCATTGTAATGAGTTACAAATAATATGTGGAATGCTTAAAATTTTTTGACGTTATTTGTCACTAATATTCTAATAATAATATTACTTTATTTAGATAAATAAATAAATTGGAAATATTGAATGCGGGATTCGGGTAGCCATTTGTGCGAGTGTGACAAGCGAGTGTCGTGACAAAGTTCCTGGGGGACGATTATATTCCCATCGGCAAATGTTACGGCACAGTTTTGTCTTTCTTCTTCGGGGATGATTGCCACTCGAGACTTAGGGCTCGGGGTTTCGGAGACACAAGTACGGCCTTGAATTGACAGCTAATTGCCAGTGATGACCATACATCAAAGACCTAGACGATCGGAGGTCACGTGATCTTCCGTTTCATATGGGATGAATGAGCTTATTCCCATTAAGAACAGGCCAACCGGGCGTACACATGTGCATGTACGTAGTACCTTTAACAGTGCTCGACGACCAATTGAACTTGTTGGAAGTGCTTTCTTCTGTTCATCGGTGCAAATCACACGATCGATCATCGACCGCATCCTGAAGCATGTTCGCGGCAAAAATGCTCTGCTGAACGCTTCCACAAATATTATCAACTCGCACAGTTCAACAGAAACGCAATGTCGAATCATCCAAAAATTATTTTTCCTTTTCTTCACTGCGTTGTTGGAAAGTTTAATATTTCAGTTACTTCGCTTATAGAGAATAAAACAGGAAAAATTAAATCCCATTAGAAATGTGAGACAGTATACTGTCTAGACTATTTTATTAGAACTATAATTTAGGGATGATCGAGGTTCATATATAAATTACTTTATTATGACAAAATTAGGGTGTCCTAAAAATCGATGGCATCCATTATAGTTATTGTACTTTGTATTTTTATGTTAATGAACAATATTAATATAAAATAATGAGAAGACAAAGAAAATTTATTAAAGACAATTTAAGATTATGATTATGATGTCTATATTTAATAATGTCTATTTAAGACAATGAAAATGTATGAAGATGCATAACAAGTACGATACTCACCATTTTCATTTGTTCAATAAAAAACTGCCATAATCTTTTTACGGGAAACGAAATTTAGAAAAAATCTTTTTTTAATACAATGTATTTGGAGTGTATTTTAAATTGTTGTAATCGTAGTCGCTCTGTAAGGACAATAATGTAGAAAATGTATGGACAACAAAAGTAGATCGAATTTATTCTTTATTTTCTATTCGTACCTAAATTATGAAAAATATGAATTTGTCAATAAATCTTCGACTATTAAACAGTAGCCTAATTACTCCATGAAGATGCGAGAATATGCAAAAACACAATAAAATAGATTTTTCGTAACATTTGGCATAGTTATTATATTATTTTTAATTTACTTACTATTAGAATTAAGACGAAAGGAATTTTTGTAATTATTCTTCGTTACTGTTTTTGTTTTATTGTGTTTTAACAATTCCATTTCAGGAAGTAATACACAAAGATTTAACTGCGATAAGTTAAAACTTGAAACACTATCTGGAAACAAACATTTAAAACACTGTACACTGTTTCCATTCTTATTCATGTATCAATAAATATTAATTTTCCAGTGTTATCTTAGACACAGAATTATATCAAATAAATAGCGAAAAACACAAGCGATACAAATTTTTAGTTTAAGTCAGCTATGCCACACAAAATAAATTATAAGAATTGCAAATATACATCCAAATTTATACTACCTATACAAACATATTAAAAAAGTAATAATGAAATTATCGAACTAAAAAATAAAATAAAAGGCAATTCATTGAAAGAATTCTGATATATATATATTTCATACTTCGATCGTGTATATTATACTTGTAACAAACAAAAACTTAATTTTCAAAAAAGGAACAAAATTGTAGAAAACGTATGTTATTAATACATGATTCAACATTCTTAACATAAATTATGACGTGATTATAATTGGTATATCGAAAACAATTTATGCGTAAATTATGAAGAGAATAATATTATATAGGACAATATTAACAGCTTTATTTACTCTGATTTGCAAAAGTTGAAAATTCCTTTGGTATTTTGCGGACTATTGGATGCTCTTCCATTTCCAACAGAATATCTGTGACATAGTGAATGTGAAACATTTCTCGTACAACAATTATTCTTAAAACCGACGCAAAAATAAACAAGAGAAATTTCAACGAAAATATTGGATATAGACCTAACAAAAAAAGTACTTGAGGCGTGTTACACTTTTGATTGTTCTTCTGCTATCGTGTTGAATTACAGAAGAATACCGCGTAGATTGAAAAACTTTATACATTTGTTCAGGAAAAGACGAATGTGTGCAAACCTTTGTGCTAATTGCCAATAAAATGATAACTATTAAGTAATTGATCAATGAACACATAAAGTGGCAACGAAAGTCATGATTGCACAAATCCTCACTTTTCAATATGTTTTCTAACTGGTACCTAATTTGAATTGTTTGTTATACGAAAGCATACATATAGATATGTTCATTCGATTAAATTAATAATAAATAGCTATGATAAAGTGTGTGTCGACGTAGCTCAATAAAGAAAAATCATCTTTCTATGTACAATGACCGATGCTTGCGTGCTCTCACACGCTAAATTCACCTAAGCTGATTAGAACACTATTATTATTAAATACAAGGCATTTCTGTGCAGAAAATTTCACTGCCTATAGTTTACAGAGGCAAAATAGTAGAGGAATAAATGCCCCGATCGCTACAAAAACTGGTAACATTACTGAAGAATCATCAATCGAATACGGATCTGGAGTTCTAGGGCCACTTGTATGTCGACTACGCACTGTAGACTCTTCTTCGTCTTCTTGTATATTCTGATATTCCTCCGGTTCTTGGGGAATAGGACCTAACTGTGGTATATCTGAAAATTGCAAAAGTTGATTACACAATGTACTCAACAAACTTTGAAATGTACCTTTGAAATAGTACCTTCTAAATTTCCTTTTATAACAACAATTGCATTTATCTTTGGGTTATCTCTGTACCCCTGCAAATAATTCAAGTAAATTCATTAAATTTTCATCAACAAACCGACTGATCTCCATTAAATACGATAAATAAGGAAACTAATTGGGATACCTTTATAAATTCAACTCGAATTTTTCCTGCTAAAATATCCGACTCTTCATCATTGTATATTAATTTTCCAGCTTGAACTTTAAATGGAATATATTCATCATGCGCTATACCACGTCCAACTCTTTCAAATATATCTAAGTCAGTAACAACAGTATGGTCTCCATTTAGAACCACATCAAAGACCTGAAACACATAGTGTTGAAAAATGAGATTAGTTAATGTTATTTTCAATAAAGATGCATTTGAATGTACTTCAGATAAGAACGTGTAATTATTAAACAAACTATAAATGTTTCTCTGTAATAAAATAAAGTATTTGTGAAAAAATTTAGCAATTGCAGGGTTGAATACAATTTAAAAATTGTTTCATAACATTTTAAAAGAATAGATAAGCTATCGATAACGATAACAGATATGACATAAGATAAAGAGGAACCATGTTGTGATTGTGGTAGCTTTTTGATAACTTTCATAAAATTTGGAGAGATGACTAGAAGCATTTATCGTAACTTCAGTGTGTAATGAGATATATTTCTGTTTTCAGATAAACGAAACACTGTATATTATTAGGTTGTTGCATATGAAATGTCCGATTTTAGAATACAACTCTTATAAAACATTTCGATTAAGAAATGCTGTTACAGTCTACAGGTTTATTAATAAAACTTTGAGGTACAAAGCTAATCCTTAACACTAAACGTACCATGACTGGTCAAATAATCAGTTCTAGATTTTTTGATTTCACAATTAATGAAATTGTAAAGTTGCTTCCATAAAAAACGATTTAATAAATATCTTTATTAGAGTACATATTATAATAAGAATGGCGCAAAAATGTCTAAATAAATTAATTCTTCTCATTTTTATAAGGCAATCACATGCCTGTTGCTTTTATAGTTCGGCGGTACGTTTATTGTAAATATCCTATGTTCAATTTTAATTTAGATGTATAATTTGACTTTTAAATAAGGTTTATTTAACCAACACGACTGTCATGTATTCCTTTTATACAGAGCGGAGCAATAATTATGTCCACCTTGAATGTTGCTGTTGTTTGTAATAATATGAAAAAATGTTATATTCAAAACTTACACGGTATAGAGGGGGGCATATTATGACACAAACAGTTTCTGCGTGTGTGTTAAATGTTAAATGGAAAGACCTACTTTCTGTATCATGAATCGGTAGACTATCGAATTCTGAGTAAAAATGTATTGACCTCCATATGTCCTAAATCTAATAGTTAACGAGATATTATCGAAATAATTTTCTTTCTTCTTTGGATAATATCTCGTTAACTATTAGGCTTAGGACATATGAAGGTCAACACTTTTATACTGAGAATTTGATACTTCATAGATCTGTGATATACAAACATGGCATTCTACTTAAAAAAATCAAGGTGACTTTGGAATCTCCTGTATGACTCCATCCATGCAGAAAATGTTTGTGTCACATATGCCCCCCTCTACATCGTGTAAGTTTTGTATAAAACAGTTTTTAATATTATTACAAATAACGGCAATATTCAAAGTGGACATAGTTATTGCCCCACTTTATATGTCTAGAAAAAATAACTTTTATGTAATTCTTGGTAAAAATGTGGTGATTAATTAACTTACTAGTCGTTGATGGTAAAAAACTACAAAATCAATATAACAATCTTGTAAATGAAAAACATAAATGACCATAATATCTTATTTTTACCATAATACAATCAAGAAACTTCAAATTTCTAGATAGAATACATTGGGTACAAAATCGCGTTTGTTTTATGTCATTGCTAAAAATTGGATATTTCATATGCAACAACCTAATACTTTCTTTACAAAAATTAACACAGGTTCTAAATGACCTCTATTTATATGTCTCTAGAATATGTTGCAGAGTCTGCAGAATTTGATACGTGTCTGAACGAACCATCTTTTATTAGCAGATATCATGTTCAAATAACAGAATACTCGTACACAATGGACGTTCAGATATGATAAATTTGCACTGTTTACCTTACTATGAAAGAAAATTATACTATGTAACATATAAATTAATAATTCAGATGAAATTATGATAAATTATTACCTTCATATTGGGGGAATTAAAATAAACTTCACAGAACTTTAATATCATAACATATTCTCCATCTTCGCTAATTGGTATATCGTATCCAAATGTACTGTGGTGGTAACGTTCTGTTTGATAAAGTATTTGATCAATGGCATTTACACGTCCAATGATTAGCTGTTTTCCATAGTCGGATGCTGTTCCAACTTTGCTCATTAACGGATCTTTGACATAGCGAATTCCATAACTGTCAGTGTGTGCATCTCCACCAGAATTTATTGCATATATCACTTCCAAACCCTGAAAACTTTGCACACAAACGGCGAGAAATAATATTGATATTGTCAACAAATGTACTCCCCATTCCGAGCTCATTTTTCTTATTATACAGTAAAATGAGGTTCAACTTTCTCCACGTAACAATGTAATCATAACTTTCCGCTTCTGGATTTGTTCTGACCGGCAAGTGAGGTTACAATTTTCATAGAAAAACATTTAAGGTCGACGATGTTACGACGTTACACACAAAACAATACATATGTTAGCCGGAGAAACACAGTTCTGTTGTGTTTGATTTAAATTAAGATAACGAACGTTGTTTGTTGTCAACAAAAGTTATGTATCCCTTCGGGACACGAAACACGCGTTTTTCAACATACGTTGACGACTGCCACGGTGCCACGTTAGGATTACGTGGTCATTGGTGAGTCAGGTTAGGTAGATTGAAACAGCTTTTGATCAAAAGTACAAAAAACTGTAATATCTTGATTTAAAAACTGTATAAACTTATTCTTAATGTATATAGTGTAAATTCAATTTTAATTAGTATAATTGTAACCTAGAGAATGCATAGTTATTATTTACATAACATTATAAAGTTTATTATAATCAGGGAGAAAATGAAAGCGCTCACGCCCGGTGTTTCAATGTCTTCACTTTTACTCGACTATGTATAGTGCTGCACCAAACGGACCAGAACCTAATTTATTCCTCGTTAGCATAGACTAGAACCCACTAACTTACAGGGTATACGTTATTAGCAGAGACTCTCTGCAGAGAGGATACCACCGACGACACCGACGAGATACCACCGACGAGATACTATCACCGACGAGGTACCCAGCCACCGACGAGATACTATTAAAGACTGCCAGCCTTATGGGAGTTGGTGTGCCTCGAATTTTTCGGTGTTCTCTAACGCCCTCTAGGATATATTCTGCCTGTAGTGAGAAACAGAACGTCCCTTTCCCAACGCGCCCGCGCGCTACACACACGAGCGTACCTCTACTATATCCGTGTGCGCTGCTTGTGCGCTTGCGCCAGCCACAATCTATTTTTAGCACTTGCCGTGTTGTATTGCTCTACAGAAACGAAACTGAAATTCGGCTGTCGAGCCGTCGAGCGTATGAATCGCAATCTGGAGCTAGCCTTCGAATCCCTGTGCAGCGATTTTTATTTTTATTTCTCATTACTTTTTTAATTACATTTTTAACCTCGCAAAAAATTAAAAATGTAAAAACTATGTTCAAAATATGTATTCATTTTAAATAGAAACGTTTTGTTACTGTCATAATTGCATTAATAAAAATTGTTATATGAGAACCGGTTGATGGTATTTATTTGGACTGATTGGAGAATACGAAAATGCAGAAAGTATTTTTTAGTTTATGAAACAATTTATAGATTTATTAGTTGTTAAACAAATAATAGAATAAATTGGATAATATATATAAATTGATTTTACTAGCATACACAAGTTTATTTGATCTTCTGTCTTCCTATAATAAAAAAATACAGTCATAATTATAATTATAGTAGAATTTCATAGAATATTGAGGTTATTGCAAACTCGTCTTTTTTCGCAATGATGTTCTAATTTCATTGCTTCTCTCAAATGTCCATTTCCTTCCGAGACAGTGGCGTTTATAGGTGTAAATAACAAATGTTGATATTCATCATAATTAAACTACAATTATTCTAATAACGTGGAATGTAGAACATATTAAGTGTTAGTTACCCGGATTTTCGTCTTCGACGTTAAGCACTCTTTACTGCTTCTCGTAATTTACGTATATGTAATATTAGGGTTGATCTTATTTTTCGACCATGACATTTTTTTGGTCCCGTAAACCAGAATTGTAACAAATGTTGAGAAAATGATATGGAAAAATTTTGGGGCCGTTTTGATCATGGGAAAATGAGGCGCAGCAAATTTGAAAATTTTTAATTTTTTAAATCTTGTCATAAATAGACGTTATGATATATCGTTGAATTTGTCTTTTTTCTGTTTAAGAGTCCATATTAAGTATAAACAGTTGTTGATAGAGAAAAACATCCGTGACCTTAAAAACTTTAAATAATAACTTTGAAAAATTGTTTTTTCTTTGATACTATATCCACCTCCTTATATACTACAACTTTTGTTTGAAGAGTTTTTTCATATATACATAACTGACCGAGATATCAAGGGGCGGAATTTGCATTATTCGGAAGCATACAACTGCGCATGTAGCTATTTTTATAGATGAGAAGGTGAATCCAGCACCCTTGCAATCCTGGAAGTCTCTCTACTCCCTTAAATAAATTCATTAATACGCTCCAATCTACAAAAAAACAGTTCTAATATCGGAATAAGAAGTTATTATGAATAATAAGCAGTCTGATTGAAACATGGACTGAATGTGGTCAATGATACCGCTGAACGGGGCGTTAAACTTATGGAGGATCATAATTAAATTTTATCTAGAAACAAAGAGGAGAAATAATATATACTATACAAACTGTGATGGAATATCGAAAGCAGTACATCCTGACGCCACAAAATAGAATTTGTCAAAGGATTTTTAAATATTTTTTAATATAGAGAGAAACACCTGATCAATCCGTACACGATTAATTGCATTTTTAAGAGGCATTGAAGACTGCTTATTAACTGAGAGTTATTACATTTTTAATTTTCCTCAGAGTCAGTAAGTCCTTTATTTTTCTCGGAGTCGATACGGTCGTGATTCAGCATCAGAAGCAACATTGTAACGCACACCGTATTGGCATTTACTAACTAAAACCAATATTACTCATTATGAACGTTATCATAATGATATCATCACCTATCGATTGAAAATGTTTTCCCAATCAAAATAAGCTCAAGCACGGCATAAATCGGATAATAATAATAATAATACAGCCAGGTTGCACTAGAAAATATCAGGCGAAACAGTCATGTTTCAGGCGTACGAATCGTCAAGTCGGAGCACTGACAGGACAGACAGTCGAGGCGTCGAGCGAGCTCAAGCGGACTCGAGTCGGGTACGCGATACATCAGACACATCCGGCGGGCCATGACTCACCTTTGTCGGGCGGCTTCTAAAAGAATAGAACAAGATCGCGCGAGCGTGTTATCACGATATCCGAAAATCAACTCTGCGTTCTTATGAAATAGATAATGATAATAATGGTACGTATTTATTTCATAACTTTTATAATGTGATTTTTAATGTATGTACTTGGATTTTTTAATAACTACATTATAGGTATATTCGGCACAAATGTGCATGATCTTCATTTGTATTAAAATTTGAAATAATGCACGTTTCACGTGAAAAAATTATAAGAAAATATTTACAACATGGTATGTAATAAGTTATGATAACTTTTTAGTGGGTGATGTTTTTATTAACTGTTAAGTAACCTACTTACTTAACTATCATTAACCTTACACAAATTCTTAAAAGATAATATATAATATACAATATAAAATGAAATAGAAACTAACTTAAAATAAAATCATATAAAATAAAAAATTATATAGAGCCTATAGATAATACAGAATAAAATATAAACACGAAATATAATACATATAATGTTTATTTTTATATTTCGTTTTTAATTATTGCCATACTTTACCATATTGTTATACCTTCTAGGTGTATATAACTCAGTAAAGATATTTTAAAGATATTATTGATACATATTTGAGTTCATTCGTAAGTTTTTCACGTGAAACGTGTATTATTACAAGCTTTAATACAAATAAAGAGCAGGCACACGTTTGCCGAATATACCTAGTGTAGTTATAAAAAAGACCTAGTACATATATTAAAAATCTCGTTATAAGTTAAGAAAGAAAACCATTATTACCATTATCTATGTCATGAGAACGCAGAGTATTTGATACTCGGATATCGCAATAACTCGTTCGCTCGAACTTCGATTCTTTTCGAACCCGCCCGACGAATTCGAAGTCGAATCAACGGGCCGCCCCGCCTGACTTTCTGCGACCCGACCCGAACCCGAACATCGAGCGGCCCACACATCCCTAATATTTATAATTATAAATATATTATATTAAATGACCTTTTATATTAAATGACCTATTATAATAACCTATATCATTGCGAGTTATGATCACGCTTTAAATAAATAAATGTGGCTCAAATTATGACGTATTTAGACTCATTTTAATTAGAAGAATCTCACAAATACGTTGGTAATACCGTAAAAGAAGAATGAAAAATAAAAAACTTTTCTATGTGCATTGACGTAATCGGTACTCAGCCTTTTGAAATGTGCCGGCTGCCTCGTACCTCAGTCCCTCTTTGTCGTTTACGCGCTGTCGTAAAAAAAAGTTCTGGTATGGTGCTAGTCTAAAAATATGATCAATGCTATTTTTGAATTTCTCTAAAAAAACCTACATTTGTCGAATTTTGGCGTATTTTCACTTTGTGTAAATAACATTTTGAACCAAAAAATCCGGAAGAAATCTCAAATATCATGTCAATTATATGCAAGTAAATGGGAAAAATTGACCAAAAATTGAATAGCGCAACGGCTGTTTAAATAATTCGAAGGACTAGCTTATCCGGCTAGGCCCTTTATTCCAAATTGTAATATTCCAATATTTCAATATCATTTTAAATATTTCAAGTACTATTTAAAACTATTAATGAGTTTAACAACAAAATATTTTAAATAGAAAACTAAATTTTGACAAATAAAATACGATTATAGCAAGCTTCCTATAAATGTCGAAACCTTGAGTCTGGCCAGAGACATTCAATTTTCAGGAAACACTATTCTGTGATGACGAATGGAGAAAAGGCAAGCGAAGCTCGAGGGCTTCGGACGCCGTGGAATGGAGCGAAACATTGTACATAACATGATACGGGTTGGGTCGGGTATAACAGTGTGAGACTTCTAATCAAACAACAAAACTTAATTATTTATCATTGTTTTTTTATAGGATTTTCCTTAACATATTTGGTGAATTTTTTTTTATGAAAATGACATGATATAATTCCGATGATATTTGCTTGTGCAATGAACGACGCAAGTTTCGGACACAAAGAAGGACAGCATCGGGAAAAAAGAGACGCGGAGAGTCCTTCTTTTAAGATTTCGACTTCCGACTTCGACTGCTAGCTCTTCGCCTCGTCGCACAATGTATACAATGTATAAGCGATTCATATTTCAGGAAGTGGTGTTCAGTTCAGAATGAAATAAAATCATGTTACACGCACTTTTTAAATAGCGTCATGTTGCAAGAAATTTTCGTATAGAGTGAAATAGAATTATTTTGTTAGATATCTTCGTACGAAATACTGCCTCTAAATAACATTGTATGGATAGGAGCCGTCGAAAATTAGTTTAATTAGTTAATACTTTTATCTTATTGTTACTACCTCTACTATATAATAATTGCAGTCAATTCTGTCGAGCATTACAAGTATGGGATAAATAAGTAAAAAAATTAATTTTCTGTTTCCTACTAAGGATCTTAATAAGAACGATTGAATTTTGTCATTACATAACATAACAGAATATTTTTTAAGAATCATTATGTTACATATAACGCAATAACGTTCAAATTACTTTTGAATTTCGATAAATTTGTAGAATATTACGTAGTAATTACTTTAATTTTTCCTACGTCTATAAACTATCGATTATATTGTAAAACAATTATTACAATGGTAATAATAAGGAAATAAGAATGTAATAAGAGAATTATATATAGTATTATAAGGCAATTACAGAATGGGTAATGTCAGCATTCTATTATACTACAGTAATTTTTCGATCGGAGTCCCAACACCCGTGTGTTGAACGGACTTGGGTAGCGTAGAGAGGCTATTTTTTATGACTCCGTCGACCGCGCCGAGACTTCAAACGACGAGCCGAACATAGAGAAGGACAGAATGAAATAGGATCGCGTGGACGAAGCGTGTCGCTGTTGCCGGCACAGTTTAAAGGCCCGTGCGTCATCACAATGAAACACCAAAATCTTAACTTCTTTATTTTCTATGATATCATTATGCAACTTTCACCAACATATTCGTGGCATTTTTCTAATGCAAAATGATACCAAATACGATACAATTGGGCCAATATTTCGTAGTTTAATCGACGATGAAAGTTTCGAACGCAACGAAGAACAGCGACAACGCGGGCCTTTGAACTGTGCCGGCGGCAGCTACTGTTCGCGTCTCTTTCTTTCCAATACGCTCTTGTTCGTTGCGTTCGAAACATTCATCGTCGATTAAACCACTAAATATTGGCCCAATTATATCGTTCTTGGTACCATCTTAATCAGCGAAACGCCAGGAATAAGCTAGTTAAAGTCCCATAAACTGATCATTAAAATTAAGAAGTTTGAGATTTCGATTCAGTCGAGTCAATGTGTGGTGTTCACACCGATATACCCGAGCCGAGATCAAACATCGCCGCCCTACGGCGCGGCGCAGCGTTGGCCGGCAGTGGAGTGAGTAGGCACTGGACTACGGTTAGATAGGCGACCCAGGACTCCGATTGAAAATTTACTGTATATCATTCTTCTTCAACTTGACGAATATCTCGTCGGTGGTGGAACTTTTGGCTATGTGGTATATCAGATCACTGTAAGCTCTACGTTATCCCCGCGCCCATCGCGCCCACTTACCCGTCTCGCTGTTTAACACAGGGGCTGGCAGTCTTTAATAGTACCTCGTCGGTGACCCAGCCCCTGTGTTATTTAGCGGGACGGGTAAGTGGGCGCAACGGGCGCGGGGATAACGTGGAACTTACAGTGATCTGAAATACCAATCGCTAAAAGGTCTACAACCGACGAGATACTCGCCAAG
Source organism: Lasioglossum pauxillum (assembly GCA_933228785.1). Classification (NCBI taxonomy): domain Eukaryota; kingdom Metazoa; phylum Arthropoda; class Insecta; order Hymenoptera; family Halictidae; genus Lasioglossum; species Lasioglossum pauxillum. Next base: position 8,063,893 of record OW121704.1, read on the forward strand.
TAGAAGAAGAATGATATAGTATAGAATGCTCACATATTGATTGCCTTATAATACTATCACCGACGAGATACCATCTCGTCTCTTTATCTCACTAGAACCAGACGATATATACCATTGTTCACGGCCGGGGCGAATCAGCTTGAATAATGCATACATTTTGTTCTGAAGGAAGGTGAAATTGCAAAATGTTATGGAAGATAGTAGGTATAGGAATAGAATTTACTGAAAATCAACATATTTATTAAATGTGCAGCTATTAGCTCGATATTATCCTTTATTCATAAGAATTTCACTAGAAGTTCTTACAAATAGAGGATAATACCGATTGCCCAGGTCTCACCACGAGGAGGTTGCTGCACAAGAGACCCGAAAGAGAGTCAGAACGAATGCAATATTCCTTCTGGCTCCCTTTCTAACAACGGCGGACTTATACTAAATTACGCACGCAAGTCGAGCAATTATTGCGGAGCAAAAGAAGAAGAAGAAGATCGGAGAAGAAGTCTCCGACCCACGGGGGATCAAAGGCGAATCAGGCAGAAGGCTCTGATTCTTTCAAAAGAGAGAAACTAAAACGAACCAGAGCAGAAGGCTCTGGTTCGAAGGGGACGCGGCGCGTACAATGCTGGCAGCACTTCGCGGTCAGAGCCAGTACCCAACGTGTCCTCACCAAGAGAAATGGACAGTGAGAAGTGTTCAAACGTAATACCATTCCTCTGCCAACTACCTGGCCACCCGGAACGCAATGCGATGAGGTGAACCCGGGTAGGATTACAAACAGAGAGAACTCTGCCAACTACCTGCCACCAAGCATCACAAAGCGTTGAGGTGAACCCGGTAGGATGACAGAGAGAATGGCAATACGAGTGAACAGGTCTCAATGAACCACCTCTCTCAATGTATCGACGCCGAATACCGACTCCAACCGGTCTGGTACATACAAGCAAGGTCCGACACAGCAGAAGGCTGTGTCGGAATCAAAAAAACGAGTAACGAGAAGTTAAGACAATAATTACTCGGCGATATACAATATTAAAAACTAACGCACGCACGCAAGTCGAGCAATTATTGCGGAGCAAAAGAAGAAGAAGAAGATCGGAGAAGAAGTCTCCGATCCACGGGGGATCAAAGGCGAATCAGGCAGAAGGCTCTGATTCTTCAAAGAGAAAAACTAAAACGAACCAGAACAGAAGGCTCTGGTTCGAAGGGGACGCGGCGCGTACAATGCTGGCAGCACTTCTCGGTCAGAGGCGATACCCGACGTGTCCTCACCAAGAGAAATGGACAGTGAGAAGTGTTCAATCGTAACACCATTCCTCTGCCAACCACCTGGCCACCAGGAACGCAATGCGATGAGGTGAACCCGGGTAGGATTACGAACAGAGAGAACTCTGACAACTACCTGCCACCAGGCATCGCAAAGCGTTGAGGTGAACCCGGTAGGATGACAGAGAGAATGGCAATACGAGTGAACAGGTCTCAATGAACCACCTCTCTCAATGTATCGACGCCGAATACCGACTCCAGCCGGTCTGGTACATACAAGCAAAGTCCGACACAGCAGAAGGCTGTATCGGAATCAAGAAAACGAGCGAAGTGAAGTTAAGACAATAATTACTCGACATTTACAACGGCGGTATAAAATCTTAATTACTAACGCACGCGGCCTATAGGCGATTCAGGCACCCCGGGGACGCGACTCCCCGTACTCACTCATGGCAACATCCATGAGTGAGCCCCTGGGGTACCTCACTCGGCAAATAAAACTAACTTATTGATATATATTCTCTTCTTGATTTGCCTTCCTCTTGGGGTGTCCTCTTCTTGGTGTGTCCTCTTCTTGGTGTGTCCTCTTCCTAGTTTGTCCTCTTCATAGTATGGCCTCTTCTTGGTGTGTCCTCTTCTTGGTGTGTCTTCTTCCTAGTTTGTCCTCTTCATAGTATGTCCTCTTCTTGGTGTGTCCTCTTCTTAGTGTATTCTAACTAAAACAGACTAATAATAATTAGACATATCATCATACATTACAATACATTACCCCGCACACGAGTGCAAGCATAAGACCCGCTCTCAAGAGCAAACCTAAGACCAGTACTCGAGAACCGAACGAACCCCGCACACGAGTGCGAATCTAACCAGCTCACGAGAGCCCAACTAACCCCGCACACGAGTGCGAATAAAACCAGCTCACGAGAGCCAAACTAACCCCGCACACGGGTGCGGCCTATAGGCGATTCGGGTAGCCCCGGGGACGCGACACCCCGTACTCACTCACAGCTCTATCCGTGAGTGAGCCCCTGGGGGACCTCCGATCGGAGGAATACCAATTTCAGACAACATGTAAAAATCTTTAGAATAGGCACTTGTGAAAATTTCGCAGCGAACAATTCAAAATTCAGAAATAAAAATTGCCGAGATCACAGACTGAATAAATAATTCGAAATAACGAACTGAAGATGGGCCAAAGGTAAACGGAGAAAGCACTGTTGTACCCTCGGCCGACAGCAAGCTACCTGAAAGTAAATTCATATACAATTTAATGAAATAATGTTTTTATATCTCGCAATTCTTATATTCTACTACACAATCTTATCGAAACTTATAAATGTGCAATGTGCAGCTATTAGCTCGATATTATCCTTTATTCATAAGACACTATAAGTTCTTACAAATAGAGGATAATACCGATTGCCCAGGTCTCACCACGAGGAGGTTGCTGCGCAAGAGACCCGAAAGAGAGTCGGAACGAATTCAATATTCCTTCTGGCTCCCTTTCTGACAATGACGGACTTATACTAAATAACGCAGATATTTGTCGAGAAATTATTGCGGGGCAAAAGCTGTGAATCGGAGAAGAAGTCTCCGATCCACGGGGGACCAAAGGCGAATCAGGCAGAAGGCTCTGATTCTTTCAAAGAGACAAACTAAAGCAAACGCAGGGCAGAAGGCCCTGGTGCGAGGGTGACGCGCGAATGGCCAAGAGGAACTCAAGCTGCAATACCCATTTCTCCCAACCACTTGCCGCCATAGACGGACATGAGTGGAATAAATTTACAGTGGAGAGGTTTTACATGAGCGAGCCACATCTCTTAAAGCCTCCCCCCATTAATATTATCTACCGCGAACTGCCGTACCAACCGGTATGGTACAAACTACATACGAGCAAGGTCCGACACAGTAGAAGGCTGTGTCCGAATCAAGAAAACGAGCAAAGTGAAGTTACGGCAATAATTACTCGACATGTTTACAACGGTGGTATACAATCTTAATATATAGACCAAACATAACTAACTTAAACATACACTGTAGTCTTCTTCCTCTTCGTTGGTGTGCCTCTTCATTCGGTGTGTCACTTCGATGGCAGCCGGCTGTTGTAATCTAGCTGAAACAAACTAATCGTATTTAGAAACAATGCAGTTGAATACAGAATTAAATCAGGCACACGAGTACGAATGTAATCAACTCACGATAGCAAATATAAACCCGCACGTATGCGCAAATCTAACAATGCACATGAGTCCGAATACAACCAGTTCACAAGAGCAATTATAATTTATAATCATGTTCACAAGTGAACAACTTCACAAGAACAATTGTAATCCTGCACATGAGTGCGAATACAACCAGAGAACCAGCTCAAGAGAGCAATTGTAACGTCGCACAGACGTGCGAATACAACCGGCGAACCAGCTCGTAAGAATAATTATAACTCCGCACACGAGTGCGAAAACAACCAGCGAAGCAGAGCACAAGAGCAATTATAACCCAGCACACGAGTGGAGCGCTCAAAATATAAATTTGATGAAGAATAAAATTGATAAATTTGAAGAAGAGTCAATACCGAAAGTCTCGAAAATTTCAATTAGTATGAAGGATATGGTATTCGTTGAATTAACGGTTGAAGGACAGGTTTGTTGAAACTGAGCCATGGAAGTTGAAACTGACAAAGGAAGCTTTGAGAAATATTAGTAACCAAACTTACCGTTGATCGTTGAATGAACAGATGAAGGTAGGCCACGGTAGCTGTGGATGACCTCTTGTCCACCTCTGGTCAACCTCTGGTCCACCTCTGGTAGGCCCCTGGTCCTTCTGGTCTTCCTGGTCCCGGAGCTCGACCGCTCACGCCGCCCTCACCCGCCCGACTGACTGATTGACGGAGCTCTCTCGCCGAGCGCGGGCGTGCGCCCCACGCTCGACGCTCAACGGTCCTCACCCCAACCGAATATCGATCGATGTCGATCGCCGTTAGAATTATTGATAAATTTATTATTTCCAGCTGGTTAATGTTTATAACAATTCTATAATAAATAAGAAATAAGAAATTTATCAATAAAGTTTCATAAATATCACTTGCTATATATAATGCACATATGATTTAATTAACGATACATTCATTTTATTTCATTTTAAAATACGTATTAATATTTGGCTGTTTGCAACATTTCGAATTTTGCAGTTAAACATATATTCTTTATTGTACGATGACTTTTACGAGGACAAGACAGCGGTTTCGCGATCGCGCGCTCGAGACACGAAAACAATAACGAGACGGCACCAACGCAACGGTCGAACCACCTTCGTTTGAATGCTCCCGTTTAGGCCAATACCGAACACTGTAAAAAATTAGATGACCATGTGGTCAAGGGAGTGCTTTTCCACATCGTTGGCAAAAGGATTGATTATAAACATTAATTAGCTAGAATTAATAAATGTATCACAGTATTATGTTGAATAAATTAATGCGTGCGAATGTTCATGGTTTAAAAGTTATTCTGTTTCTCGAGTTTTATTGTCTATTTTTACGAAAACATTAGATGGCAGGATAGTCAAGGGAGTGCTCGTTAACATCATTAGTAAAAGGAATTGTCATAAACATTAAACAGCCAGAAATAATAAATTTATCTGTGAATTGTATTGAATAAATTAATGCGTGCGAATGTTCATGGTTTAAACGTTATTCTGTTTCTCGATTTTTATTGTCTATTTTTATGAAAAAATTGGATGGCAGGATAGTCAAGGGAGTGCTCGTTAACATCATTATCAAAAGGAATTGTTATAAACATTAAACAGCCAGAGATAATAAATTTATCTGTGAATTGTATTGGATAAATTAATGCGTGCGAATGTTCATGGTTTAAAAGTTATTCTGTTTCTCGAGTTTTATTGTCTATTTTTACGAAAAAATTGGATGGCAAGGTAGTCAAGGAAGTGCTCGGCAAAAGGAATTGTTATAAACATTAAACAGCCAGAAATAATAAATTTATCTGTGAATTGTATTGGATAAATTAATGCGTGCAAATGTTTATGGTTTAGAAGTTATTCCGTATCTCGAATACTATCAGCCACATTTACTAAAAAATTAGGTGGTCAGATAGCCAAGGGATTGCTTGTGGACATCGCTGTAAAATAGAATTGTTATAAACATTAACCAGCTGGAAATAATAAATTTATCAATAATTCTAACGGCGATCGACATCGATCGATATTCGGTTGGGGTGAGGACCGTTGGGCGTCGAGCGTGGGGCGCACGCCCGCGCTCGGCGAGAGAGCTCCGTCAATCAGTCAGTCGGGCGGGTGAGGGCGGCGTGAGCGGTCGAGCTCCGGGACCAGGAAGACCAGAAGGACCAGGGGCCTACCAGAGGTGGACCAGAGGTTGACCAGAGGTGGACAAGAGGTCATCCACAGCTACCGTGGCCTACCTTCATCTGTTCATTCAACGATCAACGGTAAGTTTGGTTACTAATATTTTTCAAAGCTTCCTTTGTCAGTTTCAACTTCCATGGCTCAGTTTCAACAAACCTGTCCTTCAACCGTTAATTCAACGAATACAATATCCTTCATACTAATTGGAATTTTCGAGACTTTCGGTATTGACTCTTCTTCAAATTTATCAATTTTATTCTTCATCACATTTATATTTTGAGCGCTCCACTCGTGTGCTGGGTTATAATTGCTCTTGTGCTCTGCTTCGCTGGTTGTATGCGCACTTCTGTGCGGGGTTACAATTGCTCTCGTGAGCTGGTTCTCTGGTTATATTCGCACTTATGTGCAGGATTACAATTGTTCTTGTGAGCTGCATTGCTGGTTGTATTCGTACTTCTGTGTGGGGTTACAATTGCTCACATGAGCAAGTTCTCTGGTTGTATTCGCACTCATGTGCATGGTTACGTTTGCGCTTACGTGCAGGGTTATATTTGCTCTCGTGAGCTGGTTTCTGGTTGCATTCGCACTCATGTACAGGGTTATAAATTATAATTGCTCTTGTGAACTGGTTGTATTCGGACTCATGTGCATTGTTAGATTTGCGCATACGTGCGGGTTTATATTTGCTATCGTGAGTTGATTACATTCGTACTCGTGTGCCTGATTTAATTCTGTATTCAACTGCATTGTTTCTAAATACGATTAGTTTGTTTCAGCTAGATTACAACAGCCGGCTGCCAACGAAGTGACACACCGAATGAAGAGGCACACCAACGAAGAGGAAGAAGACTACAGTGTATGTTTAAGTTAGTTATGTTTGGTCTATATATTAAGATTGTATACCACCGTTGTAAATATGTCGAGTAATTATTGCCGTAACTTCACTTTGCTCGTTTTCTTGATTCGGACACAGCCTTCTACTGTGTCGGACCTTGCTCGTATGTAGTTTGTACCATACCGGTTGGTACGGCAGTTCGCGGTAGATAATATTAATGGGGGGAGGCTTTAAGAGATGTGGCTCGCTCATGTAAAACCTCTCCACTGTAAATTTATTCCACTCATGTCCGTCTATGGCGGCAAGTGGTTGGGAGAAATGGGTATTGCAGCTTGAGTTCCTCTTGGCCATTCGCGCGTCACCCTCGCACCAGGGCCTTCTGCCCTGCGTTTGCTCTAGTTTGTCTCTTTGAAAGAATCAGAGCCTTCTGCCTGATTCGCCTTTGGTCCCCCGTGGATCGGAGACTTCTTCTCCGATTCACACCTTTTGCCCCGCGATAATTACTCGACATACTTGCGTAATGTAGGATAAGTCCGTCGTTGTTAGAAAGGGAGCCAGAAGGAATATTGTATTCGTTCTGACTCCCTTTCGGGTCTCTTGTGCAGCAACCTCCTCGTGGTGAGACCTGGGCAATCGGTATTATCCTCTATTTGTAAGAACTTGTAGTGTCTTATGAATAAAGGATAATATCGAGCTAATAGCTGCACATTTAATAAATATGTTGATTTTCAATAAATTGTATTCCTATACCTACTGTCTTCCATGACATTTTGCAATTTCACCTTCCTTCAGAACAAAATGGATGTATCGTTCAAGCTGGTTCGCCCCGGGCGTGAACCAGATATAGAATGGGTAATGAGAACTTTTAGCGATGTGATATTTTTGATCACTATAAGTTCCACGTTATCCCCGCGCCCAGTCGCGTCCGCTTACTGATATCGTTGAATAGCATAGTGGCTGGCTGTCTTTAATAGTATCTCTACCGACGAGGTACTATTAAAGACTGCCAGCCTTATGGGAGTTCGTGTCACCCGAATATTTCGGTGTTCTCTTACGTCGTCTAAGATATATTCTGTCTGGAGTGAGAAACAGAAGGCCATCGACATGATCTCGTCGGTGCAGAAGGCTACTGAGGAGATTCTCGTCGGTGAGAAAGCAAATCGTCACGGAACCATATTGATCATGATGAATTGTTACATTCTGTACCGAGCAGATATTTCAGACGACGTTGATTTCAATATTAAAAGCAAAACTCAAGGACAAAAATTCCTCGAAATATTGCAGCATAATTTTAGGAAAATCAACCATTCCTATTTCAAATTTTATATGAGACAAACATCACTGATTCGATCGAACACTGGTTCGATCAATTGTTATTTACACACTATTTGCAAATTATCACAATATCTTTTTTCGACGTTTCGATCTTACTTTAGATCATTTTCAAGAAAATTATAAGAATTGCGTCTGTAAATTAATAATCAATATTATGTTTCATATTGTGTGAATTTAAAACAAGAAGAAAACCTTCACTGTTTCAAATCCAAACCGTCCTTTCAATAAAACTTGTGTTCGTTGTGAATGTTTCGCCTTCCATGATAAATGTCTGTAAAAGATGCAATTCTTATAATTTTCTTGAAAATGATCTAAAGTGAGATCGAAACGTCGAAAAAAGATATTGTGATAATTTTCAAATAGTGTGTAAATAACAATTGATCGAACCAGTGCACCGAAATCATAAGGAAACATAAGGAAACATTTATGTGAGACACCTCAATTTGTAATTTCAAACATTTCATAAATGAGAATTATTACGTTTCACTTTTTTATACATAAATGTCCCAAGAATCGATCTATGCGAACAGAAATATGTTGAAAAGACTTTTTATCGTAAAAAATTAGAGGGCAAGGTGGTCAAGGGAGTGCTTGTCACACATCGTTGGCAAAAGGAATTGTTATAAACATTAAACAGCCAAAAATAATACATTTATCTGTGAATTGTATTAAATAAATTAATGCGTGCGAATGTTCATGGTTTAAAAGTTATTCCTTATCTCGAATACTATTAGCCACTTTTACTAAAAAATTAGGTGGTCAGATAGCCAAGGGATTGCTTGTGGACATCGCTGTAAAATAGAATTGTTATAAACATTAACCAGCTGGAAATAATAAATTTATCAGTAATTGTAACCGCGATCGACATTGATCGATATTCGGTTGGGGTGAGGACTGTTGAGCGTCGAGCGTGGGGCGCACGCCCGCACTCGGTCAGAGAGCTCCGTCAATCAGTCAGTCGGGCGGGGGAGGGCTGCGTGAGCGGTCGAGTTCAGTCGGGCTCCGGGACCAGGAGGACCAGAAGAACCAAGGACTTACCAGAGGTGGACCAGAGGTTGGCCAGAGGTCATCTACAGCCACCCTGACCTACCTTCAACAATCCTATTTTGAACTTCAACTGTTCCTTCAACGAACACCGGTAAATTTGATTACTAATATTCTTCAATGCTTCCTTTGCCTAGCTTTGGCCCAGTTTCAACAAACCTGTCTTTCAACCGTTCATTCTACGAATACCATCAACTGTTTTCTCTAATTTTCATCGAGACTTTCGGTATTGAGCCTTTTTCAAATTTATAATTGAATTATTTATCAAATTTATATTCTGATCGCCCCACTCGTGTGCGGGGTTATAATTGCTCTTGTGAGCTGCATCGCTGGTTGTATTCGCACTCCTGTGCAGGAGTATAATTGGTCTTGTAACCTGGTTGTATTCACACTCATGTACAACATTATTAATTATAATTGCTCTTGTGAACTGGTTGTGTCCACACTCATGTGCTTATGTTCGGGATTATATTTGCTCTATTCGCATTCGTGTTATTTCTGAATTTTCAATTATTGGCGGCGGAACTTTGACAAGACCCTTTTCTAAAAGTTATCAAATCTTGTTTGAAATTGGTATTCCTCCGAGCGGAGGTCCCCCAGGGGCTCACTCACGGATAGAGCTGTGAGTGAGTACGGGGTGTCGCGTCCCCGGGGCTACCCGAATCGCCTATAGGCCGCACCCGTGTGCGGGGTTAGTTTGGCTCTCGTGAGCTGGTATTAGGTTGGCTCTCGTGAGCTGGTTTTATTCGCACTCGTGTGCGGGGTTAGTTGGGCTCTCGTGAGCTGGTTAGATTCGCACTCGTGTGCGGGGTTCGTTCGGTTCTCGAGAACTGGTCTTAGGTTTGCTCTTGAGAGCGGGTCTTATGCTTGCACTCGTGTGCGGGGTAATGTATTGTAATGTATGATGATATGTCTAATTATTATTAGTCTGTTTTAGTTAGAATACACTAAGAAGAGGACACACCAAGAAGAGGACATACTATGAAGAGGACAAACTAGGAAGAAGACACACCAAGAAGAGGACACACCAAGAATAGGCCATACTATGAAGAGGACAAACTAGGAAGAGGACACACCAAGAAGAGGACACACCAAGATGAGGCCATACTATGAAGAGGACAAACTAGGAAGAGGACACACCAAGAAGAGGACAAACGAGGAAGACGACACACCAAGAAGAGGACATACTATGAAGAGGACAAACTAGGAAGAGGACGGACCAAGAAGAGGACACCCCGAGAGGAAGGCAAATCGAGAAGAGGATATATCAATAAGTTAGTTTATTTGCCGAGTGAGGTACCCCAGGGGCTCACTCATGGATGTTGCCATGAGTGAGTACGGGGAGTCGCGTCCCCGGGGTGCCTGAATCGCCTATAGGCCGCGTGCGTTAGTAATTAAGATTTTATACCGTCGTTGTAAATGTCGAGTAATTATTGTCTTAACTTCACTTCGCTCGTTTTCTTGATTCCGATACAGCCTTCTGCTGTGTCGGACCTTGCTTGTATGTACCAGACCGGTTGGAGTCGGTATTCGGCGTCGATACATTGAGAGAGGTGGTTCACTGAGACCTGTTCACTCGTATTGCCATTCTCTCTGTCATCCTACCGGGTTCACCTCAACGCTTTGCGATGCCTGGTGGCAGGTAGTTGGCAGAGTTCTCTCTGTTTGTAATCCTACCCGGGTTCACCTCATCGCATTGCGTTCCTGGTGGCCAGGTGGTTGGCAGAGGAATGGTGTTACGATTGAACACTTCTCACTGTCCATTTCTCTTGGTGAGGACACGTTGGGTATCGCCTCTGACCGAGAAGTGCTGCCAGCATTGTACGCGCCGCGTCCCCTTCGAACCAGAGCCTTCTGCTCTGGTTCGTTTTAGTTTCTCTCTTTTGAAAGAATCAGAGCCTTCTGCCTGATTCGCCTTTGATCCCCCGTGGATCGGAGACTTCTTCTCCGATCTTCTTCTTCTTCTTTTGCTCCGCAATAATTGCTCGACTTGCGTGCGTAATTTAGTATAAGTCCGCCGTTGTTAGAAAAGGAGCCAGAAGGAATATTGCATTCGTTCTGACTCTCTTTCGGGTCTCTTGTGCAGCAACCTCCTCGTGGTGAGACCTGGGCAATCGGTATTATCCTCTATTTGTAAGAACTTCTAGTGAAATTCTTATGAATAAAGGATAATATCGAGCTAATAGCTGCACATTTAATAAATATGTTGATTTTCAGTAAATTCTATTCCTATAGCTACTGTCTTCCATAACATTTTGCAATTTCACCTTCCTTCAGAACAAAATGTATTTATTATTCAAGCTGATTCGCCCCGGTCGTGAACAATGTTATATATCGTCTGGTTCTATTGAGATAAAGAGACGAGTTGGTATCTCGTCGGTGATAGCATTATAAGGCAATCAGTATGTGAGCATTCTATACTATATCATTCTTCTTCTACTTGGCGAGTATCTCGTCGGTTGTAGAACTTTTAGCGATTGGTATTTCAGATCACTGTAAGCTCCACGTTATCCCCGCGCCCATCGCGCCCACTTACCCGTCCCGCTGAATAATACAGGGGCTGGCAGTATCTCGTCGTTGCCGGTAGTCGGTGTCATAACTTTTGCACAGTCGGTTACATGACCACCTCACGATATCTTCTGTATATATAGCTGCAAACTTATTTTCCAGCAGAGATAATGCAAGTTATTTTGTATTGCTATCCTTTGCAATAATTCATTACTTTTTATTTAGTATTAATTATTAATATTTAATATATTAAAATAACTTACAATGTACTGTTGCATATGTAGGAAGTGTAATATTTGAATAGATAAGACTGAAACGCACAAATCTAATTCTATTCGTCTTATTTAGATTCTTATTAATTATTTAGACACAATTACAAACTTGTAATTAGAAATATGTTTCAATTATTCAGAAAATTCATGGCCGAAATTATTAAAATTTCTACTATCAGGCCTCTTGGTCTAGGGGTATGATTCCTGCTTTGGGTGCAGGAGGTCCCGGGTTCAAATCCCGGAGAGGCCCGATTTTTTTAAACTTTCAACCTTATAACTGCAATTGAAAAATATATATAGGTTACGATGATTTTTGAAAAAATCGTCACAATTATTATTATTTCACTCGTATAATTATAGCTTACTTGACTAAGAACGACTACTAACGACGTAACCAAAAAATTTTATTTAAGCAATATCGTAACAAATATAATATTTCAAAAAAGACAGAAAGAATTTGGGAACATGGTACACAGCTCTGTTATCAAACATATTTTGATTCGTATTTGCAATTAGGTCATTTACTTCATTATCAATCTACATAATTTATGCGGGGCTGTATCACTGAAAACACAAGACCTACGTCTGTCTTCTCGATGTCATGTTCTGAGTAAATATTTACCGAGATACGGTCTAATTAGTCACAAATATTAACAATCCAAGGTATAATTAACGAACAAAACATATTTCACGAAAATGGAAGCCACGTATTTCGGTACAGCAGCATCGCACGTTAAGATAAAGATGAAAGTGAAATTTTACACATAATTTTACTACATCATAATATCGGTTACTCAAAAGTATACCATCCACGACATTTTATTTATATTCTATTCAACAATCAAGCAGAAGAAGTGTGACTAAAGACTGCAATACGTTTTCTAACCTCATTGATTACTATGAAAGAGAATTTTAATCAAACACTAACCCCTTTGCCGATAAAACTAGAATTCACGACAATGTCCAATAAATTGGACATATTCATATTTAAGATTTACAATTACAAATTAACGTTAACTTTCCCAAAAAACGGTAAGCTAAAATAACAGTTTTGCAATTTTTTAATAAACCTTGTAAATAAGTTGGACGTGAATTGATATTAAAACTCGTTAATTACACAAGTTATTCGCTAACACACATGTAAATGCATGCAAATCCGCTAAACTAAAATGTTCATTAATATGGTCCAGGAGATCAATTAATTTTCAATTACGAATAACCGAAGATCCCCCACTAATTTCCCAGAGTGCTCCGCGGCCGTTTCAAATCTCGCGCGGCAAGTTTCCCTACTCCTCTTGAATGTCTAAGATGGCGTCGCGAGCTCGCGGCGCGCATGCACCAGTTCCTCAATGGTCGGGCAAAAACACAGCTGGTCTACGATCACCGAAGCAAGCTGACGGTCGGAACGCTATCAATGTGATTTTCGTGTGATTCTCACCGATCTACCGGTCAGATCGCGAGAGTACGTGGCGAGAGCGTGCGTCGAAGAATCGTTCAGTGCCCGGGGCCAGTGTTTGATGTGTGTGCTTAGATGTATGCAAACCTCGGTAATCTCGGTGTCACGAGGATTTTTCACTGCCCTGGATACAAAGGAGTCTCGAGAGGTGGTTCGAGCGTCCTTTCGGTGAGTCCTTTTCGTATCCTAATTCAATCACATTCCCCGGAAACCATCATCCACCATACAGTTCCACCTTCAATCATCTCAGCCAAATCGAGTGACCATTTTCCATCCGAAACACTCGTATGCAATCTATCCGGGAAGTGCGATTCCAAGTCTCATCAACCCGAACTTTCGAGCCACGAAAGATTCGATCCTCTTCCTCCCGTAGCAATAAACAACCATTGTTATCATTTATTTCTTACCGACTCGCGATCGTGTCAACAATAGACTCGTTAGCAACCGTGGAACTGGGGGGTGACGTTTTTCATAACTTTCCAGGGTTTCGAATTAGTTGATGGTTAATTATAAGGAACCAAATGGAACAATAGATTGCTCCCTCGGTAAAAAAGCGTTCTCCAAATCGGAAGCCCGGCGTTTTGCGGGCCGTGCAGCAGCATCATCGGTAAATAGGTCAGAGGAAAGTTTCTGTAATCCCGCAGTGAGAGATCCCGGACAGGTTCGCCTGTTGAGAGGGAGATTCTTATCGCTTGTTATCTGTCGTTGCTCCTCGACTGCATGCGGAAAACCATAGGACCCTCGAAGAATCCCCACGCACACGTTGTCTTTTGTTATCTCGGATAGTGGAGGATCATAGCTCTCCCCCGGATTTTTCTCATCGTTACGCAGGGTACGTGCGCACCGACGGTAAACAACAAGGACGGAAGTCGGTTTCGTCGGGCCACGCGTACTTGGGGGATAAGATACAGTGGCTGCAGATAGCACACCTTCTGGTTTTCTTTCAAATTTTTTTACATCGTTCTGGGACCCCATGGCTCACGAAATTACTTCTACGGATTTTAAAATTCGTCGCCGTGGTGGTGCCTCGAGTGCGCCGTACTTTGTTGGCTAGTTCTAGGAGATGCTGGAGGGTTGAAAGAGTGGAATTTTTGATGCATCGAATAATTTCAGTTTCTGAAAGAACGTGTGCACTGTGCTTGGGTAGGGATTAGTTGCAAAAGATGCTGGGGGTTGAACGAGTAGAATTCTGTTCATTGGGTAATTCGTTAGAAAGAGTAACATTCTCGAGCTAAATCTTAATTCTTTAGGTTTCGTTGCATCCGGTAAATTATATATTTCATTTTTTGGGGAATACGTGTGTACCACATTTTATTGTCGCTCATTTATAAAAGAAGCTAGAGGGTTGGCAGAGAAAAAATCTTGAGCCGAGTCTTAACTTTCTAGTCTTCGTTTCATCGAATAAATTATTTCAGGTGTTGGAATCTTTTGTGGCTACTACTTCGTCAGCAGACACGTTGAAGCAAATAAGATGTGGCGAACGCTTTTTATCCCATATACTGTGTGTCCAAATAAATAGGCAACGTTTGTGAAGCCAACCTATAGGTTGTTCTTTATTATATTTACTATTCTATCTTTTATATATATTATGTTCTCATCGTTTATACAAAGGGATCGAGTTATATACGGTAAAATTGCTGATAGAAAAACAGATCGCCCACACGAGAAAGTTTGTTCTTCAATGCCCTATACCTACCATGTAGTTTCCGTATTTTTTTTTCATGCTTACAAAACTTTAACCCTCGATCAACAAACCGGAAATAGCGTCGCTGCAAACAAATATCGGGTTACCTGAACCATATCTAATTTTTTCTATGCTTCAAGTGTGGTTTTCTACACGAAATATTATTTAAACGAAAGAAATATGTTACGAATGAAATAATTGAATCGTTACCGTTCAAGTTTTGTGACGCGGCTCAAAAACGGAAGTGAATCATCAAAATTGGGTCTTTCGTGCGGCGTGGGTCCATTATTTCGTGAGTCACCGTGTACAGGGTGGACTGGTGATACCTTTTTTTGGCTGATCAGCTTTTATATCTCGGGACCGCGAGAGCTGGACGGAAATTTAAGACGGGATGGGTCTGACAAGAGGAGCCTATCGATGCCGCAGGACATTTTATTGCCCGAGAAAGGCACTATGGTCCGTTCTCCGAAAGAAGAGATCCGGGCAGCTACAATAGCTGTCCTTTCCACTCTAAGCAGCATGAGTGTCGTCTATCTCGAGCTATCTTGGCGGGGGTGAACAGCTGTTACGACCTCCGGTGCCTCTTTTGTCGGAAAACGGCCTATAGAGCTACCTAACGGCAATTTCTACAGTCATAGAAAAATTAGAGATTGCGAACAACATTCTCTACTAGCGAATCAAATCATGGTCGAATTTGTTTCTGCGTTAAAATGGCTATTGACGTTACATTGAAACAGAGATTAGACAAGTCCCGAAAGGTACCCCTGAGCCTTATCGTGTTTCGGTCAACTCTTTTGTCTCGGGACTTGAAACACGAGTACACTATCTCCCTGTCGATTTTACACCCTGTATATTTTTCACGTGGGGGATCCTCGAGCTCTGCTTACAGGGGTGGCGCGCAATCGAGACGCTAAGGGGGTTGGAGAAACTAAATCTCTAATACTGGCTACTTACGCCTCCCAGTTGTCGCGAGGAGTACTCTATCCCCTTGCCTGGTAATACGAAGTCAGCCTCGTGATGAAGAATTCACAGAGAGTTCAGTGAACATGTTGAACATGTCGTTTAAGGATGTTCTGGAGGTACAATGGGAGACAAAAGTACAAGAAATTCGAAATCCATCAATATATTGGCAATGAAAGCCATTCATGAGTATATTTTGCATGAAACTTTTGCGAATACTGTACCCTCTGTGACTATATTCAGTGGTCTACACTTGTCGCGTTTCCATGCTAGTAAGAGACAACACGATAAATTTGACGTTTTGTAACAGTTTATAATTTTTTTGCTCTGTAACTGTTTAGTGAATCCTAATAAATTTTGAACATAATTAATTATGTAATTTTTACTACATATAAAAAAAACTGAAGTTTCTAGTTGCGTTTTTTCAAGGTTTAAATAGAGTTTGAAGTGGAATTTTATGAATTCTCCATAAGAAGACGTGTTAAAATGTGCAAACTTTAAGTTGCTATAATTCTTAAACGGTGCAGTGAATCGAACCCAAACTTTGGTAATTACATTAATTTAGTAAGAATTATATCTTGCCAAATTTTCAAAAATTTTGCTGCGTTTTTATATACCTCCAGAACATCCTTAATACAAGCGGAAGAAAAAAAAGCGTTACGTTGTACCGTGTATTTCATCGTCGCCGGTTTTAGCATCGCTTTTAGCATACAGTCTCCGACACCGTAAGAAATCGCTGATTACCGGCATAGGGGCTTAATGCGCCATAGTTGGTGTCGTTAGCCCGGCCCGCGTGTTTACGCGCAAACACAGCTGTGCCGTAATTCGACGGATAACGTTATCATCTCAACGCAGTATCTGCGAGCGAGGTCTTGAACCCTGTTGTCGTCTTCGTCCTCGTCGAACTATTCTTATTTTCGTCTCGTCGAACTATTCGGTGGCATATCGAGTACACACTTGACCAAAGTAATGTTGCTGCAGTCGTCCTGAGGACTCTGACCTTGTCCTATACAAAACGTCCTGGCTTTTAATCGTCGCACCAATTAACGTGCCGGCAACTCGGTATTGCGGCTTAATTAGTCGGTCCGTGACGAGCCTGGTCAACCGGCCATTGTTAAAAACATCATAAATTGTCTCCCCCTCTATCTCTGTTTTCCTGCGACTATCCCACCCTCGAGGCACCGGTTCGATGATACCGTTCAATACTTGAAAAGGCTGTTTTCAATTTAGAAAACACACTGTGTAGGAGGAAATGCAATTACCCCAAGCGAAAGAGCGATCCTTTGATGTACGAATGGCGTTGGAAACATTGAAATGCCACAGTTCTTTTCCAAAATACAAAACGAAATATTCGAGGAAGACGCGTCACGGTAGCAGTAATTTTCCGGGGTATTCAAAAGCACTGGAACCATCTATTGCATGCGATTACGTAATCGTTCTACGATTGTATTTGTTCTTCGCGAACAATTTCATAGTACACACGTCAGATTAGATTGTAATATCTCTTGACAAACAATAATGTCTGCATCAGAAGATACGCCTGTCGGCGTGACGCGCGTCTTGTGAAGCTACCTCGTTTGTCTTTGAAGAAGCGGGATATGACTTTTCACTTTTATCAACGCTTTTGTAGGTCGAAAGATCGACCGTTCACGCGGAGTAATAAGATTTTCTCTGGCATGTTCAATTCTGTATTGGCAGCAGAGTTGTGCAGAATTACAATTTAACTACTCCAGAATTATAATTACAAAGTAATTGAATTGAATTGTAATTCAATTATATTGTAATTTATAATTCAGATCTTCAGTCAATTAAATTACAATGTAATTCGTAATTGCAATGGAGCACAATTATAAAATACATTGTAATTGAATTAAATTGTAATTCCATTATGTTGTAATTTATAATTCAGATCTTCAGTCAATTAAATTACAATGTAATTCGTAATTGCAATGGAGCACAATTATAAAATACATTGTAATTGAATTAAATTGTAATTCCATTATGTTGTAATTTATAATTCAGATCTTCAGTCAATTAAATTACAATGTAATTCGTAATTGCAATGGAGCACAATTATAAAATACATTGTAATTGAATTAAATTGTAATTGTAATTCAATTATGTTGTAATTCATAATTCAGATCTTCATTCAATTAAATTACAATGTAAGACTCGACAACCGCGTCTCTTTCTTTCCAATTCCCTTTTCTTCGTTGCGTTCGAAACTTTCACCGTCGATTACACCACTAAATACAGTTGAAATTATATCGTGTTTGGTACCATTTTGCATTAGAAAAATGCCACGAATATGTTGGCGAAAGTTCCATAAAATAATAATGAAAAATAAAGAAGATTAAATATTGGTGTTACATTGTGAAAAAAATGATGTCACTGCGGGAATACTGTCCGTGCAGATAATGATAGCATACTTTATATGAAAGAAAAATATAAAAATATATCGCCAGTTCTTCCAAGTTCTGGGCTATAATTTGGACAGCTGTATTTTTATTATATTATATTTCAATTATATTGTATTTTAAGTATATTGTATTTCAATTATACTGTAATTCAATTATAAATTGCATTTCAATTATATTGTATTTCAATTATACTGTAATTCAATTATAAATTGCATTTCAATTATATTGTATTTCAATTACATTGTGTTTCAATTACATTGTGTTTCAAGTATATTGTATTTCAATTATACTGTAATTCAATTATAAATTGCATTTCAATTATATTGTATTTCAATTACATTGTATTTCAATTACATTGTGTTTCAATTACATTGTATTTCAATTATATTGTATTTCAATTATACTGTAATTCAATTATAAATTGCATTTCAATTATATTGTATTTCAATTACATTGTATTTCAATTACATTGTGTTTCAATTACATTGTATTTCAATTATATTGTATTTCAATTATACTGTAATTCAATTATAAATTGCATTTCAATTATATTGTATTTCAATTACATTGTATTTCAATTACATTGTATTTCAATTACATTGTGTTTCAAGTATATTGTATTTCAATTATACTGTAATTCAATTATAAATTGCATTTCAATTATATTGTATTTCAATTACATTGTATTTCAATTACATTGTGTTTCAATTATATTGTATTTCAATTATACTGTAATTCAATTATAAATTGCATTTTAATTATATTGTATTTCAATTACATTGTGTTTCAATTATATTGTATTTCAATTACAAATCTGATTAAAATACTTAGTAATTCAATTACGTTGTATTTGAATTACATATATAGTAATTCATTTACGACGTAATTGAATTACTATTAATTGAAATACAATGAAATTCCATTACGTAATTGAATTACAATGTAATTGAATTAGCACAACTCTGATTGGCAGCAACTACCATTTTTAGTGTTAAAATGAGTCGCGAAGGTTGAACTTGTAGCGTTAACTCTCGATTGGTTTCTCGGTATCGACCGGAATGCGTATCGATTATCCCTGACGGTGGTACATATAAAACGCTTCGTAACGATCCCCCGGATCGCGGACCGTCGAAAATCGGCGACGCCGGTGAACGAATGGCCGCTAATTTCGAGAACGGTAGGCAGCTGTTACCGTTCGACGCGATTTGTATCGGGTAATTAACCGGCATTAAAAATGCACGCGACGCTCCGACGACGACGGCGCGGCGGATCGAAGTATCGGGTTTCCGAGCTCGGCCTCGATCCGGTTTTGCAGACTCCACGGCGAAAATTCCGGGAGCACACCGTGTTCCGCGGTTCGTCATATTATTCTCGGTGGCTTGCAGGCAACTGCGAGTCTGTCGCGAAACTACGCGCGAATCATTTCTGCATGGTGTTCTCCGCGATTCTGTTCTGCTTCGAGCGACGGGAATCCACTCGAGCGTTCTATCTCCTCAGTCGAAATTCCCCTCCGCGTCACTGATATCTTGTTTATGCAATTTGTCTCCTATCTGTAACAGGATGTAGCATAATTGATAAAAGTGGGCGGCTGTTTCCCTTTATCTGGAAGCCGTCGCTAACCCGCGAGTTGATAATGTTTAATAAATTCCTGACAGAGGATGCAAAATATAAAATGATTTTTAGCAAATTTTGGTTATTCTTGTTTCACAGAAAAATTGCTTCTTGAATTACTAGCTCCAATAAGCATCAAAATTAAAGTAAAGAGAATAAAATTGATATAATTCACGCAAGAATGATAATATGTACGACGAGTACGTACTCCACGAGTCGAATAAAAATGTTCTCGTAGTCCCAGGTCTCCCGGTAAGAGGGACTAAAAGGAAAACTCGATAAAATAGAGAAAAAAAGCTGCGAACTGGAGCGTATTATAAAGTTGGAACTGTATTATAGAGAATTCGGTCTGCAACCATCAAAACTACGAAATACGGTCAGCGTGTATCTGTGTCAGCAACCGCGAATGCAGCGAAATATGCTACCACCCTTATCATCTCTTTTTCTGTCATCGAATAACTTGCTCTATCAAAGCTCGCACCGAAACAAAACTAAAACATCGCCAGGTTACAATTTGTCCTGTAAAATACATTCACGCAACGATCATGATCAGAAAGATGAAGACATAAAGCGGTCGGCTGCGCCAAAAATCAATAGACAACACAAGCCAATGAAAACATCTACCGCTTGGCTCCCTGCCCTTATTTTAGGGTGGTTAATGTTCGGATAATAACAATAATCGTATAAAAAGTTTAATTCGAACGAATTTATCGAGCGACTCGGTACATCTGCTTCTGGACGGTGACTATGGTGATCCATAAAGAAGTTCTCTTTTTACGAGACTCGTTGCTTAACTGCAGAGCGAAGATATAGCGTCGGTGAATTATTAGGAAGAACGAGGCGGTAGCGAAACTAGCGTTACGCTGGCGCTTGAGTAGCGAAAGTGGAGAAACTTTCCGATCTTCGTGGCGAAAGAAACATCGCGATACGAATTATGCGGTTCGCGTGGCCATGAATTTGCAACGGGCCCGGTGAAAATCCGCCGGGCCATGGGACGCATCCAGGAACTCTTGCCCTTGTATGTACAGTTACTCGAATGAATATTTGGACGCTCTAAAAAAATTGATAACTTTTTTAATATTGTGCTATAGGATTTGAACTTTTTTGGGAAGCTGGAACAATTAGTTTACTACAGGATGTGAAAAGAAATTTTTCCAAATATTACAATTCATCGGAATTGTAGAAAAAATACTAAAAGTTGCATTTTACAATTTTTTTTATATGGACCTATATTGAAAATTTAAAAAAATATGTGTTGTAGGTCTGTGTGAGTGAAACATATTCTAAAAATTTCGTCAAAATCGGTCGGCGTCGTAACGAGCCACAAACGTTTAAAGATGGTAAAAATTGCAGATTTTCACGATTTTCGACTTATATCTAAGAATTTTCGTCTTTCAGGCATTTTAGGCATCTTTTAATGCCTGTCGTTTTTTTCCGCATCGACCGAATTCGATGAAACTTTCACAGTGCGTATAATTGACACAGACCTACAAAACGTATTTTTTAAATTTTAATATACAGTAGCGGACAAAAGTTTAAGACCGCTCTAAAGAAGACGATAACTTTTTTAATATTGTACTATACGATTTGAACTTTTTTGGGAAGCTAGAGCAATTAGTTTACTAAAGGATGTGCAAAGAAATTTTTTCAAAAATTGCAATTGATCGGAATTGTGGAAAATATACTAAAAGTTGAATTTTTAACTTTTTTATGTGGGCCTACATTGAAAATTTAAAAAATACGTTCTGTAGATCTGTGCCAATTAAACATATCCTGAAAATTTCATTAAAATCGGTCGACGTTGCAATGAGCTACAAACGTTTAAAGATAGTAAAAATTGCAGATTTTCACCATTTATTGCCGAAAATCTTGAAAATCTGCAATTTTTACCATCTTTAAACGTTTGTAGCTCATTGCAACGTCGACTGATTTTGGCGAAATTTTCAGAATATGCTTAATTGACAAAGATCTACAAAACGTATTTCTTAAATTTTCAATATAGGCCCACATAAAAAAGTTAAAAATTCAACTTTTAGTATATTTTCCACAATTCCGATCAATAGCAATTTTTGAAAAAATTTCTTTGCACATCCTTTAGTAAACTAATTGCTCTAGCTTCCCAAAAAAGTTCAAATCGTATAGTACAATATTAAAATGTTATCGTCTTCTTTAGAGCGATCTTAAACTTTTGTCCGCTACTGTAGATCTACATAAAAAAGTTATAAAATGCAACTTTTAGTATTTTTTCTACAATTCCGATCAATTGCAATTTTTGAAAAAATTTCTTTTCACATCCTTTAGTAAACTAATTGCTCTAGCTTCCCAAAAATGTTCAAATTGTATAGTACAATATTAAAAAAGTTATCGTCTTTTTTATAGCGTCCGAATATTAATTCGAGTAACTGTACAATTTTTGCAAAAATTGTTGGAACAGTTTAATCACTTCACAAAATAGTAAAAGATTGTTGGAATAACGCAAACTTACTTGAATTGTATTATTACTAGATTTCTAGCGATCCATCAGCTTCCCATCGATGGTTCTCCACGTTGAATGCATCGAAACCGAGAGCCACGTGTGCACACGTGCCCCGTTAACTGTTCGTCCCGATAACGCGACGCGCATTTCTTCGTTATCGTCTTTCGTTGCTGGTGGGCGTTGCTTCGGGGGTGAGCTAGCCGCAACGAAATAATGAACAGCGTTCGCGTGAACGTGGTTGCCGGCTGACCTTGTTTCAGCCGGTTCTCGTGTATCCGTAATTTTCGGTGCCGATCGAACAAAACCGATTTTGCAGTCCGCTTTTCGTGCACTGCCATTCCCAGCCTTGACCAAACCTGATCTAAGAAATTTCATTTTTTAATTACTTCTGTACAATG
Organism: Lasioglossum pauxillum; assembly: GCA_933228785.1. Taxonomy (NCBI): domain Eukaryota; kingdom Metazoa; phylum Arthropoda; class Insecta; order Hymenoptera; family Halictidae; genus Lasioglossum; species Lasioglossum pauxillum. Next base: position 8,086,529 of record OW121704.1, read on the forward strand.
ATCAAGGTTTATCAGAGCCTGATAGACTTACAGAATAATAGAACGTAACAATTTTAATGTTAGCTTAGTTCTTCGTGGAAAAAACGTCGAAAAAATCGGTTTTTAATTTTTTTAACAACGGCGCACCAAACCAAAAAATCTGAAAAAATTAATGAACAATACTTATAACAATATACCGCTACTGTAAAAATATAAATGTTGTCACTCTAGAACTTCCATGTAAAATCTGCATTTTTTCGATTTTTTTGAGGTTTTTGATTTTTTACAAGCAGGATTTTCACTTTAAAAATCTGAAACCAATTGCAGAGTATGTATTTGGGTTCTTGACATGTGTCAGATTTTTCTCAGAATTTCTAAACGTCATTAACTTGGGAAAATGGGCCAAAAACTGATTTTTCGATTTTACCCGATAACTACCCTCCCGATCGAGATACAGGGTTGAAATTTTGCACAGTATGTTTTTTCTTGGTTCTCTATCGAATGGCACATCATCGATAAAATTCTGTTCAAGGGCATTTTTGACTATCTTATCCGGCTATACCCTTTAGCAGACTTTCATAAATCTTTGTTTACGAGAATTTTGCATATCTAGCAAACGAAAGGAAGGATTATTGCACAGGAGTTTAATTACAATTTCGAAAGGCAAGCATCGGGGATGCAACTTTGTGCAACCTAATTGTCTCTGTACCGTCGATCGCGCTCATTACTATAATGCAGTGGTTATACAATCTCTTTCGTCGTTTTCCGTGGCAGCTGCAGGTGTGTCAGGTGTTGCATTATTAATTCATGGTAGATCCGCAATTCGTTCGTGGGAATGGCACCTGGCAGAAAGTAATGATCGGAGGATTGACCGAATTAATTTCGAGAAGCTCGTATACTATATCGACGAAGGATAGAGTATGCGAGGGCGGACGGAGACGCCGCCATTATTCGTCATTGTATTGTGATGACTTTCACGGCGGCCCGTTATGCCCCAGGAAATTAGACGGCGTTGCTCTTTGTACGTGGCACATAATACGCGATAGCGTTCACCGCTTTTACGGTTCAGAATCATTGTTGGCTTTCGGCGACGCGAACCTGTGCACGGCTGTAATGAATTATCGGATGTAATAAATCGTCGACGTTCATTGGCAAGCCGTAGTTAATATTTATTAGACGATAACACGAAGCGGGATTTCGTGATTTACGGATCAGACCTTCTCGCAGATCGGTGTCCTTGTTCTCGAAATCGTTTCGTCACCCGATTCTTAATTGTATTAACTGCTGTTTTATTTAATAAAACAGTAAATATTCGATCTAAGAATAATAACTAGAGGGCTATTGTTGCTCGCTCGCTACGCTCGCTCGCGAGTAGGGTTGTTTTTGCTCGCTCGCTTCGCGAGCTCGCGGGTAGGACTGCTCTTGCGAGAGGGTTAGTGATACGCATGGCTAGTAGGGCCTACTGATATTAATGTTTTTTATTTGGTGTGTGACTCTCCAAGAGTCACACAAAGAACTTCCCAATTCGTTACTCCTTCGCCAACATCGCTAACATCGTTTTTTTTGTACTTTCATCGATATTCTCCCAAAATGTATTCTTGGGAGTAGAGATGATAAATTCACTGTTGCATTGGAATAACTTTCGATTATTCCAAGCGGTAACATTAGCATCAGTTAAAAAAAAAAATTTTTTTAAATCTAAAAAAAAAATTTTTTTTAAATCTAAAAAAAAAATTTTTTTAAATCTAAAAAAAATTAAGAATTTTTAAAAGCAATTTTTATGTAATTGCGTTTGGTACTTTGGTGGAAAATATTCGTCCTCCCTTATAAATTGCATTGTAGAATCAACTCTTTTCGAAAAAAAACTAAAAATCTAAAAAACTACTTGACCAATATGGACCAAAATCTAATCAGCTCTAAGTTACGACGGGGCACATCGATTGCATCATTCATCATCCTGATCGCGTTGTTACTTTTTCTGAAAACGTTAACGAAAAATTTGATTACATAGAAACGGCCATACGCACACACACACACACACACACACACACACACACACACACACACACGAACATTTTGCTGAAAATAGTCTAAAATGACTGCAATGACCATGAAACGTGAAGATCTGCTAAAAAATCGATTTTCGATTTTCGGGGTAATTACAATAACTTCCCTATAAAATCGGGAAGTTAAAAAGCCTTGGGTCCGTGCTGTTTCTTACATCGTACAGTTCTACAATCTATTTGTGACCTCGTCGACCGCGCCGAACGTAGAAAGGGACAGCGCATGCAAACACGAACCGCGTGGCCGAAAAATGATGGACCTGGGCAGTGCTGCCAGATGAGGGGAATCACGCCGATATATGCTGTACCCCCTCTCTGATGACCAGAGTAATATGTGACACGTTGCGCGTGTGCGATGGGGACGCACAATGATATGACATTTCGCAGGTTTTATTAAATTCACCCATTTACTTATTTCACATACTATGTAATTATTGATCCCTTTATGTCTATGTTGTGAGTTGTATTTCTTTAAAATGTAACGTTACAAATAAAACATAATTTGCCAATTTATCGTATAGAAGAAAAATGAGTGAATTTATTATCCCAGTCTCTTTTATGCAACTATTTTTGAGGAGCGTATGAGAGTTAACAGTGTTAAAATATATCATGATTTATTAATTTTACTGGAATGTAATTCAGTACTACATACATACAGATTACAAGATTTTTTTCAATTCTACATATAATAAGCATGCATACTTCGCTTCACGACTGAAACTCCCACATGTTACAATTAATTTTATTTATAATAAAGAATGTTTATAGTCTCTATTTAGAACGATCCACATGATTCATTTCATTAAGTAGGTACATGTACATAATAGGTACGATACGATACGCGGCAATAACCTAAAACCTGCGAAATGTCAGTCTTTGTTACGTTCCCATCGCGCACGCGCAACGTGTCTCCCATTCGCCCCACTCAATCCTCGGTTAGATAGCGATGGAATAGGATAGTGGAAGGGGAAAAGGAGGAGAGTATTTCTGAGAACTGTGGCTCCGTTTGGAGCCGACTTGGCAGCACTGGACCTGGGCAACTAGGGCTCCGAGAGTCTATGACGTAGATTGGCTGAAACAGGTCCGGAGAGCGATAGTGGGGGTAACCGATTCTACGTCATCAACTCTCGGAGCAGTAGTTGCCCAGGCCAGAATTAAAGCACTAAATACAGTTTAAATGATATCATGTTTCGTGTCATTTTAATAAGAAAACTACCACGAATAATTTGGTGAAAGTTCCATAAGAAAATAACAAGGTTCCATTAAACATTTGTATCTGAACTTTTCCATTTGCTGCATACTTAACAATGTTTCTCACGGTCCGTCAAAGTCCAGCGTAATTTTCATTAAACTGAAAGGCAGGAAACGAAGTTCAAGCTATATTACTTCCTTATTAAAATGGCGAGCGGTTCGTCGACTCGCGACAATTACATTTTATTTTGTACCATGAATACGAATACTTTAAAAATAATTCTATGCATTCGAAACGAGAGTACGGTGTACGGAAATTTTTCTCATTCCATTATATTCATTTGGTGTTATGGTTTCGTGTCTGAACTTTAATGGACATTTATTTTCCATGGATATGCGAGAGCTCGGTTTCCAACGGTGTACACTGCGCAGCCAATGTGTGCTTTCATCGTGTTTTTTATTACCTGTACCCACTCCTTGTTGAGATTGAACTTCCATGTATTGGGTGTGCTAAAAATAATATGTAGTTTTTCGTGAAGCAGGAGTATTGATTAAACTCGGTTATGAATGACGAAAAGTTACTCGTGACTCGCTCGCCTCTCTTTCTCTCTCCTAGATGCTATTGTTAAAGTACATGTTCCACGTTGGCGGCAATATTTTTACTATGTACTCAACATTGAAACTTTTTAATGCCAAAGAAGATTTGTCATTGCATTTTTAGCGCTGCCAACGCAGGTCGAGGCTGTTCGTTAGTGCATCGTGCGTACCTGTCATTATTTTTTCATATTTTTAAATTTGATGCTACAACAACTACAGAACAATTCGCATGATGTGTAATTATTAATAACCAGGGAACAGCTATACAGGGTGTTTCAGCTGAAGAAGGCCACCTAAATATCTCCTTTATTTTTGATGGAACAAAAAAAAATATTTATGGCATAGTTTAAATGGTATCGAAGGTGGAATATCATAGGAGAACAATTTCTTTTGTCCGGTTATTTTTCATAGTTTTTTCAAGGTCATCGTTATTTTTTTATTCCATCTTATAGCGGATGAAAAAGTATATTTGAATATGCTTAAGTCATTAACAAGATGCAATACAAAGAAATAAGTTTTCCCGATAAAAAAATAACGATGAGCTTAAAAAAACTATGAAAAAATAACCGGACAAAAGAAATTGTTCTTCTATGATATTTCACCGTCGATACCGTTTAAATTATGTCATAAATATTTCTTTTGTGCCATTAAAAATAAAGGAGATACAGTAGCAGACAAAAGTTTAAGACCACTCTAAAATAGACGATAACTTTTTAAATATTGTACTATACGATTTGTACTTTTTTGGGAAGCTAGAGCAATTAGTTTATTAAAGGATGTGAAAAGAAATTTTTTCAAAAATTGCAATTGATCGGAATTGTTGAAAAAATACTGAAAGTTGAATTTTTAACTTTTTTCTGTGGGCCTATATTGAAAATTTAAAAAATACGTTTTGTAGATCTGTGTCAATTAAACATATTCTGAAAATTTCGCCAAAATCGGTCGACGTTGCAATAAGCTACAAACGTTTAAAGATGGTAAAAATTGCAGATTTTCACGATTTATTGCCGAAAATCTTCAAAATCTTCAATTTTCGCCATCTTTAAACGTTTGTAGCTTATTGTAACGTCGGCCGATTTTGACGAAATTTTCAGAACATGTTTAATTAGTCCAGGTCTACATAACGTATTTTTTAAATTTTCAATACAGGCCCACAGAAAAAAGTTAAAAATTCAAAAGTTAAAAAGTTGAAAATTCTTAGATATAAGCCGAAAATCGTGAAAATCTGCAATTTTTACCATCTTTGAACGTTTGTGGCTCATTACAACGCCGACTGATTTTGACGAAATTTTTAGAATATCTTTCACTCACACAGATCTACAACACATATTTTTTTAAATTTTCAATATAGGTCCATATAAAAAAATTGTAAAATGCAACTTTTAGTATTTTTTCTACAATTCCGATGAATTGCAATATTTGAAAAAATCTCTTTTCACATCCTTTAGCAAACTAATTGCTCTAGCTTCCCAAAAAAGTTCAAATCGTATAGTACAATATTAAAAAAGTTATCGTCTTCTTTAGAGCGGTCTTAAACTTTTGTCCGCTACTGTATGTAGGTAGTCTCCTCCAGCTGAGTCACCCTGTATAATTACAGAATTTGGAAGATGTGGTTCGTTTTTAGCATTTCGAAATTTTATACACCCCGTTGCTGTTCGTACGTGACTACGACGTCAGGAAAATTCGCAAGTTGGAAAATGTTTCGATTTTCTGTAAAAAGGGGAAGCTCAAAACGCGAAACGAGATTCGTTTCTAGCCGGTGTCTTTTTCGAAAACATTCGGGTTGAATGTCGGCCAGGTGCGCGTGCTATTGAATGGGACTTGGCTGGCACGTCTGTTCATTACTTACCGTTTCTACTTATTCTAGGCACGAGTGCATGTGCACCGAATGCACCGTTCAATGCCGATTTTCCCGAAAGCTTCGAACGCAGAAAATCCCCTTCTACAATTCCGACCTATATTCTTCCTACCCTTAGCAGGGTTAGAATATTCGAAACAGGTCATCTTGATATCAACGTTGAAATTCGTGATTAAGAAACATGTTACATGGGAAGATGGATAGTTCCAAAGGGGGCAAACACGACACAGCAGAAAATCTTGTTTAGTCATCGCGCTCTCCTCGAAATGTTGTCAGTTCACGTTCCAAGCCATTCCCTTTCTCTCTGCTAATATTTTACCATTTCATTCGCGTGTATTCGTTATAATGAAAATGTTCCAGGCCAAAGCAAATACGCGAGAACAAATATCGTTCCGGTAAATTAAAGCTGAACTGAATAAAAATTTGCTCTTTTTGTTACCAATTAAATTCGTTCCTTTCTCGCTTCGAGGTTCATTTTTATACGACAAATAGACAAATCGAATCAATTCAATTAATGTATTGATCAAATATTCTTTTAATATCTCTGTTACGTTTATTTTCATTCATTGGTTTTTATTGTTGCTGCGGAAAGCTTGAAGAAATAATTTATTGAATTTATCTAGAAGTTATCTGGATGTCTTTATTCCAGTCGTCAGAAGAAGCACGCAAGAAGTAAATTAGTAAAAGGATTGTCTTCTTTTGCTTTGTGCTTTACAAATAATTCTACTAATAAAAGAGGTTTCTATGAAACGTTATTAAAATTCATTGCGATTAAATGAATATAAAATATGATTTAATATTTTTTTGAAGAACATTCGATAAAACATTTCAATGGGGAAGACGAGCAACGTATCGTAATTGGAAAACAAATGGTGATGGTTGACGCAGAGACTGGAAACATTTTTATTTAATCAATACGCAGAAGAAAAATAATGTTGTCAGAGGGGAAAGGTGTAAAGGTTGTGGGAGGTGTAAAATTGTCTCGTCTCCAGCGGTTCACCCAGCATTTATATCCGGTGCGTCAACACCTGGAAGGATGTCCTTTCTTGCTATCCGCGTATTCTTTCACGAAGGACTCGAGCCCACCTACGCGTGTGTCGAGGATAATCCGTCTTCCGACCGCAAGGATCGGTCCGGGCAGGAAAGAATTTCAAGGGCTCCGCTCTTTTATGGAATCGAGCGTGTCGACGCGGAGCGCCGCCTCAGAACGTGGAACTTTTCCTTTCACAATGTGTCCGTTACATATTTCCTCACTGGGAACAACGATTTCTAACGCGGAGAATCGTAATCTACCGCAGTGAACACAATTAAACGAAACCGACACCGCTCGATCTTAATTATGGCTGTATACGCCTACTAAATAACCTTGCCTAGCTAACGATCTGAAAAATAATTTTGTAAACATGTTTTGTGACTCGAGAATATTCAACAGTATTTTGTATTCGGTCTACTCATTTTTGCCATAAATACATCAAATCCGCAGTGTGAAAAATCCTCATTTAATCTCAGAAATCTTTTTGACGGGATGAAATTCACGTTCTTTGTGTGTGTGTAGATTGTTAACAAGGTACATATTACTCTTTAAGAATTTATTTTCCCTTCGGAATAACAACTCGTCGTTGACTGTTAGGGCGGTTGTAGTCGTAAGCCAATATTTTCTGTTTAATAATGCAACCAGGTAATGTTGAGTTTGTAAGCATAGGATATTGATTAAAAGTGGTCACATAAGTAGTGGATTGTCAAGGGCGTTCAGACTGCACTTTATTCGAAGACGTAACAGTGCATCCTTTAACGCATTTGTGTTATGCATTATTAAATCTAAATCTTTTATACAGTTACTCGAATTAATATTCGGACGTACTAAAAAAATATTGTACTATACAATTTGAACTTTTTGGGGAAGCTAGAGCAATTAGTTTACTACAGGATGTGAAAAGAATTGTTGTAAAAATTGGAATTGATCGGATTTGTAGAAAAAATAAGTTAGTTGCATTTTACAACTTTTTTTTGTGGACCTACAGTGAGTGTACAAAGTATTCGTACACTTTTTAAAAACTAATAACATTTTTATAATTGTACCAAACAACCTGATTTTTTATAATCAATTAGAAGCATTGGTTTACGAAATTATATGCAAGAAAAATTTCCCAAAAATTATAATTTACAAGATTACATGCAGAAATAAAAAAGGCAATTTTTAAAACTTTTTTATTTGGGCCCTTAATAAAAATTGAAAATGTATGTTTTGTAGATCTATGTTAGTCATACACATGTTGAGAATTTCATTGAAATCGATTAACATACACACGAGCTACAAGCGGTTAAAAATGGTGAAAATCGTAGTTTTCCACGACTTTTGATCAGTTTCTGCTTAAAATCCACAGAATCGTACATCTTTCGACGCTTATTGTTTTTTCCTGCGTCAATCGATTTCGATGAAATTTCCAACATGTGTATAAAGAACATGGATCTAGAAAACATGTTTTAAATTTTCATTGAGGGCCCAAATAAAAAAGTTTTAAAAAATGCCTTTTTTATTTTTACCTGCAACCTTGTAAATTGTAATTTTTGGAAAATCTTTTTTGCATATCAGTTTGTAAACTAATGCTTCTAATTGATTATAAAAAATCAGGTCGTTTGGTACAATTATAGAAAAGTTATTAGTTTTTAAAAGGTGTACGAATACTTTGTACACCCACTGTAGATCCACAAAAGATATTTTAAATTTTCATTGAGGGCCCAAATAAAAAAGTTTAAAAAAATCCCTTTTTTATTTTTGCATGTACCCTCGTAAATTATAATTTTTGGAAAATCTTTTTTGCATATAATTTCGTGAACCAATGCTTCTAATTGATTATAAAAAATCAGGTCGTTTGGTACAATTATAGAAAAGTTATTAGTATTTAAAAGGTGTACGAATACTTTGTACACCCACTGTATATTAAAAATTTTTTAAAATACGTTTTGTAGGTCTGTGTCAATTAAACATATTCTGAAAATTTTGTCAAAACTGGTCGACGTTGCAATGGGCTACAAACGTTCAAAGATGGTAAAAATTTCACATTTTTACGATTTTCGGCCTGCAAGAAATCTAAGGATTCTCACATCTTTCAATGCCTGTTTCGATGAACCTTTCACAGTGCATATAATTAACACAGATCTACAAAAAGTACTCTTTAATTTTTCAATATAAGCCTACATAAAAAAATTGTAAAATGCAACTTTTAATATTTTTTCTACAAATCCGATCAATTGCTATTTTAAAAAGAAATTTCTCATCCTGTAGAAAACTAATTGCTCTAGCCTCCCGAAAAAGTTCAAATCGTGTAGTTAATATTAAAAAAGTTATTGTCTTTTTGAGAACTCCTTTGTTATTGACAAGATACAGCAAGAGCATAAAATATGATGGCGCTCGTTTATTCTAATATTAAATATATTATAATAAAATCATATTTTAATACATTCACAATACTCGTAACGCAGAATGTTATTTAAACACATCGCTGTAATAATTAGTCATCGCAGGGGTATAGTGATGCCTGATAATTATCAGTTACATGAGAATTTCTCTCTCCATCGACAGACGAAGATATACAATTATCCGTTTCATGCGAGAATTATTGCATAAACCTGGCCACGATTAATCGTGGAGCGTAACGAGCTCCTTTCTCGATGAGCACCGGAAAAACTTAATATTTCATTGTCACGCTTAACTGCGACGACCGTAATTTTCACTCTTTCACTATCGTCCGCTGTTACTTCGATCGTATTATGCTGGAGGAATATATGGGAAATCTTAACTACCTGATTACGAATCATTATGCAGATTCGTCTTGGGAATCTGCATAGATTGATCGTTTATGCTTGAGGTTGTACAAAAGTTTGTTTCCCTTGAATTTTGAGCTGCCGTAGAACTACTGCCTTTAATTTGTTACTGGCTCGGTCGAAATTACAACGCTGGTGACGTTTATGCAAATTTAGGGAAATCCATTAACAACGGAGCTACAGGACCCTTCAAAGTTTCGGGTTCCTAATTTTTCAATTTACGATCGTTTTAAGATCAGACGCATTGATTTTATTCAATAGATTTATTTCTTTGGATATGTGAAGTATGCCACGCGCAAGCGAAGACGAGGCCACGACGAGCGTTGTATGGGCACGCACGAAAATAATGTAAACACGGCACGATGAACGTTGTAGCGTCGCGCACGAAAATAATGTAAACAAAGGGTGACGGGCAGAGAGCTGAGAGGCAATGTAAAGAGTCATCAGTCGTGTCGCGTCTCCGGTCGTAGCCAGAGGGCACATTAGTTTTATCAATTCACTCATTCTTCTCGCATATCGTTGAACTGATCCTACATATACATTCTGATAAAAATTGCTGAACATTTAAACAACTACAGTGGCTGAACAAAGTATTCGTACATCTTTTAAAAATAATAACTTTATTATACTTGTACCAAACGACCTGATTTTTTATAATTAATTAGAAGCATCCCTAGTAGCACAAAAATATTGGATAAATATTTTTTAAGCCACACTTTTTCATATGAGAAAAATATTTCTTCCTAACTTATACAAAAAAAAATATTTGGTACTTAATGTAAAATAAATATTGTATGTATATTTGAATATTAAAAACAGATTGAATCTCTTTTTGATATTATATGAATGTGTATACAATATCTTGTGCTGCTAGGGATTGGTTTACGAAATGATATGCAAGACAAATTTTCCAAAAATTATAATTTACAAGATTACATGCAGAAATAAAAAAGGGATTTTTTAAAACTTTTATTTCGGCCCTTAATAAAAATTGAAAATAGATGTTTTGTAGATCTATGTTAGTTATACACATGCTTCAAATTTCATCGAAATCGATTAACATACATACGAGCTAGAAGCGGTTAAAAATGGTGAAAATCGAAGTTTTAGATGACTTTTGATCAGTTTCTGCTTAAAATCCACAGAATCGTTCATCTTTCCATGCGTGTCGTTTTTTCCTGCGTCAACCGATTTCGAAGAAATTTTCTGTATGTGTATAAGTAACATAGATCTACAAAATATATATTTTAAATTTTGATCAAGGGCCCAAAGAAAAAAGTTTTAAAAAATGCCTGTTTTATTTTTGCATTTAGCCTTGTAAATCACAATTATTTGGAAAATCTTTTTTGCATATCATTTCGTAAACCAATGCTTCTAATTGATTATAAAAAATCAGGTCGTTTGGTACAATTATAAAAATGTAAAAAGGTAAAAAGGTAAATTAGGTTAAGGATTAGTATGTAAATGGATTTAAAACCCTAAGGGGAAATAAATATCTTTATCTGGTACAATTATAAAAAAGTTATTAGTTTTTAAAACGTGTACGAATACTTTGTACACCCACTGTAACTAACATCCACAAAACATATAGTTTAAATTATCATTGAGGGCCCAAATAAAAAAGTTTTAAAAAATCCCTTTTTTATTTTTGCATGTAACCTTGTAAATTATAATATTTGGAAAATGTTTTTTGCATATCAATTTGTAAATCAATGCTTCTAATTGATTATAAAAAATCAGGTCGTTTTTTACAATTATAAAGAAGTTATTATTTTGAAAAGGTGTACGAATACTTTTTTCTTGTTATTTAGATTTACGTTTTGCACGGGCACTATTCCGTATCTCTAGCTAAACGAAAGATTATTGCGGAATCAGCAAACTGTTCACATCCTCGATACTTTATTTGCCAATCCTGTTAAAGTAAAAACATTTATCTCGATGCACCGAAGCACTAAAACCGTAATTGTGATTCACATAGTCAAGAGGACCGCCGTGTATTATCTTCCGGAATCCTTGAATCCTCTAAGCAAACATTCCACGAATAGAAGGACACCCATAAATTTCCACTTTGGGGATTAAGCATCAGGAAAAAGGCCACGATGATTCATTAACGTCCGTCACGAAGACTCCGAACTAAAAACGGCGAGGTTTCCACAGACTTGAAGAATTGTTTCATATGTATAGCGTTGAAACTCCTTTATTTTCCATACAAGAGTATACTTCCGTTAGTACGTGTCCCGTTTGATCCCGCATCGCCTCGCTTGAACACGCTCCGATATGCTATACGCTTCGTTCCGGTGCTCTCTGACACTCTATGCTTTTTTCTTAGATCCTGTGCGGCTCGTCGTCTACTCCTTTTTAGTCCTTTTAATCCACTTTGTTCTTCTCCGGACCTCCTTGATGCAGTGCCCCTTGATACACTCGTCTTTGGTCCTGTTTGGCTCTCAGCGTCCTCTTCTGTGGTCCTTTTTGCTCCTGTGCAGTCTTTGGTCTTGAGAGATGCCAGAGACCTGATATGGAGTGGTATAATTATGTACTATAGTTCTATGATCTGTGATACGTTCCAGACCTTTTCTAAATTCACTTTTGACCTTCTTCCTGGTACTCCACTGTGCTCTTCTTCGGTTATTAACGCAATTAAATGATTGATTTGCTTTGATTCATTTTAGTTTAGTTTAGTTCGCTCTGATCTCTTCTGATCCGCTTTAGATTGCTTCAATCCGGTTGTTGTTGTCTCTAATCTGTTCTCAGCTAGTTTTTAGCTAGTTAGAACCTTTTTAGCTAGTTTTAACCTGTTTCATCTACTTTCAGTGTACATTGGCCTTGTTTTACCCAACTTCGGTCTGTTTTGACCCTGTTACAGTTAGTTTTGATCTGCTTTGTTCCGTTGCGACCAGCTTTAGTCCGTTTCTACCTGTCTCGGTTAATTTTGAACTGTTCCAGCACGTTTTAGCCAGCATTGGTGCACTGTGGTCTTGGTTTAGCTAGTTTTCGGCTCCATCGGCACTACTTTAACAAGTGCTGGTTTCATTTACTTTTAAGAAAATTTTGCCTGCGACTAGGAAGGCTAAAAATCGCCTGGTGACATTACTAACAGTAAACCTACCGGCCATCAAAAGTGACTAATGCGTATGATATAGCGTTAGCCAAAATAGACTATAGGAAGATTTTTAAAATAAAAAACAAACTATTTTTAATTTTATTGGTTTTTTAAATTTAATTATCAGGTATCATCTATGACAATTATGTGTGAAAGACGATATCTGTCAAATGACCACCACCAGAGTTGGGCAAAAATTTTATTTAAATAAAAATTTCAATTAAAGTGGGTTTAAAACCCACTTGGAAAAAACCTACTTTATTCGAAATTTGTATTTAAATAAAAGTTTTGCCCAACTCTGACTACTACGACCACGTTTACAGACATCAATTCGCAGAAATGCTCAATTCTTGAGATCGACGTGGAATTGATATTGATGGGTCATTAGCAACACTTTCACGAACAGCAGCAATGTTTTCATTGGAACGAGCTGTTTTTGGTCTACCAGACTTTGGTTTCTCATGAACAGATCCAGTTTCATCAAGTTTTTTAACCAAATTTCGAATTGTTTGCTCTGATGGACGATTATGTATGCCGAAAAAATCACGGAACACTGATTTGCAAAATAAATTTTAATAACTTTAACACGCTCTTCAATCGTACACAACTCCATTGTTAAAATTGTCTATCATTGTAGGTTAGAAATACAAGAAAGTGACCAGAAACAAACATGGCCTTTGACAGATATTCTCATTCAACATTCTAAAGGTACTTTTGGATAACCCATTATTATAAAAATAACAAGATTAAATTTATTTATATTTTGTGCGATTTTTACTGTAATATACAGGGTATTTCACCAAACTTGACCACCTTGAGTATCTTTGTTGTTTTTAAAGATACGTCAAATGTCTGAAGGACAAAGTTGAATGGTAAAATGGGGCTCATACGATACCAAAACAATTTTTGTTTTTATGTAATTTCTTTTAGGATTATGAAGGTCACCTTCATTTTTTTAAATGGAATGAGGTATTTTTTAATACATCAATCGATGCAGCTCGACATTCGTTATAAAAAAGTACTAACCTATGTTGATAACAATTATTAATGATATCGGCGCTACGGTTCGATCGTTAAATATAAAAAAAAAAACAAAAATTTTGTTTCCAATACAAAAATATACTTTCCTTTATTTCCTTTACTGGTTAACCAAAGTAAATATATAACACATACAATGTTATATGATATTTGATTTCAGTTATAATTGAATGTCATTAAATTGTGTTTTTACCATTATGGTATTTTCACTAGGTGAGTTTAAAGACACATTATGATTTTTTGAATTTACCGCGGTGTATCGATCTATATAACCTAGATCTCTGCCAAGACAATCAGTGTCGTGAAAACAGACATGGTGAACACACGTGTCTCACGATTCTCATATTATCATACTTAATACACATAAGCAAGTGAGTGCAAAATTGTGAAATTAAATATGTTTCCCTTACATTTAAACTTTTAATAGTTACTACTTTTGAAAATTGTATGTCATTATGTATAAATTGTTTTTATTTTCTCTTACAGACGCAATTCAATATAATCTTGAAAATGGTCCAAATCAGTGACCGAAACGTTGATTTACTTGAAAATTAGCAAAATTGCTTAGTTAATTTTGTTTTTTTGTATTTAACGATCGAACCGTAGCGCCGATATCATTAATAATTGTTATTAACAAGAATACGATCGATATAAATAAGTTTACTAACCTATGTGTGTCGAAAAGTTAGTAGTTCAGGAGATATTTCAATTTAAATAACTCTAAAACACTATGTAATGGTAATGTCGTACTAACAATAAGACGTTACACAAGTAAGTAAACGCCAACGTCTTTTGGTATCGTATGAGCCCCATTTTACCATTCAACTTTGTCCATCGGAAATTTGACGCATCTTTAAAAACAACAAAGATATTCAAGGTGGTCAAGTTATGTGAAACACCCTGTATACTTTAGTCAAAAAATGTATTCAATAAATTCCCGTGTAAACACCGTTACAATCTCAATAATCGTCAAATATAAAATCTAAAATTGGTCATTCGACCCCTCGTGGCAGGTTTAGCGTTAACGCGCAAGAATCCTCGTTGAAGCGACGAATCAGGATTCACCTCGGACATAAATCGCTCGGCGACCGGGATTAGACTCGTGCAAAAAATTACCATGATTCATTAGCGACCGCTACGAGGACAACGGTAAACGGCCGAGTCTTTCAATGCTCCGCGGAATATTTGACGAGCATTAAACGCCGTGTAATTTAGTTTCCGCGCGCGAGTACACCTGCGCGTCTAAAACCGTGTATACTACGGGCACACACGTTTAACACTCGATCGCACCGCGGCTATTCATGTTCCGCTGTCATTCACGGTGCCCGAGACAGCCAAAGAAATCCTCTATTCATAAAAGGATATTTGTTACGGGACGATAACCCTCGTCTCCGAGGAAGTACGAATCACCGATGGATACGGTCAATGGAGCACCGATTCCAGACGATTTGTGAAATCGAATTGAACTTCACTTGAACATACTCTCCAATTATTTTGTCAGACGATTCTCGTCTACTTCGTTGCACAGAATTTCCAGATTGTCCTTCGTTGAATTGTCCCGGGAGAATTTATTTTACAGTGGGTGTAGAAAGTATTCGAACACTGATAAATTTCAAACAAAACTGTGAAATTGTTGTTTATTAACTATTTTTTCTGGAAACAATGAATATGTACATATTCCGAGAAGTCTATAAAATAGATACAATGCAAAAAATAATTAATTTCTTGATTAACTTGCGAATGTAATTAGGAAAAACAAAAAATCGACTGAAATACACCAGCAAACAGTATTCGTACAGTTTCTAACTTTTTACAATTTGAGAAGAAAAACGTAATGTAAATTAATGTGACATTAAAAAATTATTAATTAATATTTGGTTGGATAGCCTCTGGCCTTTATAACTGCTGCAATTCTTCTCGGCATTGAATTTACTAAATTTGAGGTTAAGTGTTGTGGGATCTTGTCCCACTCTTCCTTCAGTGCATTTTTTAAGCTCTCTTTTCAAGAAATTTCATGTTTTCTGATCTGTCGTTCCAAATAATCCCACAGGTGTTCTATACCATTGATATCGGGAGATTGTGGCGGAGTTTTCAGATATGGCGGTGTGTTATGTAGTATCCACACTCTGGTATTATACGCAGTATGCTTCGGATCATTATCGTGCATGAAAACGAAATCATCTTTAATATTCATTTTCTCTGTATTGGGATCAAGATTGCGTTTCAAAATGTCAATATAGACCCTGTGGAAATTATTCCATCAATAAATTCTAATTAGCCAACACCAGCTGCACTCATGCAGCTCCAAACAAGTACTGAACCTCCACCCTGTTTGACTGTAGGTTTTAAGTTTTGTGGTTTCAATTCTGTATTTTTTTTTCTCCAAACGGTACAGTGTCCATCAGACCCAAAAAAGGTTGAATTTACTTTCATCTGTGAAGATCACTTTATTCCAGTACTCCACTGGTGTAGTTACATTATTATTTTCGAATTCCAATCTTTTCTTTCTATTCGTTTCACTTACGAAAATTTGTTTACGGGCCACCCGTCCGTGATATTCTGAATTTCGTATAAAACTGCGCACAGTACTAGCAGATACATCAGTGTTTAAATTATTTTTAATGTGTGCAACTATTTTTATTGCATTTATTCTTGGATTTGTCTTTACCATTCTAATAATATAACTCTAACAGTGTACTGATTGATTTTTAGTGCACGTCCACTTCTTGATTTATTTTGTAGTCTTTTTCGTAGCCCATACCTGTCAATTAAACTTTGTATAGTAGATCGCGGTCTACTTACAATACACGAAATTTCTGCTAAACTGTTACACTGATTGTGCAAGTTAATAATAATTTTTCTTTCTTCTATCGTTGTTTCCGCACGTTTCCGTCCCATTTTTCAACGACAACTTTGAATATTTTGGAATTTTGATATGCTATTGATGCCAACAACGTTTCTAAATATACTGAGGAAATCAATCGTACTTACACCGCAATTTGTTCATGTTTAATGGTATCTTTACGTTAAGAACTGTTCCCTACGCAGTTCGAATTAAGTGGTGTACAAATACTATTTGCTGGTGTATTTCAGTCGATTTTCTGTTTTTCCTAATTACATTCGCAAGTTAATCAAGAAATTAATTGTTTTTTGCATTGTATCTATTTTATAGACTTCTCGGAATATGTACATATTCATTGTTTCCAGAAAAAATAGTTAATAAACAACAATTTCACAGTTTTGTTTGAAATTTATCAGTGTACGAATACTTTCTACACCCACTGTATTTGTCGAATTTAAAAATATCGTACATTATATTCTCTTTTTGGTGAATTATCGTGAGAGTCCCAGAAATGTTGCAAGTATACTTTGGATTTTTATAGGAGTTTGTATCTATTAGATTATGTAATTATATAATCCGCACACTTTATATAAATTGACTCAACGGAGTTTATTCAATAACGAGAAAAGCAGCACAAGCAAACTACGTCTTTACTATTTGATTGTAACACGTCAAGTGAGGATCATTCGGGTTAGAAAATTGAACGATACTATGAACAAACAACCAACGGTTTCATAAACAAACTGAAATAAACTGATATTGAATTGACCTTCCTTGTGTGGAATAATAGATTAATTTTGTTTCTGAAAACATATTTCAAAATTTCAACACGTCCCCTCAAAATTAAATCTATTATTTAATGAATGATTCATTTTGTTTCTCAACGGTATCCTTCTGGAGAACTTTGAATATTTCTTACGAAATAGAATTTTAATATTAATATACAAGCATTTTATTAATACTTCTGATCGGTGAAAGGTCGTCCTTGAAAGTGAGAAATTCTATTTAAAACGAGTATTTTATCCTTGTTCCGAAATCGTTATGAATTATAAATACCAAAAAATCTATAATTCAACACAATTTCCATAATCCATTTCGATGATCCAGCAATTTCTACATAATGAATCTAATCTAATAACGCAGGCTATCGTTGGCTCGTCGAATGGCTGGAATGAATAGGTTTAATTAGGAGCTCCTGATCTAATTAGGAACTTCATAAATAGACTGCAGAATGTATGCATTTATGGCAAAAATCACCTCGAATGCAAGACAATAAAAACATTCGAAGAAAAATACTGATCCATTATTTACATCTCGTTAACTTTATCAAAAAAAGAAATAAATGAACATGTAGCTCCTGTATCTAATTACTTTACGCTAATTACGAAGTATATTCGGTGCTTCACGCGAAGATAATTAATATCCACTGAACCCTCTAATCCACTATATTACGAAACTTCGTCGAAATTGTTCTTCCGACCCAGTATAATGATATACTAAAATTCTTCGTGCACTTAGCGGCGCGGTCAAGCCTTTCAAAGTTCCCAGATGCACGTAATCGATTCTACGCGGGCTCTTTACCGCCATTAAGACCGAGAGCTGCAGCCGGATTTGCCCGGTTGCAAAGAAGTGTAATTAACGGCCATTGAAAAACGTTCTTCTTCCCTCGACAAAGCCGGTACTTCGTTCTCTTCGTTACAATTTACTCTCAGTGATTTTCTAATGGACAATTGGATGAAAGATGGGAGATAAAGTTGCTTTATACGAGACTCGTTTCTTAAACGAACACTTTCGACTAAAAACACTTCTATTAAGGCGTACTTTTCAAAAGATATGTACTCTCGTGCAATTTACTTTAGTAAACTGCGAATGAAAATGCATCGCTCAAACGAGATACAGGAGCTACATAGACATTGATATCATTGCTTAATAATTTTAACGAGAAATATAAAGTACTATCAGTTGTCTAGTATTTTCTACGGAAAATATTCTTTTAGAAATGCATACCTCGACCACATTAAACGGGAATACTCGGCGAAAAATCGATTTTTGCGTCCGAGAAAAGAAATTCTCGGGTCAATAAGTGTTCCTCTCGTTCCGACGGAATTCCGGTGCATTTGTCTTGTGTCAGCAGACGGTAATCAGTTCGATCGAGTGGTGCTTGGCCACCCGGTAGAAAATTCTTGATAAATCGTTCCGGGACGTGCTCGAAAACATTCCTGTTCCGGATACACGCGTAGGCCCGTTCAAAGTCTCGTGTGCTCTCGTTGCATCATCGCTCCACCCATCGGTTTAATACCCTAACCTCGTTTCGGTTAATTACTCGCGATTAGCTTCGAAGACAATCTGAACGGAGAGAGAGAGACTCTCTTCGTTAGTGTACGAAGCCGCCGCCGCTGCTTCAGTTTACAACGTGTTATCATTACGAAAGAGATAATGCGCTCTTCGAGGAATTAAATGTTTCATTGAAACTACAGATGGCTTCCCTTATTGATGCTTGCGAACTTGCATTATCTAAACTGCCCGCGATAGAGATAGGTACATCTGATGACAAGGCTGTTTACATCGCATTTGATCTGGTTCGTTAATATCGGCTCTTGAATGATCAACTCTATTAAACAAGTCTGTTATAGATGTTGTATGTCATTCTTTATGAGCTGGATGAACAAGTTTCTTCGTAGTCCATGTTAACGTAAAATCAACCAAACCGATTCACTCGATTTATTGACCGTCGACTTGAATTCACTATCGATCCAGTTCTCAAATAATCCGTTTAATTAACCCAGGATTAGCATAAAGGAAACATTACTTACACGAGTTTCTCATTCATGTTAAGTTCACCTTCATCAAACCGATTCAATCAATCTATTGATTATTCAATGTATTCTGGTTCGAACATTAGACGGTTCGAACGTATCTAATTATTTCGATGCTGTCCTCACTCCATGTTTGACTATCTTACTATCCGAATACAAATGTTTCTTCTCTTATTAAAGGATGTTTAAAAAGTTTTCTATTGTTTCTATCTTCTTTCAGCTGTCTGGAACGCGTTTGTTGCGAGCTAACAGTGCGATAGTTATTTCATGGTTTGAGTTCGAGTTCCTCGAGTCTTCGGAGCACAGGAAAAGAGTGACAGACGTCGAGTATGAATGAAAGGCTCGATCAATTCCAGGAATTGGTGGGGACAGCTTGGCATTCATTAAGCACTGTTGGCGATATTTACACACAATGTGCATACAATTTCCTCTGTTCGATCGAACGTATTATCAGCATATGCATTCAACGTGGAATGTTACGCGACGTTTATGAAAAAATTTACGTAATTTTCCTTCTCAAAACATGTCTCGAAACAATCCATGAACGCTGAAGAAACCCATATTCATCTCTCTCTAAATAAATTTCATTTATTGCAATGATTTTAGCGCAATTTGTAGTTAGCGACCAATAATCAGGAACCAAAACGAACATCGTAAGACGACGGTGACACTGTCGCACGATCGATTCGATAACCGATCGACCTTAGCCTCCTTTCACGATGGAATGGGGAAATCGACAATTATGGCAAACTTGTGTACACACGTATGTACTTTCTCCGCGCGTGTATTACGTGGTGCTTGTTACCAGCGTAACACGTAAACACACGAGTCGCAGCGATTCGGAGTTTTTCGTTCGACACACAGACCATGGGGCCTGTCCTCATGAATATTCCCGGCGGACCGGCAACCTTGTTTCGTTTTTCGGAACACGATGGAATTCTTTCGTGACCAACGCTGGAAATATCCTGCCCTACGAAAGAGAAACCGAGGGACGAGCCCCGAACTCGTCTTCTCTCTTTTTTTTTCTGTCCGGAGAAACCGACCGGAGTTTAGAGTGTCTGGATGTCCATGCTAATGCTGAAACCTCCTCGTTTTTCGAGGCTGAGTGTAAGAAAATTCGTCCCAAATCCATTTCTAAACTGCGGATTTTATGCATTTATCACGAAATTTTATTTATTTATTTATTTAATGTTGCTTTAATGGCAGTGGATTTTGATGCATTTATGAGGAAATTGGCTGGGTGAAATATAAAATAGTAAACGATTAGAAAAATTGATGAGAGTACTGTGATGTTGTCATTAAGGAATGAAATCAATTTTTGTTTTACTCCTGCTTCCCACAATCAATGCCGAACATTTTTACCACGCTTATATTAGCTTGCCGAGTTGCCGTTGTCGTTGTTGTATGCATCAAATCTTGTAATCGAATTTTAAATCACTTCCCGATGAGCTAGTGACTTGAAACTTTAAACATGGCTCAGAACTGGATGACCATGTAATATTAAAAAAACAAATTAAAACAAAACTGTGCGTCCAGGAGAAAAAAAAATGTTAATATTAACCGTCAACCTCGTCGCGTGACACTCGGTAGTACGTCGTCGTGTTCAGCGATCCCCACTCCGCGCGTCAGCGCTCCCCACTCCACTACGCGTTCCCGCTCCGACTCATCCCCTCTCCACTGACCCATTTCGCACCGAAGAAGCTCGGTCAGTATGGTGTTCCGTTCATTCAGTTCCATTTCGGACAATTTCGGACTCCATCGAGAGACGTCGCACAGTGGAACTTTTCGTCCAAATCGGAGACAAAATCAAAGAACTTTCGATAGAAATGAGGTAGGGCGATGAAATTTTTTTAAAATTATAGCTGAAACTTGGCAGAATATGGGAAAAATAGGGAGATTATGGTACGAACGTTTTATAAACTTGAGAAAATTCGTTAAACTCTCACAATTTCAAGAAAATTGCGGTTTTTTCAATAACACGGGCGGAAAAAATTTTTTTTTAACATGCTGCACATCATTTCCTGTAGATTTTTTCACGCTGATTTTAAATCTGGTCTCAAAATTTGTCTACAACCTTAGGATTTTACAAGAAATCGATTTTTGTGAACGAATTGTTTAACGAATTTTCTCAAGGTTATAAAACGATCGTACCACAATCTCCCTATTTTTCCCATATTCTGCCAAGTCTCAGCTATAATTTTTAAAAAATTTCATCGCTCTACCTCATTTCTATCGAAAGTTCTTTGATTTTGTCTACGATTTGGACGAAAAGTTCCACTGTGCGTCGTCTCTCGGAGTCATCCCCTCATTCTATCTCGCGTATTTCCATATCTTGCGTTTCTATATCATACTATTTCACACCAGTATCACTATATCTTGCGTTCCATTTAAAAAAGACTAAAAAGTAGAAAATAAAAAATATATAAAAAAATACCTTTCAAAAACCACGTTTATATTAAAATGCATTAACAAGGAGAAAATAATTTTTTCAGACATTAGTGACTATAAATAAAAGCGTAGAGCGCCCACGAAGATTACGTCAATATAGTTTAACGCTCCACGCTTTTATTTATAGTTACTAATGTCTAAAAAAATTATTTTCTCCTTTTTAGCGCATTTTAATATAAGCGTGGTTTTTAACAAGTTTTTTAAAAATATATTTTTTGTATTTTGCATAAAGATCCGCAGTCTACTCACTACGACGTACAGTTTAGGCTTGGTTGGCATATCATTTTATACACATTGGTTATCTTTAGGGATTAGAGGAGGTTAGGTAGATGGTCAGCTTGTTGAGGAGTACTGTTAGGTCATTAGGCAGTTTTGTGTTCCTTCTGGCTCGTTCTTAGGTTGCGCAGTAGCAAGTGTGCTATGGTAATAGGTGTTTAACATCGTTCAGTGGTGTTTCCTGTTTGTTTAACCGATGTGAATGTGTAATATGACAGAATTTGGTTGGATTCGTCCAAGCATTAGCATTTTTTAAATGTGTTCCGATTGTCATTTTAACGGAAGGTTAGTTATCCAGGGATGAATGACAGCCATTCTGGCAATGAAAGAATAGCATCATGACGCAGTTACAATTTTACTGCGGCCATTCCCGGGGAATCACTGCGAAAACAGTCGTACAAATGATCGCAGCTATTTTCTTAGGGCGGAACAAGCTCCAGGACGATCTTCCCATTTTGCCATTGCGTTTTCGTGTCCGCGAATATCGATTCCTGGCCAGTTACACGGTCCTGGTGAATTATCGCGAACCTCGACCCACGTTTCCTAGATTGCCAGAGGAGAAAACACCCATAGCTTTCTCCTCCACTTCGTCCGTTTCTCTCTCTCTCTATTCCTCGGAAGAGTGATTGGCAAACGGCGCTCGCGAAAATCATAAATTCCCGGACTCGGTTTCGGATGAAAAGGCGGGCTCCGTTGATTCATAGCTATGATCCGTGCAACACTCGCCGCGATTCGAGCAGGTAATTTGCAATCTGATCGAAATGAAGAGAATCCTCCAAGGGAGAGATTTACAAATAAATCGAACACAGCGAAGCTTCTTCAGAGGGTTTCTCCCGGAAAATTCCGGGTTGAAAACTCCTGGGGCAGACGTGGGCGTCCTTCATTTTATGTTTCCTCTCGACCCTAGACCGATGATTATTTAAGCAGCCGTGGTTAAATCATTTTTGGTCGGAACGATCTAAGAAGAACGAACATTCCTTCCACTGTGGGGCATAACTACACTCAGAAAAAAATCCTGTCGAAACAAAAAAAATATATGTTGATTCAATAAGATGTACTATTGAATAGTGCCAATATCATATGAACTTATTTTAATATTTAATACTATTGAATTTCAATAGCAAAACGCATTTCCGTGAATCATATAAGCCATTAGCTTGACCATCAATGTTTTCAAAAAAAGAAGATATGGCCTCAAACCAATTCCCAAATTTTTTTAACAACATATCTGATTGAAGGAAAAAAAGAAATATTACGAATAATAATATACGGTATTGAATCAAATAATATTTTCAATCATTTCATGATAGACAATTCAAATACATCACGATTTGCTTCTAAATTTCATACTATTGAAAAGAATACATTGATATTCATCGAAGTAAAAAATTACAATAACACGCGTGTTATTGAAGTAACTACTTTTTTTTCTCAGTGTATGTACTAATCTAATTACAAAGTATTTTTTCATGGGACTTTCACTAATTTATTCGTGGCATTTTTCTGATTAAAATGACACTAAACGTGATATAATTTGAACTGTATTTGGTGGTTCAACTCCAGCCTGGGCAACTAGTGCTCCGAGAGCCGATGACGTAGAATTGCGCTGGCACCGAACTACACGATCTAAGAAACAACACGGTCCCGAGGGTTTTTCTCAGCTCAAGACTCTACTGTAATGTGAATACATCGTTGATCTTGATTAACAATTTCATTTGTCTTGTTCCACCGAGAATAGTAAAATAAAATTCTTGTTGGATGCAAGGGATTGGATTACACTTCCGTTTTCAATTGGCGTCGTCATTTTCGCGAATGCCTGTTAATAATGTTACTCACGGCCAGCTGGATCGAATCGGCCGCGATTAAACTGAACACCGTAACGCGGCTTTTCCGCCGAAATTAATTAATCGTTGGAAAAGGGATTTTCGAGAGGCCGATCCCGAAACACCGATAGGTCAATCGGTCGCACTCGACGTCGAGGATTCCGATGGAATTGAAATGCGATGTAGCGCGTGCGAAATTGGGCCGCGATTCGATAAGTGTTTTCCCCGAATCGAGATCGTTGCAAGAATAATGTACACAGGAGCTCGAACGTTCCGATCTCTCGTTGCGATTTTCGGACAAATGAAATCCTTCACCTTTGTGCTCGTGTTCCGTTGGAAATGTTATTTTGTTTCCGTAATGAAACAGCGACGATATACAGCCCCGGACAAAAAGGCAAATTGCCGTCCCTTAAGAATATTTATACATTTTTAAAATAAAGGCATATATTTTTCATTTTCGATAAAAATCAAATCATTTTATTTAAATTTTAATAAAAGCATTTATTTTAATGAAAGCAAATTTTCTATTAATTGGGTATTCAACACATCAATATTTTTCTCACACTTACAGCCAAAATGGCGTCCCTAAATTTAGATATGGCCCTGCGATATGGCATTAACTCTTTATTCGAATGCAAAATTCGAATGACGACTCTGAGGCATCACTAAAAATTGCCATACTACTATTTCAAACAATTTTTACAGTACTACATTTTAGAAGAAATATTCTTCAGTGGAAACGTCTTTTGCAGTTGAAACCGGTTCGATTGCGAAGGGTTGACATGTAATGGAATGCGTTTTATTTGTTCTTTATGGGGGAAAAAGGATTGGATCGATTCCGGCTGTGGGTCAGACGGAGCGTTCCGTTGTCGACCTTTGAGGAAGAGAAAAATGTCGTTAGCGGTTTTAAAAATAAGTTTGTAGCAGTGGGCGGGGGAGGCGAAGGGCCTCCCACGTGAATCATGCTCATCATCGGTGAGGATGATCCCGCTACATATCAGCCCCAGTTTCCCAACCTCCCTTGCGTTTGCACGTGTGCAGAACCCACGCATCGTTACGACCCCTCAGCCTCAGTTTGGTCCATTGCTCGCACACACGCACGCACGCGCTTGTTCATTTATTAAGTGTAACTCGAACACTGCCACGCTAAGTTAATTGGAAGAGAGTCGCAAGTCAATCAATAACGGTTTCGTTTCTGTTCGATGGGTTGCTTCGAGCATTGTCGATGCAACGTTACCGAAGTGCGTTATTTACTTAATTTAATTAATTTGATGATATCAATCACCACGATTTTTAATTAGCCTCGCTTTCTTGGCCACTGGTGGAAACAGTTTTATTTAATTTCGTTCGCTTACATCGAAAACTGCCAACGGAACGTACTGGAGCTTTTATATTTTCTTTACTTAATTAATGTGGTGATGTCAACGGAGTATTGGCGCAGTTTCATTTAACTTTGATTTATTTTCTTTCGAAGTTGCTTGCACGACGTTACAGTAAAGATTGTTTAACTTATATAATCGATTGTGAAACTCTCTAGAGACAGTAATTAATTTGATATCGGGGAAAGTACTATTTCATTTACACGATCAATTTTGTATTATGAGTGTGCTCTTCATTTCAGTGATTCACGTGGTATATTGATTAAAATACATCGTAATGTAACTTCGTATGATATTATTTATATCGAGGTCAATTGTTACGTTATTATACCGGTTTCTCCATGAGCTCGCCATTCGCCATAATTGCACTTCACCTCGAGATGATTATTTAACTCAATTTAATTTATTAGCCGGAGAGGTATTATAGCTAGGTCTCTCTGCTACGGTTTGCTATGAATTTGATATTCTCTTAAATTAACTATATCATTCAATTTAATTTGTAACAAGAGCGTGTACTATACATAGTATATACATATACAGGGTGTCTCAGCTAAAAGGAGCCCACCTAAATATCTCCTTTATTTTTAATGGCACAAAAAATATTTATGGCACAATTTAAATGGTATCGAAGGAGGAATATCATAGAAGAACAATCTCTTTCGTCCGGTTATTTTTTCATAGTTTTTTCAAGGTCATCGTTATTTTTTATCGAGACAACATACTTTTTTTTATTCCATCTTATAGCGGCTGAAAAAATACATTTGATTATGCTTAAGTCATTAACAAGATGGAATAAAAAAGATAAGTTTTCCCGATAAAAAATTACTAGGACCTTGAAAAAACTATGAAAAAATGACCGGACAAAAAATTGTTCTCCTATGATATTCCTCCCTTCGATACCATTTAAATTATGGCATAAATATTTCTTGTGTCATTAAAAATAAAGGAGATATTTACAGTAGCGGACAAAAGTTTAAAACCGCTCTAAAAAAGACGATAACTTTTTTAATATTGTACTATACGATTTGAACTTTTTTGGGAAGCTAGATCAATTAGTTTACTAAGGGATGTGATAAGACATTTTTTCAAAAATTGCAATTGATCGGGATTGCTGAAAAAATACTAAAAGTTGAATTTTTAACTTTTTTTCTGTGGGCCTATATTGAAAATATAAAAAATACGTTTTGTAGATCTGTGTCAATTAAACATATTCTGAAAATTTCGTCAAAATCGGTCGATGTTGCAATCAGCTACAAACGTTTAAAGATGATAAAAATTGCAGATTTTCAAGATTTTCGGCAATAAATCGTGAAAATCTGCAATTTTTACCATCTTTAAACGTTCGTGGCTCATTGCAACATCGACCGATTTTGACGAAATTTTCGGAATATGTTTAATTGACACAGATCTACAAAACGTATTTTTTAAATTTTCAATACAGGCCCACAGAAAAAAGTTAAAAATTCAACTTTTAGTATTTTTTCAACAATTCCGATCAATTGTAATTTTTGAAAAAATTTCTTTTCACATCCCTTAGTAAACTAATTGATCTAGCTTCCAAAAAAAGTTCAAATCGTATAGTACAATATTAAAAAAGTTATCTTCTTTAGAGCGGTTTTAAGCTTTTGTCCGCTACTGTATGTGTAGGTTTTTACTCTACTTAATTTATACTAGATTAACAATTAAAATTGTCAGCTTTTCTCCCGAGTGCTTATTTCACTGTTTGACGGGATTCAATCTTTTTAATTCATAATTATCGAGATTGTAAAGAAGCATTTATAAGTATCGCAGAAAATCTGAATGTAAAATTACAACTGTTTAATAACAAAAAGAAATAGTCACTTTTAGCACTTTGTGGATCTATTATAGTATTAAAAGAAATGCTTCGCAGTCGATGAAACTTGTGCTGATCTAAAATTCAAGCATTATGCCATAGCAAGACCCGGCAATTATCTCTCGGATCGTCGGCTCGCAAATTCACTGAATCACAGCGGAAGAAACGGTGTCGAACCTCGAGGTCGTTCGACCTCGTGCAATTATCCTCATCCCGGAGCGGATCGTAGAAAATATAAATGCCGTCGATACCGTTTCACCCGCCAACTACGTAAATACAACCGTATTTTCGTTGTATTGACGTCGGGATACGATAAGCGAAGGCGTGCTGCGCTCGAACCGCCAATAAAGCGTTATAAGGTTGGCAACAAGGCGGAGCATAATTTCGCCTGGCATCGCAAGACATTGCGATCAGGAATTAGCATTGTAACAGCGTTCTACAGACCGTTCTGGCGCCGCTCCAAAGCCAGCGAAAACCCTCGATGGGGGTGTGACTTGTCCGTCAACGAAAGAAATCGAATGGACGGGGTGTCGATCGATCGATACAAACCGATCTTGCCTCGTTTTTATTCAAATGAGCAATTTCTGCAGTCGAAGGCTTAATCGCGAACGATAAACAACGATTTTATTTATTTTCTTAAATAAATAATTGCGTCCTCGGTGAAAGGGTGATTGAATAACCAGAAGCAAAGGAATTTTTAAGTAAAGTAAACTCAATCCTCGATTGCACCAAGTTCGACGAGTGCATGCAGCAGCCTCGCCAAGGACTCAAGCTCGTCGACCATGCTCTGGCAATGAACGAAATTTTTCTACTGCCGGTTCAGCAGCTGTTGCTTCCCTTCTCGTCATTCTTTCCTTCTTTCTCTCTCACTCTTTCTCTTTTGTCCTCTCTTGGCCTCCGTTGTAAGCCCCCCGTTCTCTTTTCTCCGCCCGTGAATCATCGACCTCGACAATGATGTCACACGGAAGCGATTGGCCAATAGCTTTACAGTTATATACTCTTCGTTTATTTCGGTGGAACCGATACCTGGTCCACTTCTCCTCCCTTTTGACCACTGTTTATGGCTTCGCTCTCGAAAGAAGGGATTCGGAATTACGACACCCCATTGCCGGTACGTAGTTTGCGAAGTTAGCCCGCGACCGATTACGGCGGACAGTTATTGCGAGAGTTATGGTTTTGCTGAAGAACAGACTGTAGCCCCTCGACCTTGCCGAGGTCGACGGGTCTCTCGCCATTATTGTCACCTGACCCCAAGTGTGGGTGATGGTTGAAGTAATTCTATCAAATTTGGACGAAAGATATAAGGTCCCTGAATATCATGCTATACATTACGAATCTTAAACAATGATACATATAAGTTTATCCACACTGAGTTGTTTATGTCCAGGCTGTTCATGTTAGAAACGCATAAAATCCTTATTCTTGAAAACGCGAATGAACGGTGTTCATCTTGTCCATAATACATGATGTAATTTCTTCATATCTTGAACATAAACAATGACACATATAAATTTAACCACACTGAGTTGTTTGTGTCCAGGTTGTTCATGTTAGAAACGCATAACATCCTTATTCTTGAAAACGCGAATGAACGGTGTTCATCTTGTCCCTGCGTGATGTAATTTCTTTATATCTTGAACTTAAACAATGACACATATCAGTTTAACCACACTGAGTTGTTTGTGTCCAGGTTGTTCGTGTTAGAAACGCATAAAATCCTTATTCTTGAAAACGCGAATGAACGGTGTTCATCTTGCCCATAATACATGATGTAATTTCTTTATATCTTGAACTTAAACAATGACACATATAAGTTTATCCACACTGAGTTGTCTATGTCCAGGTTGTTCGTGTTGGAAACACATAAAATCCTTATTCTTGAAAACGCGAATGAACGGTGTTCATCTTGTCCCTCCATGATGTAATTTCTTTATATCTTGAACTTAAACAATGACACATATAAGTTTATCTACACTGAGTTGTTTGTGTCCAGGTTGTTCGCGTTAGAAACGCATAAAATCCTTATTCTTGAAAACGCGAATGAACGGTGTTCATCTTGTCCCTCCATGATGTCATTTCTTCATATCTTAAACAATGGTACATATAAGTGTATCCACACTGAGTTGTTTATGTCCAGGCTGTTCATGTTAGAAACGCATAAAATCCTTATTCTTGAAAACGCGAATGAACGGTGTTCATCCTGTCCCTCCATGATGTCATTTCTTCATATCTTGAACTTAAACAATGACACATATAAGTTTATCCACACTGAGTTGTCTATGTCCAGGTTGTTCGTGTTGGAAACACATAAAATCCTTATTCTTGAAAACGCGAATGAACGGTGTTCATCTTGTCCCTCCATGATGTAATTTCTTTATATCTTGAACTTAAACAATGACACATATAAGTTTATCTACACTGAGTTGTCTGTGTCCAGGTTGTTCGCGTTAGAAACGCATAAAATCCTTATTCTTGAAAACGCGAATGAACGGTGTTCATCTTGTCCCTCCATGATGTCATTTCTTCATATCTTAAACAATGGTACATATAAGTGTATCCACACTGAGTTGTTTATGTCCAGGCTGTTCATGTTAGAAACGCATAAAATCCTTATTCTTGAAAACGCGAATGAACGGTGTTCATCCTGTCCCTCCATGATGTCATTTCTTCATATCTTGAACTTAAACAATGACACATATAAGTTTATTCACACTAAGTTGTTTATGTCCAGGTTGTTCGTGTTAGAAACGCATAAAATCCTTGTTCTTGAAAACGCGAATAAACGATTGTCCATAGTACATGATGTAATTTCTTTATATCTTGAACTTAAACAATGACACATATAAGTTTATTCACACTAAGTTGTTTGTGTCCAGGTTGTTCGTGTTAGAAACGCATAAAATCCTTATTCTTGAAAACGCGAATGAACGGTGTTCATTTTGTCCATAATACATGATGTAATTTCTTTATATCTTGAGCTAAAACAATGACACATATAAGTTTGTCCACACTGAGTTGTTTGTGTCCAGGTTGTTCGTGTTTGAAACGCATAAAATCCTTATTCTTGAAAACGCGAATGAACGGTGTTCATCTTGCCCATAATACATGATGTAATTTCTTTATATCTTGAACTTAAACAATGATACATATAAGTTTATCCACACTGAGTTGTTTGTGTCCAGGTTGTTCACATGTTAGAAACGCATAAAATCCTTATTCTTGAAAACGCGAATGAACGGTGTTCATCTTGTCCCTCCATGATGTAATTTCTTTATATCTTGAACTTAAACAATGACACATATAAGTTTATCCACACTGAGTTGTTTGTGTCCAGGTTGTTCATGTTGGAAACACATAAAATCCTTATTCTTGAAAACGCGAATGAACGGTGTTCATCTTGTCCATAATACATGATGTAATTTCTTCATATCTTGAACTTAAACAATGACACATATAAATTTAACCACACTGAGTTGTTTGTGTCCAGGTTGTTCATGTTAGAAACGCATAAAATCCTTATTCATGAAAACGCGAATGAACGGTGTTCATCTTGTCCCTACATGATGTAATTTCTTTATATCTTGAACTTAAACAATGACACATATAAGTTTATTCACACTGAGTTGTTTGTGTCCAGGTTGTTCATGTTGGAAACACATAAAATCCTTATTCTTGAAAACGCGAATGAACGGTGTTCATCTTGTCCATAATACATGATGTAATTTCTTCATATCTTGAACTTAAACAATGACACATATAAATTTAACCACACTGAGTTGTTTGTGTCCAGGTTGTTCATGTTGGAAACACATAAAATCCTTATTCTTGAAAACGCGAATGAACGGTGTTCATCTTGTCCATAATACATGATGTAATTTCTTCATATCTTGAACTTAAACAATGACACATATAAATTTAACCACACTGAGTTGTTTATGTCCAGGTTGTTCATGTTAGAAACGCATAAAATCCTTATTCTTGAAAACGCGAATGAACGGTGTTCATCCTGTCCCTTCATGATGTCATTTCTTCATATCTTAAACAATGACACATATAAGTTTATCCACACTGAGTTGTTTGTGTCCAGGTTGTTCACATGTTAGAAACGCATAAAATCCTTATTCATGAAAACGCGAATGAACTGTGGTCATCTTGTCCCTACATGATGTAATTTCTTTATATCTTGAACAATGATACATATAAGTTTATCCACACTGAGTTGTTTGTGCCCAGGTTGTTCATGTTAGAAACGCATCAAATCCTTATTCTTGAAAACGCGAATGAACGGTGTTCATCCTGTCCCTCCATGATGTCATTTCACCATATCTTAAACAATGACACATATAAGTTTATCCATACTGAGTTGTTTGTGTCCAGGTTGTTCGTGTTTGAAACGCAAAATCCTTATTCTCGAAAACGCGAATGAACGGTGTTCATCTTGCTCCTCCATCATATCATTTCGCTCCCCCACACTCCGGCCAGGCTACAAGTGTCGTTCGGCTCTGTCAACCAGCTAATTACTCTTCATTAGCACGTGGAGCGGTCCGGTAATCGTTCCGCGGCGACGTTAAATCCTCCCGCAGCTGCGTGTGCTCCAGCTAAACAACGAAACAAAGAAACGAGCAAACAATAAAGCACGACCGTGTCGTAAAGCGGCAACGAGACGCAGTTTCATCTTTTTTCCTCTCTCCCTCTGTTTTTCTCTCTTTTAACAACGCTGTTCGACGCGAAAGGAGTGTTTCGGTGCCGTTTAGCTACCGAGAAATTCGAATGACCGGTCTCCATGGTTCTATAAGAACTGAAACGGGTGAATTTTCTAACAGTTCGCGGCAGGTGTCATTGTGGCTTTATTGTCATGAACAAATTCATTTACAACTTATTAATTGTTATCGGGTTGTTCGGTGAATAGTTTCGTGGGACACACGCGGAGAGAAGGTAGGCTCAACACAAATCAGGATTATGGGATTACTCTGGGCTCCCCTGTAAACCAATAAAAGTCTGAATCCTCTAATTCTTCGGTCTTCCATTTTACTCGAACGCTAATCGGACTCGTTAACCTATTCTGGCGGTGGCCGCCGGCCAAAAAATTGTTGACCTCAAATATTAAACTGTATCAGATTTGATGTCGGATTAAAAAATATATATATATTTTTATATATATATATTATATATATATATATATATTTATATATATATATTATATATATATAGTATATATTTTTATATATACAAAAAAATTTTTCAAGCTTATATTAAAATTCACTAAAAAGGAGAAAATAATTTTTTTAGACATTAGTGACTGTAAGTAAAAGCTTGCAGCGCTAAAACTATATTGACGTAATCTTCGTGGGCGCTCCACGCTATTATTTACAGTTACTAATGTCTAAAAAACTTATTTTCTCCTTTTTAGTGCACTTCAATATAAGCGTAGTTTTTAAAAAGTTTTTTTTATATATTTTTCTATTTCTACTTTTTAGTCTTTTTTAAATGGAACGCAAGATATAGCAATACTGGTATGAAGTAGTAAGATTTAGAAACGCAATATACATATGGAAGTACGCGAGATAGAATGAGGGGATGACTCCGAGAGAAGAGGTTTCTTGATAGAGTCCGAAATTGTCCGAAATGGAACTGAATGAACGGAACACTACACTGAACGAGCTCCTTCGGTGCGAAATGGGTCAGTGGAGTGGGGATGAGTCGGAGTGGGAACGCGTAGTGGAGTGGGGAGCGCTGGCGCGCGGAGTGGGGATCGCTGAACGCGATGTCATACGCGTGTGACGGTCAATATTAAAATCTTTCTTTTCTTCTGAATGCACAGTTGTATTTTTAATTTGTTTTTTAATATTGCATTGTCGTCCAGTTATGAGCTACGGAGTGGTTTAAAATTCGATTACAAGATTTGACGCATACAACAACGACAACTCGGCGAGCTAATATAAGCGTGGTAAAGATACAAATCTTGTACATACTAGTAATCGTGTTTGAACTGGGTGAATATTTAATTGTGAACACTTACGAAGAATCCAAGAAAAGAATAAGTAGAATCGTAACACTAAAACACCTGTACACAATGTCCTATATTTCAAAAACTCCTTATTAGATGAAATCTCTCGAACTCTGTATAAACCGAAGTATCGTTCTAAATTGCAGGTGTTCCCTTATGCATTTTCGTGTAGAAATTTACGAGACAAAGCGGCTAGAGATTTCACGGGATCCGTTGGAACGCATTACTATATCGAACATCAGGTGATTAAAATCGCAAAAGCGCAGAATTTACAACGGAACAATAACGCACGGCTCGCATCGTTTCTCTCCGCCTGCAGATCGTTAAAGCCCGTAATAAACCGTTCGCACGGTTCTGCATAGCGTGTTTCCGCCGTCAATAAACATCGACTGCAACAAAATCGCCATAGATCGGCGGAAGATAGAACACACACGGGGAAATCCCTCGCGAAAGGAAACATCGAGAGAGCCGTCGCGTTATATGTACTATGTGCCCATTAATCGCGACCCTTATCTGATTTCAATAGACCAACAGAATTATACCTGTTCGCCGTTCATTCAGAGCCGTTCTAATCCGCTTAACCTGCTCTCGCGGGAGAATGGCGAGCTCTCTCGGAGGCGGTTTCAAACGGTGACGCCGAAGTCAAACGGTGTTCCTTTGTCGCCTGTTTCTACCTGCGCTGCGTAGCGTTTCGTTATCCTGCCCACGATGCGTTCCCGTGGCCGTGGAATTTCCCACAGATCGAGATCTGGCCTCGATCTACCGGGAAAATCTTTGTTTCGCGCTCAGACGTGATCAGGGTCCACACCGAACCAGTCCGGCCACTTCACTGCTAGCCTGTGTGTCAGTCTTTAGGCGAGCTCCAGTCTGATGCGTTTGACCAATTTTTTACCACGCTTATATTAGCTTGCCGAGTTGTCGTCGTTGTTGTATGCGTGAGATCTTGTAATCGAATTTTAAACCACTTCCCGATGAGTTAGAAACTTGAATCTTTAAACATAGCTCAGAACTGGATGACAATTGCAATAGTAAAAAACAAATTTTGAAAAACTGTGTGTCTAGGAGAAAAAAAATTATAATGTTAATTGTCACACCTCGTTGCGCGACACTCAGTAGTATGACATCGCGTTCAGCGATCCCCACTCCGCGCGCCAGCGCTCCCTACTCCACCACACGTTCCTACTTCGATTCATCCCCACTCCACTGGCCCATTTCGCACCGAAGGAGCTCAGTCAGTGTGGTGTTCCGTTCATTCAGTTCCATTTCGGACTCTATCAAGAGACGTCTACTCTCGGAGTCATCCCCTCATTCTATCTCGCGTATTTCCATATCTTGCGTTTCTATATCTTACTGTTTCATACCAGTATTACTATATCTTGCGTTCCATTTAAAAAATACGAAAAAGTAGAAAATAGAAAAATATATAAAAAAACTTTTTAAAAACTGCGCTTGTATTTAAATGCACTAAAAATGAGAAAATAATTTTTTTAGACATTAGTGACTATAAATAAAAGCGTGGAGCGCCCACGAAGATTACGTTAGTATAGTTTAGCGCTCCACGCTTTTATTTATAGTCATTAATGCCTGAAACCATTTTTTTCTCCTTTTTAGTGCATTTTAATATATATGGTTTTTAAAAAGTTTTTCTAATTCAAGCAAACGAGTCAAGTATTCATTTGCAGGCAATATTTTCTGTTTATTATTGCAATGAACGTATAACAAGCAACACAAGCGACTAGATTTACTAAAGAAGTCATTTACGAACGACAAAGCGAAGAAATTCGGTCATTCATTTTGCACGAGCTAGAACAACGAAACAAAATTTCATTCTTCCCGAATTCGTTAGCGAATCAATAGGAGCGGGTTTCATTGTTTGGCAGGTCGATCCGGTCGCGCTAAAGACTTATTGTTATTATTGTTAAGAGTACCCGGCTACAGTTATAGAGGGTTTAGAGCGGCGAGGCGGCCGCCGGCATTGTACGCGCGATAGAAATCGGCGAGCGCGCGCTGGCCGGGCCTCTTACAAAATTAACAATTGAGGTCTCGTACGTTCTTGCAACCTGGAAGAGAGCGAGGTCAGTCCTCGACTGCGAGATCGAGTTGAGACCGTAATCTCCCGGATCGTTCTGCAGGAAACCCGAGACCGGCGCAGCGTTGGAATCGTGGGCAGGATAATGAGGTCACGCGTACAAGAACGCTTCTCGATCTATCGCGAATTTTTAAATGCGCCTTCGTCCAATTCCGCCCACGGCGCGGATAGATGGATCCATTTTTAATGACCCCGGCTTGAACCATCTCGATGTGCTCTCAATAGGATGCACCCTCGTCATCGACCGACTCAGATCCAAGGACTCGGAACGATCTTGATCAGTCTTGCTTCGATCCAAGTTGGTGGAGCTCTTCGTGCTTGAATTGAACGGCGAACTCCTTTAAAAAATTATTAATTCGTTCATCCATAAAATGATAGCCATAGAACGAATCTTCATTTCGTTGATTTTCAGTCGATCATTAATGAAAAAATGGAAGACTCCATAAATCTCATTACTAGATCCATACATCCATCAACACCCTAATATAATCTTTGTATAAAAATCAAAGTTCACGACGCTCACATGATTTTCATTCAACAAGAAACATCGGTTCGGTGTACGCTGCCTCATAATTACAGGAAGGTGAATGGCTGTGCCTGCTTCTTCTGTTATTACGGAGCAATAAATCATCCGAATTAACGATGGTTCTTGCGAAGCCGATTACTTAGAAGCAGGCCGATAGAAAAAATTCAAAGTTTCACGGATATTTTTCTCTTTTTTTTAACAGATTTCTATTAACGAGGCTAGAGCGTTGCGTAATACGGAATTCGCGTTTTTAAAATGAATGGAAACCGGACTCGTTCCATCTGACTCGCATCAACCGCAAGAATGGCCCGTTCTCCGCGGTTAATGAAGAGATTTCAGTAATCCGCGTAATTGTGCCGCATACATGGCGAACCTAAGTGGATATCTACCTCTCTCCCTGCTTATCTCTCTCTCTCTCTCTCCAGCTCAAGGAACGATTTATATTTAGAAGTCGCGAAACGTTTGCTTGCAAAGTCCAGCCTTTAGTGTCCCGGATAGCGGCGCAAGGCTCGCGATTAAACACGTGGCCAGCATTTCAATTAATCGTTTGCGCGGGGATGCTCCTTAAAAGTGGGATTTCAATGTCCCCTTTCGGGGCCTTTCGCAGAAACATGATCGCTATCTGCGAAACTTCTGAGATTTTCTTTCGACATTATGGCCTCCTTACTGTCCTGGCTTTTACAGAAGGTTTTTATTGTCGGGGGCTTGCTTGAAATGCTACGCGAATGCGTAGATACTTGGAAAGCAGATGTGGCGCACATGGGGAATACGATAGCGTCGATTTTTATGAAAATAAATTCCTCGTAGCTGATTTTGTGGAAAATTAAATTTTAACATTGTGCATTAGGATCCTCTGATCATGATCTTTGACGATTTGTCTCATCTTTCAAATTTAATGTATTGCACCTGTAAATACATGAATACACGAATGAAATACTTTATGTTTTAATTTTTTCTTACAACTGCGACTACCTGCAAATTAAATTTCAACATTATGTATTAGGATTCTCTTATCATGATCCTTGACGATTTGTCTCATCTTTCAAATTTGATGTATTGCACCTGTAAATACATGAATACACGAATGAAATACTTTATGGTTTTAATTTTTTGTTACAACTGCGACTACCTGCAAATTAAATTTCAACATTATGTATTAGGATTCTCTGATCATGATCCTTGGCGATTTGTCTCATCTTTCAAATTTAATGTATTGCACCTGTAAATACATGAATACACGAATGAAATACTTTATGGTTTTAATTTTTTGTTACAGCTGCGACTACCTGCAAACTAGAGACAGACAAGATTTTATTGACGTAGTTAGAGAAAACAAAAAGGTACAGCATTCTTCTTCTTTCATTTTACCAACATAAACAATCGTATTAAGAGATTAAAACTGCTAATAGAATTAAAACGATGAGACAAGATTTTATTGACGTAGTTAGAGAAAACAAAAAGGTACAGCATTCTTCTTCTTTCATTTTACCAACATAAACAATCGTATTAAGAGATTAAAACTGCTAATAGAATTAAAACGATGAGACAAGATTTAATTGACGTAGTTAGAGAAAACAAAAAGGTACAGCATTCTTCTTCTTTCATTTTACCAACATGAACAATCGTATTAAGAGATTAAAATTACTAATAGAATTAAAATGATGAGGCAAGATTTTATTGACGTAGTTAGAGAAAACAAAAAGGTACAGCATTCTTCTTCTTTCATTTTACCAACATGAACAATCGTATTAAGAGATTAAAGCTACTAATAGAATTAAAATGATAAATAACTTGAGAAAGGGACACAAATTCGCTAGAATCGAAATAGAATTTTAACGAAGATTGACAACGTATTTCGATTTCCTATACTTAGAAAGGGTAACTTTTCGGTCTCCTTGTATGACTGTCCACAAAAATAGACGATGTTGCTATTATACAGAAAATAATTATTTTCAAGCTATGCAACTCGACGGAATGCAATAATTTACTATTAGAAAGTAATGAAAATAATTATCTTGAAACTAATTTCATCGTTCGGGTCTTGTGAATAAATTTCATAGTAACATTCTAATCCCTCTTATTCTTCCAAGTCGATCCACAAATATGGTTCATTATAAATTAATGAAAATAATGATTTCGAAGTTACGCAGCGGGACAATGGAAAGTAATTCGAGTCTCGCGAACAAATAGGTTCCCGTTCGCTTTAAGCAACGAAAAGGGCGAACAATGGGCGAATTTGTCTATCTGCTGATCGCGAGCTTCATGATACAGGAATTATCGTTTCGCCGGGATCGGCGGCGTTTGCATAATTAAATGTTCGCCGGATTACGCGCGTATTGGGGGAAATGATGCATCAAAAGTGCCTTAACGAGATTATCTGGCGCAAGTAGTACCTGTGTGTACGCGCCCCGGGAAATTGGATGGAAGTTCGCCCGTAATTAGTTTTCCTTTTGCCATGCGTTTACATAACCCTGTGCAGAGAGATTGTCGTTTGACGTCTGTCGCGATCTCCGTCAGAGTGGATCGCGACTTCTTACAAGATTCCGTCGCGTCGGCATTGATTGCATCATCAAATTCAATTATTATATTGCATTAGACGCCTTAGAGCCTCCTTCGTTTACGCAGAAATAACGATCTTCCTCTCTGCCAACGAAACATCGCCGTGCGAGTCGAGTTTGTCCGCTGTGCCGTGTGCATTTTATGCGGACCGATGCATTAGCAACGACCTAAATCCTCGCCGTCCCGCGAAATATATTGCTGATGATTATGCGAGTCGATTCGACAAACTTTTTAACACGTTGTTTATCGTTCCGGCAACCATAGAAATGATAAGAAGAAATAAATGGAATTTCTTTCGTGAAATGTTCTCGGTAGGGATGGGATCAAGTTCAATATGTGCTCACAAATCCGAGTCAATTTCAATAACCGAGTTTCATTTCATGGGTTTCGATTACTACTTCGAAGCAATAATGTTTCAATGATTATATTTGAAAAGTATTCATTTTATACAAGCTGATATCGAACCTCGGAATGAGTACTTACAAGTTTCGAAAAGATACTTAGAAAAACCTTTCACAAGTAGTACTTGAATCTTGGAAATCAGAACTATTGGGTTGGCAAGAAAGTAATTTCGGTATTTTTAGATGAAATAAAATCCAATTTTTTTATCAAAGCAATGAACTTTAATCAATAAAATATTTTCCATTTTGTTGTATGATCTTTTGCCATCTTTCTGGTAGCTTCATAATTCCGCGCTCATAAAACTTTTGATCCTTTTCGGTGAAAAACTGATCCAAGTGCGATTTCAGATCATCATCATTAGTGAATGTTTTACCATTCAAAGAGTTTTGTAAACTTCGGAATAAATGATAATCTGATGGTGCAATGTCAGGGCTATATGGTGGATGTGACATCGCTTCCCAACCAAGCTCCAATAACTTTTCACGTGTTACCAAAGATGTGTGTGGCCTAGCGTTATCATGGTGGAACACGATTCCTTTGCGATTTGCCAATTCTGGCCGTTTTTCTTTGATTGCTATGTCCAGTTTTGTTAGTTGTCGACAATAAACATCTGAATTGATGGTTTGGTTCCTTGGGAGAAGCTCAAAATACACAATACCTTTGTAATCCCACCAAATTGACAACATGATCTTCTTTTGGTGCAATTCAGCTTTCGGTGTGGTTTGGGCTGGTTCATCACGCTTGGACCATGATTGTTTTCGAGTTGTGTTATTGTAAACAACCCATTTCTCATCACCGGTGATGATTCGCTTGAGAAAAGGGTCGATTTCATTTCGTTTGAGATGCATATCGCATATGTTGATGCGTTGCATTAAGTGACTTTCTTTCAACTCGTGTGGAACCCAAATATCGAGCTTCTTAACGATTCCGAGACTTTTTAAACGATATTCTATGGTTGTATGCGAGACATTTAACCTGTCTGCAATCTCTCGGACAGTTATATGACGATCCGATTCAATAATGGCTTTCATTTGGTCATTATCAACTCCAGATGATCGACCAGAACGTTGGTCGTCTTTAAGTGAGAAATTTCCAGAACGGAATTTTTTAAACCAATTCTGGCACGTGCGTTCTGTTAAGCAATCTACACCGTAAACTTCGCATATATCTTTGTGAGCCTCGGCAGCTTTTTTACCTCTACGGAAATAAAAAAGCAATATATGCCTATAATGTTCGTTTCTGCACTCCATGTTCAAATTGACACAGAACTAACAATTTTAATCAAAATTACGTGTAATTTGCTTCAAAAGTAACCTAAAAGATGCAGTTATGAAATGTCAGAAAGAAAACAAACGCAACGTTAACAGAAGAAAATCAAACAAAACATAACGCCATCAGTTAGTGAAAACCGAAATTACTTTCTTGCCAACCCAATACATATAGGTTTTAAGCACTTTCTTGATTAAATTCGTAACTATTTAAGAATAGTTATACATGTTGAATTAAATTATGCATTAGAGGACAACATAATTGATTTTAAAGGTAAAAGAAATAATGATTAAAAAAATCAGATAATTTCCGGCACCATATTCATAAAAGTTTCGAATATGTTTGACCAAGATTCGAATATACTTGCAAGTACTATTTCCATTTACCAAAGTACTTGTAAAACGTTCGAATCTGTCTGGCATAGGTTCGAATATACTTAGGAGTACTATTTTCTGTTATTCGAAGTACATACTTCTAGAGAGTTCGAATTCAATCAATCAAAGTTCGAAGCTGTTTGCGAGGTGCTTGATCCCATCCCTAGTTCTCGGCGAAGTTGTAATCAGTAGACTGTGGATCTAGATTCCAAATTTCTTGCTCCGAAGCAAAGTGACCATTTCACATTACTTTACAATCATAAGAATTTCGATGAAGATATTACAGAGTATTACTTCCCTTTATGATCAATTGTTATCATGTGCTTTAAGATCTTAAGTAATAATGAAGATGGAGCTTCAGTTTTGTCAGATTCGAATCTGTTTGACACCATTTAGGCTCGGTCTGTGTACCGTAATGGCATACCAGAAAAAACCGGCGCTGTTTATAGTCCACCGGTCGATCAGATAATTGTTTGAAGGATCGATCCATCGATTAAGTGATTAAATTCGTATCTTCAATCTCGGTTTATTACCGATGCCGTGACGAGACAGACTCGATAGAGGACACCATGGGACGAACCATTCACGCGATAGCAATTAACATTACTGGCTTCTCCGAACTTGACAGTTTTCGATCCGATGATAAGAATTCAGGCCCGTTAATGGTGCTAGCGCTTTTCAGCCGATTTTTATGGGCAATCATTCTATAGCCTTTTTAATGAGCTGTTGGTAAAAGAAATTCAATAATTTTGGGAGAAGCTGTTAGAAGTTGTATGAAAAGCGTTAACAATAATGGCTTCAGCTCAATCACGATCGTCCACATCAGAAAATTCGAGTGACTATCGTACAACTTTTTTCAAATTAGGGCGGACATAAAGTCCAGAAACTGGAGGATTGAAACCTTGTACATAATAGTAAAATCGGATAATGGAAAATCAGATGCGGTTGTTGCGCAAGAGCTGACCGTTTCATCTCGAACAGAATAAATTGCGCAGCTGCGAAAG
Organism: Lasioglossum pauxillum; assembly: GCA_933228785.1. Lineage (NCBI taxonomy): Eukaryota > Metazoa > Arthropoda > Insecta > Hymenoptera > Halictidae > Lasioglossum > Lasioglossum pauxillum. The sequence goes on from OW121704.1 coordinate 8,127,828, forward strand.
TAGAATTTTTCAAGTGGCTCGTCGATCAAACGAAACAGCAGCTTCTAATTAGCGATTGAAGTCTTCGATAAACTGATTGAGTAACAATTTGAAAATAAAGGGATGAGCCAATCGGCTGTTTAACATTTATTATTAGCGTCGATGCAAGTGCGCAAACCGGCTCCGACCGTTGCCTCATTTGAGCAAAATTTACAAGTCGACGCGCGACGTGTGCGTGTGTTCGAACGATAGGAACGAAAGTACGTCATACAGTCGATACTCTGTGTAGTATGGAGCGTCGATATAATTAGTATGAACGTCACTTTCATTCTCCTCGTCAACCCCCTGTCGCGTTGACACGTGTCCAGTCATTCCCCTCGGTTAGACGAGTCCGGAATATTCCCTAGGGTTCCTCGAAGTCTCCAGATCTCATCTGCTCGGCAAGATGTTCCACGAAAAATTTCAGTCATCACTGGTTCACCAGAAATAATTCGAATTCGTCGCACTATTATTAGTAATGACTGCGCGGGATGTTTACGCGGATTCTGGGTTTTGTGGACTAATTCACGGAAATAGCAATTAAGCTGTTACACTCCGTTCAGAAAATATTTGATCGCTTCCCATTCAAGATTATCGCTACACGGCAAGATAAGAATTGTCTGAACGAGTGAAGACATGGAAGCTACATAAATACTCATTTCTTTTTTCAAGAATTATTATTATATTTTTAGTTATAAATGCAGGATTTTTTCAATCGGTCATGACGATATTAAATCAAAGAATGGAAAATAATTTGTTTCGTGTGGACAATTCCCTAAAAATGCAAAATTGTATTCATGGAGACCGATGCACTGCCGCACAGGGTGGCGGGGGTCGTTTCGATGCACTAGGGCAGCGCTCGGATTTACTTACTCGCGACGGCCGAGTTTCGGAGGCTACGCCTCACAGTGGAACCTTTCGTCCAAATCGGAGACAAAATCAAAGAACTTTCGATAGAAATGAGGTAGAGCGATGAATTTTTTTTTAAATTATAGCTGAAACTTGGCAGAATATGGGAAAAATAGGGAGATTATGGTACGAACGTTTTATAAACTTGAGAAAATTCGTTAAACTCTCAGAATTTCAAGAAAATTGCAGTTTTTTCAATAACACGGGCGGAAAAAATTTTTTTTAACATGCTGCACATCATTTCCTGCAGATTTTTTCACGCTGATTTTAAATCTGATCTCAAAATTTGTCTACGACCTCAGGATTTTAAAAGAAATCGATTTTTGTGAACGAATTATTTAACGAATTTTCTCAAGGTTATAAAACGTTCGTACCATAATCTTCCCATTTTTCCTATATTCTGCCAAGTTTCAGCTTTAATTTAAAACAATTTTATCGCACTACCTCATTTCTATCAAAAGTTCTTTGATTTTGTCTCCGATTTGGACGAAAGGTCCCACACTGTGAAGCGTTCCATGGAATACGGCGCACAGTGGAATTCACGATTGATTCAATAGATTGATTAAGTTAATCGTCAGTCGTTGATTAAAAAAGGAAATCATCGAAAAAAAACATGAAAGCACGTGAACAGAGTTTATACAGGATGAGTCCGCAGAAACAGAACACCTACATATCTCCGTTACTTTTCGTTGTACAAAAAAACTTCTTAGGACAAAGTTACACTGTTTGAAGGGCCACATGTAACGATGTGAGGGAAAAATTTTCAAGGTCATTTTTTTACAAGGTTTCAAGGTCACCGATATTTTTTTAAATGGAATGAGGTATTTTTGAATACATCAATCGATGCAGCTGGACATTCGTTATAAAAAAGTACTACCTATGTATGTCGAAAAGTTAGTAGTTCACGAGATATTTCGATTTAAATAACTGTAAAACACCATTACTGTCGTACTAAGACGTTAGCGTTTACTTTTCTAGTGTAAATTGAAGAGTTGAAATTGAAAAATTGTTGTTGAAAATGAAATTGAAGAGTTGAAATTAACGAATTGAAATTAAAAAATTGAAGTCGAAATGGAAGAGTAGAAATTGAAGTTGAAATAGAAGAGTTAAAATTGAAGTTGAAATAGGAGAGCTAAAATTGAAGTTGAAATTGAAAAATTGAAGTTGAAAATGAAGTTCAAGATTTGAAATTAACGAATTGAAATTGAAAAACTGAAGTTGAAATTGAAAAATTGACGTTGAAATTGAAAAATTGAAATTGAAGATTTGAAGTTGAAGGGTTGATATTGAAATTGACGTTGAAATTGAAAAATTGAAATTGGAGAGTTGAAATTGAAAAATTGAAGTTGAAAATGAAGTCGAAGATCTGAAATTAACGAATTGAAATTAAAAATCTGAAGTTGAAATTGAAAAATTGAAATTGAAGATTTGAAGATGAAGGTTGATATTGAAATTGACGTTGAAATTGAAAAATTGAAATTGAAGAGTTGAAATTGAAAAATTGAAATTGCAGGGTTGATATTGAAATTGACGTTGAAATTGAAATTGATGTTAGCATTTACTTACTTGTGTAACGCTTTACTACGACAGTAATGGTGTTTTACAATTATTTAAATCGAAATATCTCGTGAACTACTAACTTTTCGACATACATAGGTTAGTACCTTTTTATAACGATTGTCCAGCTGCATCGATTGATGTATTCAAAAATACCTCATTCCATTAAAAAAAATATCGATGACCTTGAAACCTTGTAAAAAATGGCCTTGACCATTTTTTCCCTCACACCGTTACACGTGGCCCTTCAAACAGTGTAACTTTGTCCTAAGAAGTTTTTTTGTAGAACGAAAAGTAACGGAGATATGTAGGTGTTCTGTTTCTGCGGACTCACCCTGTATAAACTCTGTTCACGTGCTTTCATGTTTTTTTTTCGATGATTTCAGTTTTTAATCAACGACTGACGATTAACTTAATCAATCTATTGAATCAGTCGTCGATATTTCCATGATTTCCTTTTTTAATCGTACACAATAATCAATCGATCATGATTAAAATTTTAATCGATTAATGCCCAACTCCGGTTTCGACATTCCGATTTCACGACGGCAGTGTCGCGTCTAGTTGGCGAAACGTTGCACGGCGTCAACATTGCGAGGAGGAATTAGTGGTGCGATTCGCAGAGACACACAGGTCACCGGTCGACTTGTATGCAGCCGGGTTTATAGGCAGTTATTAACAACCGCGGGTCGCATCGTTCGGTGCATGCTCTCGCGACTGCAGTGGTTAACTATCGCGCAGTCAATATGTCCGGTGACCCGAGGATCGCTTTCGTTGGTAACAGGTATACGCGATCCAGACCAAACGATTCTACAAGTGTAAATATACACACGCATGCACATCCACCACACAGAGAGAAACAGAGAAAAAAATACTGGGACGGTCGTTCTTGGGAAAAACGTTGTTGAAAGTTTATATTCGATGCACAAGCGTTGCCCGGCCGGTGTTGTCGTTGGCAGACTGCGGATGTTTATGCAGATTCACTTTTTCCGAGACGGATTCACTGAAGCGCTGACTAAATCGAGATTTATGCACCGAGAGAACTGTTTTATGGCGTTGCCAGTCGAATGGAAAGCTCTCCGCGGACTGTTAATTATGCGATCATTTTTTATAAACTACCGGAGCCCGGTTCTTGCTAGTGGAAACCGCCGGCAATGGTCAGACAAGAATATGCAAGTTTCTGCAGCGTACTGCAATGCTGTTAGAACTTATTCTTTCTGTGTTGGAGAAATTGCTTTCCTGCGTTTTTAATTTGTACGTTTTATGTTTGGTAGTTTTACGGCATTAATAAATTGTTGGGAATAGCCAGTATGTTCGCATTACAATTTTTAAATTCATACATCGAGTTCTTCGAATTGAAACACCGTCGAATTAAAAAGGGTTGTTGGTTGAAGAGGCGGCAAGGAAAAGTCCTTGCGAGTTGGGCCACGTAGTTCGCAAGGTCCTGTATATCGCATTGGTCGCATTATATTTTTCTGCAGTACAGCATAGCGGTATGTTATTGCAGTGCCAAAAGTTTTCGGCTGTTCGCTCTATACCGGGTGTCCCGTCTCCGATTTCGACACGGTATTACCTTCGCACCGAAATACCTTGGACATTTCGGGTGGGAGGGCAGCTGTTGAAAGTTTCGGCGAAAGTTTCGGAGTCGCTGGAATCCGTGGTACCAGTAATTAGAGAAGTTTTCTTTCACGATGAAGCAATTATAATCGGTCACGAAGCGACGCGACGGCTCGATGAAAGTCGAGGCTGATCGAACGTTTCCTTGGCTCGACCCTTGGCGAATGTCTGGCGGTCCTTGCAATTTTTATGTGCACTTTGAACCTTCCAGTTGCTTCGCAAAACTATTTCCCTAATTGACCTTCCGTTTTAACGCGAAATAACTAAGCTGTTTCGCCGGGAAACGACTGTGCCAATTAAAACGCGAATTTAGTTGAACTCTTTCTACGCGAAGACGAACACATAGTGTGCTTCATTAAAAAATTGGCACAATTTTTTATTTAAGGACAAACATCGTGTGCGTTATTAAAATTATAAATTTTACTGTTTCAAGTTGAGAAAAAAAATAGGTTTCAACTTTTCTAAATATAACAACTAATTAATTTGCTAAAAAAATTATTTTTGAAGTACAAATCGAAAGAATTCACGAACAATGGTTGATATTTAAGCTTTTGAACGTCGATATGGGATTAAACATGTCCGAAAACTTATGTTTTATATTTTTTGTGTAAATCCACGGTCGCGTTCGCCGAGCGTGGGATTGAAAGAGCAATTTTTGCGCCGGAGTTTTTATGGTTTGGATTATCTAATCGGAGGCTTTCCGAGGGAGAAACGGTGGTGCTGGCGCAGCAGCGGAAGTTGAAACTTTTATTTCCGTTTTTTGATTGGCCGAGCGTCCCGACAGGTATATGTATTTCTGCCGACCAGGTCCGCAAGAGATGCGGTAAATAACGATATGTGGGTCGCTGACGAATATAGTAGCATTTTGATCGTTTTTCCAACGGGAGCTCTCCTCGCGGAAGGAGTCGAGGAATGGATGAATCATTGGAAATTCACGTCGGAGATTCGGTATCATTTTTCCTTTTAATTGATGCGATAAGTGGCCGAGCAAATTGGGCTGCTTCGATCGGACCGTCGCACAGCGATCGATTCCTTGATTCTAGGCGGACAAAATGGTAAATTTGATTAACTTCAGATATCATCGCTGCCGTTCTATATTGTTTACGAACATTTATTTATTCGATATATAACCTAATATTTCGATTGCACGTGGTTATTACGACGTAATACGGCGTTAAAGTTTTGTCTTTGCGAAATACTATAAATAAGCTAATTCTTCACCACCGTATAACTTGTTTGTTTGTTGTTTAAATTATTATCTAAAAAATGGAGCGTGTAAGCGAAGGTAAGTATTTAATTTTTACATATCGGTATAATTTTATTTTGCCGTGTATATCATATACAACAGGTTAACTAATAATATTATTTAAGAAGAGGTCAAATTGTATAACTTCTTTCCCCGGACTCGGCCGGACTTCGTTCTTTGATAGTTTTGAAGAATACTTATCTCAAAATAATGATACTAAATATCGCTTGCCCGTTTTGACCCGTTAGTCATTTATATCATTTTTTAGAAAAGACATGGAGTATGCCACGAAGACTGATGTTTGAAACCTGGTATTCAACAAGTTCTAAAGATACCAAATCCAAAGTTGATGCAATAATAGGGCTGATTCTAAACTTTTTTAACATCAAAGCTATTAATGATTCAGCAAAAAATATTTTGCATACAAACATTACAAGTTTTTGCAAAAGAGTCCAAGAAAAATGGCAGAAATGCCATCGCACTATCGACCGCTTTTTAAAAGAAAATAGAAAAAAAAATGTAGAAGACATATTTCATATGTTACTTCTAACGTCCGATCCACTTATAAGTAGTAAGAGGAAAATTACTAAAAAATGTTCTAAAGAATTAGCAGCAGAGGCAAAAAGTTTACTCAAATCACCTTAAAAAAGGTACGAGATTTACATATGACAATTATAATTTATAATAATTTTGGATATGCACCTTTGTCATGCACATTCCTTATTATAATTTTGTAATTTTGTATTATATTTTCGTACAAATTTATCTAATTTTTAAATATAAGTTAAGATTAATTCTTTTCATTTTGTGTATTGTGTATTCACGTATTTAAACAAAAACTATAAAATATTAAATTTATGTTATTTTCACAAATGTTACAATTAATTGTTTTATTTGTCCATTATAAAGAAATTATATAAATCGTTAAAGTTCATGTTGTTTTTATACACTTGTCATGATTTCTGAGAAATAAAGCTATATTACTACAAGAAAACACAAAAATTTGAATTTTGTCCACCTAGAATCGAGGAATCGATCACTGTGGCGTCGCTTTTACCTCTGGCTGGAATATTCCGGAAATTATTTGGACGAGACACAAAAATATGTTAAAAATAGGGACAAGAAGTCTTTACAATTATCAGTTTGTAAATGGCGTAATAACCAGGCCACGGATTTTATGAAAATATTAGTCTCAATTTATTACGGCCATTAAAGAAGAAAATAAATTGTAATGTGTTTTCTGTTTCTTGTAATTGGCGCAGACCGCAGTCTAGTAAATACGTGGTATAATTCGAGAGGGTGGAAAAGGTACACATATGTAAACGGGAGTTTGCACAAATATACGTGGTCCAGTTACCGTTTGATTGCTTGCGAATATTCCAGCAAAGTAACGGTTATCAGAAGTGGAATCGTCACAGGGTTGTTAAAAAGAGATGATACACGAGCAAGTATTTAGGTAATTGAGCTGCTGCATTTCCGTAATTTGGGGCACGAGCCAGTCTTTTAAGATTGTAGGCGACCTCATAGTGTCAGTCCAGAGTCACATATTAGGTTGTTGCATATGTAGCGTCAGATTTCGCAGATTGAAACATCTGATTATACATTCGCGCGAATGAAATTGATCGATATATGCCCATTGCTTTTCTGTTAATTGAAAATTGTCCCATCCGCTAAGTGCTTTTAAATTCTGACCCAGTTAAATGACTACTGGAAACTATAATAGATGATGTATAATATTTTAATCTTGAATATTCTCGTTGAAATATCAAGCACAAATTGATCTCGAATTTTAGTGCAGTACCATTGCTGAAAATAGGGAACATTCCTGCTGGAGTCATTGTTGTTTCGAAAGATCTATATTTTGATAATAATGGTGGTTTCGCATGAATTCGTAATATCAATTTCAAGTCCTATTGCAGCAGATCGATACTAGGTTCCCATTGTTCGTGATGGATCTGCGTCAAACCTCGCAAAAATTCCAGGCCGCATTCCTATCAGCACGATTCATCTGCGTTCTTAATGCAATTCTATGTCCACCACTGTATATCTTTCTAATTAGTGCTATGAATGTTGGGAACTATTTACAGCACTCGAAAATAGAGACTATAAATTCTACAGAGCGCACTAGCTTCCGAGTAGAAGCAGTCATCCATGCACAATCACCTCAACACGCAAATAATTCATTGTTTAAGACTCTTTTATAACTGATATGTGCGAATTTTATGCAATTAGAGCGAGAATTAGATTATTAAAATGATTGGGAGTCGAGATCAATCTTTATTGAACTTCTGTTTGTTGCAATCGACGACAAGATTTTTCTCATATGCAGTTTGTGTAAGAGAACAAATTGAAATTCTGGAATAAAATATTCCTACACAATAATCAATTGAAAAACTCACTACCACATTTTGCATCAACAACCATTGGTTTTAAAAATCAATAGCATTTTTATAATTGTACCGAACGACCTGATTTTTTATAATCAATTAGAAACATTGGTTCACGAAATTATATGCAAGAAAGATTTTCAAAAAATTATAATTTACAAGGTCACATGCAAAAATAAAAAAGGGATTTTTAAAAATTTTTTTATTTGGGCTCTCAATGAAAATTTAAAATATTTGTTTTGTGGATCTACAGTGGGTGTACAAAGTATTCGTTCACCCTTTAAAAACTAATAACTTTTTTATAATTGTACCGAACGACCTGATTTTTTATAATCAATTAGAAGCATTAGTTTACAAACTGATATGCAAAAAAGATTGTCCAAAATTACAATTTACAAGGTTGCAGGTAAAAATAAAAAAGGCATTTTTTAAAACTTTTTTATTTGGGCCCTTAATGAAAATTTAAAACATATGTTTTCTAGATCCCTGTTATTTATACACATGTTGGAAATTTCATCGAAATCGATTGACACAGGAAAAAACAACAGGCGTCGAAAGATGTACGATTTTGTGGATTTTAAGTAGAAACTGATCAAAAGTCGTGGAAAACTACGATTTTCACCATTTTTAACCGCTTGTAGCTCGTGTGTATGTTAATCGATTTCAATGAAATTTTCAACATGTGTATGACTAACATAGATCTACAAAACATACATTTTAAATTTTCATTAAGGACCCAAATAAAAAGTTTTAAAAAATGCCTATTTTATTTTTTCATTTAATCTTGTAAATTATAATTTTTGGAAAATCTTTTTTGTATATCATTTCGTAAACCAATGCTTCTAATTGATTATAAAAAATCAGGTTGTTTGGTACAATCATAAAAATGTTATTAGTTTTTAAAAGGTGTACGAATACTTTGTACACCCACTGTAGATCCACAAAACATATATTTTAAATTTTCATTAAGGACCCAAATAAAAAGTTTTAAAAAATGCCTTTTTTATTTTTGCCTTTAACCTTGTAAATTATAATTTTTGGAAAATCTTTTTTCCATATCATTTCGTAAACCAATGCTTCTAATTGATTATAAAAAATCAGGTTGCTTGGTACAATTATAAAACAGTTATTAGTTTTTAAAAGGTATACGAATACTTCATACACGCACTGTATTTCCAAAGCATACTGAAATGAATTTCTCCTCGACGAAAGATGGCGGTTCCATCTCTCTTTCGCTCCAATGAATATCTGCAATCAATTTCCTAGAAAATCAAGTTCCGAATGAAAAATTGCGTTCTACGTTTCCGATTTACTGTTTCAATCTACTGCGCTCCGTTCCCCATTGCAGTGTTCGTACGATGCACTCGATACTGCTCGACGTCGTTCGTATTTGCTCATATTATTACCTGAACAAACACGGTGGCTGAGAAATGCGAATCTTGAATTCACTTCTGTTGCCAGTTCATAATTTCCAATATAACACTTATTCGACAATTTTCATCCGGATATAACAATACAGTCCCTGCTCACTTTATTAGACTCACCTGAAGAATTGATGCTTTTTGAAATCCTATAAGGAATTCAACGCTGTGTTCAACCTATGGGGTAATGATTTCGTACTACAAGGTTGCCTTATGGGTTGCCTATCCAAATGTAAAATTTTCTTGCAAGAGCAAAAAATCTCCCTTTTACCATGGACCGGCAATTCACCAGACATGAATCCGATTGAAAATGTCTAGGAGTGCCTGAAAAGAGAACTGGCCAAAGAAAATATAACAACAAAGACCAAGTTGATAGAGAGAATAATCTATCACTGGCACCATAACGTTATATTAAAAGAAATTGCACAAACTTGCATAGATAGCATGCCCAGAAGAGTTGCGGCTTTAATATCAGCTAAGGGCGGATTAACAAAATATTAGTGTTTCAAGAATTATATTGATCTATTTGTGTTTGTATCCATTGTTTTTGTAAAATAAATATATGGAAAATTCATTGGTCATCATTAAGTGATATTTGCATAAGGCTACTATACCCATTATTCATAGTAAAACTCGAAATATCATAATTATACAGGTGAGTCTAATAAAGTGAGCAGGGACTGTATATTATTTCTTTAATATATTCTCTGTAGAAGCACCTTAAAAAATAATTGTTAACTAAAGTATTGAACTGATAAGTGCCTTGGCAATCGGCAGTGAGCATGAACAATGTGCGGGTAAATTTTTCAGTATTCCTGTATCAAAGCATCGCGTGTTTCCAGCGATCCAGAAATGTCGATCGCAGGTAAACAACTCGTTACCTGCGCCGGCCGATCATCCGTTATTACCTTGCCAATTTCTCAAGCAGCCTCATCCGCAGTGCAAAATTGGATGTTACTTCCGCCGTTCGGCGCGGCGCAATTTTGTTGTCGATGGAAGTTCCAGTCGGTCCCTAATTAATCCGCCGGAACACGGAATTTATAGGCCGGAAACCGTGCCACGAAAACTCCGCGAGTTAAACCGATTTATTAGCCGAACACGGTTATCGGTCGAACATTCTGTGATTAACCGTGCGGTCGTGTCGATCGTGATCGGTGTTACGAATTTTACACAGGAAGCACGATGGAAAAAATATTTGTACACCGCTGACGTTTTCAATTAGTTGTGCTATTTTTAGTGGGCCGCTAACGAGGCGAATACACGAGGCTTGTTCTCTTGCGATCATCTTGAAGGATAATCGCTGTCTGGTCACTGTTGCTATCGGTTGAACGTCGAACGAGAACAGTTTAAACAATCTTTTAATATTAAGCATTCATATAAATATTTTTTGACAAATGTTTTAAGAAATTGAAGTAAGATGTGTTTTGTTGTGTCTGTCACGCGTCGTGTCTCGTATTAACAAATTAAAGTAAGTCTTTAAATTATTAGTTTGTTGTTTCGCCACATTTTACAAATTTTTCCGAATGACAGAAATGTTTTACTTGTAAAAAAGAAACAGAATTCAAGATTACGAAAGTGCACCAAGGATACAGAATAGAATCGACGGAGAGCAAAATCAACAATAGCTAGAAATGTTTGAGCAGTTGCAGGGAAACTAGAGAACGTGAAGCAGATCGGGCCGTGTCATGAGGAACAATAAAGTTGGTAAAGTAGCTAGGTGTCCGATGACGCAGCGTTGGGAGCACAGAAATTAATCGAACGGGGCCAAGCCGAAGAAAAGACGGGAACCAGCAGCGTGGCACGGCGCGGCCGTGTCTTCTGGATCCTCGATCCGCAACACACAAACACAATTGCTTATTGTGGGCGGCTTGGTGCGGTGTGTCGCCGGCCGATTCACCGGTGCACAATGCCGTACACGCTAAGAGCCGCCTACCTTCGTGACGCTAGATTGTTTGTCGAGTGAAACTGCAAAAACTGGGAAGGCCTTCTCTCTTTCTCTATCGTCCTTTCTCTTTCTCCTAACAGTATTAGGCCGGACGCTTCCTCACGCCACGGTTACTCCAGTTCGAAAATCTACCATCTTTCACGTAATTTTAGCTGGCCGAGTGTCGCTTTTCACGAACCACGTGTACCTCCATTCTGCTGACTTGAAAAATCTACCTGGGAACATGAGAGTTTGTTGCAAAGGCATCATTCTTTCAACGTTGTAGTCTAAATAGATCTAAATAGATAGATACTATCTAAATAGATGTAACTAGCGAATTCTTGTTGGTCTCCTACTTCGAATAATTCATATGCTAAAGAATTTTAATGGATCTAGCCACATGGCTGTCACGAAATCGTCAAAATGGACCCATTTAAGGGTCTAAAGAGCTTCAATTAAAAAAAATCGTCAAAAGCCTCTGCTTTGCGGTTCACCTAAATTCTATCTTTCTAGAAGCCAGTTCTTTGCCTGTACTAGGTCTAACAAGTCCAACAAGAAGATAAACATTGATCTCAAAGAAGAAGGATTGAAAAATTGATATCATAAAATTGCTGCTTAAGACATTACATGAGAATTTGTTGTAAAGGCATCATTCTTTCAACGTTGTAGTCTAAATAGATCTAAATAGATAGATACTCTCTAAATAGATGTAACTAGCGAATTCTCGTTGGTCTTCCATTTCGAATAAATTCGGATGCCAAAGAATTTTAATGGATCTAGCCACATGGCTGTCACGAAATCGTCAAAAGCGAAATGGACCCATTTAAGGGCCTACAGAGCTTCAATTAAAAAAAAATCGTCAAAAGCCTCTGCGTTCTGTTTCACCTAAATTCTATCTTTCTAGTAGTCAGTTCTTTGCCTGTACTAGGTCTAAGAAGTCCAACAAGAAGATAAACATTGATCTCAAAGAAGAAGGATTCAAAAATTGATATAATAAAACCGCTGCTTAAGAATTGGAATGGATCTAAGCTCCTTGGCTATCACGAAATCGTCAAAAGCCTTTGCCATGCGTTTCACCTAAATTCTACCTATTTAGTAGTCAGTTCTTTGCCTGTACTAGGTTTAACAAGTCCAACAAGAAGATAAACATTCATCTCAAAGAAGAAGGGTTCAAAAATTGATATAATAGAATTGCTGCTTAAGAATTGGAATGGATCTAGCCCCATGGCAGTCACGAAATCGTCAAAAGCCTCTGCCATGCGTTTCACCTAAATTCTACCTTTCTAGTACTCAGTTCTTTGCCTGTACTAGGTCCAACAAGTCCAGCATGAAGATAAATATTGATCTCAAAGAAAAAGGGTCCGAAAATTTATTTCATAAATTTGCTGCTTAAGAATTGGAATGGATCTAGCCCCATGGCTGTCACGAAATCATCAAAAGCGAAATAGACCCATTTAAGGGTCTAAAGAGCTTCAATAAAAAAATCCTCAAAAGCCTCTGCCTTGCGTTTCACCTAAATTCTATCTTTCTAGTAGTCAGTTCTTTGCCTGTACTAGGTCTAAGAAGTCCAACAAGAAGATAAACATTGATCTCAAAGAAGAAGGGTTCAAACATTGATATAATAAACTTGCTGCTTAAGAATTGGAATGGATCTAGCCCCATGGCTGTCACAAAATTGTCAAATGCGAAATGGACCCATTGAAGGGTCTAAAGGAGCTTCAATTAAAAAAAAATCGTCAAAAGCACTCTGCGTTCCATTTCACCTAAATTCTATCTTTCTAGTAGTCAGTTCTTTGCCTGTACTAGGTCCAACAAGTCCAACAAAAAGATAAACATTGATTCAAAGAAGAAGGGTTCAAAAATTGATATAATAAAAGTGCTGCTTAAAAATTGGAATGGATCTAACCCCTTGGCAGTCATGGAATCGTCGAAAACGTCTGTGTCTTGCGAGGGTGAAGGGTTTGCGAGGTCAGCCGTTTTCGCGAACAATCGATCTTGTATCGAGGCGGAACAGTCGATCACGCTCGTGTCCCATCGATCCAGTGGTGGTGCTCGTCGCGATATCGCGGTTCCGAAGCTGAAGCCGAAGCCGGAGCCCCCGTTGGTCGCCTGCTATCACGGTGGTACGGTCTAAGCCAGCGGGCATCCATCCATCCTCACGTGCAGATTGAATGGTCCCTCGCGTGCTGGGAGGTCTTCAAGTTCCCTGGTGATGGGTTGGGCACTAGGTCAGCCTTTCGGCCGACTCCAACGCCGACGCCGATGCCGACGCCGATGCCGGATCGCACACGATATCCTACCGCAACGCCGTATTTCAACTTCTCGCCGAATCCGCGAACCCCTTTCGGCTGCCTCCCTTTCCGCACACTTTTGCAACTCGCGAGGCACGGCTAGACCGCACGATATCGTTCGCCCACCGATGGGAATGATGGATCGCCGGCAACTGGGTCACCGGGGATAGTACAGGGTGCTGAAAAACTCTGGGGATCTATATGGTGAATGGTTTTGCATACTAGCGTTTCATAGGCTATGCTAACTTTCATAGACTCCATGTGTCCTGCGCTATGATCGACCGAAATGATCAGGGCTTGGATGGTTCTGAAAATTAAGTCTGTTGTATAATGCTGAATGGTTTTGTATACTAGCACTTCATAGACCAGGGGTGGTCAACCTTCTGTATACCATGCGTAAATTTATTCCACATTCGAGTTCAGATGCGCCATACAACTCAAGCACTTTTTCTACCTTCTTACGTTCATTGTTGCGGTTGGAAAATAGGAATAGGGATAGAATCTGCTTCGGTTAGGAGAGGAAAAGGGATACCTCAATCACGCAACTAAATTAATTAACTTATGCCAGTTGAAAAGATACACATAGTGAGAAATGACCTTTTGAGCGAGAAGGCGATCGCTGTCATGAACACTCCAATTCCCATCCAATAATTGTAAACTGTCAAAAAATTGCGATTAATTGATAAGTAAGAAGACTGTATAAATTCAACTGAGAGTACTCAGGTGTTAAAAATATGAAGATGGATTCAGTTATGGCGCCTACTTCAAAAGAATAAAGATCCAATGCGCCACGTGAGGCCCATGCGCCACAAGTTGGCCACCCCTGTCATAGACTATGCTAACTTTCATAGACACCTTCTGTCCTGCCCTAAGATCGACCGAAATGATCAGGGCTTGGATGGTTCTGAAAATTAACTCTGTTGTATAATGCTGAACGGTTTTGTATACTAGCATTTCATAGACTATGCTAACTTTCTTAGACTCCATGTGTCCTGCGCTAGAATCGACCGAAATGATCAGAGCTTGGGACGGTTCTGAAAATTAAGTCTGTTGCAGAATGGTTCTGATTAACACTGGCTGGAAGTTTATTTGTTGTTCTGATTAAAGTATAACTTTATACAATGCCCACACTGACCCCCATAATCCCTCTCTCCGCGATGACTAATGGTCCTCGTGCCATAGATTACAAACGAACATGTTTCGAAATGCGAGCGTGACTCGTGACATTGGGTCTGACTCCGAGCGCGATAAACACGAGTGTGTGTGTCACGCTCAAGTTTTGCACATTGTTTGATCTCCGCAGTGTCTGCTTTAAAATCGATACTAAAGTGGCTTTATGAAATGGATAACCTAGTGTCTGTTTAAAATCAATGACAATGCTTTCTCTAAAAATTGGTGACAAAGTGTCTTTTTTAACGTCAATAGATAGTTGCTCTTTTTAAAATCAATAACAAATTGTCTTCCTGAAGATCGTAATGTGAGTGCCTTTTGTAAAATCAATACCAAAGTATCTCTTTCAAAATCAACACCAAAGTGCCTTTTCTAAAAATTGGCAACATAGTGCCTTTTTTAAAGTCAATGGCCTGTTGCTCTTTTTAAAATCAATTACAAATTGTCTTTCTGAAGATCGTAATCCGAGTGCCATTTTTAATATCAATACCAAAGTATCTCTTTCAAAATCAACAGCCACGTGCCTTTTCTGAAAATTGGCAACGTAGTGTCTTTTTTAAAGTCAATAGCCACTTGCTCTTTTTAAAAATAATTACAAATTGTCTTCCTGAAGATCGTAATGTGAGTGCCTTTTGTAAAATCAGTACCAAAGTATCTCTTTCAAAATCGACAACAAAGAGCCTTTTCTAAAAATTGGCAACATAGTGCCTTCTCTAAAAATTGGCAACATAGTGCCTTTTCTATAAATTGGCAACATAGTGCCTTTTCTAAAAATTGGCAATATAGTGTCTTTTTTAAAGTCAATGGCCTGTTGCTCTTTTTAAAATCAATTACAAATTGTCTTTCTGAAGATCGTAATCCGAGTGCCATTTTTAATATCAATACCAAAGTATCTCTTTCAAAATCAACAGCCACGTGCCTTTTCTAAAAATTGGCAGCATAGTGTCTTTTTTTAAAGTCAATAGCCACTTGCTCTTTTTAAAAATAATTACAAATTGTCTTCCTGAAGATCGTAATGTGAGTGCCTTTTGTAAAATCAGTACCAAAGTATCTCTTTCAAAATCAACAACAAAGAGCCTTTTCTAAAAATTGGCAACATAGTGCCTTTTCTAAAAATTGGCAACATAGTACCTTTTCTATAAATTGGCAACATAGTGCCTTTTCTAAAAATTGGCAACATAGTGTCTTTTTTAAAGTCAATGGCCTGTTGCTCTTTTTAAAATCAATTACAAATTGTCTTTCTGAAGATCGTAATCCGAGTGCCATTTTTAAAATCAATACCAAAGTATCTCTTTCAAAATCAACAGCCAAGTGCCTTTTCTGAAAATTGGCAACATAGTGTCTTTTTTAAAGTCAATGGCCTGTTGCTCTTTTTAAAAATAATTACAAATTGTCTTCCTGAAGATCGTAATGTGAGTGCCTTTTGTAAAATCAGTACCAAAGTATCTCTTTCAAAATCGACAACAAAGAGCCTTTTCTAAAAATTGGCAACATAGTGCCTTCTCTAAAAATTGGCAACATAGTGCCTTTTCTATAAATTGGCAACATAGTGCCTTTTCTAAAAATTGGCAATATAGTGTCTTTTTTAAAGTCAATGGCCTGTTGCTCTTTCTAAAATCAATTACAAATTGTCTTTCTGAAGATCGTAATCCGAGTGCCATTTTTAATATCAATACCAAAGTATCTCTTTCAAAATCAACAGCCACGTGCCTTTTCTAAAAATTGGCAGCATAGTGTCTTTTTTAAAGTCAATAGCCACTTGCTCTTTTTAAAAATAATTACAAATTGTCTTCCTGAAGATCGTAATGTGAGTGCCTTTTGTAAAATCAGTACCAAAGTATCTCTTTCAAAATCGACAACAAAGAGCCTTTTCTAAAAATTGGCAACATAGTGCCTTTTCTAAAAATTGGCAACATAGTGCCTTTTCTATAAATTGGCAACATAGTGCCTTTTCTAAAAATTGGCAATATAGTGTCTTTTTTAAAGTCAATGGCCTGTTGCTCTTTTTAAAATCAATTACAAATTGTCTTTCTGAAGATCGCAATCAGAGTTGCCATTTTTAAAATCAATACCAAAGTATCTCTTTCAAAATCAACAGCCAAGTGCCTTTTCTGAAAATTGGCAACGTAGTGTCTTTTTTAAAGTCAGTAGCTAGTTGCTCTTTTTAAAATCGATAACAAATTGTCTTCCTGAAGATCGTAATGTGGGTGCCTTTTGTAAAATCAGTACCAAAGTATGTCTTTTAACATCAACAGCCAGGTGCCTTTTTTCAAATAAACAGCATAGTGCCTTTCCTATATCGAATACCAAAGTATCTGTTTCAAAATCAATATGCAGTTGTCTCGTTTAAAATCGCTAACATAGTGTCCCATTTAAAATCGATATGAAAATGCCTATTTTACAAGTTGTACACTTGTTCCATCTCAAAAATGGCGAACGCAGGTGATACGCGAGCAGCTCGCGAATGTGACGCCCGCGAATTCCCATTTCGCGCGAAAGTTACATGTTCCCGCACGCAGCTGTGTCATCTTTCTTAAGAAACCGCAGTCATGCGCGGCATAAAAATTGATTTCGAAAGGCTGGTTCGGCGAATGAATAAGATTCGCTCGCGGATCGAGGTCTTTTCTTTGGATAGTTCGAGGACGGCGCGTGTCGCAAGTATCGAACGGTACAGTCTCGGGTGTATATCGTCGACGGTGAATTTAACGGTGCTTTGGCAATTTCGACGAAAGTGTTTCTATACGTACACGGGCGACCGACGCGACGATGGTCCTGGTGGCCTAACAGCTTATTCGCCGACGGTATTTTGCCATCAGCGCAAACAGCCTGACAGGCATTGACGTATTTGCGTTCCACTCTGTTTGCTGGATGAGTTCGATCTTCGCCGGACGCGACAAATGCTCGGAGAAACGCCGAAGAAAGTGAGAAATGCTACTGACAAACGTACTATTAATTATACTTCTTCAAATCGTGCTTTCGAACCCTTCGATCTAAAAGCCATCACTCTTCTCATTTTCATTTTGATCGTCGCCTGGCATTTTTTGAAATTCAAGGAATTAATGGACGGATATTAACGTTTGGATTAAAATGTTCTCTCGTGTAAAAATGACAAGACTCTATTTATTTAGATTTCGTGCAACTTTTATTACAATGTGTGCTTGGATGAAAAAATTGATCGAATCAATTTCCATGTGCATTTCCATGACGCTCTAAAAAAGACGAAAACTATTTTAATATTGTGCTACACGTTTTAGTTTACTACAGGATGAAAAAAGGAATTTTTCCAAAAATTGCAATTGATCAGAATTGCAGAAAAAATACTAAAAGTTGCATTTTACAACTTTTTAATTCTTAAATCTTCCAATGCCTGTCGTTTTCTCACAAATCAACCGATTTTTACGAAATTTTCAGAATATGTTTAATTCACACAGATCTACAAAACATATTTTTTAAATTTTCAATATTGGCCCACATAAAAAAGTTATAAAATGCAACTTTTAGTAGTTTTTCTACAATTCTGACAATTGCAATTTTTGAAAAAATTTCTTTCACATCCTGTAGTAAACTAATTGCTGTAGCTTCCCAAAAAAGTTCAAATCGCATAGCACAATATTAAAATAGTTCTCGTCTTTTTTATAGCGTCCGAAGATTAATTCGAGTAACTGTAAGCAACTTGATAATTTCAATAATTTTGAAATGGAAAATATAAAACCGGTCATTTGATCGGCAATGGTGGGTTTAGTGTTAACAGTTTTAGGAACTCTTGAATTTTCACCTGAGGAACATACGAGTGTTAAAGTAAATTGGTTGCAGTTCGTTTTCCGCAAAGTGCAAACAGAAAAGCGATTTCGTCGAAGCGTTCGCGAATTTAATGGCCCGAGAGAAATGGGAAAAATGGTGGCCGGAAGGGATTTACGTGTACGCAACCCCATAACCCTGTAATTCTATTTGAGGGTAGAGAACGAGGTACACAACCTCAGACATAATGCGATCAGCGGTGTGTAATTGGGTTTGCGACAAACCACCGGTCCGCTAACGACGATTTGATCATCGAACAAGGCAGGAAATGCGTTTATCAGCAATGACGACGGCCATTTTGATCGAAGACGTCCAACACGTTCCCCTATAAATGAACTTCCGAATTGCTAATTGCGAAGAGATTTCAACGTTCGAGGTCAATTTCGCTCTAGCATCGAACCGAAAGCTAATCGAGCTAAAAGCCGACGCCGCGTTGCTGTATTGAATACTTCGAGCTCCGTTTTAACTAATGACGGCTGCTGGAAACGTTTACACGCTCTTAAGAAATCTAATTTTAACGATATTAACGCCGGAGGATCGTTTCATTCGGGGACTAAAAATAAAACGAGAATTTTGTCGCGTGCCGTAAATTCGAGGATTTATATAGCTCATCTTTCGCAGCTCTTATCGAATTGAAGACGAGAAACTGTTTAACTCTTCGAGGCTTCAACTTATTTCCATTTCTTATTTCATTGTCTTAATTGGTTCGAACGAAATAAAAGTATGTTGTTTAAACTGTCAAATTGACTTAAATATTGTTTGTATTCAATTACATACAGTCGGTGTACAAAGTATTCGTACACATTAAAAAACCGAATTACTTTTCCGAAATTGTAACCAACAGCTTGAGTTTCTTCTCAGACGTTAGAAGGATTAGTTTACTAGCTAAGGTGTAAATAACTTTTTTAAAAAATTGTTGTTGGTCGCAATTGCGAAGGAAATAGTAAAGGTCACGATTTTAAAATTTTTTATCTGTACCTGTAATGAAAATTTAGAAGGCGCCTCTGGTAGGTCTAAGTCAGTTATATACTTGTACAAAGTTTCATCGAAATCGATCAAGGATGTTACGAAATATAATTGATTGAAAATAGCAAAAATCGTAAGAATCTGCGATTTCAATGAATCGCAAACCGTAAATGCAAAGATTTTTACATCTTACAATGCCCATAGCTTTTTTATCCGTCAACCAATTTCAATAAAACTTTGTACATACAGTAGCGGACAAAAGTTTAAGACCGCTCTAAAGAAGATAATAACTTTTTTAATATTGTACTATACGATTTGAACCTTTTTGGGAAGCTAGAGCAATTAGTTTACTAAAGGATATGAAAAGAATTTTTTCAAAAATTGCAATTGACCGGAATTGTTGAAAAAATACTAAAAGTTGAATTTTTAACTTTTTTATGTGGGCCTATATTGAAAATTTAAAAAATACGTTTGGTAGATCTGTGTCAATTAAACATATTCTGAAAATTTCGTCAAAATCGGTAGCTCCCTGCAACGTCTAATTGACACAGATCTACCAAACGTATTTTTTAAATTTTCAATATAGGCCCACATAAAAAAGTTAAAAATTCAACTTTTAGTATTTTTTCAACAATTCCGGTCAATTGCAATTTTTGAAAAAATTCTTTTCATATCCTTTAGTAAACTAATTGCTCTAGCTTCCCAAAAAAGTTCAAATCGTATAATACAATATTAAAAAAGTTATTATCTTCTTTAGAGCGGTCTTAAACTTTTGTCCGCTACTGTATATATAACTTACTTAGATTTACAAAATACGTGTATTAAATTTTCATTACAGGCACAGATAAAAAATTTAAAAATCGTGGTCTTTACTGTTCCCTTTTTAATTGCGACCAATAACAATTACAACAAAAAATTATTTACACATTAGCTAGTAAACTAACCCTTCTAATGTCTCAAAAAAACTCAAGCTGCTGAGACCAATTTTGAAAAATTTATTCGTTTTTAAAAGATGTACGAATACTTTGTACACCGACTGTATGTCTCTATGTAGACACATTTCAGAATTCACCAAACTATGCAAACTCTTTTATTATCATTTTTAGTATTAGTTACTTCAGTGTCTCAATTGTTTAATAAATTGTTTTTATTGCTTTTAGAACATCGTTTGTCTCATTAACTTATTTTGAATGACATTCATGACCCAATATTCTATACAATATGATAGAAAAACATTTCTGGGACTCGGTTCGAATTAATGTGTGTAATTTTACGCTGGCACAGGCAAGAAAATGATCCAGAACTATTGTCTTCTTATCGTTTATTTTTCTGTTTTTGATCTCGCAAAGCACAAAAGAAAAACTCGATCAATAGAATTTCCTTCCGCAGCAGATTGCCGATCTCCGTGTAATGGAAACGAAACTATACGCGTAGTTGTACAACGGGGCCCGATAAAGCTTGTAATCTCGTCATGTGATTTGTTTCTCCTAAAAAAATAAGTCCGATCGAAATTAATGATGGTTTTGATCTTGTTACCCTTGAGTCGTTATTCATTCCCGTGATAATTCAGTCGAGATTAAATGTGCCAGCTGAACTTAATCGGCGACGTTGATCGAACACAGTCCTCGAAAAATTTGTGAAAAGGGAGGAAAAATTAGAGGCATTTCTTTGCAAGGAGCATTTTCACAGCATTCCTCGCGACACGGTTCCTCTCGAAAGTTTCTTTGAGGAAGTTTGAAGAAGAGTTAAAGCTGCACTTCCGGGCGCAGTCGATGAAGCATCAACAGCTGATACTCTCGGCACCGATATGGTTTAATGTCGATTCACAATATGCGGTCTGAAAATACGACCATGTATACGGATTTATGTTTATTGTATATTTTGATTGGTTCAGTGCAGGTTTATCACATGTACAATTGCCTGAGATAAATGTCTAAATATAGCTTTTTATAACATAATAATCTTGTTAAGATTTCGTAGAAATCCAACGCTGAGTTTTAGGCTGCCAGATATATCATATTTTCTAAAAATCTAATGCTATATTTTAAGATGTTAAAAAATCCTAAATTTTCTAAGAACTCGATGCTGAGTTTTCGAGCTCGTCAAAAAAGTCAATTCTCAGTTTTTAAGTGTGTAAAAAAATTCAGTAATTGATCGTTAAGATATAAATAATATAGTTTTTGAGTTTTTGAGTATATCAAGAAATTATACATCTAAAAATTGAGTGCTCAGTTCTCGAGGATGTCGAAAAAGCTTTAATAATTATATAGTTTGAACTTTCAACGTACCAGTCTGTAGTAATGTATATTTGCACAAATGTCGTGCATGTATCAACCAACATCACATTATTTTTGCTGATAAGTGATTAGGATTATTTGCAAAGCTTTTTATCTTTTTTAACATTTGCTTTGCTTACAACTGAACAAACCAAAATGTTTCTCAACCAACTTACATCTCCAAAGACACAATAATTAATAGTTATTTTCAATTTTCCGTCTTCAGTTCTCAATCCTGAATTTATAGTGCGAAATATGTTAATATGTTAATCATTAATGTTGTTCAATATTTCGCGAAGGAAGAGGATTTTAAAAGCGATGCTTCCGCTGAAAATATTAGGCTGAATGATCAATGAGAAGACATAATCCCTAGCAGCACAAGATATTGTATACACATTCATATAATATCAAAAAGAGATTCAATCTGTTTTTAATATTCAAATATACATACAATATTTATTTTACATTAAGTACCAAATATTCTTTTTTATATAAGTTAGGAAGAAATATTTTTCTCACATGAAAAAGTGTGGCTTAAAAAATATTTATCCAATATTTTTGTGCTACTAGGGAATGCATTTATAATGAAATCAGAAGGCTTGCTAGTTAGTACACGAGTTAGTGATTCGTGCTGTATTTTGGTACACGAGTTTCATTAACCTCTGCAGAATAATTTACTCCTTTTTCGTTAATGGAGTTTCCCGGAGCAGAATACAAATTCATTAGATTAATGCATTATCATGTGGGGAATATAAACTCGTAATATTAATAAATGATGATGCACGCAGTAGAAAATCATAATATTAGTGAATTAGCGGCACAATTATCTCTGTCGAAATAATATATTTTTAATGAGTTTGTATTTTCCTGGACGCATACAGTGCATCCGCATTATTTGCATACAAAGCACTCGTGTAGTACTACACAAGAATATACCAATCACTGAAATTATTTTTATTTACAATCATTGAAATTATAAAAATACTTTCCTGAGGAATTTTTGACTAAACTTGTTTATTCGAATTATGATAATTATTTATTTATATAGTTGATTCACTATCAAATTATGATAGTGTCATCGGAGCACAAAAGATTTTCTAATTCGCGGCGAGAAGGACGCACAGTGGAAATCAACCTTAACTGCTATCTGCTATACCATGGCGATCATTACGACGTATCCCTGACTTTGAATTCGTTAGCTGCCTATACTGCGCAACATACCTCCTTCAATTTTTCATTGGTACGAAATCAAGGTCCCGCACGGTCGATAATGTAAAAAACGACGGGCAAAAAGAATTCCCACGTGTTTCTGCCAAGCACGAGGAAGTGCTATCTGTTCTTTCAGTCTCTTTGATTGTTCGCGTCTGCCACGAGTTAATTTGTTTTTAATCGGTTGCGTGCCTAACGAGCCGGAGTACCAACAAACACATTCTTTAACCGTTTATACGCCGAATAATTGGCAATTTTATTAATCTTACCCTTTAACCACCTATAAATGGTCAGGCATCCATTCAATTATCATCGGTTAAAAAATTCAAGGTTCCTCCATATTATATGAACCTTCGTAACATCTTTCCTTTGTAAGAATTTTATTTCATTGTAACGTTTGCTATTCATATATTTTATTACTTGAGTGCGGATCTTTATGCAAAATCAAAATTGCAGTCACTCTTTATTATAATACTATGATGTAATAACGATATGAATTATTATTCATTTTAATATATTCAAAATATAAATTAATAAGGTGATAAAAAATATTGTTATTCATAATTCACCTGGTCCAGTCATAGAGACCATGATCGAAACTGAAACAAGTTTCCGTGCTCCTTTCAGACTGAAATAACACGACGCACAGTGGGGTATTTTCCCGATTTCAGCGGTCAAAATTCAATTTTAAAAATTTTACATAAATTGTAAAATTTTTGTGGCTTGAGTTAGTTGAATGTCTGAGGAATAATCTCGCATCATTCGTTTTTCCATTCATGTATCCATTAAGCACTGAAATTTGTCGGAAGTTAAAGTTCCGTTAACCCGCTTTCATTTCTCAACGAATTCACCTATTAGTAATTGTTACCTTATTTACATACACTAACAGATTTTTGTTTTATAGAAGTTTTGTTAGCTAGGTATAGGGTATACTTTTAAGAGAAATTCACTTTTGTACCATATACATGTTTGTAATTATTAATATTTAAAGATAACCAACGATGAGTCACTTTCTTGATGATTCTAAGACTTTGGTAATGATTTCGTTATACTTCCGGGTGAGTCCCGATGTTCATTTCTGTGCCATTGTATTCTTTGAAGTTTTCTGATTAAGATGCAAGAAAAATTGGATCTGACTACGACTGACTCCGTGTTTTATAGTTGATTTACGGAAAAATGGCCATCGCGCGGGCGCGAAAATCGCAGCATTTCTCACATCCTGCATGTTTGCATTCGCTATATTTTCGTATTTACTTAAGTAAATACTAAATAATAATAATAAACACACAATATGCACTAAAATAAGAAAACAGTATACACATGAAATTTAAATAATATACAGGGTGGGGCAATAACTATGTCTACTTTGAATATTGTCGTTATTTGTAATAATATGAAAAAATGTTATGAACAAAATTTGCACGGTACAGAGGGGGACATGTTGTGGCATAAACATTTTCTGCGTGGGTGGAGGCATAGAGGAAATTTCAAGGTGACCTCGATTTTTTTAAATCGAAAGACCTACTTTTTGTTTCAAGAATCGATAGACTATCGAATTCTGAGTAAAAATGTATTGATCTCCACATGTCTTAAATCTAATAGTTAACGAGATATTATCGAAATAATTATCTTTCTTCTTTTGATAATATCTCGTTAACTATTAGGTTTAGGACATACGAAGGTCAACACTTCTATACTCAGAATTTGATACTCTATCGATCTATGGTATAAAAAAGGACATTTTGTTTAAAAAAATCAAGGTGACCTTGAAATCTCTTCTATGCCTCCACCCACGCAGAAAATGTTTGTGCCACAACATGTCCCCCTCTGAACCGTGCAAATTTTGTTGATAACATTTTTCCATACTATTATAAATAACGGAGATTATTCTTTGTAATAACTATTTTAAAAAGATATTTTAATTGTAAATGATTACACTTTTTGATAGTGTACATAAAATAGACGATTAACGTTAAAATATTTATTACAATCCGCAGTACTTGATTGAAAAATAGCTACAAACTTTACAATCGGATACGCTCCTCTTTATAGACAAATTTTGTATTTAAAACATCCGTTTCAGTAAAAACAGCATACAGTACAAAAAGTAGAAATCTCAAGCTTTAAAATGGTTGTTTTTTTCATCAAATGTGGATACATTTTAGCAAAGTTACAGCAGTTTCAATGTTGAGCGAATTTTGAACTATATGTGGCCGCTGAAATCGGGCAAATACCCCACTGTGCGACGCTTTTGTTCACGTTTTGATAAAATTCTGTACAAGGACAGCTAGGAATACATCATTCTAGCATCGCAAAAAATGGCTAGATAAAGCGGTCAAACTGAGCACCACTGATTCCCGTGAAGAGGACGTCGGCAATTAACGTGGACAGAACAATTCTAGCTTCTATTTCCTCGTTTCACGTGCACAGGCAAATCATAGTACGCGAATTTTGCAAGACGTGGCCCCGGCACGACGATGTCCCATTCAGCTCACGGCATCTTTTCCTATTATTATCTTCGCCTTTCGCGGGAAAGAGAGTTGGCGGGAGAGAGAGAGAGTTTCGTTTGGGGCATCGCGTACGAAATCTTGCCTTTGTCGCAAGACACCGAGACCGGACCACCGCGACGAAAGTTTCGAATCAACTTGCGCAATTAACGCGTTACGTAAACGAAGGCTTCGCCCCGTGTCGGCCGCCTTACCTGGGCTCGCGACGGTGCATTAATTAATCTGACGCCAATTAAAGTTCCGGGCTGGCGGACGAGCGCGGCCAACTTCCGTACTCGCGCGAGCCGAGATCATTTCGGACGCTTGTTTTCCGCTTCTGATTCACTTTTTTATCGGAGTCTTAACAAATACCGTCTCAATGATACTCCGCGAATTTTTATAACATCGCCTGTAGCTCGGAGATATTTATTTTTTATATAATATTTATATATTCGTATATCGCTGCTCCGGAAGTATAATGACGCATTTTCAGAAGAACAACGACGTATTTACATGGTACTGGTTACTGTGAGGCTGGTATTTATTATTTTATAAATTGAAATAACTTAAAAGTTGCAATAATAACCCACAATGTCTGTAAACTGCTCTCATAGAAGAATTAAACCGGATCTATAGGCCATTTTTAATAGAATGGATTTATTTTAGATTGGAATTATCTTTCTTTTGCTTGTCCTGTAAAATTTCAATTTTTGCAGTTGTCATTATTAGACTGCGGATCTTTATGCAAAATAAAAAATTCTTACCTGAATTGCAACAAACTGGAATGAAATAGAAATTTATTTTCTTCCCAATTATGTTTAGTAGGTTGAAAATAATATAATATAGTATGTTTAAATTTCCCCAATATTTTTGCTATTTTAAATTACACCTGCTCATTTTTGTCATAAATGCATAAAATCCGCAGTCTAGTCATTATACTTCCGGAGCAGCGATGTCATATAAGTGGTGTTCATTTGAAAACTTTCCACCCGAATATCTCGGAAAGTATGAGAGATATTAAAAAAGTGTGAAACACGTGTCCAAGGATTTCGAGGGGGAAAGAGGGTGGCATTATCAGTTCTTTATTTGGGTGGCGTTTTCAAGGTCATTTGAAGGTCAACTTTACTTTTTCAAATGGAAACCTGCGGATAAAAATTGTGCGCGGATTAAAAAAAGTATACTACACTGAGAAAAAAAAGTAGTTACTTCAATAACACGCGTGTTATTGTAATTTTTTACTTCGATGAATATCGATGTATTCTTTTCAATAGTATGAAATTTAGAAGCAAATCGTGATGTATTTGAATTGTCTATCATGAAATGATTGAAAATATTATTTGATTCAATACCGTATATTATTATTCGTAATATTTCTTTTTTTCCTTCAATCAGATATGTTGTTAAAAAAATTTGGTAATTGGTTTGAGGCCATATCTTATTTTTTTGAAAACATTGATGGTCAAGCTATTGGATTATATGATTCGCGGAAATGAGTTTTGCTATTGAAATTCAATAGTATTAAATATTAAGATAAGTTCATATGATATTGGCACTATTCAATAGTACATCTTATTGAATCAACATATATTTTTTTTGTTTCGACAGGATTTTTTTCTCAGTGTACGAAAATGACTGGTCTTTTTACGTACAATAAGATCCCATAATAAAAAATATAGGTTTCCATTTGAAAAAACAAAGTTGACCTTCAAATGACCTTGAAAACGCCACTCAAATAAAAAATTTCTACTGCCCCCCTCTTTCCCCCTCGAAATCCTTGGACACGTGTTTCACACCTTTTTAATATCTCTCATACTTTTCGAGATATTCGACAGGGAAGTTTTCAAATGAACACCCTGTATATTTCATAGAATATTTCTGTCGGAGTTTCTCCAGGCTGCGGATTTTATGCATTAATGAATAACACTAAGGCTACAATGTTACTGAACGTAGTAATTCATCGTGTTACGACTTATATAACAATTTTTAAATGGCTGTCTGTTATTAGGTTACCAAATCAACTTAAAAAGAATTAATACCTCCTAAGCGAGTGCCATTTTAATTCTGGTACGGATTGCTAATTACACTGTTCAATTGAAAAAGCTTGCAGCACGCGTGCAAAATGTAATTGCACCGGTACCGATTGTTTTCCACTGTTCCCCAGCTGATGGTAATTATCACGCGATAGTTTCCTCGGGACGGACAAACAAATGGTGGCATGGGAGAGCAGCAGCTACAGTTATCCTCTCACTTCCTAACGAAGACGACAGCGATTCCGCTCTGGAGCGCTCGAACTCGCGTTGCTGAACGGCCCTGACCTTACAGAAGCCGGTTCGTTGAACTGTTCAACACAGAGTTGTCAATTGGACGCACGATTGCATCAAACGCTGTCGACATGCGGATTTGCTTTTTCAATGCGACGAGTTCGAGTTCTGTCGTCCTCTGACACACGCGTTCGCTCATCGAGTGCTCGAGTTCACTCGAAACTCGTATCGCATTCCTCGCGATTGTCGTTCCGGTTACATCGACGCGAGATTGGGCCAAATTATTTTTACACCATCTTTTTGTTGTCCTTTTTTGGTTTTTCAGTCCTGTGTTCGTTTAAAAATGAATGCGAAATCAACATTTTCTAGGTTGATCGTAAGGGATGCAATTTCTTCTTTCGGTAACAACATTTTTATTTTTCACTAGGTCATCTTTGCCAGAAATGCATAAAATCCTTTTATTTTAAGCAAACATCGTCAGCAATGATCTTATCTCATTTTTCAGAAAATCGTTGAGAGAATACACTGCGTTATTACAATTAATAAAATCCTCGTCGAAGATTGTTCTGACTTTACAATTATTCGAGACATAAAAGTAGATTCAGTTCATTGCTTCATTCACGCACAAGCTATAACGAGACTCTGGAAGACTCGGTGAATACATTTTGCAACGTATGCATGTAATAAAATAAGATTCGGTCGGTTTGATCTCTCGGGAACTCTCTCGTCAATATTTGATGCGATCCAACAGATATTGGTTGAAGGACAGCGAGAGAGTAGGTGTAAAACGTGTAATAATGATAGGAGAACGCTGGAACATTTGCTAGAGGATTATTATCGAGCGAAAGGAGGAGGGAGTGCGCGTTGGATTGGAATATTATATGCAAAGAAAAATGAGAAACGGAAAGGAACGTTCAGCTAACGTAGAGAGAGAATTAGGTGGGGGAAACACGTGAGAAATAAATCCAGAATAGATTTATCAAAGGCATGAATAAAGTCGGTTATCAAGTTTTGTAAAGGGAAGAATCTGGGGAAGATTCATTCACGAGAAAAATGTTCAACTTGCTCGAAATTTAATTTAAAGAAGAAAATGGATAAAAAAAATATTTTTTTATTATTCTTTATAATGAAAATGTGTTAAGGGTGAACGAAAACGTATTTTCCAGATGAGGAGAGAAGAAATTCGACTAAGACAGCATTTTCTTGTTTCTGTTCGCAGGGAACGGAAGCACGGAGGCAAAAATGTCGCCGGTAAAGCCGTAATTCATCGAGCTCTGTAGGAAGCGGAACTCGCGAAAAGAACCGAAGTTGGACGGAGGAAGAAAATGGCGTCCACCAGCGGGCACAAGAGGAACGGCTCGAGTTCGAGCATGTTCGCCCACAAACGCACCGAGTCCGGCGGCGGTTTCATCGGCCACAAACGCTCCGAGAGCGGTCACAAACGGGCCGAGAGCATATCCAGTGCCTTTGGCCACAAACGATCTGAAAGTGGCCACAAGAGGAACGAGAGCGGCGGCGGTTTCGGGCACAAAAGGTGATTCTCACCCCCCTCGTCCGAGCGGAATTTCTTAACGCGAGGCCACCCCTTACTTTTCCTCTACTTAGGCCCGACAGCCTTCTTTGTACGAAAAAGAACGCTGGGAACAGCTTCCCTTCAGGATGTCCCCGCTTGTACCCCTCCACCCCCCGAACGTTTCTTTGGCTTTTTTCCACGTCCTCGCTGCAATTCGAACGGCACCTGCCTCTTAATTTAATCGTTTGTGTCGGGGAGAGTGCCTGGACGTCTTCTTCTTTCAGGAAAATCGGCCTCTAAGTGGATGGGACCGTCTTTCGGCATCTTTGAACTGTGTAGGTCGAACACAAAACACGAAAAATGTCTTTGTATTTTAATAATATAAAACAAAAATGATTTCCATTTACAGATTTAAAAATCTCATAGACATATAGAGATAGACTGTGCGGCCTGTACGAAGCGCTGAAGCCCACAATGGCGGCGCGCGAGAGAGAGAGAGCATTAGCCGGGGTCCATAGCGCTCTCTTTGTAATTGATGTGTCGGTGGGGAGAGATTCCCCTACTTGCTTGCTAGATAATGTAGATTTCTACATAGTATTGATTAATTTGTTAATATTTATTTGGTTTTTGACATTTATTTGTTTTTCGGTTCCCTACCATCGAATTGTAAAATAATAACAAATTAGAATAAACATTTAAAGACACGCGTTTATTTATTGGAGAACGTTCCTCCACACATGGCCGTTCCTAGGTGTACAGCCGCCTGCGTGCTGAGCAATTTTTCGCCGTCCCCCACCCTCACCTTGGCAATGAGAAAAAATATTTAAACCAGTATACATAAGTGCTTTATTCAAATTTATACTGATAAATTCAGTATAAATAAATAAACGTGTGTCTTTGAATGTTTATTCTAAACTCGGAACCTGTTTTTCCGTGATTGCGGGAACCCAAGACAGAATTGGGCCTTATGGGCCTCACGAGCATGGAGGGCTTTCCGAGCCCATTCCGTTGATACCCCACACGATAGGGTGCGGGGACTCTATCGCAGAGTAAAAACGGATCGAAAATTGTTGAAGACAGTTAACTAAATCGGCAATTTAAATATTTTTAATTTTGACTGTTGACTGTTGACCCCCCGGTTTAAGGGTAGATAACGAAATTTTCAAAAGGCTGAACCGAAAATAAATAGGGTATGCCCAACCACATGACGCATGTAGTCTTAAGATTTTTTTTTAAAAAAAATTTAAAAAATAAAAAAATGACTATCTCGGGAACGGTGCGTCCTACCGCAAAAATAACGAAATTTTCAAAAGGCTTAACTGAAAATCATATAGGGTACGCTCAACCACATGACGTATGCAGTCTTTTAATTTTTTTCCAAAAAGAAAAATTTTTTTCGGGATTTTCGATTTTTCCTGTTGGTTTGGATATAAAAGACACCTGATTAAAAAATTTCAAGTTTCTAGCTTGTCTGGAAGTGGGTTAGAATTAACATGATCATCATCCTCCTATATATAATTTTTTTCCACAAAAAAAAATTTTTTTTTCGGGATTTTCGATTTTTCCTGTTGGTTTGGATATAAAAGACACCTGATTAAAAAATTTCAAGTTTCTAGCTTGTCTGGAAGTGGGTTAGAATTAACATGATCATCATCCTCCTATATATAATTTTTTCCACAAAAAAAAAATTTTTTTTCGGGATTTTCGATTTTTCCTGTTGGTTTGGATATAAAAGACATCTGATTAAAAAATTTCAAGTTTCTAGCTTGTCTGGAAGTGGGTTAGAATTAACATGATCATCATCATCCTATATATATTCCAAGAATTTTTGCGTTGTTGGGGTATTTGGGGTATTTTTATCTCAGGTTCCAGACTAGGTAGAAAGTTGCTTTTTACATGAGAGTCAGTTGATATTATATCTAGCTCAAATAAAAATTTTGTTTCACTTCGGTTACCGGGGAGAGCGGCAGTAGCAAAAAAAAAAAAATATGGCAAAAAGCGCAAAAACTCCCGTACGAGACTAACTACTCGGCAGCTTAGAGGTGGCGGGCGGGGAACTTGGTGCGCGCGCTGCCGCGCGCGTTGATTTTACAATTCGTTGGTAAGAAACCAAAAAACAAATAAATGTCCAAAACCAAATAAATATTAACAAATTAATCAATATTATGTAGAAATCTACATTATCTAGCAAGCAAGTAGGGGAATCTTTCCCCACCGACACATCAATTAGAAAGAGAGCGCTATGGACCCCGGCTAACGCTCTCTCTCTCTCACTCTTTGTACCGCGCGCCGCCATTGTGGGCTTCAACTCGCCCATAAGACGGCGCAGTCTATCTCTATATGTCTATGAAAAATCTGCACAGCTTAATCGTTCCTTATTTCATCGAAACGAAAGTTTTGCCGCAGGTTCAGGACACCATTAGGAAGTTTTTAGAAATATTCATAGAGTTCTTAACTTGTTAAGTGACCTTTTCTTAGAGAAAATTAACCCGCGGCACTGTGCAACTTTAAAGTAATACTTCATTCACTGTGTGTTAATGTAACTGTTTAAAAATGCGTATAATACTGCCTTATTTCTCTATGATCGCGTAAAACAAAATCGACACTCATTTATTGATGGAGTAAAAAACTGTTAATTGTAAAAGATCAGCGTTTTTTTACAATATGAAGTACCACTTCTTAATGGAAGATTCTGCATT
Source organism: Lasioglossum pauxillum (assembly GCA_933228785.1). Lineage (NCBI taxonomy): Eukaryota > Metazoa > Arthropoda > Insecta > Hymenoptera > Halictidae > Lasioglossum > Lasioglossum pauxillum. The sequence continues at coordinate 8,159,576 of OW121704.1, forward strand.
AATATTCGCTTCAGAACAAAAATATTCCGCGCACGGAAAGCCCCGATCTCCTATTTTAGCTTCCTGTTTCGAATCCCGATAAAAACGGAGTTGCTGAGTTTATTTTCTTCCGCGAACTATCGACTCGAAGTAGATATAAATTGCACACGATATTGCCTCGCGTATATTACTGCGGGACCGCGAAAAAAAAGTTAATATTCAAACCAGTGAAAAATCGTCGACATGGCTATGCAATTTCTCGGTGTTCGACGGTGTGCACAGTGTCCACGGGGTGTTTCGCGATGGGTTCCAAGGGGGTGAACGGGAAAAATTCAAATAACACGGGAAGAAGGCTCTTGTTACCTCGCGAAGTAATATGATCCTTCTTCGCCTAACCGGAAGGGGGGAGGAAAGGTTTTCTACGTGTAATGTTTAGGTAAGTACAGGTTCCAACCGTCCAGGGGCTTCCAGGATTCTGTTTGTCTTCTCCCTTCTTCGTTAACGAGACGGGGAACCAAGGAATTGCGTTTGAAACAACGACGTAACAAACCTCCTGTCCCGTGGCATTCGTATTTTATTACGTGTCCCGATGGTTGCGCACTGAACACGGGGAGGAGAGTGGCGATTCCTCGAATGAAATTAGAGTCATCGCTTTCGCGGTACCATTCCGACGAGTTAAACGGTCTAGATTCCTCCTGCGAATTAAATGCAATTCTTTTTTTGTTAATCGTTGGATCGCCTTTCGAACGAATGAAAGCGACATGAGAATGTAGAAAAATGTGTCTGTAATATGCAGTTCTGTAAAATGCATTAATTCTTTCATTACATTCGATGCAGCGTTGTTTAAGCATCTTCTTTACGAAGCGCATAAACTCTCCGACCCCGTAAACGATTAACCGGCGGCAGTGTCCACGTGAACGTATCCACGAAAGTATCCACGTGAGGTGCTCATGGATCGCCAGTGGAAAGTAATGTTTGTACTTACTGTTTTATGTTTATTACCACGTTTATATTAGCTTGCCGAGTTGTCGTTGTTGTTATATGCGTCAAATCTTGTAATCGAATTTTAAACCACTTCCCGATGAGCTAGAGACTTGAAACTTTAAACATAGCTCAGAACTGGATGACAATGCAATATTAAAAAACAAATTTTTAAAAAACTGTGCATCCAGGAGAAAAAAAACATTTTAATATTAACCGTCACACCTTGTCGCGCGACACTCAGTAGTATGACATCGCGTTCAGCGATCCCCACTCCGCGCGCCAGCGCTCCCCACTCCACTACGCGTTCCCGCCCCGACTCATCCCCACTCCACTGACCCATTTCGTACCGAAGGAGCTCAGTCAGTGTGGTGTTCCGTTCATTCAGTTCCATTTCGGACAATTTCAGACTCCATCAAGAGACGTCGCACAGTGGAACTTTTCGTCCATTTCGGAGACAAAGTCAAAGAACTTTCGATAGAAATGAGATAGAGAGCTGAAATTTTTTTTAATTACAGCTGAGACTTCACAGAATATGGGGAAAATAGGGAGATTATGGTACGAACATTTTTTAACCTTGAAAAAAATCGTCAAACCTGCACAATGTCACGAAAATTGTGGTTTTTGCAATACCACGGGTAGAAAAAATTTTTCTGTAACATGCCATACATCATTTCCTGTAGGTTTTTTCATGCTGAATTCAAATCTGGTCTCAAAATTTGTCTACGACTTCAGGATTTTACAAGAAATCGATTTTTGTGAACGAATTGTTTAACGAATTTTCTCAAGGTTATAAAACGTTCGTATCATAATCTCCATATTTTTCCCATATTCTGTGAAGTCTCAGCTGTAATTAAAAAAATTTTCAGCTCTCTATCTCATTTCTATCGGAAGTTCTTTGATTTTGTCTCCGAAATGGACGAAAAGTTCCACTGTGCGCCGTATCCCATGGAATGCCTCACAGTGTGGGACCTTTCGGAAACAAAATCAAAGAACTTTCGATAGAAATGAGGTAGAGCGATGAAATTTTTTTAAAATTAAAGCTGAAACTCGGCAGAATATGGGAAAATAGGAAGATTATGGTACGAACGTTTTATAACCTTGAGAAAATTCGTTAAACAATTCGTTCACAAAAATCGATTTCGTGTAAAATCCTGAAGTCGTAGACAAATTTTGAGACCAGATTTGAATTCAGCATGAAAAAATCTACAGGAAATGATGTATGGCATGTTACAAAAAAATTTTGTTCTACCCGTGGTATAGCAAAAACCACAATTTTCGTGACATTGTGCAGGTTTGACGATTTTTTTCAAGGTTAAAAAATGTTCGTACCATAATCTCCCTATTTTTCCCATATTCTGTGAAGTCTCAGCTGTAATTAAAAAAATTTTCAGCTCTCTATCTCATTTCTATCGGAAGTTCTTTGACTTTGTCTCCGAAATGGACGAAAAGTTCCACTGTGCGTCGTCTCTCGGACTCATATCTTGCGTTCCATTTAAAAAAAGACTAAAAAGTAGAAAATAAAAAAATATATAAAAAAAGTTTTTAAAAGCCACGCTTATATTAAAATGCACTAAAAAGGGGAAAATAATTTTTTTAGGCTTTAGTGACTATAAATAAAAGCGTGGAGCGCCCACGAAGGTTACGTCAATATAGTTTAGCGCTCCACGCTTTTATTTATACATAGTCACTAATGCCTAAAAAAATTATTTTCTCCTTTGTAGTGCATTTTAATATTTTTAACATCTATTTATGTATAAAATACATATACACCATACACAAACCAGTCAGTCGTGGACACATATCAGACCAGTCATCTATGCTTTCTGCCTCATCCGTATTCGTATCCGCATCAGAACAGTTTCGGGCTTTTTAATGTTTTTGTTACATCAATACAAGCGGTATCGACTTTTAAGAAGCTATGTACATTGTACTGCAAAACGATAGCGAAAAAATATGAAAAATAGATAGCGTATCTATCCACCTCCCACGTGGACACTGCCGGATTAAAAAACGAAATGGATGTGTGCGAATGTTAAAGCATCTTTTCTAATGTTCTATATGAGAATTTAGAAAAATACTCGATTACGAATCGCACAAACTCTCCAACCCTGTAAATGATTAAAAAAACAGCTGAAGGTACCGGTTCATCGATGTTCAATTATTCGTGCAGCTAATCGAAAGCTAGCCGGTACACTTTTAATCCGGGCCATATATTCGATTATCGGATGTATATACATATTACTCGCGGCTAATGAGGGTGTGGGGTTTAAGAGAAAGAGAGAGAGAGAGTGACGATTGAAGCTAATGGATCGGTTCCAAATTGCTCGCTGACCTTCGCGTTCTATCTAACGTTTCCAGGTCCGAGTCTGGCAGCAATTACCATGCCGGGCATCGAAGGAACGAGAGCATGTACGCCATGACGGGGCTGTACGCGGAGACCGCGGGAACGGGCGGCGACGAAGCCACAGACCCGTTGCAGGCAACCGGCAGCAGACTGACTCACGACACCGTCATCAGGTGTCACAGTAGAAATCCCAGTTCTGGCCTCGTGGACCATAGGTGAGTGTCCAGAACCAGTAACATGCACTCGAGGTACATACCCCGGAAACGTCTATCCTTGCGCCGCGCCGGGACACGTCCAGCTATCATCGAATCTCTGCGATGATATCCTCAGATAGAAATGGAGGATTGGTTTACGCTGAGCCACGGAAATCGGACGCTTCTCGCAATCTACCACAGGCTAGGTTTCATTTTGGAACCGGTCACGCTGCCTTTTATCTATTACACTGTCCAACAAATTTCAACTTTTTTTATGTTCCTTAATTACTGTTGGGTCCTTCTTATAGAGTTTTTTGCGCTAATTCCGAATCTGTTTTTAATTTTTTTTCCTATACGCACAGTTTTTGAGGAACATGGCTTTGAAAAAAAAACATATTTTTCAACTTTAAACAAATATTGTGATGTTATTATAAAAGATATAGAATTGTTCTTTGCAGCAAACGATACTGTAGACTTTCCCGAATACAGTGATATACAATATTAATACATTATGAGTATTTAAACAGGTTTAAACAATCATTAAAGACGGATAGACACCACTTTTGCACCAATTTTTGAGGATATTTTTCAATTTATCTCAAAAAATAAGGGTCCAGCGGAAAATCGAACTATACCACTCGATAGAGCAGGCTTTTATCTTGAGAAACCACCCTGTCAAGTTTGGATCGTCGTCGTTTTTTTCGAACCAGAAAGCAAAATATCTTCGCCCGACATGAGTTGCCGCCAGTGGCGCTCGGGACGAGATACGGCGCAGCGACGGGATACGGAGCTGCGAACGACCGTTGTAGTGGTGAGCGCCACTGGCGGCAACTCATGTCGGGCGAAGATATTTTGCTTTCTGGTTCGAAAAAAACGTCGACGATCCAAATTTGACAGGGTGGTTTCTCAAGATAAAAGTCTGCTCTATCGCGTGGCATAGTTCGATTTTCCGCTGGACCCTTATTTTTTGAGATAAATTGAAAAGTATCCTCAAAAATTGGTGCAAAAGTGGTGTCTCTCCGCCTTTAGTAATTATTTAAACATGTTTAAACAATCATAATGTATTAATATTTGATATCACTGTATTCGGGAAAGTCTACAGAATCTTTCGCTATAAAGAACAATTCAATATCTTTTATAATAACACTACAATATTTGTTTAAAGTTGAAAAATATGTTTTTTTTTCAAAGTCATGTTCCTCAAAAACTGTGCGTATAGGGAAAAAATTAAAAACAGATTCGGAATCAGTGCAAAAAACTCTATAAGAAGGACCCAACAGTAATTCGGGAACAAATTTGATGTTGGACAGTGTTATTTAATCCTGGGCCGGGTTCCTCCTATTGATTTCACACGATCTTTCACGATGTTGAATAAAGTCAGGGTAATTATACGGAAAAGGGTACACCCCACCGATTTTCGTGACCTTGAAATATGTTGTAGAAGTCATCGTTCTGAAATATTCTCGAAATCGTACTGATATATTCTCAAAAAACTGCTGCTGCTACTAGAATGGTTTGGGTTAGATTATTGCCATGAATCACTTTTCATATATTTCAAATGTATGCAAAACTTGCATACAGTGGGTGTACAAAGTATTCGTACACCTTTTAAAAACTAATAACATTTTTATGATTGTACCAAACAACCTGATTTTTTATAATCAATTAGAAGCATTGGTTTACGAAATGATATACAAAAAAGATTTTCCAAAAATTATAATTTACAAGGTTAAATGCAAAAATAAAAAAGGCATTTTTTAAAACTTTTTTATTTGGGTCCTTAATGAAAATTTAAAATGTATGTTTTGTAGATCTATGTTAGTCATACACATGTTGAAAATTTCATTGAAATCGATTAACATACACACGAGCTACAAGCGGTTAAAAATGGTGAAAATCGTAGTTTTCCACGACTTTTGATCAGTTTCTGCTTAAAATCCACAGAATCGTACATCTTTCGACGCCTGTTGTTTTTTCCTGCGTCAATCGATTTCGATGAAATTTCCAACATGTGTATAAAGAACATGGATCTAGAAAACATATGTTTTAAATTTTCATTAAGGGCCCAAATAAAAAAGTTTTAAAAAATGCCTTTTTTATTTTTGCCTGCAACCTTGTAAATTGTAATTTTTGGAAAATCTTTTTTGCATATCAGTTTGTAAACTAATGCTTCTAATTGATTATAAAAAAGTTAATAGTTTTTAAAAGGTGTACGAATACTTTGTACACCCACTGTATATTTAAAAATTTGTATAATTGCATTGCGTAATATACAGGGTGTCTCAGCTGAAGGAGGCCACCTAAATATCTCCTTTATTTTTAATGACACAAAAAGAATATTTATGGCATAATTTAAGTGGTATCGAAGGAGGAATATCATAGAATAACAATTTTCTTTTGTCCGGTTATTTTTTCATATTTTTTTTAAGGTCATCGTTATTTTTTTCATCGGGAAAGTATATTCAAATGTATTTTTCCAGCCGCTATAAGATGGAATAAAAAGAAGTTTCCGATAACAAAATAACGATCACCTTGAAAAAACTATGAAAAAATAACCGGACAAAAGAAATTGTTCTTCTATGATATTCCTCCTTCGATACCATTTAAATTATGCCATAAATATTCTTTTTGTGCCATTAAAAATAAAGGAGATATTTAGGTGGCCTCCTTTAGCCGAGACACCCTGTATACTCTTCTTGCTAAATGGATAGAACAGAGGTCTGTGATTTACTGAAGTACACGGCCTGGAATAGCTAAGGTGATTGTAAGTTGTATTTTTTTAATCTCTTCGTGTTTACAAACTGAAACGTGAGACATCTAAAGATATTCTACCATGATACACGCATATCTCGAAAAACAAAGACCGAGCGGCAGTAATACGTACAGGAAAAAGTCGCTTAGAATTATGAATTCTATCACATATTTGAGTTTCTTCAAAAACGGTGAGGTGTACCCTTTTCTGTATGTACAGGGTGTAAAAAAAGTAATGGTCATCCGTCCTAGGGGTGAATCTACACCTCTGGATCGGTGGACATTTGTAAGAGAAACTTGCCGCAAAATTGTTTATAACACAGAAAATTAGTGTTAAAGTTTTTTTTTGCATCAACGCATTCTACTCATCGAGAAGAGGAAAAGTTTGAAAGGAGCCATATGTCCCAAACAAATAGTTATTGAGATATAAGCTGTTAAAGTTTTTGCAAAATTTGATTGTGTGGAATTATACGTATAGACAAAAGCCTACTACTACAGTCCACACGTCCGTGTCGATGAGACAGACGATGATCGTGTGCGTGTCGCGAGACAGACGAAATTTAAAGGCGCATTCGTCGTTAGGCTCCTTTAAATTTCGTCTGTCTCGCGGCACGCACACGATCATCTTCTGTCTCATCGACACGGACGTGTGGACTGTAGTAGTAGGCTTTTGTCTATACGTATAATTCCACACAATCAAATTTTGCAAAAACTTTAACAGCTTATATCTCAATAACTATTTGTTTGGGACATATGGCTCCTTTCAAACTTTTCCTCTTCTCGATGAGTAGAATGCGTTGATGCAAAAAAAAACTTTAACACTAATTTTCTGTGTTATAAACAATTTTGCGGCAAGTTTCTCTTACAAATGTCCACCGATCCAGAGGTGTAGATTCACCCCTAGGACGGATGACCTTTACTTTTTTTACACCCTGTACAATTACCAAAGTGAGTTCGATCGGCATGTTCTGTATACCGTTTTCATTTCTGCTCATTCGACAATTGTGTCACGAACGAGGACGCGATAAAATAGTAGAACTACACGATCTAAGAAACAGCACGGTTCCGATGGTTATTCTTAGTTCAAGAGTTTACCGGGTTCCCTTACAAATAAAAAATACATGGAACCCGATTAGAAGAATTAAAAATTGAAGCTTCCGATTTCCGTGGATCACGGCTTCTCCTATAAAAAGTAGGCTGTTCGTTAGCGAACCTAATAAATCGTGCCAAGCTGTTCAATCTTCGATTCGCCCATTCTCGGTCGGATAGCCCAAGGAAACGTGCACATTACGTGACTAACAATCGTCTCCTACGTCACTCTTGCGTCACCGTTGACAAGTTCTCGCACACAGCTCCTTCTAAGATAGCTCTTTCTCTCCTGAACAAAGTAAAACCGGGAGAAAGCCGTGTCGAGCGTGTCGCGTACACCCGAACAGAAATTCCGTTCGCGATCGGCCGTCGGTTTGCGAAATCGGCAGAAACCCTAGAGACGTTCCGGGGATTCGCGTGGAGAAAGGTTCGTCGACAGGAAAATTGCAACACCTGCGAAACGTGGAGAGTGAAAGCATCGAATGTTTGACCGTGACACATTTGCGCCATGTGAAATAGATTATTCCGTAATTGACGCTCGTCACCGGCTTCTCCTTCGGACACTCCTTTCGATCGAAGCCTGGCTCGATCGTAGGATCTCGGGCTCGAGGTGGAAGAAGTATGACGACTTCACACGGCACCGTGTAAACTTTATTATTAGACGCGGGAAGGTTTATGGTTCGACTGCCTGCAAACTGAAGATCTTCCGCTGGAAGATCGCAAAATTTAACGATCTTATGGAGCCGCGCAGAAATAGCTGCGTAAATCAATTTTTTAACACTTTGATCGGCAGATCTGGATCTGCCAGAGCTCTGCGAGTTTCAAATGTTCTTGCAAACACGGGTACTTGGAAAACTTTGGGCAATTTATAGAATAGAGTGATGGGTGTAATTAACGATTTGATTGGCAGATTCGCTGCTGGGACAATTCTCCTTCTCCTCGAAAAACAGAATTGGTCGTAAACAGTTTAGCGACTTATAGAATACTGTATGGAACCAGTAATAAGTTGACTATTTACTTCTTCCACCTGCTGCACTTTACTAAATAAATCTCGCCGGATCACGCACCCACTGTACATCACGTGGCACAAGATATTCATGCTTCTGGTTTCTCGTTTTTGCCCTTTTTCAGAGATTTTATCATCAAATGTCACAGCAGGAATCCCAGTGCTTCCATGGTGGACAGGTAATTGTTGGATTTGTGTAATTAACCGCGACACGCCGTGTAACATAAGCACACCGAACGCTCTCACACGACTTGTACATTTATCATTTGCGATAGTCTCTTGTCAGTAAACAAGCTTTACCTAGCAAATGGCAGTACAATCGCGGAAGAAACAATGATGTACAATGTACATCAAAGCCTTTCAATCGCGAAAGCAAATTAAAACGGTGGAACACGATCATTTTCTACGTCATATCACAATTAACTATAATTGATCGATTCTATCTTCGTAATTCGCGATTTCTGCGAATGATACAAACCAATCGTGATGAACCTACCTGTGTTTGTCATCAATGATATCATTTTCCTACTGTTATTGCACATTTATGCAATCGTTGCGGAATAACACTGCAATTGTATACAAACGGTAACGCGAATTGCAGCACCCAGTAATTCTAGTTGGATGGTTCGTAAAATTTAATTTTCAAATCGTCGTATGCGAACATTAACGAAAGTTAAAATACCCAAAATAACACTGTCCAACAGCCAAAAAGTATTTCGATTCCCACTATACGATTCTTATCGAGTTTTTCGCGCTGATTTCAAATCTGTCCTTAATTTTTCTCCTGGGCGTACAGGTATATATTTTAACTTTGAACATATATTGTGATGTTATTATAAGAGATATTGAATTGTTCTTTACAGCAAAAGATTCTGTAGACTTTCCAGAATACAGTGATGTCCAATATTAATACATTATGGTTGTTTAAAAATGTTTAAACAATGATTAAAGACGGAGAGACACCACTTTTGCACCCATTTTTTAGGATATTTTTCAATTTATCTAAAAAAATATGGGTCCAGCGGAAAATCGAACTATACCACGCGATAGAGCAGACTTTTATCTTGTGGAACCACCCTGTCAAGTTTGCGTGGTCGACGTTTTTTTCGAACCAGAATGCAAAATATCTTCGCCCGACATGAATTGCTGTCAGTAGCGCTCACCACCAGAACGGGCGTTCGCCGCTCCGTATCACATGGAACGTCGACCACGCAAACTTGACAGGGTGGTTCCACAAGATAAAAGTCTGCTCTATCGCGTGGTATAGTTCGAATTTCCGCTGGACCCTTATTTTTTGAGATAAACTGAAAAATATCCTCAAAAATTGGTGCAAAAGTGGTGTCTCTCCGTCTTCAATCATTGTTTAACATGTTTAAACAATCATAATGTATTAATATCGGACATCACTGTATTCGGGAAAGTCTACAGAATCTTTTGCTGTAAAGAACAATTCAATATCTTTTATAATAACATCACAATGTTTGTTCAAAGTTTAAAATCATGTCTTTTTTTAAAATTCAATTTTCTCAAAAACTGTACGTCTAGGAGAAAAATTAAGAACAGATTCGGACTCAGCGCGAAAAACACTATAAGAATCACATAGTGGGAATGGAAATAAAAAAAAAAGTTGGAATTTGTTGGACAGTGTAATTGACAAGTTCATAAAATTTTATTCTCTAATCAATATATACAAACGCTAACGCAAGTTAAAATACTAAATCTCGATTGTACTGCCGACTAAAAAGCAGACGCGATCTAACAAGAAGTCGTTCTAAAAGACTCGATCTTAATCCTCCAGTGCACGAGTTGATGAGACCCATGAATTACTCTACAACGTGGAAACGCATGCAAAAAATTGTTTTCTCTCGACCCGTGCATTAAAGGGTTAAAGAGACGAGGCCCCAAACGTATCCGCAACAGTTTGAAAGCGGGAGTTTCGAACAATTAGCGATCTCGTAGCCGCGCAGGCTCTCGGGTTTCTGAAATGTTGTGTTTTTCATTGGCACGCTTGAATCCAGGACGGAGAAGGAGAGACCGCAGACACCGCCGTTTAATCCAGACTCAAAGGACTGCGGAATCCTGAGCTGCAGACCGGCCTTTATACAGAGATTCGCCGGAATAAAGGTACGCAAACTTTTCTCCCCTATCTTGCTGACTTCTTCGAAATCCCCGTAGATCGGGGCAGCCGGGATTTGTTTAAGCCGCGATCGATCGCCCCCCCGACTCGAGAAAACGGCGCACGCGGATGTGAGTATTGTATGAGCGTTCGTGAGTCATCGTTCGAAAGGATACGACATACGCGTCGACATTCCGCGAAAGGATTTTAGCCACTGCGGAAGATGCTAATGCAGGTTTTGCGCTCGAGATCCAGCTGTTCCGAATTTGATCCATTCATTTCTCTCATAAATGCAGAAAATCCGCAGTCCACTTATCTTAGTAGACCATACAACACCTTGGATTCCATATTGCCCGTGGCAGGAAGCCGTAACTCTTTCTGACATGTTTCCAAAGGTTAGAACGGTGTCTGGTCGCCTGTGATCTATTTTTTATCTCGAAACGCTCTTTTTAACGTTCGAGCTTCTCTTTTAGCTCATATCAACGCTGCTCGAGTTTTGTGTTAAGCTTCTCCGACACTCTCAAGTTCTTTTCGGACCACTCCAACCTTCTCGTGTCCGTTTCAACACACTCGGATGCTCTCGAGTCCATTGCAGTATACCCTAACTTAGTCTAGATACTCCGCACTCATCCAACTTGAAGCTCTGGTCCTCTGTAGATCAAAGCCAGGCCACTGTCATTCGAATCTGCTCCAGCCTGTTCAAGTTTGCACGAGATCGTCTCAACATGCCGTAGGTTGCTCTAGTTTGGCCTACTTTAGTGTAGTTCGTTCCAATTATATCTAAACGCAGTCCAATGCTGATAACTTCGGGTTTAGGTATTCTTTAGTTGCAAGCCGGTCTATTTCGGTAGAGTTCCATCTTCTCTAGCTGGCTCAAGTTCGTGGCAAATAGCAGCAACACTTTTCTGATCCACTTTGATACACTTTAGTCAACTTTGGTTGGCTCTGGTTTCCTCTAGGCAGCTCTAGACGAGTCTAGTGTGATCTGGTATGCTCTAGTCAACTCCAATCAACCAATATTCTCTACGATGTCCATCTTTCCGGCGAGCAGTGGCTCGCGGGTTCGAATCCCGCCGGTACCTCTGGGAATATTTCCAATCCAGTCTTCTCATTCGAGAAGATTCCATGTGACATCAAAAACTGTGGTGCCCACGGTGATTCGGAATCCACCGTAAGGGGGTAGACTCGCGTTTCTATTTTTATTTCTATTTTTACGTTTACGAGGCGTAATTTCCATTATTCGGTAGCACGTAGCTGCGGCAGCTTTATGCTTTCGAATAATGCAAATTACGCCTAGTAAACGTAAAAATAGACTTTTGAGGGCGACCGCGGCCTAGATTGATCTTTTATCTAGCGCTTTAGACAGCGAATCTTTATGCAAAATGAAAACTTTGTATTCACCTGAATTGCAAGGAACTGGTAAAGTTTGAGTGAAGTGGAAGTTCATTTTCTTCCTTAATACAGGGTGGTCCACGCAACTTGCACACCTATAATAACTTCCAAAGTATGCGTTGCACGAAAAAGTTTTTTATACAGAAGTTGCATGGTCTGAAGGGGTACATTATTTAGTGTATTTATTTTTTGCACAGACGGACGCGTAAAGGACATATGAAGGTCAACTTTATTTTTTTAGATGGAATGAGAGGTTTTTTAATACATCAATCGATGCAGCTGGACATTCGTTATAAAAAAGTACTAATCTATGTGTGTCGAAAAGTTAGTAGTTCAGGAGAAATTTCAATTTAAATAACTCTAAAATACTATTACTGTCGTGCTAAGATGTTACACGAGTAAGTAAACACTAACGTCTTAGTACGACAGTAATGGTATTTTAGAGTTATTTAAATGGAAATGTCTCCTGAACTACTAACTTTTCGACACACATAGATTAGTAATTTTTTATAACGAATGTCCAGCTGCATCGATTGATGTATTAAAAAATACCTCATTCCATTTAAAAAAATGAAGTTGACCTTCATATGTCCTTTACCCGTCCACCTGTAAAAAAAATAAATACACTACATAATATATCCCTTTAGACCATGCAATTTCTGTATAAAATATTTTTTCGTGCAACGCACACTTTGGATGTTATTATAGGTGTGCAAGTTGCGTGGACCACCCTGTATGTTTAATAGATTGACAATAATGTGACAGAATTTTTAAATTCTTCTAATGGTTTTACTTTTTTAAATTACACCTACTCATTTTTGTTATAAATGCATAAAATCCGCTGTCTACTATTTACCATAAAAAAATATTCATCTTTCCCAGTGGCTAAATAATTAATATCCCCATGAGTACATCTAAAAATGATTGTAAATGATTTTAATCATCGAATGGAAGAGTAAATGCACCGTAAACGTCTGAAAATTGATGTTCATATTGTACAATGGTAAATTGAATGATTTCAACTTAGAACTTTGAGTTGTATTAGAACTATGAAAGATTTGAAAGTGATGATTGATATCATTGTGTGTTTTAATTGATTGCAGGTGTTTGTGTTCCTTCTATCGTTTCTCGTCACGTTACAACAGGCACTTAGTTCAGGTTACATAAATTCTGTGATCACGACCATAGAGAAAAGGTTCGAAATCCCGTCCAGTCTATCAGGCGTGATCGCGAGCTCCTACGAGATTGGGAACGTCATTACCGTCATCTTCGTCAGCTACCTCGGTAGCCGTCGACATATACCAGTATGGATAGCGATTGGTAAGCAAAATGATCTACCTACGACACTCTTAATCCCCTGAAACACTTTTCCCATCCCAGATGAAAATTCTGAGTACAGAATTATATTTTGAATGTTTTCAAAGTGATGGAAAATTAGGACCAAAGAAATATACAATGTTTTTGTCACTGGTTCAGGTATTCATCGACACTCTTAATCCCTTGTAACACTTTTCCCATCGCAGATGAAAATTCTGGATACAGGATTATATTTTGAATATTTTCCAAATGATGGGAAATTATGACCAAAGAAATATATAATGTTTTTGTCACTGGTTCATGTATTCATCGACACTCTTTATCCCTTAAAACACTATTCCCATCCCAGATGAAAATTCTGAGTACAGAATTATATTTTGAATGTTTTCAAAGTGATGGAAAATTAGGACCAAAGAAATATACAATGTTTTTGTCACTGGTTCAGGTATTCATCGACACTCTTAATCCCTAGAAACTCGTTTGCCATCCCAGATGAAAATTCTGAGTACAGAATTATATTTTGAATATTTTCAAAATTATGGGAAATTACGACCAAAGAAATATACAATATTTTTGTCACCGGTTAAGGTATTCATCGACACTCTCAATCCCTTGAAACACTTTTCCCATCCCAGATGGAAATTCTGGATGCAGAATTATATTTTGAATATATTCAAAATGATGGGAAATTACGACCAAAGAAATATACAATATTTTTATCACCGGTTCAGGTATTCATCGACACTCTTAATCCCTTGAAACTCGTTTGCCATCGCAGATGAAAATTCTGAGTACAGAATTATATTTTGAATATTTTCCAAATGATGGGAAATTACGACCAAAGAAATATACAATATTTTTGTCACCGGTTAAGGTATTCATCGACACTCTTAATCCTTTGAAACACTTTTCCCATCCCAGATGAAAATTCTGAGTACAGAATTATATTTTGAATATTTTCAAAATGATGGGAAATTACGACTAAAGAAATATACAATATTTTTGTCACTGGTTCATGTATTCATCGACACTCTCAATCCCTTGAAACTCGTTTCGCATCCCAGATGAAAATTCTGAATACAGAATTATATTTTGGATATTTTCAAAATGATGGGAAATTACGACCAAAGAAATATAAAATATTTTTGTCACTGGTTAAGGTATCCATCGACAGTCTCAATCCCTTGAAACTCGTTTGCTATCTCAGATGAAAATTCTGGATGCAGGATTATATTTTGAATATTTTCCAAATGATGGGAAATTACGACCTAAGAAATATACAATATTTTTGTCACTGGTTAAGGTATCCATCGACACTCTCAATCCCTTGAAAGACTTTTCCCATCCCAGATGAAAATTCTGGATGCAAAATTATATTTTGAATATTTCAAAATGATGGGAAATTATGACCAAAGAAATATACAATATTTTTGTCACTGGTTCATGTATTCATCGACACTCTTAATCACTTGAAACACTTTTCCCATCCCAGATGAAAATTCTGAGTACAGAATTATATTTTGAATGTTTTCAAAGTGATGGAAAATTAGGACCAAAGAAATATACAATATTTTTGTCACTGGTTCATGTATTCATCGACACTCTTAATCACTTGAAACACTTTTCCCATCCCAGATGGAAATTCTGGATGCAGAATTATATTTTGAATACATTCAAAATGATGGGAAATTACGACCAAAGAAATATACAATATTTTTATCACCGGTTCAGGTATTCATCGACACTCTTAATCCCTTGAAACTCGTTTGCCATCGCAGATGAAAATTCTGGACAGCAGAATTATATTTTGAACATTTTTAATATAATGGGAAATTGTGACTGAAGAAATGTACAATATTTTTGTCAATGATTGAGATATTAATTTTCAATTGGATCACATTAAAAAGTGTCGTGGATAGTCTCGTTCTTCCGTTCTGTATAATGTGGATCAGACACTGATACATATTTATAGATCTGGCAAGATCGAATGGAACACGAGGTCCGAGCGTTAAGGGATTAATAGCATCATATTATCTGGCGATCGTCGCAGTGCCGTAATGTCATTGAAATTTCAGGCGCTGTAATAATGGGACTCGGATCGATGATCTTTATGGTGCCACACTTCACAGCCGAGCCTAATTTGATGACGGCTGCGAACAATTCCAGCTCCGACAACATTTGTCGGGGCGTATCCTTGCGTGAACAGGACATGGGACTGGGTAAGAGTTTTGAAGCAAAAACAAATTGAAAAAATTCACGCGAAAGAACACTCTAATTTCAAAAATACTTGAAGGAAGGTATGAATAAATTTACCCCTCAGCACTCGGATGATGCTTCAGAGTCACCACTAAAAAAATTGCTATGCCATTATTCAAAATATTGTTTAAATTATTAAATATATATTACTATCTAATCAATTACTAAACATTTAAGTATTGTATGAGGAGTTATATCAATTTCATATAAAATTCATATAATGAGATAAATCATGCAGAATGGAATTATTCTATCTCGGAAGAAATGTTTAACTTCCGAGTGAAAATAGCTCCGAGTGCAAAGGGTTAATATTTAAGATGTCTATTATCAATTTAATTAAGTTGAGATAAATTTAGTTTGAGGCAGAATGTAAATTGAATGTTTATCTGAAGGCTCAGTATAATTTGGTGATTATCTGAATGAAGCTTCTTCTTCTATTTCGCCTTGAAAAGACACGTGGCTTTAGAGTCACGTGATCCGAATAACGTGAATGCTTTTTCTTCTGTAAGCATTCTGGACAAAGAATATAAGATGATTTCCTTCTTAGGTCGTTTGTCGTCTGGATTATCATCTCCGCCGCTGGCACCACACAACAATTTAAGAGGCGATAATTGTATTCAAGGATCCCCATCCACTGCTGGCCCTGTTATGTTATTTGTACTTGCTCAGTTATTATTAGGCTGTGGTGGTTCTCCTCTGTTTACTCTTGGTACTACTTACATAGATGACCACGTTCGTCCAGAGAGTGCTTCTTTATACATTGGTAAAGGAAAATCCGATTACAAAATTATTCAAAGCGTTTGAAAAACCGTACAATTTTTATTAACCAATATAAATTGTTGTTTTTCCAGGTTGTATGTACAGCATGGCAGCATTTGGACCAGTTTTGGGTTTCCTTCTTGGAGCTTACTTACTATCATTTCACATGGATTCCTTTTCTGGAACTATCATCAGTATAGGTAGCGAATCAATAATCTATTTCCTTTTTATATAAAATGCTTCAGAAATATATGTTGATCAAACTCTGAAAGGCTAAACTATTTACCATAAGAATGAAAACAGATTGCGCGAAAGGTCAATGTCTATAATGGTTTTTATTCTGCATCTATAAATACCTGGAACCTTCGCAAATATAAATATTCTTATCAATTCTTTCGCGTTGTACAAAATTTATTTAATACAGGACGTTGTGTAACACGTGTACTTGCATTTCACTGTCGAAAGAAATGTAATTTCCTAGAGTTTGCTCACACGATTTCAAAAGACTCAGACACATTAATAACCAACAGAAAGCAAGAAAGAATAATGACAACCATTTTTTAACAGATCCAGGCGACCACAGATGGGTCGGCATGTGGTGGGGTGGATTTCTGCTCTGCGGTCTACTCTTGATCTTAGTCGCAATTCCATTCTTCAGTTTCCCAAAAACGCTACAACGCGAGAAAGAGAAGATACGGATCATTGAGAAGAACAAATCATCCTCGCAGAAAGAAAAAGAGCAATGCAAGGAGCCGAAGAAAGAGAAATTGGATGACAGCGGTTATGGCAAAGATGTGAAAGGTAAAGAAATAATAAAAGGTAGAAAAATAGTAATTTGTGTATAAGGGAATTGAGTCCATGTTATGTGCGTTTATAGCAAAATTGAGTAGATGAAATTCAAAATTGTTGGAAAATTAAAAAAATTGAAGATATCAATATATGATTTCTCATCTATTAATTTGATTAAGGGAAGAAATAACATGGAATTTGGTTTCGATTTATTGCAATCGATGCAGGCAACTTTTATTTAGCATAAAGGTCTACTGATAAAAAAGGCATGTCGAAATGGACTAAAATGTTGAAACGTTTCCTCGCAGATATACCCAGAAGCATGTGGAGGTTGATGTGCAACCCGGTGTACGTGGTGACCTGTTTGGGCGCCTGCATGGAGTTGGTGATCGTTTCCGGTTTCGTGGTGTTCCTGCCGAAGTACCTGGAGACCCAGTTCAGCCTTGGGAAAAGTCAGGCGAGCGTATTCACCGGATCGATCGCTATACCGGGAGCCTGCATCGGCATCTTCTTCGGCGGATGTTTGCTCAAACGTTTAGAATTAAGACCGAAGGGTGCGGTCCAGTTCGTCCTTGTCTCGAACATCATATGCCTGGTCTGCTACGGCCTCCTGTTTTTCCTCGGCTGCGACAACGTCAAAATGGCTGGGACCACTATTCCGTACTTTAACAGCAGCACGAAGGGCCCCGAGCCCTTCCAAGTAAATCTCACTGCCGCATGCAACTTCGGTTGCGAGTGTCGAATGACGGACGTCGAGCCCGTCTGTGGAAACAACGGTCTGACCTACTTCAGTCCTTGTCATGCGGGTTGCACTGCCTTCAGCTCGAAATCGAATTTCACTAACTGTGCATGTAAGCATTCCTCGTATTACCGTTTAGCTTAGTATTGTTCACTCGGAATATACAATATCCCTCGGATCGAGTTCATTGATGAGTGGACTGTGGATTTTATGTATTCATGGTGTCCATTATTGTCTAGAATTTGATATTCCTTTGTATTCCACAAATTACAGTGCAAGTTCAAATTTTATTCGACACTTGACCAAATATTTCTGTGGTTGCAAGAAAAACGCCACATGTCATAATTTCAAAAAATTTGAGTTTGTGCAATAATTGAGCTCTATAGATACCTTTAAACTAATGCAATTTAACCGATGTCCTATCAAAGCATTAGTAATCAAAACTACAAACGGCAATATCTCGAAAATGAATGTATGTGACATGTGGCGTTCTTCCTGATAACAGATTTAACCCTGGCATGATTGTACTGGAGTCTATATTTAATGTTCAGAAGTTCATTTCTAATAAAAATTCTCTAGACCGCTAGACCATCTCTCCACTATAATTATTGCGTATATTAATTATGTTGTTTATTGTGTGTCACCAGGTATACACGGAAACTTAACAATGTTGCCACCAGCGGCCCCGGAATTCGCAGAAGTGACAGTGGTACCGGTAGCAACAGCCGGCCCATGTACTTCTCCGTGCAGGACTATATTCCCCTTTTTAATCTTACTTTTCTTTATGACCTTCATCGTCGCTATCACTCAGATGCCATTGCTGATGATAGTGTTAAGGTATGTTTCATCATTAATTTTCATCGCCTCGACCCTTACACAATTTTCAATTCGAATATGTTTGTCGAATATATAGGTCAGTCTCTGAAGAAGAAAGATCGTTTGCGTTGGGCATGCAGTTTGTAATCTTTCGACTGTTCGGTTATATACCAGCTCCTATTTTATTCGGTAACTTAATCGATTCTACGTGCTTGCTTTGGAAAAGTACCTGCGGGGAGAAGGGCGGCCGATGTCTGCTCTATGACATCGAACAATTTAGATACAGGTACATAATTTATGTTGGCCATAAGTACTACGGAAAGCTAGAACTCTAGCTCTTCATAGTACTATGTCTTTTATTTGTCCAATTATTTCTTCATTTTTAATTTTTCTTTTGCTAATGGATTATTAACATATATTATGCTTTTAGATATGTCGGTCTCTGTGCTGGCATTAAGATTTTAGCTCTGGCGCTGTTCCTGATCGACTGGTGGCTGGTGAGAAGGAGAAGACAGATGGAGGACCAAGCGCCATCATTCACTGTGAACGAATTCGTAGGGTCAATTATCAGTCTTGACAAATGTAAGTGGATCCAATCATTGCATCTTCCACCAGATGGTCATAAAAAAGCATTTACATTAGATGCTAGTAGTAGAGGAGGTTCACTGACCCCTCGTCTCATGCGCAATTATTTTATTTAGTCAATCGAAAACAAAATATGCGTCCCAACTTTTCTTGACGGTCTACAAAGGAAGAAGAGACACTCTTTCACACGGTGTAGTTAGATTTTATCTGAGAGCCTCCAAGTTGAAACTTTCCGTAGAGATTGTTTTTTGACTTGAGGAGGCAGACTCAACGAGGTCTAGGACTGCAAGGATGCGGGATACGCCTTCTCATTTCTTGATAGTGCAAAGATGGGTTTTTTCAGTAGTCAAAAGCGCTACATAGAAGATTAATCTACACCGCGATCGCCCCTCCTCAAAAGTTCCATTTTTACGTTTACGAGGTGTAATTTGCATTATTCGGCAGCATGTACATATGTAGTTGTCGCAGCTTTATGAAAATAGCTACATGCGCAGCTGTATGCTTCCGAATAATGCAAATTACGCTTTGTAAACGAAAAATAGTACTTTTAAGGGTGACTGCGACCTTGATTGATCTTCTATCTAGCGCGTTTGACTAGACAAAAACCTTATCGAGAAATGAGATGGTGCATCCCGTACCCCTGCAATCCTGGAAAAACAAGTCTACACTCTTAATGGCATTTTGTATTGCAGTGTTCGAGGAGAAACCGCATCACCACAACATGGTGGAGGACGGGATCGTCCCGAATTCGGAGACGGCCACGCCGTCCTCGATATCGTCGCCCACCGAGCCCACGAAGTCGACGAACCTCGAAGAGACCGGCTCGTCGAACCAGACCCAGGACTCGACGGAATCGGCGAACCGGTCGAAGAGCGCGATGGATGTCGAAGTTCCGGATACGAGGCAAGCACCTCTGGCTCTCGAAGAGCCGGACGTTGAAGTGAAGCCTCTGACTGGTAAACCCATGGAGAACCATGCACGGAACGTTTAATGTTTGTCGCGCGCTAGAGGCTGTACAATTGATTCTATAATATCAAAGTGGGTGATACACGGATGTTCGATGGCAAATCATTTTGTCGTCGCAGCAAACCTCTAACGATTTGTGCAATCCTAACTGAAGGGCAGAGGGGAGGGAGGGGCATGCTCCCCCGAATCCGCGCCGAGAATCGATAATCGGTTTGGTCAATGGGGGGAGGAGCCGTGGATCCATGTATTTATGGTGCTAATATACTTTTTTAATGAGATTTAATGAAGAGCGACCGTGATTTAAATTCCGTTGGAACTATAAGTGGAATCGTACATTCGTATATTCTTGCACACTGGACGCAGTCCGAGGATATTTTTACAATGATTACATTTTTGCGTGGGATGTATCGTTTACACCGGTACGAAATGATTTGCCATGGATCTCCATTTATGGTTTGGCTATTTTTAGGAATTAATATCACTAGGGTGTACATTTTTACGGCGATGCGATTACTACGGGGTGATCCGATCTGTCGGTTGCCGGTTGTTTGAACGATGGTGAACATGTTTCAAGGACTCTACAGGGTGATTCAACGACGAAGTCACGCTATGTTTTTTTCTTCTGATTTCACAAAAAAGAGTGGTGTTCTTTAGATTGACTCCTTTTTCGGTTTAGCGTAGTGTCCTTTCGTTGACCTTGAACTGTGCTTCGCGTTAAAAATAGTGTTTCTAACGTAGAGTGTGTATTAAAACCTGTTTTCTGTAGTGGCAAATACTCAAAAGATAGATTATCAGTGTAATTTCTCCAATTACACGTCAATATCCTAATTAACAGTAGGTGTTTACTATATCACTACTACAGTTATAGTTATCTAGAAGAAAGCGTGTAGCGTATGCAAACATGATATAAGATGTGATACAAATACTACTTGAGATAAGGCTCCAGTCTCACGGTGGAATCTATGATCATGATATTTTTAAGGTGAAGATCAACTCAAGGTCGGTCGGCGGATGCGTTTTTGCGATTCCTCCTGGCCTCAACTATTCAAGGTCACCCGTAAAACGAACTTCAAGTACTTTGCATGTCCTGGACATCTCTTCGTCGTTGAATCAACGCGAAGAATCGTCGCCATTGTTCGACACCGACACAGTAATGGCAACGAAGGTTAGGGGTCACTCTGTACATGTCAATAAATAGGAACATAATAGGTGAATAAAAGGTGGCTCGTCTCGGACACACATTGTAACCGGTGTAGTAACCTAATCGCGAGGACTCACGGTGTCCGAAACGAGCTGTGACAAAACCAGCCTTGAACGGTTTTGCGAAACAAGACAAAAGAACAAAAAAAAAGGAAAAAGATAAAGAACGAAAGAAAAGACGAATGATAGGAGGAAAGAAGATAGCGAAAAGCAAAGGCCAACAAGGACAAACGTTGTAAATATAAAAATTCCTGCCTTAAGAAATACAAGACTAGACAAACGTATATTTAAAAGAAAAAAAAAGTAATCGACTAAGTGATAGAGTTAACAATTCTATATAATGAATATCATTGATTGCAGATCGAGAGCTGCGATTTATTTTATAACTAGTGGTTAGGCTTTCTCAGAAATGAAGTAGTCAATTTAAACGTATAGTGATGTAAAACACGGACGACAAGGATCGTAGTTGACTCGTTTGCGAATACTTTTTTTCTTTTTTTTTTCGTTCAAAACCACGAATTGCAATGGCGTAACATGTTCCACTGTTCTCCTTTCAATTATTTTCATTTGTTCTCTCGGTTCCTCCCCTCACGAGGAAAGGGGCGAAACCAGAGAACTACGCTTTTGAAACGAGCGACGACGCCTGATCTCGAATGTTGTTTTTATTTGTTTTCTCTTGTTTCTTCTCGAACGTACATCAGCGACACTATTTTAAGAGCTTTCCGAGAGCATTAGCGTGTAACCGGAAACGGAGACGATGCTTCGAATGCGACGATAGCGTTGTCGCACTCGTGTCCTATACCGAATGAATTCTATGCTTCCACGCAACGAACGAGCAGAAGGGAAAAGACGGAAACGAAAGGGGACTCGCAACGGTTTTTGTTAACGAATAACGATTACTCGGCGAAATCAAGGGTCAATTGGGATTAAACGTCACTCGGAGACACGTCTCGACACTAAGTTTTGGCCTCGGCCGCTGTCAATAGCTCGCTGACAATCGGCGAGCCCGAAGCAGTGGCGGATTATGCATTCGCAAGGAGCAAATTGAGAAATTTAAGAACCCCACGGAAAATTGTATATTTCTGACATTCAGAATGGACCCAGACGATCAAGTTTATTCATGTTTCTTATTTCGTTGATAATGTAACATAGTTAAATACGAACAAGATTTGTGGGACTCTGCAATAATCCGCCACTGGCCAGGAGTCTACTTGTTTTGTACCTGAAAGCCTGTCGTATCAATTTTCGATATTACAAATGAAGAGTTTAACGAAGAAAAAAAAAAGATATGAAGAAAGCTAACGAGAAAAGAAAGAAAGAAAGAAACTATATTAACTCAGGAAAAGAGATTCTATAATGCACCTTTAAACTAAATTGATGGGAACGATACAAAGGAGCCGGATAATATGAATAGAGAGAATCTATCGCTGGATCTATGAAGTCTTAGCCTAAGAGAAAGTGAAATTATTAAACGTTACTTCAGCTCAATTTCCTTTTAAATGAAAAAGAAAAACGATGAGAAACTAAGGAGATCGTACGAGAAAGAGAGATATGAGAACTATGCATACAAAAAGACGTTTTCAGAGGAGTGTAATCGATATTTAGATGTTAACACCGTTCTTTCTTTTGCATGAGCCGATGATTTATACTGTTCCACGGAAATGTCGCTTTCGGTACGAAACCGTTCCACGGATCGCTTGTACGATTCTAGCGTTAATTTTACGTAATCTCAAACAATGTACACTTAAGCAATCACAGAGACATATACATACATACATACCACACTGTTCTGGCTAAAACACGTCACAGCATTTACTTACTTTGAGAAAGAAATGAACACTTAACATAGGCTGCAGGCGTTTACGGGGTTCCCAAATTTTAAAAAACGAATTACGAACGGTGTGTCGGATAGGAATTCATTTGTATCGTTAAGACTTCTCATTCGTTCGACTGTACAAAAATTGTAAAATATCATGCGGTCGTTCTGTTAAGTTGTGTATAGCGAAATGTATTGGGAAACGCGTAGAGGCCAGCAGCCTACGGCTATGTACGATAATCTCGCACGCTGTTTGGCCCGTCACTGTCAATTTTTCGAAGTGTAGTACACGCTACCTATATTTTAGAGGCAATTTTGATGTTCGAACTCGGCCGTAGAATCTCGGGATCCACCGCTCCCGCCATCCTCGAGACCGTGATGATCTCTCTAACTACATATTGTAATGCACTTACATATATTATACATACATATACCTACTTTTGTGATATGAATCTCTATCGAACGGTGGACCCCGGTCACGTACGGCCCCCGTAGGAGTTTAAACTAAAGAATGGGGGAAAACCATGAAAGAGATAAAATAAAATAAAAGTGCTGTGAATAGATGAAAAAAAGAGATACACGTCGAATCAAATACAATTTACACTACGACGGTGAGGATGCATGCGTATCGCAGCAGGGTGGATCGCCTGGATGAGTCACTGTAACTCACGTGTTGAGTATCGCTCTTCTCTCTCTCTCTCTCTCTCTCTCTCTCTCTCTCTCTCTCTCTCTCTCTACTTCCCCGACTTTATCGCGGAGATTATGAACCCGTATCTGTTGTAGGCTATACACGTTACAATGTGAATACCTTGTGGCTTATTTTCAGATAGACATTAGACACGATTCACCGGAGGAATCGTTAGGCGAATGTAATATACAGAAAACAGAGAAAATCATTGGAAAATACAATAGATTGTAACCGGTCAGTTTAGATCTGGATTAAAATGTAGCGCGTTTTGATGCTTAATTAAGGTACAGTTAGGTAAAAGAATCATGTGAATATAATGTTAACAAAAGGATATATCATTGGACAACTTAGCGGTATGTAATTGTGTTAATACGAAGCTTAAGCAATCTGTTTTAACATTTGTATTATGCTGCAGTGAAACCACTGCTAGATAATTGTATAAAATGAAGAGGAGGATCGGATGTTTAATAGAGTATAACTGATAGGGCTTCTATAGCCGGCAACTTTGAGTCGATTAGGTAAAACGGTTTCAGAAGTCTCCCAAGAGTCTATTTTATCTTTTTAATTTGATCTTTAACTGAGATCACCAGCTATACTTTGCTAAGATATTTTACACAGATCATCAGATGTTTCTACTTTTTAAGTGACGAGTTCTTGAAACTTTAATGTCGACATTTTTTGGAGTAGGTGAAGAACACGATAAGTTGAAGTGCAGTAAAGTGTCATTCAGATAGATGCGGCAAGAGTCTCGTTAGGAAGCTGAGTTCATTGCCACAAGACAGGCCACCCGGGTTTCTCGAGCTCTCTGTAAACATGTTCTTGATAAGGTAACCTCTCGTATGCTGTTCACCGTCCTATCTACCATTAACAAACACAGAACGAAGAAGCTATCGCTTGCGCTATGTAACCCCCTTCCACAGTCAGTTTGTAATTAAAGACAAAATGCGATACAAACACACGGAAACTATAGCCGAGTGTGACCCTTCCGGGCTCAAGGTCGTCTCAAGTTTATGCTACCATGTTCTCCATTTGTTTATCAATCTTTAAATTGTTCAACTAAGATACAGTGACTCATCTTGCTCGAAATGTTGCTAGCTGCTTCCTCGGGATCTTCCTAGGATAAAAATAAGAATTTTTTAAAATAGGTCCTTTCTTTCTCGATATACAAAATACTTGTTTTATTTTTTTATTGAGGATGACACAATGGTTATATTAGCAGTAAAGGGTAAAAGCAATTTTCTTTTAAAAGCAAAACTGAAGTTATTGTTTTACAAAGTTCAACTAAATAAATAGAAACAGCAATTTTATTCATAAACTAAGGAGTTGTCTTAATAGAAAATTATAGATGATTGCATAAGTTCGTGCTCGATTTGAAAATAAAATTCAATGGTTAAATTTGAAAGAATACAGCTTTGTTTTATTAAATTATTTCTACAATTAGAAAAGAATGGTGACTATATACATTTTTTTTACACTCCGCCGTGCAGTACAGTTCGCGACACGAACTTATGCAATTATCTGATGTCTGTTACGAACGGTACAATTATGAAAAAACTTCCAGCAGTTGAAACGTTAAGATCCTTTTGCTATTTCACTGCACTTATGTGGAATATTCTAGTGGATGTGTGTGTAAAAAAATTTGCAGAATTAATATGTCCACTATTCAAGCGATTTTCCGAGGAAATGGCTCGCGGATCTATAATCTGTTGTATACTGTTCGCGATCCATCCTGCACATCTGCCAAGACACCGCAACTGTACATATAAATAGTTAGAACGATTTATATCGAACAATTGAAGTTAAAAGCGGAGTGTGCGTGGTACACGTATTATATACGATAAAAATATAGATTTTATGTGGTCGCTATTGTTAACATAACGTTCCGTTTCTACGCGAAACTACGATCGCAGAAGAGGACATAGAAAAAGAAAACTGAAAGAAAACTATAATGATTTCTGGGAGAGAGACGATTGCGCGCGGCGACCCGCACAATTTTTTCACTCGCGTTACTTAAGTATTTTTACAGAAGCCATTTTTTCACGCGCACCTCGACCGCGTTCGTAAAACGACAGGGCGAAAAGGAAAAGGGAGAAACATCCGAAACGAACCGCGCGTCGATGTTCAACGTTATCCTCGATCTGATTTCACCTGACCGATTAATTCGATCATAGTATTAAAACCCGTCTCACCGCGCTACCGTAAACAAAAAATATAAAAAAAAAACAAGATTACTACTACTATTACTACTACTCGTAACGCTAGCGTTTTAACACATCGTTTACGTTTACTTCTAACCGATATAATTATTTAGTCAATTCGAACGACATTTCTGTTTCGTCACGACTATTTGCTGTAATGTAACATTCCCAACGCTACAGTAAAGGAGCAGAAAGAAAAAGCGAAAGAGATTTAGCGTGACTGTGTGTATGGGTGCGTGTGTATATGTACGCCTGAGAGAGATAGAGAGAGAGAGAGAGAGAGAATGAGCGAAAGAGGAATGGGATTTAAGTATTAGGTGGGAGTTCTAATAGGTAAACGAAAATTTAAATTAAAGAATGTTGTGTACATAGATATTGACTATTATATACAGTAAATATAAACTGCTTATAGATGTAATGTATTTTTTGTAGGGACCATAATGTAAGCAGAAAAACAATATGAAACGTTTTTGATCAGTACCGAAGAGTGATATAAAATTGCGACGGTTCTGTGTAAAGTTTATGAAAAGCAATACATACGTGATTGCTGAGAGGAACGGGGGAGGGGGAGCTAGAGAGTTTAGGGGATTACGGGCTCGGGAACAGGGATGAGCAAAAAATTTGCTACGGTGTTCAAACGCATCCGAGAAAAAGTTTTTGTCGAAAACATTTTCGAGCCTCGAAGAATCTTTGCGCGATTCTCGTCTCGAAATTTTTGTGCTCACCTCTGATTCCGAACACCAAAAAAAACAAACGAACCTCACAAATCAGGGGTATCGAATGTTTCGAGTTAACGACGGAATTGGAGGATCGCAAAACGAGTTTGGCGAGATTGTAGCCCGTTACGTTTTTATTTGTGCAAACGTTCGGAGAAGAGAGCTTGATGTGGCGCCATGTGGTCCGAGATGGATGAACTTCTAGACGAGCGATTTCGAATAATGAATGAAAGACGAGCTGCTTATATTGTTTGTCGAGGAACGATTCGAATTCTAATTAGGGGATGCGCCGATACTACGTTTTCAGTAATAAATAAACACATATCGAATTTTTAGTACGTTTCTGTTTGTTGTTTTATTTTCCACATTTTCTATCGGCCGCGGGCTCGGTTTACGTGAACCTAATCGACATTGTTCAACGTCTCAATATTCTTTACATGAAAGGATAGCAATTATTTCCATACTAACACTTTCCCGCTAAAAAAGGAAACGTTACCGGTCGCCGTATTTCGTCGAACACGTTTTCTTTTAACGTCGGAACAGTTCATTTATTGTTCGAAGAAATTGCTGTTAATTCCTGCGAGGACAGGATCTCTTCTGCGAATTAATCGAGACGATTATGAAAAACCATAGGCGCGGCAAACTCAGCTGTCTGCTCAAGGCCACTTCCTTCACTTATGCTGTCACGTTTGAACTATAGTCAGATTGTATAATCTCATTCTGAATTATTACGGTACATTCGAACGTCTGGAAGATAACAGAAAGATAATATTACATAAAGGTTTCAGTGTATCGCAGGTATTTGGATTATGCACATTTCCCGCAGGTCGTAGCGTAGATTTATGAACACGGATTTGTTAATGTGTTAAATTAATTCATCAGGGTAGAACGGTCTTCGAAAAGTGTTCTTGAAAGTCTCAGCTGACGTTGCCGCACACAAAAGCCGTCGGAATAAGCGGAAGATCGTCTCGATGTAGCACCGAAGTATCATACGTTCGCAAAAGTCTGTTCATGCGAAATCACGCGGCGTGCAAAAGCATTTCAATCGAATTCCTGGGATTGTTATGCGAGTAACCGTTACCGGACTGCAGACTTTATGCGCCTAAGCTGGGAATCGTTCGCGATAAAAAGACTCTGTTCAACTGTAATAGACTCGCCGACCTTCCCATCGTTCCAATGAAATTAGAAACAAGACGGAATGAATATTAACGAGGCGGAGCGAGACTTCAAGGAATTATAGAACTTCAAGAAGGATAATAATTAAATCGCTCATTAAAAATCTAATTTATACTAAAAGTTATAATTAAAACATCGATATTTGTCTCCATAAAAATCTGCAGCCCGTAAATTGCTCGCATCACAAATTGATCTTTCATAGTCCTTTTATTTCTCGATCGAACGACCGTTTCGTTGCACCGTGTAACTTGAGAATATACTATGCCTTAAAACGAAAGAAAGATTTTAAAAGACAAACAAAGGAAACAAACAAATTAATGCGTAATTCGTAAGAAACGCGTGACGATGGTACAACCGGCAAAGGAAATCAATGGTGATGAAAAACGATTGTAATTTATGAACAGAGAGGACGAGAGTGCGAGAGAGTGGGAGAGAACGCGAGCGAAAGAGAAAGAACGAGAGAGATCTATAATATAGAGATTACATAAAATAATGTTAGACTGTAAGAGATTCTCGTATTTTCCCCAGTCATAATGATTTTGTCCTCTCCCTGTTGGAACCCCGCTCCTTTCGATTATGGTTTCACGTTTTTCCACCCCCCGGCCTCCTTCCCTTATTAGAGAATGAATATAATTGTCGTGCGTACGCGCGCGCGGTCAAACGCTGTTCTTTCACGAGGATACGTTCTGTTCTTCATATCAGACTATTCTCTGAATCTCTTCCTTAGATCCGAGAACCGAGACACACTTTGTAAATCGTTGTTAGTAATTCCGAGCGATCGTTTTCACACTGATCGATCGAGGGACGGCGATCCGTGATATATCGTCGTTGTTATCGGTGACCGCCTTTTACTCGACTCTCATCCGAACTTAATTTCTTCAGAAGTAAGGCACAAACAATGTATTTACAATGAATAAATGTTTTGAAACCTGTTAAACCAACGAGCTTCGCCATTTTATGCGGCAGCGCCTCGCGCGACCGGAAGTCCTCCCGGTACCAAGATGGCGTCGCACTGTCTTCAATTCGGAGCTGGTATACTTCAATCTTGAGATGGTAATTTAACTTGCAAGAGCTTGCGTCAACAATTGATTCAGCTATATTCAGACTGCGGATTTTATGCGTTTACACTAAAAATGTGTAGGGTGCAATTTAAAACAGCAGTGCGAGCGAACGAATTAAAAAATCTCAATATATTATCTTCAACTTTCGAAGTTCCTATCTTCGAGAATACAAAAATACGCTTTCAAGTCTGCAACAACAAAGTCGATTCTCCGTAAATTCGACTGAGTCATCCGGCGTCTCACTGTTCCTCGGGTATCAGATAATAATCACTCGTTCCTCGAATTGCATCGTAATCTACGTGAATCAATGTTGTTAAAAGCAATGCACCGACTCGTTTCGGTGACGCAACCGTTTCGCGGAGAATTACGCTCGGAATACCATTATGTGAACAATACCCTCTTATCCGTGGAAAGATCCGATTCTATTAAGAAACTTCGATACGACCGATCGATCTTGTATTTATAATCAAGTTGCATATTTACAAGTGACACGCTTAAATATAAACGCGTAAAAATGGCTCTGATCCTGTAGAAAAATCTCCCATACAAGGTATGATACGAGAACGGCCCACGGTCGCGAAATAAAAATAGCGCGAACGTTTCCAAGCGCGTGTCTTGAATGGTTATTAATTACGCGATCTACTGGCGCGGCGCTGTTCCGGATTTAATTACACCGCGTTGTTGCATTCGATACCGATCGCCACGCGATCCACCCAAAAGGCCGACACAATTTGCGTAACGTTGAGCCACGAGTGAATCTGCATGGAAAGTGGTGGAACTCATTTCTTCCTGTTATGCAATCCTCGTGAATGATAACCAGGTAATCAGATCTGCCGTGCAGTATAATGCTGACCGATGCAGGTGCACTGGATCCTCCTCTTGAAATTGGGGAACAGGCCTTCGAGACCTCTTTCTCAATTGTTTTGATTTTTGCAGTGCACAGAAATTGTGTACAATTTCACACCTACCAACACCAGTGCAATGTCCGGAACTTATCATTTTACAATTAAAATTGTTAACGATGTTAAATATATTAATTCAATTATCGCAGTTTCAAAGTACATTTTGAAAGTCCATCTAAAGCATTTGTAGAAGACAGAGAGCACGAGGTATCAAAATTGAGTAAATATGAAAGAAATAGGTGCTGGAACGTGACACAAAAGGGCAAAGTTCAGAGAGTCTACCGCTATTAAAGTTGACCTTAATTTTATTGTCGTTCCCATGGTCGAGGAGCCATTATTTCCACGAAAATCATTTTATCATCGGTACCACCGGGCTAAGAATAAAAACGTACAATTAACTGGGTTACCGAAACTCGGGATACATTTCGTGGAATTAGGGGTTGATTATTCAGAATCGTTCGTAATTTCCTGGTACCGGAAGCGGGACGTAATATCCCCGAACATGCGACGTGCTTAAAAATAGCCATTGATTGGTGTATTTACTTTCATTACTCATCATTAACGTTGTCGTTCTCTGGGAAAAGTATAAATAACATTTATCGATGTTACCTAATAACGGGAATGTTTCTTGTAACAGAATACGGAGTAATCGTTCAAGGTGAAGTTAACACTTGACCAGAGATCTTTGTTCAGATTAAAAGTTATCTAATAAATTCTATAAATAATTCTAATATAACTATAATAATAGAATTCCTATCACGAGACTTATAAAATTAGGAAATATGTACAATGTGTATATGTTCAGGGTAAACACCCGAGACATATTAGAAGATGTCCGAAAAATGTACGAACTTTTGGAAGGGATGATTTCTGAGGTCATTTGAAGTAACTTTTTCGTTTGAGAAAATGTTCTCCTCAGCTTCGTTAACCCTCATCCGTCCCTTGTGTGTGACAATTTAACACACCTTTGAAACTCTGTGATTTTTATTTTTTTAATGGGAAACGCAACCGAAAACCCCAAGATGTAAATGTTAATTCATTAATTTGAATTAAGAAACGTCGAAAAATAACTGTTTACCTTGTTATTTCATCGATCTTTTACCACTGTCAATTTGACACCGAGGGACAGATCCCGCGGACCAATCGGAGCGCGACTACAGTGGACGGATTCCGGTGTAGCCAATGGCAACGCCACGCTCAGCGGAACCATGCCGGGATCTTTGTGCATTTATGAAGAAATTGGTTGAGTGAAATATAAACCAGTAAAGGATTGCAAAACTTCAAGAATACCGTAATGTTCTTTTTAATGTAACAAAGTCATTAAGGGATGAAATCAATTTTTCTTTTATTCCAGCTCCCCACAACCAATGCACAACATTTTTATTTTGCATAAAGATCCGCAATCTACTAATATTAAACGATGTTTATTCTATGCTTGAAATCTCGGAGAACCGTTCAGATTAGATATTGAAATCGACCTATCAACCATGTGAAATCTTGCTTACCTTTCAGCGATTTAAATCCGGCGCGGAAACCAGACTCGACCAATGGGGTGAGAGGGCGACGGCAGCCCCCTCGCGGCCGTCTTCCGCCATTTCCATCAATTGTTCACAGGCTTCTGTGGCGTACAGACGTGCGCGAGTGTGTTCGGTGTATTTCTATCGTCTACGGAGTCGGGTTTTCGCTAACGAACGCCCCACCGTACCTTCCATATTCAATGTGTATGGCGATTCAGGTGAGTGCCGAAAAGCAACGTTTGTTATTTCACGGCGACATCGTTGAACGGAGATCATTCGGTTGGACCGCGAGTGCATCCGCTGCCGAAAAGCCCTCACGGTCGTCGCATTTCGCCCGTGTGTACGGGCGCGTGTCCCTCCTGCTTGGGCTGCGTGCCTGCCCCCCGTGTATACATATATGATTCGCCTTAAATGTGTGGAGTGGTGTGCGTGCCCGTTTTGTGCGTGTGTCGGTCTCCCTCTCTCCCTCTCTCTCTCTCTCTTTCTCTCTATCGGTTGGCGCGTTTGCGCTCGCGTGCGAGCCTCTCTACGAGCGCACCGAGGCTCTCCTCGTCCTCTCCACGGTTTTACACGCATCGAAATACGTGTGTTGAAATGCGCGGACGACGAACTCTGGCGTCCCGTCGAAACCCGCCGCCGCCGTCGCCGACCTCCTCTGCCCTTCGCTTTGGAAATAATCCCTCCACCAACGTCCCTCGCGTGCTGCCCACCGTATCCTTCTTCTTGTTCGTTGTCTACCCAGCTCCTTCGGGAGACTTTCACATTTCACGCTGAATCGCTGTAACGCGATCAGCGAATCTCCCTTCTCTCTCTTTTTCTCGAGGATCTGTTAACATACTTCGACTGCCATGTCACCTGTACACCAACGATGAGGCCCATGAATATTTATAGGAAAACTGAATGGAATTAATTCGGATCCGGTTTGCACAGGTTAGACAAACGAGGCGCGAGACACAGTGATTTATAGATTTCGACTGTGCTAGTTATCCAAGGGGTTGATGCGGTAGTGTCGGCCTCGTGCATTTTGGAAATTACTAGTACTGAATGTGGAATGAATTCTCTTGGGATATACGGTTTGCACGCATTAGACAAACGAGGTGCGAGACACGGTGATTTATGGATTGGGACTGATGTTAGTTCTCTGAGGCGTCGATTAGTTGTTGAGTGACAACCTCGTGAAATTTCGAAAATTAGTTTCTGTACTATTTTGATTTATCTATGGTCTTACCTCCTTTGGTGAGAATACGTTGGAAATGGAGCTGATGATTTATAGATTGGAGCTGGTATTAGTTGTCTGTGGCATCGATTCAGTTGAGTGACAAGCTCGTGTTTAGAAAATGAGTTGTTTCTTTACTATTTTTATTTATCTATGGTTTTACTTCCTTTTGTGAGAATTCGTATGGACATGGAACTAATGATTTATAGATTGGAGCTGGTATTAGTTCCCCGTGGCATCGATTCAGTTGAGTGACAACCTCGTGTTTAGAAAATGAGTTGTTTCTTTACTATTTTTATTTATCTATGGTTTTACTTCCTTTTGTGAGAATTCGTTGGAAATGGAGCTGATGATTTATAGATTGGAGCTGGTATTAGTTCCCCGTGGCATCGATTCAGTTGAGTGACAAGCTCGTGTTTAGAAAATGAGTTGTTTCTTTACTATTTTTATTTATCTATGGTTTTACTTCCTTTTGTGAGAATTCGTATGGACATGGAACTGATGATTTATAGATTGGAGCTGGTATTAGTTCCCCGTGGCATCGATTCAGTTGAGTGACAACCTCGTGTTTAGAAAATGAGTTGTTTCTTTACTATTTTTATTTATCTATGGTTTTACTTCCTTTTGTGAGAATTCGTTGGAAATGGAGCTGATGATTTATAGATTGGAGCTGGTATTAGTTCCCTGTGGCATCGATTCAGTTGTTGAGTGACAACCTCGTAAAATTTCGGAAATTAATTGTTTCTTTACTATTTTGATTTATCTATGGTCTTACCTCCTTTGGTGAGAATTCGTTAGTAATGGAGCTGATGATTTATAGATTGAAGCTGGTGTTAGTTCCCTGAGACATCGATTCAGTTGTTGAGTGACAACCTCGTGAAATTTCGAAAATGAGTTGTTTCTTTACTATTTTAATTTATCTATGGTTTTACTTCCTTTGGTGAGAATTCGATGGAAATGGAGCTGATGATTTATAGATTGGAGCTGGTATTAGTTCCCTGTGGCATCGATTCAGTTGTTGAGTGACAACCTCGTGAAATTTCGAAAATGAATTGTTTCTTAAATATTTTCATTTATCCATGGTCTTACCTCCTTTGTTGAGAATTCGTATGGAAATGGAGCTGATGATTTATAGATTGGAGCTGGTATTAGTTCCCCGTGGCATCGATTCAGTTGAGTGACAAGCTCGTGTTTAGAAAATGAGTTGTTTCTTTACTATTTTTATTTATCTATGGTTTTGCTTCCTTTGGTGAGAATTCGTTGGAAATGGAGCTGATGATTTATAGATTGGAGCTGGTATTAGTTCCCTGTGTCATCGATTCAGTTGTTGAGTGACAACCTCGTAAAATTTCGGAAATTAATTGTTTCTTTACTATTTTGATTTATCTATGGTCTTACCTCCTTTGGTGAGAATTCGTTAGTAATGGAGCTGATGATTTATAGATTGAAGCTGGTGTTAGTTCCCTGTGACATCGATTCAGTTGTTGAGTGACAACCTCGTGAAAATGGAGAAATCAGTTGCTATCCCTCGCGAATGGTTAGTGAAGTATCGATAGTGTCCAGCACGAGAACGCTTCGAATCCCTCTTTGAAATGTCAGTGGTGAAGTCTCGGTCTAAAAAGGATCTGTCCGACCCGGTTCCCGCATCCTTGTCATACGACGCTCGAGTGTGCTTCCGTTCGACGTTGTATATCATTTTGCGAAGTCAATGTGTTCGTTTCCCATCCTGTACGCGTTTGTTTATGCTGACGAGGGCGGTCGAAAGGACGCGTCACATTGTGCGTGCACGGACTTGCATTCATTCTTAAATTGCGGTCTCGTTATGACAGCTAGGTGTCACGGCTAGTCTCTGAGTTTTCCTTGATCGCTGACGTTGATTTACGTTGGGCTCGTTAACCCTGCTTAGGGTGTACCTTCCGAGAGTAAGGTAAGCTATTCTTGTTCAATATTGGTACTCCACCAATTTTTATCTTTTGGAGTATGTTCAGGATGCATCGGAGATAAGAAAGCTGCTCCAAAATGTCAATCTTCTAATAGTAATACAATTTAATTCGTTTCTTGTTATTCTCAATGTTCATCGTCAATGAGATTATGAGCTAACAACGAGAATAGCGATGATAACTAAGGAAAAATAATATTTACTTTTCAATGCTCGCATCTCTCGCGATCTGATAAGCATTGCTCTGCTCGTTGCTTCAACGTAAACACTTCCATTATAAAACAATAGAATGATGTCTACACTCTACTCTCATCGACACTTTGATCATTTATAGCAGCTCCAACACCAGCACATCCTTACTCGAATAACACTCTAGTGCCTGTTTGTACGATATTCTAGTAGTAAAATATTTTCGAGATATTCCATGTTCAAACATCCATCGATGTTCCATGCGCAAACTATAAAGGGTTAAGTCGCCGCATTCACAGTCGCGTGACCGGATTTTACAATGCGTCCGTACTCCATATCTGTCATTAATTTGCAATGCTAAAGCAGGAAAATGCTTGGACGTGTCCCGAAAACCGGTGACGCCAAGTGTGTGTACATACCCCGTTTCATAGCTGAATGGCCATATATACGTACACTTTCAATGTCAATCGAACCTCACGTGCAACGAATAATAAAAACCGATGCCTGTTAACGCGAACGTCTAACAATAAAGTTGCAGTCTGCTGCATGTGGCGCGGTCATCCGTGACCGATGGCGGTTCTAACTGGTATTTCATTGTCGGCTGCGTCTGACAGCCGCGATTTCAACTCTAATTTCACTGTCGGTCACCGGTGCCCGTCGCACATTCATACATTATTTGCATCATTGGCGATCAGTGGGATGTTGATTTTCGATCTGGAATAACCTACACTCATTAGATGATCGTGTTACTGTCGGTCACCGGTGACCGTCAAGTATCATGACAAATATGGATTACACTGTCCAACAAATTTCAACTTTTTTTATGTTCCCTAATTACTGTTGGGTCCTTCTTATAGAGTTTTTTGCGCTGATTCCGAATCTGTTTTTAATTTTTTTCCTATACGCACAGTTTTTGAGGAACATGGCTTTGAAAAAAAAACATATTTTTCAACTTTAAACAAATATTGTGTTGTTATTATAAAAGATATTGAATTGTTCTTTGCAGCAGAAGATTCTGTAGACTTTCCCAAATATAGTGGTATCCAAAATTAATACATTATGAATTTTTAAACATGTTTAAACAATCATTAAAGGCGGAGAGACGCCACTTTTGCACCAATTTTTGAGGATATTTTTCAATTTATCTTAAAAAATAAGGGTCCAGCGGAAAATCGAACTGTACCACTCGTTAGAGCAGACTTTTATCTTGAGAAGCCACCCTGTCAAGTTTGGATCGTCGACGTTTTTTTCGAACCAGAAAGCAAAATATCTTCGCCCGACATGAGTTGCCGCCAGTGGCGCTCGGGACGAGATACGGCGCAGCGACGGGATACGGAGCGGCGAACGACCGTTGTAATGGTGAGCGCCACTGGCGGCAACTCATGTCGGGCGAAGATATTTTGCTTTCTGGTTCGAAAAAAACGTCGACGTTTCAAACTTCAAAGAGGGGTTTCTCAAGATAAAAGTTTGCTCTATTGCATGGTATAGTTCGATTTTCCGCTGGACTCTTATTTTTTGAGATAAATTGAAAAGTATCCTCAAAAATTGGTGCAAAAGTGGTGTCGATCCGCCTTTAGTGATTATTTAAACATGTTTAAACAATCATAATGTATTAATTTTGGATACCGCTGTATTCGGGAAAGTCTACAGAATCTTTTGCTATAAAGAACAATTCGATATCATTTATAATAACACTACAATATTTGTTTAAATTTGAAAAATATGTTTTTTTTTCAAAGTCATGTTTCTCAAAAACTGTGCGTATAGGAAAAAAATTAAAAACAGATTCGGAATCAGAGCAAACAACTCTATACAAAGGACCCAACAGTAATTGGGGAACAAATTTGGTGTTGGACAGTGTTATCACTGTTCTGTGGTGCGTTTTCTGTCGACCAATAGTGTTTTTCATCGAGCAGATGACCGTGTTGCCGCCGGTCACCGGTGACCGTCAAGTATCATGAGCAATATGGAGTATCACTGATCAGTGGAACGTTTTCTATCGACCACGAGTGTGTTTCATCGAGCAGATGACCGTGTGGCTGCCGGTCACAGGTGACCGTCAAGTATCATGAGCAATATGGATTATCACTGATCAGTGGAACGTTTTCTGTCGACCACGAGTGTGTTTCATCGAGCAGATGACCGTGTTGCCGCCGGTCACCGGTGACCGTCAAGTATCATGAGCAATATGGAGTATCACTGATCAGTGGAATGTTTTCTGTCGACCACGAGTGTGTTTCATCGAGTAGATGACCGTGTGGCCGCCGGTCACCGGTGACCGTCAAGTATCATGAGCTATATGGAGTATCACTGATCAGTGGAACGTTTTCTGTCGACCACGAGTGTGTTTCATCGAGCAGATGACCGTGTGGCCGCCGGTCACCGGTGACCGAACTAGTTGCATTATTGTAAAATGCTGCCGTATGACGCGGAGTGCAGGTCAAATTTGGCCCCACGCGCGTTTCCGTTTTGCCTCGTGTGGGGTCACCAACAATCACGGCGATGATCGATGGCGAATGCACTCGTGTGCGCCCCACAGTGGAATTGAATTGCGTCTGGCCGTCTCGGGACCTGTTTTCGACCAGAACCACCCTGTGCATTGACACGGCAGAGATTCACGTCTGTAGCGGCACGAAGGGAAAAGGAACGTGCGAAGAGGAATTGTGTACGGGCGAATCATTGTGTGACCCGACGATCCAACCGTGCGAAGGTAGCTACGGTTAGCTGAAGACACCTGCAACAACGCTGATCGGGTGCTGATAACGAAGAAACAGACTCACTTAATTTTCATGCGCAATTCTCATGGTATAAGACAGTTCTTGGGAACTGACTTACAATTTTGATTCTTGAAACGGCTCCAGGATGGATTCTTCTATCGTTTACTGGAAATGTGCACATTTTTGTAAAATCATCACAGAAGAAGAGAAAGCTGTGATGTTATCGATTACGAACGAAATCTTGAAAGTAAAATGTGGGACAGTGAAGCGATTTAGAGGTTTAGTTTGCGAAAAGGGCGCGTTTAGCGATTACCACATAAAAATTGTCGACCCGTATGTGTTGTATACCACTTCGAAATTATCGCATTCAACAATCTCGTACGTGTGCGTCATTCTTGGAAACGTCGAACACGTAACATGATTCACAGTCGCGCCGTTATCGTCGCGTTCAGCGAAATTGCATTTATTGCAACATGTTGCTTCAACTTCCCTTTTTCGAAAAAGAAAAATATCGAAAACCTTTCACAGTATACTCCATTATTTTCTTTGAAATTCATTTTTCACCGAACAATGTTAAATATTTAATCTTGTACTGT
The DNA here is from genome assembly GCA_933228785.1 of Lasioglossum pauxillum. Taxonomy (NCBI): domain Eukaryota; kingdom Metazoa; phylum Arthropoda; class Insecta; order Hymenoptera; family Halictidae; genus Lasioglossum; species Lasioglossum pauxillum. Next base: position 8,197,589 of record OW121704.1, read on the forward strand.
AACAATCGCCGTTATGTACAGTTTTTTTGTGCGATTTTTTTTTGTTCGATTTTTTTTATGCGGAATATGTATGAATGACTGATCAGATCAGCAGGATATCTCGGTAGACGTTGTCGTCATCAAAAAAGTGTTCCTACAAAAGTTGTTTGGTATGACGAGCTACATTACGTAGTATTAACTGTTTTCTTGTGGGTGGAGTGGTGGGGGACATTCCAAGGTCACCTTGATTTTTTTAAATGGAATGTCCTATTTTTTATACCATAGATCGATAGAGTATCAAATTCTGAGTATAAAAGTGTTGACCTTCATATGTCCTAAACCTAATAGTTAACGAGATATTATGGAAACCATTTTCTTTCTTCTTTGGATAATATCTCCTTAACTATTAGGTATAGGACATATGAAGGTCAACACTTTTATACTCAGAATTTGATACTCTATCGATCTATGGTATAAAAAATAGGACATACTATTTAAAAAAATCAAGGTGACCTTGGAATGTCCCCCACCACTCCACCCACAAGAAAACAGTTAATACTATGTAATGTAGCCCGTCATACCAAACAACTTTTGTAGGAACACTTTTTTGATAACGACAACGTCTTCCGAGATATCCTGCTGATCTCGTTTCAGCAGGACACCCTGTATATGTGTATTGAACTATGTACATTTTGAAAATTTCACCATGTTTAAAATGAGAAATTAAATTTTTTAAAAATGTTTCCATGTGTAATTTAATTATTTATTTTGTTTGACATAATTCTCTAAGTGAAACTTTTTTTATGCGGTCCCTCCACCGCATAAAAAAAGATTTTCTTCAACATGTTGTGAAAAATTATTTGTTATAGCTATTTATGAAGTTTCTGAATATTCTTTTTTATGGGTTTTTTTCTGCGGTCTCTATTTATCGCATAAAAACAGGCTTGACTGTATAAGAGACCGGGGAACTGTGTGTGTAAAAATTAAATAATTTGCAGATCTAACAGCAACGAACGTCAAAAAGATTGAATCCTAAAGATGATGTACCATTATGAAAAAAAGATGTTCAGAGAGCCAGGATCTTTCATGCTGTACCAATTATTTGAGATAATCAATATTTAGTCGAATACGATACTAGCCGCCATCTTGAGTACGGATACGAGCGACGAGCGCTTCGTTTGAAAATTAATCGACTATGTATCTGCGCACCTGATAAAAACGACCCGGTAAAAAATCGAACACGATATCCGTACGGGAAGAAAGTCGGAAGAAGAGAAGGTACAAAGTCAAGGTACAGAATATCGCGGAAAGTTTACACCTCGAGTCACGTTTCCGGCGGCGTCAGCTTCGCGTCCTCGGCCACGGTGAATCGTTGAAAAGCGAAACCCTGAAAAATGTTACGAGGAGCGCGCGTGCCCCAGCACGATCAGCTCCCGTACATCCGTGCTAATAAATGCGAACGAAATGCTGCTTCGCGACCCGCCATACTTTTCAGCATTGTGTTCCTCCTCGTGACGTTATAGAACCCAAGGCCGCGCGTGCGTTTCATATTTCGTTAAATGGACCAGCGTTTTCGAGCACGGATCATCGAGTATCGCTAAACCAATTTCAAGGAAACGCTTGTTAAACGCAAACGAAATTCCCGAGGAATTACCGCTAATTAGCACAACGCTAAAGCGATCGACGCGCCTAATCCGCTCGCTAACGACCTCACCGACCACAGGAACTACAGTTGGAGTACAACATTGAGTGGGCACCCTTTAAAGACTAATAACTTTTTTAAAATCGAAACAAACGACGTATAAATTATTGCTTAAATTTTTTAATGTGCAAATACTAAAATTCTGATGAAGATTTATGGAGAATCATTCAACATATTTAATTCTTTTGGCTGAAAATAGTCACAGCTTTAACAATATTAGATGGGAAAAATTGCACTTTTTTTCTGGCGTCTCATTTGAAAGACTACTTTCGTAGGACACCCACTATGCATAAATTGATCGCAAGTCTACTGCAGCCCACCATCTAATTTGTATCCTGTGATCGAACTCGACGAGCGTTATTCTCGTTTCCCGGTGCTACTATCCATGGCAATCGGTTTTCTCGGAAAAAGGCCAGTGACGTCATTACACACCCACGACCCGTGTGTAAAGAGAGAGATACAAGAAATGGGAGGTGCAAGTGTCTCGTCCGCTGCATTTTCCCTGCGTTATTGGCCGGTCCATCAGTTGCATATCCGTGGGAAGTGTCTCTGAACACTTTTAGCCGTCCATTTATCTTTTTTCTTCTCTCTACATTCACTTGCTCGCACTAATTTTTCGCTCGATCGATGGACTGTGGATTTTATGCACTTGCGAATGGGAAAATCAGTGGAGTGTCATACTAGGCGCATTTTGCGTATACTTGCAATTTATTAATTAAGCGTGGTTCAACATCGTGAGCTGTACAGCATGATTAACCCTTTGCACTTCGAGTTATTTTAACTGGAAAATTAAACATTTCTTCCGATCTAGAATATTTCCATTCCCTATGATTTATGCAATTTTATGGATATGAAGTTGGTGTAATACCTCATACAATACGAAAATGTTTAGTAATTGATTAGATACCGATATATTTCATAATGTCAATAATATTTCAAATAATGGTACAGCAATTTTTAGTGGTGCCTCAGAGGGGACAACGGAGTGCAAAGGATTAATTGTATTTTTTCAATAATTTTTTAAGACCGAATTAAAATGAAATTGATTTCAGATTTTTAGCGATTTCATTGCGACATTTTTCTGTATGTTTCGCCACGGCAGAATTTCAATCCTGTATCAACCCGCATTTGGTTTGACGTCAGTGGCGTCGATAAATGCGAATCGCATTATTGCGAAGCGTCTCGCCTTGTGGAACAGTTGCAAAACCAATTGCCCTGCGCTGTTAAGATGCGGTTAATTGCGATGGATGGAATATCATCGTGTTTGCCGGCAGCAAAAATATTCTCGTGGCCCGGTGTTATGTGTCCCGTGGCTAGACACGTTCGTTGCCTCAAACAAAATGGCGTAATTAATACTTCGAGGCGTATGGCTGTTGCATTTCGAACAGATTTATCAGTGTGATTATAATTTTAAGCGAACAGGAAAGTTCGATCAAAAGGAAATCATTTTTATAACAGGTAGTAATATATACAGTGGGTGTACAAAGTATTCGTACACTTTTTAAAAACTAATAGCTTTTTTATAATTGTACCAAACGATTTGACTTTTTATAATCAATTAGAAGCATTGTTTTACGAAATGATATCAAAAAAGATTTTCCACAAAATTATAATTTACAAGGTTAAATGCAAAAATAAAAAAGGCATCTTTCCAAACTTTTTTATTTGGGGCCTTAATGAAAATTTAAAATATATGTTTAGTAGATCTATGTTAGTCATACACATACTGAAAATTTAATCGAAATCGATGTACGATTCTGTGGATTTTAAGCAGAAACTGATCAAAAGTCGTGTAAAACTACGATTTTCACCATTTTTAACCGCTTGTAACTCGTGTGTATGTTAATCGATTTCGATGAAATTTTCAGCACGTGTATAACTAACATAGATCTACTAAACATATATTTTAAATTTTCATTAAGGACCCAAATACAAAAGTTAAGAAAAATAACCTTGTAACATTGTAAATTATAATTTTTTAAAAATATTTTTTGCATATCATTTCGTAAACCAATACTTCTAATTGATCACAAAAAATCAGGTCGTTTGGTACAATTATAAAAAAGTTATTAGTTTTTAAAAAGTGTACGAATACTTTGTAAACTCACTATAATTCTACAACAGTACACTTTTCTCTCTTTTTCGTGAGAGAAGTATTTGTTGTTCAGTCAATTCAAACCTGACTAGCATGTCGCTTCAGCACAACAATGACGCAGAGCAAAGAGTTAAAAATGATTTACACTGACATACAGCTTCGTCTCCACAATAATGGATCGCAGAGTTAAAAATGATTTACGTAGCTTCGTAAGAAAGTTTTTGTACCATGCAATCAACCTTTAACTCGCCATTGTCCTAGATAGTATATTATCCAGTTGACCACTTACTAACTGCAAGGCAACATATAAAATTATTAGATTGATGCGCGGTAATGTGTTTCGTGGTTGTCTTTCCGATAGGCACCGATTCGGGTTACACACCAACAACAATGTTAACAAATATCACGGTTTATTCGGAGCAAGTGGTTTGATTAATTGCCATTCACCGATGACCCCCCTGGCGCAACAGGCAATTCGATTGCCTCTCAGCAATGGCTCTCCCTGCAGTCGATCTGTCAACAATCGAAATCACCTTTCAACATTGAATAAATACTCTGTTCTCCTAATTTAAATCCTCGAGTCCCAACACGATGCGAGGTCTCGCGAAACATCATAAAATTCATCAACTTCCAGGTAGATAATCCAATTACAAAAGTTCTTTAGATTTCGTTATTTTTTTATTGGGACTTTCATCAACTTATTTGTGGCATTTTTCTTATTAAAGTTACACTATACGCAGATAGTAGAACTGTACGACGCACAGTGGAGTATTTGGCCTGAAAAAGTGGAAAAAACTATTGTAGCGTTATTTATAGGCTCAAGGTTATAATATTATATATCGTTGGATTCGCCTTAAACTCAGCTACAACAGTATGAAATCCAAAATACATTTTAGTATTTGAAAAATCAAATTTACCTCAATTTTTTGAAAAAAAAATTTTTTTTTTAACTTTTATATATTGAAATTTGTAGACGTCTGTATACTGTTCCTCTTTTGTTCGAAACATTTTTTCCTCAGATTATCGAGAACCCCTGGAAAAGCAAGGCAATAGTGGAATATTTGCACTATTATAACTTGAAAAATATTTAAGAAAAAAATATTTTGATATAGTGTTTTGGAAAGCTGTCAAAACAAGCTACAAGAATATGCAACGAAAAATAGGGAGTTCTATTTAAGAAATGGAAGATGACCTTCACGTGATTTTCAAACGACTATCCAAGGTCAAATCAATGACACCATTTTATGCCCCCTCTAAACCATACAACTTTTGTCTGAAACATTTTTCTCCAAAATAGCTTCATTTCCCAGATATACGTCTGTTTCACGTTAAATGACTCACCCGGTATATTACAAGAATATTTTAAAATGATTACCATTAATTTTCATCGGAAAATACATAAGAAATTTCTTCCTCGGATAATGTTTCTTCTTCATTTGAGGCCAAGCGTAGCCGAACGTACGCGTACGCGAAACGCTGCTAAACACTTAATTCTAAATTAGCTATAAAATTTGAATCCGGACATATCCGGAATCAAACTTTGTTGGCTTATAATCACGAATCTTTACCGAATGTAATGACACCAAAAAGAGCACTCAATACGGCTTTATACTATAACAAAATTGTCAATAAAGTTTTGTAATTTTTAAAAAGCTTACAGAATGATTGGTAATATTCAAATATTAATAACTATATTAATTTAGATGATAACAAAATAAAATCTATGCGAAAGTGCTCTGCATACCTACCTGAACAACTTTTGTAATACAAGAATTTACAGAATTTCCCTTCAAACACATGAAAATCGCCAATGAACACACGCTGTCTTAGAGACTGTTTAAGAACGCCAAGCGCGCCTTAAGGATGTACTGGAGGTACAATGGGAGACAAAAATACAAGAAATTCGAAATCCATCAATACATGGCAATGGAAGCCATTCATGAGTATATTTTGCATTAAACTTTTGCGAATACTGTACCCTCTGTAGCTATATTCAGTGGTCTACACTTGTCACGTTTCCATGCTAGTGAGAGACAACAAGATAAATTTGACGTTTTGTAACAGTTTATAATTTTTTTGCTCTGTAACTGTTTAGTGAATCTTAATAAATTTTGAACACATAATTAATTACATAATTTTTACTACATATAAAAAAAACTGGAGTTTCTAGTTGCGTTTTTTCAAGGTTTAAATAGGGTTTCAAGTGGAATTTTATGAATTCTCCATAAGAAGACGTGTTAAAATGTGCAAACTTTAAGTTGCTATAATTCTTAAACGGTGCAGTGAATCGAACCCAAACTTTGGTAATTGCATTAATTTAGTAAGAATTATATCTTGTCAAATTTCCAAAAATTTCGTTGCGTTTTTATATACCTCCAGAACATCCTTAAAATCTCTCGACTTTCGATGAAGTTTACTACTTCACGGGTGTACAAATAGAAAAAATAATATTGCAGCCTTATTCTTCAGACCTTTAACTACAACGAACAACAAAAATTTTATGCCATACGCAAAAATTTAGAAATTGAATTTTTTCCACTTTTTCGGGCCAAATACCCCACTGTGCAACGTAAGAAACCGCATCGACCCGAGGGTTTTTCTGAGATCAAGACTTTATTGTACATTTCTACCGAGCTCTTGTTTCTTACAATCGACGCGAACATTTTGCGTAATACGATTTCAATGACGCAATGTAAAAACACATTAGCTCAATGACGTTCGACGAGCGTTAACTAGCATTAACCGTTTTTCATTTGTCAAGCGATTAGCATATCACATTTTCTTTGAATTGTAGAATGCTCTCTTATGTAAAATGTAGTAGATGTGTAAAGTTTGCCGCGATACTGGAGGTCAATTTAAAAATGGAGTGCAACGATCGTCTGGGGTCGATTGGCATCGTCGGATACACACAGTCCATCTATCCTTGGGCTCGTCTTGCCTCGAAGTTCGGAGAATTTATCCGGATCCGCTGCTCTCGGATGACATAGTGGGTACGGTTTTTCTGAATAGAAATCTCGTTATCTCCGCAGCGTCTCGCTTTACAAGACCACGTGCGCATCTAGTTTACGCGGGACATCGAGTTACACCTGGTCGTATTTCACCTATGCGGACGTTTATTAAATTTAGCACGCGCGCGACCGGACTCCGGCTAATTGGTCGAAACGTTGACTGCTGGACCAACATCCATTAACCTCTTTGTCTTAGCTATAATTACCTTATCTCGCCCGTACCCTTCTCAGCGTAATAGACAGCTCTAGAGGGCGGAATAATTCGTTCGCGTTCTTTGCGATTTAAATCATTATTCGCTAGCATCGGACAGCTGCTGCGTTAGAAAAGCGTTTGGAGAGTCTTCGTAATTAATAGACCTTTATTACCGTATTAATAGATCTTTATGCAAAATAAATAATAATTAATAATAAATTTATTTATATGAATGTAAATTTATTTATTTATTATTAATAAATAAGCAAGTAAATAAAATTGGATGTTATTTCTTTCCTTAATGATTTTAATAGAGAAGAAATCATATATTGACATCTTCAATGTTTCCAACAATTTTGAATTTCGTCTACTCGATTTTGCTATAAATGCATGAAGATCCGCGGTCCAGTGATTAAACTCCGAAATTAAAATAGAACTATATTTTTGAGAATAAACTACGCGCCCTGGGATTTCATTCAACGAACAAAATAGAATTATCGTCACACACGCGCCCCTTTTCCATTTAATTTGCAGTATCGTCCGATACATTTATTATTTATGATATGAAAAATTATAGGCCGAGGACAAAATAAAACTATATCTTTTAACATAAATTACGCGCTCTGGTATTTTCTTCAACGCACGTCACGATTACCGTCACACTCATTTGCCATTTAATTTGCAGTATCGTCGGACGCATTTGTTATTATGATCCCATCATATTTGTCCATCGCGTCAATTTAATATCAAGGGATAAATGATATTGCAAAATTGTCGGATGGATGAGGATAAACTAGAACTATATTCTCGATCATAACTTACGCGCCCTGGAATTTCACTCGATGAACAATATAATTATCGTCCGACACGCGCTCCTTTTCCATTTAATTTGCAGTATCGTTGTACGCATTAGTTATTTATACGTCGCGTATTGATATCTCTCCGTCAGTTTGGCGAGGGACAAATGAAATTGAAAAATTGTCGGATTGATTTGGATAAAATGGAACTATGTATATTACCGAGAGCATAAATTACGCGCCCTGGGATTTCGTTCGGCGAACAACATAATTATCGTGATGCTCCTTTCCATTTAATTTACCACATTGTCGGACGCGTTAGCTTCTCGCTTTTCCCCGGCGGCCAACCCTCGCGTGCGCAAACAGCATAATAACGCGCAAAGGAGACGATCATTCGCGACCGGAAGTGGATTACAACAACCGTGCGGATGAGCAGCGTTCCGCGCGCGAAATGTAATGCGTGCAAAACACAGCCTCTGGCCGTCACGTCGTCCTATTCGCGTTGTTAACGACCGGCCCCGTGTATCGGCAACAAAGAACAATGGCCGGAGATGAGGAATAAAGGGAACGTTTAGAAAACACTCGCGAAACAATCGAGCGGGCAACGATCGATCGTGTGTCCCGCGTCCCGTTTATTTTGCGACTCTCGCGCGCGGCACCCTCTTTCGCGTTGACGACGATTCGAAATAGGTAGAAGAGAAAGCGACGAAAAAACGCACAGGTGAAAAACGCAGGAAAACCGACGGGATTGAAAAACTCTAGCCGGGAAAATTCGATCGACCTTCCAAAGAACTTTGTCTGTCCTGTCGAACGCGAGGGAAAATTGAAATAAATGGATTCCGCGGTGAAGAGCAAAAAGAAATTCGTTGTTTGCACCGTGCACAATGCGTGCAGTTGATTGTGCCGTTCGGACTGGTTCTCTGTTTGGCGTATGAACCGCTCCGTACGATATCGTGTGCACTCGAGAGGTTGTAAAATCGAATTCTACGCTCTGTAAATGAATTTCGATTTCGACCTTTGTTTCCGTATTGATCCTTTGTGTGCGAGGATCTTTTTACCGCGTTTACATTAGCTTGCCGAGTTGTCGTTGTGTTGTATGCGTCCAATCTTGTAATCGAATTTTAAACCACTTCCCGATGTGCTAGAGACTTGAAACTTTAAACATAGCTCAGAGACTGGATGACAATGCAATATTAAAAAACAAATTTTAAAAAAACTGCGTTCAGGAGACTAAAATTTTAATATTAACCGCAACACTTCGCTGCGCGACACTCGGTAGTACGTCATCGCGTTCAGCGATCCCCACTCCGCGCTCCAGCGCTCCCTACTCCACTCCGCAGTCCCACTCCGACTCATCCCCACTCCACTGGCCCATTTCGTACCGAAGGAGCTCAGTAAGTGTGGCGTTACGTTCATTCAGTTGCATTTCGGACTCCATCAAGAGATCAAGAGTCTCTCGGAGTCACCCCCTCATTCTATCTCGCGTATTTCCATATCTTGCGTTCCATTTAAACAAAGACTAAAAAGTAGAAAATAAAAAAATACTTTTTAAAAACCACGTTTATATTAAAATGCACTAAAAAGGAGAAAATAATGTTTTTAGACATTAGTGACTATGAATAAAAGCGTGGAGCGTCCACGAAGATTACGCCAATATAGTTTAGCGCTCCACGCTTTTATTTATAGTCACTAATGTCTAAAAAAATTATTTTCTCCTTTTCAGTGCATTTTAATATAAGCGTGGTTTTTAAAAAGTTTTTTTAAATATATTTTTTTAACACTACCTACCTATTAATAGGATTTTCAATAATTGTGTTGTACTAAAAAAAAAGCATAGATATTTTCATTTACATTGCAATCTTAAATGAAACTACGTTATTGAGGGTGACTTGTTAGATCTCAATGAAAATTTCTGATGCTATTGAAGGTTCCATTAAAAAGTGTTTAGCCATGTACATCGGTCGGTAATGTGTTAAAATAGAGATGTATTTCTCTACGAATCGGACCGTAATTTGGGGGAAGAAAAATGTGAAAGATTGACAATATTTACAGATATTGATGCATACGTTATCCTCAGCTTCTTCGAATTAGTATAGAGGGAGAAACACATTTCTATTTTCGTCTTGCCACTTGTAATGAATGTCTTTGAAGACGAGCTGCGAAGGTTTTCTTGTGAATTTTGTAAAGTAGGCGAATAAGAATGCCACAGAAAAGGATGGGCTGACCATTGAGAAGCTTGAGGAACGAAGAGCAACAGGCTTCTGGCCCTGTTCAGGCGCGAGGCTCGCGTTAATTCAAAAGAAGCGAAGGGGAAGAAGCGTGAAAGCGAGAGTGGCCGTGGCGGTCTATTTTCGAGAGGTCTTTGTTTCTCCTCCCTCGAACGGAGCAGGTGTACATTGTCCCCCGCGATCGCGTTTCAAAAAGAAACGCGTCCTCGAACGCGTCTTCTTCCAGTTGACCTGGAAATCCCGCCCTTCGCGGATCACGTGACTCGTTTAGGGTTATTCCCGTCGTAAGAGAGATCGAGAGTGTCTGGATACTGTCTCGGAGTGTGCAAACAATATCGTTACGATTTACATCCGATTATCCGCCATTCAGAACATTAAATAAACAAAATATCATTTAACTATAGTTTTCTCAATTTTATCTGCAAAAAATCGATGTGATGGAAAGATGGATAATTAACTTGTTTAACCTCTTTGTCTAACCTATTCGTAGCAACAGACTTTAACGACTTAGACCTGAATAGACTTTAACGCCATTAAAGATTGCTGTACCAGTTTACATTGTTAAATATGTTGGTATCAAATAAATTACTAGAAACTTGATATCTATTTCATATTTCATTAAAAGAAGAAATCGTATATTGTAGAATGAAGTTATTCTAGGTCGGAAGAAATGTTTCATTTTCCAGTTAAAATGGCTCCAAGGGCAGAGAGTTACATTTTCATCAGAACCTTGCGAAAGTCTACACGAGCAAATAAACATGCATACGTTACGGAATCCTTACTATTATTAGGTCGGTAAAGGTCTACAGTTGCATGAACATATCCAGCATGCTATAATTACAGTGTATTGTGATAATACTTAGTGGTTGGAGTTGAGTAGGCGAATACATAGTACATAATATTGAGCTCGCGTGGGTGGCGCCTGGAGAGGACGTTTCGAAGAAGTTCAAGCCGTAAAGAGTAATCCCCGGTAGCGATAATAGCGACAGAGAAAATCTTATCGGTGTGTTTTGAATACGACACAATCTTACGTAAATTGATTCCACCACGTAGGTGGTCCCGTCGCGTCCGATGCAGGATCAGTTTGCCGGGGCACTTTGGTTGCATCTGAACGAACAAGTTGCACGAACCGGTCTTTTTCGACATAGGACCGTTACGATTTAATGCACACAATTGTAAAAGGCTCCTCGACAATGGTCACCGTGCTGTAAACATATAAACTCGGCTTTACTTCGTGCAATCAGCACGTTCACTACCGAGCAAACACCTGGAACAATTTTGCAAAATCACAGCGATTTATTCCATAGAAGCATAACTGAAAGACAATTTTCATTTTGCATAAACATGTTAACACCGTTCTATATGTTGCAAAGTGTATCTAGGTTAAATACCCTTTGCACAATCAACTGTGACCGAGAGAAAGCGTTTCTGTTCCCGCAGCATTCCATTTCTCTGTATTTTAATTCTATCTCCGAAAGTTGTTCCTGGGTGAATAATTAATTCTTCGTTGTCTTTCTCGAGAGAAAGAAAGAAAAAGATAGAAGAAAATATAAAAATGATTGCTTTGGACGCTTGTGTGCAGGCTCGCGAAGTTACTGCCCCCTGTGCCAAAGGTGAAGAAGAAGAGCAGTTCGAAGAACTGTAACTCAAGTTGAATCATCTGGCCGCCTGTGGACGCGTCTAGCCGAGATAGTAACCTAAGTCCCACATGTGCAATAGTAAAACGATAAGTTTCGGAGCATAATCTCGGTAGCAACGATATATAATATGTATCGAGCGTCGTCGGCCTCTTCTCGAAACGAGAAACCTCTGCGCCTGATAGAAAGATACAGAGGGAAGACTAGCGGGACCTGAAGAATGATTATTAAAAGAATAATGTCGAACAATGTAGAGATAAATTACATTTTTTCCAAATCGATGGCGAATTTTCAATTTACTCTGTAATAGATAGAAAGAAAATAATTATTTAAATAAAAATAAATTTTTAAAAAATACCACGTTTAAAAACGGACTAAAAAGTATAAAACAAAATTTTTAAAAACGCCACGTTTAAAAACGGACTAAAAAGTATAAAATAATTTTTTCTACCCCATACAGATTCCTAACCCCGTACAGATAGTCCTGAAAATTTGTGATTGTGAATTTTGAATAGCTATGAAAATACTTGTAAGATTTAAAACGAAAAACGTGGGGCGCAAGATAATACATAGTAAGGAGTGTAGAGAGTAGCTGCCGCTGAGGAAACTCGCAAAACAGTTCATATCATTTGCAGTGCAATAAAATTGTTAGTGATTTAGGTGTTCATGCATCAATTATCTATTGCATGCGCCCCACGTTTTTCGTTTTAAATCTTACAAGTATTTCCATAGCTATTCAAAATTCACAATCACAAATTTTCAGGACTATCTGTACGGGGTTAGGAATCTGTATAAGGCTAGAAAAAATTATTTTATACTTTTTAGTCCGTTTTTAAACGTGGCGTTTTTTAAAATTTTATTTTATACTTTTTAGTCCGCTTTAAAAACGTGGTATTTTTAAAAAATTTATTTTTATTTAAATAATTATTTTCTGCTTTTTAGCCTTATATGTGTGAAATTTTACAATCGATTTTGAACATTTTGATGAGATTATAACAGAGACATGTAGTCAATTTCAGACGGTATTGCGACGCGTCATATCGAAAACGAACGCCGTGGTAAAATGTCAAAGATAAAGGTTCGACGGAGAATTTCGGTGTAACTGTTCTTTCGCTTGGTAAACAAACATTATACTATAATAATACGTAGTAACTTTGTAAACACCGCACGGAGCTCGAACGCACACTGACGCACACTGAGCTCCTTCGGTGCGAAGCGGGTCAGTGGAGTGGGGATGAGTCAGAGTGGGAACACGCAGTAGAGTGAGGACGCTGAACGCGAAGACGTACTACGTCATGCGGCGGGGGGTGCAAAGGTTCAAATTATTAATAATTTATATCTCCTGAACGCATTGGCTTTTTTAAAAAATTTTTTTTAGATATTGCAGTATCATGCAGTTCTGAGCTATGTTTAAAATTTCAAGTCTCTAGCTCATCGGGAAGTTTAAAATCAATTGCAAAATTTGTACCGAACAAACAAACAAGAAAGCGAGCTAATAAAAACGTGGTAATAATAAAGATCGTTCATTGTTCACGAGGACAAGAATCAATGTCATTATTATGTTGCGTGACATTCGGCAGGTAATAAGCAGCGACGCAAGAGTATGGTTGTTCTCGCATTATCTTCGCGTAGTGCGTTAGTCAGTGCCCGCTTCCTGTTCCGACCGTTCACCGTTATGTAATGTAATGGAATTTACATAACAGGAAACGGTAAACCAGATCCGAGCCGGCGAATTGTTCGCGTCGCAATCGGATGCTGTTTTATCGTGAGCCCCTGCTAACAATCGGGCCACGATCGATATATCTGTGGTTGCAAGGAAAAAAGATACAATTACAATTTCAACAAATTTGAGTTCATGCATTCATTGAGCTTCGTAGTACAGGATTGACGTATTTACCAGGAAAAAGTCGTGAAAACAAATTTGAAAGGCTCGAAAAAATAGCACAACCGATGTCCTACGTCGAAGTGATCAAAACTCTAAACGGCTATATCTCGAAAGTGAAAGTGTGTGACATGCGGCGTTCTTCCTGACAACCACAGATATAAATGTATACATACATACGGGAAATAAGTTCGTGAATCTGCGTCAAATCGACGCGGTTTTGGCGACACGACCAATTGCGTCGAAGTCACGAATAAATTGGAGGGCGCGACGCGACGGTACGCCGCGGATCGAGTCGCGTGAATACATACCATCGATTTCATTCTGTCTCTTTGGCAACAATGTTTTCTTATTAACGGACTGCGGACCTTTCTGCCAAATAGAAATTTTCGGCGCCCATTGCGACACACCGGCGGGTGGAAACATTTATTATTAAACTGCGAAATGAAAGTTTCTCACGGTCGTTGCATGGAACGGGAGCCAGATCAAATCTTCTTCCTTTCCTCAATATGTAGCAACGAATAAAGAGGTACATTCGAAACATTTCTTCTTTAATAACAGCATTCATAAGTTCTTCTAATGTTTGTACTATTTTCAATTACATCTAACCATCCTTGTCGTAAGTGCACAAAATCCGCGGTCTATCTGTAATTTTATGAATCGTTTGATGTGTTGAAAATGCTGCATCAATGCTGTTACATTCTTTTGATGTTCCCATTTCAAGTTTCATGTACTCGTTCTTGTGACAACTGCGTAAAATCCGCAGCGCAGTTAGTAGGAGTCGTTCAGACAATCAGTACAGAGGTAGTAATAATTTTTCATGGTCCAAGAGTTTTTAATGAAGTTGTTCGTTGTTTTATTGTCTACACAAAAGAGTTACGAGTACAGCGTTCTATTCTTTTTACAATTTTCGAGGTACATATATGAAGATAGATGGAAAGTCGGTTCATTTTTAGACGATGTTTCCCGCGGATTCAAAAGGGCAAAAGAACATTTCCCTTCAACTTACACGAGCCAGAAGGAAGATCCAATTTGCTAGCTTCGACGCGTGTCTATCTCGGTGAAAGACAGGGAGGTAAAAATCCATTCGAACAAGAAGGGGTCGCTCCCAATAACGAGATCACTTCGTCAGCCAGACCCGCGATGAAAGGGTTGAACGTCTCGATTTATTTCGAGCGGCTCGCGAGACATACTTGAATCAATAAGCAGGATTATTCGAGGTCGGGCCACCCTCGGCAGCAGCGGTTTCTTTCGCGACCCACGCAGAGGGGATGATGTTTCAGCCGCGCGCAAACAGTTCTGTTTTCGACACACGCGAGAATCCCGACGGTGTTATGTAAACATCGCGATAAAAACCAACGGGGTACGTCTCCCGTTTCGTTCGTCTCGATTCTACTTGTCGGAGGACAAGGTCTCACCGGCTCGAGCTACTTCGCAGCAGCGAAATTAAGGTCGACGACCAGTCGTCGTCTCGCGAACCCTGATGACTCCTTCGATCCAGACGCGACGTCGGTCTCCGACGGGAAAAAAGAGATTCGCTCGTGGGCGAGAGCGCCCACTCGTTTTTCTATAGTTCTCTCCTTTTTGCGCAGTCTCCTTTTTCGCACACTCTCCTCTTTGCCCCCCTCGATCCTTGCCCCGCCTTTTTGTCTTTTTAACCCTCGCCAGACCGACTGGGCTGTCCCCGGTTGGCTTTGATTTAATCCGATGGAGTGGTAGATGATGATTGGATAACCTGGCAAGTCCATTTTTTAGTGAAATTTCACTTGTTGCAAGATACAGTGACAGTGATTAATATTCGGACATCCTCAAAAAGGTGATGAGTTTTTTAACATCCGACCATACGAATTTTTCCAGGAGTTAGAACAATTAAATACTACATGATGTGAACAATTTTAAAAATTGCAATTGTACGGTAATGTGCTAAAAGTTGTATCTCACAATTTTTCTTTAAATCTGTTTCTTTAAACTTTTTTTTTCTTTAAACAACAGCCGCATCGATTCCTCGATTCTAGGTGGACAAAATTCAAATTTTTGTGTTTTCTTGTAGTAATATAGCTTTATTTCTCAGAAATCATGACAAGTGTATAAAAACAACATGAACTTTAACGATTTATATAATTTCTTTATAATGGATAAATAAAACAATTAATTGTAACATTTGCAAAAATAACATAAATTAAATATTTTATAGTTTTTGTTGAAATACGTGAATACACAATACACAAAATGAAAAGAATTAATGTTAACTTATATTTAAAAATTAGATAAAGTTGTACGAAAATATAATACAAAATTACAAAATTATAATAAGGAATGTGCATGACAAAGGTGCATATCCTAAATTATTATAAATTATAATTGTCATATGTAAATCTCGTACCTTTTTTAAGGTGATTTGACTAAACTTTTTGCCTCTGCTGCTAATTCTTTAGAACATTTTTTAGTAATTTTCCTCTTACTACTTATAAGTGGATCGGACGTTAAAAGTAACATGTGAAATATGTCTTCTACATTTTTTTTCTATTTTCTTTTAAAAAGCGGTCGATAGTGCGATGGCATTTCTGCCATTTTTCTTGGACTCTTTTGCAAAAACTTGTAATGTTTGTATGCAAAATATTTTTTGCTGAATCATTAATAGCTTCGATGTTAAAAAAGTTTAGAATCAGCCCTATTATTGCATCAACTTTGGATTTGGTATCTTTAGAACTTGTTGAATACCAGGTTTCAAACATCAGTCTTCGTGGCATACTCCATGTCTTTTCTAAAAAATGATATAAATGACTAACGGGCCAAAACGGGCAAGCGATATTTAGTATCATTATTTTGAAATAAGTATTCTTCAAAACTATCGAAGAACGAAGTCCGGCCGAGTCCGGGGAAAGAAGTTATACAATTTGACCTCTTCTTAAATAATATTATTAGTTAACCTGTTGTATATGATGTACACGGCAAAATAAAATTATACCGATATGTAAAAATTAAATACTTACCTTCGCTTACACGCTCCATTTTTTATATAATAATTTAAACAACAAACAAACATGTTATACGATGGAGAAGAATTACCTTATTTATAGTATTTCGCAAAGACAAAACTTTAACGCCGTATTACGTCGTAATAACCACGTGCAATCGAAATATTAGGTTATATATCGAATAAATAAATGTTCGTAAACAATATAGAACGGCAGCAAAGATATCTGAAGTTCATCAAATTTACCATTTTGTCCGCCTAGAATCAAGGAATCGATCACTGTGAGCCGCTGAGATTTGCGTTAAAGATACGAACAATATTTAACAACCATTCCAACCAGGTTTCACGTAAAGTGAGTAGTTTTTTTTGTTCTTTTTGTTTGCGATATTCGAAATACCGGTTGGTCACGCGAATATTTCCAGTGCAAATACTTCCGATACACTATGAAAAATTGAGTTACGCAATTGGAACGTTCGCAGCACTGATAGCTGCAGCAGCGCCGAACAAACGGCAATCAAGAAACGACGCGCGCGTTTTAATGGTCGCGCATGGACATATTGAATTCTCTTGGTACCGTGTACCGTTTCTACAGACATCTGTTGCACGTCGTAGCCGCATGCATCGTTCGCATCGACGCGTCGCGAAAATTATCGTCTCCCCGCTAATTATCTTCAATTACGGGGAGATCGCGTTCAGTAGTAACAAACCTTCGCGCGGATGTTCTCCGTTAAGCTTCTTCCTCGATTAATATGCTGAAGCTGAAGCCGAGCGAAACGGTGCAACGTCGATGCAAAAATGATCTTGAAATTTTCTTTTTGAAAGCATGAAAAAATTCTGAAACTTTGTAGAAATACTTGATAAATTTAATTACACTATCTAACAAATTCCAACTTTTTTTTTGTATTTCGATTCCCACTATGCGATTCTTATAGTGTTCTTCGCGCTGATTCCGAATCTGTTCTTAATTTTTCTCCTAGACGTACAGTTTTTGAGAACTTTTGAGATATTTTTCAACTTGTCAAAGTGGTGTCTCTCCGTCTTTAATCATTGTTTACATATGTTTAAACAATCATAATGTATTAATATTGGATATTGCTGTATTCGGGAAAGTCTACAGAATCTTTTGCTGTAAAGAACAATTCAATATCTTTTATAATAACATCACAATATACAGGGTCATCCGTTTTTAAACGGACAAACGTAAACCAGCTATAAAGAACCCCAAATGGAACAAGTTTTACCCCTGCCACTTTTTTGTTTCGGCCTTGATTTCTATAAAATTGCAAAAAAACATAATTTTTTTAGTTCGCATAAACTTGAATATCTCGGGACTCCAGTGATGAATCTTGATGATTTTTCCTTTGTTTGGTTTAAAATAAATAGGGGCATCTTTTTTGTTAACAAAATATTTTTGTATGACCTTCGGATCTTTGTTTTTTTGGCATAGGGCAAAATTGCAATTTTCTAGAAATCATGGCCGAAACAAAAAAAGTGGCAGGGGTAAAACTTGTTCCATTTGGGGTTCTTTATAGCTGGTTTACGTTTGTCCGTTTAAAAACGGATGACCCTGTATATTCAAACTTGAAAAATATGTTCTTTTTTTAAATTCAATTTTCTCAAAAACTACGTCTAGGAGAAAAATTAAAGACAGATTTGGAATCAGCGCGAAAAACTCTATAAGAATCGTATAGTGGGAATCGAAATACTTTTTGGCTGTTGGACAGTGTTATTTTCGATTCTGTTTTTTCTCCTTATTTGTGTTTTTTGTTGTCGGTCTCTGGAATTTTTTATTACGACACTGTAACAAAATCAACGAACCGTCCAGACTTTCGAATAGAGTCAACATGTATGATTGCAGTAGCAGTAGCATTGCGAGTGGCAGTATATATTTTTTGCATTCTCGAGTGCGCCGTCGTCTGTGACGCATCGAACGGGAAGCTCAACAGGTTGAATCTGGATAATAAATTCACCACGTATGCGTCACGTATTGCTCCTCGCGTAATGTACAATCCGTTGGACTCGCATTTCAGACGTATGCCTCCGTGCGTCTGCAATAATGTTTAAATTATCCTGTTACCTACGTGTCAATAAAATCATTATTCAAAAGTGGACCGAACAACTCACCGAATATACGTCACTCGTTCATCAAACAGATCTTGTACAACAATATCAAGAGCAATCTAGCGTATTATTCACATTGAAAAGTCGTAGCGATGATACAGCGGGCTGATGCATATTCAAAAGTCGATCGCGTACGTCACTAAAATTGTTTTCACATAGATGATGCGTGGTTTGGGTTGAATACAGTGCCACCGCATTGAATTATTTTTAGAGAACCGATTTACCTCAGCTCGCTGCATGATTCCTCTCTTAATGACACGTCGGACAATTCATAAATTAGCCATCGAGACACGCAGTCGCGAGGGCATCGTTGTGGGCTATTAAACCCACCGGAGGAGCCAGTTAAAAATAAGAAACCCGTTCAACAGGTTTCGAAATCGGACGCGTTGAATTTCACGAAACTTTGCACAGCTCGTCCGGAGGAAACTCTCGTGTTCCTGCGTGTAGTGTTATCAGTTTGTTCGATAGAAATGAGCGCTGCCTGTTAATTAACACATTACCGAGGCGGCGCCCGCTTTTCCCTCGCGGTCTCTCTCTCTCACTCTCTTCAGTCGGTCCTCTCTAGGATAATGCGGCCTCGCCTTCAGCTCATCCTCTATTCGACGGCCGTGCAACGTTACGTCTACACATGTATTGATCAAGTTAATTATAAACGACGGCCTTTCGAGAACGCGTTATTTCCGTGTAATTGCGACACGACGCCGGCTAATCTTATTGAAAGACCGTGATTACCGGATAAAAAGCCGCGAGGTGCACTCGCGATTCACCGTGACTCGTAATAGAAATCGAGAGGATCGTCATCGTCGAATGATCTCCAATAAAATGAATTGTAGAGCATCTTTGAAGGGGTAAATTCAACACCGAACACTGTGGTACATTGCGAATAAATTCTTTTTCTGATTTCAGGTAAGCAACTCTGAAGTTATGGACACTGAATGCTTTCATCGAGCGAGGCATTTATCATTTCCTTCCGCCACACGGTAATTTTAGTTTCCTTCCTTTTATTTTTTCTGTTTGGATCGAAACTACCGTTTCAATAAAGCTACTATTCCCGTTAAACTTGGATCATCTTTTCCCAGCAACGTAGGGTATAGACTCCTGCAGTTTTCATGTCTACGGAGAATCTGACAGAGAAAAATTGCAAACAGACTAGTTAGACACATCGATCTTGATAAAATTGATGCGAGAGATAGTTCTTTGAAAAATATGTAGCTCATTTGCAATCGTCCTTGTTGAAGGGATGTGCGAGCCGTCCTTGGTGCAAGTTGGGGATGCAAAATTGATCTTTCTAGTGTGTAGAAATGTAGCGATCTGTTGAATACTGTTACTAAAGAATTTCGACGAACCTCCAACAGAGAATACAATTAGTTAAGAGTTCCCGAATAAGATTGTTCAGGTCTTGTTTGCTTAAGTTCGATCGTGTCCGAGGCCGGTTTTATGCACGAAGTACATCGACCGTTCAACCCCTGGTTCGATGAAAAAGATATTCGACGGCGCAACACGGGTGGATGACCGGTGTCACTGACCTTGCTCAACGATCGACCATGTCTGCGAGGTCCCCGTCAAGTTCGATTCCCCCAGGGAGCACGTTAATACCGTTACCCGTCGAATTTGGGGTGGGTTAATTCGATTTCGGAGTATAATGCATGCCAGGACGGGCCGGTCTCGAATCTGGCAACGTGTTTCGTTCGCCGACGTAATGGCGACGATGATGGGCCTCTTCGAGATGACCAATGCGCCCTCAGAAGGATTTTGCAAAATCTTTCAACCCTTATCAAACCCTCGTGCTGGTAACCAAGTGTGTAAGCAATTTGAAACATTCAGTATTAAACATTCTTTTCAAAATGTTCATCTTGAAGATATACCAGTAGAGTTATTAACAATTCGAACTCTGTTATTAACAATTCGATCGAAAATGTTTTTATCAAATATAGCATGATTTTCATGATTTTTCATGGTCACCTTCAATTTTTTGCGAATACACCTACAATTTTTTACGCCTATTTGTTAGAGGATTTCAAGGCGAATTCGGCAAGTGTCATAACATTAAAAAAATTGCTATAATCAAGTGGAAGACATTCAATTTGAAACATTCAGTATTCAAAATTCTTTTCAAAATGTTTATCTTGAAGATATACCAGTAGAGTTATTAACAATTCGAACTCTGTTATTAGCAATTCTATCGAAAATGTTTTTATCAAATATAGCATGATTTCCATGATTTTTCATGGTCACCTTCAATTTTTTGCGAATACACCTACAATTTTTTACGCCTATTTGTTAGAGGATTTCAAGGCGAATTCGGCAAGTGTCATAACATCAAAAAAAATTGCTATAATCAAGTGGAAGACATTCAATTTGAAACATTCAGTATTCAAAATTCTTTTCAAAATGTTCATCTTGAAGATATACCAGTAGAGTTATTAACAATTCGAACTCTGTTATTAACAATTCGATCGAAAATGTTTTTATCAAATATAACATGATTTTCATGATTTTTAATGGTCACCTTCAATTTTTGCGAATACACCTATAATTTTTTACGCCTATTTGTTAGAGGATTTCAAGGCGAATGCGGCAAGTGTCATAACATTAAAAAAATTGCTATAATCAAGTGGAAGACATTCAATTTGAAACATTCAGTATTAAAAATTCTTTTCAAAATGTTCATCTTGAAGATATACCAGTAGAGTTATTAACAATTCGAACTCTATTATTAAAAATTCGATCGAAAATGTTTTTATCAAATATAGTATGATTTCCATGATTTTTCATGGTCGCCTTCAATTTTTTGCGAATACACCTACAATTTTTTACGCCTATTTGTTAGAGGATTTCAAGGCGAATTCGGCAAGTGTCATAACATCAAAAAAATTTGCTATAATCAAGTGAAAGACATTTTCGTTCGGAGTTCTAATAACAGAGTAACCTCTACTGGTCACGATTTGTGGTTCACACTGTACATTGATGTACTGTTTCCCAAAGAATGGACATTCAGAGTCAATTTGGGGGTGCCATTCTGTTCCAGTCCCGATCGGTCGAGCGCTCCGCGAGGAACAGAGTTTGGTTCGAAATCACGTCGCGCAACTGGGAAAGTTTTAATTTCCGCGCGATTTATCTCCCTTTGTCCCAAGTGGGCGCGTTTCCGCGAGGTTCCCTTGTTCTCCGAGTCCACGGCCGTTTTATTCTGGGACGCGCCTCCCCTGAGAGTTATTCCTGCTCTTCTTTCGCAACGTTCTTAGCCATTATCGGCCACGATCCTTGATTCGAGGTTGCCTCTTATCATCGTTCGCCGAATAACCCACTGTCCTACTTACACGGTATCGATTTTACGAGACCACCTGAGACCATTCGCGGCCTCCGCGAAACTTCTTTACCTCTAGTGTCGCCCAGCGAACTTACAACAACTTTCTTTCTGGTGAATGGAGCTCGTACACAGTTCCTGTTGCGAAAATCATTATCGAGTTACCGTGCTTATCCCGGGCTTTGGCATTATCGAAATAAATCATTTGAAACGTAATCGTTAAGATAATACATCATCCAGTTTGGCTACGTGTCACTTGAAATAATCATATGTTAGTTTATGTTTTTATAAATTATTTCATTGTTTGGAGTTTACATGAAATTCTGCTGCACTAATGAATTTTATTCCAACCACCGTTATCAATAACGATCGTTAGTTACTTGATAAACTTCTTTGTCGTTCATAATTTGTTAGAAAAAGGAGGGATATTACATTTATCGTATTGGTGATTTCGGCGCAACGGTTCGATCAATTATAATATATATAAATATATAATTGATCGGTTTTAACAATCTTACGATCGATAATATTAACAACATATTACATTTATCGTTCGCCTGTGAATATGACCAATATTTTGTAGCGGGTTACATATTGAAGCACAGTTGGAGCGACGAAAGGCTCAGTTTGCTGTGAACAGAGCCTAACAGCCGCAGTTCGTCGGCCGAAGGCTTGTTCGGCTTTCTTTCTTGTCGTCCGGAGGAGTTAGCTGTGCGGGGGTGCGTTACTGAACGCGCAGGAACAGCGAAAAAATGGGGTTGCCGGCCAAACTTCATCCCCCGCAAGCTTCCATCGACTTTCATCCCCACCAATCGACCCCCACGAACTGTCTGCGTTCGCGTGAACGGGGTGAACGTACTCCCACGCGCCACCCACCTCAGCTCTATGATGTCACGAGCCGCGTTCTACGTCATCGTTACCGCGTCACGCTCCACCCTCGCAGCCCCGAAAGAGCCGGTTCCCTGTGACGTCATCCGGAGCTCTCTGCGCGTAGCTACGTGGTCGATCGAGAGAGAATTTTAACATCCCACGGGTCGTTTGATCTCGACGATGCTCGCTGGGACCCGCTCGAACGTGGATAATAGCTTTCGTTCTGAATTGCAATTTTTGATCAAGTTTTTTTTCCTTCGTTTCGTTTCGCTCCTTTGAACGATTCGACGTGGGCGATGTCGTTTCTGGTGGTCGATTTAGAGACGAAGGTTTGTTAAATGTTTTTTTAAACGTTTGTCGGGAAGCCGATTGTTCTGAAGTTGATGGAGATGTTTTATGTAGTTTTTTTAATAAGAGTTTTGTTTTCGAGGGACCTGTTTTTTCAA
Source organism: Lasioglossum pauxillum (assembly GCA_933228785.1). Classification (NCBI taxonomy): domain Eukaryota; kingdom Metazoa; phylum Arthropoda; class Insecta; order Hymenoptera; family Halictidae; genus Lasioglossum; species Lasioglossum pauxillum. The sequence continues at coordinate 8,220,828 of OW121704.1, forward strand.
GACTAATACTCTTATTGAGTGCTTTACATTGTTTTGTGAATTCTTTTGAATTTATTGGTAGGGCGAATATATAATCGTGTCGTTATAAATTGATTGACGAGCTTGGAGCTGTTCAACGAAGCGTGCCCCGTCATTTAGAATTTTTCAAGCGAAGAACCCAGACACTGTCGCCGAAGTTATTTTTTGTGTCTGGGTTTACACATCCTCTGCCTCTCCAATCCTTTCCAAAGCACTATTTATAAATCTCCGATACAAGGTAACTCGGTAGAACCCATGCGATCTATTTGGTTCGACTAAGGTCCTTGGCTAAGTTTGTACTTTTCGTAAAAACTCGCAGTCGTCTATAGCTCGGTTCCCGAGACATTCCGATGGTACATTCGTTACGCTTCATTCAAATCGCAATCTGAAGAGTTTGTGAATCTTGCAGTGTCCTATTATCCATCGAACATGTGATACTTGAATGTCCAAGCTTTCAAACACATCGATCAACTTACCTAGTAGTCTAAATCAGTGGTTCTTAAACTTATGTTGTCCGGGCCCCCCTCTTGAACAACATTTTGCCATTCCATCCCAACCCTAGCCATTTCACGTAGTTCTTGAGACTTAATTTGAAACATGCAAATGTGAAAACATGAAACATTTTGTACATGAAAACGATTTGAATAATCTTTCTTTTTAGCAAAAATACTGTTGAAAGAAAAATTGAGTCTTACTAGTTAGGCAGATCGATCTTGATAAAATTGATGCGAGAGATAGTTCTTTGAAAAATATGTAGCCCATAGGCAATCGTCCTTGTTGAAGGGGTGTGCGAGCCGTCCTTCAAGTTAGGGGTGCAAAATTGATCTTTCTAGTCTGTAGAAATGTAGCAAAATGTTGAATACTGTTACTAAAGAATTTCAACGAACCTCCAATAGAGAATACAATTAGTTAAGAGTTCTCGAATAAGATTGTTTAGGTCTTGTTTGCTTAAGTTCGATCGTCCTATTATGCCAAATAATCTTTTTTTAAGCAAAAATATCTGTTGAAAGAAAAATTGAGTCTTACTAGTTAGGCAGATCGATCTTGATAAAATTGATGCGAGAGATAATTCTTCGAAAAATATGTAGCCCATTGGCAATCGTCCTTGTTGAAGGGGTGTGCGAGCCGTCCTTCAAGTTAGGGGTGCAAAATTGATCTTTCTAGTCTGTAGAAATGTAGCAAAATGTTGAATACTGTTACTAAAGAATTTCGACGAACCTCCAATAGAGAATACAATTAGTTAAGAGTTCTCGAATAAGATTGTTCAGGTCTTGCTTGCTTAAGTTCGATCGTTCTATTATGACGAATAATCTTTTTTTAGCAAAAATACTGTTGAAAGAAAAATTGAGTCTTACTAGTTAGGCAGATCGATCTTGATAAAATTGATGCGAGAGATAGTTCTTTGAAAAATATGTAGCTCATTGGCAATCGTCCTTGTTAAAGGGGTGTGCGAGCCGTCCTTCAAGTTAGGGGTGCAAAATTGATCTTTCTAGTGTGTAGAAATGTAGCAAAATGTTGAATACTGTTACTAAAGAATTTCGACGAACCTCCAATAGAGAATACAATTAGTTAAGAGTTCTCGAATAAGATTGTTCAGGTCTTGCTTGCTTAAGTTCGAGCGTCCTATTATGACGAATAATCTTTTTTTTTATCAAAAATACTGTTGAAAGAAAAATTGAGTCTTACTGGTTAGGCAGATCGATCTTGATAAAATTGATGCGAGAGATAGTTCTTTGAAAAATATGTAGCTCATTGGCAATCGTCCTTGTTGAAGGGATGTGCGAGCCGTCCTTCAAGTTAGGGGTGCAAAATTGATCTTTCTAGTCTGTAGAAATGTAGCAAAATGTTGAATACTGTTACTAAAGAATTTCGTTGAACTTCCAACAGAGAATACAATTAGTTAAGAGTTCCCGAATAAAATTGTTCAGGTCTTGTTTGCTTAAGTTCGATCGTTCTATTATGACGAATAATCTTTTTTTAGCAAAAATACTGTTGAAAGAAAAATTGAGTCTTACTAGTTAGGCAGATCGATCTTGATAAAATTGATGCGAGAGATAATTCTTTGAAAAATATGTAGCTCATTGGCAATCGTCCTTGTTGAAGGGATGTGCGAGCCGTCCTTCAAGTTAGGGGTGCAAAATTGATCTTTCTAGTCTGTAGAAATGTAGCAAAATGTTGAATACTGTTACTAAAGAATTTCGACGAACCTCCAATAGAGAATACAATTAGTTAAGAGTTCTCGAATAAGATTGTTCAGGTCTTGTTTGCTTAAGTTCGATCGTTCTATTATGACGAATAATCTTTTTTTAGCAAAAATACTGTTGAAAGAAAAATTGAGTCTTACTAGTTAGGCAGATCGATCTTGATAAAATTGATGCGAGAGATAATTCTTCGAAAAATATGTAGCCCATTGGCAATCGTCCTTGTTGAAGGGGTGTGCGAGCCGTCCTTCAAGTTAGGGGTGCAAAATTGATCTTTCTAGTCTGTAGAAATGTAGCAAAATGTTGAATACTGTTACTAAAGAATTTCGTTGAACTTCCAACAGAGAATACAATTAGTTAAGAGTTCTCGAATAAGATTGTTCAGGTCTTGTTTGCTTAAGTTCGATCGTTCTATTATGACGAATAATCTTTTTTTAGCAAAAATACTGTTGAAAGAAAAATTGAGTCTTACTAGTTAGGCACATCGATCTTGATAAAATTTGATGCGAGAGATAGTTCTTTGAAAAATATGTAGCTCATTGGCAATCGTCCTTGTTGAAGGGGTGTGCGAGCCGTCCTTCAAGTTAGGGGTGCAAAATTGATCTTTCTAGTCTGTAGAAATGTAGCAAAATGTTGAATACTGTTACTAAAGAATTTCGACGAACCTCCAATAGAGAATACAATTAGTTAAGAGTTCTCGAATAAGATTGTTCAGGTCTTGCTTGCTTAAGTTCGATCGTTCTATTATGACGAATAATCTTTTTTTAGCAAAAATACTGTTGAAAGAAAAATTGAGTCTTACTAGTTAGGCAGATCGATCTTGATAAAATTGATGCGAGAGATAGTTCTTTGAAAAATATGTAGCTCATTGGCAATCGTCCTTGTTAAAGGGGTGTGCGAGCCGTCCTTCAAGTTAGGGGTGCAAAATTGATCTTTCTAGTGTGTAGAAATGTAGCAAAATGTTGAATACTGTTACTAAAGAATTTCGACGAACCTCCAATAGAGAATACAATTAGTTAAGAGTTCTCGAATAAGATTGTTCAGGTCTTGCTTGCTTAAGTTCGATCGTCCTATTATGACGAATAATCTTTTTTTTTAGCAAAAATATCTGTTGATGTCAAAAATGATTCGCGGACCACAGTTTAAGAACCACTGGTCTAAACGAATGCCTTAATATTCAGAAAAAACATTATTAATGTTCTTAACTTCTTAAAAGCTACTGATTTATATAAGAACATCTAACCTTACCACACATTTCAACCGATAAATAGGAAAATTAAGCCTTCCACACTACACTGTACATGTATGTAATTCACTGCTCTAAAGTATATCAGTCCTTCGTGGTCGCTAATAACCTAGCTGTTGACGCGACCTTAATAAATAAATAAAAGAATCGCAATCTGTTTCGCCAAGACTCGAAGAGTAAAATACAAGGGCCGCCAGTTATCGACTTCCGCCGATAGATTACTATACCAACAGCTTCGCGAAAAGGGGGAGAAGATAAATTCGGAGCGTCTCCGCTCGATGATAAACACCCCGACAGATCTATCGATCGTCCTCGTTCATAAATCATGAGGCAGCGACGCGAATACGCGTTTGCGGGTTCGCGACGCGTCATAGAAAGATAATCGGTGTAAAAGAAAGCGGTTCATGAGTCACGATAGGACGCGTGCAGCACACGCGTGTCACCCCGACCCTTTCACGATTGCACGCTATTGCATGGCGTTGCATAATGTTGCATAGTTTCGCGTGGCCGACCATTGCATCGCGCAAGATAGGATAGATTCCCAGCCACGGCAGACTTACGAGTTGTCGCACAACGTTGCGTGCTCCAAAATGTCACAGTTATGCCGACCTTATGCCAGCATGTATGCACTGAGACTGCGGATTTTTATGCATTTCTGATGCATGCGCAACGAGAGCGACAGGTCCGCTTCAACCTTACCCGGTCGCGTCCTTACTCTAATTTTAACTTGCCAACTTTCTAAATTGGCTGCGACCAGTTTTTATGACAGTCCGATTGAAAGGAGACCGTCTGGGAGGGACAGACTTTTTTAGGAATATTACTAGAAACATTTCTAAGAAATTTTTATCCTTTTATGTTTATGATTGGACCCACAGGATTTACGAGCAAACTTGTTGTTTTTTGACGAGAATGAAATTCATGGACGGTTGGATTGAACTCTTGCTTTCCTTGCATCGTATACAACAAAACAATGCAGTTGTTATAGCGCGAAGAACTGCAATTTGTTGGAACTTGACCGAACATCATTTTGTCCTTCACGTTTATAAGTAGACTGCGGATCATTAGGCGAAATAGAAATGTTTTGCAACGATTGTGGGCAGCAGGAGTTGAATAAAAATTATTTCCATCGCTTAATAGAGTGTTTATATTCTTCGACTTTTCTGATTTGTTTCTGTTTTATATCTCACCCAGCCAATTTCTTGACAAATGCATAAAAATCCGCAGTCTATTTATAAGTAACAATACCACACTCTTGTTCGTACCTGAATGAAAATCTGAATTTTGTGTGCAAGCTCGCAGCCTGGCAGCTGTTAATCACCATGAATCTAATCACAGGCGCTCACAGTGTCATCCGCCATTGAAAGTATCCGTCCTCGATCCGCCCTGATGCACTTGTTGAAATCTCAAGGCCACCCAGTTGCCCTCGGATGTATTCTCGCGTATCCATTTAGGGGAAAAAGCTTTCCCCCGCTTCGATCGGATTAGGCATAACGGTTCGAGTGGAACTATCGTCGTCACCCCGACTCCTATCTGCCTCACTCTCTCTCGCGTATATTTCTCATTTATGGTAATCCGAAGTTACTTAGCACCGGTGGTAAAATCGATCTCTAAATCAACGTTCCCCGGAGAGTAACTACCTTGGCCGACATTATTGGTCACTGTTACGAAACACCGCGCCGGCGATCATAACGTGCACCGGGGACCGTTTCAAGTGCGTGCATACGCGAGGGACACGCGTATTGATTCATACCTCGGAACCAGTTCGTTGCAATTAATATTTTCCGATTGCACGTTTCGCTGTTCCGTCAGCTGTCCGCGGAACTAGTTTACCAGACCGTGATGCACAACCTTCGGAATGGCGGACTGCGGATTTTTATGCAAAACAGCAATTTTCTACGTTGTATCTACGTTTTGGCTACGTTCTTTCTATAATTAATTTCTTGTAATTACATTAAGAGTTTGAAAATAATGCGACTGTATTCTTATAATCGACATTTTTATTCTTTGGGGTACAGTCTACTTCAGTGGTTGTTCGAGGTCAGCGGGCGGAGCCATCCTCCCTTGGATATAATAGAAAAGAATTACACATCTGTTTGTCCTTGTTAGTTTCCAACATAAGTTTAAAACAGCAAGTTCTCCTTTGAACCCAACATTATAAAAAAATATCTAAAAAAACTTTTTAAAAAACACGCTTATATTAAAATGCACTAAAAAGGAGAAAATAATTTTTTTAGACATTAGTGGCTATAAATAAAAGCGTGGAGCGCTAAACAATATTGACGTAATCTTTGTGGGCGCTCCACGCTTTTATTTATAATCACTAATGCCTAAAAAAATTATTTTCTCCTTTTCAGTGAATTTTCTTGTAGAAAGTTCTTTTTTATATATTTTTTTATTTCCTACTTTTTAGTCTTTATTTAAATGGAACGCAAGATGTAGTAATACTGGTATGAAATAGTAATATAGCAAGATATAATAGTAAGATATGGAAATACACGAAATAGAATGAGGGGATGACTCCGAGAGACGACATCTCTTGATGGAGTCCGAAAGTGTCCGAATTAAAACTGAATGAACGGAGCACCATAACCACACTGAGTTCCTTCCATGCGAAGTGGGCCAGTGGGGTGGGGATGAGCCGGAGTAGGAACACGTAGTGGAGTAGGGAGCGCTGGCGCGCGGAGTGGGGATCGCTGAACGCGTTGACGTACTACCGAACGTGTGACGGTTAATAAAAATTTCTTTTTCTCCTAGACGCACAATTTTTTTTAAAATTTGTTTTTTAATATTGCATTGTCATCCAGTCTCTGAGCTATGCTTAAAGTTTCAAGTCTCCAGCCCATCAGGAAGTGGTATAAAATTCGATTACAAGATTTGACGCATACAAGAACAACTCGGCGAGCTAATATAAGCGTGGTAATAAATTGTGTCGATATTTTGAGGGACAGTTTATTCAGCGAGGAGATGAATTGATGAATTAGGATGTATTTTGAATACGTATACTGATTGGAACATTGAGTGCGAGATGGACGCTCGAAAAATAGATGACCGTGCCATTTCCGTCCATTCCGCAGAATTCTATTGCGGCTCAGTCGAAGAACATAAAAGAAAATCAGTTCTCTTCAAGTCCTCGAGGTCTCGATATACTCAGCCTCAAGTGCGCGATGAAAGTAGTCCAATCGATGTGCTTTGATGTAGCGTGGAGGAAGGTTAAAGAGTTGTCGAAGGTGAAAGTCTCCGGTGGATGTTCGGGAATTTCTCGCATCTGAATTTCTACCAGGTTGTCGGCTGCGCAACCATGATCTGCAGTATCTGGAGCAACCACTGCCAATCTTCTCAACACCCCTGATCCACAGAATAAAACTCAGACACTTACTGAAAGAATCGATGAAACCAATACAATTTCGTTTCTCATCCATCAGAACCCTTCTCAAGTTAAAAGAATTGCTACAGTCTACTACATAAAACACAATTGATTTGTTCCTTTTTCAAGAAGCATAATTATCTGTAAGAACATCGCTTCCTTCGGAACTCTTTAGAAATTAAAAACATTGCAAACTTTATTCAACCGTAGTCAATCTTTTTCTTAAGTACACGATAATCGTCTAAAAAAACTTGCAACGATTAAAACAACTTCGTCCTGCGACAACTCGCGGAAGAACTTTAGTAAAGCGTTCAAGTCCAGAATTTCGGCGTGCTGATTAGTTGTAATTGTCGCTGCAGTCATGCTTTCAACTCATTTCGCATAAAAGTATGCGAACAACTTCGACGCAGTCCGTACTCCAGAAATAATTATCTGTTTTACATGGAACCATTCATGCAACGATTATACCGAGATCGTATCGTTTTATCGAATGCCTCTCGATCTATTTGCAGGCGGTTTCGTTATCAGAATTTAGGCTTATCGCGTTTAGCCAGAGTTGCCAGATTAACACTTGTGTCCCCACTTTACCTTCCCCTTCTACGACGCTATTTCCCCCATGGCTCGGTCACGTGACGCGTTCCATCTCTGTCGTGCACGTGTCACAATATCACGTGACTAATTCGGTGTTGGCAGAGAAGGGGAATTTTTTCCCCTGAATTCGAGTCAGTTCCCCTGATCTGGCGACTCTGCGCTTAGCCTGCGTCATATTAGTATGCGCGAAGGCAACGAACAGGAAACAAGAAACGTCTTTGATCGCCGATAGCGCACGAGAGCCCACTGATTGCTTTATCATTACATTCCGTTCACCGTGGCGAATAATTTTTGCTATTCGCCCGTAATAATTGTGCGCGGCTTTCCAGGCGATCATGCTCGTGTTTCATAGCTCGTTGGTCGTTTTACCGAACCGATGAATTTTGCGAAATTTATCGGGCGGTGTTTATACAGTTCATTTTTCGTTGAGTAATACCAATATCCGATTAATTATTGGCTGTTTTAATGGCGCGTGTTGACAAATTCGAAAACTGGCCGTTGGTTTAATATAATGTATTATGTTTGGAAAAGTTTATGAGTCGAATAATTGGATCGTATTGGTTGGCATGCGTTTTTGCAAGCACATGTACATCGCGAGAAAAATTTAAAACTATTTTACGGCTCGATTGAATAAAATCTAAAAATAGTTGGATCTATTTTCACACATGTTAGGAGTTGCTAATCGATATCGCTGCAGCGTTATATTTGAACTGTGCAGAATAATCAATTTTATTTAAAGGATGAGCAAGCTCAACAGAGTGAGGAGGGATCGATAGAGATTAATTGTCCATACGATGATTTTGTTAGAATCGCAGAAGTCGATCAAGAAACGTCTGCCGATATTGAGTTCGATTTTTAACTCGTAACTATTATTTAGAAATTTATTTTGACAGATTTATTCGTAGGAGAGTATCACATTCGCTAATTCAACTTTTCTGCTAATCTTCGAAAAATTCAATTAATTGCACGATGACGAATTTATTCACGGAAGACTATCACAATCGCTACTTTACCTTTTATACAAATCTTTAAACGCTTCAAATTTGAAAGTGACTACACGATGGAAAATTTATTCCCAGGAGACTGTGACGCATTTCCGAGGACATTGTGTCGCACAAAATCTACGTCAGAATGTCAAGAACCTTAAATTTTAAGTCAGAATTAAGAATTTGCAAGGCAGAGATAAAGTATTTAGGTATCGCGTTGAAGTATGCGCATAAACGAGTGGCTGTGCCTTTTTACAATCATTTCCTCGGCGTGTTGCCACTCGTAAAAGAAGCTATAACCAACGTTAAATCCATACACCGCGGTATCCCATGCCGCAGAACAAGATTCCGTCTGTATGCAATTGCATCGCGGGAGGTTGATGCCGAACCGGAATGGAATTACGATGCACACAGTGGAAAATCCAACATAAACGGTTCCGAAACGATAAGAGGCCGGTGTACATATGTATGTATGTATATCGGTGCCAGTCGATTGTGCACCGGTTGATCGAGAGTCGGCTCCTGGAAAACGCAATCTGCGGGGCTTCAACGCTTTTATAACGCTTCGTTCTTGCATACCAGCTGGCTCCACGTTTAAACTGCATCTGCATAGTTCAAACGTCTCAAGTGAAATGCAAGAAGCCCTTTATTCCATTGAGACATCGTTATTTTCATCGATAAAATGTTACAATGCCGACTTTTTGATTACGAACATGTACCTCCAACATAATTTTTAGTTGACTATTAATGTCGCATTTTGACAGAAGAAATATTTTCAGTTGATTCTTGTATGGAAATTCTTTTAATCTGTGCGGATGGGAATTATTTTTGTGAGTGCACTGGAAAAGTATAAGAATGAAATGAAGGAAATTGTGGCGTTTAATAAAAACTAATAATGTGTATAAAAATTATTCACAGTCACAGAACTGCATAAAAATGCATCGAATCATCAGCCTCATGCTAACGAGCCGGCGTTATATTGCACAATGAACTGTTAAAAAAGTAACTGTAGGATGAACAGTGCCGATACCTACACTCAGTAAAATAAGTCTCTGTACACCTTTTAAACCAGAATAACTTTTTTATAATTGTGCCAAACGATCTGATTATTTGTAAGCAATTAGAAGCATTGGTTTATTAGATGATGTGCAAAAAAGATTTTCCAAAAATTACAATTGATCGGACTTTTTTATTTGGGTCCCTAATGAAAATTTAAAATATATGTTTTGTAGATCTATGTTAGATTTATGTGTATGTCAATCGACTTCGATGAAATTTTCAGCAGGTGTGTAGCTACTATAGATTTACAAAACATATATTTTAAATTTTTATTAAGGGTCCAAATCAAAAAGTTTTAAAAAGTGCCTTTCCTATTTTTGCATGCAACCTTGTAAATTGTAATCTTTAGAAAATATTTCTTGCACATCATTCAGTAAACCAATGCTTCCAATTACTTACAAAACATCAGGTCGCTTGGTATAATTATAAAAAAGTTATTCTGTTTTAAAGGGTGTTCAGAGACTTATTTTACTGAATATTTTACTAAATAAATTTTATAATAAATTTTCATTAGAGACACAAATAAAAAGTTTTAAAAAGTGCCTTTCCTATTTTTGCATGCAAGCTTGTAAATTGTAATTTTTAGAAAATATTTCTTGCAGTAAACCAATGCTTCTAATTGCTTACAAAACATCAGGTCGTTTGGTATAATTATAAAAAAGTTATTCTGTTTTAAAGGGTGTTCAGAGACTTATTTTACTGAATATTTTACTAAATAAATTTTATAATAAATTTTCATTAGGGACACAAATAAAAAGTTTTAAAAAGTGCCTTTCCTATTTTTGCATGCAAGCTTGTAAATTCTAATTTTTAGAAAATATTTCTTGCACATCATTCAGTAAACCAATGCTTCTAATTGCTTACAAAAGATCAGGTCGCTTGGTATAATTATAAAAAAGTTATTCCGTTTTAAAGGGTGTCCAGAGACTTATTTTACTGAATATTTTACTAAATAAATTTTATCATAAATTTTCATTAGGGACCCAAATAAAAAAGTTTTAAAATGTGCCTTTTGTATTTTTGCATGCAACCTTGTAAATTGTAATTTTTAGAAAATATTTTTTGCACATCATTCAGTAAACCAATGCTTCTAACTGCTTACAAAACATCAGGTCGCTTGGTATAATTATAAAAAAGTTATTCTGTTTTAAAGGGTCTCCAGAGACTTATTTTACTGAATATTTTACTAAATAAATTGTATAATAAATTTTCATTAGGGACCCAAATAAAAAAGTTTTAAAAAGTGCCTTTCCTATTTTTGCATGCAAGCTTGTAAATTGTAATTTTTAGAAAATATTTCTTGCAGTAAACCAGTGCTTCTAATTGCTTACAAAACATCAGGTCGCTTGGTATAATTATAAAAAAGTTATTCTGTTTTAAAGGGTGTTCAGAGACATATTTTACTGAATATTTTACTAAATAAATTTTATAATAAATTTTCATTAGGGACCAAATAAAAAAGTTTTTAAAAGTGCCTTTTGTATTTTTGCATGCAACCTTGTAAATTGTAATTTTTAGAAAATATTTTTTGCACATCATTCAGTAAACCAATGCTTCTAATTGCTTACAGAACATCAGGTCGTTTGGTATAATTATAACAATGTTATTCTGTTTTAAAGGGTGTTCAGAGACTTATTTTACTGAATATTTTACTAAATAAATTTTATAATAAATTTTCATTAGGGACCCAAATAAAAAAGTTTTAAAAAGTGCCTTTTGTATTTTTGCATGCAACCTTGAAAATTCTAATTTTTAGAAAATATTTCTTGCACATCATTCAGTAAACCAATGCTTCTAATTGCTTACAGAACATCAGGTCGTTTGGTACAATTATAAAAAAGCTGTTCTGTTTTAAAGGGTGTCCAGAGACTTATTTTACTGAATATTTTACTAAATAAATTTTATAATAAATTTTCATTAGGGACCAAATAAAAAAGTTTTTAAAAGTGCCTTTTGTATTTTTGCATGCAACCTTGTAAATTGTAATTTTTAAAAAATACTTTTTGCTCATCATATGGAGCAACGTACACTCAGTAAAATAAGTCTCCGTACACCCTTTAAAACAGAATAACTTTTTCATAACAATTCTTTATAACTTTTTATAACTATACCAAATGACCTGATGTTTTGTAAGTAATTAAAACCATTGGTTTACTGAATGATGTGCAAAAAATATTTTCTAAAAATTACAATTTACAAGGTTGCAAGCAAAAATAAAAAAGGAACTTTTTAAAACTTTTTTATTTGAGTCCCTGATGAAAATTTAAAATACTTAAAACATATATTTTAAATTTTTAGTAAGGGTCCAAATCAAAAAGTTTTCAAAAGTGCCTTTTTTATTTTTGCATGCAACCTTGTAAATTGTAATTTTTAGAAAATATTTTTTGCACATCATTCAGTAATTGCTTACAAAACATCAGGTCGTTTGGTATAATTATAAAAAACTTATTCTGTTTTAAAGGGAGTCCAGAGACTTATTTTACTGATTGTATGGATGAAATTCCGTTTAATTGGAGTTACGTGTTCATTTTCGTACAGATTATTTCGTAAAGCAGGGATCCGATGAAAAATCGGAGTAAGTCGAGGAGTGCGCCGAGCCGGAAATAGAACGGGTACTTTGTTAATCCTTGTTAAAAGTTTTAGTTCTGCCGTGTTTGACGCAGTTGCGCCAACCCTGGAACGCGTAAAATCCTCTGTTTATTAATAATGCTTTTAAAAAGTACATATTTTTAACGTGTAGACGGTTTTTCCACGAGAGGTTCGCCCACAGAAACATCAACCACAGATCTGCTTACGTCAACGAATTTCATTTCTGTTTATCAATTCGTGATTCAACGGTAAAATGAGTTTCTATCGAAACTAAGGTTACGGCGGCGATAATACGACGATTATGCGATACGTTGCCGTCATTCAACAGAAGTCAGATAAGATCTCTTTGTTAGCCGAATGACGGAGGTATTAAAAGCTTAAAAATTCGGAGGATTGCGAGCACTCAAAGGATTAGAACGCCAGAAAGTCGAGGAGAAATTTCTTGAAAGATCGCGAATTTATCCTCCCTTTTCTCGTCCGTGCGATGATCGATGATTTCGAAGCGACTGCACCCGGAGCTGTTCCTTTCTCTCCTACGCGAGTTGCGTGGACGTTGCGAAATTTTCCGAGTTGTCGACTCGTTCAAATAACGACGGACAATAAGCAGAGACAGTTCTTCGTCTGCGAATTATTTTTAGATCGGCCAGGAAGACTTTCTTGAATACTGAACGCCCTCGTTGTCGCACGGCGATCTCCTTGCATCCCATGAATTATGCATCGTTTCTTCTTCTCGTTATTTCCTGAAACGCTCTCGATCGCAGCGCACCGAAAAAAAATGTTTGCCAACTTTTGATGGGTCGTCCAATGAACAAAATTAACTCTGGGACTACCAGATGGGTCTAAATAACTTGTTTTAAATAGAAAATGTTTTTACGAGGGATTATTGAGCAAACTTCCTTTTTCGAATGTGTTTAAATGTGCAAAGAAGTATTACTATGTAGTACAAAATGTGAAGTATCTCTAAAACGTGAGAAGTAGGAAGAAGTTTCTTGGAACCGGACGTAATTGGAAGTTGATGTTGAAAATTGTTGACGCACGTCGCGACGATCTGTCAAGATGGTACCGTTCCGCCCCATCGCACGGTGCCACATTTACGATCCGCAGGCTGCGCTTGTGCCCCGTTCATTTGTATCGGAATTAACGTAGCTGCCATGCGACATTATTTATGAATTGGAAAGCATCGCTGATAACCTATATCGATCACGCGAAAATCGTATATTTCGGTGTCAACCGCCGTGTCTAGGCAGATTAAGACATGTCGCACTAGTGGCTGGTTTATATCCAGTGTTTTATTATTTATTTTTCCCAGAATGTCCTGTCGTCTGTCGCATTTCTGAGAGACATCGAGGAAGAGAAATTTGATAAATAAAGATAACATCTCCTACGGTTGCTCTATTTCTAGACGTATTTCCCCGAGAATCTTCCATCAACTGTTGTATTTCACGACTGAGACATCACAGAAAAGGACTTCGGTGAATCTGGGGAGATAAAGGCACTCTTTTGCGTTTCTGCTGACTCTTTTCCCTATTCTTTGTTGGTAGCGATCTGTAATTATGTATTTTGTCACCGATTGCTTCATGTAGCATTTCTACTTCCTCTGAAGTTTCCCGTTGTCTGCCATATTTATGGATTAGACAATGAACACGAGCGATTTAATTAATCCAGGGATATAAAGATACTTCTTCGTTTCTGGTGTCACTTTTCCCTGTTCCTCGTTGTCATTGATATAGATTGCTCTATCTTGAGTTTATATTTCCTCGAATCTTTCCTCGATCACCACAGACAAGCATTTTCATTAATCTGGGAACTATTCCCTAGAATTTCCTGTACCAGCGAACTTTTCCTCATCGTCTGGAGTATTTTATTCAGGAAACAGCAATGGGAAAGAATTGAATGAAATCTCGGGATATTTCAGATATTTCAGAACACGCAGGGGGATCTCTCTAATTTTCCATTAACTCCCTCGCAGATAAAAATGCCAGCGCCTATTAATATACTTGGCATGTCGCAGATAAAAAATGAGCTGGCATGAATGCTTATTATTCGCGTCTTTATCTTGAGGAAGGTCAATGCACGACCTTGTTCATTCTCCAGTTTTCCTCTTATCTGTCACTCTACGTCGGTCGAGACTGTCGAGACCCGATACTCGTCGACCATCGAGATCATCTTCTCGCGCGTCTTTTCGCGGCAATTGTTCGCGCCGCGAAATCACGAGCCAATCTCGCAACAAGGAAGATACTGCAACGTACACGATTGCCAGCAATTATGAAAGCGGTGCAAGCCAAAATTCCAAGCAAATCAATCTTTTTGCTCGTTATGCATCTATTGTCACGGTAAAATTTATCGCTCTTACGCACGAGTAATTTCCAAACAGTAAAGCTATTCAAATAATTTTCGCATTGTGTGCCAGTGAAGGCGTTTTAATCTCACATGTCTTGTTACGTTAAATTATACCGTGACTGTGCACATTTCCGCAAATTTATATGTTTGTAGATAAACTGTATAAATTTAACTTCAGTTATCAACAAACACGTAATACTTCGTATCCGGCTGACATAATCGCCATGTAAATACCGAAAGATGTTCAAAATGTACAAAATTCTTTCTCCAAATCATCGATACGGATTTACGGGGTGGTCGAGACGTCAGTTATCGATCGGGCAGCCGCGCGAAGTTCCCCGAAACGTAGGTCAAACGCAACAATTGCTCCGGGGAGACTTATCGACTTGTTCACGCTCGAGCGGCGATCGCAGCCGTCGCTGTCGGTCGCGCGAATGACGTCACGGTGTGGCGGAGCGGCGCGATTGGTCCGCGACAAGGCGAAACGTCACGGTCACGCCGGTGGGGATGAAGCGCGCGCCATGGGGGTAGAGGTGGGGGGACGCGGCAGAGAGCGGTCTCGGCGTTGTGCTATTTTCATCGGCGCACTACGCTACCGCTGGCCCAGATTCGATGCGACCGTCACGAAGTATACCTGACATCCGACTCTGCCCGCGAGTTCGCTGGGCCTCCCGGCTCGTTCATCCTGATCGAACATCCGTAACAAGTCCGGCACAGTTCGCAACCAGGTTAGCTACGTATCCGCGAAGCTGCGGATGAGAATCGACGCGCGCGAGTTATAATCGTTCTGAAAGTCGTTTTGAAACTGTTGGAAGTTCCGTACTGAACTCTCCGTTTGCCACTTGTGGCCGGCTCGTGGCTGTCCGTGTGACCTGGCGGAGCCACGCGCACCAGTGCAACCTTGTTTCAGTCTACGATACTGCAACGGTGTTTCGAAGTGCACGTAAGATGTGACTCCCTAAGTGCCGCGGTGCTCTCCACACGCAGTTTTATTGACATCACGACCGTGTGACAAGAGTTCACGCCGTACCCGCACTACCCGTGGTACCTGGCGCCTTTGCTACACCATTGCGCGCTGAATACACGGCTAGAGAGCACGCGGAACATTGCACTGCGAGCCCGGCAACTGGGTTCTTCGTCAAATGACCTCGAGGTAGGTCTGACTACCGCACCTTTCGATTTCCTTCTCATTTTGTTTTCTATACTTACAAATTGGTTTATGATAAAGTGTAAAACAAACAAAAAGCAGTTTGAAAACATAGATTTTGCAGAACATTTTGTATTCAATAAACACACAGAAGAAGATTAATGGGTTTGGGAGAAATGGGGAAAAATGCACAATTTTTAATACAGTACCACAAAGTACTGTTCTCATTTCCGGAAGAAAAACCGCACAAATATGAATAAACCTTGCTGAAAAAGATCGTGCAGCAGCGAGCAAAATGTTTTAACCCTTTGCACTCCGAGTTATTTTAACTGGAAAATTAAACATTTCTTCCGATCTAGAATATTTCCATTCCCTATGATTTATGCAATTTTATGGATATGAAATTGGTGTAATACCTCATACAATACGAAAATGTTTAGTAATTGATTAGATACCGATATATTTCATAATGTAAATAATATTTCGAATAATGGTACAGCAATTTTTAGTGGTGCCTCAGAGGGGACAACGGAGTGCAAAGGATTAAGAGAGACTATGTAAACAGAGATCCAGATGTTTGTCGGTTTTATAAAAATCTCGTAAAAAATGTAAAACAACATTAAAACGTCGATGCTGTAATATTTCCCGGGTTTTTCCACGACCGAGTGACAAGATTTCACGCCTACCCGCACTACCCGTGGTACCTGCGCCTTTGCTACACCATTGCGCGCTGAATACATGGCTAGAGAGCACGCGGAACATTGCACTGCGAGCCCGACGTCTGGGTTCTTCGTCAAATGACCTC
The DNA here is from genome assembly GCA_933228785.1 of Lasioglossum pauxillum. NCBI lineage: Eukaryota > Metazoa > Arthropoda > Insecta > Hymenoptera > Halictidae > Lasioglossum > Lasioglossum pauxillum. The sequence continues at coordinate 8,237,174 of OW121704.1, forward strand.
AAGGTAGGTCTGACTACTGCACAAGGGTAGCGAATGTCGCCGTACCGGCGTCAATCGAGTGCAAGGGGTTAACCTGAACATTCTTATCTCGACCTCCAAATATAATCGGGGACAATATTAAGTGGACACTATTGAAATTAGTCGAAAGGGTCTGAATTTTTTGAGATGTTAACCGACTAGTTTGCTAGTGAATGAGTAAACAACAATTTTTGGTTAGATTGTAATTGGTAGGAACCATACAAAATTTGAGAAATGATGCTTTTTCCTGGGCTTCGGAGTCGGTAGACAAAATTCTTTACTCCGACTCCAACTCCTCTGTTTTTTTACCTCCGACTCCGACTCTGACGCCGATTTCGACTCCGACTCCGACTCTCCAAATTGAATAAATATGTACCTACTTAAAATAATTAAGAGTTGTAATAAAACTGAATAAATAGTTGAAATATTGTATTAAAGTCCAAGAATATGGAACAGATAACTCTTCTACAACACAACACGACTGTTACTTTCTCACTTTCAGGAAATAGTTAGAAAATACTACTACCATAACTTTAACTGTTTCTCTTCTACGTAGTGCCGAGGACACTGCCGCTCAAAAGTATGTGGACACTTCCTTAATTCTTATAACTACCTGAAAAAAGTTATGATATCTTTGGTAAATTTGATTATCTTGTATGTATTTCAGTTTGTACAGTATTGGAGAACATATTTTAATAATAATTTATTAAATATCTCACCGATAATGATAAAAAATAATTATATTTTCTTTTCGTCTACATATCCACCGCGTGCTTTTATGACCGCGTTTACTAGTCGTGGCATTCTGGCTATTAACTTTTTCATTACTTCACTTTCAATAAGGTTCCACTCAGATTCTAATATTTCCCACAAATGTTTTTCAGACTTGGGACATCGTTTTCGGACTTATCTATCTATGTGATCCCATAGTTCTTCTTTTATTTATTTAAGAAAATTCAATAACTAAATTGTTCATTTTGGTACTATTAGAATACATTACATACATATTCATAATAGACTTTAGCAACAAATATTGTTTGATAGTAAAAATATACATTATATATCACAAATTTCATGAACAGGGTAAGTGTCCACATACTTTTGAGCGGCAATGTACGTTCGGTTGTCTTCGGAATTCGGAGCAATAGCAATTTCAAAACAACATTTTTACACAGCCTAGTAAACTAATCTTTCTAACGTCTCGAAAAATCTCAAGTCGTTTGGTTCAATTTTTAAAGGGTGTCCACTTTATTTTGTCTGTACACCAACAATACTGTACACTTTATTCCGGTTTAAACGATCTATAAAAATGGCAATTTGCCATTTTGCGTGAAGATCCGCAATGACTATTTGTCATTAAATGCTCAAGTTCGACCATTTTATGGTAAGTGTCCACATACTTTTGAGCGGCAGTGTATATACATATACAATACGTTTATACTGTAAGTCGAATATTAGCAATTTATTTATGTATACATAAATCTATTAATGATTTATAAACAAAAGAGCCAGAGTTGGAGTCGGAGTCGATATATTTCTTTCCGACTCTGATTCCGACACCGGGAGTCGACTTCGACTCCGACTTCGAAGCCCTGGTTTTTTCAACATTTTTAACTGAGCCTGTAACGATAAAGAAGTCATATGTTTAAAGATGAGAGTTTAATGATAAAAGTCGCAGATTTTCAGCATTGTTAGGGCATTTGCCCTTATGTTCGCCCATCTTTAAACGTTTGTAGCTCATTGTAGATCATTGTAGATCGTTTGTACATCAAATTTTCAGTATGCATATAAGTTACTGGAATCTACAAAGCGCGTTTTATAAATTATTAAATTAATTAAATTATTAAATTTTAAATTATATTTAGAAACATCATTTTTAAAACTTTGTATGATTCCTACCAATTGCAATCGAAACAAATTTTGTATATCTGTACTTCAAACATTTCTTGACAATTGAGAAATTATTATCGATCGTAAATTTTTAATAAATTTATGGTGATGTTCGCGGCGCAACGGATTCGATCAAATTATATACTAAGTAGCAATCCCGTGGAGAGTTTTCAAACGTACGTTTCTCAGATTCAAACCCGAATCGTACGTTTGAAAAATCTCTACAAGATTGCTATTTAGTATATAATTTGATCGAATTCGTTGCGCCGCGAACATCACCATAAATTTCTTGACAATGTTGTAGAAAAGAACGCAGGTTTATTTTTCAACATTTCAAAACAGTCTGAATGCTTTACGGTTTTCCGCAACGTGTAAGGCGGTTAATGTTAATGTCACGAGCGCGATTGCAAATGCGCGTGACTATTTACTATTCGAAAGAGTATTTCACTCTTGTTACAACATCCCCCCCTGGCCGCGATCCCTCACGTGGCCGAATTTTCGACGATTACACGCTCGATGGCTCATTCAAGCCTTGCCTCTCTCATCGCAGAAACCGAACAGGTCGCACGCATTCCTTGGCATTGCGGATTGCATCGGCGCGAACCTCTGCCAAGTAGTGATTATTAAACTGTGTAAAGGAAAACCTGTTACGACATGGGATTATTTGTCATCCGGCTTTTCTTCTGGTCACGTGATGTAGATCGATACTATCGATAAATACCGGACGCGTATTTGGACGGCGAACTGCGGCGCCAATTGCTTCGAATTTAAATTAAACATGGAGACTCGCGCTCTTTTTTGTTCGTTGTTTGGTTCTGTGTGGCGACAGAGTTCGTCATTGTGGACACGAAAAAAGAAGTAAACAGACGAATGGAATGCACTATTGTGCTTCTCGTAACTTGCCTTGTTATTCCTCGTATGTTGCGTCTTGTCCTTTTTGTATTCTCTCGTTAACCTGCCATGAATTGTCTACAATAGGCGATAAAAAGTGTTGGGTATGCGTGGATCACGTGCAAGTAGAATATGTTTGAGATTAGAAATTGCCTGTAGCGAAGTAACTTTATGTTCAAAGGAAATTAATTATTTATTTCAATTAAAGTCCGAGGCCGCACACTACGAAATTTAATCTTCTATGTACTCAATTTTCCTCAGCTCCTAATCACTCATTGTTTTTAATGAATATTGCTGGTACGGGATTGAAACAAAATCAAGTTCGAACATTGTTCATTTGGTCAACATCGTAATAAGAGTTTAAACGGGAGATCGAAGATTACGTTCAATGCAACGGGTTAATTGTTCGAGCAGTCGTTCGGAAACAGTTGTATAGAAATAATTTCCAGGCCTGTTGCCGACGTTTTCCCCCATATGTCATGGTTCTAAAACCGCCGTTGCGGCGTAGTAAGGCGTGTATGATCGATCGACCGATTTTTCTCTCCGGCCTGCTCGTTATTGCTAAATGCGGAGCCGGCACGTGGGAGGATACGTGTCCGCAACCGTGTCCATTCGCTGTTTATCAGACTCGGTTACGAATTGGTACAGTCTCTCGAACGAGTTAATCGGCAACCATTCTTATTACTATTTTTATCGAGGCCTCTCTCTCTCTCTCCAGGCACATTGAACTTATGCGTGACCTGTGAAGTCTCGAAACTTAAGCAATAGGAACTTATCCTCTCGTGACGTCACTTCTCACTAGAAGATTCCTAAGAACTTCCCCATTCATGATTATCTATAGAGCTACCGGATGAGTAAATATGACTTGCTCTTGATTTGTTCTTTTGGAAATATTAAAATTAGAAATATGTTTTTCTGGGAAATTTTTAAATTAGAAATATGTTTTTTCTGGAAACATTTTTCAGTGAACTTCTCAATGGAAATGTATGTTTGCGAAATCGTAGTACAACCGGGAAAAAAGGAATACATAACATTTTTTCGTTTGGCAGCGCCAAGTTTTCGAGAAAATCGAGTTTAATGTTCTACCAGGATCACGTGCTTTAGTATATGCACAAAGTAGAATTGGTTGATCATGGTCAGACGCGTCAAACGATTCCTATGCAACAGCACGTGTACTCGCTGCACTTTCGAACTCGATCTTCTCGAGAATGAGCTGCCAAACGAAAAATGTTATTCCTTTTTACCACGTTTTTATTAGCTCGCTTTCTTGTTTGTTTGTCTGTTTGTTCGGTACAAATTTTGCAATTAATTTTAAACTAATTTTCGACTTATTTTTGCATGTAGAGTCCCCCTGCCCGATTGTACTACGATTTCACAAACACCCTGTATTTAAACCAAACTGATAATAAATCTAAATAATTGCAATTTCGTCATTATTATAAGGCAATGTATGTGCTCGGTAGTTATAGTGTTTTTCAAAGTATTTCACCAATTCTGGCGCAGCTATTTATACCAAAATTGTTACAGATGGTGAGAGACTAAATACAGTGACTCCCACTAATATTCGGACACTCTTAAAAACACCATAACTTTTTTAATATTGGAATATACGACTTGAAATTTTTTGAGAAGTTAGAACAATTGGTTTGCTACAGAACGTGACAAAAAATTTTGAAAAAACTGCAAGCTGTCGGAACTGCAGAGAAAATACTAAAAATTGTATTTTTAAGCGTTTCGTAGATCTGTATCAATTAAACATACTCTGAAAATTTTCTCAAAATCAGTCGACGTTGTAATGAGCTGCAAACGTTTAAAGATGGTAAAAATTTCAGTTTTTCACGATTTTCGGCCTCCAACTGCACACTGAGAAAAAAAAGTAGTTACTTCAATAACACGCGTGTTACTGTAATTTTTTACTTCGATGAATATCGATGTATTCTTTTCAATAGTATGAAAAGAAGCAAATCGTGATGTATTTGAATTGTCTATCATGAAATGATTGAAAATATTATTTAATTCAATACCGTATATTATTATTCGTAATATTTCTTTTTTTCCTTCAAGCAGATATGTTGTTAAAAAAATTTGGGAATTGGTTTGAGGCCATATCTTATTTTTTTGAAAACATTGATGGTCAAGCTATTGGCTTATATGATTCGCGGAAATGAGTTTTGCTATTGAAATTCAATAGTATTAAATATTAAAATAAGTTCATATGATATTGGCACTATTCAATAGTACATCTTATTGAATCAACATATATGTTTTTTGTTTCGACAGGATTTTTTTCTCAGTGCAGTAATTCTAAGGATTCTTACATCTTTCAATGCCTGTCGTTTTTTCCCGCGTCAACTGATTTCTATGAAACTTTCGCAGTGCGTATAATTGATACAGACCTACAAAACGTATTTTTTAAAATTTCAATACAGGCCCGTATAAAAAAGTTGTAAAATGCAACTTCTAGTATTTTCTCTACAATTCCGACCGAATGCAATTTTTGAAAAAATTTCTTTTCACATCCTGTAGTAAACTAGTTGCTTTAGCTTCCAAAAAAAGTTCACATCGCATAGTTCAATATTAAAAAAGTTATGGCGTTTTTAAGAGTGTCCGAATATTAGTGGGAGTCGCTGTACACATTCATTTCTCTTCTGAATAATTTTGAGGAGTTGTATTAAATATCAAAATAACAGACTTTTACTCGGATTTAAAGGACTGAAAAGGAACAATTCCTCGCAATGTTCTATGTACTTTTAATTACCTTTTTTCTATATGACGATGGAGAAAAAATGCATTTATGCACTGCCTCCTCCTCTATAGATGTAGTTCGAGGGGGAAGTGTGAGGTTCGCCGAAGCACTACTCACTAAAAAAGCTCTACCCTCAGGAGACTCATATCTCCTAGGACATAATGACGCAACTGTAAAATTTTGTGAAATTGACTTTATTGTGTTGGCGGGCTCAAAAATGCATTTACTACATGTTTGTAAATCGACATAATGTAAATCGAGGCTGGGATTTATTATTTTATCAATTGAAATGACTTAAAAGTTGCAATAATAACCCACAATGTCTATAAACTACTCTCATAGAAGAATTAAACTGAATCTTCAATTTTTGCAGTTATGTCATTATACTTCCGGAGCAGCGATATCTCCTACGACTATCTTGACGAATCACGCCCAGCCAATCCTTCGCTGAGGATACATCCATTTCCGAAATGTACTTTTAACTACCTTATCCCTTACTGAAGGGTACCTTCAACCCCGAAGAACCAAAAGCCAATTGCAAATAAAAATTAGCCACATAGTTCTGTCGCGTCTCTTCCGGCGCTTGCAGACTCTGAAGCGAAAATAAAATGGTTCGAGTTCCGTCGAAGCTGCCAAAATAATTCGTGCCGCTCTCAGCGAGTCGCGGCGCGTTCTCGACGGCAACAATTATTACGCAAGCGTCGTTTACCAAGTATCGCAGCCTAGCTGCGTCGCAAAATTCAATTGCATTAGAAACTGTTTGCGCGGTGTATTGCGTTTTGGTGCACTCGCTACGGAAGCTGACTGCCTTGGACAGACAACGAGCACACCTGCGGACGTAACGTCGGTAACATAATCGTCTTAGAAATCGCGTTCCCAGCGGGTGACCTTGACTCGCGCCAGAACTTGTGAATTTCAGCTCGACGGCTATTTTTGAGTCGAACACACGTGCATAATCGACGGACATGGTGCTTCTTTTTTCTCTTGCTTTCACGGATCGATCGGAAGAATCCCGCGTTAACCTAACCGTTGCTAGCTATGGATCGCGGAGACGCTAAACCGCCTGCGAACACGGATAGATGACGCTGCGATGGGAAATTAGAAATTCTTTTTTAGCATTTTATTCTTTGAGTCGTGTCACGCTCGAGCGTCACGCGACGAATGCGTGATATTTCTGCTGATAGAAAATGATCTTGCGTCTCGGCGCAATGGTTGTGGCTAGCCTCGGATTGGATTACTAATGATTATCTGATTTAGTACACATAGATAACGAAGACGGAGCAGAATTTTTTTAGGGAAATATTCGTCAATATCGATCGAGATACACTAACTTATTCAAGGCCTAGAGATAGAACAAAAGCACTGCGGTTTTTCCATTTGGTGGGCGCAAACCAATTCTCGAATATTTTCCATCGATGCTCGGTGGTTCTTGTAAAAAATGTGTACAGATTGAAATTTTTCACAGAAAAATTTAATCCTCTATTGGCTGCATTTTGACCAGGAAAAAAATTGATCAGACCTCTCCTGTACGTTTTTAGATATTCGTAGAGGTAGATTGTATCGTATAAAAATGTTAGCATTTATAAAAAAGGATCGGTGGATTATTTCTTAATTTTCATATACTGTTGAATGATATCACGAGTTTATTGTGATGAATCATTTTTAAAAAAATACTTTTCTGATTTATACATACACTGCCGCTCAAAAGTATGTGGACACTTACCATGTTCATGAAATTTGTGATATATAATGTATATTTTTATTATCAAACAATATTTGTTGCTAAAGTCTATTATGAATATGTATGTAATGTATTCTAATAGTAGCAAAATAAGCAATTTAGTTATTGAATTTTCTTAAATAAATAAAAGAAAAACTATGGGATCACATAGATAGATAAGTCCGAAAACGATGTCCCAAGTCTGAAAAACATTTGTGGGAAATATTAGAATCTGAGTGGAACCGTATTGAAAGTGAAGTAATGAAAAAGTTAATAGCCAGAATGCCACGACTAGTAAACGCGGTCATAAAAGCACGCGGTGGATATGTAGACGAAAAGAAAATATAATTATTTTGATCATTATCGGTGAGATATTTAATAAATTATTATTAAAATATGTTCTCCAATACTGTACGAACTGAAATACATACAAGATAATCAAATTTACCAAAGATATCATAAGTTTTTTCAGGTAGTTATAAGAATTAAGGAAGTGTCCACATACTTTTGAGCGGCAGTGTATGTATGATTAGTGAAGCAACTGTTTCACGAGCGTTTTTATAAACCGCTGAACGATGTCACGACTATACGACCATTTTATCAGAGTGTTTAATAAATAGTTCCGAAGGAGACCGTGTAAATCTACACTAATATTTGCAACACCAGAACAAATTGAAAACCAGTTACAGCCAGCGGGGGTACATTGTTTGAACTATAGAGCATGCCGGCAAAGTTCACACGGACGCCTGTTAGGCAGTCTATACATACAGTTGCTAGACTATAGCCAAGAAATGTTTCAAATTCTTCGAACCAATTGAACAACGTTACCGCTGCGAACTGGTTCGATGACATAATTTCTTCAGCCTCGAACTGGAACAGACGATCTACGAACGTGGCAGAGACGAGACACGATTGAATAATCGCTTCTTACGCGTGCGCTATCATCGATGGCTTGAGATTATCATAGTTGGTACTATTGTAATTATCACAGTTAGCTGGCTGACTTCACTTTTGTCTTGCCTGGACGTCTCAAAAAATAACAGACACTCTTCTTTAAATATTTTCTAGTCGCTTCTAGTGATCGCAATAGATCTAAAAATTGATACAAAATTTACTAATCATCTTAAAGCTCTCTTTGGATTATATTGTAACAGATAAACAAATTTTCGATTTGCTTATTAAATAAAATAAAAATTATTTGCGTTCATTGTAAGAGACAGGCGAGATACTTCATTCTTTAACAATCGTAATATATTGAAATTCTTTCAATTCTTTCAATCGTTTCACTGATTTACACTTTATTTTCGAATTTCCATCATAAATTGATTCGCGACGAACGTTGAAGCATTTCGAGGGAAAAATCGGTGTACAATCGAGACCGCGGTTATTCATTGGAGCCTTGTAATTGCTTCGACGATATTTCCGCGGGTTTCCGCACCGAATCAGGAGTCGAGAATCATGTTTCTCGGACAGCAAAAACCGGGATGCGGTTTGTTGTTCGGTTCCACGGTCGGGAATCGCGAGATTGCGGTGAACCGTGACAAAGAGCGCAGTCCCGTGTTACATTTATAGATCGAGGGATGGCGAGACGGGGGATGCTCTGTAAACACGTGCTTCCCGAATAAATATAGCGCATTCCAAATGTCAGGATCATGTGCATGGGTGCGGGATGCACTCGAATTCCCGTTTCCTAGAAAATGACAGTCCCGATGTTTCTGATCGGGTCACCGGAGCTTGGAGAATTGATCGATTGATTTATTCTGTGGGGATCTGGCCTAGAACCTCTTCGCTCATCCCCAACTATGAATCCGATGCACTTGTGGCATTTGGAAGTCTATAAGCTACTGTAACATAAACATTTTCACGGAAATTCAACGCTTTACCTACCTAATGATGCACCGAGAAAAAAATCCTGTCGAAACAAAAAAAATATACGTTGATTCAATAAGATGTACTATTGAATAGTGCCAATATCATATGAACTTATTTTAATATTTAATACTATTGAATTTCAATAGCAAAACTCATTTCCGCGAATCATATAAGCCAATAGCTTGACCATCAATGTTTTAAAAAAAATAAGATATGGCCTCAAACCAATTCCCAAATTTTTTTAACAACATATCTGCTTGAAGGAAAAAAAGAAATATTGCGAATAATAATATACGGTATTGAATCAAATAATATTTTCAATCATTTCATGATAGACAATTCAAATACATCACGATTTGCTTCTAAATTTCATACTATTGAAAAGAATACATTGATATTCATCGAAGTAAAAAATTACAATAACACGCGTGTTATTGAAGTAACTACTTTTTTTTCTCAGTGTGGACGCTTAATCAGCGATGAAGAAATGTTGGTATTATTTAAATCATTTACAATTGGATCGGTCTAATGATTTTTTAATTGAATGTTAATTCAATATTTTTTAAATTATATTGAAAACTATATTGAATTATCTCGTGTCAAAGAGGCTGTACAATTCCACCAATATTGAGATAAAAATCTGAAGCCGGTCAGTTTGATCTAACAGCGTTAGCCTTAAGAAAATATCATTCGCCAGGCAAATATTTCCGTCTCCTCGCGAAGCGGTCAGCAGATATTTACGCAATCGTGATAGAGGGATTGATACTGGATCTTGAAATTGATCTTAATATTCCAAAGTTTTCATAGAGACTCATCAGCGGATATCTTCACGATCGTGACAAGGTGAAAAAAGCAATTGATATCGAACCTTGAAATTAATCTGGGTGTTATATGATACAACGATTGTATCTAGTAATTTTTTCCTCGGAGCTTAACTCTTCGAGCTTATCCAGGGGAATCTTGTAGGATCAGCAATGGCTAAGCCAATATTTTACCATCCAGGCGATTTATGGTTCTATGAAAACCGCGGCTGATAAAAGTCGGAGAAGATCACCCGGATCTGTCTCGGTATTGCTTCCATGGTCGCGATCGGAATTGCGTAATGAATTATGAAATTAAATATAGAAACCGAGGAGTGACTGTCTTCCGTCTCACGCCATTTCCGGTTGACGAGGAAATAACCTCGCTATTAATTTCCAACGAGCGCCGTTTCCATCCGCGCTGAAAAGCGCGTAGAGTTTGCTAATTAATTAATTAGCGAAGAATCAGCGAAACGCGCGGAACACGAGTAGGCTATAATTCTTGACTGTAAGAGTTCATAGAACTACCAAAAGAGAACAGAAAGAAGTTGTTTTCTTATCTTTTTACGAAGTTTAAAAGAAAATTACAGCGCAGAAATTGCAACAAATTTTTAATTAGTTTTTAATCGAGGTTTATTACATCGCAATGGGTTGAAACGAGCTCGTAGGGTTACTGGTAATTTTCGAAGAATTTTTGTGGACACAATTGCCATTACTGGTTAACATTGTTTACAGTAATCTGCTCACAGGGAAATTCCTTTTCGTCACAGACGTTTTCTTTTCGCACCATCCGATAAATTCTTTGCGACGCCCGATACTACCCAATAAACTCTTGACCCGTGATTCCTCTTGTCTCTCGCTTATTATTAGTCCCGTCTGTGGTCTCGATGATCGACAATGAATTTCCTTGTTCCAATGCTCTTCGCCGATGAGGGGGACGCTCACACATGTCGGAATGTAGTAACTTTCTCGAATAAGTAATTAGCTTTCCATTGCAACTATCAGTCAGCGGAAAATTATATCGTTTTATCGATTATTACTGCACGGTGGCAAATTTAGAATGCTCGATGACATTACTACGATAACTGGGCTGCGAAATGCATTCGCGGTGCGTAAACATTTTTAAACGAATAGAAAACATAATAATAACAGTGGAATTCAATACATTTCCTTCTCCTTCTCATGTTTTTCCACACTCAAAAAATTGGTTAATAATAAAGCGTAAAACACACGAAAAGCAATTCGAAAACAGATTTTCAGAACATTTTATATTCGATATACACAACAGAAAAAAATTAATGGGTTTGAGAAGAATGGAAAAAAATAGTTTTAAAAAATCCACGATTTAATGCACAGTACCGTGAAGTCCTGTTCTCATTTCTGGAACAAAAAACCGCACAAATATGAATAAACCTTGTTGAAAAGATCGTGCAACAGCGAGCAAAATGTTGTAAGGGAGACCGTGTAAAAAGAGTTCCAGATGTATGTCGCTTTTATAAAAATCTGGTAAAAAATATAAAATAACATGAAAACGTTCATGCTGTAACATTCCTCGGTTTTTTCCCGAACGGAAGAGGATTAAACTCGGACAAAGGATCGTGTGTTCCATGTATGACTAATGAGACAGCGGAATCGTTCGACTGGGAACACCGATATTTTCGAATTGGCGCAAAAAACTGAAAGAGTTCGATGCGGGGAGGTCGAACGAATCGCCGCGGCGAGGCTCGAACGACTGTTTAAATATCCGAGCAATAAATTCCATCGTTTAGTATCGCGTTAGACGTGTTGTCCTTGTCGGTCGCGCGATGCGATCAACGCGAGTTATCTCGTGACATAACACCGAAGATATGTTTCTTTCTGCGTCCGCGTCCCCGCCATTGAAATCCGACTTGCGTTCGCTCGGCTGATCAAATCATGCCGTCGCACAGTGGTCCCAAATCCCGAAAACGCGGACAAAACCTCAAATCGTATTAAAAAATTATTGGATCTGCTTCAAAATTGATATTAAGGCGTTTTTGGGGTCGCTGATTACGAATCTGAACTTAAAATTTAAAAAAACAAAATGACGGATCCAATATGGCGGACATATACATTAAAAAATTATTGGATCTGCTTCAAAATTGATATTAAGGCGTTTTTGGGGTCGCTGATTACGAATCTGAACTTAAAATTTAAAAAAACAAAATGGCGGATCCAATATGGCGGACATATACATTAAAAAATTATTGGATCTGCTTCAATATTGGTATAAAGGCGTTTCTGGGGTCGCTGATTACGAATCTGAACTTAAAATTTAAAAAAACAAAATGACGGATCCAATATGGCGGACATATACATTAAAAAATTATTGGATCTGCTTCAAAATTGGTATTAAGGCGTTTTTGGGGTCGCTGATTACGAATCTGAACTTAAAATTAAAAAAAAACAAAATGGCGGATCCAATATGGCGGACATATTTATTAAAAAATTATTGGATCTGCTTCAATATTGGTATTAAGGCGTTTCTGGGGTCGCTGATTACGAATCTGAACTTAAAATTTAAAAAAACAAAATGGCGGATCCAATATGGCGGACATATACATTAAAAAATTATTGAATCTGCTTGAAAATTGATATTAAGGCATTTTTGAGGTCGCTGATCACGAATCTGAACTTAAAAAATATAAAAAAATTTCAGATATATTGTATTATTGTTTATAAAAAAACTGGCAATCTGTGTCCTCCATACGTTCTAAGCATAATCCTTCAAAAACTATTTAAATTGTTCAGAAAAACTTAGTGTATATCTCTCAGTTCGAGAAGAAATGCAACGAATGCTCACAAAATACCTACTCTGCATTATAAAAAACAGTGATACGACCACAGGGGCAGAGAGGGGCAGCTAATTTTTTTTTAGATTGCAAGATAATAGTATGAACTAGAATCTCGAACAAGTTTTAGCGATGGAGGGTGAAGGAAACTCAACTTTTACATTAATCTTTAAAATTTATGCCTACACTTTTACCCTTACTTTTGCATACATAGTTATCAGTTAATAATAAACATTTGGCACTAAAAACTATGCAACTAACCTCTACAAACAACATCCATAATGCACAATTAAAATCGATACGTTCCAATACAATTTACGCACTGTACAGTTAAAACTCGCACAGAGACTTGGAAGAGTATGAAGGCACTAACTAATGAAAACGAAGTTCGGATTGCGACTGTTGGTCAGGTATAAAAATGGGACCTTTTTACCGTTTACCTCCAAGTAGATATACTCTTAGAGTAGCTAACCCCATAATTAAAACTTACCTAGCTGAAAGTTCATTTTTTAGGTTTTGTCCGCGTTTTCGGGCTTTGGGACCACTGTGCGTCGCCAATTTGCAAAGCGACACGAGAGAGAGCGACTCTTTAGCGTGATCTTACGAATGGTGAAATTGTTTTCGTGAAGTGACCAGTCCAGTAAATGAACACTTAGACTGCATATCGATTGCAATTGGCAAATTGTTATTCCCGAGGACCTCGATTATTCTAATATCTCAGCATGCTTGTAATTTAAACAGCTCGCTCTATGGCAATAATCAATAAACATTTAATCTAGCATTGCAATTAAGTAATGGTTCTATTATACGAACTCTCATGCTTCCTTGTTCACTTCGGATAATTGCGGTTCCACTTTGCATGTGTGGGACGTCATTCGAATAACTGCCAAATAAATTAATGTATCATTTTAAGGATGTTCTGGAGGTATATAAAAACGCAACAAAATTTTTGAAAATTTGACAAGATATAATTCTTACTAAACTGATGCAATTACCAAAGTTTGGGTTCGATTCACTGCACCGTTTAAGAATTATAACAACTTAAAGTTTGCACATTTTAACACGTCTTCTTATGGAGAATTCATAAAATTTCACTTCAAACCCTATTTAAGCCTTGAAAAAACGCAACTAGAAACTCCAGTTTTTTTTATATGTAGTAAAAATTAGGTAATTAATTATGTTCAAAATTTATTAGGATTCACTAAACAGTTACAGAGCAAAACAATTATAAACTGTTACAAAACGTCAAATTTATCTTGTTGTCTCTCACTAGCATGGAAACGTGACAAGTGTAGACCACTGAATATAGCTATAGAGGGTACAGTATTCGCATAAGTTTCATGCAAAATATACTCGTGAATGGCTTTCATTGCCATGTATTGATGGATTTCGAATTTCTTGTATTTTTGTCTCCCATTGTACCTCCAGTACATCCTTAATGAGACATCTCTGAATTCACAATGGTATCGCTGCATAAATTTTAACATTTATTATTCATTCATTTAGTACGAATGATGTTTATTCACTGGTACACTAGTGCGTAGGACACTAATGATTCAAAGTCTCGTATTTAGTCTGTTAGCACTAATCTCGTTTAGGGATTAGATTCATTCGACGCGACAACCTACACGCGACCATGCGAATTTCTGCCCCGCAAGATTCGCCGGCTTTCGTTCAGTTTGCCAAAAGTTCTCGGAAGCAACTCAATCGAACATTAATGAAGTATCACAGGCCTTCGTGACCCGTTGATGTAATAATTACGATCGTGCTGCTCTTTTAAAATTAACTGGCAGTCGATCATACGATTTTAATTAATGCAGAAAATGTTTTCTAATAAATTGCATCGTATCCACAGTCTATTTATGAATTGATTAACACTGAATACATGCAATCAGAATCGGAACCAAATTAACATAAATGCTCATAGATGCTCATAAAGTTTCGTAATAAATTGATTCCCGGTTTTCGATGATTCGATTATGCATTCTTTACTCAGTATGCAAGGGTTTGAATTCGCGACGATAAACAGGTACCCAGGTGTACACTTCCAACTTGCGTTTGAACTTTCTGGTTATATTCTTACAGAGAAATCATAAAAATTGTTTTAAATCCCTATTATCAATAAAATGAGTAATTTTACACTGATTAAGAACTACGGCATAAACATTTACGCGAGAAGTTTTAAATACCAAGACTTCTTGGGTACCTCTTCATTATTCACATAAGTTTCCACCCTTATCGATAGATTGTGGATCTTCATGGAAATTTTCAGTTCCAAAGTTTGCTTTATAGAAGTTGGAATAAGGGACAGTTCTCTTTTATAGCCTCACGATTTTTTGTCGTACGAGTGAAACGAAAATACCAATAATAGATTATGCATTATGAATTCTTTACTCAGTATGCAAGGGTTTGAATTAGCGTCGATAAACAGGTACCCAGGTGTACACTTCCAACTTGCGTTTGAACTTTCCGGTTATATTCTTACAGAGAAATCATAAAAATTGTTTTAAATCCCTATTATCAATAAAATGAGTAATTTTACACTGATTAAGAACTACGGCATAAACATTTACGCGAGAAGTTTTAAATACCAAGACTTCTTGGGTACCTCTTCATTATTGACATAAGTTTCCACCCTTATCGATAGATTGTGGATCTTCATGGAAATTTTCAGTTTCAAAGTTTGCTTTATAGAAGTTGGAATAAGGGACAGTTCTCTTTTATAGCCTCACGATTTTTTGTGGTCCAAGTGAAACGAAAATACCAATGATAGACAGGTTTTCTCCGACTTGAACCCTCGAATTTTGTTGAAAACACGCGAAGTTCGCAAACTTTTAACGAAGTTGTGCAATCATGAACATTACTCCACGTGCTGAACTCCCAGGAATGACTCGCAAAATTCTTATTATCGACATTCCATTCGTCCGATCGATCGAGCAAATATGTAACGTCGATCCATCATCGACGGATTTCTTCATCGAAGATAATTGGATGCACAAATTGCAGTGAAACCTACGGCGAAGCTAAAAGACTCGAGTCCATCGTCAGAACCAACCGATAGCATCGTCGTTTCACATTTTCCACGTCGAGTATTCTTGTCGAAAGTGAAGTTCGCGGTCTTGGATACGACGGGAGGTCTATTTTTTCATTGCTGGCGTTGTTTATTATAATCCCTGTTGACCTGTTGCCAGAAGGAAGGCAGTTCTCTGCAGCGTGAACAAATAGACGCACAACGGAAATGAAAAAATTGCTTCTACTTACCATTGATTAATCCACGTGGGAAATTTACGAAAACTGTGTATTCCATAAAATTGAACTTATATTTACAATTTTTGTGCGTGTCATATCGTAAATGAGGTTGAAACTCATGAATTTTCAGCTGGCGACTCTGAAACGGCCTGTAGAATAAATCAATGCGTCATATTTGATAAATGCACGACGCCCCCGAAAAGTCATAACAATTCGCGCACGCTCACGCCAAGATTATGCGCTCGGACACACGGCCCGTCGTAATTTTCATTCGCGAGTTCGTCACCAATTACACTGTCCAACGAATTTCAACTTTTTTTAACTTGAAGGGTGTTCTTTAAGATAAAAGTCTGCTCTATCGCGTGGTATAGTTCGATTTTCCGCTGGACCCTTATTTTTTAAGATAAATTGAAAAATATCCTCAGAAATTGGTGCAAAAATGATGGTTTAAACATGTTTAAATAATCATAATGTATTATTATTGGATATTACTGTATTCGGGAAGTCTACAGAATCTTCTGCTGTAAAGAACAATTCAATATTTTTTATAATAACATCACAATATTTATTTAAAGTTGAAAAATATGTTTTTTTCAAAGCCATGTTTCTGAAAAACTGTGCGTCTAGGAGAAAAATTAAAACAGATTCGGAATCACTGCAAAAAATTCTATAGCAACCACCCGACAGTAATTGTGCAACAAATTTGGTGTTGGACAGTGTTACCAATCGGGTGGATGCGTTCCGTCTCGCGACACGGAAATTGCATAAGTTTCAGTTAATGCGAGTCGAGCGTTTCAAGCGTGCCCGCGCGGTTGATTCACGATCTTGTGCTCGTAATCAACTTAGCGGTTTCGTGATTAAACTTTTTACGCGCCACGGGTGCACGATAAAAAGGGAATGGACAAGAATTCAAATTTCGTTTCTTGCCGGCTCAAATCACTCGTACACTGCCGCTCAAAAGTATGTGGACACTTCCTTAATTCTTATAACTACTTGAAAAAAGTTATGATATCTTTGGTAAATTTGATTATCTTGTATGTATTTCAGTTCGTACAGTATTGGAGAACATATTTTAATAATAATTTATTAAATATCTCACCGATAATGATCAAAATAATTATATTTTCTTTTCGTCTACATATCCACCGCGTGCTTTTATGACCGCGTTTACTAGTCGTGGCATTCTGGCTATTAACTTTTTCATTACTTCACTTTCAATAAGGTTCCACTCAGATTCTAATATTTCCCACAAATGTTTTTCAGACTTGGGACATCGTTTTCGGACTTATCTATCTATGTGATCCCATAGTTTTTCTTTTATTTATTTAAGAAAATTCAATAACTAAATTGCTTATTTTGGTACTATTAGAATACATTACATACATATTCATAATAGACTTTAGCAACAAATATTGTTTGATAGTAAAAATATACATTATACATCACAAATTTCATGAACATGGTAAGTGTCCACATACTTTTGAGCGGCAGTGTACGTTCGGTTGTCTTCGGAATTCGGAGCAATAGCAATTTCAAAACAACATTTTTACACAGCCTAGTAAACTAATCTTTCTAACACAGATAAAGTATTGGTGATTTCGGCGCAACGGTTCGATCAATTTGACACGAAAAAACAATTTTACAAGTTAATTTAAACTTTCAACGTTTCGATCCCTATGTGGATCCTTCTCAAGAAAGGAGAAAAAACTGCGTCTGAAATTATGAAAGATAGAAACAGTTTCGATATACTCAGATTACAACAAATATTTAAGATTCATTATTATATTACTCACTTGCTTTATGAAAAATTTTTAACATAGATATTTGATTTTGTGACACATGCTGTTTCTAGGTCGTTACACAGGTTACAGACACAGGCACAGACCACGAAACACAAGAAACGGAAACAATCAGTGATCAATAGATTCAATAGATCCAACATAACCAATCGATATTTGGCGGTTATTTCAAATAGTGAAAACATCACTAACCATTACCTTAACCGTATATAGGAAAAACAAACAATATTGACCAAGTCAAGTTTCAGATGTTGTACAATTGACTAATCATAGGATAAACAGAGTTAGAAAGTGATTCATCATAAACATTACTGATTCAGTAATGTTGTGTAATAGTCTTGAATCGTAGGGGTTTCATACCTAAGATTTACGCCAGGATGTTTAATCATATCATATATCTTTCTAACGTCTCAAAAAATCTCAAGTCGTTTGGTTCAATTTTCAAAAGGTTATCAATTTTTAAAGGGTGTCCACTTTATTTTGTCTGTACACCAACAATACCGTACACTTTATTCCGGTTTAAACGATCTATAAAAATGGCAATTTGCCATTTTGCGTGCAAATCCGCAATGACAATGTGTCATTAAATGCCCAAGTTCGACCATTTTATTCGCGCAGAGAATATCTTGGAGCTCCAGTTGGTGCGAGGGAAGACGTAACCGAATAAATGTTTAATCGGGACGAACGGGGGTGGAGAAAATCCCGCGAAGTGTCTCTGTAATCTATCATTGGGAGACAATCGCGTGCTATTCTTGCCTCCGCCGCAAGAACAAAGAGACAATGTTGGCGCGTTGATGAAGGAAAAGATAGGATCACGGGGATTTTACCGTTAGCACCTTCGGCAGGAGAGCGCCAACGAAAAAAAGATTCACTGAAATCAACCTAGAAACCTACTTCACCGCGGAAAACGTACCCGGCTCAGTGAAAACGAGTACGAGCGCACGCTCGTTCATCTTTTTACGGTCGCGTATCGCGATCCGAGAGAAGTGAAACTCGCAGCAGCCGCCGCCGCTGTCTCTCGTTTTTTCTCATTCCGTTACAAGTTAATCCGCGAGAAAATCGCGAATATCTTATTAATCGCCTTCTTCATTATCCGCATTCTCTTCCTCCGCTGGAACCATCGTATTATGAACAATATTTTGCATTAGCGAACAATGTCGCGGTAATTTCTTGATCATCGAACAGTTAGTCGTTCAATGTACTCGTTGGAAGGGCTCGTTAAATGCCCGTTAAAATTTCTTCAGTCGATTAGTTCGTTCTTTGAAGTTTCATCAAACGCTCGTTAAATGTTCATAGAAAAGTGTCACCTTTATGGTTCTTATGAAATGCTCATTCCATTCGAAGATCTTGGTATTCTCATGCAACGGTTTCGTTAGATGTTTGACGAAAGAGAGTGGCTTCGATCGTTCGAGGTCAAAGCCATCCTTTATCCAAAGCTTTGATGGTACTAAACAGTCTGGTCATCAACCATCCAAAGGTTTGTTGAACACTAGATCGATTGAACCTAGAAAAATACCATCAAACGCCCGTCCGAAGGTTTCGCAATAAATTCAACCAAAAAGGAAGCCCTCCAACCGCCAAAAGGTTACGTTAAACGACCCGTAGAAAACTTATCCTTGCCAAAGGTTTCGTACACCGGTCAAAAAATCCATCCAAAGGTTTCATTAAACTCTCGACTGAAATTCCGCGAAACTTTCGAACAGCTTTGCAGCAGCCCGACCGAAGTGGCTTCGTTAAACGCTCTTGGAGAACAGGTTCATTGTGTATTCGGCGTGGAAGGGTGTGGTGTCCCGGTTCAAATGGCCGAAGCCGATTCGCTGGCGGGGTGTTCAATAATTTAGTCATTCGTTTAGTATTGTATAGAGTGTCCAAGCCGGGGTCAAGCTTGATTGGAAAGAGCCCCCGAGAGAATTGAATAATCGATGCAGAATGGGATTGTTGACGAGAGATCGATTTGACCTTGACGAGAGGAGTCATGCTCGCGCGAGTGTTTTCGCATGTACGCTTTTGCCATGCCGCTGCCAATTATTCTGTTTATTCCGGTACGTCGATCCGAGAACGGTCTCTCGTTCTCACTTTTACCTGTCCGTCATCCTATCTCTCACCGATCCCTAGATCATAGCGGCATCGGTATAGGTACTGGTTGGTGGTGGTAGTGGGTGATGATCGTTTCGAGAGCTGTCGTTACGTAAAAAGAGATTTCGTAAATCGTCTCGACGTCCTGACGGAACGACGACGCCGCGCGATTCGTCCCCCGCGAACTATCGGCAAACTATATCTGCGAGTCGATGTGCGCTGCGAATTTCGCGGATCCACGTCCCACGAAGAGACCGGGCCGTCAGTCGGGCTAATTTTCGCGGAGGAAACCAACACCCACGCTTCGGATCGAGCGGAAATTAAAAGTGGACACGCGCGCGCAGCTCCGACGCTCTCTCGCGCACGGCCAGGACATATACTTTAAGCAACTGCCAAACCACAACGCAGAAAACAAATTTTTGGTGCCGGTGAGGATTATAGTACAGCTCGTTCATTCGCTGCTTTCTGCTGCTTGACATATTTCCACGAGGTAATCGCTTCCGGCGCGATACCGATCGCTGAACAGGTTTCCGAGTTACGTCTCTATGAATTTGTTCTATTTAACCCTTTGCACTCCGCTGTCCCCTCTGAGGCACCACTAGAAATTGTTGTATCATTATTCAAAATATTGTTTACATTATTAAATATATCGGTATCTAATCAATTACTAAACATTTAGGTATTGTATGAGGTATTCTACCAATTTCATATCCATACAATTTCAAAAATCATAGGGAATGGAAGTATTCTGGATCGGAAGAAATGTTTAATTTTCCAGTTAAAATAGCTCGGAGTGCAAAGGGTTAAAGCTCACACTACCAACGACACACAAATGTAACGATCAGAATTTTGTATTTTACGTAGACCGGAAAAATATTAGTTTAGTGCACGTTGCTATTTCATTTCGTTTACACTCCTGTCGAGGGACCGCAAAATTGCTCCGCATCTTCATTACTAACCCCTTTGCACTTGAAGCTGTACGGTAGTGATTTTTAGTGGTGCTTCAGAGGAGCCAGTCGACTGCAAAGGGTTGAGCTAAATGTACAATTTCCAGCGAGAAAGTGAATGTCGAAAGATTGAATTACGAACACGCAGAATTCCTTAACGTAGGGGTTGATGTCTAGAACAGTGCTGGGCATATTTGTCTGAATTGAGACAAAACCGTCCCCACCATAGCGCTCACTGTCCCCTTCCAGTAGGCACCGTTACGGTGGAGCAACGAAGATACGAAACACTAGGATAGATGGAAGGAACGTTGGTGGGGAAGCAAGCGTTTGTGAGGGGCCCCAACCGTGCCCAGCACAGGTCTAGAAGGATGATTAGACTGCGGATCTTCATGCATTTATAGCAAAATTGAGTAGATGAAATTCAAAATTGTTGGAAAATTGAAAAAATTGAAAATGTCAATAAATGATTTCTCCTCTAAACATTCAATTTGATTTCTATTTCTTGCAATCGATGCAGAATATTTTTATTTTGCATGAAGATCCGCAGTCTAACGATGATGGTCTAAGATTGGAACGATCCTCGGGTGGAAAATGGCTAATTTTCAGTCGGCGCCAGTTCAACTTGTACATTGTACACTATATGTCCGAGTGCTTGTTTTTTCTACGAGAACCGCAATACGTTCTCTGTATGTTGACCTAGACATTTCTATTTACGAGCATTCCAGGTCCCTCAATGCAGATGCATTAAATGACGGAAGCTCCTCTTCGAGATGCGCACGTTCGGCACTGTCTGTTTCGTTTGGCATCGGCACAAAGCCGCCGTGCCAAAAAGCAAAGGGAGAATTCGTCTTTGTTCGACGCTAAGCGAAATGGTTCGAATATCCCAGTCGAGAAACCGATCACGCGCGACTAGCGCCACCGATAAATTTAATGGGGATGGAACGGTTTTGATCTTAAGGGGTAGACTCTCGTTTCCAGGATTGCAAGGATGCGGAATGCGCCTTCTCATTTCTCGAGAATGCAAAGATGAAGTTTTTCAGTAGTCAAAAGTGCTACATACAAGATCAACCTAGGCCGCGATCGCCATCAAAAGTCCTATTTTTACGTTTGCAAGCCGTAATTTGCGTTATTCGGAAACATACAGCTGGGCACGTAGCTGTTTTCATAAAAAAAAACCTAAAACTCAACTGGTTCTTTTATCTAGCCTTTTGACTACTAGAACCCCCCCTCCCCCATCTTTGCATTATTGCTTTGAAAAATGAGAAGGCACATCATGCACCCTATCCTGGAAACGAGTCTACCACCTTAAATCTCTAGACATTTACGAAGACAATGCAGAGACTGTATTTAATATTGCATGATTGTAGCCCCACCTATTTATATAGGGGATCCCCGTATTCATCTTCGATCTCCTATATATTTTGTTTGGACTCTGCGCCACATAACCTATGGAAACATATTGATTGAACTGCGTTTTATAAACGAATGTATTGAACAGTGGTTACGAAATAGATTATGAGGATTTTCTAGAACATTTCGCAATAATACAATATATATATATATTATTGTGTGTGTGTATGTAACTGTGTGTATGTACCTCGAAAGCCTCGAGTGTGTATATACTGTGTACCGGGCTTTAGCGGTAATCGATTGTACTCGAACTGACTCGAACTGACTCGAACGTCGAGATGTCGACTAATGTCATTATGACAACGTAGGTCCGCAAGCATTTGCGTGGTCCGACAAACTTTTTCTCTGAGTAACGAACCCTGTGCGTGCTGAATGTTCGTAATGAATTGTCGCGGAAGCGTATTGACGCAGTCGTACGAAATTACCCAGGTAATCAAATAATGTTTGCTGCTTGGCGAAACTTTGATTCCGCGAAAATTTGCGCAACGCCGCATTTGGCACGTGTGGATGATGTACAATAAACCGATTGTTCCGCTGATACGAACAGAACAGAAATATCCGAGAACTTCCGAGAATAAATGCTTTGCTATACGCAGCGATTTCTTATTCATTTTTCCGTAGAATGTTCGGTAAAAATGTTTCATGGTACCGACATAACCTATCTTTCCGCCAGAAAAACGAAACGATTTTCCTGTGCGAAGCATGTGATCGTTTCAATGCGAATAACCGCATAATTAGAACGAAAAATGTATGTTTGTGGCGAACTCTGTATACGTTCCTGTGATTAAACAAGTATCTTTTTGTTTGTTATAGTTTCCTGGTGAGTGCATCCTCACATACATGGAGTTTCAGCTGGATAGTGCAGAATACTGCCAGGCTCAACACAAATAGAGAGACGCGCCCAACCATCCTAGAACCTGCTAGGTATTGTTAAAGGGGAAGCAAGGAGGAATTATCTTAATCAGGCAAAAAAAAACAAATTGGATATTATTGGGATCATTGCCTCAAAGTCCGGAAATCATCAGCTAGTCATCACACAAGGCATATACAAATTAAATAGAATCAATTATTAATTTACATTATTAAATGCAAGCATCGTAGTTACTGAGCGCACCTGATCCAGGCGCACCCAGTGCCAAATAGGTAAATATCGATGATAAATTTCTTCGAATCTTGTAGATTTCATTAGCAAAATGGATTACATGGTGAATCATTTGTTTCAGATAATCTTCCGAATCATAGTCAAGGATCCCAAGTGGGAATCGATCGCATATCAACAACGCCTAATGTAACGTAGCCCTCACTCTTTCAGCGAAATTCGCACCCCAACAACCCTTCTCGAGGTCTACATGTGAACCCACTGTTCTGTCCTCTGTAAAAAAATAACAAAGTATTCAATTAGTTAAATGAGAAACAACTCGATAAGACTGACATCTATGGGCTAAGTTGTCAAATCCGATCTTTGTTGCTTCGTATAGTGTGGCACATTACAAAAAATACAAAAACGAAACAGCGTCGTACAAAAAATCATTAAAAAGAATTAGAACAATACAAAACAAAAAGAAGTAGGAGTACACCAGTTGTTGTCCAAGAGGAAATGAGCAACATGAGGGTAAAGGACATCAGGCCGGCGCCCGCCGAAATCGAATACAAAAACATGAAGTTCCTCATCACTGATCGGCCCAATGATCAGACCATTCATACTTTTATCCAAGTACATTCACTTTTATTCGTCTCTTGATAACAAAACAAAAAAAAAATACCATCAAAGGAATCCTATAGATTAGCGCTAACGAGTCTGTGCTATTTCGGTAGGAACTGAAGAAGCACAATGTGAAAGAAGTAGTGAGGGTCTGCGAACCAACATACAAGATCGAGGAACTTAAAGGAGAAGGGATCAATGTCATAGACTTGGTGTTCGATGATGGCACATTTCCACCAAACGAAGTAAATATAGCGGTGTAACATTTTTTGAAACTATGCTCCGGATATCCGGTACAGCGTTCTCTACAAGAGAATCGAAATTTCAGGTCGTCGATGAATGGTTTGAATTACTGAAGAATCGGTTCCGCGAGTCCCCAGACGCGTGTGTAGCAGTACACTGCGTCGCAGGACTTGGCAGAGCACCAGTGTTAGTAGCACTTGCTCTTATCGAATTGGGACTGAAGTATGAAGATGCAGTTGCATTAATCAGAGAGTAAGTGAAGATTTATTGTTTACAAGTGTACCGCTGTTGTATAACGCGTAGGAAACATAACAGACACGTATTTCTATTTGTTTAGAAAAAGACGAGGCGCCATCAACGCAAAGCAGCTGGCCTATCTTGAAAAGTATCGTCCCAAGTCTCGGTTGAAGCTCAAAAATGGACAAAAGAACTCCTGCTGCGTCCAATAGATTAAAAGCGATTTCTTTGAAAAAGTTACTAATTCATACTGATTGGTATACCTAATTGTATAGGTTTTCATGCCTGGTAACAAGAGACATACTGTACCGACTCTGTTCTGAAAGGCCTATCAATGGAAATGCAACCAAATTATACTTGCTGAAACAAATTTTAGTCACGATTTCACACCATCAAATTCGTCATCAGGATCAGTAATCGATCGAAAAGAAGCAAAAAAAACAACACTTCGAATAATTTGTCACGTTTTCTTTTATGAAAATTTTTATATTTATTTTTGATACTAAATTAAGAATAAAATGCTGTAGATCAGGATGAAGAAGTCTTTCGTGCTTGGATAAGGTTAGTAATGAATTCGAATGGTCTGATTACCTGTATAATAAACAAAAAACTGGATCAACTTATGCATTGTACACCATATTTGGTGCCTCGTTCAAGGCTGTTACGTACAACAATATTTTCGAAGCCTGCATTTATTTGGTCCTAGAAAATTAAAGTATCCAATATGTTACCAATCATTTTATGAATATTAGTTGATACGTTATTTATACAAAATACGTTAGGAATTGAGAGAAAACAAAAAACACATCAGATTCTCATCATTTCTTGGTTCCTTTGATACTATTGTATCCAGCTGTTGTAAAACGTATGCTTTTTTTGAGAAGTTAGTGCAATGAAGACGCGTTTTTTTTCCAGAACGGTTGAATACAGGAACTGTTTAAGTGTCTTATCGAGAACAATTTTTAAAAACCTGAACAAATAAAAGACAAGATCTGTACACGAGCCTTTTTTTACAAACAATGAGATGATAAATCGTATTTATTGAAGGAATATGTATCATATAACACTCAACAAAGTGTGGTTTGTACAATAGTGATATATTATTTTTATTCAAGGGAATGTGATTGATATAACAATCGATTCGCTTTAATTTGTATATGTATTCAATCTGATTGATTAAAACTGGTGTGCATACAATAATTCAGATATTCTGTGAACATTGTTCTTTGTTGTTTACGAGTAACGTGAAATCAATGTTTAACTTGAATATGATGCATGACCGTGAACTAGTAATGGAGTGCAGCATATATTTTGAGACACTTATCGCGATTGTAAAACAAGAATAATGAAATTTGTATAAAAATTAAATATAAAATAAAGAAAAAATTGATATAAGTATACTCGATAATTTGAATGTACGAATCACTGACTGGCTAGTTTCTTAGTTTTTTTTCTTTTCTTTTTTTGAGAGAGAGAGAGAGAGAGATAGAGAGAGACAAAACGTGGGAGAAACATAGCGTTGCATTTCCAGTGGCATGCCGAATTGATGGATGTTGTTTTTAACTCTTATTGGACTTGGAATCTGCGTTAAAACTTCAGTAACGAATATTGCGAAGCAAAATGAACTAATTATCACTCCAGAGTTATATATCACTTTTATCGTAGCTTAACGGCAATTTCACCAAAATTCTTTTAAGAACATCCACTTTTACTTCGATAAATTTTAGAAGCTGCATACGCGTTTTGTGTGAAGCGTCTCCGTGATTCTATTTCCAGCGATTTTGGTAAAATTGTCGGTGATGCTGTACGCCACACTAAACTGTGTTCAAAAGATAGAAGAAGAATAAGAAAGCGAGAGAGAGAGAGAGAGAGAGAGAAAAGGAAAATTCGCTCCTAAAATAATGAATTGTAATACTTGGATCATTTCATGTGTCTGCCGATTTGACGTGAATGTACGTTTTTCCGCATGTATATTACCGTGAATATGTGAAATATTGTGTTTTACCGTTTCTCGTGCTTAGCTGAGACATTGTGTACAAGAGTGATGTGAATTTGCCATAGTACGACGTTTCCGTGTTGATTTCTTTCGTTTTCCATGGACGGTTAGTACGTAAGGGTTCCAAGTGACATATTTTCTACGAAACTCTCTCTTAACGAACGAAATAATTAGTCGACGACACAGAGATCGCCGTTACCTTGTTCGTGCATAATTTTTTACAGCAACACCCATAACACACGAGTACATTCACCGTGATCGCAGACTCGAAATGAGATTCGAAACCTGGTACAGCTCCTTTTTTGTAATATTTAAATGAAAAAAAACTGCAATATTTTTTACCAGAGGATGGGACGAGGGACATTCGTAAAAAAGAAAAATTATCGAGCCTTAGATCCGAAATCGAATAACTTTTTACCGTTCGATTCTTTCTTTTGTTTTTTCCTTAGTTCAATTCAATTTACTGTTACTACGCGTTGTAATTCTCCATTTATCGGTGATGTGTTTTTCCCTTCCTTTATTTTTTCTTGACACGTGGCCCGTTTTCTTTTTGTTTGTTTTTTTTTTTAAAGAAAGTAAGGTATCGTTGAATAATACTTTACACTTGTAGCATTCATCCCGGGTTGGGGGGAAGGGGGAAGTCACCAACGAATCTTTGTTTTTCTTTCCTTTTTTTTTATACAGTTCGTAATTTGTTTTTCTTTCGCACGCATCGATTCACTTCTTCGAGCAAAGTGTACTTTCGCTACTCTACACCAGGAAGTGATTGTGTTCGAGTGAACATTTTTTATCTGTGATACATTTTTCGCGGAAAATAAAAACGTCAATAAATTTGAAGAGAATTCGAGATGATTGGGCTCTTAAACGGAAAAATTGGCCCGTGAAATGATACATTAAATCCTTTCGCGGTAAACCAGATTCCGGCCTTGCACCTTTGAATTTAAAAGTCAATTGGCATTCTTAGATCCTGTTTGAAATTGTACGTAGAAACGCGTTTTGATCTGAATACATTCACATGTCCATATATACTCGCAGAGAATTTAGGGAAGGGGTCTAAAACAAAACAATCCTTCCACTCGGAGAATTAAATCGAAACATCTCTTACATTTTATTTTTGATTATTAACAAAAAAAATAAGATCCATTACAAACACGATGTATGAAATATTATGGGTTCAATTACCATTCTTTTATAATGGTAATTACGGTGATCGTTTTCGTACGATGTTTTGTACTTTACGTTTAAAAGAAAACAAGCTATTAACTCATATGAATACTGCGAACAAGAACAATTTAGGTAGCAAAGAAATCCTCTATTTTGAGCCGACGTAATAAAAAAAAGAAATAAAACGAAAAAATGATAAAAAGGAAACAATCCTTTCAAATTGATTAAGAAAAAAAAGAAAAGAAAGAAATTTAACGAGTTAGAGCAATTTAAACACAAATTACTATTATTATATATTTAATTTGTTAATGTAATTTCTTACCTATCGCTGTATTAATGACATACTGATTAAATTGAATGAATTTTGTTACATTGTAAAACGTCAGTAATGAAATAAAAAAGAATGGAAGTCGTTTTGTGAAGAAGCAACGTCCACTTATATATCTGATGTGTTGCCGGAATAAAAAAGATTTCTACACAACTAATCCATTTTTTGTATGCACAGCATTACTTCTTATTTCTTTAAATATTCTTGCATGCAATATCTGTCTCCTTCTTTTTTTTACATAAACATGTGGTCGTCGAATCTTGGAGGCAGTAAGTCGTCGTTATCCCGATTACGCGGATACAATCTTGGTTGGTCAATTTCTGGTGGTCCGAAAGGATCGAACCTAGCGTTAGGTGGAACTGCGCCCCTAAAGTATAATATATACAATTTACTTTTATATCGATAATAAAATACCGTGCAAAGAATAAAGACTTCAAGAATATGTGATTCATAGGGGTCCCATGGAAATCATCGACACAGGTTCTACCGACACCTGATTTGACCGACAATAACTTTGGCCGACAACGACTTCGACTGTCGACGAATTTAACCGACAACGATTTTAGTCGATGACTGTATTATCCGATAGTAATAAGTGCTGACATTTCTTTCTTTAATTATTCTGCACTGACACTTTTGCTTTTGCGTAAACATAATTATTACACTATAAGAAGAATTAGATGTAATCGGTTAACGTTGTTGTCAAACGATGTTAATATCGAATAATGAAGTTGTCAACTAAAGTCGTTGTCGGTCAAATCTGGAGTTGGTGAAACATTGTTAGTGATTTCCATGGAATCCGATTCATAGAGGTGTGCGAGAACTCGAAAGTGTCGGGTGAGGACGAATCGAGAATTTTATTCGAAAATTTTATGGATTTCTGAGAATATTGGGGTTTCACACACCTCTACTAGTTCGGAAAAATAAGTATACATTAACCTACGGCGGTAATCTTCCTGGAATTCCAACGCCTGGCCGACCTGGGTTTACACGATTCCGTAAAGGGTTGAATGGATCAAAGATCATACCTCCGCCTCCGCGTGCTAATGGATATAGGTCTTGGTCGCCTATATTTCCTGCAGACGGTTCCCTATAGAAGGGAAGACAAAAATAAATTTTAGTTTGTAACTAAAAAGAATGTCTGACTATTTATCCATTTGATACAACTAAATATTACTCTCGTGATATTAGCAATGGAAACCCTCGTGGCCTCTCTGTTGGACTACGTTCTCTAGTCTCTGTTGATGTTTGAGTAGAAGTACTAGTAGTATCTTCAGAAATGGTTAGCTTAAGAAGATCAGTTTGAATAACTTCTGCGACAGATTGATACGTTGGAATCAAAGATTCTAGCGGCCCACGGAGGTCTGTTACAGTTTGATTAATTTGAAACTGGATATTGGATACACCTTGGTCTTGGGTCGTCTGTAAAATAAAACATTTGCGATTACGTTTTCTGGAATCTATCGTACAACACATTGTACAATTGATTTTCTGTAGCATTATTTTGCATTACCAATAAATTCAACAATAAGTCTTCATCAGATTTTATACCATGAAGTATGTATAACTTCTTATCCTTTACGTAACGTAAAGCGTAGTGGAATTCTTTGCTCCATCCTTCTGGAAGTAATTCTGATCCTTTTTCAGTTACATCATATGATTTCTAAAAAAGAAGTATTTCAAAATAGTAATATATTGAACTGTAAATATGTCGTACATCTATTCAATTAATACGATATTATTAACAAGCTATGTAACCATAACGCGCAGTTTCACCAGATTTATTATTTTATTATTTAATTTGCAGTATTTGTCATATGAAGATAATTGCAAACCTTTCGTAGGTTAGATAAATAAACACTCGATACTATTTATTATATCAACACAACATTACTAACGAGCTATGTAACGATAACGCGCAGTTTCATTAAGATATTTATTTTCTTATGTAATTTATGGTATTTGTGAAATAATTACAGATTCTTCATAGGTTAGGTAGTACAACGTTCGATCAAAGAATTACTGTTATATTATTTTTTAATTGCATATGTGAATTACGCACAAATTATAATGCCGGTATTGCGAGATATGTCGTATTATTTAACATTACATTTATTACTTACGGAATAGCCGAGGCCGATGCACCTGAACGAATTCTTTATGAGATACCAGTGGACAAATAAGATTAAAACATCCTCTTTCTTTGATATTTGGTTGTCGTATAACGATTGCAAAAGCTCAAAACCAAACGTAAAGTTCACATCAGCCATTTTTCCTGTTGAATGACAGACGTGATTCAACGTTTATAATTCACGCCATTGCTGTTTATGTACGATTGGTGAATCAGTTTCCGGAAGCGGATTTACAAGTGTCTCGGTAACGCGTAGTATATTTGAAAAATGTTACAATGGAATATTTTAAATTACATTATTTTAAACTGACACGCATTTTTTTAGATATTTTTCTTTCCAATCCATGGTTATTTTATGTAACGTCATTGTGCTCCGGTTTATAAAACCAGAAAACAAATGAACTTCGATACGTTTTTGGAAGGTAATATTTTTCATAGTACGCGCGCAAGAAAGAGTGAATTCGACAGCCTTTTTAATTAATGTAATCTAATTCCAGGTTTTAATGAATGTACATACGAAACCACGCGAATATGAATACAAAATATATGCGATACACTTATGAGCAATTATATACATGACAGTTTGAATATTATGCCAGCAGTGATTATCAATTTACAATAACGTTCATATAAAACTTAATTAAATTCAATAATTAGAATCAGAATCAGTTTCTTCTTCGAACATATTCAATACTCTTGGTGGTGACGTGCTACCCAAAATTTCTTCTTCGCTTTCTGGATCATTTTTGTCCTTGTTGTCTAAAGCATATCGCCTCCATGGAAATCTAAAAACGTGAAGCATTTAGGAAAATGTATGAACAATGAAAAAGAGAGTACAGTAATGTCCGATTTGGCCCCTCGCGGGGTATGCCCCCCCAGTGGAATGGGCAGCATAGGGACAAGCTTTCAGCCAGTCTTACAGTCGGATATTACTATAGTTTCATTTTACCTCGTTTTCTCCTTGAAACAGTCCTCGATGAAAGTATGTGAAACAATTTTAGAGTGACCCTTTAATTGCTGAGACTTTGGGGTATTCTTAAAGGCACATATCAGATGAGTACATCTTTTATTAGTGGTGTTAGGATCAGTGATATATTTGGCACCCATTTTTAAAGCTTTCCTCCTTATTTCATCTCTTTGCGGATTAACATATCCACTGAGGGAAAACGTAACATCTCCAAAAAGTTCTGAGAACAATTTCTTTGGTTTCTGTGTCTCATTACTTCTCTTTTCTGCAGCTCTTTTGGATGTCGGGCTTGGCTTAGGCTGCGATAATTTTCCACAGTTTTCACAGATTTTATCTTCTTCATCTTGGCACTCTGAACAGTTTTGCTTTTTCTTAACTATGTCCTCGATCGATGAACATGCTTCAGGGCTCAATGTACGTTTTCTCGAACTTGTACCGAGTTTTTTATTTTCTTCGTTTGAGTCTATCTTATTTGCCTTAGATACTGATACGGGTATAATATCGCCAAATGGTGTTCTCGCCACTGGTTTGTCAGATGATTCTTTAGCTTTCTTATCTTTAGTTTTAGCTTCATCTATCGAAGATGTGTTACCGGTATCTTGTTTCTTAGTTCCAAATACTTCATCAGCTTTTCCAGATTCCAATTTCTCCAACAATGGCCTCTTCATTGGTTCTCTGTTTTCTTCTTGCTTTTTAGAAAAATTGTTCATACCAGTCTCTTTGATTTTTGAGAGCAGTTCGCCTTTGTAATTAGGTCTTTTATTTTCTGTCAAACTGAAGTATTTCTCTTTCAAATTATTCATGCCGGGCTTATCGCTGTACTCCTCTGTCAGTTTCATTTTAAACCTTCCAAAAATATCTAATCCCAAATCGACTACAACTTCTGTTTTAAATACAATGTAAGACAGCCCAAATAATTCTTTCAAGTTCGCAGATTGCATGCAAGTTACCTTGACACGATCAAACTTGATCTTAATTGTTTCCGGGTTTAGCTCCCTTTTCGTGAATATCGAAACTTGATCTTTGAACTTATTGTTCGCAGCTTCATCGTTTGTTAGAAATTGATGATTTATAATGGTTATCCAATTGTCAGGCTCCGCAGTTGTAGAAGCAGTTATTATTACCACACAACTACGGTAATTAGCCAAGTCCAAGCCTGTGATACAAGATGGTTCGGCTAATTGGAAAATAACCGTAGCAAGCATTTCCGCTGGTTTGGCACATCGCCACGAAGAGTTCGAGCGATATTGAAGAAGATTGGATGCAGGATAAGATGGGTGTTCGGATGAACAACTTATTACTTTAGCAAGTTTAATGATCATTGCTTCTAATTATGTATATCTGCTGATGTCTTCGTCATTAAAGTTTCGAAATACAAATTTATAACATCTGAAAGATTAAATACTGTTATGACAAACGGCCAATTTCTTGCCAATTTCGGCGCCGATTCCCGAACAGGGCTTGAAAATGAAAAAGGATAGAAAAAAGGCTTTGACATACCTTAACAAAACACGTATTGTTATTGTTGACATGTATTATTATTCTGTAAATATTGGCGCTGTAAATATATTTTGATATATAGTGTAAATAGTTTAATGTTTCCCTTCTGTCAACATGTGCGGTGAATTTTCCCGCGAAATTATTTAGGAGGTTTATTTTTATGTCATAGACTAAATAAAAGTATAGACCTAACACCTAACACCTTGTGAGAAGCCAACGCTCGACGCGTCATCTTTAGTTGTAACTAGATTGATTAATTTCACTAGTCACTAAGTTAGTTACTTTTAGGTTAAATAGTTGCTGAACCTGGTTATTGAGATACGCGCCAAAAACAAACAGAAAAACATGACAGAGAAAGGTGTTCTCGTAGGAATTTTGAAAAATGGGAAAATTGAACTAGAACTCAAAGGAAACACGAGATCGCATCGATTACTCGAGGATCAGGTTGTCCATTGTTTATTTTGCGCAGTTCACTTTCATTCAATTCCCACGTGTTCGCGTTTTCTTTGGCTTCATTTAAAATAGAAGATGGCACACAATAGGACCAAGAGATTCCCAAAATTGATCACCCAAACGCCGACAAACATTGGACCAGGAACATACAATTCATCAGAACCGTCTTGTCCTCCCAGGCTTCTTGGTATAATTGCATCCAACCTCCTCAGAACCTCTTCATTGAATTATACGACTCGCTTTCAGCTGAAAATTATCCTTTCCTGTCTGGAACAAAAAGGACGTTTCTATTAGTATCAAAGGATGTGCAAAGACTGCCGGGTCCTGATGCTTACAGCATAAAGGAGCCGCAAAAACACATACCAGAAAGTAGTTTCTGAACGATTATTTGGTACAATCGTTACGATTCGCATAAGGTTTAACCAGAAAATTAACGATTAGGGTGGCGTCAGTATCGACTTCACTGACTCGAGGTTCAAGCATACATCACACGAAGGACCTGGCCCGATATACGACGTATCTGAAGATTTGCTAAAGCCTGAGAGAACGAGATCTCATCCTTGTAAAATTAGAGGGCCTGCTGGAAGAGTAATGATCCTAGTTAAAAAACCAAGAAGCTTTTTAATGTTTTAATGAATGTTAACGATAGCTTTGGCTAGCTCGCCCGCCCCGATCTCTGTTGCCCCGACCCACATCAGTGCCAGGAAAGTTTTACACTGGCTACAGCATCGATCAATGGGGTATCCTCCGGAAAAACCCCCCAATCAAACACGAACCAACTGGCTTCTACAATATTCCTCGCGAGGTAGCTCTTTCGGTCCACTTTAAATAATAAAACGTAAATTAACACTAAACCTGTCCTATTTTTGAAATTGTAAAAACGCCTTCATAGGAAATGATCGAAGGGATTTCATTCTTGAAGCACATATTAGGATCAAAGTCGTGCAAGCTTTATATGAATTCAATCTTTTCAAATAGCTCGTAAGTTATTTGTTGTACGAAAAAATGTTTCGAAGAAAAATTGCATGATTTCCTGAGGGACATACAGTGCACTTATCTTTTTTTGTATTACTTTGATTTTTTGTCGAGATATGAGGGTCAGCTTCAGTTCTTTGAATGTTCAATATTTCTTCTCAAACTCGGATAAATTATGAAATGAATAATTACTGAGATATTATAATACTTTTTTACGCAGAATCTTTAGTTTATCCGAATTAGAGAAAAAATATTAGAGATTCCATTTAACAAACTGAAGGTGACCTTCAAATCTCGATAAGAAAGCATAATAGTAAAAACAGATTGGAGCACTGTAACTGTGAAACATTTTCGCGTACAACAAATAACTTACGAGACTCACCGTGCTTGGTAGGTTAAAAGTGTACACGATTGAAACAATTATTAATCTCCAGGAAACATGTTACACAACGTTCAAGTACAAAGGAAATTTCTGGAGTAGAATGACAGGCAGAACCGGGCCAAGATCGTCTCAGACTCCAAGCCCAGGCGATTACGAGCACGAGACAAAGAAAACCGCGGCTCAAATTCGCGATGAGGAGATCAGACAAGCGAAAAGAGGAGCTGCTAAGCAGCTACGTTACCTAGACATGCTGTCTAGGCGGAACCTGCGCCAAGTAATTTCTAGCCGTGATCGAATTCGCTGCGAAGCAACTTTTCCCAAGTTGTTCGCGATCGAAAACGTTCATAGCGAATCTTTACGCGTAGAACTTTCCAGCACCGAACAGCTACACCGTGAAGGGTGCGTTCGACAAGTTCCTGAAGATCGATTGCAAGTGCGACCCTTATTCAGTGAAATCAGCACCGTTTCTACAATCCGCGAAGGTAAAGTGGGACTGCTGATGAAAATGTATATGTATAGGAAAATGTGACACTTTATTGTAGAGATTCAGCTACAAGCTGCAGTTAGATGTGCCTGGTCCTGGAACGTATGAACCAAAGATTCCCTCAAAATGTGTGGCTTCTATCAGCGATGCGCCATTCGGCGTTCGGGCTAATCGCTCTCAGAAAACTACTGCAGATCCTGGACCAGGTGATGTGTCCTCGTTGTTCGAAAAACCAGTAGTCTTCACAGTAAACAGTAATTTTTATAGTTGATGGACACTTTCAGCTCCCAACGAGTATCATACGGACTTCGGCAACTTGGCTTACGAATCGCAGAAGCGTTTTAAACAAATTTATAAGCAACCGGTTTATTACAAACATATTGGCAATACATTCGCTTGCGACGATTACAAGGAGGATGCTGAAGTCAGTGGTACGTCGAGGGAGGATAAAAATGAAAAATGCGAGGTTTACCATGCTGCATTCAAATCGAGGACAGACAGGTTTCATACCACGGAAAAGGTAGGCATAACCAGGGCCGGATTAAACCCCATAGCAGAAGTAGCAAATGCTACGGGCCCCGCGCTTCTGGGGGCCCCGCACACAGGCGAAACATAAACGATATTTTTGATAAAACAAAAAGATCATTCGTTGTGCCTGTTTAAAAAGGTGCGCTACATTTGCACGCAAGCGGCCCTGATACAAAGCCTAGGGCCTAGGGCCTCGTGATAACATTTGCTACGGGCCCCGCGCTGGCTTAATCCGGCACTGGGCATAACTTGTGTTTGCTTAACCCGGCTACGCTTTAAAAAAAAGGAACTTAATAAGTTGTTAGGAGGCCATTTGGACCCTAAATGCCTTACGTGTGACAATTTCTATTACAACTATTTCAAAAAGGATTTTCAATATTTTTTTAAGTGGAAGAAGGATTTTAATTAATTATTCTCCGCCAAGAAATTTCAGACTCGCCAGCCTTTCCGTTTCGAAGTTATAAGCGCGCAAAGAACGCTTTGGGTCCAAATGGACCCGATAAGCGTAGCCGGGTTAAAACAGAGAAAGATTAAGAGTTAGATGAAGACGTTACTGCAACAAATTAGATGGGAAAGTGGTGAAGGGAGCGGTTGTCGACATCGTTGACAAAAGAAATTATTATAAACATTAAACAGCTAGAATTAATAAATTTATCATTGTATTATGTTGAATAATTTAATGCGTGCGAATGTTCATGGTTTAAAAGTTATATTGAGTTCTATTACCTGCTTTTACTAAAAAATTTGATTGCACATAATACACTGATAAGTTTACTAATTCTAGCTGTTTAATGTTTATAATAATTCAACGATGCAGACAAGCACTCCCTTGGCCACCTTGCCATCTAATTTTTTAGTAAAAATAGGTAATAGAAGTTGAGGTACAGAATAACTTTTAAACCATGAACATGAACGCAAAATTTATCTTTTGCCAACGATGTCGACCAGCTCTCCCTTGGCCACCTTGCCAAAAAAAAGTCGAAATTATCCTGACTTACTACCATAAAAGAGGCACGCTACTCTGAAGCTGATTCAGCTGGTTCGCTGGCGTAAAAGGTCAGATTGAAAATGTTAAATCGGGAAGCGAGCAATCCCCTTAATGAGATCGCGAGTAAGGGACCAGAGGGAAGCAGAGATCCGAGCTAGTAGTCACAATAAGTCTGCGGTCGGCCCGGTAGCCGAAGAGGATTCTTTCGGTCCGGGAACCCGAAGGACTCGCAGGAGAGCCAGGTAATCCTCGGAGCTCGCAGGGTAATCAGGAGAGGTCGAGACGAAATTAATGGCAGCGGATCGAACCGATGCATCTGTACCCGGGGCGGTTCCAGGATCCAATTTGCCCGTTAATCGAGAGACCGTCGAGAAGGGATTCGACGGTGCACACG
The DNA here is from genome assembly GCA_933228785.1 of Lasioglossum pauxillum. NCBI lineage: Eukaryota > Metazoa > Arthropoda > Insecta > Hymenoptera > Halictidae > Lasioglossum > Lasioglossum pauxillum. The sequence continues at coordinate 8,273,874 of OW121704.1, forward strand.
CAGATAGGCTAGAATGGAGGGCCAGCTGAGGGACTCTCCGAACAGCGTGTTAGCGAAGACGTGTTTTAAGAAAAACTGAAAGATTTACGTCAGGGTGTTGGCTGACGTAAATGTCCCATGTCTTCAATGGGGATGGTCGAGACTAGACGAAACTGTCGTCGGATGAGGTCGGATGAATGTATTGGGCTATCCAGCTATAGCAGCGCTAAATTTACATAAGTTCAAGAGCGGGGTAAGGCGGTAGACTCGTTTCCAGAATTGCAAGGGTTCGGGATCTGCCTCCTCATTTCTCGATAATACAAAGATGGGATTTTTCAGTAGTCAAAAGCGCTAGATAAAAGATAAGTATAAATCTAGGCTGCGATCGTCCTCAAAAGTCCTATTTTTACGTTTACGACTCGTATGTAATCAGGGTTACCATATTCTAGTCTCGCCAGGCCCCTTACTCTTCGGACCCTTGCCCAGCTGCGCAGCGAAGCCCGCCTGTGCTTCCTCCACTCTTCCCACTAACGGCACTCGTACGGTACGCGTCAGCGTTAGTGGGAAGAGTGGGGGAAGCAAAGGCGGGCTTCGCTGTGCAGCTGGGCGAGGGGCGGAAGGGTAAGGGGCCTGGCGAGACTAGAATACGGCAACCTTGGTCGTAATTTGCATTATTCGATAGCATGTAGCTATGAAAATATGCGCAGTTGTATGCTTCCGAATAATGAAAATTACACTATCGCATAATAAAAATTACGCCTTGTAAACGTAAAAATAGAACTCTTGATTTATCTAGCGCTTTTGACTATGAAAAACTCCATCCTTGCATGATCGAGAAATAAGAAGGCGCATACCGCACTCTTGCAATCTTGGAAGAACAAGTCTACCCCCTTAAGGCGGTAGTCCCACCTCTGGTTGTAACTAGAATATTACTAGATTTTGGGTCGAAAATATGGGTTTGCGCGCTTCGGTTGTTTGACCTTATTTGAGCAGATTTTGGGCTGGCTGAGGGTTCATTCTAAAGAGGAAGGTTCGTCACACTGCGCTCTGGTCATCATTTTAACGAGATTATGTTTAATATGTATAATACGAGGGCCCAAAGTAGAGAAAAAATCTAGGAAAAAACCCGCAGATTTCAATGCATTTTTCTGTCTCTAAAAGACTTTTTGACTGTTATGATGACCAGAGCGCAGTGTGATGAACCTTTCTCTTTAGAATGAGACCCCACCCAGCCCAAAATTTGCTGAAATAAGGTCATGGGCAAAAATAGCACGCGTGCTAAGTAATTCAAGGAATACCCGTGGAATACCCCCACTTCTCCCGGCCGCGCGTCTCGCTCCCCGTGGCGGCCCTAGTGCTCGGTGCAACTACGGCTGCCAAGGGGATTGAGACGCGCGGCCGGGAAAAGTGGGGGTATTCCTTGAGAATCACTAGCATGCGTGCTATTTCTGCCCATGCCCGACCTAAAATCTAGTAGGATTCTAGTACATTAGCAAATAACTTAAGGTCAATAACATAAGGTCAAACAACCGAAGCGCGCATACCCATATTTTCGACCCAAAATCTAGTAATGTTGTAGTTATAACCAGAGGTGGGACTACCCCCTTAAATTCTTGCGAGCAGGGCATATTTTTCTTTGACGAACTGACTCGAGCAAGGTTGAGCTTGTTGACTCATGTAAAAACCGTGCACTGCCGTATTACATTGTCAAAAGCGTTGGGACCTTGTCCTGTATGGCCTGGATTAGATCCTAGAACTGTAGAAGAATAGAGTTCTCATTAATTGACGAACTAACAATCGTATTCTTGGTCCTGTCACGGTGCCTAACATTCAGCAACGTCTCCTTTGAGGTCTGCAACGCTTACCTCTTCCAGCTGAAAGGCGGAATGCTTCTGTGAAGGCATTTAGTCGGCAGTAGCTCCTGAAACTTTGCCGTTTGACGAGTGGGTATTGCCGAAATTCCTGTTTTTCGGACCGCGTTCGGGGCATTTCATACGGTTCCGGTTCCTCTAAGCTTGGTCTGCCGGTTCCGCTGAAAAGCGGAATGAGATCGGATGGGTTTTTGGTCGGCCGGGCCAAGAGAACTGCACGAGTCTACGTTCTGGTTAGTGAATTTAGTTCGCAGTTCTTAATCACTTTGTGTCTGCGAGAACAGAGCGAATCTTTTCCGAAAGCTCCTGCAGCGGAATCTCGGATTTCTGCGGTCAACTAAAAGATTAACCACCAGATATGAATAAAGAGAGCTGTCTAAATTCAGACGATGATCCCAAAATTAGTCCACGAGATCTTTCGACGAGACCTTTCGAAAGGAAATCGCCCGTTCCAATGGCCATTCGAAAGTTGATCTGCTGATTCGAAAATCGCCGTCCAAATTCAACTGCGGCATTCACTCGGCAGTTCGAAGTTCTGGAACTGCCATAGTTCTACGACCACCTGGATTTTACGCGCGGCTCGTACGCGGAGGTTTTATCGCGGCGGATAAAGGACAATAAAGGACAGGAAGTCAGCGTCGCGTCGTCGCCGGGAATTCTTATTTTCGCCGGATGGCGGATAAGGCCGAGAGTACGAGGACGTCTAGAAGGACGTCGCCGTGGCTCGCGGGGGTTTTCGGTGTGCGGGTGTCGTATTTACATAACGTAGGGAAGCGTCGTAACTCGACAGCGCCGGAAATGACGTTCTGCCATACTCTGCAGGTCATTTCCACGTAGGAGCGCGTGGCCGATGTAGCCAGGAGAAATCACTTCCGGCTCGCTGAGCCGGAAATTCGAGCCAATCCCTGGCCCGGTGTCTATCCACCCCCGTTCCCCCCTTCGAACCACCCCAAACCACCCTCTAATACGGAACGCGGAGGAGACTCGTCGTCGCGAGTATCGGCTCTGAATCGCATTCGTTTCTGGATCGAGACGGTTGTCTCGAGAGATCGGATTATCCGCGGAGACGGCGCTTAATTGACGAGTCCGGTAAAGCGGCTAAAATGGATTTATGCGATTCGAGCGTAATCGATTATACAGCGAGAGCTGCACGGATCGGAAGAGATAGCAGAACGAACGCTTTCTTACGCAAATAGCTTTAAAATCGCAGACGGCTAATGGTTTGTGCCATACTCTTCCGGGACGTATACAATAGAGGAACACTTAATTGGACGAACTAACGATTGAACGGTGGATAACGTTATTATTGTTACTCTCCTGCTGGAGGATAATTTAATGTAATGTTAATAACGAGATTTGCTCGAGTCTTGAGGACTTTTGGCGGATGTATTTTGTAGATGGACGTACCTGATCCTGGCGCTTACGATGTATTGAAGGCTTTCAAGGCGAATCGGGATAAATGCGATTACTGCAGACGACTGCATGCGCCATTTGGCTCGAGGGATCGACGATTTCCGAAGCTGCTAAGGGAAGAGGACATTACGAGACCTGGTATGTGTATCTTTGGCAAATCGTCTTAATCTTCGGCGGATTCTACGCTGTTTCTATAAGCAGTGTAAAAGTAGTATGGTGGAGTGGGGTAGGTGCGTCAACGGGGCAAGTGCGTTACTTGGTTATTTTTATTATAATATGAACGAAATTTCTCTAGCTTGTATTTATTAATGTAGTATAAGTTAGTATGAACTATTCAACATAGATGTCGAATAAAGGTGTTTTCCTCAATTAAATTGACCAATGCCAAACAGTCACGTGCGAGGTACGCGTACAACTTTGAGGTTACCCTGAACCTGCAATAGTTTACAAGTTATTAATATATTCTGAGTTGTTATTTTAGGTAAGTACAACAAATATTGATGTAGGTTTACATTAAATAAACCGTTTTTATTTTATTTTTTAAAATTTATCGAGGAAAACACTAAGATAATCTTGCCCCGTAAATATTACTACACGGGGCAAGATTATCGTACTGTATGGGTAACTATAAAACTAAATAATATATTTAATGCAATAAAAAGCATTTTGTAGCAGGCTTGATAATAATTCTTTTCTTGCCCCGTAGCACTTGAAACAAGGTTTGAAAGCATTTTTAAACTTTGTTTTAATATCACTGTATCCCCTTTCATATTTCAGCATAAAAGTACATGTTTGTTTAAAAATGGATAACTATAAAACTAAACAATATGTTAATGTTAATCATTCTTTTCTTGTCTCGTAGCACTTGAAACAAGGTTTGAAAGCATTTTTAACTCTCAAGGACACTCTTGCCCCATTTTCGGGGCAAGTGCGTAGTAGTTGACACTTTGTACAATATCTCATCAAAATGATAATTTTCAAGCAAAATTAGGATCCTACATAATACTAATTCATCAGTAATAACTGTGGCAAAAGTATGATACCAAGAGCGTTAAGTTTTTACATAGCAGACTGAAAATGCACCAGTTTAAAGTCCAACTTTGCAAAAACTAGAGCACACTTACCTCACTCCCCCTTAAGTAACAGGGATGAACCGAAATAAAATTCTATTCAGTTGTTGTTATGTAATACGTAGCCGTTGGAGAATATCTACGCACACGATGGCTACAGATTTCACATAGATTGTAGTGCAAGGGGTTAATGTTGCCCAATAAAAAGGGAACATGTTGCAGATGGAACCACATACGAAGTAGCCGGCGACATCGCGAGAAACGTCACCGGCGGCGTGATGTTGCTCCCCCGGGAGGACCCGAAGAGGAACCAGGTGCCGGGACCCGCCCATTATTGTGTAAGAACTAGTTGTTAAATGTCCGGTCACGACGGTCGAATTAACGTACCGTGAGAAACGGAAATGGATTCGTTGACGAGCCGTTATTTCGCGGAACGGCTTCGGCAGTCGGTTACCCCGGCGCGAAAATCGAACACACTTTCCGTCGGCCGCCGCATCGCGTCGCCTCCTCTCCCGGAATACACAGTATTTTCACGTCGAAATTTCTATTCTGCTCTGTCCGTTCACGTATACGGTATTTACTTTGTTGTCACGGGCCAGGATATTGCGTGCTCGGTGCGCGCGCGGGAATAATACCGGATACTTCAGATGGTGATGTATGAGGCAGCGAGCTGGCGTTTGCGAGATGGTTACTCTGTATTACTCTGTCCGACGTGGTTCTACGTGGATCCAAAGTGGCTTCATAAATAGTCGGAATTGTAGCCCGGGCCACTTTTTTCCGTCCAGAAATGTCTTTTACCCAGGGACCATCTCCGGAACGAATTTTTCAAATTTCGCACCGTGTCCGCCCCCGCTACCGGCCAGCTTCAAACAGCCATCGCAAATGCTCGCCGTGTTTCACTTCATACTACGGCGGAACTGCACGGATAATTATTTACTCGATCCTCGGCGCTTCTGCGTTCTAAATGAACCTGGAACGTTGCGAATTCTTAGTCGAAAATGGATGTTAATGCTTACAGTATTATTGCCACAGATTCCACGGAATTACTCAAACCAATGCTAATTTGAATATACCAATTAGAAAGTTTTACCGGAACTAGGGTTGCCAGATCTTCTATATTTGATATCAATATTCTATATTTGAACTTGATCTTTAAGTAAGGTGAAGTGCTCTATGCCTGGACAGTATGTTTTTCTATTTTAAATTTTATCACTTTAAATAAACAAAAACAATTTCTTAAGAGTTTTAACATACAGTTCAGAGTTTGTAAAGTAATTTAAAATAAAAAAATCATTGTTTAGGCTAATATCTTAATTGTATTAACAAGAATAATTCAAACCTATAGTTGGACATATTAAATCCAATCTAAGCTAGTACCTGGACAGAAGTAAAGCCTATATCGGGACAAATTCAATTTACGAATTGATCGAGCGAACATAACCTAAAACGTTGGTTGGTGGCGCTGTTGCGCATGACGAATAGAAGATGCTTTGCGTAATATGTAGTATTCTTATCATAGATTATGGTATTGTATTATTTAACCAAATATATATTTATTTTCATTTACTGTTTTAATAAAACTTGTCATAATACAACTTTTAAGGTTAAGTAGTAATACTGATAGATTTAAGATGTAAACATAAAGTATTATTAACGTCATAACCGGAATACATTTTCTACATACGTTATTCAAGCTAGTAGAAGACTAATTATACGTACATGTAGTTAAATAATTTGCAAACAATGCGTTGATTTTATTCACAAACACGTGTCCGGCTTCAGGCGTAAGCACATTGCGTATAAGCTTAGAGTGGGACAGCTACTGTCATCGCGTCCCAGTATGGAGTACTTATATTTGAAAACAGTCCTAATCTTGGACATCTAATATTTGGATTAATAATTATTATTTACGTTAAGTTCGATTGCCAATTTATTTTAAAATATCAATATTATTATGCGTGATAATTATTTTTTGTCTGAGGGCTTAAATTATATCTTTTTTTCTAACAAAAGTTCGAACTATAAATGCACATGATTCGCATGTAAATAGACTATTTTGTATACTGTTTTCAGATGAAGTTTGAATTCATTTTTAAATTTCAATTGATGTCTTAATGAAATAATATTCACACCTACTTGTAGCTAAGGCCTCAGAATATACAATATAATTATTTAATCTCTTAATTACTGATTTTACTATGAAAATTCAATTGTCCAGACTTAGGTATCAGTTTTGGACTGTCCAGACTTAGGGCACTTCACCTTACCTATGGGAATTTTCAAAAATCTTTGAATTATAAAGTTTGAAATGTGCTGTGTACCTCATTTACTTGAACTCCTATATTTTGAGCCTATCTCATATATAATTACATAATTGCAGTTTTCACTACTTCTTCTATATTTGGATGGAACATTTCTGGCAACCCTAACTGGAACCACTTATTTCAATATACAGGGTGTCCCAGCTAAAGGAGGCCGTCTAAATTTGCTTTTTTCGTCGGTGAAAATACATACAAATTCAAACCATTCTGGAAAGGAATTTTGTCAGGTCATTTTTATTAGAAAAACGTGTATTTTTCTCCATTGCATTTTGTAGTAGATGAACACGTATATTTGACCATGCGTGGAGTATGACCTACACACGACCTCGAACAATAGTAATGCGATTAACCACGCGACACCCTCAGCGTCAAACAATTCGAAGTTTTAAGATGTAGGAATTAAAATTGCGTCTCCATTATACCCACAGCTTCATCCTTACGTGTCGTCATCGGTGTTGAAGAAATCGTTCAACTCCAGTCTTTCGAAACCGAAAATGATCGCAGCGTTGGAGGAAGTAGAAAAGAAAGCTCTGCAACCAGGCTGTCGATGCACCAAAAAGAAGCTTCGCTGTTTCGCGGAGCCTGAGGACAAGTACAAACACTGTTCACCGTCTCGTTTATAACATTATTTGCAGAGTACAGCAAGCAGCTTTTGTATTTTGTATTCCTTTCTAAGAAATGACAGAGATTTTACTGTAATAATTTCCCACGGATGCATCTTTGCTATCTCAAAAACCGTCAATTAAAAATGGTAGATCTCTACATTTTGTTTGCTTAGTACTAGTGTTGGCCCTCCAATTAATTGGGTCTGTGAGATCCATGAATTAATTTACGTTCTTGTAATCTTCTTGAAATTATCTCGGAATTCCTCAATGAATTTTTGTTTTTTACAATTAGAAGCAATGTCAACGAAAAACCCAATACTTTTGACCTGCAGAGGGGTTATTTTCTTGCGCTATTCCTTTCCCAGAAATTTTACGTCGGGCTGCCTGTTTATTAAATATTTCACAAGTTTGCTAGCCGATCGATTGATAATGCGTTCGTTCGAAATTAATAATGTCCCCGTTGGAAAGCTTCCCGGGGTAAATTAATGCGTCATTACGCGTCGCCGACGGTCATCGAGCACGCCGGAGTTCCCAAACCGCCGTGCAACGGATAGTCGACGAAGATTTTTGTAATACTTCGGAGCGAGCGGAGAATTCAACGATCCGCGAAAGCTCGTCGAACAGGCCGCGAAATATCGAGAATTTCGATGGTAATGCCGCGTCGGCGTCGGCTTTCATAAATTTTCTGCGTGAATTATTCGACGATGTTTGCAAAATCGCTGATCGACGGGTAATTTCATTATTCGATCACGATGATCGAATAAAATCGGCCGACTCGTTTACAAATTCGAAGCTGGTCAGTTTGCAGAAATAGTTTGTATAAACTATACCCGTTTGTTCACATCGACTTTGTCAGGAGATAAACAATGTTACTGGAAATCGACAAGTAATTACAGACATGCCGCTCGTAAAGCTAGATCGTTGTCTCCATAGATACCGGGAATAGATCATTGTGTTTTAATTTCAGTTGGAATTGACAGAAGCGAATGTATCATTACAACATTGTACCAGGCTTTTCCAGCGACAGATAAATTGTTTCTCGCGGTCAGCGAAAACGCGTTCGCTGAAATCTCAATCTAGCGAATCGGTTCCGGCGATATGAGCAGCATTATGGGCATAAATAGGCCGATATATTACCCGTTGAATGTCTACGAAACGCTAAGGGCCATGCAAAAGGATCGTTCCCCGTTTCGAAGTTACTTGCTGTTGACGTTGATCGATGACTTTGAATGGGAACTCGGTTAGTCGCGAGTTACGTTCCCTCGCGCTGCCGTTATTTATACCTTTCATTCAGAAAACGTCGGACACTCGTATTTTCTTGAAATTCTATATACAGATCCGCCATCCGGCGCCCCCGGGGGTGGAAGCCTGTCACGAACGTATTGGTCGCAATTCCTTTTATTGGCTTTTCACCGGGACGAAAAAGCTTCTCGCGAGGAAACGAAATTTCACATTTTTCCCCGGTAAGATAAAAGGCAGCTGTGATTTAAAACGATTGTGCGCGAACCGTACACCGTCTTCGACGATCCGTTTAAATCGATTCTTGAAATAACATGAACACGACGGATTAATTGATTTGCGAGTCTGAGTACCCTCCGTTTTCCCTTAAGTCAGAGTCCATTACCGGTAGCGAGTTAATTTTAAATCCGTGAATCAAGCGTGCAAATCTTTGCTCTTAATGTCGCTCCTTCGCAGGCTGTCTTACTAGGTATGCCACGCGGTGGAGGGGATACTCGTTTTTCCTAGATCGTACAGTTCCCGGTTTCTTAAACCGAATATTTACTGCACGAAGTTTACACCAAAGAGCGCAGAGTTTAAAGAGCGTGGTAAATTAGTAGATCAAATTCAAAAGGATGGAGGCATTTGAAGATTTGAAAAATATTCTTGCATCATTTCCGACCCTGTACAATTATTAATAAAAGAATTGAACGTCTATGTAGCTCTTGCATCTTGAAATAAATGTAGACAATTGGACCGTTTATTTTGAAAGTGGTGTAAGTCCATTTTTGAAAAAAATGAGATATCACGTAATTCATGCTTAATTTAATGTAAATAAAATAAAAAACTAGAGGGCTATTGTTGCTCGCTCGCTTCGCTCGCTCGCGAGTAAGGTTGTTTTTGCTCGCTCGCTTCGCGAGCTCGCGGGTAGGACAGCTCTTGCGAGAGGGTTAGTGATACGTATGGCTAGTAGGGCCTACTGCTATTAATGTTTTTTATTTGGTGTGTGACTCTCCACGAGCCACACAAAGAACTTCCCGATTCAATAGTTTTCTACTTATCAAAATGTTTGCTATATGGCGTCGCATTAAACCAATATCGTATGCTCGTTGCTCGCTTGGTTCCTAGTTATAGCATACTAATGTTACAAAATAAATTGTCTTAATTAGTTTTTCGCGAACGATACAACTCATCATTATCCGGGTTTGCAGTATTGATCTTGGTTTTCTTCGATACTATTAATTTAAATTTTCTTAAAATACATAAACCGCTCAATTTTGAAACTCTGCTCAGTGCTACATAAACATTTGTAAAGTTCGTATTTCTGATGTTTTAAAATCCATACATACTTTCTCGTATGTTTGTCCCTGACTTTTATGAATCGTAATCGCTTCAGCAGGAACCACTGGAAATTGACTACGTGTGATTTGTTATTTTTCTTCACTCGAAATATTTACTTGATTCGATATTTTTTTATTATTGCTGTTAAATTTTGATTTATATTTGCATTTTTCATATAATCACGATAACGAGTTCTTACTTTCACTCCTACTATGGCCAATTGAAAATCTAACCACAATATAGACGGAATTTTAGTATTTTCTTGAAAAGTAATAAATTTTAATATTCCGCATGCTCCATTAACCAATCCGTCTTCAACATCAATGTTATTAATTATCATATATTTTATATTAATTTTCAATTTAATCTCAGTTCACAATTCGTTTTGAACTGATTGTTTATTTAAAGATTGTAATATAAATGTTTTTGTACTTTCATCGATATTCTTTGAAAATGTATTCTCGGCGATGATTAACTCACTCTTGCATTGGAATAAATTTTCGATTATTGTAAGCGGTTACATTAGCATTAGTTGCATTATTGGAAGAAAAGTATTTTTAATTAAAAAAAACAAGAAAAAAATTTTTTTTAAAAATATGTCTAAATATATATATATATATATAGTTACGTTTACTTCTTCGGTGGATACGCCTTTCGTATAAATTGCAATGTTTAATCAACTCCTTCCAAAAAAAACTAAAAAACTACTTGACCAAAATGGACCAAAATCTAATCAGCTCTAAGTTACAGCGGGGCACATCGATTGCATCATTCATCATTCTGATCGCGTTGTTACTTTTTCAGAAAACGTTAACGAAAAATTTGATTACATAGAAACGGCCATACGCACACACACACACACACACACACACACACACACGAACATTTTGATAAAAATAGTCTAAAATGACTCCAATGACCATGAAACATGAAGATCTGCTAAAAAATCGATTTTCGATTTTCGGGGTAATTACAATAACTTCCCTATAAAATCGGGAAGTTAAAAATTAAAAAAACAAGAGAAAATGGACTTACACCACTTTCAAAATAAACGGTCCAATTATTATTTAGCATTGAACTCCGCTGAATGACTATTATCATCCACGCGACGGCTCAAGGTTAAAGGGAACGTTCTACATCAAAATTATACAGCCCAATAATTAAATTATCCGACTCTCGACAGAACTAGCAGAAAAAAATTATTTTCGTTAGTTTCGCGCGACGCACAGTGGTGCCGATTGCCAATCTAGCTGGACAAAAATAAAAAATCTCATTTTCGCAGAAGAGCGCGAAACATGTTGCGACTTCCTTCTAATGAAACGGTCGAAAAGGGTCAATGGTTCTTTACTGGAAGAGGTAATATATAATATACTTCTAAAGCAAGTAGAAAATGAGCTTTTGCTGGTGTGAAAACATTGCACGCGCCAGTCGTGTTGCAAGCGTTTCCGAACGAACCTTGCCTTCGATTTTTTACTTGCCTATTTTACTCTTCGTTGGATATGGATAATTCTAAGAAAGGTATGTACTTATACATTTCACAGAAAAACCAATAATATCTACGTAAATAATTGAGTTCTGTATCATTATTAACTTCCCGATTCATAGGGAAGTTACTGTAATTACCCCGAAAATCGAAAATCGATTTTTTAGCAGATCTTCACGTTTCATGGTCATTGGAGTCATTTTAGACTATTTTCATAAAAATGTTTGTGTGTGTGTGTGTGTGTGCGTATGTCCGTTTGTATGGTATCAAATTTTTCGTTAACGTTTTCAGAAAAAGTAACAACCCGATCAGGATGATGAATGATGCAATCGATGTGCCCCGCTGTAACTTAGAGGTGATTAGATTTTGGTCCATTCTGGTCAAGCAGTTTTTTAGATTTTTAGTTTTTTTTTCGAAAAGAGTTGGTTCTACAATGCAATTTATAAGGGAGGACGAAAATTTTCCACCAAAGAACCAAACACAATTACATAAAAAATTTTTTTCTTAATTTTTTTTTAGATTAAAAATTTTTTTTTTTAACTGATGCTAATGTTACCGCTTGGAATAATCGAAAGTTATTCCAATGCAAGAGTGGGTTAATCATCTGTACTCCCAAGAATACATTTTGGGAGAATATCGATGAAAGTACAAAAAAAAACGATGTTAGCGATGTTAGCGAAGGAGTAACGAATCGGGAAGTTCTTTGTGTGACTCTTGGAGAGTCACACATCAAATAAAAAACATTAATAGCAGTAGGCCCTATTAGCTAGGCGTATCACTAACCCTCTCGCAAGAGCAGTCCCACCCGCGAGCTCGCGAAGCGAGCGAGCAAAAACAATCCTACTCGCGAGCGAGCAACAATAGCCCTCTAGTTTGTAAAGTATTGGGTTGGCAAATAAGTTCGTTCGGTTTTTGTGATCTATTCCAATGTAAAAAACCGAACGAACTTATTTGCCAACCCAATATTATATGTTTTTTCTTTGCAAATTGCTTTACCTTTAGGCAGAGTTACAAAAAAAGCTTTGCAATCCTTTGTCATACTTTCACTCTCAAATCGTAGATTAAATATGGTAGAACCATCGTACAAAAAATTATCGCCGGCCTGTATCAACCTTCTTTGTTTTTTACATTTTAGTGGCGCCTGCTGAAATTTCCTGAACAGAGCTATTTCATGTATGGCGCAGTGAGGTGAACGTTGCTAAAGGAACTGCTTGTGTATACAATTATGTAGTACACTATTTTAATTTAAAGGCAGTAGTGCTGATGAAAATGAGTGTATGAAAAAATGTGTGATAGTTTTTGCGTAAATTTAAAGAGCAGGTGGCAGAAAAGTAACTGTAGTGTAACTAAATTTCTAAAAAAAATGAACAGTGGTTGGACGGTAAAGTGAAGTTTCCAAATAAAAGTATACAAACAATAGATGCAAAATCTTCTGGTAGAGGACGTCCAATGAAACAATTTGATGAATGTTCTGACAAGAGCGAGAAAAGAAGGATCGATAAATTTGTGAAGGATATTAGCAGCGAAGAAACGTAAACACTTGAGTTGAAATGATGTTTTTAGAATACTTATACAAACTAAATAAAAACAAATAAAAAATGATATTATATGTGGTTTGAAAACGTTGCGGGATCATTAAACATTATAAAAGGTTCGGTTCGGAAGCTTTTCGGTGCAAATGTCCAACTGTGCCCAATTGAAACATCAAGAAAATGTTTCCAACAAAAGTAAATCGGTGCTCAGTCATCTATAAATCGCAATAAAAAAATTCCACAAAACTTTTTGTTTTAATAAAAAAATATAATCATGTTAATTTTTTAAATGTCATTAAGTATTTTTTATTACATATTGTTGTAGATGACGTCAAGACGAATCCAATGACCTACTTAACTACGGCTTTCAGTCTTAAAATAATGCTAGAATAATTTTATCCAGCTAGATTCGCGATCGGCCACCACTATGCGACGCGTCGATCGTTTTCGCGTCCCGGGCAACAAATACTTTAATTGCGACTCGAAGTGCCTCGTTTCGCCGGCACGAAAGAATCCTCGGAGGGTATTTAACGTCTCGCAGTTACTTTCGTAATTACTCTTCGTTTTCCCGGGACCGCGCGCTGCGCCGGTAGAAAAAAGCGAAAACCGAGACCCGTCGGAGTTATAATGTCTTTCTCTCCCCACGGGAGTTGAATATTTATGTGCTTCTTACCGACGGATAAACCGACGGTTCCAACCAGGTTCCAGGTGGTTCATCCGAACGCGCACCATCGTCGTTGGCAGGCTGCGCATGCATTGTTTAACAGCCACCATGGGTAATGACTAATTCGATCTGGACGCGAGAAGATAGCAGAACCCGCGACAGATAATTGACGTGACACCCATTCCGCGGGATATGCTCGATTTTTTGGATCGTGAATAAATGAACGAACCCTGTAACGCAATCAATGGAAACGATTAACCCGGCCCGCGAAGCGGACAGTTTCTGGGATGACACGACAGTAACGCAATCAGTGTCTTGTCAACCGTCGGGCTCTCGCTGTCGCGAATGTTTTCGCGGACGTCGAATCGTTCGTTTATTCTGGGAGATTGTTTGCCATCAGCGTATAAAAATAGCAAGGGACAGGGATATTAAAGTGTTCGCTCGTTCGCGAGCTTGGAGAGTACGACTCGACGATTAATTAAAACGATAGTGGAATCGAGTAGAACGGGTCATAAAAGTTCGCTGCTTTACGCGATGAACGCGGCCGAGGAATAAAACGAAAGTTTTTGCACCGTCGGGTTCGCGCCCAGCTTCCGCCTGCTAAGACGATTAAGATTGTTTAACGCGAGATCCCCGATAATTAAGAGCGATAATGGAATTAAAAGACCGTCGTCCAAGTACTTTTTTACGCTTCGCCGTGGGATGGGATCATTGATTCCATTCGTAAGACCGCCGAGAGACGCGTAAACTGTTTACCCTGAGAAATTCTCCTCGGCGCGCGTCGCAATCTAATTTCATTCTACCCCCGGGGCGCTTCTTCACGTAGATTCGCTCCTGTTTCCGCTATGTCGGCGAGGTAGACGATGAATTTTGTTCATACTCTTAAGGGGGATCTATACCCTCGGATTTTGGGGTATTTATCAATGTTATCAACCTCTGTGCAGAAAAAAAGTTTGGTAACATTGATAAACACGCAACTGCATAATGAACACGAGATGGAGTTGCTTGCTATTTCCATATTCTATTCATCTCGTCGCGAATGCCGTTATACAGGGCAGGTCGCACTAATATTAGTGCCACCGATGAGAATATGTACCTCGTCTGTGTCAGTTTTGCTATGATTCCACATTGACAGCAGTGAAATGTTGCACAATATCGCAGCACTGATTGACAGTCCTTCTGACTAGGCACCATCTCGTGTAAACTAACTGAAATGAAATTGGCTCTAGATTGGCTCTACATCAGAGATAACCTCTGTCTTCATGAACCTAATATGGGGAAATCTCTACTAATGTGAATGAAATCACGCGCGGCGATTTTTTGTCCTTATACGAGCATATTTTGAGCTACACAAAGGCTCATTTGATAGAGGAAGGTTCATCACGGCGCGCTCTGCTCATCATATCAGTCAGAAAAATCTCTTTGAGACAGGAAAATATATTGAAATCTGCGGTTATTTTTCTAGATTTTTTCTCTACTTTGGGCACTCATATTATTAGATATAAACATAATCTCGTTAAATCAATAGCAGAGCGCGCCGGATTTAACCTTCCTCTATAGAATGAGTCCTCACCCAGTCCAAAATCCGCTCAAATAAGGACAAAAAATCGCCGCGCGTAAACCCATGTTTCGACCCAAAATCTAGTAAGATTCTAGTTCCTTTCTAGTTACTTCATTGGGTATAGATCCCCCTTAAGGGGGTAGTCTACCCTATGGTTACAACTAGAATCTTACTAGAATCTTACTAGAAAACATGGGTTTACGGGAAAACAAATGCTGTCCTTATTTCAGCAAATTGTGGGCTGGTTGAGGGCTCATTCTAAAGAGGAAGGTTTGACGATAGTCGCTCTGGTCATTAGGCTAACGAGATTATGTTTATATCTAATAATATGAAGGCCCAAAGTAGAGAAAAAATCTTGGAAAAAAACCCGCAGGTTTCAATGCATTTTTCTGTCTCTGAAAGACTTTTTGACTGCCCTAATGACCAGAGCGAATATCGTCAAACCTTCCTCTTTAGAATGAACCCTCACCCAGCCTACAATTTGCTGAAATAAGGTCAGCATTTGTTTTCCCGCAAACCCATATTTTCGACCCAAAATCTAGTAGGATTCTAGTAAATTAGCAAATAACTAGTCAAATAAGAAATCCTACTAGATTTTGGGTCGAAAATATGGGTTTGCGGGAAAACAAATGCTGACCTTATTTCAGCAAATTGTAGGCTGGGTGAGGGCTCATTGTAAAGAGGAAGGTTTGACGATATTCGCTCTGGTCATTAGGGCAGTCAAAAAGTCTTTCAGAGACAGAAAAATGCATTGAAACCTGCGGGTTTTTTTCCAAGATTTTTTCTCTACTTTGGGCCTTCATATTATTAGATATATACATAATCTCGTTAGCCTAATGACCAGAGCGACTATCGTCAAACCTTCCTCTTTAGAATGAGCCCTCAACCAGCCCACAATTTGCTGAAATAAGGACAGCATTTGTTTTCCCGTAAACCCATGTTTTCTAGTAAGATTCTAGTAAGATTCTAGTTGTAACCATAGGGTAGACTACCCCCTTGATCTACGATTTCTAATCTTTCGTTTAAACGTTTAGAATTTCTATATATTTTGGAAATCATAATCGTTCAAATCGAAATCGACAATGGCTATCTTCAGGGTACCGGAATGTTCATTGCGCTCCTCAACGGATCATTGTTCGTGCCACCATCACCGGAGACAATTGCCGGTGCAGGCTTCGATAATATCACACCCCCGTACGGTCCACCTTCCGCCAAGTCGCGAATTCCAAGAGGATGAGGCCCGTACTCGCTCGGTGGGCCGGCAATCACGGGATGACATCTCGTGCTCGCGTCAACAAGATTCACTGGCAGGCTCCATTGTTCCCGGACCGCAAAATGACCCGCGTCAATCGTCGACAACCGCATCCGAGCGTGTAACAGCGATGCATCTCGCAGTTTCACGGCGATCCACGGCCGTCACAACGCAAAGGCGAGACAATTCACCGTGTCTCTCTCTCTCGTGGAACTTTGGAACGACAAATGAGTCGCTTGTTTGCTAAAAAGTAAAGCGATATGCCTATTTTTTCCAGAACTACTGCTAATTTTTCATTAGGATTTCGAGACGTCTCTTCGAGATCGTGTAAGAGATTTTAATTTTCAAAAACAAAAGTAGATTTCTTTTACAGCCACGTTGAAAATTGGTGATTTTTATGTATTGTTCTCGAAATTTCGACTACGTTCTGCTAATTTTTCATTAGGATTTCGAGACGTCGCGTCGCTTCGAGATCGTGTAAGAGATTTTAATTTTCAAAGACAAAAGTAGATTTCTTTTACAGCCACGTTGAAAAGTGGTGATTTTTATGTATTGTTCTCGAAATTACGACTTTCGGTCAGTTTCTTGTTGCGAGCACGGTGACGTTCAGTTATGACGGTCAGTTATGCGTTGAGATCGTGTAAGATTTTAATTTTCTAAAGGTATGTATCCATCCGAGAGTAAAACTATCGCGAGTTACTCTCAAGGGTCAAACTCGTCTATGTACACGGTATTGAGAGTGCTAGCGGAGAGCTGCACGAAAAACTCTCGGAGAGCGAACAGAAAGCTGAAACTCGCAAATGGACGCATTCAATTTTTGACGAACGTGTCCATTTAGCAATAGGAACGCCATTCGTATAACTGAGAGTCTTCTGGTTAGTTTTCTCTACTATTATACAGGGTGGTCCACCTAAATACGGCCATCTAATATCTCCTCCAACTGTGAGGGTACCAAAAATATTTTGTGTACTATTTGAATGGTTTGAAGGAACCATTATATTGCAAACAATATTTTTTCCGAAGGTCATTTTTTTCGGAGTTATCAAGGTCATCGATGCTTCTTGATACATAACTACATTTCTTTTATTGCATTGTGTAACTGATCGAATAATACAATCGGATATGTATAATAACGTGACATTGACCTTGATCTGAAGGTAAAACTTAAATTTTCGAAGATCAAGGTCATGTTGTTATACATATCCGAATGTATTATTCGATCAGTTACACAATGCAATAAAAGAAATGTAGTGATGTATCAAGTAGCATCGATGACCTTGATAATTCCGAAAAAAAATATTCTTTTCAGATATTTGTTCCATTGACACCGTGCACATTACGTAACAAATATTTTTGCATCGCAATAACCTGAAGAGATATTTAGATGGCCTTATTTAAACGGACCACCCTGTATACATATACATAATGGATGAGAAATTCTTTTTCAGCCACGTTGAAAATTGGTGATTTTTTAGTATTGTCCTCGAGAATTTCGACTTTCGGCCAGCTTTTTATTGCGAGTACGGTGACGTGCGTCGTCGGCGAGTGCTATAACGGGAGAATCCGCGGATCCAGGGACCCGTGGTGAGTTATGCGTCGGTTCTTGTTAGAGTGATGTTCGCGAGCGACGATCAAAGGCGGCATTCCACGGGGGCAAGAATCTACGGAATTGCTTCCCGGACGCGGTGACAAGCCGGGTGTGACGATTCCGCGAGGAAATTAGCGGGTCCCGGTCTTGTTCGTCGGCCGATGTCGTCGGCGACGATACATAGACGTCGACGGCACAGTTTGCCCGGCTGGAATCGTTGGTGATCCGACGTGGCACGCGACGCGCGCACCAGAAGAATGCCGGGCTTCTCCGATTACCGGTATAAAGACACGGTGCACCGGCTCGCTCGCAAGAATTTCATACTTGAACCCGCGTCCCCGTGCTTTAACCGGCGCGGCGCAGCGGCGAACCGCTCTCGAAAGGATTCCTCACGGTCCTCTCGCGGCTGGAAAAATCCCTTAGCCCCTCAAAATGACCAAAGAAAACTGTTTTAACCTCTTCAGGCTGCGGAACATCTGCGGCATGGTTGATCCTCTGCCTAACGTCGGATTCGAAAGAGAAGGATTCTTGCGGTAACTCTGACAAATTTCTGCCCAGACCGACGTTTATTTTGGAAACTATTGTACCGAGACGTCAAAGCTCCACGTTGAGGTGCTGTGTTCTTAGAATATCATGTTGCAAGAGGATTCCAAGTACTCTGATGAGGAGAAATTTGAATTGGGGGATGTCGATATGTAGTTAACCCTCCAACAGTTGAATAAAAATTCAGTTTCCTGTAAAAAAATGTATAATTTTCTCATTGTTTAAAATGATTCTATATGCAATAGAAAGTGTAAGAAAATGTGTAGTACAAATACTTGTCTAATAATTTCGTCGAGTGCGATATTATGGAAGGGTTGGCTGTGTAGGTAATACGGAAAAATCGTGGGATTAATTAACGCTGGCGGAACGAGTCGGGTTTCGCGGCCCGTGTAAACTCCTTGTAAACAATCCTCGCAGGTTCGGCTCGATATTAGCGTGTCTGTTAATCGACGCATCTCCGGCAGCGTTGATAACGCGACGGCGCCGCCGTCGACGAGGCCAACATTACCGTCGCAACCCCACATCGGACAGGACCAAGGGTATCAATCAGCGGTACATGAAAGGGGCGCGGTTCGGCCACGTCTGTCGTCGGATCTCGCATTGTCTGTCTGCGACAGACAGACAGAGGCTCGACGCGGAGCCCCGACGTATCTCTATCTGATGACGCTTCCGCCAGTGGAAACGCCGTCACGTTACTTTGTTCGCGACCCCCATCGACGATGGATCCTGTGGGGTGTTAATAAATTTCGGCAACGGGACACGCGCGACCGTAGGAATTCCATGGGACACCAGGAAACCTGGGGGCGGCCGTGTACACAGAGAGTTTTCATCCGTCTCTGTCCGTCTCAGCGAAATGAAAAAATTGATAGAGTCACTGCTGTCTAACGTACTACAGCGAGCTGAAAAGATTTCACTTTCACAGTAATATTACTTTTTCAGGCTTTTCTCCCGCAGAGCAGGGAGTTAAATAGTTGAGTTGGATGCTTGTAAAAAATAGTTGTAATTCTGTTGTGGTAACAGTATTATTTTAGCTGAGATGAGCAGTATTAAAATGTATAGGTTATAGTAAGTCTCCATAACACAACTTGTACCTTCTAAGTACCTCTGTGCCTTGTCTCGTAAACCCGCTTATTAAAATGTATAGATTGGTTTTACAATGAGCTTTGTTATAACACACGTGGACAGGACTTTCCAGTTGTCTGGTCGTACAGAGGCTAGAACAGACTAGAATACCTACTTACTCGGTCAGAGTTTACGCAATACGCAATTGAAAGCAATAGGTGTCAGTACGAACGATCGGTACATATGATAACTGTTCTAATCTACATTATCGACAGAGTTGCCGTTATTACAATCAACGTAAGTTTGTCGAAGAAATTTATTAATTTTTTCTTTATTAATATACTCAAAACATAAAATGAATATTATTTCCTTTTTTGAAACTAAAAAATATTACTGAACTGCCTTGTCTAACATTTAACATAGCTATAAGAACTATAAAGGTCGTCGCTCACTAGAACGCACCGGCGCCCACCCGGCACCGCGCGGCCTCAGCTGTTTTGGATTTCTTCTATGTATTTTAAATGGATGTGCGCACATCAATTAAAATACATAGAAGAAATCCAAAACAGCTGAGGCCGCGCGGTGCCGGGTGGGCGCCGGGGCGTTCTAGTGAGCGACGACCTTAAACCAAACTGAGTAATACACTTAATTAATTGGTTTGTATTGGGCAAATAGAACTCAGCCTCTACAACGCCATCTTTATGTAACATTTATAAAGAGAAGAATAAGCCATAAACCACTTAATTAATTCATGAGCGCTATTTGTTAATGCTTGTATCTATACAGGGTGTCCCAAAACTCCTTCAAGTCCGGGAAATGGGAGGTTCCTTAGGTCATTTGAAGCAACATTTTCCTTTGCACCAATGTCAGCCGCGGCTTTGTTTAGGAGTTATTAACGAAAAACACTGACCAATCAGAGCGCGCCCTGGGCCGCCGCGCCGCGCCGCGCTCGCATCAGAGCGTTGGCGGTACGCCGTGAAATCGCAGCGAACAAGAGTTTCTCGATTATGTGAATGCTCTCCGATTTCAATGAGCTTTGGATATGTGGTCAAGACCATTATTCTGAACAACATTTCTCTTTAGAATTTGTGGCTGTAGGCTTTAGTTTACGAGATTATCACGAGAAACTTTACTTGTAAATCCATGGGATCGATGTACTACTAGCTTCTATCCGATTTCAATGAGCTTTGGATATGTGGTCAAGACCATTATTCTGAACAACATTTCTCTTTAGAATTTGTGGCTGTAGGCTTTAGTTTACGAGATTATCGCGAGAAACTTTACTTGTAAATTCATTATGGGTGTTCATGATAACGGACACGGCCTGCTAATGTCTCCGAAACTAAAGCCGACCGTCAACCATTTCAAAGGAAAAAGATATTTAAAACGTCGAGTTTTATAACATTATTTCAAGGTCATTGAAATCGATGAAGACCCGGATCATCCTTACCCGACTTACGGCAACTTTACCCGAACGAGAAAAGAGGCAGAAACTGATTGTTTTAAAAACTCACTTATTCAGCCGTAAATCCATTTGCTGCTTCGAAATGTGTGTCACTAGGTCACTCGGTGACGAACTGCACAGATGTCTTCGGGCATACGGCAGTAACGAAATGTAAGGGACGTACGGCCAGGTCGACGAACTGCACAGCCGGTGGTAGATCGTAATAAGGCCTAAGGCAGACCTGGGCGACGGTGGCCCGAAAAACACATGTTGCTGTTTCTTTCCCTCTCTTGCTCGGTAAGCTTTCCTTCTCTTGCTCGATAAGACAGTCCCAGAGTAGCAGCAACATGTGTTTTTTGGGCCACCATCGCCCAGGTCTGGCCTAAGGGATGCGCGGTCAAGTCGACGATCCAGAATTTCACTTTCACTTTCGAATCGATAAATAATTCGTATGTTTATTTCACACAGTTGCCTTGAAATTTTTCCACGCTCACAATCACTGTTCACATTTGTCTACACACATAGTTATGCACTAATAATAATTTCCATATCCCTTGTACTGCTGCACAAATCACAACAATCAGGTAATGCAATCACTAGACTGCGGATTTCATGCATTTGTAGCAAACATGAGTAGGTGCATTTTAAGACAGTAGAGAGATTAAAATAATTTCAAAACACCTATGTATTATTTTCAACTTCTTAAAGTGATCACAGTAAGAATCAAATATCTGTCTGGCTGCTGTCCCTTGTAATAGCGGCAACCAACTTTCATTTTGCATAAAGATCCGCAGTCTAGTGATTAGTTTAAATATCACTATCAAAATACAGCTAATAGCAACCGTTAGCTTTGAATTGACAAATCTTTGGAGATGTTCTCTCTACCGCGGCTCGAACGACACTGATTTTCCGCAAGATTTTTCTAAAGATTTTAGGAAGGGCATTTAGAGTGTCGAAATTCGAAATGCACGCTGTAGCACGTTTACAAAAACGACGGGACGGTTAGACGAAAAACAGGATACGAGAAGGACCGCTGTAAGATTTATGGCAATCACATGTTTAGTTTTTCCTGCAGATTGATACGCAGGGTCGATGGGTAACCATTCGAAAACGTCGTCTGTCCTTCTTTTAGAAAGCTTCTTAAGGAAGGTATAGGACAATAGGGATGCTACGCTGACCTGACATTTTTACCCCTTGCTGGGTGAAAGGACCGATGACGTTTTCGAACGGTTACCCATCGACTCTACGTACCAATCTACAGGAAAAACTAAACATGTGTTTGCCATAAATCTTACAGCGGTCCTTCTCGCTTCCTGTTTTTCGTCTGACCGTCCCGTCGTTTTCGTAAACGTGCAACAGCGTGCATTTCGAATTTCGACACGCTAATGCCCTTCCTAAGTTCTTTAGAAAAATCTTGCAGAAAATCAGTGTCGTTCGAGCCGCGGTAGAGAGAACATCTCCAAAGATTTGTCAATTCAAAGCTAACGGTTGCTATTAGCTGTGTTTTGATAGTGATATTTAAACTAATCACTAGACTGCGGATATGGCAATTATTATTAGTGTATAACTATGTGTGTAGACAAATGTGAACAGTGATTGTGAGTGTGGAAAAATTTCAAGGCACCTGTGTGAAATAAACATACGAATTATTTATCGATTCGAAAGTGAAAGTGAAATTCTGGATCGTCGACTTGACCGCGCATCCCTTAGGCCTTATTACGATCTACCACCGGCTGTGCAGTTCGTCGACCTGGCCGTACGTCCCTTACATTTCGTTACTGCCGTATGCCCGAAGACATCTGTGCAGTTCGTCACCGAGTGACCTAGTGACACACATTTCGAAGCAGCAAATGGATTTACGGCTGAATAAGTGAGTTTTTAAAACAATCAGTTTCTGCCTCTTTTCTCGTTCGGGTAAAGTTGCCGTAAGTCGGGTAAGGATGATCCGGGTCTTCATCGATTTCAATGACCTTGAAATAATGTTATAAAACTCGACGTTTTAAATATCTTTTTCCTTTGAAATGGTTGACGGTCGGCTTTAGTTTCGGAGACATTAGCAGGCCGTGTCCGTTATCATGAACACCCATAATGAATTTACAAGTAAAGTTTCTCGCGATAATCTCGTAAACTGAAGCCTACAGCCACTAATTCTAAAGAGAAATATTGTTCAGAATAATGGTCTTGACCACATATCCAAAGCTCATTGAAATCGGAGAGCATTCACATAATCGAGAAACTCTTGTTCGTTGCGATGTCACGGCGTACCGCCAACGCTCTGATGCGAGCGCGGCGCGGCGCGGCGGCCCAGGGCGCGCTCTGATTGGTCAGTATTTTTCGTTAATAACTCCTAAACAAAGCCGCGGCTGACATTGGTGCAAATGAAAATGTTGCTTCAAATGACCTAAGGAACCTCCCATTTCCCGGACTTGAAGGAGTTTTGGGACACCCTGTATAGTATACAGGGTGGGGCGCCACATTTTGCCAACTCAAATATCTTTGTTGTTGTTAAAGATACGTCAAATGTCTGAAGGACAGAGTTGAATGGTAAAATGGGGCTTATACGATACCAAAAAAAATTTTTGTTTTTATGTAATTTTTTTTAGAGATATGAAGGGGGCCTTCATTCTTTTAAATGGAATGAGGTATTTTTTAATACATCAATCGATGCAGCTGGACATTCGTCGTAAAAAAGTACTAACCTATGTATGTCGAAAAGTTAGTAGTTCAGGAGATATTTCAATTTAAATAACTCTTGACATCTTGATGTTTGATGTTACACAAGTAAGTAAACACTAACGTCTTAGTACGACAGTAATGGTATTTTAGAGTTATTTAAATTGAAATATCTCCTGAACTACTAACTTTTCGACATACATAGGTTAGTACTTTTTTATAACGAATTGTCCAGCTGCATCGATTGATGTATTAAAAAATACCTCATTCCATTTAAAAAAATGAAGGTCCCCTTCATATCTCTAAAAAAAATTACATAAAAACAAAAATTGTTTTGGTATCGTATAAGCCCCATTTTACCATTCAACTCTGTCCTTCAGACATTTGACGTATCTTTAACAACAACAAAGATATTTGACGTGCAAAATGTGGCGCCCCACCCTGTATTGTAACTTATTCTTAAATTCATTAAATTTGACATTGCCTAAAGGTTTAGTTAAGAGATCAACTAACTGTTTGTCAGATGGACAATACACTATGTCAATAGTCCCTTCATTATATTTTTCGCTGATAAATTGAAATCGTACATCGATGTGCTTGCTTCTCTTATGAATTGATGAAGCGATGTGAAGATCAGTGATGTCCTCAAAGATTTTGCTTCAACCACTTACAACGTCCTCGTTCTCACGACCCGAGATAAATCCCGTTGCCGAGAGAAGCTTCCAATGGCAACGGTTTAAGGAAAACACAATAAAAAAATCGATTCCACCAAAGTTCTACACCTCGACACCATCCGTCCGCGACTTTACGAGAAGCGGCAAGAAACAATCTCGCGTTTCCTGAAATAATTCATTGCGACGTTCATTGTCTCCGACGGGGTCGGTAGACGTTGTCCTGCAAACATCGAGGAACCGACTAAGAGATTGGAAAATTTCCATGGCGTGAACTCGCGAAGTTCCCGGGTGCCGGATTCGGAATGTTTTAATTTGATGACTCCGCCCGTAGCCGGGAATTATTTGTTTCTTCGGGAAGACATCGTCCGCGAACAAAGCGGAGGAAGTTGCCGGGTCGGGGCCGGCTTCAAAAGCGTCCCGGAAGAACAAAGGACCTCGCTGTCGTCCGGGCGTTTCTATTTTTTTTCGCGAAAACCCCATTGTGCGCGCATGAGAACGGGCTGAAATCCGGGCATGGGGAAGGCGCGGCCCCCATCCGGCGATAAAAGTAGTCCTGCCCCGTGCCCTTTGACTTCTCTATTCACTTTTCGACGAGACAATCGCCTCTGCACACCGTTGCACCACGCTGCATCGAGCTGCACCGTGCTCTCTGCAACGTTGCTGCTCGCGAGAGCGTGACCCGCGTTTCGTTTCGTCTCGTCTCGTCTCGCCTGCATTCTTGAGTCAACGTCTGCCGGGTTCCCAACAGTCACCGTCACGAAAACAAGGGGATGTGCGGCCCGACGTCGACGGTTGACGGCGAATTTACTCAGTGACAAGTGGACCGTCACGCCAGGGCATTAACGTCTCCGAAATGAACCCCGGAATCGTGTTTGCACCGCGTTACGTGCCGCGCGCAACAATCCACCGGGAAGAGTCCACGCGATCCGATTCCGAGCCCGGAATATTGGACTGAATAAGAAATAACGCTGGAGCACGAGGCCTCTGTTTACCTACTATGTCCGTGTCCACTTTGTTGCGAGTCTGCGATAGGTGAATTCGCCGTGGTGGATTTTATCGATGCAATAATGTCTCGATTTATGTGAAAAAGGTGTGCAATTCACCGACAGAACTTTTCTGGTTCGAATGATTTCTATTATGGAACTTCTACCGACGCAGTTGCCGTACAAATATAAATCGGAGTGCAGTTGCCTGTTTAATCGAGGATTTAGTAGAACCTCGATTATAATTAGACTGCGGATCTTTATGCATTTATAATATGTCGAAATATGCAAAATATATGCAAGATGTATGAAAGGTATATGCTAAATATATGTATAGGGAATGCATGTACGTATCTGTAAAATAGTAATTATTTTATTTATTATAATTTAAATTGCAATATACAATAGTTTTTTCTATAGTGTCGATTGTAAATTGATGCCTCTTGTCTGTTAAAATTAATTTATACGCTGAAAAAGAGCGTTCTACATCACATGATGTTATAGGGCCACATTTAAATTTACCCCGACAATGTGTGCCAGACCTCTCGTGGTCCTTCAACGTGTTCACCCTTCAAAATCTTGCTTATTTTTAATAATTCGTTTTAATACAGATTCCATTTTATGTGTAACCTTTTCTCCATAATCACCGCGTATAATTTTTAAATTTTCTATAACTGTAGTTACCAAATCTATAGATTCTGTTTGAGGTAATCCTATTGTTTCCAATTTCTTCATGGCCTTAGGTAACATTTGGAAATGGCTCTGAATAATATTAATACAAAATTTATGCATTTATGCAAAACATATGCAATATGCAAAATAAAAATTATATTTATAAGATCCTCTACTGACAAAACAAATTTCTGTTTAGGTCCCTGTTTTCTATCTATTTTCGATAAAAATATGCATTTGCATAAACATCCGCAGTCTAATTATAATACACAACGATAATATTTTAATCTAGGACTGTAGCCAGGAAATTGTTCTATTATGAGTAGACTGCGGATTTTATGCATTTACGGCAGGAACGGGTTGGGGCAATTTAACCCTTAGCAGTCGAGGGGTGACTCAGAGCCACCGTTAAAAATTGCTGGACCATTATTCAGAATATTGTTCGCATTATTAAATATGTTGGCATCTAATCAACTACATATTTAAGTATTGCATGAGGTATATCAATTTCATATTCATAAAATGAGAAAAATCGTACAAAATGGAATTATTTTAGGTCGGAGGAAATGTTTAATTGTCAAGTTAAAATAGCTCCGACTGCAAAGGGTTAAAACAGTGAAACCGTTAATAAAATTTAAACGTGAAGGGAGGACTATACGTATGGTTACTCTTTGTTGAAATCGAAACCAACAATTTTAATTTTGCATGAAGAACCACAATGTAATTATTAGCTGACAGTATTTACAGAAATATCCAAGCAAAATTGCGGAAATGGCCCATCAGGCAGGGAAACGTACCGAAAGCATTAAAACGGAGCCAGGAACCAAGTGGAAGGAGTGTCGGCGCGCAAATACCGTATCCGGCGGTGTTATCCGTCTCCGGTTTCATCCGCGGCTCAAGGGTTGCAACAATAATTCAGCGGCGGCGTGGCGCGCGAAAGAAGATACAATAGAATCACACGGGGGGTATTTAATTTCGCGTGAAACAAGGGAAAAGCCGAGGCCAGTATTTTCGACGCTGCTCGGTGGCATGGCGTCGCGTCGCGTCGTCGTCGCCTGCCCGGCCCTTTGAACGTTCCCGGGGAACGGCCGGTCGCACAGAGGAGCATAACAAAGCCGGAACACGGTTGTGTCCTTCTCCCCGTGTCGCGTTTCCACCGAGATCTCTCGCAAATGCACACGCACGGAGCTCCCGCGATATGGGGGTGAAACTTTTTCACCGTGAGCGACCATGATCTCTGGCCATTTAGCAGACGAGCCCCGGCTGCAGGGACGTGAGTCATCTTTCCCTTTCGTCGGCTCTGTGGCACGCCCCCTCATCCTTTCTATATCTTTCTCTTTTCCTCTCCCCAGTTGCATTCGATGCGTCGCGTCGTCTCCGCGACTCTTGTCCCATTCAGTTCGACGCGACCGTAAAATCGGGCATTTCTTCGGCCCCGGCGACCGACCACGGTGATTTACGTCGCCGGAGGATCCACGCGACGTCTTACTTCCGTCGATCCACGGCCGACTCCACTTGCCGTCGATCGTTCCTCGCAATCCGACGCGTTCCGACAGATTGAAAGCTGACGGACCGGGATTTCTTTATGACGATCGAACACGGGTTACACGACCCGGAAGGAAATCTCGTGCCCCCGTGGCTGATGTAACGGCCTACGCATCAAAGAGACGCGAATGGTTCTGAGAAGGGTGAGTAAGAGGGTGCTGCCTGCTGGGTTCCGCGATGTCTCGCGTTGATTAATATCTATGTCGTAGGAAGACTTTGCTGTGTACTTACCAAACATTCGCGTTTCCTGTGTAATCATTAGATTACATTTAAACTAATTAATTAATTATTTGTTTTATTGATGCTGTAAACCTAGTTTGGTTTATATAGCATACATTATTATAACACTTTACAAAAAAATAGAGAAGTATATAACATAATATGTATAAAGTGGAATTATGTAGTATAAACGTTAGGCGCTAAATCCTAATCTTACATTTTTTGATAAAGTTCAAAATAAACATTAGCGCTGTAATATCTCGTACGCTTAGAAAAAAATTAATATTGTAGGGAGGATAGTGTTTACGATTGAGGAGCAGTTCAAACAGGGGTTCTCTTTCTGAATCATATTCTGGGCATTGCCAGATGATATGATTGAGATCCTGAGCCTCCGCTCCGCACTCGCAAGAACCATCCGAAGTGAAGCGTACTCTCGCCAGGGAGGCATTTAAATTATAGTGATTTGAACGGCTTCTGTGCGTTTAAACTATTCACACATTTCTAAAATGCTAGGAGACATGTATAAGGTGAAGTGCCCTAAGTCTGGACAGTCCAAAACTGATACCTAAATCTGGACAATTGAATTTTCATAGTAAAATCAGTAATTAAGAGATTAAATAATTATATTATATATTCTGAGGCCTTAGCTACAAGTAGGTGTGAATATTATTTCATTAAGACATCAATTGAAATTTAAAAATGAATTCAAAGTTCATCTGAAAACAGTATACAAAATAGTCTATTTACATGCGAATCATGTGCATTTATAGTTCGAACTTTTGTTTAAAAAAAAGATATAATTTAAGCCCTCATACAAAAAATAATTATCACGCATAATAATATTGATATTTTAAAATAAACTGGCAATCAAACTTAACGTAAATAATAATTATTAATCCAAATATAAGATGTCCAAAATTAGGACTGTTTTCAAATATAAGTACTCCATACTGGTACGCGATGACAGTAGCTGGCCCACTCTAAGCTTATACGCAATGTGCTTACGCCTGAAGCCGGACACGTGTTTGTAAATAAAATCAACGCAATGTTTGCAAATTATTTAACTACATGTACGTATAATTAGTCTTCTATTAGCTTGAATAACGTATGTAGAAAATGTATTCCGGTTGTGACGTTAATAATACTTTGTGTTTACATCTTAAATCTATCAGTATTACTACCTAACCTTAAAAGTTGTATTATGACAAGTTTTATTAAAACAGTAAATGAAAATAAATATATATTTGGTTAAATAATACAATACTATAATCTATGATAAGAATACTACATATTACGCAAAGCATCTTCTATTCGTCATGCGCAACAGCGCCACCAATCAACGTTTTAGGTTATGTTCGCTCGATCAACTCGTAAATTGAATTTGTCCCGATATAGGTTTTACTTCTGTCCAGGTACTAGCTTAGATTGGATTTAATATGTCCAACTATAGGTTTGAATTATTCTTGTTAATACAATGAAGATATTAACCTAAACAATGATTTTTTTATCTTAAATTACTTTACAAACTCTGAACTGTATGTTAAAACTCTTAAGAAATTGTTATTGTTCATTTAAAGTGATAAAATTTAAAATAGAAAAACATGCTGTCCAGGTATAGGGCACTTCACCTCAGTAACAAACAATAATCATATTTCTACTCTATGCTTGACGTAAGACACTTTCTAGCAGATCAATGGAACTTATTATTCCAGATTTTTATAAAACATGGAGGACAAATACAGAATCAATTTGGATCTCGAACAAATTGCAGGTGGTGCAACACTTTCCCACCCCTAATAACGGTTCTCCAGTGACGTCTATCACGTAGCTGTCCAGAAACCCTTCTCTTACGAACAACGCAATAGGTGCAGAAATATTGGGTTCACAGTTCGAAGGAAGCAGACGAGTAGGAGGAGGAGGGACGAGGAGGAGGATGAGTAGAAGGATGAGGAGTGATAATGCGGCGGAGCGATACGTCGCGAAAATACGAGGCGGCCAACAAAAATAACGCTCGGCCGGGTCCGGCCTTGCCGGATATTAATATCTCCAGGATGGCGAAATCTCGAAAAAGAGGAGGCGAACAATGGCGTCAGGTTCACGGAGGTCTGGCACGGACAGGCTCTCGACGTAGCAATGGGCGCGATGCCTCCTGTCCTGGGCGGCCGTAGGTACTTTTATCTCCGAGCGGCGGGCGCGAAAACGTACTCGGCAAGTATCCGGTGGCGCATCCGGCGGCTGCTACCCCTGCCTAGTAGCTACCCTGGCCAGCCCCCATCGCGAAAGGGGTTGAAGAAGGTCCGGGGTAAACCAGTGGCGGCGGAGTTTCAGCTCTGTTATCGGTCGCCGCGGCGGGCAGGGGTGCTACGGGCATTTAAAATGCAGATTAGAGCACACCGGAGGGCCCCCGAGGAAACGAAACGCGAACGTGAACGCGAACGCAGACGTAAACGTAAGAGCGTCGGGTGGCAAGTGTTTTATTGGGGCCAGCTTCCGTTTTCCTTTCCCCCAGGTCACGGGCCGGCCAGCTGCCACCGCCGAACACCGATGCCACCGCGAAGATAAAGTCAGCCACGAGCTTCAGCCGTCCGCTAATTTATTGATCCCTGATTTATTTGACGGGCCCGAGCCCCCGCGTCACGGCCTTAATTGCCCCCGCGGAACCATTCGATGGACTTTAATAGGACACGAGGATATGTATAATTCAGATCGCACCGACGTCTTCCAACAGCGGGCGGATTAAATTTTCTGTAGTGTCGAATGGGTTGTGAAAAAATCTGTGAACTTACAACAGGATCAACGTAAAAGATTCCGTCTATAAAAAGACACGTATAATTCGAATTACGTTCATTCGCTAGAAACGTTACCCTACTTAGCGATTGATTTCTTTTCTGAAAACAAAGAAGAAAAACAAGAAGGGGAAGAATATAAATTACTATATCCACAAAAGAAGCCGAATCACGAAGGAAGGCAAGATTTTGCCGAAAATCTTTCGCGTCCGAAGAAGAAGAGGCCACGGGCACGAGACCAGAAGACTGAAAAATGAACATAGGCGCGTAATAAAATATTTGCAGGATGTTTGATCGATTTTAGTGTCAGTCACCACGAGAATGAAAACATTTCCGATTGGTCGGCGCGTCGTTCTCTCCCCATCGCGTCCGTATTAATCCGAGGCACGAAGAGATTCGGAATTGTGGTAGGGCACGAGATTTCATTGGGTTCGATGAAGTCCTGAAGCCGAGGGATTACGACTTAGGGGGGCCGCGTCAATTTCGTATGCTTTTGTGCGACGAAAGAATAACACGACAGTGGTCAAAACAATTTGCGGATGAGTCACTCGACGGGCCGTGTCTAATCGAGCGCTGACGGGTAATCACGATCATGAATTGCCAATCGGAATTATTCTTCCCCGGGATCGACCCCATAATCTTTCGGGCGGGAACCACGAGAATTGCAAACGGCTGGGAATTTATAAAATTATTCTCTACTTTTAGAATCATTGCTTGCCGTGTAAATGCGGGTTGTCTAATAATGACAAAATCAAGAAGCGGCACGAACTTTGTTGATTACTAGCTCATACGTAATACGTAATACGTCGACAACGGGACAGGGGATGAAATCAGCGATGCTGCGACCGGACAACGCGCGTCCAGCGGGCCTGTGCCTCGTAATTCATGGAACTGCCAAACGCCTCGTGGCTTCCGACACGAAAGAGAAGCGGCGACGCGAGGAGACGGATACGCGTTCGCGTGAACGTCGACGGCGGAAGACAGAGGGGTGGGTTGACGGTCGACGGCGAACACCGTCGAACACGGTTCGGGCTGGTAAAACGGGGGGGTTTGCGGGGGTTGGCGGAGGGCAGCGAGCAGCGAGTCGTGTTTTAAGCTCATTACACCGTGGGTAAATCGACAAGTTCTGGAGCCGGCTTAACGCCACCACCTGCCACCTGCTGGGTCTTGCGTTTACACAGCTCTACCAGTCGGTTCTCTCTCAAGTTAGACTGGATCTTCTTGGTTTACCTCGGGAATCACGACGGTTTGCCTCGAGTTACCGGCGCCCGCGCTTTGATCTTCGGCTTCGATAAGTCGCGAAAGGATCTACCCCGCCCCGTGCCGATTGGCCGGGTAAACTTCGACAAGTTCCCGCGACGGATTTCCGAACTCGCTTACTTTCCTGCCCGGTGCGATTTTAAAAGAGCACGCCCCGTCTTCCGCGATTCAATTTTCGACCGATCGCGTAGCGCGCGCTGTAGCCAATTGGCGTTCTCGCTTGAAAGAAACTGGCATGTAAACAAAGCGGCGCGCGTCTTCTATGTTTGCTTATTTGCACGAGAATAGTGCGTCTTCTGCAGCTTCGTCGAGAGCAGAGCTGATCTAGATGACGTTGAGTTGTGGAGGCGCACAGTGTTGCGATCAATGCTAATTAGCTGGACAAAACTCATGACTAGACTGCGGATTTTATGCATTTATGATAAAACTGGGTACGTACAATTTAAAACAGTGGAGGTATTAAAAAGATTTAAGACCGCCAGTGTATTAGTTTCACTTTAATAAGATAATTAAAGGAAGAGTGCAATTTTTATTTGGCTCCTGTGTCTTCCAATGGACACAAACATTTTTTATTTTGCATAGAGATCCGCAGGCTAATCATAACATAATTCCGTAAGAAATAGATGCTAGTCATATGAAGTAATGTCTAGACCAGGCATGCACAGATCTTAGCTCTCAGAGCGGCTCTTGTGCTCCCGAACGGCTCCCGTGCGCTCTTAGAGCCATGACCTAGCTCGGACGTATGGAAGGGGAACCCACTAAGCGTCTTCTCTCGCGCTGTGTTTACAAGTCACGCTTACAATTAGTGAGTTCCCCTTCCATACGTCCGAGCTAGGTCACGGCTCCGACCCGGCTCATGAGCCGGGGCGAGGGCTCCGGCTTCCAAATCGTACATCTGTGCATGCCTGGTCTAGACAGTAAGAATATTAACATTTCTCTGACGGTGAAACTTTAGTCTTTTTCGTCGGCAGAACTGTGCAGGCATTTTGAATTCTTATTTTCCTACGTTTTGAGATCCATAAAAGCTCTTACATGTAATTAATTTCAATCGATATTTTTAAAATACGTTTTCTACTTACTTTTCTATATTCTAAAGTAAATTTTGATAATGTAAACTAACGGCGAAAGTGCCGTACGTTTTATTGTTTTAATTAATTCCGTTAATTATATACAGGGTCTGGTCTGTCCGGAAAGTAATTACTTAAGTAAGCACTTTTTTTTAGATCTGTGGAACATATGAGTATAAACCTTTAAAATTCTTCACAGTAGGAGCCTTGGGCGTCGACACATTTTTTCCAGCGCGATTTCCATGCTTCGTATGCTCCCTGGAAGGCGTTATCTGGAGCCTCTCGTAGTACCGTCGCGTCGCAGCCTCGTCGAGCACTTCCAACCAAAACTTTTCCGTAGATTTCGTGGAAAACAGTAAACGGTACTTCTTAGTTGGATCACAACACTTCCTCAACCCCCGTACAGTCTTGACTTGTCTCCCGCCGACTTCTTCTTGTTTCCAAACATTAAAAATGTGCTGAAAGGATGCCATTTTGAAAGCGTGGAACGCGTCAAAGAGGCTGTGACGAGGGTACTACGGGAGGTTCCAAAAAACGCCTTCCAGGGAGCATACGAAGTATGGAAATCGCGCTGGAAAAAATGTGTCTACGCCCAAGGATCTACCTTGAAGAAATTTAAAGGTTTGTACCCATATGTTTAATAGATTTTTAAAAAAATGTGGTTGCATTACTTTCCGGACAGACCTGTATATTATCTATGCAATATTCAACAAGCACAAAGTAGGCAATAAATGCCAATACACGGTAAAATTTTTGTTGGTAGCATCAGAGCAGATTTCAAACTTTCTTCGCATGTAAATTTCAAAGAGGGAAATGTGCGGAGATGAACAATATTTATATTTTTAGCAACAGTGATCGCTGTTTCACGATCTGAATTTTCGGAAGTTTGGAGGAATTTTCGGAAAGACAATCATCTTAATGGATTGTATAAATATGTTTTGGAGAAATCGTGTGAGGATACGTTATGCGAAGAGAAGCAGAATAATCTATATGGATTAATATTTCCAATATCTGCACAGTTTGTATTAGTAGTCACAAAGAAGGATTTGTGTGCCATAGTCATTAGTAGTCATAAAGAAGATTCTGTTCCTCGTACACTAACGCCTATTAATATTCGGACACTTTTAAATAGACGATAATTTTTTAAATGTGTCCTGGAAGAAAATGTTAAAATATTAATGAATTTTTCGTGCCGCCTTAGAATCGCCATTTGAGTGTTAAGGGTTAACTGAAAATCACCGTGCCCGTTTCAAAATCGAATCGCGTCCACGGTGTTCTTAGTCAATCATCAGCCATCTTTCCTCATCGACGTTCATGCGAACACGCATCCGTCTCCGTCGCGTTTCCGCGTCTCTTTCGTGTCGGAAGCCACGAGCGTTTGGCAGTTACGTGAAATACGAGGGTGAGGCTGGCTGCGCATTGTCTGGTCGCACCGTTTCAAGCACAGCTAGCAACAATGGACAGAGAGAGGATGCGCCGGCATTGGCGCCGGCGGAGGATGGCCGGTAGGTGACCTCGGCTCGATTGTCCTTTAATTTACGGGAATTGCTACCCCTCGGCCAGGGTCCGCGACGCGTTGCTACCACCGCCGCAAGTACAGTCCCACGCTTTACCACCCGTCCCTCCCCAAACCTTCAACCCCTATCCTACCCACGCACCCACCCCGCCCTCTCGTTTCTCGACCGGCCCACTCTTCACGCGTCAAGCTCGTTGAGTGCTCGAACGCACGCCACGAGCTTAATTCGATCTCCATAATCGCTCGGGCTTTACATAATCGGGGAGTGCTAATACCGATTCCCGCTACAACCGATTCTCGCCATAGTCGCGCGCGCGCCGCGATTGAGCGGCACGGATTACACCTGCACACCGATCGAGACACGCAGGTGCGCGAAACCGTGGACGCCCCATGATTCGCGGTGTTAACGACACACCATCGACCCACAGACAGCGGAACACCCTCTTTTGCTTTTTGCGCTACAGGATTAGCAAGGCACCCTCACCTCCCCCTCGATGCTAATTAAATCACGAAGGAATGCCCGATACTTCGATGAGACCACGTCCGGCACTCGTTTTTCGACGTACACGCGGCTGGATTAACAAAGCTGATTGGAAATCACGACTAGGGCTTTTGTCTTCGGAATTTCGTCCCGTTCACGGAATTAATTATTTCCGACGCGACCGGGAATCGGGGAAATTCATCCCCGGTTTGCTGTGATTTCTGCTCTTGGAATGCTCCCCATTGTTTTCGCCTGGATTTCGATTTATTTTCTAAAATTACAAGCGTTTCTTTTAGACTGCGGACCTCCATGCAAAATAAATTTTTTTAGCAGTTTCAGAATAATGTAATATTCCCGCGATTGATGTGACTTTCGGGTATGCGGATGATGTGACTCTTTTATCCCCACTACTAGGGGGCTCCCCCTCGGGCGGTCGATCGCGCTACAAAGAAATTAAGATATTAAGGTGTTTAAATTAGGGTTCTATAATACTCGATGCATTATCCTCAGGTATGGAATAGCATTAGTACAATACAATTTCCCACTTAGCACCGTTGTTTCCCAGGATTGTCGTTTACAATGAATCTTTAAATGTTTTCGGCGCTACGGTTCGATCTTTTGTTAAGAACAAAGCGATTTTGCTAATTTAGTCAAACATAATCAACGTTTCAATCCTAGTTTGGATCTTTTTCAATATTAATTTGAATTGCATCTGTAAAATGAATATGTTATAATAATGTTAAAAAACAGAAATTATTGAGTGAATTATTATTATTGAGTGATTGAATGTAAACAAATATTGTTCATAAAGACACACTCACTTGCTTTGGGGAACTAAATACAGGGTGAGGCGCAAATTAGTCCCCACGATTTTTCATCTCCTTCGGATGGTGGGACAGAAAAATGTTTCTTACCAAAGTTAATCAGTATTTAACCGACAAGTAATTGCAATTTTTTAAAATAAAAAAAAATCTATTTTCAACAAAAAAATCAATGTCGCTGTCATCTCCTTTAATGGTACTGGGTATTTTTAACTTCATAATATTGTAGGCGACGTCAAAACGAATTCAACGACCTACTATACGATGACTTTCAGATGACCTTGAAAGAAAATATCGCCATGAATCAATTGCCAGAATATTTGAAATATTTCGGCGGTACGTAATATCAACGCTTCGCATTTAGAGGTAAACAAACGAACGTAAACATTGTGAATGCTCATTTCCTCAACTGTTGTCCATTTGTGTCGCAAGATCTGTTAGTTCATTACACGAAATTGTGAGATACGTTATAACAATGAACCGGTACGCTAATAGTGAAAAAGTAAATATGTTAAAAGCTACACATAAGACTTTGTTACAAAGAGCAGAACTTTGCGTTACACAAGATGGGATGCAGTTCGAAAATTCAATTTAATTATTAATTAATTACATGTAAACGTTTAACATTTCTGTTTTTAATGTGGCTCCGTATAAATTTGGTTTTTTGTGAGTTAAGTTCTGAAGCAATGTTTAAATTCATTTGTTTACCTCTAAATGCGAGGCGTTGCTATTACGTACCGCCGAAATATTTCAAATATTCTGGCAATTGATTCATGGCGATATTTTCTTTCAAGGTCATCTGAATGTCATCGTATAGTAGGTCGTTGAATTCGTTTTGACGTCGCCTACAATATTATGAAGTTAAAAATACCCAGTACCATTAAAAGAGATGACAGCGACCTTGATTTTTTTGTTGAAAATAGATTTTTTTTTATTTTAAAAAATTGCAATTTCTTGTCGGTTAAATACTGATTAACTTTGGTAAGAAACATTTTTCTGTCCGACCATCCGAAGGGGCTGAAAAATCGTGGGGACTAATTTGCGCCTCACCCTGTATATGTATGATAAATGTGCGACACGTGTGTTGCGTGCGTCGAACATGCTTGTTGTCAAGATACTGATGTACGTACGTATTTGAACTCGATCTAGGTTATATCAATCGATACAAGGCGGTAAATTTGAAAAGTCATAATATGTTCTTAAATCCACTCTTACGGATATACCTTGATGGTAAATCGTTATTGACATTCTACTTTTGTTGGAATCAATTACATACATTTGTATGTGAGAAAGTAATCGTGACAAAAGTAAGGTTTATTGGAAAATTATATTTAATATTTATTTTATTATATATTTATTTTACAGACGCAATTCAAATTAATCTTGAAAAAGATCCAAACTAGGATCGAAACGTTGATTATGTTTGACTAAATTAGCAAAATTGCTTTGTTCTTAACAAAAGATTGAACTGTAGTGCCGAAAACATTTAAAGATTTATTATCAACAAATACCATCGATCGACAAAAACATATTTATATTGTCGTTTACACTTGGAAAAGTTATCCAAGAAATCTATGTTCGGCACACGTAGAAAAACGTAGTACCCTTTCGTTTCCTGAGACTCGATGCCCCCGAGGTTCTCACAACAGTCGCGGGAACACTGTAGTATGTTTTAATTCTTCTAATGTCTGTGCTTTGAACAGTAACCTTGAAGGAACACTTCTGTCGTCGAAGAATAATTGTAAAATTCCCAATATTTTGTCATCAATGGGCCTGCGTAACTTGAACAATGTCCCCTTGTTAGCATCATGCAAATAACAAATAGGGTTGTTTGTAGGCGGGTCATTACTTCGAGCGGAATCAAATCACGAGGCCTGAGTCCTGGGGGTAGGTCCAAGCGCGGAAGATGGAGCTACGACGTTAATCCTTTGACAGTTCGAGGAACGACTATTTGTCGTGCTAATGTCACGCGAGAGAGCGGAAACTGAAGGACGGAGGATTCAGGAGAGCAAGAGGGAGAGAGGAAGACATCAAGAAGAGAGAGAGAGATTTAGGAACGAGGAGGTGGCAAGGGCGACCCTCACGCGACCGTCCCACCCTTTGTTTGAGCTTTGTCAGGCGAGATACATTTTCCGTTTCGCGCGGCATCCAGGCGAAACGCTGCGACGACGCCTGGCGAGGGTGCGAAACGATTGTTCGAGCCTGCAAAACGATTGTTCGAGAGCCTGGAAGCCTAGAGAGCATCCTTCGGTTGCACTTACGCACATGACCGCACCCCTCTCGCTCTCCTAATTCCTCCGTCGTCGACGGATTTATCCCTCAAAGAAATCGTCCCGACAGCTCCGGAAGATCATCCGGATTGCAGTCACGAAATGCCACCTACCGATCGCATTCCCATTATTTTTGCTCCGTTTCCCACACTGACTCATGCTCCGATTTCCGCTCGCCTGCAACGTTCAACCCTGTGCAAGGGTTACACGTGTCGGTGGCTTTGAAGCTTCGAATGCAGCGAGATATGGAGCAATTTGTAATAAATCGACTGTGGACCATCGAACCTCGCTTTAGACTTGCCGATCCCTGCTTGCGAACCTCGAGAGAAAGATAGCGAACTAAGTTATGGTTATACATGCATGGTGTCTCCTGACGTGGGTGGTACAAGCGAGTAACATTTATTAAAAATACGAGTAACATTTTTTCGGTTGATCCTTTATTAACTTCCCGATTTTATAGGGAAGTTATTGTAATGACTCCGAAGTCGAAAATAGATTTTTTAGCAGATCTTCACGTTTCATGGTCATTGCAGTCATTTTAGACTATTTTCAGCAAAATGTTCGTATGTGTGTGTGTGCGTATGTATGTTTGTATGTTATCAAATTTTTGAGTTAACGTTTTCTGAAAAAGTAACAACGCGATCAGAATGATGAATGATGCAATCGATGTGCTCCGCTGTAACTTAGAGCTGATTAGATTTTGGTCCATTCAAGTAGTTTTTTAGTTTTTTTCGAAAGGAGTTGATTCAACAATGCAATTTATACGAGAGGACGGAAATTTTCCACCGAAGAAACAAACGTAATTACATAAAAATTTTTTTTTTAATTTTTTTTCATTTTTAAAAAATTTGTTTGTTATTTCATTTTTTTTTTATTTATGCAACTAATGCTAATGTTACCGCTTACAATAATCGAAAATTATCCCAATGCAAGAGTGAGTTTATCATCTCTACCCCCGAGAATACATTTTGGGAGAATATCGATGAAAGTACAAAAAAAAATGATGTTGGCGAAGGAGTAACGAATCGGGAAGCTCTTTGTGTGACTCTTGGAGAGTCACACACCAAATAAAAAACATTAATAGCAGTAGGCCCTACTAGCCATGCGTACCACTAACCTCTCGCAAGAGCAGTCCTACTCGCGAGCGAGCGAAGCGAGCGAGCAACAATAACCCTCTAGTTTTCACAATAATCAGTCACACAATAATGCAGAGTACTGTTTCTGTGTCTCTTTGATCGAATTGTCGATGTCCACCATCCTCGCAATCTTCCCACATCCGGTCAGACGCTTATAACGAGCAAAGTTTTCGGCGCGCTTTGCCAGCCGGCAGTTTACTTCTCGAAACGAATTTGTACTCCGCCAGACATACACACACGTCCTCGAGGATCGTACGCGAGCTACGCAGACCAATTAAGAAGTTGGAAAGAAATCCTTCTCCATTAAGAACTCCAACCACTTAATCAGCTACAATCGCCGCGGCTAGATCTGCCGGATTTATGGGGTCATCTCGCAGCTAATTTTCGACTGGAACTTACTTCCATGCGCTTTACTTCAACACGCTGCACTCCAACGCTCTCTACTTCAACCCCTATCGCGATGCTCGTTTCAGCTAGCATATTTGGGAAATTATTCTACGGTTCTCTATTATTCTTCTAATCTGCATCCCTTTCTTATTCTCACGTGCTGGTTTGTCTTTCTTGGAAGATATCGATTCGATGATGAAGAGGAACAATTTATGAAAATGAAAGTGAAAATACAAGTGGTTAAAGATGCTCTTTTGTTGAAACTTTTGTACTTGCCGGTTCATTTGCAAAATTGGTTTGCTTACAATATACACTAACGAGCATAATACACTTCATTCAACACACTTTAAATCAGAATAACTTTTTTATCAATGGACCAGACTTCAATTTCTCTGTAAGGCTAGAAGAATTAGTTTAGTAAATGACGTCTAGAAAATATTTTGAAAAAATGCATTTGGTCGGAATTGCGAAAAGAAATAGTAAAAATTGGTTTGGTCCATTCATAAAAAAGTTATTCTGATTTAAAGTGTACTGAATCAGTTATGCTAGTTACTGTATGTATTTTGTCTGGTACATTTAATTATTACAAACTCTGTACATTGGTGAGGATGCTGTCAGAAAATTCTTTCTCTTTACAGTTACATTGATCAAAACGTCTGTATCCCGAAAAATGTCGTAGAAGAGAAATGAAAACTTCTATTTCTCGTATGTCTACATTTATTTCAATGCTTTAATATTGATTACAAGCGAGTCAAATATTTGTTAAACTTTAAATAAGAAATTATTTTCGATCGTACATTTTTCAAATAAATTTGGGGTTATGTTCGCGGCGCACCGGTTCGATCAATTATACACTAAATAGCAATTTTGTAGACATTTATCAAACGTTCGATTCGGATTTGAATCATTACGTCCTGAGACACGTTTGCTATAGAATGTTTTCTATAAGAGAAAAAGGAGAAGGATGGTGGTGTCTTCTTTTTCTCTTATAGGAAACATTCTATAGCAACCGTGTCTCAGGACGTAATGATTCAAATCCGAATCGAACGTTTGATAAATGTCTACAAAATTGCTATTTAGTGTATAATTGATCGAACCGGTGCGCCGCGAACATAACCCCAAATTTATTTGTTAAACTTTGTTAAAATCTTCATCACGAGCCTGACCCGTTGAACTACGGCAAAGGGTTAAGAAGCGACGGAATTGAGAGATAAGTAGCGATCATTCCCATCAATGAAGCAACAGCGAATGGCCAGAATTAGCGTCGAAACAGGAACCGATTTGCGCGCGAAACTTTCTACCAACGTTAACGAGCTCGTCGATAATTGCACGGTAAGAATGATAATGCCGTGTGGCGTCAAAGGCGATGCGATTTTAATTGACACTAATTCCCTGTAGAATTCAATTTCGCGATTTAATTAACATCGTTCAGGAGAGGCGGGGGTGTCAAACACGAGCAATCGTCGCGTCGCATCGCGTCGGGAAGGGAGGAAGGAGGGGGAGTAGAACGTTTCAGTTTCGACGTCACGGTTTTTCGCTGGCGGAAGCGGACGAAGACAAATAACAAACGACGGTGTGCCGCAAGATTTCCCATCTACGGGTACCAGCGTCGCCAGCGTGGACTTCGGCAAAGTAAACACCGCTCCGGTCTCGTGGAAAAGACCAGCGAGAAAGCTCGTTAAAAACTTTCCAAAGCCAGATACTTCCGCGGCGAGGCTACCCGTCCCGTCTCGTTTCGGTCTCGAGTCTCGTTCCTTTCCCGTTCCGTTTGAGAACTCGCCTCAGCTACCCGGCTACCAGGCCGGGTACACTGTCGTCTTTGCGACCCGACAAGAAAGGCACGTTAAGCTTCCACGCGGCCACGGGGATTACACGCCTCCGCCTGAATGTTTTACGACGCTCCGATGGAGGTTTCGCGTGACCGGAGGTTGCTCGCTTTCTCTTAAGCGGAATTATTTCGGCTCCGACCGCACGGATCACGAGCATCCTTCCCCGTGGCTTGCAAAAACACCGTCGACCGCATGGTTCCACTGTAATGTCCTTATTACCGGCGATTTTTCGGTCCGGATACAGTTTTGTTTCATTTTTAGTGGGTTGACTTTCAGTTGGCAAGACACCGAGTTACAATGTTGGGCAAATTTTATTTTAAATAATTAAATAAACGTGTGATTTTAATTGCAAATAATAACTAAACTTTTTATGGAAATAAAAGTAATTTAAATACTTACAAAAGTGATCTATTTATTATTTCTTATTTGCAAATAAAAGGTTATTTATTATTTGGATTGAGGTGGAAATCAAATAAATCGTTTTTGGTCTTCTCTTATTTCTTGTATTTTGTATATAGGGTGTCCCAAAATTCCTTCAACAGCCGGAAATGGGAGGTTCCTGAGATCATTTGAAGCAATATTTTCCTTTGCGAAAATGTTATCCGCGGAATTGTTTAGGAGTTATTAACGAAAAACACGGACCAATCAGAGCGCGACCGAGACGTGAGTTGGCATAGTAGTCATGGTGCGCCAACTGTCTATTGGCCGACTGTGCCAACTCGCGTCTAGGTCGCGCTCTGATTGGTCCGTGTTTTTCGTTAATAACTCCTAATCAAAGCCGCGGATAACATTTTTGCAAAGAAAAATATTGCTTCAAATGATCTCAGAAACCTCCTATTTTCGGCTGTTGAAGGAATTTTGGGACACCCTGTATACAATCAACACGTGCGCGTTTTTTGTCTGCTATAGCAACCTTTTCAGGTATACCGCCAGTGATCGGCCCGTCAGAAGGGCCCAGTTATTAATAAATAAAAATACAATTTAATTTGTTATTTTAAATAATTCGTTTAGACTTGCTCAAATATATTAAAAAAAACCTCATTCCATTTAAAAAAATGGAGTTAACCTTCATATGTCCTTTACGCGTCCACCTACAAAAAAAATAAATACACTACATAATGTATCGCTTCAGACCATGTAACTTCTGTATACAAAACTTTTTCGTGCAACGCATACTTTGGAAGTTATTATAGGTGTGCAAGTTGCGTGGACCACCCTGTATATGTATGTAATTGTTCCATGAAAGAAGAGACTCTATAGAAAGAATTAAAATTAGAAAATCTTCTGAAATGTTTT
This sequence comes from Lasioglossum pauxillum, assembly GCA_933228785.1. NCBI lineage: Eukaryota > Metazoa > Arthropoda > Insecta > Hymenoptera > Halictidae > Lasioglossum > Lasioglossum pauxillum. Next base: position 8,316,436 of record OW121704.1, read on the forward strand.
TCAGCAACCGGTCCCTCGAAGTTAATAAAGAATCCCCGAAACAGGAATATTCCGCGAAAGAAGCAACCTTATCGCAGCTGCGATTCCACAATTCATTTTCTCTCGTCGGACCGACCGTCAGGGATTCAAGGAATGGACGTCAGTGGGTGTCTGAATTTCCGTGAAATTTCTGTGAGACCCGGTGTGTGTGTGTTCGATCGTCGTTTCATGTTCACTGGAGATTCCGATCGAATCGCGTTCCGTGGATTGAACCGCGAGCGATCACCGAGCCCGGACGAACTTATCGATCTTGTCGATCTTTCGGGCTGCCGCCCACACTCCAAGTTCACGGCGTATGCGCGTCATTCATTCTCTTGTCTTTTATCAGATTCCGTTTCTTCTTCTCTTCGGTATGTCGGTCCTTTATCTAATAACGTCTAGAATATCTGGAATAGATCTACTGCTATCTTCTGTCGGACGTGTGCGTGTTCGGAGCGTGCACGTCATTTTTAATAAAGAAACATTTTAACCCTTTGCGCACCTGAATTGTTTTTTCAATTTTGTTTCCAGTGATGTCAAACGTGTGACGATCTTGTGAAACTACAAGAAACTGGTCACATAAAACGAATAGACGCACGCTGTTGTTTCAAAATATAGGGTGTCCCAAAGCTCGTGAAAATCCCGGAAGTGGGAGGTTCCTGAGACCATTTGAAGCGACATTTTCCTTTGCAAAAATGTTATCCGCGCTTTGTTTAGGAGTTATTAACGAAAAACACGGACCAATCAGAGCGCTTCAATCCAATCAGAGTCGATTTCAAAATCGAATAAGGAACAATGTATCAGCATTCTTTTTTCATTTTAATTTTAACATTCATGAAGCAGCATATCTCATCGAGATTTAAGAGATTTTATAGCACGTTTTTCGCTCTTAACCATTCTCTGAAACATCGTTCGCTTATTACTGATTATCAGGTATTTTAGGGAAATCGTGTAAATGTTTTCGCTGTAGAAATATTTCTGCTAGGTATGTACAGCATTTTCGAACAGGTTTCAGTTCTTCATTATCCAAATTAGTATAGTTATTAATATTTGAAAATCACCAATAATTTGGAAACATTATTTTCGCCTATAATACTTTGTTAACGGTTTTGTTATACTTCCCCATGAGTCCCCATGTTCTTTTTCGTATCGTTACATTTGGTAAAGGTTTGTGATCACAGTCCAAAAAGAATTGGTTCCGGATTCGTCCGGTTTGAAGTTTTATAGCTAATTTAAGTAAGAATGACACTCCAGAGATGCTGCGCGTCCTATTGCGTCTGCACGGCCCACAGTGGAGTATTTGGTCGGAAAATTACAATAAAATAATATAAACAAGAATATATTTACATAAAATTATAAATTTGTTTGCAAAGTTTTCATCCTACGCATTTCTTTTTAATTGCAGAATATAATGGCATTATTTCAATCGCAAGTTCTTTTAGCCTAATAAAAACAAATAAAACATTTTTGTTTAACAAAAATGTTTGCGACAAAAGTTGAACAGTGTTCAAACATCTACAAACTGTGATACATAAAATTTCGAAAATATTTTTTTACGACAAATAATCAAGGTCATTTTGATTTTTTAAATGTTAAAATGTATTTTTTATCTTATAATATTATAGCTGATCTTAAGACGAATTCAACGATATATAATATTATGACCTTGAGACCATAAATAACGTTGCAATAGTTTTGGCCAGCTTTCCGGGCCAAATACTCCACTGTGCGTCGCGAGTAAGTAAATCCGAGCGCTGACATAGGATATTGGTTAAATTGCATTATTTTTTTGTGACTTTCGAATTTGTTTTCATGACTTTTCTTCTGGTAGATACATAAATCCTATACTATAGAGCTCAATTAATGCATAAACTCAAATTTTTTGAAATTGTGACATGCGGCGTTTTTCCTTGCAACCACAGATATTTGATAAAAGCGCTCGCACAGAAATCAAAATCAAATCAGCCGACCTGTTGTATTTTTCGACCCCACTTGAGACCGCGCTCAAGGCTAAACAAAACAACAATTACAGTTGGGAATTAATTATTCCGGAGCAACTGCGGGCTAGTGGGAGGGCGGAATGCAACCCTCGGATCCATGGAAGCAGCTCGCACAGCAGGGTGGTCGCCAGTGGATCAAGAAGCAACGATTCGAAATGGAAAACGTAACATCGGCGTAATACTCGTTACCGGAGGCACCGGTCGCGGGGCGAAAGATATACGAGATGCCATAGGAATTTCATTTAATCCGAGGTTCCGCGCGGTCGGCCGAGATTCGATTTATGGTGTAATCAGGGTCCGCAGGACTCTCCGGCCTCTCTTCCCATGGAGTCTCTTTTCGCGGCCAAACATGACGCAGCCCTTTTCTCCGATGTTGCTCTTTTTCTCTTCGTTGTTGGTGGAAAAAAAGCGGTCGCATCGGGAAAGGAAGAAATGGAATTCCCGCGCCATTGTCCGCGGCCCTCGGCTTATGGTTATATAGCACCGTTCCGCTTGCGAACGGCAATTTGCAACGTCTTCTTCGGCGGGGAGTCTCCGCAAAGAAATCCGGGCCTCGAAGAGAACGAACACGATCGTCGATGTCACGAGGGCGGACGAATCGAATCGGAATTTATGTAATAATAATCCCGAATATCCGACTCTTATTGAGCCGTGAAACGCGTCCCGGATATACCCATTTTCTTTAACCTCGATCCCCGATGAGAAATATGGAAGCCTACCTCTTCAAGAAAGTCGCCGTTTGAGCGTGTCGATCAAGATCGAGACCCGTTCTTCCGTGGATCTGCTGATCCACCGATAAACGCGACATCGACAGGAAGAAGGACAACAACCGATATCTGATAACGAGAATCAGCATTCGGAGATTATTAGCTTGATTCCCTGTCTCGGTTCATTAGAATCTGGTAATCGCCTTGCAGGATTGCATCGTCGGATTTTTAAAGAAACTTCAGTCTTGTCTTAAACGTTTCTGTAAGAGGTCGTCAAGTTTTAGATTTAACGTCCTTTGCCGACTGCGAATCGTTTTTAACAAGAACGAATTTTAATTTTTACATGAACGAACATTTGCGCTGACCTTATATTTCGTTCCACAGGAAAATAGTCACCGTGGACCTGAGTAGGGCATTAATTGATAAAAATTTTAATCATGATTGATTGACTAATGTGATTAAAAAAAGAAATCATCGAAAAATGGACAATTGATTCAATCGATTGATGAAGTTAATCGCCAATCGTTAATTAAAAGGAGAAATCATCAAGATATCGACGATAGGATCAATTGATCGATTAAGTCAATCGTCAATCGTTGATTAAAAAAAGAAATCATCGAAAAATCGACGATGGGATCAATCGATTGATGAAGTTAATCGTCAATCGTTGATTAAAAAAAGACATCATCGAAGAAAACCATAAAAGCACGTAAACAGAGTTTGTATTATACACCTAAATTCAGTTTACATTTTTTTGAGTAGTCATACAGTTTTGATTCCGTATTTCATTTCCAAATTTCTGCAGTTAATCATTAATCAATTATCCGATTGACGATTAATGATCGTTAATCGCAATTAACGACTAAAGTAGAAATTTAATCGTTAACCACCATTAACGACTAAACTAGGAGATTAATTGTTGATTGCGATTAACGATTGAAGTAGAAATTCAGTCGTCAGACGTTGATTCTCTGCCGTGGATCTATCGGAATGTGTCTATACTTGTTAACGGTCCCGAATTCGAGACCGCGAGAAGAGTCGCTTGTGCCCAGCCGCGTAGTGTATTCGATTTCGAAACTCTGAGCATAAGAACGTTCGCGTATTCGGTGTTTTCATATGCAGCGTCGAGCACAGCTGTGCGGACTCGATGTCGAATACAGGTGACCGCATTCGAATGTAAACGTCGCACAGTGGGGTATTTGCCGAATTTCAGCGGTCGGAATTCAATTTTAAAAATTTTACATAAATTGTAAAATTTTTGTGGCTTGAGTTAGTTGAATGTCTGAGGAACAATCTCCCATCATTCGTTTTTCCATTCATGTATCCATTAAGCACTGAAATTTGTCGGAAGTTGAAGTTCCGTTAACCCGCTTTCATTTCTCAATGAATTCACCTATTAGTAATTGTTACCTTATTTACATACACTAACAGATTTTTGTTTTATAGAAGTTTTGTTAGCTAAGTATAGGGTATACTTTTAAGAGAAATTCACTTTTGTACCATATACATGTTTGTAATTATTAATATTTAAAGATGGTTATCTTTGATGAACCAACGATGAGTCACTTTCTTGATGATTCTAAGACTTTGGTAACGATTTCGTTATGCTTCCGGGTGCGTCCCGGTGTTTATTTCTGTACCATTGTATTCTTTGAAGTTTTCTGATTAAGATGCAAGAAAAATTGGATCTGACTACGACTGACTCCGTGTTTTATAGTTGATTTACGGAAAAATGGCCGTCGCGCGGGCGCGAAAATCGCAGCATTTCTCACATCCTACATGTTCGAATTCGCTATATTTTCGTATTTACTTAAGTAAATACTAAATAATAATAATAAACACACAATATACACTAAAATAAGAAAACAGCATACACATGAAATTTAAATAATATAAGGGTGGTGCAATAACTATGTCCACTTTGAGTATTGTCGTTATTTGTAATAATATGAAACAATGTTATGAACAAAATTGGCACGGTACAGAGGGAAACATGTTGTGGCATACACATTTTCTGCGTGGATGGAGGCATAGAGGAGATTTCAAGGTGACCTCGATTTTTTTAAATCGAAAGACCTACTTTTTGTATCATGAATCGATAGACTATCAAATTCAGAGTAAAAATGTATTGATCTCCACATGTCTTAAATCTAATAGTTAACGAGATATTATCGAAATAATTATCTTTCTTCTTTTGATAATATCTCGTTAACTATTAGGTTTAGGACATACGAAGGTCAACACTTTTATACTCAGAATTTGATACTCTATCGATCTATGATATAAAAAAAGGACATTCTGTTTAAAAAAATCAAGGTGACCTTGAAATCTCCTTTATGCCTCCACCCACGCAGAAGATGTTTTTGCCACAACATGTCCCCCTCTGAACCGTGCAAATTTTGTTCATAGCATTTTTTCATACTATTATAAATAACGGAGATTATTCTTCGTAATAACTATTTTAAAAAGATATTTTAGTTGTAAATGATTATACTTTTTGATAGTGTACATAAAATAGACGATTAACGTTAAAATATTGATTATAATCCGCGGTACTTGATTGAAAAATAGCTACAAACTTTACAACCTGTTACGCTCCTTTTTATGGACAAATTTTGCATTTAAAACATCCGTTTTAGTAAAAACGGCATACAGTACAAAAAGTAGAAATCGCAAGCTTAAAAATGGTTGTTTTTTCATCAAATTTGGATAAATTCTGGCAAAGTTACAGCAGTTTCAATATTGAGCGAATTTTGAACTAGCTGTGGCCGCTGAAATCGGGCAAATACCCCACTGTGCGTCGCGCCCACCGCGTGTTCACGAAACACGCACCAGTCGTCGCGTGGGACATCCTTCAAAACCCCCCTTTATCATGTTGTGATTTTCTAAATGTCCTAAAGATTTCTTTCTTGCATCAGCAGTGGCGGTTGCGTGCCTCGCGCCGCAGTTTCCTGCGCATTATCCCCGAAACGGAGTCCCGATTCCCGTCACGGATCCATCAGCGTTTCTTGCGGCGTTGACCGTGATAGTTCTCCATCCCCGAGATACTCCGGTCGCCCTGCTGCAAACATTTTTTCTCCCTCGAGTCCCCTCGGAACCGGGACGACGCGGACGGGCACAATTTCTCTGCTGTCCGTCGCACAAAGCGTCGTTCTGTATTTCACGCGGCTGTATCTCCGTCAAGAAAACCATTCCCCGAGACGTTGTCTCGCTCCGGGAACCGCGACGATCAATCTCACGCATGACACCGAGCCTCGCGGAGTTAATTTACCGCGGGGGACGCTTACGTATCCGTGTCTAATTGGAGAGCGCCTAAAAGCGCTCCATCCTCCATCTCTGTCTCTCTCGCTCTCTCCCGAAAAGAGAGAATCTCTCTGGACCCCCCCTAAACCCCCCGTGCCCCTTCAGAAGAGAAGTACACCCACGGTCGCGTCACCTTTTCACGGCTTAAACCGACTCTGTCCGGAATTAATTAGTCCGAGAGAGGCGGGGGTGGAGCCCGACGAATGAAAACTAACGAGTGGACGGTTTTTACGGGCGAAAACCGGCGCGGCGGACGGGGGTAATTAGGGGCACGGGGGATGAAAGCTGGAAATTCGACGATCCATCGAGGGTACCCGGATCGAACGGCGTCAATTACCCGGCGCAGTCCTCCCGGCCAAATACATTTCCGGCTGACGGCTTAACGGACGCCGTCGAATAAAAGTGGAAAAGCGAATTTCGGGGGACGATGCAACCCCCGCCAACTGCTGATCGATAGCGTCCCATTTCAGGCCAGTTCCTTCTTCTTCGACGATCGAAAGGAATTACGGGCTGATGACTTCCCTTGACCTTCGGATCTCCGAGGTATCATCGCCTCGTGCTGGTGAGGCCTTGATTGATCGTTTTGTCGGATTTTTGGGCACTCGGGGGTTTTGAGATTGTCAGGTGAGTGCTTAGATCCTGTTCCTTTGCTGAAGAACATTACCGTTTTGCGTTAAGTGTCCTTTCCAAAAAATGTTTTGGGCTTTCGATATAAAAGCATCTGTCTTAATTGGAACTTTTGGTCTTCTGATGTCAAACTTTGTTAGCCAATCCAATCTTGGACTGTTAGAAAGTTAAAAAGTTCCATTTCAGAAATTGGAGAATTGTTTTGAAGAATGTCAATGCAGAATGTTGAAGCAACGATCAAGAAACTCTCCAAGAACCTCTTCGCTTTCCCCAGCTCTCCGAAGCAGTTTTTCCCTTCCACTAAAAGCGCAAAACGATCGAAGCACGAGTTTGCCCGGTACCCCGTAAACAAGGTAATCGGTCGATTTGCATAATTAATGGGTAATTAAGCAATCGAGTCACGCATCCCAGCGCGGAGATCGCGCCCGCGATCGACCGAAGATAAAATTCTCGCGGTGTTCTTCCGCTGCCAGGAAATTATCGACCGGTCAGCCGCGAAAATCGTGGTCTCCGTGTTTTTATTCCGATATTCGACGCGATATCACCGTCCCGGGGCGGTTCCGATCCGGTTTCGTACCGCGATACGAATCTTTTCTGGTCAGGACGAGCTTTCGCGTCGGAACGATTCGGTAGCACGGTCAGATAGGGCCAATAAACGGAGTTCGTCGCTCGTAGATGAGAATCTTGTGTCGTCCATCGCCTTCGAGGAAGATATCCGCTCGTTTCGTTAACGTTTCCCTCGCGGTACCTCTACGTCTTCATTTTTATGAGCGTGCTGCCGGTGGAGATCGGCTTCAGAACGATTTCATTCACTTACGATTCACTTAGACTGATTTAAGCGGCGAAGCGCGCTCGACGAGACCATTGTCTGCAGATTTTCTCGCTACTCTCGTGGCGTTCGTAAACGAGTGCATTGTGCGTCGATAGACGGACGACAAATGTCAGCAGCAGTAAACGTGGATAATTTAAATGTAAATGAATTTTTACGTTACAATATCGAGATAATGAAGATTTTTTAATGAAGATTTCATACATACAGAATTTACTAGAGATGTACGTTGTTTTTTCTAAGTCGGTATACAATTATCTTTTTCGTCGATAAAGGAACGAATATGAGCAACATTCTACGATATTTAATAACATTATACACTTCCACAAAATTCAAATAACGTTGAAAAACAAATACCACGTGCCGGGAGCCGGTATAAAAATTATTTATGTAAAACCATGCTGTGTAAAATTAAAAAGAGATCCAGTCATCAGACTTTCACGGTTTTCAGTTTATATTTGTATGCCTCGCACGTAAATTGATTTATAATTATTCAGGAAAGTAGAAGTCTACAGCAATTTCGTTATTTGTCAACGAGAACGTACAAACATTTTTACCTGCCGGAATTGACATAATGATTTATATGACGCAAGATCGATAATGAATGTTGGAGGCTGTTTCTTTCTAGTCCGACAAATTTTTTCGTTAAACCGTATATCGATTCCCGCGGCAATTAAGTTGAACACTTTCTGTTTGCACCTGCTCGTTCATTTCTGCCGCCCCCGCCACTCCTCCTCGTTTTTTTGCGGTTTCCCGGCCGCTATAGTCTGTTCGTTAAACAATCCCCGGAATTAATTCCGAGCGCGACACACTGCGAAACGGACAATCTATTTGCATATCGGTTACATAACACGGACCGTGCGCAGGATTCAATTAATAGCCATCCGTGTAATAGACTTCCATTGCGCCGATGATCCAACTAATCGCGAGAACGAATCTCTCTTGATAACTCTCTCTCTCTCTCCCCCCACTCCGACAACTAGAAAATCACTCGAGTAACACACGTACCTTCCAACAAAACAACCGGAGGATTGAATTAATTGGACATGGAATACTGAGTACACACACACTAGCGTCTCGAAAGAATACATTGATAATAAGATTTTTGTATCTAATGATTTTTTGATGAAACTTTTACAAACATATTCGTGACGTATTTCTGATTAAAATGATACGGAACACGACAGGGTTTGGATCGTATTTACTTGTTTAGTTCAGGATATAAGGTGAAGTGCCTTATGCCTGGACAGCATGTTTTTCTATTTTAAATTTTATCACTTTAAATAAACAAAAACAATTTCTTAAGAGTTTTAACATACAGTTCAGAGTTTGTAAAGTAATTTAAGATAAAAAAATCATTGTTTAGGTTAATATCTTAATTGTATTAACAAGAATAATTCAAACCTACAGTTGGACATATTAAATCCAATCTAAGCTGGTACCCGGACAGAAGTAAAGCCTATATCGGGACAAATTCAATTTACGAGTTGATCGAGCGAACATAACCTAAAACGTTGGTTGGTGGCGCTGTTGCGCATGACGAATAGAAGATGCTTTGCGTAATATGTAGTATTCTTATCATAGATTATAGTATTGTATTATTTAACCAAATATATATTTATTTTCATTTACCGTTTTAATAAAACTTGTCATAATACAACTTTTAAGGTTAGGTAGTAATACTGATAGATTTAAGATGTAAACATAAAGTATTATTAACGTCACAACCGGAATACATTTTCTACATACGTTATTCAAGCTAGTAGAAGACTAATTATACGTACATGTAGTTAAATAATTTGCAAACAATGCGTTGATTTTATTCACAAACACGTGTCCGGCTTCAGGTGTAAGCACATTGCGTATAAGCTTAGAGTGGGACAGCTGCTGTTATCGCGTCCCAGTATGGAGTACTTATATTTGAAAACAGTCCTAATCTTGGACATCTAATATTTGGATTAATAATTATTATTTACGTTAAGTTTGATTGCCAATTTATTTTAAAATATCAATATTATTATGCGTGATAATTATTTTTTGTCCGAGGGCTTAAATTATATCTTTTTTTCTAACAAAAGTTCGAACTATAAATGCACATGATTCGCATGTAAAGAGACTATTTTGTATAATGTTTTCAGATGAACTTTGAATTCATTTTTAAATTTCAATTGATTAATGTTAATAAAATCATTTTCACACCTACTTGTAGCTAAGGCCTCAGAATACATAATATAATTATCTAATCTCTTAATTACTGATTTTACTATGAAAATTCAATTGTCCAGATTTAGGTATCACTTTTGGACTGTCCAGACTTAGGGCACTTCACCTTAGTAGGCTATCATCGGTTCGGATAATCGAGGTTCTACTATATCGCGTGAATTGCACGAGTAAATATGATCCAAATGGCATCGTGTTTGAACTTATTCTAATAAAATATGTTGATACAAGTTTCACGGAAAAGTAATTAGAAACAATAAAGTGAGGATACATTTGCTGCGTTTCGGATTGAATCTATTTATTGATTGGAGCTATCAGTGCTATTTTTATGGGGGTTGGTTGCTCAGGGTTAACGAAAACTGGTGGGAACGGGTATCATTTTCCGCGCGAAAGGGCTAGACAATTTCGAATTCAGACGAAGATAATTGAATTGCGGACGTTCCACTGGCGCCAGGAGTTAAGCTCGTGGTATGGTGCGTGCATCAGCGGACAGGTGGAGGCGGTGGGAAATAAAGCGACACCTGCGGTGGCCGGTGATGGAACGATATCGCCGATACACGCTCGACGATTCAATAAAGGAGCTTAAAGCGTCGATCTCGTACGAGTCATTGACCGAGGGCCGGATCCGCCGCGTCTCCCGAAGACGGTGATTAACGAGCGAGAATTAGGCAAAGACCCTGATGAATAATTATGCGCTCTCAGCCCCCGGCAGCCAAGAAAGTCCGGGCGTACACGCGCGCCCTCTCGGAGGGAAAAGGAACGAAAAATATTCGGAACAGGGGAAAAAAGAAATCGAGAGACAGCGAGAGAAAAAGATAGAGAGGGAGAGGAAGATAAAGAAAGAGAGAGAGAGAAAATCAGGGGACGAAGGGACGATAGACAGGCCCAAATCGAGATTAATCGACGTTGATTGAAAGAAGCTGCGTGGTTCCCGAACGAAAAGAAAGGCGACGACAAAGATGCGGGGAAGAAAAGAGGAAGAGCTGCCGGCAGACAGACGTCGACTCGATCTCGCGAATTAACGGCCGTTACACTGTTCGATGAGGGAACCGTTGGAACACAGGAAGATCGTCCCGATCTCGGCCGCGATCATTAATCAGTATGCGAAGAAGAGAAGAACCGGGGACAGAGATAGAGAGAGAGAGAAAGATACAAGGAACGGCCGAACTTCGGGAAGCCTGATGAATGGGGACACCGCGGTCAGTCACGGAGGCGATTTTGATTCGTAAAGTGCGTTCTCATGCTGCATGGGATTTCGTTGATCTTGTTGTCGTTTGTCAGACGCGTCTCTTTGTTCGTCCCGTCGCGTCGTCTTGTCGATGGAAAAACTTACTCGTTCTTTTTCTTCTTTTTCCTGCCTACTTGCCGCGTCGACCTTCCTCCTGCTCCAGACGAAGAAAAATTGGTACGACACAATCCCCACCACCAGCTCCAGAGCCTTGAACACGTGATGGGAGTCTCCAATAGGCAACGAACGACTCCCTGCAACAAACAAGAACCTACTGTATATACACTCAGTAACATAAGTCTTCGTACACCCTTTAAAACAGAATAACTTTTTTATAATTATACCAAATGACCCGACGTTTTGTAAGCAATTAGAAGCATTGGTTTACAGAATGATGTGCAAAAAATATTATGTAATAATTACAATTCAGTAGGTTGCATACAAAAATAAAAAAGGCACTTTTTAAACGTTTTTTATTTGGACCCTTAATAAAAATTTGAAACATACGTTTTAAGTGTTTTAAATTTTCATTAGGGACTCAAATAAAAAAGTTTTAAAAAGTTCCTTTTTTATTTTTGCTTGCTACCTTGTAAATTGTAATTTTTAGAAAATATTTTTTGCACATCATTCAGTAAACCAACGGTTTTAATTACTTACAAAACATCAAGTCATTTGGTATAGTTATAAAAAGTTATAAAAAATAGTTATAAAAAAATTATTCTGTTTTAAATGCTGTACGGAGACTTATTTTACTGAGTGTACGTTGCTCCATAAAAATTACAAAAGACTCAATCAATGTCTTTTTCTCGTTTTTCAGGTAATTTAATGTCAAATTCTTCCATGTTCTATAATGTCCTATTGTATCTATTTTATCTTTGTTTTCGTTTTGTCTTACACTCACCTATTTATAATATAATTAGTATAATTACATAGTTAGTATACATACATTTAATATAATAGTTAATTGAAAGATTAAATTGAACAACATTCTTAATTCTTTTTCGTACAAGCTCCGAAAGACAGCCGACCTTAATTTCCATCGTTCCCGGGGCTTAAAGTCGTGTTTCCAACCGGCGAAAGTGCGCTCGTATATTTCGTCCCGTTCAGGTGTCTCCCAGTGGATATGTTCTGCAATCCCCTTTCCACCCTCTCCTGTGGCGTCGATTGATCATCTCCACCAGCGTTCGCAGTCTCACCTGGGGAACGGTGAGCGCGTGCATCGCGGTATTTTTCACGCGCAGCGAAATTGTTTCCGCGAGGTTTCTTTCTTGCACGGTTGATGATATACGCGCTTTATCTGGAAAGAGACGAATGCGCCAGTTGCCCCGGGAAAGAAGTCCACCTGGACGAATTATCCGGCCAAATGCGACGGCTACGCGTCGGAATTATCTTATAAATCTGACGCAACGCATAAATTCCGTTTAGTTGCTATGGACTACGCGGTGCCACTGGAAAATTACGTTTATAATACGATGATTTCATTCGGTGCCCAACCATTGTTAGACCGTGGTTCGGAATTGTTGTTCGATGTCCCGAGACATTTCTGGGCAAATTTGTGAACACCAAAAGTTGTGTTGGACTTTGCTCTATAATTTTATTAGAACATTTTTACAAAACTTAGAGTTTTAAAAGAATATTTAGAATATTCTTTTAAGCACCAATTTTTGTCTTATTATCTTCTTTGTACATTTTTCCCGAATAACTTATTCATTGCTCCGCCGATTTACTAAAGGATTCATTTTCTTGAGAGGAAGACTGAAGAAGAAAGAGGCTTGTTTTCAGTGAATGGCAGTCGGCCGAGTCCATTTTCAATTTTGTGGGTCGGCCAGAGAGGATTTAATCGGTGTGGACGTTGCTTTAAATCGAGGACCGAAAGGGACGCGAATTTATCTTGCTCCAAGGGGACAAAGTAACCCTACGGCAGCGCGAATAAATTATCGTAATCCCTCGTGGGCTTAAGTCTCGCTACCTGTTCCCGCGGATTTACATTCGAATTTTTGCGATTTACATTTTTACATCTCGCCCCGCCGAAAAATTCGTCCCGCGATTCGTCCCGGCTATTATAATCCTGGTCGCGCTCGTTAGCTTCCACCGAAAAACTGTTCGCGATACTTTCAACTCTGTGGCTGGCCATTAAAACGGAAATCGAATTCCATATGTGCCATTGCTGATCCCACACGAACCTCGCTGGGTATAAATTCTGTCAATTATTTGCAGACCTGAGACATCCTCTTAGGTCGTTTCTTAATTTATATGATGGCTCATGTCTCTTGAGACAATTTTTATTTTGTATAAATATCTGCAGTCTAGTAATAACAACATCACAAATCTCACTCAATTTAGAAGCTCAACAAAACTGCAGTAGAACCTCGCTAAGGTGAAGTGCCCTAAGTCTGGACAGTCCAAAAGTGATACCTAAATCTGGACAATTGAATTTTCATAGTAAAATCAGTAATTAAGAGATTAGATAATTATATTATATATTCTGAGGCCTTAACTACAAGTAGGTGTGAATATTATTTTATTAACATTAATCAATTGAAATTTAAAAATGAATTCAAAGTTCATCTGAAAACAGTATACAAAATAGTCTCTTTACATGCGAATCATGTGCATTTATAGATCGAACTTTTGTTAGAAAAAAAGATATAATTTAAGCCCTCAGACAAAAAATAATTATCACGCATAATAATATTGATATTTTAAAATAAATTGGCAATCAAACTTAACGTAAATAATAATTATTAATCCAAATATTAGATGTCCAAGATTAGGACTGTTTTCAAATATAAGTACTCCATACTCGGACGCGATAACAGTAGCTGTCCCACTCTAAGCTTATACGCAATGTGCTTACTCCTGAAGCCGGACACGTGTTTGTGAATAAAATCAACGCATTGTTTGCAAATTATTTAACTAAATGTACGTATAATTAGTCTTCTACTAGCTTGAATAACGTATGTAGAAAATGTATTCCGGTTATGACGTTATTAATACTTTATGTTTACATCTTAAATCTATCAGTATTACTACCTAACCTTAAAAGTTGTATTATGACAAGTTTTATTAAAACAGTAAATGAAAATAAATATATATTTGGTTAAATAATACAATACTATAATCTATGATAAGAATACTACATATTACGCAAAGCATCTTCTATTCGCCATGCGCAACAGCGCCACCAACCAACGTTTTAGGTTATGTTCGCCTGATCAACTTGTAAATTGAATTTGTCCCGATATAGGCTTTACTTCTGTCCAGGTACTAGCTTAGATTGGATTTAATATGTCCAACTGTAGGTTTGAATTATTCTTGTTAATACAATGAAGATATTAACCTAAACAATGATTTTTTTATTTTAAATTACTTTACAAACTCTGAACTGTATGTTAAAACTCTTAAGAAATTGTTTTTGTTTATTTAAAGTGATAAAATTTAAAATAGAAAAACATGCTGTCCAGGCATAGGGCACTTCACCTTAGTTGCAACCTCGTTTATTCCAAAGAATGCTCGTTCGTTTTCTACTAGCGACTCCCGCACATGTTCAAGGCAGTGTTGCCAGATCAAGACGTGTGTCCTCACTCTACCTTCCCCCTTCTTCGACGCTATTCCCCCACGCTTCTGCCAGGGCGCGGTCACGTGACGCGTGTTTTTTTTGTCATGTTGTGTCACAATGTCACGTGGCCAACTTTTTCCCTGAATGCGAGTGTCAATTCGAGGCCATCGATCCAATTTTCGAATTGTTTTCGGTGGCAGTCGCGCGATACTCGAACAACATAATTCGCTAGTGGTTCGGTATCACCTGGCGACATAATCGGATAGGTGGCATAATCGGGGGATCTTGGGCGACTGGTGCGCGTAGGTAGGGACCGCGGGTCCCGGCGACATTATGGCAACGTGGACGATGTCATTTCGGACGATCCGTTTTCTCATGGCCGCGAAGGGCATGGCGGGTGGCGGAGGAGAAAGGAAACACGTAGGTGGAAACACGAACTTCCAAAGGAATAGCGTGTACCGTCTCACTCTGGTTTTGCCTCGTGGCTTGCCTCGTGGCTCCGGCCGCGCGGCGCGGCGTGTCCACCGTTCTAGACGAGGCCACGATCATAAATTCACAGCATGCGAGCGGCCGCGGAACGTGTCTTCATAAAATCTTAGATCGAAGATTGGCCGAGCGACGTCGCTCCGGTGCTCTCTCCGCATGCGAAAAAAATAATTAGAGAGCCGTTGCTCGCGCGCGCGCTCGCCGATTTTTCGTATGCGCGCCGCGTGCGTCGCGGTGTTGTGTATAAATTACGCGAACGCGTGGCGAACCGCGTGTGCGTAAACGTGGCCCTCGTTGCCTCTGTAATTGCCTCCCACTCGATTTCAATTTCATTCAATACCAACCCCCCTCTCGCGCGATCTCCTCTTGGCCATCTTCCTGCCTCGAGGCTCGCAAACCCATTTTTTTGGCCCTCGCAAAATGCACAGCGTGCGATCGCTCTCCGCGATTTTATCTTCGTAGCTTTATGAAGGATCACCGTGATCTTGTGCTCGTTAGTGCTCTCGCGAAACATTTTTACGGTCTTCTGCGGCAAATGATGTCCGGACTGCGCGGATCTTTATGCGAAATACAAATTGTCGGCATCAAGTGCGAGAGAAAGGAGTTCCATTAATATTTGATTTCTGTTATTAATCATTTTAACCTTTAATAAATATAAAGCGAAACCAGTCTCCTGAAGATATTCTTCATTATTTCCCGCGAAAGGGTAACTTCTCCCTGAGAACTTCAAACTTGGACGTCTAAAGACAACCTACCCAACCCCTCAGAGAAGATGAGGTCTGTTCGGAGGGTGAGACGATCCGAGTCCTTCCATCCAAAAAATTCAGTTTAATTCAGCAAGTTTTACCAGGGCGGGTAGCCGGAAAGAAGAATCTGTCCTAAATCCCCGAAATCTGTGGAAAGTTTCGCTCCGATGCGAGAAAGTTCTCCGGAGAGTATCCGGTAGTTTTAATCATCGGGCAATTTCAAAAGGCGTCCGTTAATTCTTCTTCGTCCGATTTCCCATGCTCGTCGCGATCTCCGCCGTGTCGGAATCAAGGAGTCGCTTTCACGGACTGTGTCTGGCGGGGTCCCCGGAGAAATCATTCGGAACACCTGCGCTTAGAGTGCCAATAACTGTAGAGTTTACTGCATCATCTTTACTCTCCCTTCGAAACGCACCACCCACACCCCCGCTGGTCCCCGCTGGAAAGAGAAAGCGTCCTGTATTATTTACCGATCTGTCTGCCCGGGCGAGCGTATCCTTTATTAAAGGATGCGTACGCTTTGATGCAACGTCTGAAACTCGATCGAGCCGACTTCGGCGCTCCATTATTTATTAATCCCTCCATAGGGTCGGGGAGATGCTGTCTTCCCGTATCGATTGCTGCGATCTACATTGCCCCGCACAAGGCACAAAATGCTCCTCCGGAAACTCGCCTTATGGCTCTCCACACTGATTTTCGTCGAATTGCCTGCCTGAGACCGGTATCGCCGCGGAGACTGTCTGCTATTCGGCAAAAGGCCCTCCGCGAAAACGGAATCGCTACTTTGATCTCAATTATTATTGTCTGCGAAATCGACGGAGCACATTCTGCTCCGAATTTTTCTGCAGCGGATTTCCGCGTGACGCGATCGAAACGTTATTTAAAATTACTGTAATAATTAGACTGCGGATTTTATGTATTTATGAAAAGAATGGGCAGGTACAATTTAAAGCAGTGGACGAATTAAGAAGATTTAAGAACATCAGTGCATTCATTTCAGCTTAATAAGTCAATTAAAGGAAGGAAGAAATTTCTATTTGGCTCCTGCAGAGTTGGGCATTAATCGATTAAAATTTTGATCAAGATTGATTGATTTATGTGTACGATTAAAAAAGTAATCATTTAAAAATCGGCGATTGACTCAATCGATTGATGAAGTTAATCGTCAATCGTTGATTAAGAGAAGAAATCATCGAAAAATCGGAGACTGATTCAATCGATTGATGAAGTTAATCGCCAATACGGTCCATCCATAAAGAGAATTGACAGAAATGTACATATGTCAACAAAAACTCAGTTTACATTTTTATCAGTTTTCAGTTTCCATGCAGTTTTGATTCCGTATTTCATTTCGAAGTTCCAGCAGTTAATCTTCCAGCATTAAAGTTCCAGCATTAAAGTTAAAGTTCCAGCATTAATCAATTGACGATTACAATTGAAAGGAATGTAATCATTAATCGCAATTACCGAGTAAAGTAGAAATTTAACCGTTATTCCCAATTAACGATTAATAAATAAATATTTATTAGAATTAATAAATATTATATTATACAGGGTGGCCCACATAACTCTGAACAGCTCAATATCTCCGTTACTTTTCGTTGTACAAAAAAACTTCGTAGGACAAAGTTACACTGTTTGAAGGGCCACATATAACGGTGTAAGGGAAAAAAAATTGCAAGGTCATTTTTATGAGATTTCAAGGTTATCGATGTTTTTTTTTAAATGGAATGAGGTATTTTTTAATACATCAATCGATGCAGCTGGACATTCTTTATAAAAAAGTACTAACCTATCTATGTCAAAAAGTTAGTAGTTCAGGAGATATTTCAATTTAAATAACTCCAAAATACCATTACTGTCGTACTAAGGCGTTAGTGTTTCCTTACTTGTGTAACGCCTTAGTACGACAGTAATGGTATTTTGGAGTTATTTAAATTGAAATATCTCCTGAACTACTAACTTTTTGACATACATATGTTAGTACTTTTTTATAAAGAATGTCCAGCTGCATCGATTGATGTATTAAAAAATACCTCATTCCATTTAAAAAAACATCGATAACCTTGAAATCTCATAAAAATGACCTTGAAATTTTTTTCCCTTACACCGTTATATGTGGCCCTTCAAACAGTGTAACTTTGTCCTACGAAGTTTTTTTGTACAACGAAAAGTAACGGAGATATTGAGCTGTTCAGAGTTATGTGGGCCACCCTGTATATTAATATAAATATTAATATAAATATATTATATAAATTATAATATTATATTATAATTAATAAATATTTAATCGTTAATCGCAATTAACGATTCATAAGTATTTAATCGTACCGATTAAACTAAGAGATTAATTGTTAATTGCGATTAACGATTGAAGTAGAAATTTATTCGTCATCGTTGATTAAATTTTTGCCCAATCCTGGGCTCCTGTGTCTTGCAATTAATTAATTAATGCAAACATTTTTTATTTTGCATAAAGATCCGCAGTCTAATAATAATAATAACTTGGTGAAATTGATTTGCAAAAAGATTGTTTCGTGAAGAAGTGATTTCGGCTACACTACTTTCGATCACAGCTTCGTAAAGTCAGTTCGCAACTAATTTTCGCGGTCCGATTGAGAATGATCTAGCGAGTGCAGTCGCGTCGATGGAGATAACGGCGACCATAGTCGTTTCATTGCTATTCCAAGGACAGGAGTCTCCGGGCATGTCCTGGATCGATCGGTGCACGGTGAACGCAGGATAACGGCGGGTTGGTATTTCTGCGAGAGGGGCCAAGATAAGGAAGGACGAAGTAAGGACGAAGGAAGAGGAAGGGACAGAGTGGCCCGCGAGGCGGCGAGCATACGAAGTGGCTGATAGTCGCGATATTAAAGGTAAGTCCTCTAAGCCAGCGGCGCGAACAAATGGCTGGAGGTGGTCTGAAATTATTTTTCACTGACAAATCGTGACTTTTACACGAGGCACGTGACCGCGCTCCTCAACTCCCCCGGCTGGGATTACGAGGCACTGAACGTCTTCGCGAGAGAGCGCTAAAAGTGATTAAGCTACACCGACTATTTCCACCGATTAGCTCGATTAATTCCAACTAAACTATTCAACGTTACCAATCGTGGCTTTCCTTGTAAAATATTTATTACACGTACCCCTATCGGATTCGAAAATCCGCCCTCATTGTTATTCAGCGCGGTCGCTCGATTTATCTCTGCGAGAATTTGCTCAGATCAAGAATCGATTCAATTTTTTCGGAGGAAGAGTACGTTGAGTTCTTTTGTGTAATTGTAAAGGAAATATTTATTCTGGAAAAAGATGTGTTTTTAGGGACGATTCGATCGGTAGCATTTTCGAAAGAAAAATTTTAAGCTTCGAAATGAGACTAGGTTTATTGTTGTAATATTATTTTTAATGAAATTGTTACGAATAAAATGAAATTTAGTGTTCGGAGACTTTCCGGATCTACTGTACCTATTACACGTTCCCTACGGGAGTCTAAAATCCTCCCTCATTGTTATTCAGCGCGGTCGTTCGACTTATCTCTTCGAGAATTTGCTCAGATCAGGAATCACTTTTTCAATCTTTTCGAAGAAGTTGTTCATGCAGGGATGACAGAATTTAATCTGGGACCACTTGGAAAGTTCGCGAGCAATGTGAAGAGCGTGTTAATAATAAGTTTCAATGGCGCGGAGCGTCACCGTCACCATTTCGCTCCGCACTATAAATTTCCGGGCCTGGGTGCACCCTCTTTCTTCAGAGAGACACCTGAGCCCCGGAAATCAAAGCGTGACTATCGTGAAATGAAATCCCCGTCGCCGTGACGTTTCCAACCCTAACTTCAGGCTCCCCGAATTACTCGGCCACACCGTTCCGTCACTCTCATTCCGAGACACCGAAATGAAGTTCGCGTTATCGCGATCCGTCCACATTATGGGGTCCTGCGGCTTCTGGGGTCCATATTTATTCTCATTTCTCATTCCGGCGCGATTCCTCTTCGTCCTTTTTCACCACGCGAACCAATGATTTATCTCCTCTTTTCCAACCGGTCCAACAGTTCATTGTTCCTTTTTCCGATGCCGTTTTCGGACCAACAACGACGAATGGACGTATTGAGTCTAAAGTATGGGCATTCATGCTTCGTGGAAAAATGAGGGCCAATTATCAATTGGTTGGTAACGTTCTTGCCTATGTTTTCGACTAGAAAAATGTTTTTTCTTCCGACCATTTACATTGTTTTTATATATTTGTGTCAAATTCCGAACGAATTGATCGAATCTCTTTTCTTTTTACCACGCTTATATTAGCTTGCCGTGTCGTTGTTGTATGCGTGAAATTTTGTAATCGAATTTTAAACCACTTCCCGATGAGCTAGATGCTTGAAATTTTAAGCGAAGATCAGAACTGGATGACAATGCAATATTAAAAAACAAATTTAAAAATAAACTGTGCGTCTAGGAGGAAAAGATATTTAAATATTAACCGTCACAGCTCGCTGCGCGACGCTCGGTAGTACGTGATCGCGTTCAGCGATCCCCACTCCGCGCGCCAGCACTCCCCACTCCACTACGCGTTCCCACTCCGACTCATCCCCACTCCACGGACCCATTTCGCACCGAAGGAGCGCAGTCACTGTGGTGTTCCGTTCATTCAGTTCTATTTCGTACAATTTCGGACTCCATCAAGAGACGTCGCACAGTGGAACCTTTCGTCCAAATCGGAGACAAAATCAAAGAACTTTCGATAGAAATGAGGTAGAGCGATGAACTTTTTTTTTAAATTATAGCTGAAACTTTACAGAATATGGGAAAAATAGGGAGATTATGGTACGAACGTTTTATAAACTTGAGAAAATTCGTTAAACTCTCACAATTTCAAGAAAATTGCGGTTTTTTCAATAACACGGGCGGAAAAAATTTTTTTTTAACATGCTGCACATCATTTCCTGTAGATTTTTTCACGCTGATTTTAAATCTGGTCTCAAAATTTGTCTACGACCTCAGGATTTTACAAGAAATCGATTTTTGTGAACGAATTGTTTAACGAATTTTCTCAAGGTTATAAAACGTTCGTACCATAATCGTCCTATTTTTCCCATATCCTGCCAAGTTTCAGCTTTAGTTTAAAAAAAATGTCATCGCTCTACCTCATTTCCATCGAAAGTTCTTTGATTTTGTCTCCGATTTGGACGAAAAGTTCCACTGTGCGTCGTCTCTCGGAGTCATCCCCTCATTCTATCTTGCGTATTTCCATATCTTGCGTTTCTATATCTTACTTTTTCATACCAGTATTACTATATCTTGCGTTCCACTTAAAAAACACTAAAAAGTGGAAAATAAAGAAATATATCAAAAAAACTTTTTAAAAACCACGCTTATATTAAAATGCACTAAAAAGGAGAAAATAATTTTTTTCCTGGTTCTCCCAAAAGTTTAATATATATTTAAATGAAATCATGACATTAGTGACTATAGAAATAAGAGCGTGGAGCGCCTACGAAGATTACGTCAATATAGTTTAGTACTCCACACTTTTATTTTTGTAGTCACTAATGTCATGATTTTATTTAAATTTATATTAAATTTTTGGGAGAACCAGGAAAAAATTATTTTCTCCTTTTCAGTGCATTTTAATATAAGCGTGGTTTTTAAAAAGTTTTTTTATATACTTTTTTTTCGAATTGATTTTACTCGTGCAGTTGTCTCGTGAAGTATTGACATTTCGATGACCTTGGGTTAGTACTTTCATACGTGGGATAATAAAATGGATCGATTGGTTTCACAAAAACATTGTGTTGCATTAAAGAATAAAGGTCATAGGAAGTTAGGACGTATTATGACATAAGATGTTGTCCTCTATTATTATTTTCTATTTTTGCTTAAAAAAGAGCAGTAACTTGTCCCGGTTTCCAGAATCTCCCTGTATTATACAGTCATTTTAAACAAATTCGTGAACGTCGTAATTTGTCACGGGAACGATCTCGAGCGTCGAGAGAGTCGGACTAGAAAAAGGACCGGACGTTTCGACGGAGGGAAATAAAAACGGGGGTTCCCGGGGAATGGTCGTTGGGGAGAAAGGTGCACCGAAATTTTGTCAGGCTAGGTATGTTAATATTTTGCACGCGGCGCGGCGCCGACAAGTGAACGCGCTCCGTTTACGACGCCGGTCGTGCATGCTCTGCTTGCACGCGTAAAAACTCGGCCGAGCGGCACTCGAGGAATTAAGGTCGGCGAACTTTAAATTTGACTGGAGCGACCTGCCAGGAAGGTTATTAGCGAGTCGTCAAGTTCCTCCATATTTCACGCGGTTCACGAAGAATTCCCGCATCGCTTTGAGCCGGCCGGACAATTAAAATATCTCCGAGACATAACCGTGTCTGCGGCATGAGCTGGCAGCGGTGAACGAGCGCGAGAGGACCCTGAAGAGAGCGAGAGGCACGCTTCAAATAAAACGAGCCGAATTCTGTGGCCAACAGTCTTCAAAGAATGCTTCACTACGGCCTGGCACCAGCACGTTCGTTGGAAAAGAAAAGAGCGAGAGAAGAAAAAAAGATGAAGAGGGAAAGAAGACGCGCGCACGGCAATTAAGCGGGACCCGTGGTTACCGGGGACCGCGAACTGTTTTAACCCTGTTTAATTGTTCCCCGAAATATTCGAATTATTTCGTATTCTGAAGCCGTCAACAAAGGGAAAAAGTGCGCGACGACATGTGAGGAATGCGTGTCCAGCTGCGGCGACGAGACGGACGCATTTGTCGCCGTCGAATTGTTCGGGAACTGCTTTGTAGCGTGGTGGCTAATTTTTCGGGACATCTGCCGCCAGGATGTTCAAGCTAAAACGGAGAGCTCCGAAGTACGCAAGAATGAATCCGATTGAAACGTTTGAAAATGAGAATCGTACGTTACGCTGCGATTCACGAATGTCAAAAGAAGAGGAGAAATATGTTAGACTCAAGTTCTGAAAGTGAAGTCGTCGCTACAGCAGCATACAGGAGATTGTGCATCCGAAGGTTGAAGTGGCTATGAAACATTCGTTGCAAAGATACACTGAAACAGAATTCTACAAGCTAATTCGGCTCTACTTGCTTCAGCAATCTCTGATAACACTGTCCAACAGCCGAAAAGTATTTCGATTCCCACTATACGATTCTTATAGAGTTTTTCGCGCTGATTCCAAATCTGTCCTTAATTCTTCTCCTAGTTTTTGAGAAAATTGAGTTTAAAAAAAAGACATATTTTTCAACTTTGAACATATATTGTGATGCTATTATAAAAGATATTGAATTGTTCTTTACAGCAAACGATTCTGTAGACTTTCCCAAATACAGCGATATCCAATATTAATACATTATGATTGTTTAAACATATGTAACCAATGATTTAAGGCGGAGAGACACCACTTTTGCACCAATTTTTGCGGATATTTTTGAATTTATATAAAAAAATAAGGGTCCAGCGGAAAATCGAACTATACCACGCGAAAGAGCAGACTTTTATCTTGAGGAACCACCCTGTAAAGTTTGCGTGGTCGACGTTCTTTTCGAACCAGGAAGCAAAATATCTTCGCCCGACATGAGTTGCCGTCAGTGGCGCTCACCATTAGAACGGGCGTTCGCGCACCGCACAGTGGAACCTTTCGTCCAAATCGGAGACAAAATCAAAGAACTTTCGATAGAAATGAGGTAGAGCGATGAAATTTTTTTTAAACTAAAGCTGAAACTTGGCAGAATATGGGAAAAATAGGAAGATTAAGGTACGAACGTTTTATAAACTTGAGAAAATTCGTTAAACAATTCGTTCACAAAAATCGATTTCTTGTAAAATCCTGAGGTCGTAGACAAATTTTGAGACCAGATTTAAAATCAGCGTGAAAAAATCTACAGGAAATGGTGTGCAGCATGTTAAAAAAAAATTTTTTCCGCCCGTGTTATTGAAAAAACTGCAATTTTCTTGAAATTGTGAGAGTTTAACGAATTTTCTCAAGTTTATAAAACGTTCGTACCATAATTTCCCTATTTTTCCCATATTCTGTAAAGTTTCAGCTATAATTTTAAAAAAAATTTCATCGCTCTACCTCATTTCTATCGAAAGTTCTTTGATTTTGTCTCCGATTTGGACGAAAGGTTCCACTGTGCGCCGTATCACATGGAACGTCTAGGAGAAAAATTAAGAACAGATTCGGAATCGGCGCGATAAACACTATAAGAATCGTGTAATGGGAATCGAAATATAAAAAAAAAGTTGGAATTTGTTGGACAGTGTAATTTAGCGCAAATGATTCGGGTCGGATAAAGCCCGAGCGAAAGTGTCATTATTAAAGATCGGTACGGTGTTCACCGGTGTTCGCCTGCCATTCGCGTGTTTCGTTCCACCGAAGCGGAAAAGCTTCTCTAAAGACTTCTCGGCGTTAAATCATAGAGCGGTGTTCCGCAAGATCCGCAGGGTACCGTACGCGAACGAGCGCCCGCTCGCGCTGTGGCCATCATAAATTTCGTTCGCGCCGTGTTACGCTCGAGTCGATACACTTTTCGGATCCGTTCTATCATAAATCACAGCCGAGCTGTGTACGTACGAAAGTCCGAGGCAGTTGTCTGCGGTGGTGTGGGGGCTCCCGGTAGAACGACGACGGTTGATCCGCGATAATCAGCGAAGTCGACCGTCCCAGAAGCTACACGGCTAACATTGGAATTAATTCGGCCGGCAAATTTAATTATCGCACGACGTTGGCAGGTGTTGGAGAACTAGTTGTCAGAGACAATTTACCGCATATTGGGTGTTCCGTGCGGTTTCCGAGAGAGCCGGATTGTTTGTCGCCCACGCCTACAACGGCCCCGGATTCTAAATGCGAAGGTGGTTGTCTCACTGTGTGTAACACGGACGATCCCGTCTCGTGTGTTCACTCTCCACTTCTACCCACCCCCTCGGTGGCCCAGGATATCGATCGGCTCCGCGGGTAAGGATCTAGCCTAATCTCGGCGGTGATCGCGATCGCAGGCTTAAATGCGAGCTCGCGACGCTTTATGGCCGATCGTAAACCACCGACGCGCCGCAATTCTCGACCATCTTGGTGACTTATCGCCGTTCCCCGAAAAAACTAAGTGATTCCTTCTTCCGGGCCGAACTCCGTCCGCGACAGTCTCGCGAGAAATCTAGTGTTAAATTGGCTGGCAAAAGGATTTAGTACGGTCACTTCCCGATGAATCTTAAAGCAGACCTAGAATTACTTTTTTAGTGCGTGGTGAACGAAGAATTGAATTGGAGATTTATGCTTCTGCTTTATTGGGGCTTCTAGATTATCTTGTTGTATTAGAAGAATATCAAGAAGACTTAATCTTCAAGAGACTATTGTCTTTTCTGACTTGTTCTCTCGAACGTTATACTATCCGTTCTATACAGGGAGGTCCGTTTGAATACGAACACCTAAATATCTCTTCAGGTTATTGTGATGGAACAAATATTTGTTATGTAATGTGCATGGTGTCAATGGACCAAATACGTGGCAAGAATATATTTTTCCGAAGGTCATTTTTTTCGGAGTTATTTTTTCATTTTTTTCGGTGTTATGAAGGTCATCGATGTTTTTTGATACATAACTACATTTTTATTTTATTGCATCGCGTAACTCAGGGGTGGCCAACCTGTGGCGCATGCGCCAAACGTGGCGCATTGGATGATTACAAGTGGCGCATTAGATCCTTGCGCCTCTATTTATTCTTTTGAAGTATAGGCGCCATAAATGAATCCATCTTCATATTTTCAACACCTGAGAGCTCTCAGTTATATTTATACAGCCTTCTTACTCATCAATTCGTCGCAACTTTTTGACAGTTTACAATTATAGGATAGGAATTAGAGTGTTCATGACAGTGATCGCCCTCTCGTCCAAAAGATCATTTCTCACTATTGTAGATTGCTGCTCCAATGAACGCGTGTCTTTTCAACTGACCTAAGTTAATTAATTTAGTTGCGCGATTGAGTTATCCCTTTTCCTCCCCTAACCGAAGCAGATACCCCTATTCCTATTTTCCAACCGCAACAATGAACGTAAGAAGGTAGAAAAAGTGCTCGAGTTGTATGGCGCATCTGGACTCGTATGTGAAAAAAATTTACGCATGGTATGCAGAAGGTTGGCCACCCCTGACGTAACTGATCGCAAAATACATTCAGATATGTATAATAGCATGACCTTGAAATGACCTTGATCTTCGAAAATTGGCGTTCCTTTGCGCGGCCCATCCTTTTAGGCTATTGTGATGCAAAAAATATTTGTTACGTTATGTGCATTTTATCAGTGGACCAAATATCTGGCAAGAATATTTTTTTCCAAAGTTCATTTTTTTCGGAGTTCCGAAGGTCATCGATGTATTTTGATACATAACTACATTTTTATTTTATTGCATCATGTAACTGATCGAAAAGTACATACAGATATGTATAATAACATGACCTTGACCTTGATCTGAAGGTAAAACTTTAATTTTCGAAGATCAAGGTCATTTCAAGGTCATGTTATTACACATATGTGAATGTATTTTTCGGTCAGTTACATGATGCAATAAAATAAAAATGTAGTTATGTATAAAAAAACATCGATGACCTTCATAACTCCGAAAAAAATGACCTTCGGAAAAAAATATTCTTGCCACATATTTGCTCCATTGACACCATGCACATTACGTAACAAATATTTTTTGCATCACAATAACCTGAAGAGATATTTAGGTGTTCGTATTTAAACGGAGCTCCCTGTATAGTTCCGTAATTTACAAGCTGAGCTGAACTCGATTCGATTCATCGAGCCGAGTCGAGCGTTTAAAAAAATGCGAGCTACTTGAAAAAATCAAACGGCTCGAATATTAGAGCCCTCGTAAAACTTCGATCTGCTCGAAACTGAATTTTCAGCTCGAACAGATCTTTAGCTTCCGAGTTACTGTACGTAATACACATAATTGACCGTGCAGAACACAGGCTGTTTGACAAGAATCGCGACTTTACTGTATTCGAGTAATTGGAGAAATTTCGAGCTAAAAATTCATTTTCGAGTAGATCGAAGTTTTACGAGGGCTCGAATACTCGAGCCGTTTGATTCTGTCAAGTAGATCGCATTTTTTCCAAACAGTTCGTCGATTTCATGTAATTTGGAAAATTCAAACGCTCGAATCGGCTCGATAGACCGAGTCATGACTCGACTCGAAATTCGAGTACTCGGATATATCGAGTACGCCCCCAGACTATACAGAAGCGAATTGACAGTCCACTGTTGTCGCCAAATGGACAAGAAATTAAAGGAGTAACCTGTTTGACAAATTTTTAACTCTGCAGTGTGTCTCTTGAATCTTTTCTTGACGTTCGTGGTCATTAGCATCGTTCAGTCTGAATTTTTTCGGTGAATTTACAGTTTACACTTTGCTTTCTCGATCAGAGAGCACGCGGCCGCTCGATTCGGTTCGCGGTGCTGTTAAAATCCAATTACGCGGATTTAATTGTCCCGGGAAAGGCCAGACTCTTATCCGATATTCGAGGGAGCGTCTCCTCCGAGCGGACACTCCTCTGAAACTCCTCGGTCTCGGAAGTTCCTCCGAAAGACGCTGATCGTCTTTCATCCAAATCGCGTTACATCAACGTTTCCAACGAGTCGGCGAAAATCTGTTCGGGCCATTGATCGTCGGAGGGAAACTTTTCGAACGGAACGGTCTAGAGAGGAGAGGAAAGAAAGAGAGAGTGAGAGAGAGGACTCTTCAAAGGGCGCGCCTAGAACGTTCGTTCGTTCGTTCGGTTTTCCTTCCGAGGGTGGTTGGTCGAGTTTTCTGCGCGTAGCCCCCCAAGAAAAATGTTGCGCGGTCAATCGTGGCCCTGATCCGTCGTTGCTATAGACAGGAGAGAAGCTTCGCCGCGGGACGGCAATAACCACCGGAGGGTTTTTTCGCGAGCCGATTTTCCCTCCCCCGTTTTCCTACCCGGCCGGATCCATTCATACTCGCGGCCAGTCAGCAAGTTTGAAATTACATCGGCTAACGAACCCGCCCTCGCCATCCCTTGTCTATCCCGGACTCATCCCCATTCTTTTCCCCTGGCCTCGCGCCGCGATGGGAACCGAATAAAATCCCGGACTTCGAATCACACTAGGCCAGAAACGCTGGACAAAATTCATATCTCTGAATCATTCGATTTATTTTATACAGGCTCCGGGCCGAATACCGTGGACAAACCCACACGAGCTTACTCCATATAAACAAATAAGAAAAAAATAAGGAATCAAATTTTTTCATCCGAAGCTTCGTGTTCGAGAAAATCGAGTTTGAAAATGTATTGAATACGCATGCTATTACTTTATAGATTTGGCGTACATAATTTTCTATATCTTCCATGAGAAAAATTACCCCCTAATGTCTCCGAAGCGAGTGTAAGCGGGCACCATAGCTCCGGAATTTACGGTGTTTTTTTCACGAGGAAAGCGCAGAACAGGCTAGATCTCTGGGAAATTTTCGGGCCATTGTTTTTCGCATCGGAACTCCCGCGGGCACTAGTAGTCGCAAGCAACGCGGCGTTCATTGAATGGGGGCCGGATCATAAAGAGACACGATACTGAATCGGACGCGGCATTAAGCGGAGAATAGCGTATTCCGGTGAATTAAGTATCGAGAAAGAGCGTGTTTTCCGGCTTTTTTCCCCTTTCATTCGCGGCCGTCCAATTTACCGTCTTCATTTGTTCTCCGCTGGCTTTTAATGAATACTGCAACCACCGCCGCCGCTGCCGTGCGCGCGGTGTTCCACGGCCCCCGCTCTTCTTACAAATGGCTGGGCGTGACTCGTTTATTTGCGGGCGGATTTCCACGGTGCAGAAAGCCCGTTTGCGAGCAGCGCGGCTTCAGGGGCCCGTGGCGGACGGCTTTGTGATCCCGAAAGAAAATTTTCAAGAAAGAGAAACGACTAGATCCGGAACGATCAATTTGCATTCATTTACATCGCCGTTCTCTCTGGCCAGAGAGAAAGAGAGAGAGAGTAAGGAAGGGGAACAGAGGCGGGGCACCGTCGGCCGACGTAAAATGATAACAACGACACGGAAAAGTTATTACGCGAGTTGCAGTTTCATTATGGGAATCCCTTATTTAACGAGGGAGCCGTTGCCGATACGCCGAGCGACGACGAATATCTCCCTCGTCTCGCCTGCACCCGACCGCTTTTCTCTCCTGCCACTTTTACCTTTCAATTTCGCCCTGATATCCTTTAGCTTCTCCCGTCTTCCACTCGCTTTTAAATACGTACGTCCCGCCTCTTTTTCTCCGCGAGATATACCCCGGCCGCAGACCTCATCTTTAGTTCGATCCCGGATTAATACTCGGCGGAAGTCATTTCGTCCCCCGAGTGACGCGAAATCCTGCCGCGGAACTTTGCTGATGCTTCGTATTACGAATTTTCTTAAGAAAAATGGTTCTCTAGAAATTTCGATATAAATGCAGCGTAGTCTGCTAATCACGTTTCTCTTAAGTCAAAAGGGTCTGTGTATCTCTGGGGTTGCAGCTCGCCTTTCCCAGCGCGATAACTTCACCGTGCTCGAGCCGCCAAAAATCATGCCACTTTGTTAACAGCCGGGACAATGTCGAGGGAAAGTTGTGTTGCGATTTGGGCATAGACTTACGCGAAAACTGTGCGTGTAAAGTTGTGGGTTTGCGGCGCGGTGTAATACAGCAGCCGCTGCTTAATGTAATAATTCAACGCGTTATCAGCGCGTTTTCGGTGCTGCGAGGAAAGAGAAAGAGAGAGAAAGAGAGAGAGAGAGGGGAGAGTGGAGGGTACGACTGGGGGGTTGAAATTTCGCCAAAGGTTAGCCGGGAAACAAAGAGGACGATTTCTAAAGGCGCTTCGTTACCTCGACAACGACGTCAACCGCCGTCGACATCCGCGAAAGGCCGTAACAAAGGAGCGGACATGCACAAAGAGGAATATTATTCCTGCCGGGCGTAATCCTGCGGGAGAGTGCGAATATTTATTACGCGGGCCACGTTTAAAACGGCCGGCTAAAGTGAAAACAATGGCGGATTTTCTGCAAACTGACTGGCCGGGCGCGAGTACGCGCGGACTAGCCTGATTTAGGGCGCGTGCTCTTTCTCTCTGTTCTACAGTGCGTTCCCTTCCCCCCCCCCTCTCTCTCTTTCTTTCTCTATCCGTCTCTCTTTTCTACTCGTTTTGTCTTTCGCGCGGAAAAAGTTTTCCACTCGGTTGGAGGAAGCGACACCGTCGAGAACTGTTGCATCGTAAAAATGGGAGAACGAGGACAAGGCCGGGATTAATAGCGCCGTCGACTTTTTAACTCGACGGCAACTTCGTCGATTAATAAAATCTGTCCGCCGCTGAATGCCTTTCGGCCGATTATAGAAATTTCCCCACGTATATTTCACCGATTTTTTCGCCCGGAACAACCCTCGCCGCTCTCACAATGTCGCGGCAAGCGATTAAAGATCAATTACGGCGCCTCGTCATTTCGATGAGCTCGCCGTGCTCCGTAGCGTTGATCGTTGTTGCGGATAGTTGACGCAAGATCTCGTTTAATGGGATCGATATCGTTGGCAGATGAAAGGAACGTTTCTCTGGCGAACATAAAAGAGGCGATTGCAGTCCTGACGAGTCTTGACAACATCAATACAGGATTTTATTTGAATCTCATTTTTAATTGCTTGGGCGATCAATTCAGAATAACTGGTAGCTACTGATGCGAAGGCGGATCGAAAGTACTTTATACACGGTGTACTAAACAGTATTTCGAGACACGCATCGGTATCAGTGCATATACACTTTTTTTTATCTCGCTGTACGGTGACTAGGAAAAATATTCGGACGCTCTAGAAAAGACGATAATTTTTTAAATATTGTACTATACGTTTTTAACTTTTTTGGGAAGCTAGAGCAATTAGTTTACTACAGGACGTGAAAAGAAATTTTTTCAAAAATTGCATTTGGTCGGAATTGTAGGAAAAATACTAAAAGTTTCATTTTACAACTTTTTTATGTGGACTTATATAGAAAATTCGAAAAATACGTTTTGTAGATCTGTGTCAATTATATGCACTGTGAAAGTTTCATCGAAATCGATTGATGCGGGAAAAAACGACAGGCATTGAAAGAAGTAAGAATTCTTAAATTAGATATAGGCCGAAAATCGTAAAAATCTGAAATTTTTACCATCTTTAAACGATTGTAACTCGTTGCAACGTCGACCGATTTTGACGTAATTGTTAGGATATGTTTAATTCACACAGATCTACAAAACGTATTTTTTAAATTTTCAATATAGGCGCACATAAAAAAGTTGTGAACTGCAACTTTTAGTATTTTTTCTACAATTCCGATCAATTGCTATTTCTGAAAAAATTTTTTCACATCCTGTAGCAAACTATTGTAATTGCTCTAGCTTCCCAAAAAGGTTTAAATCGCATAGTACAATATTTAAAAAGTTATCGTCTTTTTTAGAGCGTCCGAATATTTTTCCGAGTATTTTTCCGAATATATGTAATATTATTATTTAGAATATCGATCGTAAATGTTGATTCAATTTGAAAATGTTTTCGGCGCTAACATTTCGATCATTAATACAATATAGCAATTTTGCAAAAGATTTACACCTTTACTCCTGACGTTTCGGTTCTGTTTTGAACCTTTATCAAAGGTTGGAAATTTGCTTATGCTATAACAACTCTGATTATGTCAAATAAGACATTAAAATTGATATGTAACGTTTGCTGGTTTGAAATCTACTTACTATATGTAATATTCCTTGAAGAAGAACATATTCAGAATGTTATTAATGATTTGTGACGTTACCTGCACTAAATGTTTCGTTCCTCGAAGATTCTTTAACGTAGTCTTTACTTTTCACTCCGTTTGTAATCGTTTGTTGTTAGCACAGTTGTTGCACGAGCACCCTCGCGCTGTGCACGATAAAGACAGAGCAGTGAAGACTAAGAGTGACGTAATTCGAGACATAAAGAGAGCCACGTACTGCAGCCTCGAAGTGTGTAGAATAAAGATGGCAGTAAAAAATAAGAATGACATGATCCCGGACATAAAGCGGCTCGTATGACTCATGTCTATCTCCTCGCTGTGTTTTACTGTCCGTGTCCTTTTGCTGTACCGCGATACTTGCATTCGGCGAATGGTGCTTTTCGTACCCAACATTGTTACGTGCATTGTAAAGTGACTTAAGGAGCTGTGTATACATGGCGCATCATCTAAATGCAGAGTGTAAAATACTTCGTTGCTTTTAACGATGCGACAGGATGTGTGGGAAACGAAGTATTCAGTTCGGGAGGAACAATCTCCACTGTAGAGAGGACCGTTTTAACAACGCCACCTATTTTTTAACGAGCTGATATTCTTCAAGTTTCGGAAAAGATATACAATTATTTCAAACAGAAATATTTGGCTGAACGTGATGCCATTGTCACGTCCGGTGGTTCAGCCATCGTTAATAATTAATATAATCAATGATGTATTACATATACCTTTGAATTTCTTTTTATGTTTAATCTAATAATGTTGTACGAGAATTAAAATATAAAGTACTATTGTTAAAAATCAAATCGAACTATCGTATATTACACCACATTGCGTGCGATAGAATTAAAGAAATTCAAAGGTATATGTAATACATCATTGATTATATTAATTATTAACGATGGCTGAACCACCGGACGTGACACCATCATGATGAAGAATTTTTATGTTAAAAGCAGTGAAGACATTTTTATTAAGGTCTGATCTCATTTTTTCAACGACATCCATATTTTTCATCATTTATATCATGTCCAAACGATTAAAAATCTTTTTATACCCGATACACCTTCATTATCAGAAGTAAAATATTCTAACTCGGAAGCAATTCTCAAAGATCCCAACTTCATCATGCTTCCACGAGTCTGTGTACCACTTCCCACAGATCCCCATTCAACATCCCCAAACAGCAACAAGCAGAACAATCCCATTCCGTGATTTTCCATCTGTTTACTCCGTATCAAAGGCCGCTTCGTAGAAAGACTGTCAGCAGAAAATTGATCTTCCTCGTCGAATCTTCGTCCTCGCAGGAGTAATGTGCATCAAGGATCGTCGTCGACTGAGTAGGTACAGAAGCTGCGGAAGAAGTCGCGCTTAGAGTCCTTTGTCGTCTGTGGAACTGATTCAGCCGGTAATGTGGAATCCACCCCCGCGCGCGTGTACGACGCCGAAGTCGCTTTCTGCTCTTTTCCTCTTGTTTGAAAATATTTGGGCTTTATGAATGCGGCCTCGGCCGTCGGGGTGCATAAATTATACGGTGTTCCGCGCGACAGAGACGCGCAGAGAAAGAGCCCTTCGAGAATATAATGTCCCGCCGGGTTTTTCCAGCCCTCTCGGGAGGAGGGGGCTGGAAAACACCACCGATAAAGCACACAAATTGCGGGGACGAGAGAGGAACGACAGCGAGACTTGTCCGATGAGTTCCGACGTCGCATCGAATATTCCTTGAATACGCTTCCCCACCGTGTTCGACGCGCACAGACGCGACGTTTCGCTCCTCCTTTTTTTCCCTGCGAACCTCGATTGCTGCGGAGAGCGAGCGACACACGCGAAAACACGCGGAAACACGGTGTGCCGCGCCGTGGCCCTGCGATCGACGGATGCGACGCGGAATTTTTTCACTGATCGCCAGACGCAGGATTTTAACGGGGAAAAAATCCGTAAGATGACACGATGTATATTTTTATATTTCTGTAAACCCTTGAAAATTTTTCTGAGAATTACAAACTTTTTTATTCCCCGATTTGCAAGAGGTTAGCGAGGACCTCCAATTAGCACCTTCATGAAATTACTTAAGAAGACGATCTCGACCTTATATTAGGGGAACCGGAAAGTAATGTCGTATTTTTTTCGTAAAATTAAAGTAGTAAATCAGTAAAATAGTCACCATCCTTATTAATGACTTTCGGCCACCTAGTAAGTAACTTTTCAATCCCTGATCGGTAGAATATACAGGGTGAGTCCGAAGAAACAGAACACTTAAATATCTCCGTTATTTTTCGTTGTACAAAAAATTTCTTAGGACAAAGTTACACTGTTTGAAGGGCCACATGTAACAGTGTAAGGGAAAAAATTTTCGAGGTCATTTTTTATGAGATTTCAAGGTCATCGATATTTTTTTTAATGGAATGAGGTATTTTTTAATACATCAATCGATGCGGCTGGACATTCGTTATAAAAAGGTACTAACCGATGTATGTCGAAAAAGTAGTAGTTCACGAGATATTTAAATTTAAATAATTCTAAAACACCATTACTGAGGTACTAAGACGTTACACAAGTAAGTAAACGCTAACATGAATTTCAATTTCAATGTCAATTTTTCCATTTCAACTTTAATCTCAACTTCAATTTTAACTCTCCCATTTCAATCAATTTCAACTCTTCCATTTCAACTTCAATTTTTTAATTTCATTTCGTCAATTTCAACTCTTCAATTTCAAAGTCAATTTTACAATTTCAACTTCAATTTTTCAATTTCAATTCGTTAATTTCAACTCTTCAATTTCAATTTCAACATCAATTTTTCCATTTCAACTTCAATTTCAATATCAACTCTTCAACTTCGTTTTCAATTTCAATTTTTCCATTTCAACTTTAATCTCAACTTCAATTTTAACTCTCCCATTTCAACTTCAATTTCAACTCTTCCATTTCAACTTCAATTTCTACTCCTCCATTTCAACTTCAATTTTTCAATTTCACTTAGTTAATTTCAACTCTCCAATTTCAATTTTTCAATTTCAACGTCAATTTTAATATCAACCCTTCAACTTCAACTTCAACTCTTCAATTTCAATTTTTCAATTTCAATTACAATTCGTTAATTTCAAATCTTCAATTTCATTTTCAACGTCAGTTTTTCAATTTCAATTTCAACTCTTCAATTTACACTAGCAAGTAAACCCTAACGTCTTAGTACGACAGTAATGGTGTTTTGGTGTTATGTAGATTGAAATATCTCCTGAACTTTTTCGACATACATGGGTTAGTACCTTTTTATCACGAATGTTCAGCTGCATCGATTGATGTATTAAAAAATACCTCATTCCATTTAAAAAAATATCGGTGACCTGAAATCTTGTGAAAAAACGGCCTTGAAAATTTGTTGCCTTACACCGTTATATGTGGCCCTTCAAACGGTGTAACTTTGTCCTAAGAAGATTTTTTGTACAACGAAAAGTAACGGAGATATTTAGGTGTTCTGTTTCTGCGGACTCACCCTGTAGATGGTTTATGATAAAAGAATGTAGAAAGTCCGGTTTTTAGCTCTTCTACATTTCGGAATTTTTTCCACGTAAAAAATGCTGCATTGTCCTGAACAAATGATCATCAGAAGGTGCGACATCGGTTGAATAAGCTGGGTGTGGTAACACTTCCCAACCTAACTCTTTGATTTTGTTCCAGTCTTTTTTGCAAATAGCATACAATGCCGAATGTGCAACTCTTCTGGTTTTCAATCGGACATTTCGCACATAACCTCTAGAAAAACAATATTTTTGTACAAAACAGTACTAACTAGTTTCCTGAACCTCCAAAACCGACATTCCCGGTACCCCTAATATTAAAAACTCATCTAAACCTGCACTATTTTGTGTGGACTCGTGTCTCCACCATTTTGCGAACATCTGCCCGAAAAAGTAACAAAGTCCGAGGAAGACGGAGTCCCTAATTAAGAGGAAAGAATCAAGCTCCCGCGTCGCGCGTGACACATAGCCTAACGATTCCGTTGTCAGCGCGGGTGCTAACAAAAGGCCGCTAACAACTTGCGTTTAAAATAAGCTCCGGGGCAGTCGGAGAAACTCTAGCGAAAAAAATAATGGGGCGTCGGGTTGGTGTAGAACGGACGGGGGTGTCTGCGCGGAAAAGGGTTGGCGTGCCGGGGCGCGTTAAAGGCTGTCGTTACTCATAATTAGCGGCGAATCGGCGAGGCTTTTACACGGATGAAGGCCCTCCGAAACGACGGATTCGTGACGGCCGGCTGTTACAATAGATGGGCGAGCAGAGCCGTGGCATTACGGCCGAGTTTCTGACCTGTGTCGACCGTGCAGAACCTGAAACAACTAGGAAAAAGTCCGGCTCGCTCTCTCTCTCTCTCTCTCTCTCTCTCTCTCTCTCTCTCTCTGCGCCACAAACTTCGAACCAAACCCAGCGGGCGAAATTGTTTCCCTCGGGCTGCCTTTATTCCTTTCGCTCCGTCCATCTGATCGATATAATCGCACTTTCCAGTCGCCTTTTAACTAATTATTTTACCTCACAGACGTTCAGCCATTTTATACTTTGTTTCTCCTTCGATACGTTAACCGCAGACTTCTATACATTTACCTAAATTTAAATAATTTTTTATTCCTTCTTAGCTGGAAAATTCTTTGGAGAATAAATGGAAACAATCTACGAGGTGCTAGGGTTATCTTTATTCAAAATACAAATTTTCTGAGTCAATTGTGGAAAACAAAATGTAGATATACCAGGGCCCGTTCTAGGGGCGGGCAATCCGGACATTTGTCCGGGGCGCCATTTTGGCTGTAAGTGTGAAAAAAATATTGATGTGTTAAATACCAAATTAATAGAAAATTTCACATATCGATTTTTTCGTTCGCTAGAAATTTACAGTGCGTAGCGTATTTATATTGTTTATGTCTAAAAGCTGAAAATATTTAGACTATTATTGAAAAATTGACGCAGAATTTGAAAAGGACGCTGCTTGAACTTGTTTTGTTGATTGAAAATATAAAAATATGTACCTTTATTTAAAAAATATATATATATATATATATATATATATATATTCTTAAGGGGCGGCAATCTGTCTTTTCGTCCGGGGCGACGCACAGTGGGGTATTTGGCCAGTTTAGCGCGCCAAAACTATTGCGACGTTATTAATAGTGTGAAGGTCATACTATTATATATCGTTGAATTCGTCTTAACACCAGCTACAACACTATCAAATCAAAAATACAACTTAATGTTTAAAAAATCGAAGCGACCTTGTTTTTTTGTATTAAATACAATTTTTTCGAAGTTTTATATATTGAAGTTTATACCTATGTTAATACTGTTAAACTTTTATTTCAAACACTTTTTCGTCATATTAAGAGAAATTACTATTGCAAACAAATTTCACGCGTTGCTGTGGTAAAGATTTGATATGTATAGAGTGATTATGTATCGCACAAACAGCTAAATATCTTTTGTATTGGCACTTGTTGGCACCTGAACTTTTATGGATTATATAAAGCAATGTCTACTGATTAATCTCGCAAAAAATTAAACAGGAGATATGCTGAAAAAAAAGTTATTACATGATATATATTAATTTTCTGAAAAAGATATATCACTTTCGATTGTTTATTCTATCAAAACCACCAAAGAGAATATAAAAAAGCCGTGAAATTAATCTATAGACCTTCCTTTAGATCCTAGATTTGGTCCTATCTCGATTTTATACACTAAACTTGTGAAACAAATCATTTCTTTAACGCAAGTTGTTCGACACTTATCTTGGTCACGAGAAATGTTACTTTCAAGTATCTGAATGTTACTAAATAGTACTCTCCATGGAAAAATATTATTGTAGATTATTCGCATATATATTCACGATTACGAGAAAAAAGTTTTAGTCATTTTGAACAAACTAAAAATATTGACTTTTGGCTCGATAAACTGGCCAAATACCCCACTGTGCGACGTAACCGCCAGAGCGGGCGCTGAGATACTTGTTGGACTTGCACAGTATATTATCTACCGTAAGTGTCCAAATCTAATCTCCACCACTCGGAGACCCCTGAGAGGATACAAAAATGTCGAATTTATTCTTACAGAACGACCATCAATAATCTGAATAAATTCTATCTGCTTGCATTCCGTTGTCAATAGACTCACTTGCATTTCATCTTTGATGAAATCCTCTAATGATGAAATTCACCGCGGCTTGCGGACGCGGTGAATTAGTTTCGCGAGGAGATTCGGGTAAAAATTCAACGGCACACTGGAAACAACACGCCTCCACGACGGAATCGAACGACCGCGCACCTGCAGGGCCTTCTCGTAGGATTCTCGAAGAGGCGGCAACGACTGTCGGTAGTTTCACGGCTCGAGGGACAAAACTCGAAGGGAAAACCGGATTCCCTCGGGAGGATTTCGACAGCGGGTCGAGCGTTCCGTTCGATCAATCGAAAACTCGACGTCATTCCTGCCGATTTGTCGGAAATAAGTCGATCGACGTCCCAGGTGCACGAGGGTTATCGGTGTTCGGTTATTCGCACTCGATTCACCTGAAACGAAGATAAATGCGTTTCGCTTCGGTTTCGCGTATGAAGGGAGTTCCTCTGCCTCTCGCCAGCCTTAAAGCCCTGTTCCAACGATTTCCTGTCTTCGAGCTTTCGATATCCAGCTTTAATATCGAACACGTTTTGTTTATTGACCCATTTTGTTTAATGACCCACTGCTTCAGAACACTTTTCGGACTACTGTTTCGGATTCTGTTCTAATTTAAATATGTTGTAATCTGTAATGATATATAAACGTATCTCGAAGAATTTTTCGAAATCTTAAAAATTATTGGTTTTACACACGTGTAAAATAGTGTCAATATTTTTTCCATTACATTATAACAGCTGAACTAGCAAACCGAGGAAAACGAGTTTTTAGGAGCTTATAGTGAAAACATAAGAGTATCTACTCAAAAAATTTATTCATTTCTATTCAACATTTATTCTTCATATTATGAATATTTCAAGAAGTTTATTACAGAGAAATTTATAGCTAAAGACATCGGTGATTTAAATTATCTGAAAAACTACTAAATAAGTAACAAATAAATAATTTTTAATTTTATTTTAAGGCAACAAAATTTAAAGAGTTAATTGCAAAATGATTACAAAAAATATATTTATTACGATAATTATCAGTAGGTAGGAATAATTTTTTAATGAATTTTAGTGAAAATTTCATCCCGATATCTTTTATGGTTCAAAAGTTATAGTAAAATATTACGATCCATCCCACTTCAAACAATTTTAATTTCGTCAATTTTCAAATGTCCATCTTTTTAAAAAGAGGTCCGTAAAGAAGATACTTGGGGCTATATCCCTATTTTTTCAATTTTTTAAAAAGTGGTCCGCTATAAAAACATGGCATTTGTTTAAAACAATTGCAAAATAAATGGTGAAAAAAATATTTTTTTCAAATAACAACATTTTGAGTGGATACTTTTATGTTCTGACTACATGCTCCTAAAAACTCATTTCTATCGGTTTGTCAGTTCTAGTCTTACAATTTAATGGAAATAAAGTTGACACGTTTTTTACACCTCTGTAAAATCAACAATTTTTAAGATATCGAAAAATCCTTTGAGATTCGTTCATAGATTGGCAAGAATAT
This sequence comes from Lasioglossum pauxillum, assembly GCA_933228785.1. Taxonomy (NCBI): domain Eukaryota; kingdom Metazoa; phylum Arthropoda; class Insecta; order Hymenoptera; family Halictidae; genus Lasioglossum; species Lasioglossum pauxillum. The sequence continues at coordinate 8,355,578 of OW121704.1, forward strand.
TCTAGAACATCTCTCGAAAGGATAATGCGATATTGTTTCTTGGCGTAGACGCACGCGTTAGACGCAGTTCTGATGAAATATGACGAATGGAGTATAAAAGGCGCTGGGATAACAAAACGCGCAAAGGAGATCCCACCTTAAGACATTGTTAAATGTAAAATTGTAATGTATTATTCCGCTGTGAAATGAAGTGAATAAGCCGGGATGCAGAAGTTCGGCCATTTACCTGCAGCGGAGGCAGTATATGCAAATTCTGTGACATAGTGCTTCATAAAGTGCTCCATGCACCCCCTCGTCGTACCGAGAACTATTAAATGAAGAATATGGGCGCTTTGTTCGGAAGTTCCGCGTCAATATCTCTGACAGGGTGGTACGAGTGTTCGATGCGTCATCTTGAAGCTGCTAAATGATAAAACAGATAAAGTATTAATGATTTCGGCGCAACGGTTCGATCAATTAGACACGAAAAAGCAATTTTACAAGTTAATTTAAACTTTCAACGTTTCGATCCCTATGTGGATCATTTTCAAGAAAGGAGTAAAAACTGCGTCTGAAAATTATAAAAGATCTATCTTTTCTAAGCGGTTTTGATATAATCAGATTACAACAACTAGTCAAGATTCATTATTATATTACTCACTTGCTTTATGAAAATTTTGACATAGATATTTGATTTTGTGACACATGCTGTTTCTAGGTCGTTACACAGGTTACTGAGGCACAGACCACGAGGCACAAGAAGCAGAACCAATCAGCGATCAATAGATCCAACCTAACCAATCGATATTTGGCGGTTATTTCAAATAGTGAAAACATCACCAACCAGTATTTTAACCGTATATAGGAAAAACAAACAATATTGACCAAGTCATAATGAAACAAAAGTTTCTGATGCTGTACAATTGACTAATCATAGGATAAACAAAAAAAAAAGAAAAAAAATTAATGTTAGAAAGTGATTCATCATAAACATTACTGATTCAGTAATGTTGTGTAATAGGAATCATTAATACTTTATCTGTTTTAACAATTTTACGATCGATAACATTAACAACATCTGCCAAATGATATTGTTCAAATCGTACAGCGATATTTTAAAATTCTTTCGATCTATTTTCGATTTTGTTATAAAACCATAAGACTTTTCGTCTCGTCTAAATGTCCTGAATCAGTGCCTGCTGCACTTCCCACATGTTTTGACTCAACCTCTATATGATTTTGGTATTCGACATCAGTGCCAACGATGGAGTCCGAACAAAATTCGGATCTTCATGAGAAAATCGGCGACCCTGTTTCGATTCAGCATCTGCAATTCTGTACACCCTTTCCTAAAATCGTCAACACTCTCTATACACTCGAATGCCCAAGGACAAACGATGGCTGCATGCGACGTCGCAGCGCAGCTTTTCTTTTTCGGAGAGGAGCGCGTGTGCCCTGTTAGGCGACCTCGCCACCCCCTGTGTACGTATATGCGAAAGGGGGAACGGAGTTGGAGGGGGCCACGAAGAGAATGCGACTCTAGAAACGGGAAGAAAAGGAGACATTTGTTTCGTGACGGTGGCGAGAACGGCAACGGAGGAACCGTCGCTTCCGGACGACGCGATATATGAGCTCGTGATACTGGGTGGGCCGAAAGAGCGCCGATAAATTCGGCAGAGATTGTATTTGGTAAGAGGGAAGATGTGTGGGGGAATGGGGGTTCATAGATCAACTCATGCTCGAGAAGAGCAATTATTTTTTGGCCGGGGGAATGGACAGTTATTTGATGCTGAACGGATAGTGGTGGGAAGATAAAATAAATGTATTCAGCAATTTTTCAAAAAAGCATCATCGTTTTCATAATAATTGTAGCTAGACTGTGGATTGTATGGATTTAATTACAATTAATAGTGAGATTAGACAGACAGTTATTTGATGCTGAACGGATAGTCGTGGAAAGATGAAATAAATGTATTCAGCAGTTTTTCAAAAAAGCATCATCGTTTTCATAGTAATTGTAGCTAGACTGTGGATTGTGTGGATTTAATTACAATTAATAGTGAGATTAGACAGACAGTTATTTGATGCTGAACGGATAGTGGTGGGAAGATGAAATAAATGTATTCAGGAATTTTTCAAAAAAGCATCATCGTTTTCATAATAATTGTAGCTAGACTGTGGATTGTATGAATTTAATTACAATTAATAGCGAGATTAGACAGACAGTTATTTGATGCTGAACGGATAGTCGTGGAAAGATGAAATAAATGTATTCAGCAATTTTTCAAAAAGGCATCATCGTTTTCATAATAATTGTAGCTAGACTGTGGATTGTATGGATTTAATTACAATTAATAGTGAGATTAGACAGACAGTTATTTGATGTTGAACGGATAGTGGTGGGAAGATGAAACTAGAGGGGTATTGTTGCTCGCTCGCTTCGCTCGCTCGCGAGTAGGGTTGTTGTTGCTCGCTCGCTTTGCGAGCTCGCGGGCAGGACTGCTCTTGCGAGAATGTTAGTGGTATGCATGGCTAGTAGGGCCTACAGCTATTAATGTCTTTCATTTTGTGTGTGACTCTCCACGAGCCACACAAAGAACTTCCCGATTCGTTAGTTGCTGTATATTATTATTATTATTATTTATTAAGTGTACGTTTTAAGAAGATTATACGTTTTCAGGGAAATTCAATAGTTTTCTACTTATCAAAATGTTTGCTATATGGCGTCGCATTAAACCAATATCGTATGCTCGTTGCTCGCTTGGTTCCTTGTTATAGCATACTAATGTTGCAAAATAAATTGTCTTAATTAGTTTTTCGCAAACGATACAACTCATCATTATCCGGGTTTGCAGTATTGATCTTGGTTTTCTTCGATACTATTAATTTAAATTTTCTCAAAATATATAAACCGCTCAATTTTGAAACTCTGCTCAGTGCTACATACAACATTTGTAAAGTTCGTATTTCTGATGTTTTAAAATCCATACATACTTTCTCGTATGTTTGTCCCCGACTTTTATGAATCGTAATCGCTCCAGCAGGAACCACTGGAAATTGACTACGTGTGATTTGTTATTTTTCTTCACTCGAAATAATTACTTGATTCGATATTTTTTTATTATTGGTGTTAAATTTTGATTTATATTTGCATTTTTCATATAATCACGATAACGAGTTCTTACTTTCACTCCTACTATGGCCAATTGACAATGTAACCACAATATAGACGTAATTTTAGTATTTTCTTGAAAAGTAATAAATTTTAATATTCCGCATGCTCCATTAACCAATCCGTCTTCAACATCAATGTTATTAATTATCATATATTTTATATTAATTTTCAATTTAATCTCAGTTAACAATTCGTTTTGAACTGATTGCTTATTTAAAGATTGTAATATAAATGTTTTTGTACTTTCATTGATATTCATTGAAAATGTATTCTCGGCAATGATTAACTCACTCTTGCATTGGAATAATTTTCGATTATTGTAAGCGGTTACATTAGCATTAGTTGCATAATTGGAAAAAAAATTTTTTTTAATTAAAAAAAACAAGAAAAATTTTTTTTTTAATTTTATAAAAAATTTTTTTTTTAATTATATAAAAAAATTTTTTTTTAAATATGTCTAAATATATATATAGTTACGTTTACTTCTTCGGTGGATACGCCTTTCGTATAAATTGCAATGTTTAATCAACTCCTTTCGAAAAAAACTAAAAAACTACTTGACCAAAATGGACCAAAATCTAATCAGCTCTAAGTTACAGCGGGGCACATCGATTGCATCATTCATCATTCTGATCGCGTTGTTACTTTTTCTGAAAACGTTAACGAAAAATTTGATTACATAGAAACGGCCATACGCACACACACACACACACACACACACACACACACATACGAACATTTTGCTGAAAATAGTCTAAAATGACTGCAATGACCATGAAACGTGAAGATCTGCTAAAAAATCGATTTTCGATTTTCGGGGTAATTACAATAACTTCCCTATAAAATCGGGAAGTTAATAAATGTATTCAGCAATTTTTCAAAAAGGCATCATCGTTTTCATAATAATTGTAGCTAGACTGTGGATTGTATGGATTTAATTACAATTAATAGTGTCATTAGACAGACAGTTATTTGATGCTGAACGGATAGTGGTGGAAAGATGAAATAAATGTATTCAGCAATTTTTCAAGAAAGCATCATCGTTTTCATAATAATTGTAGCTAGACTGTGGATTGTATGGATTTAATTACAATTAATAGTGAGATATTAAACTACAACGACACTAGAAGGCTAGGAACATGCAGGGGTGGTCGAGTTGTAAGTGAACAGGAAAAACTTCATAGATCATATTTAAAATTGTATTCCACATTTGTTGTTGTATATGTACGTTTCATCTCATAAATATTAGCACACAGGACGCACATAAAGAACTGTAATATTTCATAAAATATAGATACGCCCCATTAAGTTCGATCAGTTCGAATGCTATACATCTCCCGTTTTGAAGCTACGAAATTTATATTTATGATGAAATGTTCGACGGCATAAATTTAATTTAAATTTCGACGTATCCGGGAGGAGTGGCAGTATGCGGGGAATAAAAACCGTGACAGATGATGCGGATGCGGAGATGGTGGTTCGTTTTATTTAGGGTCTGGATCTGACTCTGCGAATATTTTATATAGACTTCACTGAACATTCTTAAATTTTAACAGAGCCTAGATAGTTATTTGAGACACTGGAAACCAAGTGCCAAACATCTTATTTATTCAGAATCGCTAGAAAATTGACACGGACGATTTTTGCATAAAGATGCGCGTTACGTTCACAAGTTTTCGCACAAAGACGATCGTCTCGGGCGATTCGGGCGATCCCGAAGGGCTGGCTCGCCCTCGAGCAAAAGTATGGCGTACGTAACCCGCCTGTGCCCGTCTGGTCGGGTCGTTCGTTTCGTTCGGGAATCGGCCGCGAGATCGGCGAGTGCCCTCGAAACAATTTATGCTGCTGGGCGCGCACCGCGTCCGACGTGCCTTATCTCCGCGCAACCTTCCGATAAGACTGAAGGTCTTGTGCACCGGATGCCCAGGAAGCAAGCAGAAGAGGGAACGACTGCGACGATAGAGCGAGAGAATGGGGGATGTAACGGGGTGGGGGAGGGTTGAGGGGAATCGAAGGACGTGACGTAAGTGCGTGTAGAAGCGGCTCTTTATCCTGTCGTCGGCAGACACGTCGGATTCTCGACGAGGGAAGCTCTTTCGAAGCAGGAGGGGCGGTTAGAGGGTGTTTCAGGGGTGGTTCTTGTGCTGCTACGGAGGGGGGGTGGTAGAAAGTTTCTTTTCGGCGTCGAAATAGAGTTTCACCGAGCGACTAGGTGACCGTACGTTTCTGACGGCTGCCAGATTCTCCTTATGGGTCTTGTTAGCCCTGAAGTCGCTCCGGCTCCTGCAAGGTGAAACCTGGGCTTTTATCGAGGGGGTCTTAATGATCGCCCGTGGCCCCGGCCCGGTTAATTGGATTCCCGTGTTAACGGAGAAATCGGTGAAATCGGCGATCGCTCCTCCGGAGCGGCGAGTGAATCATTGGTAACGGCCGCGGATTTCCAAGCGAGACCGCGATCTTGTTTATTCTCCATCTGTTTCGGGAGGCTTCGGCGACCGGTTTCCGAGCGTTTTAACGTTGGAATGATAATTGAAATGTCCGTGATAATTCAAGCGGGGGATGCGCCCGGCGGCCGGGACGATCGTAAATTTATGAAGAAAGCGAGAACGGCTCGCCGCTGGTAATCAATGCGCGCAGCACGCGGCAAATAGATTGTTCGACGTTATAAAGTACACAGGAGCCTTTCGACGACATCGGCGGGGCTAATTGGGAGTTGAATAACCGGCCGGGAACCGGGCTCCTTTTTGTAGCATTAAAATTCTATCGCCGTGCAATCGGGCACAATGGACCCGGTTGCCGATCGCAGATCGATCCGAGACTGCTCTGCAAACACCGACTCGGTTTGATATGGATTCGACGGTATTCTCGTGATTATTCTGAAGAGAGAGAGAGAGAGTTCCCTGTCGAGTCAGGATGTCTTTCATACGCGACAACACCCGGCGAAACCCTTCGTAGACGTTCACCATTCAAAGTCAACCCTCGACCAAGACCGCGGCGCAGGCTGAGAAACATCGAAACTTGTTGAATCAGTTACTACGCTCTGTTTACTCGTCCCGGCTGATTGCACAGTACGATCGACGGACCTTGAGGAGACCGTTCCTTGGTAGGCATTAGTCAACAAACGGAGCAAACCTGATGGAGATAGTATAATCAGCGCGGACTCCTTCGGAAACAAAGCCGAGCGGGAGCGATGAACGAAAACCGGAGAAAAGAGCGGGGTGTTGGCTCTTTTCAAGATCCTAGCCCCCCGGGCTCGCGGAATCGCAGTCTAGGGCGATCAATCATTCGCGAAGCGGGTTCCCGGGTTTCGTAGGCGTGTTTCACGGATTGCGGGTTCCGGACAAGGGTTCGAGGCGAAGGCGAAGGCCCGAAAAAAGGCGTGCAAGCGAGGGGGTGGCTCTCTCGGCGGACGGCCGCGTTTATTTACGACGTTATTTCCGAGGAATCCAGCGCAACGCGCGAGCCGCGCGGTGGCAATTTGGTCGCTCGGCCGTGTTAGTCGCTCGCCGGGCCGATGTAAATGCAAATACAAATGCATTTAAACTGGCTGGCAGTCTGCACGGGGCCGTAACCGTTAATCCGTGCCGCAACTAACCGCGCTCGAATGTGAACACGTGCACGCGGCGACAGCCTTCAGCAAGAGCAGCCTCTTCCGGGGCTGGAACGCGTCCTCTTCTTCTTCGATGCGCACTCCTCCGTTACGCACGCGGCTGTCTTTCGTTGCACGATGAGCCAGATCTGCTAAAAATTGTACGAAAATAGTATGCTTATTAATTAGACATTGACTCCTGCGAACATGTTTGTGTAGAACAAAAATGGTCCCTTTTATGCAACTAAGTTTGATGAATTTGATTTCAATTAAAACGTTCCTTATAGAGAAACGAAAAATGTCATCAACGTCTGCTGAACTGTTCCCGCACATAATAAATGTTCACACATTACGCACACTTAAAGATCCTCGGTCTAATTACAACCGCCTTATATACCCGCGAGCGCCAACAATTCAAAGGGGGATGTTCCAAAGTTACCGTGAGTCCTCCGAGTAATTAATATTTAAGGAACACTAGGTGCAACGGGACAAACAATCCAAACCGCCGCAAACGCACAGTTACCCAGCAGTTTCGCGTAGCGGTGAAGTGGAATGCTAAATACTAGCGCGTCGTCGCCTATGCTAGCGAACGTAGACACATCAGACGAAGCTCTCGAAACAACCGGAGTTCACCTGCCATCTAATTCCGACGAACGGACCCCCGTGTGGCAATTAATTCGTCAAGATAATTTCCGAATACCACCGTTCGCGGGGACCATAACGACGACGAGAACAAGTGCACGCGTTGTCGCGCGCGTCCAAGAATATCGTCTGGGACCGGTCGGAATTCCGGCGACGAGTTGTCCGCGAATGCCTCTGCGGACAAGGCATTAAAACGGCTAATTAACATGACAAAGTACGCGCGGCAGAAATTAGCCGAGCCCCGGAGACACAGCACACTGTGTGCCGCTTCGCGAAAACCTCGCCGAAATGCATAACTTTGGCCGATTTTCACGAGAACCGGTGCTCCTGTGTTCCTCAGATTTCTCAATTTAAATGAATAAATCCATAATGCAACATTCAAAATAGAGGGTCTAGTCACACTGATGCTAATGTCGGGCAGAACAAATTTTCAATATTTTTTAGCTACGGCGCACCAGACCAAACTCTTTGAAAAAAATTGGGGAACAATGCTTATGACAATATCTTATTGCTGAACTAATTTTGTAGGGGTTTCTCATTTTATATAACCAGAGTTTGCAACGGAAAAATCGGGAGAAATGTATGTCAGACTGCGTTCAGAATTTTTAATTGTGGTTAAGGCGGTAGTCTACCCTCTGGTTATAACTAGAATTTTACTAGATTTTGGGTCGAAAATATGGGTTTGCACGCTTCGGTTGTTTGACCTTATTTTAACAGATTTTGGGCTGGGTGAGGGCTAGGGATTGCAATCCCGCAAAGCGGGATCCCGCAGAATCCCGCGTCATTTTTTGGTCCCGCATTTCTTAAATAGGTGATGCCGAATCCCGCAAATTTTGCAGGACTATGCGTCCCAAAATTTCGCGAATGACGACGCGCACGAAGAACTATTTCGATAGTCTGTCATGAAGATATCGACAAAATTTAAAAAAAGAGATGATTTCCTTTGAGAGCGATGGCAAAAAGGGGAAATATTTACGTATGGCTTACGAATATTTTTGAACTATTCGACCTTCAAGTGTAGAGGCTGAACGAGCTTTTTCCGCTGCAGGATATCTTTTTGTAATGACTTGAAGACTTAACTAGAAGATACAACAATTAATAGACTTTGCTTTTTATGACCATATTTTCAAAGTTCTACAAATTAAAATTTGTTTTTATAATTTTAACATTTTTCAGATTTTAATCTAATTAAAATTATATTCACAGACAGGCCGATTACATATAGTTCGTTCTAAACAATTTTTATAGTTATTTTTAAGTTCTAACCAACATTTTGGTAAAGGGAAAAATTCTTCCAATTCACCTCAGCAATTAATATATAATATCGTAGCTTCGTTATTGATATAATCATTTTTTATTTAAATACCTTCTTTTAATAACTATTAGATATAACGAATTATTATATTATATATTTTATACAATTAGACACGTATATATATATATATATATATATATATATATATATTTATGTATACATTTCAATTATAGTTTATTTTCCAAAAAGTGATTTATTTTAATTTAAATTTATGTAGATTTAGATTTTATATGTATTCTGTTAATAAATTTTGACTAATATGATTAAAGATGATTATCTCATTAAGTAAAATTTGGTTCTTTATTAAATATATATTAGATTGAAGATATAAATCCTTAGTCCCGCGGGACCCCGCGGGATTTAAATAAATCCCACATCAATCCCGCGGGATTGAAAATGGCGCGGGATTGCAATCCCTAGTGAGGGCTCATTCTAAAAAGGAAGGTTCATCACACTGCGTTAGTTATTTGCTAATTTACTAGAATCTTACTAGATTTTGGGTCGAAAAAATGGGTCTGCGCGCTTCGGTTGTTTGACCTTATTTCAGCAATTTTGGGCTGGGTGAGGGCTTATTCTAAAGAGGAAGGTTCATCACACTGCGCCCTGATCATCATAGCAGTCAAAAAGTCTTTTAAAGACAGTAAAATGCATTGAAATCTGCGGGTTTTTTTCCTAGATTTTTTCTCTACTTTGGTCCCTCATATTATACATATTAAACATAATATCGTTAAAATCATGACCAGAGCGCAGTGTGATGAACCTTCCTCTTTAGAATGAGCCCTCACCCAGCCCAAAATCTATTACAATAAGGTCAAACAACCGAAGCGCGGAGACCCATATTTTCGACCCAAAATCTAGTAAGATTCTAGTTATAACAAGAGGGTACCGCCTTAAATGTTGAAAATGGGGCAAAAATTTGGCCGAAAGGTGTTTACTTTGGTCGGCTATCGAATGGTTCAGATCTAGGCTATGGCCTTTTCCTTCAGAGATCGGTCTCGAGCGCAACAATGGGCCTTCAGACGCATCGCGCAATCCATACTTCGTGCGCAGGCACGGAGGAGCGATTTCTCGGAGGCATGAACTAAACATAGGTCTATTTATCATATTTACGGCATTTAATTCGGTATTCAAAGGGCACGGTGTTCCTAGGATCGCATCGTCGCGAGAGTTTGCTGAATGAATCCCGCATTATCGTTCGACGCATTCACCGGTCGCGCTATCGTATTCTTTCGCGTCCTGGGATAGATTTGCACGGAGACGTGGAATCTCGCCGGCGACGGCTTAATCCCTTGAATACGGGGCGATAAATCGTGCTCCTTTGGCGACGCGGCGCGCCGTCGAAAAGGAACGAACGAACGATAGAGAGACAGAGAGGGGGTGAAAAAAGCCGACGATTCATCGTTAAGTCCGCATCCACGTATTTATCTTCGTTCGCAATCAATACACTTTACCACTCGGCCCGGTGAATGAGTCCGCATTCAATTGGCCGCTTCTCTTCTTCCGCGTTCCGAGCCAGCAGTTTCCCTGTATTCTGTTTTCCAGGGCCTTCAAGGCAGAAAAATTGTTGCGAGGGGAGATGGATTTCGATGCCGGACTCTGGCAAAAGTGAGCCTAATTGCTGAGCCGGGATTACGCGATCGCTAGGATTACCGGTTAGCCGAATATTAAATTACGCGACGAGTCTCTCGACCAAAAAGAACTCGACGACGTCATGGCTTAATCAACGCGGCTGATTTGCAAATATTTTTCAGCATCATTCACGTAAGCATGTGCGGTTTTAATTATGAAAGGAAATTGTTGAACTGTGGATAATGGACGTGTTGATTGTATTTATGCATGTGATGAAATTCTTTTGCAGACTGAACAATTTTATAGCGACACTTTGAATGAACTCGATCTTGGTGGGATCCATATCGTAAATCTAGACTGTCCAGTGTCCGCGTGATTAAATGCATTGCTTCGAGTTTATAGGATTTTTATGGACACTTTTTATCCACCGCCAACGTATTGGCCATTAAAAAAGAAAATCGCTTTCACGAGAAGCGTAGTTATTCAGCAGAGTTGGGCAAATTTTATTTCGAATAACGAATAAAGAATAACGAATAAATCCTGGGATTTATTTAGAATAACGAATAACGATTTTATTCGTTGAGAAATTATTCGTAGCTTACGAATAACGCTTTATTCGTTATTCGTTAGTTACGAATAAATCTCGGGACTTCTATTCGTTATTCGTTAGTCACGAATAAATCTCGGGACTTTTATTCGTTATTCGTTATTCTAAATGACGGCAGCGAATAAGAATAAAGGCCGAGAATAAGCGCAGCCGGCGGCGGGCCGCTTTCGAAGTAGGAACCCAATGTCGTCACTCGACACTCGACACTCGGGCCCTGAGTCGTCGGCGCGATGTCATTCGATATCTTTATTCGCTCGCTGACTTATTCGAATAAATTTTTATTCGCTGGGTTATTCGAATACATTTTTATTCGCTGGGTTATTCGAATAAATTTTTATTCGCTGGGTTTTTACGAATAAATGTTTATTCGCTGGGTTATTCGAATACATTTTTATTTGCTGGGTTTTTCGAATAAACTTTTATTCGCTGGGTCATTCGAATAAATTTTTATTCGCTGGGTTATTCGAATACATTTTTATTCGCTGGGTTATTCGAATAAATTTTTATTCGCTGGGTTTTTACGAATAAATGTTTATTCGCTGGGTTATTCGAATACATTTTTATTTGATGGGTTTTTCGAATAAACTTTTATTCGCTGGGTCATTCGAATAAATTTTTATTCGCTGGGTTATTCGAATACATTTTTATTCGCTGGGTTATTCGAATAAATTTTTATTCGCTGGGTTTTTACGAATAAATTTTTATTCGCTGGGTTATTCGAATAAATTTTTATTCGCTGGGTTATTCGAATAAACTTTTATTCGCTGGGTCATTCGAATAAATTTTTATTCGCTGGGTTATTCGAATACATTTTTATTCGCTGGGTTATTCGAATAAATTTTTATTCGCTGGGTTTTTACGAATAAATGTTTATTCGCTGGGTTATTCGAATACATTTTTATTTGATGGGTTTTTCGAATAAACTTTTATTCGCTGGGTCATTCGAATAAATTTTTATTCGCTGGGTTATTCGAATACATTTTTATTCGCTGGGTTATTCGAATAAATTTTTATTCGCTGGGTTTTTACGAATAAATTTTTATTCGCTGGGTTTTTCGAATAAATTTTTATTCGCTGGGTTATTCGAATACATTTTTATTCGCTGGGTTATTCGAATACATTTTTATTCGCTGGGTTATTCGAATAAATTTTTATTCGCTGGCTTATTCCAATAAATTTTTATTCGCTGGGTTATTCGAATAAATTTTTATTCGCTGGGTTATTCGAATTCCTTTTTTATTCGCTGAGTTATTCGAATAAATTTTTATTCGCTGGGTTTATACGAATAAATTTTTATTCGCTGGGTTATTCGAATAAAAATTAATTCGAATAAAACTTCATTCGAATAAAGATTTATTCGAACTTCTCTTCGAATAAAATTTTATTCGTAATTTTTATTCGCTGGGAATTCGAATGAAATTTCATTCGAATAACGCCTAACTCTGTTATTCAGTATATACTTTTTATGCAGAAATATTTAGTTTCAATGTCTGGTCGAAATATCTATAAATGATCAATATTGCGATTATATGTATATCTCGGTACAACACAGCTTCCTAAAGATGTTACCATCAGCTCAGGGAAAATCCAATGAATCACGAGTCTATCAGACCTGGTCCCTTACCTCCGGCGTCCCGAAAGAAGCCATCGAACCAGAAAAAGGTAAAGAATAATAAAGAAAAAGAAAGATCCGTTTGCCTCCGTACGTGGGCACCTCAACCATGCACCGGTCTACCAAAAATCGCGCTGCTTATCGCGGTGCAACCGAATGCGCCGTTCGCGAACTTGAACAGCGTTTCGGCCGCGTGCAATGGAGGCGCTGGCCAAGGTGTCGCTATAAATACGGCAATAAATCGCCGCCATAAATCGTTGGCTTTGTTGCCGGCCCCGGTATCGATATCGTTGTCGGTGTGCTATCGGATCCCGCTCGAATCCGGAGCGTCGTCGTCTCCATCGCCTCCGTCGTCGTTTCGACGGTGAGGAAGAACGACAGGAGGGAAAAGGGACAAGGGGAAGACGGCACACCACCCCCGCTACGTGTAGGACAACGGGGCGCATGGGCGCGTTTCCATAAGAGGCCGCGAACACGGGGGAAGGTGCTCGATAACGCTCTTGTTGCCTCGAACGCAGACACGTCGCGCCTTGTGTATCGAGGCCTCGAGGACTCCGGATCGGGCCCCTTGATCTTGTTAGCTGATAGGACGCGACCCGATCCCCCAGACCCCTTCGGTGCACTCCACCTTGAAGACCGTCTGCCGGCCGGGCCACCTCGTTGCCCATCGGGACAACACAAGACTCGCACGCGCGACCAGCGACCATCGCTTTCGTTTAGAACCCTTCTGTCTCACTCTCTCCCACCACCCTCTGACTCTCTTTTCCCTCCCCCCTGCCTCCAGCTTCCTCTTTCTCTTCGTGGACGACGAAAGCTTCTTTTGTCCGCGACTGTCCACGGGAATCCGACTGATGACCGACGCACGACTGGACACCGCGAACAAATGCGATTTAGGGAAATCGCTTTGTGCCACGAACAGTGAATGGGATTTTGGCGACCAGCCGCATCGGCATTCTTTCCTGCGACCGCGGCTACCTCAAGCTCTTGTCTACGTACCCAGGCCACGTTATCTCCGGTTTTCTCGAGCTGATGTGTTGGGTAGATGGTGCGACGATCCACAGTGGAAAAAATCCTACGCTTCAGATGCGGATAGGGATGTCAACGTATGTGGTGTCGTTGTAAAGAGGAGATCTCAATTTTTAAGTTTATGGTAATTTTAGTAGCGAAAAAAATTGTTGAACAAATTTTTGAGAAAAATATTTGAGTTACATGTACTTTCTTATAGATAAAGTATCATCAATTTAGCACTCGATTGTTGATATAAGGGAATTTTTCAGAAAATTGAACTTACACGCGCTATTGTGTGCTTAATGATCAGTCTAGGCCAGGGGCCGGCAACCTTTTGAGTCGGAAGAGTCAAAAATTACAATTTACAAAATTTCAAAGTTTTTAAAGAGCCACAAAATATTTTCTTGCCAACAATAAATAGTACTCGCATAAATAAAGTTATTTGATAAAAAAAAACTAATCTATTTATTCATAAGAAAAAACATCCAAAGAGCCGCATGTGGCTCGCGAGCCGCAGGTTGCCGACCCCTGGTCTAGGCGGAAAAAATCATAGATTATTTTACGCTTCTTGAAACCGACTCAAATTTTGCGTTAGGTCATGAAATTAGATTTAACATGTGTACAGCCTTTAAAAATAGTATTTATGTAAAAAAATATTATGTATTAAATAAGAAATAAAAAATGTAATGGTGATATTAAATAAGTGTAACAATAATATCTAAATATAACAATATGACAATAATTCTTCGATAATATCACTGTCGCTGTGGTATTAGAAAGTGGTAAAAAGGCCGAAAATCTTTAAAAATTGCAATTTTTACCACTTTTGATCGTTTTTAGGTCGTAAACCAATTTCAATGAAATTTTCAGAGCGTATATCATTTATACGAGTTGACCAAACACATCTTTTAAACTTTCATTATTGGCCCAGCTAAAAAAGTAGTAAAAATCAATTTTTACTATTTTTTTCGTAATTCCGACCAATTCCTTTTGTTCAAAATATTTTTTAGACGTCATTTGCTGAACTAATTCTTGTAGCCTTACAGAGAAATTGAAGTCGTTTGGTCCGTTCATAAAAAAAGTTATTCTTATTTAAATTGCGTTGAATCAGTTATGTTCGTTAGTGTAAACGCATGATTTCGTCGCATTACGGTTCGAAGTTTCCACGTATTAATTTCTATGCTTATATCGCTGTTAGATGAATTATTATGGGTACAATTAGGGTCAGTAAACATTCCCAAAGAAGTATACAGAGAGCTCTGTTTAAGTACGAACACCTATATATCTCGGTTATTATTAGTCGTATAAAAAATCTCCACAGAATAAAGTTGTACTGTTTCAAGGAGCGAATTTAATGATGGTAAAAATTTTTTCTCAAAGTCACGTTTTTACAAGATTTCAAGGTCATTGATATTTTTTTTAAATGGAATGAGGTATTTTTTAATGCATCAATCGATGCAGCTGGACATTCGTTGTAAAAAAGTACTAACCTATCTATGTCGAAAAGTTAATAGTTTAGGAGATATTTCAATTGAAATAACTCTAAAATACCATTACTGTCGTACTAAGACGTGTTACACTAGTAAGTAAACGCTAACGTCTTAGTACGACAGTAATGGTATTTTAGAGTTATTTAAATTGAAATATCTCTTGAACTACTAACTTTTCCACATACATGGGTTAGTACTTTTTTATAACGAATGTCCAGCTGCATCGATTGATGTATTAAAAAATTCCTCATTCCATTTAAAAAACATATCAATGACCTTGAAATCTTGTAAAAAAATGACCTTGAGAAAAAATTTTTACCATCATTAAATTCGCCCCTTGAAACAGTACAACTTTATTCTGTGAAGATTTTTTGGACGACTAATAATAACCGAGATATATAGGTGTTCGTTCTTAAACGGACCTCCCTGTATATGAATGTTATATCTATTTTCTGACGTGACTTTTCTCCACCTAAAATGGCCATTCGCTCCACTGTGCGATCGTACTGCTCGCCCGCAAGATGATATCTAGATCACGCGACGATTGTGCTGTTTGGTGAAGGCAAGACAACGTAACAAACTAATAAAAGACGCTGTATCTCCACAATATTTCAGTGACGTCTGCGCACACATAAATATCTAGACAGTTGAGAAAAATGTATCCTTTGAATGGCAAAGCGCGCGAGGAAGTGATAAACAGCTAAAAGACGGCATTGTCGATGCAATCTGCAAGTGAATAGGAAGTATGACACAGCTCGGATTGCGAGTGCGTCAAACTCGCCTCGGTATCGCGGATAAGCTCGATCAGCCTGCAACACGGTAAGGACCGAAAGAAACGGCCGGCGAAGCTATCGGCTTTGGCGCGTCGCGCGCGATAACGCAGCACACGCTGCACCGTGGTGCACCGTAGTGCGCCGCTCGTGACTAAGCGCGTTTCTTCAATGAAGCACCACCGTCCCGCGGAAGTCTCTCTCGATTGTATTATCATTCGTGGCAGTCGGTGTGCGCCGAGGTAGCCCGACGCTATCGTATTTTTTCGTCTCGGCCAGATTTGCATGGCAGCGCGACCGTAAGCAAGACCCCGCGATACCACGGACGGCTTAATCCCTCGAATACAAACGAGAAATTATACCGGCCCGTCGCTGGACTGGCCACGATGCAACATAACGTTTCTTGCGACCGGAAGCGGACGACTCCTCGCGCGAATCGTCGAAATTCGTCGAACACGATTGGGACTGATTCGTTCGAGAATCATCTTCATACTGAACAATGGATTATTCGGTTCTTCATTTAAATAGTTCGTAGTTGTTGTTTTCTAACATTATTGACGACGATCGGGACGTTCGAGAATAATCTTCATACTGAAAAATAGATTATTCGTTTTCTTAAGCAGAAAGTAAAAAAAATATATAAACAACATTTTTTAAAAACCACGTTTATATTAAAATGCACTAAAAAGGAGAAAATAATTTTTTTAGACATTAATGACTATAAATAAAAGCGTGGAGCGCTAAACTATATTGATTATAGTCACTAATGTCTACAAAAGTTATTTTCTCCTTTTTAGTGCATTTTAATATAAGCGTGGTTTTTAAAAAGTTTTTTTATATATTTTTTTATTTTCTATTTTTTAGTATTTTTTAAATGGAACGCAAGATATGCAGGATGAGGCGCCAGAAACAGGCCACCTGAATAACTCTGCTGCTATTGGTGTTTGGAAGGAATGCATCAGATGGAACTTGCTTGGTTTCGAGGGGGCATTAATCGGATGTTAGTAGCTTTTTTGTAGGTGGACGCGTAAAGGACATATGAAGGTCAACTTAATTTTTTTTAATGGAATGAGGTTTTTTTTAATACATCAATCGATGCAGCTGGACATTCGTCATAAAAAAGTGTTAACTTATGTACGTCGAAAAGTTAGTACTTTAGGAGATATTTCAATTTAAATAACTCTAAAACCATTACTATCGTACTAAGACGTTCGCGTTTACTTACTTGTGTAACGTCTTAACACGACAGCAATGGTATTTTAGAGTTATTTAAATCGAAATATCTCCTGAACTACTAACTTTTCGACGTACATAGGTTAGTACTTTATTATAACGAATGTCCATCTGCATCGATTGATGTATTAAAAAATACCTCATTCCATTAAAAAAAATGAAGTTGATCTTCATATGTCCTTTACGCGTCCACCTACAAAAAAGCTACTAACATCTGATTAATGCCCTCTCGCAACCAAGCAAGATCTATCTAATGCATTTCTTCCCAACACTAATAGCAGCCGAGTTATTCAGGTGGCCTGTTTCTGGCGCCTCACCCTGTAGTAATACTGGTATGAAATAGTAAGATATAGAAACGCAAGGTATGGAAATACGCGAGATAGAATGAGGGGATGACTCCGAGAGACGACGTCTCTTGATGGAGTCCGAAATTGTCCGAAATGGAACTGAATGAACGGAACACCACACTGACTGCGCTCCTTCGGTGCGAAATGGGTCAGTGGAGTGGGGATGAGTCGGAGTGGGAACGTTAATATTAAATCTTTTTTCTCATGAACGCACAGTTTTTTTTTTAAATTTGTTTTTTAATATTGCATTGTCATCCAGTGCTGATCTTCATTTAAAATTTCAAGCATCTAGCTCATCGGGAAGTGGTTAAAAATTCGATTACAAGTCGACAATTCGGCAAACTAATATAAGCGTGGTAAAAATAGTTAACTAGATAGAATGAAACAAAATAGTACAATTGGCGATACATAGTCCTTATATCATCGTCCAAAGAAGCGACAGCCCCCGAAGACGAATCGTTGAAAAAAGTCGGCGATCTGATGTTGACAGATGAAGGGGAAGGCATCGGGAGAGAAAGAAACGTCGATCCGGTATTGTATTGTCACGGTCGCTGACAGTGAAGTACCGTCCATCGTGGTACGAAGATTAGTTGAGGTTGCTGAAGAATCGGGCGTCGTTCGTCGCACGGGAACCCTACGCGGGTGTGGCAGGTTTGATGAAAATCGAATCGCAAGATTCCCATTCGTAAACATCACCGGCAATCTTGACGAAGTGCTTGGCCGAGATCTTTGATCGCTGAGATGAAGAAATAATGGACAACCTTCGGAGCTGGCTTACTCGATCATCTCTCGAGCAACATATGTAGTTGTACGAACGTTTCGAAACGGATCAGGAACGTGTTCGGAGAGCCAACAAACTTGGGGATCTAGAAATAGTTGCTTTAATTGATGCGACATTAAATAAATAAACTTGAAAAAAAATGTATTCAGGTTTCATAGAACTTTTGTGGTAATAGGTAGGGATAGGATCAAGTTCCTCGCAAACAGGTTCGAACTTTGATTGATTGAATTCGAACTCTCTATAAGTACTTCGAAAAACAGAAATAGTATTCCTGAGTATACTCGAGCCTATGCCAGACAGTTTCGAATCTTTTACAAGTACTTTGGCAAACGTCAAATTCACTGATTTTTCTAATCATTATATGTTTTAAAATAAATTTGGGGTTATGTTCGCGGCGCACCGGTTCGATCAAATTATACACTAAATAGCAATTTCGTAGACATTTATCAAACGTTCGATTCGGATTTGAATCATTACGTCCTGAAATGTCTACAAAATTGCTATTTAGTGTATAATTTGATCGAACCGGTGCGCCGCGAACATAACCCCAAATTTATTTGAAAAATGTACGATCGAGAATAATTTCTTATTTATCATAATTGGCGATAAAACTACAAAAGTTCGAGAAGGCCTAGTTTCGACATTGTCCACAAGATGGACAAATCGTTGAATGACTTTCTCGCAAGTTACTAAAATGTCATCAATTAGTATATTAACGTCCCCCCTCCCGACACTTGTGTCTAAGGCAGGACCCGCTAGATAGCCTTACTGATGAGTCCTCTAGCGCAGGGATGGGCATTTTTGCCTCAATTGAGGCAAGATCGTCCACACCACAGCGCCCACTGCCTCCCACCAGCATCCACCGTTACCATGGAGAAAGAACGCGCTTCGCCCGTAGCCAGCAGTGCGCACGTCTCGCGAAGGTTTCGCGCATCGCGGCCGCGAGGAAGCGAGGAGCGCCCTGTGCAACGAAGGAGCGCGTTGCATGGAAAAGAGGTTGGTGGGAGAAGCAAGCGTTTGAGGGGCCCCACCCGTGCCCATCCCTGCTCTAGCGGGTCTAGGACGAAACACACCCCACTATCTTTCTTCTTTTTCTCTTATAGAAAACATTCTATAGCAAACGTGTCTCAGGACGTAATGATTCAAATCCGAATCGAACGTTTGATAGATGTCTACAAAATTGCTATTTAGTGGATAATTTGATCGAACCGGTGCGCCGCGAACATAACCCCAAATTTATTTGAAAAATGTACGATCGAGAATAATTTCTTATTTATTATATGTTTTACCTTTAAAATCAATTATGTTGTCCTCTAATGCATAATTTAATTCAACATATATAACTATTCTTAAATAGTTACCAATTTAATAAAGAAAGTGCTTAAAACCTACTATGCATTTCTGATTTCCAAAATTCGAGTACTACTTGTGAAAGGTTCTTCTAAGTATTTTTTCGAAACTTGTAAGTACTTATTCCGAGATTCGTATCAGTTTGTATAAAATGAATACTTTTCAAATATAATCATTGAAACATTAATGCTTTCAAGTAGTAATCGAAACCCATGAAATGAAACTTGGTTATTGAAATTGACTCGAATTCGTGAGTACATATTGAACTTGATCCCATCCCTAGTAATAGGGACTTCAAGAAAGAAGTATACCAAAAAATGTCTATAACTTCACGAATTGTGGAAGAAAGAATCTGAAAACGGTTAGTTTCACGAGCTCGGTAGATCCAGTGTTAGGTGATCGAGGTACGTTGTTCACGCTGTACTTGTAGCAAGGTTCTCACAAGGAACAGCGAGCGGAGTGATTGCTCGAGCTAGTATCTCCGACTGAAAAAAGGAAGGAAGGTGTGGGAGATGCCCATCGTGAAGAAGGAAATATTTCGCCCGGCCGTTTGTTTGGCGGAGTAACGTTCACGGCTAAGAGATCCACTTTAGAGCGGCTATCGCAACGGCGGAACGGTACCGTCGCTTCATAAACCATCGTCGTACACATTCGCATTACCGGTGGCGTGCTCGCGCCGGTAAAAAATGTATCGCGACGGAAACGATGTACGCGATCGCCCTCCTTGGCCGTCGTAAAAACATTTATCTGGACGGGCGATTCCGGAGGCGAGAGAGAGGACGAAATGTGGCGGTGGCGGCTGGCCGAATTAGCATGCACGTGCACGGAACTTTAAAGTTTGGACTGGCGGAATGTATAACGCCTCCACCCTCCCTCCCACCCACACCGGAGGTAGTCTAGGCGTGCAGGCAATTCGTTAATATGATACGCCGTTCAATAAAGAAGAGGAACCGATTAGATCGAGCCCCGGAACATCGCCAAGGGACCCGGTCGAAGGAAACGCTCGGAGGGGGTGAGTTTGTTCTCGGGCACGGGTCAGATTAAAAATGAATATTCAACGACACGCCTATTAAAATATAACAGCCATCGATTAACTGTTTGCGGTCCCATTTATTCCCGTCGCTTCGTATCGCGGTGATCGGAACACGCTCGATGGGACGTGACTGGAGAATAATTCTTTTCCAGGGGGTGAGAAATGAGTCTATCTAGTCTAGATAGGGTGTAGCATGTTTGGGAAGTTCTGCGGTGGAGGATTACAAATTTTAGGAAATTTAAGAGCGTGGTTGTGATAGGAAATACTCAAACGAAGAGGAGAACGATTTGCAGACTTGCAGGGAAGGGGATGGGAAATGATTATATGGACCGTTTATTTTGAAAGTGGTGTAAGTTCATTTTCTCTCGTTTTTTTATTTTTTTTTAATTTTATTTATATTAAATTGAGCATGAATTACGTGATATCTCATTTTTTTCAAAAATGGACTTACACCACTTTCAAAATAAACGGTCCGTCTATTCTAGACTATACAGGGTGACTCAACTGAAGGAGGCCACCTAAATATTTATTTTTAATGGCACAAAAAAAATATTTATGACATAATTTAAATGGTATCGAAGGAGGAATATCATAGAAGAACAATTTTTTTTCATCGTTATTTTTTATCAGGAAAACTTATTTTTTTATTCCATCTTGTTAATGACGTAAGCATATTCAAATGTATTTTTTCAGCCGCTATAAGATGAAATAAAAAAAGATAAGTTTTCCCGATAAATAAAATAACGATGACCTTGAAAAAACTATGAAAAAATAACCGGAAAAAAGAAAGTGTTCTTCTATGACATTCCATCTTCGATACCATTTAAATTATGCCATAAATATATTTTGTGCCATTAAAAATAAAGGAGATATTTAGGTGGCCTCCTTCAGCTGAGACATATGTATATGTATAGCCTCTCTGTTTATTTTTGTGATAGTAAAACGAATTTCTCTTTTTCAACTTGTATAAAAATAGGGTGTAAAATTATTCCATCCATTAGCCCTCCAAAATGGCGACGCAAATGATAAAACGAGGGGTTATGGGGGTCTAATCTAGTCTAAATTGCATACAGTCCGTTTGACTATCGTATCACAGAATAGTGGGAGACTGAAGGCTGTAACTGATAGCAGGAAATATTCGAGATAACGCTAATTCGCAACTTGTTAGAGGATTATGGCTTCACCGTGCGGAGAAGTCCGGTGCAATCAAACCTACTGCACACTTCGCGAGTGGCTTTACCACCCTAAATCACGCTCTCCGCCGGTGCAGAAGTAAATAAGGAAACGTAGAACGAAGTATTTACCCATATGATCAAAATCTCCTTCCAGTGCCCCCGGGCACACAATCGAGTAATAATTTCGTGAGCAATCATGATCGGCGCAAATGAAATATACTCGTTTGAGAATAAATTGCCCTCGCAATTAACCTTTCGCTTGGTCGACTATTTTCCCGGCTGACGGAGCAGCTCGCGACTATCTTGCCTAACCCCTTATGGTACAAAGAGTTTCTGTTGTTTCAAAACTTTCTACAATATCCTTTAATTTAATAATGTTAATTCTGTACTAATCTCTTTTAAAGAGTTCGGTAATATGCACTGCAATTGTTCTTACATACCATACAATAATTGCGACATTATTGAAGAATGTAAAATTGAATCAGTGAAATTGATAATTATTGGTGCAAAGGTTTCTAAAGGATCAAAGCGATTCAATTAGTAACTATTAATAATAATAACGAAATTTTAATCCTCTGGTATTTTCAATTTGATGTAAAATTCGATTCATTTGAACATACCACCCTCGGGAGCATGATCCACTCGTTTATTTCGTGATTATTTCTTAGGTAGTCCCACCTCTGGCTATAACTAGAATCTTACTAGATTTTGGTCGAAAATATGGGTCTGCGACTAAACGTTGTTTGACCTTATACGAGCATATTTTGAGCTATGTGAGGGCTCATTCTAAAGAGGAAGGTTAGATCTAGTGCGCTCCAGTCATCACATAAGTCAAAAAAGTCTTTTAGAGACAGAATGTGCATTGAAATCTCCGGGTTTTTTCCCTAGATTTTTTCTCTACTTTGGGCCCTCATATTATTAGATATAAACATAATCTCGTTAACCTCATGACTGGAGCGCACTAGATCTAACCTTCCTCTTTAGAATGAGGCCTCACCCAGCTCTAAATATACTCGTGTAAGGTCAAACAACGTTTAGTCGCAGACCCATATTTTCGACCAAAATCTAGTAAGATTCTAGTTATAGCCAGAGGTGGGACTACCGCCTTAAAGGGGATCTATACCCTACTGAAGTAATTAGAAAGGAACTAGAATCTTACTAGATTTTGGGTTGAAACATGGGTTTACGCGCCTCGATTTTTTGTCCTTATTTGAGCAGATTTTGGGCTGGGTGAGGGCTCATTCTATAGAGGAAGGTTAAATACAGCGCGCTCTGCTATTGATTTAACGAGATTATGTTTATATCTAATAATATGAGTGCCCAAAGTAGAGAAAAAATCTAGAAAAATAACCGCAGATTTCAATGTATTTTCTGTCTCAAAGAGACTTTTTTGACTGATGTGATGACCAGAGCGCGCCGCAATGAACCTTCCTCTATCAAATGAACCTTTGTGCAGCTCAAAATATGCTCGTATAAGGACAAAAAATCGATGCGCGTGATTTCATTCACATAGCAGAGATTTCCCCATATTACGTTCATGAAGACAGAGGTCCTCTCTGATGCAGAGCCAGTCTAGAGCCAATTTTAGTACAGTTAGTTTAGACGAGATGGCGCCTAGTAAGGAGGACTGTCAATCACTGCTGCGATATTGTGCAACATTTCACTGCTGCACTGCTGTCAACGTGGAATCATAGCAAAACTGACACAGACGAGGTACATATTCTTATCGGTGGGACTAATATTAGTGCGACCTGCCCTGTATAACGGCATTCGCGACGAGCTGAATAGAATATGGAAATAGCAGGCAACTCCATCTCGTGTTCATTAGGCAGTTGCGTGTTTATCAATGTTACCAAATTTTTTTTCTGCACAGAGGTTGATAACATTGATAAAAACCCCAAAATCTGAGGGTAATGTCCCCCTTTTCCAGGTTCTTGTTTGATACGGTGTGTTGTCATTCTGGATGAAGCGAGTAGGATCGACCATGGACAATGGAAACAAATTCGAATAAAGGCATATCACGGCGGACGATCGTTCGCAAATCGGTCGAATCGCGATATCTCGAAAAATCGCCGGAGATAAAGCTGGTCCCGTGGTAATTATATTCGCAACAACGGCCCCCGTTCTAGCCTAATCGTTCGACCCCGGCAAAAAAATCACTTTATCGCAGCCGTGGGGCCATTAAACGAGCGAGTCGAGAGCGTGCGAGATCGCTTTGAATCGGGGCCGTGGCCGGTTCGTATCCTCGAGGCAGAAATGCCACGGTCATTAGGCGGTAATCGCGGTGGCGCGGCGGCTCCTCCGCCCTTTTTTCTGCCCCTTTCACGTTGTTTCCCCTTTCGCGGGGCCACGTCGGTCTTGTGAACCCGCCATAAATCCTCGACGAAGCCGATAGTTCGCCGCCGCACCGGCAATGACGTACGATCGACGTGGCCCATAACTTAAGGCGGAATCAAAAGCCGATTACCCGCCTTATGTCTCGGGACCCCGCTTCGCCCCGCTCCTTTCCGCTTTGCTCCGCTACGATCCGCTTCGGTTCTCGCGACTTTCCACCCTCCTCGGCCGTGGCGCGCCGCGGTGGTGCAATTTATCGTATTAACAAATTACCCTCTCACCTTCGCCATGCTTAATGTATGCGCGGCGTGCGCGCGAGCCGCGCCACCTCGCCCCTACTTTCTCTTTTACAGAGCGAGAGGGAGAGAGAATGGAGAAAGAGAACCAGCGCACCTGACCTTTCCAGGCTCTGATCTTTCCACAGGCCGATCGAGAGAGCGATTAACGATAACCGGAGCTATCCACGCCGATCGGACCTCTGGGAACGGAATTGATTACTGGGGTTTTCGGAAAAAATCCCAGAGGTAATTTAACACGTTGATCACCTCTCCGATGGTCGTAGAAATCACGCAAAATTAGAGAAACTTCAAAACAGGATTATTTTAACAATTGCTTTTGCAGCCTCCTGAACGTCTCTTCGTGTTATATTCGTGTCGACATTGCGACGTTGCTTTCATACATTTACTAAATAAATGTGCTAATTTTTATTATGATTCGTTCACACAAGAATGTTGTACCCAATGTATTCTAATCTACAAATTTCAAGTTTCTTGATTGTATTATGGTAAAAATAAGATATGGTTATTCACGTGTTCATTTAAGATTGTTATCTTGATTTTGTAGTTCTTTTGTACCATCAACGACTAGTACGTTAATTAATCACCACATTTTGACCAAACGTCACATAAAAGTTATTTTTCCAGACATATAAAAGGAATACAGGACAGTCGCGTTGGTTGATGTTGAAATAAACTTGATTTAAAAGTAAAATTATACGTCTAAATTAAAATTGAACATAGGACATTAACTCTAAACGTACCATGCTATAAAAGTAACAGACAACTGATTGCCTTATAAAAATTACAAGAATTAATTAATTTAGACTTTGCGCGGTTCTTATTATAATATGTGCTGTAATAAAGATATTTATTAAATCATTTCTTATGAAAGTATCTTCAAATTTCATTAACATTTTTAAATAATTAAAATTTCGGTCGTGGTACATTTAGTGTTAAGGATTAGCTTTATACCTCAAAGTTTTATATAATAAACGTATAAACTGTAATAACATTTCTTGATTGATATGTTTTCTAAGAGATGCATTCTAAAATTGGACATTTCATATGCAACAACCTAATAGTTTATTTGCCTGTTGTTAATCTTATTATCTTATAAATATCCTCAATCTTCAATGCATTTACGGTTCCACTGGAGCACACAAGATCGCCAATTGTTTTCTATTAACGCTGAGTTTGTTAGTCGTAAAGAATGTTCACCAACAATGGTGGAGGTGTCACGTCGCGTCAGCATCGAATGTGATTTTAATAGAATTCATATAAGAAACATCTGTACGAACTTGATGTGTTTATTACACGAATTTATCGAACAAAATGTGTGAAATGTAGGTTTGAACGAGTCCACTGTATGGAACTGGACCAATTTTCATGGAAAGCAGCTTTTATTACCGTATCTTTTATAAGCAATTATTCTCTGTACCTTTTTTGCACGCGCCCACGCTGTTTGAATTTTACACATTCATGGGAAATGTGAACGTGCGGTACTGTGAAATGGAGGTTTTATGAAAGGTAGATGAATTTCTGCCTTGATTTTGGATGCAATAAATATGATAATATATTGGTGGTTGGCTGACAAAATTACATTTTACGTGGACCCATGTTTTTCCAACGGGTCAGCTGTAATTACGCTCTAAAAGTCAGCTTTCTCGCTGGTTTACGCTCTGTACAACGTAAATACATTGGAATCAAACATTATAAAAATGTCTCGATATAAGTCAGCTTACATTAAAAAAGATCTGCATCATATGCGATCATTGCACTTTTCATTTTACACGCACGTTTACTTCATACTTCATTACTTTCTATTTTATACAACATTTCTATTTGCTACAACATTTTTCGCAAGCCGAGCATAAACGTGTGTACAAAGACATACTTACGATCAATGAAGCAATGAATAAGCAATTGAAATGATTAATTGTCCAACAGAGATACAGTTCGAATGATACAGTCTAACAGTTTTAATCGATCAATGGTCTCTTTGTAAATACAGAAGTATCAGATAGGCGACGAACAACGGGGGACAACGAAGGTCTAGATATCTCCCCAGTGTCACGGCAGACCCAGATTCGAATCTCGAACAGGTCCCCGGGGGGCTTTTCCGCGCTTTTTCCACCGCCACGACACGTGTACCGTTCGCACAAGACAGATGTATTACACACGCTCGGACACAAATCTTCGCGCTACGCGCGCGCGCGCTTGATCGCGTGGCTGATTGCTGTCGCGGGGCTGCTATTACTCCCTCGAACCGGTCCAGGCAGCGAGACAAAAGCGACTCGAAAACACTCCTCCTAAGAGCGATCGGTAACTGCCGAGGGCTCGCTGACATTTCAAGCAATGCTGCTGCGTTTTCTGTGCTGCACGCGATTCCCAGCGCCGGCGCTTGCTAAGGTGAAGTGCTTTTTTTGAAGTGCTAAGGTGAAATGTTTTTCTATTTTAAATTTTAACACTTTAAATAAACAAAAACAATTTCTTAAGAGTTTTAACATACAGTTCAGAGTTCGTAAAGTAATTTAAAATAAAAAAATCATTGTTTAGGTTAATATCTTAATTGTATTAACAAGAATAATTCAAACCTATAGTTGGACATATTAAATCCAATCTAAGCTAGCACCTGGACAGAAGTAAAGCCTATATCGGGACAAATTCAATTTACGAGTTGATCGAGCGAACATAACCTAAAACGTTGGTTGGTGGCGCTGTTGCGCATGACGAATAGAAGATGCTTTGCGTAATATGTAGTATTCTTATCATAGATTATAGTATTGTATTATTTAACCAAATATATATTTATTTGCATTTACTGTTTTAATAAAACTTGTCATAATACAACTTTTAAGGTTAGGTAGTAATACTGATAGATTTAAGATGTAAACATAAAGTATTATTAACGTCACAACCGGAATACGTTTTCTACATACGTTATTCAAGCTAATAGAAGACTAATTATACGTACACGTAGTTAAATAATTTGCAAACAATGCGTTGATTTTATTCGCAAACACGTGTCCGGCTTCAGGCGTAAGCACATTGCGTATAAGCTTAGAGTGGGACAGCTACTGTCATCGCGTACCAGTATGGAGTACTTATATTTGAAAATAGTCCTAATCTTGGACATCTAATATTTGGATTAATAATTATTATTTACGTTACGTTTGATTGCCAATTTATTTTAAAATATCAATATTATTATGCGTGATAATTATTTTTTGTCTGAGGGCTTAAATTATATCTTTTTTTCTAACAAAACTTCGAACTATAAATGCACATGATTCGCATGTAAATAGACTATTTTGTATACTGTTTTCAGATGAACTTTGAATTCATTTTTAAATTTCAATTGATGTCTTAATGAAATAATATTCACACCTACTTGCAGCTAAAGGCTCAGAATATATAATATAATTATTTAATCTCTTAATTACTGATTTTACTATGAAAATTCAATTGTCCAGATTTAGGTATCACTTTTGGACTGTTCAGACTTAGGGCACTTCACCTTACTCTTGAATATTACTGCGGCCACTTTATTCGGAGTTTCAGATTTGTCGTCATCTGAACAATTTTCTTCGGTGCATTGTTCAAATTTTTTTCCAGTAAGATATGTCCTGCGCAAAAAAATGATGGAATTATAATTCTCCTGGAGGGTATGTTCTAATTTCGATCAACAATTTTAGGGTACAGAGGGCAGTGTACACAGGATGTTTCCGTGTAAGTTTTGCATACAGGGTGGGGCAACAACTATGTCTTTGGATATCTGCGTTATTTGTAATAATATGGAAAAATGTTATGAACAAAATTTGTACGGTACAGAGGGGGCCATATTGTGGCACAAACATTTTCTGCGTGGGTGGAGGCATAGAGAAAATTTCAAGGTCACCTTGATTTTTTAAAATAGAAACACCTACTTTCTGTATCATGGATCGATAGACTGTCGAATTCAGAGAAAAAATGTATTGACCTCCATATGCCCTAAATCTAATAGTTTACGAGATATTATCGATAAAATTGTCTTTCTTCTTTGGATAACATCTCGTTAACTATTAGGTTGAGGATATATGAAGGTCAATACTATTATACTCAGAATTTGATACTCTATCGATCTATAATATAAAAAATAGCACATTCCATTTAAAAAATTTTAGTTTGACTTTGAAATCCCCCCTCTCCACCATTCTAGTCCTCAAAAAAATTAGACTGTATGATTGTACCCTTCATATATAGAATAATTTTTGTAAACAAATTGTTTTTTCGTAACTTCAGTGCGTCACAAGATGTTTCCGTTATCAGATAAACGAAACGCTGTAGAATACGATAAGTCTGAGCATGGTTGGATATTCTACTTGTATGGGGACTCTATAGAAAACGGTAGAAATTCCTGATCCTCATTAAGAATTTCGAAGACATTATCCAGCTACTCTTAAACTCTTCATCAGTATCGCCTATTTTTATAATGAACGTGGTCCACTAATGAGCAATACCGTCTTGCACGTGAATAAACATGATCCGTATATTGTAAGCCGTTCACCTTTAAATGAAGTACATCGAATTCCTTCTCGTGCAGAAATCAAACTGCAAAAACGACGTTGTAGACAACTCTATCGCCGGTCCGCGAACCAGCCTACGAATTCTCGGTGAATGGCGTCCGTTAGGAAGCTAGTGTCAACGTTCCTCGATACAGCAGTCTACTCGTCGTCGTCTTCGTGGTACGTTCCTTCAGCTAGTCTAGTACGGACCCGCGACATTTGCATGGGAACGCCCGGCTTTAATCCGCGAGGCACCGTTGAATTATGCCGAGCGGCCCGATTTGCATAACGCTCGCAGAACCCGGCCCGATAAATGACGATTCGCGGAAAATTGGCCCCGGCCCCGGAATTAAATCCGCGGGCTTAATTAAGCGAAACTTTACAGCGACGACAGTCAACCGTTGGTCCTGCAACCCTTTTCCGTCCCTTTCCTCTTCGGCGAGATCATCGCACCGAAATGTGACTGCCCGACAAATCGGCCATGTTCTTTTTCGTCTGCGACCACTATGTCTCGTTTAGTTACGGCAACGACGAAACGCATTCCTTCGAGCCCCTCTCTTCCGTCCGCTGTCTTATTGCGCCGACACTTTGATGGCCCACCGCGTAATTAGGCAATCCCTATCGCGGGATCTGAACTTAACGAGCGCTACCATCGAACCAGAGGGGCCGCTACATTGAGTGAAATGTCGGCGCAACCCTCGCGGTTTTGATCGCTCGTTAAGTGGCAAGTGTTTTCCGTGCTCAATTCCGATCGGCGTTATGCTCGCCGGGATTTTGCCGCGTTGGGATTCATGTTTCTGTGGGGAATCTGGTTTTTAAGCCTCAGTGGGGTTTGTCGTGCCTGTAGTTAGCGGGGAACGTTCATTAGTTTTGATTGACAGCGAATCTACGGGTGTACTGAAAGCGACTAGTTTGCTTCACTTTGTGAAAATAACGAGAATGGATTCGTTCGGATTGTTAGCCATTTTTATCATATGTGTGCAAGAATATAAATTCATCGAATAGATTCTTCATAATTGCAATTTCTTTTACGATGCCTGCTGTCTAATTCTTCTAACAAGTAGATTATCCAACTATACTCGGACACAGCTCAATATACACTCTACCCTTTGTAGTCTATAATTATACAATGAAATTAAAAATGTATTTAAATATTTAAATAAGTGCGACTTGTGTCAATTCTTATATCAATTGCAAGGCTCAGGAAACCAATAAAAATCTTTTTCTCCAACCACTCGAATAAAACGAAAGTAAAATACAAACCTCCTGAGCTTGAACAATTTTGTTACTTTTACGATGTCCTATTTAAATGTTTAAAATGCGTGACTTCCGATGCCTCATTTACGATGCCTGCTGTCTAATTTTTCTAACGAGTAGATTATCCAACTATACTTGGACACATCTTGATATACACTCTACCTTTTGTAGTCTATAATTATTCAATGAAATTCAAAATGTATTTAAATATTTAAATAAGTGCGACTTGTGTCAATTCTTATATCATTTGCAAGGCTCAGGAGACCGATAAAAATCTTTTTCTCCAACCACTTGAATGAAATAAAAGTAAAATACAAACTTACTGATTTTGAACAATTTTGTTACTTTTACGATGCCCTATTTAAATGTTTAAAATGCGTGACTTTCGATGCCTCATTTACGATGCCTGCTGTCTAATTTTTCTAACAAGTAGATTATCCAACTATACTCGGACACAGCTCAATATACACTCTACCCTTTGTAGTCTATAATTATTCAATGAAATTCAAAATGTATTTAAATATTTAAATAAGTGCGACTTGTGTCAATTCTTATATCATTTGCAAGGCTCAGGAGACCGATAAAAATCTTTTTCTCCAACCACTTGAATGAAATAAAAGTAAAATACAAACTTACTGATTTTGAACAATTTTGTTACTTTTACGATGCCCTATTTAAATGTTTAAAATGCGTGACTTTCGATGCCTCATTTACGATGCCTGCTGTCTAATTTTTCTAACAAGTAGATTATCCAACTATACTCGGACACAGCTCAATATACACTCTACCCTTTGTAGTCTATAATTATTCAATGAAATTCAAAATGTATTTAAATATTTAAATAAGTGCGACTTGTGTCAATTCTTATATCATTTGCAAGGCTCAGGAGACCGATAAAAATCTTTTTCTCCAACCACTTGAATAAAACGAAAGTAAAATACAAACCTCCTGATTTTGAACAATTTTGTTACTCTTACGATGCCCTATTTAAATGTTTAAAATGCGTGACTTACGATGCCTCATTTACGATCCCTGCTGTCTAATTCTTCTAACAAGTAGATTATCCAACTATACTCGGACACAGCTCAATATACACTCTACCCTTTGTAGTCTATAATTATACAATGAAATTAAAAATGTATTTAAATATTTAAATAAGTGCGACTTGTGTCAACTCTTATATCATTTGCAAGGTTCAGGAGACCAATAAAAATCTTTTTCTCCAACCACTCGAATAAAATGAAAGTAAAATACAAACCTCCTGAGTTTGAACAATTTTGTTACTTTTACGATGCCCTATTTAAATGTTTAAAATGCGTGACTTACGATGCCTCATTTACGATGCCTGCTGTCTAATTTTTCTAACATGTAGATTATCCAAGTATACTCGGACACATCTTGATGTACACTCTACCCTTTGTAGTCTATAATTATACAATGAAATTAAAAATGTATTTAAATATTTAAATAAGTGCGACTTGTGTCAACTCTTATATCATTTGCAAGGTTCAGGAGACCAATAAAAATCTTTTTCTCCAACCACTTGAATAAAATGAAAGTAAAATACAAACCTCCTGATTTTGAACAATTTTGTTACTGTTACGATGCCCTGTTTAAATGTTTAAAATGCGTGACTTACGATGCCTCATTTACGATCCCTGCTGTCTAATTTTTCTAATGAGTAGAGTATCCATCTATACTCGGACACAGCTCAATGTACACTCTACCTTCTGTAGTCTATAATTGTTCAATGAAATTCAAACATTTTACAATTAAAATTCGTATAAAATTCGTATTTAAATATTTAAATAAGTGAGACTTGTGTCAACTCTTATATCATTTGCAAGGTTCAAGAGACCAATAAAAATCTTTTTCTCCAACCACTTGAATGAAATAAAAGTAAAATACAAACTTACTGATTTTGAACAATTTTGTTACTTTTACGATGCCCTATTTAAATGTTTAAAATGCGTGACTTACGATGCCTCATTTACGATCCCTGCTGTCTAATTTTTCTAATGAGTAGAGTATCTATCTATACTCGGACACAGCTCAATGTACACTCTACCTTCTGTAGTCTATAATTGTTCAATGAAAATCAAACATTTTACAATTAAAATTCGTATAAAATTCGTATTTAAGTATTTAAATAAGTGCGACTTGTGTCAACTCTTATATCAATTGCAAGGCTCAGGAGACCAATAAAAATCTTTTTCTCCAATCACTCGAATAAAATAAAAGTAAAATACAAACCTCCTGATTTTGAACAATTTTGTTACTTTTACGATGCCCTATTTAAATGTTTAAAATGCGTGACTTACGATGCCTCATTAAAATTGTTAAAATGAGTGACTCGTATCGATACTGCGGTGCTAAATCTTGAATTTTGGGACCACAGGGCGGCGTGCGTGCACGTGCAGAAATAATGCTCTCGTTTCGCCGTGCGCTATTTACGTCCGGCCCGTTCGGTGACTTGTAACCGGCTGCATCGCAATTTGTAAAGTCACCGGGGGTAGAGAGACGCCGGATTGGTTTATGGTGGCTGTGCCAGGGGGTGTTGCGCACGCCGAGTAAGAAAATGTATGCAGATTGGGGCTGTGTTTAGATTTTGACGAGGTCTAGCCGCCACGGCGCGTCGCCACGATTGAAGGAGATGTTGTAGGAGTGTCCCGCGGGATTGGAGACCTCGGATATTTACGGATCCCCATTGCTACGGTGCTAGAACTGTCTTCCAGCCTCGAAATGTGGACAGTGTGCTCTCTGTTCGTTCGGAATTTGTGATACCGAGTTATCGTCGCTGCACTGGTCGAATTACGGTCGAACGAGCCAGTTCGAAACTGCCGGTTCACTTCCGCAACTCGGTTAGCGAACTCCGAATGTGATGAAATAATCTTTTCTGGGCAGACAAGGCCCGATTCTGCCAAGTAGATTATAATGAACAAACTGGAAGACAAATGGAATAATATAGTAACGTCCTGATCTTCAATAAAACGTAATTAATACCTTCGATCTTTTGAGGCCTTTAAGACTGACGAAACAGTGCATTTTTAAATTGGTTTATCATTTAATAGACCCATGCATTAGGTTAATTTTCTTTGATATGAACACCAGGATCTATTGAAGCACATGATCCCATTGTAAAAGTCTAATGGAGACCTACATGTCGTTTCGAAATAATTATTAAATATTCCTTTGCGAAATCCACCTTAAAAGGATTGAGAACTCCGGTGATCCTTTAATCCTGGGGAGGTTGCGGTGTATTTCAGAGATACGAGGTCATTTAAAATCTCTGCTGCAGCACTAATTTCTGTGGAGAAAGATTCACTTGCATGCATGAAGAATATTCAACTTCGCCAACACAGATATCACTTGAGGGCTGTGCGTTATGCAAACGTGCATTCTCACGAGTTAATTTATAGAAACATATATAAAAGAATTTTCTTTAGAAGTTTTATCTTCATCACATTTTCCAAGCAGAAGTTTAAAACATCAAGAGCGCTACAAACGCTCTAATTAGATTGAAAAGATTGAAAGAATAGAATTTTATTATTAAAGCAGAACAGCAAAATAGAATAGAAAAATTGCAGAATTAAAATAATTAGAGAAAGAAAGGAGTTTCCATGTGACTTTCGCATTACGCAGAAAAGTTTCGTATCACATAAAGATCACGCTTATAATTCTTAAAGGAAATACGGCCAGCCTATTAAGGAAGTTTTAGACGCAAAAAACGTATCCTTCGCCAGATAATGTCCTCGGGATAGTCATTAAAGTTCGGATATTTTTTCCAGTATCTCTCCGGTTCTCGGAGAAAACGTACTCCGCCGTACAGCTCGGGAATTTCCAGCTATAGCAAAATAATTTGTCTCGTTAACGTATTAATTGCCGCAGGAATATTGCGGGACGTTTCTCGCGAGGACTGTACCTCGCAGTGGCGCATACCGCGTAAAATGCGCGGCAAATTTATTGCCCTTTAGCCGCGGATGTCGAGGAATTCCGCGACGGAATTGTTTCGAAACTATGCGGCCACGTTTTTTGTTTCCGCGCTCCGGCAAAAATCCGACGCAGCGGGACAGCGGAAAAATACGCCGGTTCCTTTCGACGCCGTTTCAGAGACGCTTTCGCTCGTTCGTTTTTCCCCTGTGCAATTTTCTGCACCGTTCTCTTTCACCAGTAATTGAATCATTCACTCTTTAACCCTTTCGACTTTCTCCCTCCAAAAAATATCCTGAAATCTTCGAACGACTTGAAAATGGGACCAAGAAGGTCACGAGATACTGGAAATGATTTTTGTTGCACATGAATCAGTGCTGCGATTTTTATTTAACCAATTCGAATAAGCAGTATGGGCCTTCTAACACTTGCTGCATTAATTTTATCAAGCTTCTGCAAGCCGTTTCATTTTTATCGTTCGTTCAAATGCTAGAGGTTTTACGATTTTCATGATTGGGGAATAAAATGCGCAGTGCACCGAGATGGTACTTGAAACGAATTTTTTCTGGATGCTGCGATTTTTATTTAACCAATTGGCATAGATGATACGAACCTTCTACCACCTGCTGTGTTAATTTCATTCGTCTCCTGGAAGCTGTTTAATTTTTATCGCTCCTCCAAGTGTCAGAGGTTTTACGATTTTTATGACTGACGAACAAAATGCACAACGCATTGAAATGGTATTGGAAACGAATTTTTTTACAGACGAACCAGTGCTGCTACGAGGATTAATTTTATCGAACTTCTCAGAGCCATTTGATTTTGCACGTGCGATTTATTTCAGGTGTCTTACGTCGAAAAGCAGAGCATCATTTTTAGGAAACATCGAGCGCTGATTTTCTGAGATCCGGCGTTCGTTCCGCCAGTTCCCAACGGAGCCTGATGCTCGATAAGATCTCAGCTGCCCTCTCATTCTTCGCAATCTTCCTTTCATTACTGGCAGCGGTAGCATTCCCCTCTTGAAGCAGCCTGATGCGCTCCTTATCCTCCGGACTCCCTTTCACTTCCCTTCGAAGTGATGCAATTATTTCTAAAACGAGCCCTAACCTTACACACACGTGTAACCGTGTTCCTCTCCTATCGTTCAATGGCTGGCTAATTGTATCCACATCTATCGGTCTCCCTTGAAATTTTTCTTTTCAGCCAATCATCCCTCATTCTTGTCCTTCATACTTCCAAAAGAAAAATAAGTATACATTTTTATTCGATCGTTCCTACTTCCTTCATGATGAAATTATCTTGACCATCGTTATTTCATAAAATACTATTCCATGCTAATAGAGAACCATGTCCGTATTTCAACCGACGACATACGAGAAATGCATTACCACGTGCCCCGCGGTCGATATGTTAATAATAAGCTTCCGACGAGCAAAGCATTGAATTAGCATTACATTTGATCGATATTTCATGGCAATGAATAATCTAGTAACCATCTAACATTTACGCTAAATTTGAAACGTGATTGAAAATGGAACAATTTTATTTCTACAGTTCACGGGAACCATCCCTTATTTCTAGACCAGAATTTATAATTTTATAATTTTATAATTTGATCGATATTTCATTCAAATAAATAATCTAGTAACCATCTAACATTTACACTAAATTTGAAACGTGATTGAAAATGAAACAATTTTATTTCTGCAGGTCACGGGAACCATCCCTTATTTCTAGACCAGAATTTATAATTTTATAATTTTATAATTTGATTGATATTTCATTCAAATAAATTATCTAGTAACCATCTAATATTTACACTAAATTTGAAACGTGATTCAAAATAAAAATAATTTTATTTCTGCAGTTCACGGGAACCATCCCTTATTTCTAGACCAGAATTTATAATTTTATAATTTTATAATTTGATCGATATTTCATTCAAACAAATAATCTAGCAATCATCTAACATTTACACTAAATTTGAAACGTGATTAAAAATGAAACAATTTTATTTCTACAGTTCACGGGAACCATCCCTTATATCTAGACCAGAATTTATAATTTTATAATTTTATAATTTGATTGATATTTCATTCAAATAAATAATCTAGAAACCATCTAACATTACGCTAAATTTGAATCGTGACTGAAAATGGAACAATTTTATTTCTACAGTTCACGGAAACTGTCCCTTATTTCTAGACCAGAATTTATAATTTTATAATTTTATAATTTGAGCGATATTTCATTCGAATAAATAATCTAGTAATCATCTAACATTTACACTAAATTTGAAACGTGATTGAAAATGAAACAATTTTATTTCTGCAGTTCACGGAAACCATCCCTTATTTCTAGACCAGAATTTATAATTTTTTAATTTTATAATTTGATCGATGTTCCATTCAAATAAATAATCTAGTAATCATCTAACATTTACACTAAATTTGAAACGTGATTGAAAATGAAACAATTTAATTTCTACAGTTCATGGAAACCATCCCTTATTTTCAGACCACAATTTATAATTTTATAATATTATAATTTGATCGATATTTCGTTCAAATAAATAATCTATTAGTCATGTAACATTTACACTAAATTTGAAACGTGATTGAAAATAAAGATAATTTTATTTCTGCAGTTCACGGGAACCATCCCTTATTTCTAGACCAGAATTTATAATTTTATAATTTTATAATTTGATCGATATTTCATTCAAACAAATAATCTAGTAATCATCTAACATTTACACTAAATTTGAAACGTGATTGAAAATGAAACAATTTTATTTTTACAGTTCACGGGAACCATCCCTTATTTCTAGGCCACAGTTCCCAGAATTTATGCCGGTGCCGGCGTTATCTGTATACATTTTTAAACTGAGAACGCATATCATTTATCAACGAAAGTAACGCATGTTCATCGAACGCGATTTCCAGCGGAGGTCATTAATTCCGGGTCTGTTCATTACTGCCATCAGTTCTTCCGAGGACAACGTGTAACCCAGCCGCATACAAACCCGCCCCGTTCCACGGCGCGGCCCGCTGTACCCATCCAAAATTGACAGAGCACCGTTCATAATCGTTACAAAGCTGATCGCGATGATCCGGTGCTATCGGCTTCCACAAAACCGGGGAAAGCAGCGATTTCAGAATCGCGGGGCGATAACGTCGTCGTTACGACGCGGTTATTGCCGCGGCTGGCCACGTCCGCCGTATATGCATAATCCACGTCAGAGTCGCATAAATTCCCGGTCCAGAACCGTATTAATTTCCCGGGTAATCGCGATCGGGATCTACAGGCAATTACGAGAAGGATAGGCCGATCAGATTGGCCGACGCCGTTTCGCGCACACACGACCGCCCTCGCAAAGTATCATCCCCTCAACACATTGCTTTCGAATACAGGCCTCGACAATCATTTAAAAAATTAGGTACACGTAATCATTGAATCAACCATCTTAACCCTTAGCAGTCGAGGGCTAAAAATTGCTGTACTATTATTCGCAATATTGTTTACATTATTAAATATGTTGGTATATAATCAATTACTACACATTTAAGTATTGTATGGCGTATTATATCAATTTCATATCCATTAAATGAACAAAATCATATACAGTCGGTGTACAAAGTATTCGTACACATTTTAAAAACCAATAACTTTTCCAAAATTGGACCCAACAGCTTGTGTTTTTTTGAGACATTAGAAGGATTAATTTACTAGGTAATGTGTACATATTTCTTTTTTTTAAAATTGTTATTGGTTGCAATTACGAAGGAAAAAGTAAACGTCACGGTTTTTAAATTTTTTATCTGTGCCTGTAATGAAAATTTAGAAGGTGCCGTTGGTAGGTCTAAGTAAGTTATATACATATACAAAGTTTCATCGAAACCGATCAAGGTTGTTATAAAATATAATTGATTGAAAATAGCAAAAAACACAAAATTCAAAGATTTTTACATCTTAAATGCCCACAGCTTTTTTATGCGTCAACCGATTTCATTGAAACTTTGTACATATATATAACTTACTTAGATTTACAAAATACATATTTTCAATTTTCATTACAGACACAGACAAAAAATTTAAAAATAGTCACTTTTATAATACTTTTATTACAATAACAATTAAACAAAAATATTTACACATCAGCTAGTTAAACTAATCCTTCTAACCACTAAAAATACTCAAGTTGTTGGGTCAATTGTGAAGAAGTTATTCGTTTTTGAAAGGTGTACGAATACTTTGTACACCCACGGTCGGAAGAGATGTTTAATTTTCAAGTTAAAATAGCTCCGACTGTAAAGGGTTAATACAAAATAAAAATAGAAAAAAATCAATAGACTGCGCTTTATGCAAAATAAAAATAGGTGAACTTCACTCACAAGAATGGGAAGTCCATGTACAATTGTTATTTTACATCCAAAAATCTAGTTATAAAAATGTTCCAAGGGAATTCTTCTCGTTTGCTTAAAAATAAAAGATATGGATAAACAAAAAGTTCTCACAAACAAGAGTGGAGGAAACAATGATTTCGCTCGGCCAGAATCGCGATATTAAACGACCGTGCAGCCTCCCTATGAATCGGCCGAAACAGGAGGGTGCGTTTATGAATTGTCCGGCGAGGATATCGCGATCGACCCACGTGGAAATCGATCTCTCGACCGACGCGGCGCCGTTTCCGTTTCGAAGTCGTCGATTCCCGCGGAAATAAATTGCTCGAGCAATTGCCGCGGCCGTAACTGTAGCAATTGCTCAACCGCGTATGAGTAATGCGTTGATGAGCATCGGACGACTCCGGTCGCTCTGCAACATGCACCCGCTCTGTAATCGTTAATCGCGTTAATTCGCCGGTCGGGCTACCGGTTACACGTTAACGAGCGCCGATTGAGTCTCGTTGCGGCCTAATCACCGGACTGCAACCTTCACGCGTCAATCGAGACTACAAGATGCGGAATTTGCGGAAGGAAAACGTTCCTGGACCCTACAAACTATCTTCGAGTTGCGTTATTAGAGAAAATCGAATTTAAGTGAATTTGTTCTATGCAATTAATGCAGATAACGATTATTTTGCAGAAAAATTCGCAGTCTATTAATAAGCGAAAATATGTCGATGACCTTGAGAACTCGAAACATGTCCTTAAAAGAAAAACAGTTGTCCCCATTTAAGGTGAAGTGCCCTATGCCTGGACACCATGTTTTTCTATTTTAAATTTTATCACTTTAAATAAACAAAAACAATTTCTTAAGAGTTTTAACATACAGTTCAGAGTTTGTAAAGTAATTTAAAATAAAAAAATCATTGTTTAGGTTAATATCTTAATTGTATTAACAAGAATAATTCAAACTTATAGTTGGACATATTAAATCCAATCTAAGCTAGTACCTGGACAGAAGTAAAGCCATATCGGGACAAATTCAATTTACGAGTTGATCGAGCGAACATAACCTAAAACGTTGGTTGGTGGCGCTGTTGCGCATGACGAATAGAAGATGCTTTGCGTAATATGTAGTATTCTTATCATAGATTATAGTATTGTATTATTTAACCAAATATATATTTATTTGCATTTACTGTTTTAATAAAACTTGTCATAATACAACTTTTAAGGTTAGGTAGTAATACTGATAGATTTAAGATGTAAACATAAAGTATTATTAACGTCACAACCGGAATACATTTTCTACATACGTTATTCAAGCTAATAGAAGACTAATTATACGTACATGTAGTTAAATAATTTGCAAACAATGTGTTGATTTTATTCACAAACACGTGTCCGGCTTCAGGCGTAAGCACATTGCGTATAAGCTTAGAGTGGGACAGCTACTGTCATCGCGTCCCAGTATGGAGTACTTATATTTGCAAACAGTCCTAATCTTGGACATCTAATATTTGGATTAATAATTATTATTTACGTTAAGTTTGATTGCCAATTTATTTTAAAATATCAATATTATTATGCGTGATAATTATTTTTGTCTGAGGGCTTAAATTATATCTTTTTTTCTAACAAAAGTTCGAACTATAAATGCACATGATTCGCATGTAAATAGACTATTTTGTATACTGTTTTCAGATGAACTTTGAATTCATTTTTAAATTTCAATTGATGTCTTAATGAGTAATATTCACACCTACTTGTAGCTATATAATTACTTAATCTCTTAATTACTGATTTTACTATGAAAATTCAATTGTCCAGATTTAGGTATCACTTTTGGACTGTCCAGACTTAGGGCACTTCACCTTACGTCACGTCCCAATATTTTGCACAAACGCTCCTAACAAGCAACGACAACGGCAACCATATTCCATCAAAGATCAACAGCCCCAATCCGCACACACCCTGATCGCCTCATTAGCCCAAAATCAGAGTTGATTAACCATCCGCCAGGACACCTCCAGCGTGCCAGGCGATCGATGCTGGTGGATCGAGCAGAGTTTTCGACGATTGCTTGAAAGAAGGGAGGAAGCGTGTCCCGTGGCTGGTCGCCGGATGAAGAGGAACAAAGAGGAACGCTAATACCGTGGAAGGGTGAGAGAGCGGGATAGCTATCCCCAACGACGCGGGTCAACAGCCATTGTCCGACGGAATTACCAGGCAGCGGGCTCCTGTGATTAAATGCCACCCCTTGGAAGAGGGTGGTCTGGGGAGGAAGGAAGGAAGGAAGCTGGGTGGGTGGGAGTGGTGTGGGGTGGGTTGGAGGAACAGATAGATAGATAGATAGATAGATAGAGAAAGGGAGAGTAACATCGAGGGAGGCGAAGGGATACACGGCATACCTATATGATGGCTGGCATCCCCGCATACCTATAGCTCCTCGAACCCTGCCAGAATCCCAGGACCCTCCCCCTCCCAACCCCTGTCGTTCAAGCCGGATAATGCCCATTGTTTCGAGCATCCCACGCATCCTTGCTCTCGGACGCCGGATGCTGTCCCGGAGAAGCCCACCTGAAATGCTACCCTCCCTCTCCTCACCTCGCCGCGCGATACCATGTGTCCGAATGCTGGCCGAAATGGCCATCTAAATGCACTTCGCGGCTGCGTGGCCCCAGGAACGCGATTCAGGCATTCAGGTGCAAATTGCCCGACCAGCCTCGTTTCGCTACTTCCGATCTTCCTGTGGCCGGGACGTCCGCATTGTTCGAGGGACGCACGAGGACTCGACGCGAGACGGATTCTGCGAAGGGTTTACGTCCGCGATTATCGTCCCTTTCGGGCGCCGGGCGATAGCAAGGTGGTCGTTGGCACTGGGAATGGGTACTGTTAATGGGATTTACGTGGGAATCCGTGGAAACAGGAGTGCGGGAAGGTACAAAAGGATTTCAGAGAGCTTCGAGGAGGCTCGACGGACTATTAAATGTTCCTTGATCTCTTTTCCTTGGACTCTGGAGACGGAGGGTCGAGAACGAACCAGATGTTTGGTAGAAACTAAGTTTATGTGTGGAGATCGCTGCTGTCTTTGAAAGAGCTGATAAGTAGACGCAATTCTATTGAGGTTCATGTAAATAATGTGGCGCTGGTACCGTTAAATGGACAGCGATCTTTAATCATTGTACTTAGTTGTTTGGATTGAAGAGGGTTGGGAGCTAGAGAACGAGTCAGCTGTTTGCTATAAACGAGCTTTATGTACAAACACCATTGCTGTCTCTATACAACGTGGTTCTACATCGATCGTTCCTCGCACGAGTTACGGTTTATATTGTTCATTGTCTTATCTCTGTTATTTACAAAACATTGTAAAATCGTTGGCAGTGCGTTGTCGTTTGATCTCGGACGCCTCAGATCCACGGGCCGAGGCGACTCTCGAGGACGTTGGCAGCGTCGACGCGTCCCATCAGTCTCAAGTGGTTCAGGAGGTCCGCGAGGGCAGTGCCCTCCTGATGCTTCGCCTCCCATAGGTCCAGTATGTGCTCGGTCGGGCTCGCCTTCGTCGCGAAGTAATCGACGTATCTGAAATGGAATCGTGACAGATATTTTAGCCGGGGCTTCGCCTTTTGTCGTTCGCGATCGGATCTCTCACCGGTCGACCTGCAGTCTCTGCGCAAGCATCCTCCAATCGTTGCCCCGGGCGCTGGGAGGGTCCAGACACTGGCAGAGCTGTTTCCTCAGCGTTTTCGAGAACCTTGGATCAAATCCTCTTTCAAACAAATTCGACTAAAATCTGAGGAAATAGCACCGAAATCAAAAATACCTGAACGGTCTCGGGAGCACAGATTCCGTTGACCTGGCAGAGTTCTTTCCTCGCAGAACGATAGAGGACTCCGTCTTGGTGGACCTCTTCCCGCTAGAGCCGTTCCTCTTCATGAAGTCCAGATCTATTCTGAGAAATAGAGCGTGCTCTTCGAAACCGCACTGACAGGCACGTAGTTCGAAGCTTAGGCGCGTCTCCCCGACCGTTTTCTCGATCCTGAAGGATCGCCTTATGCTTGTTCTTGTTGAAGACCAGATCCTGCGGTGGGGAATCTCCTGGCGCTCTACGAACCCGCTTTCGCGGTCTTCTAGGTCGATTCTTAAGGGAGAACCACCTGCTCTGAAGCCTAGGGCACCGTGCTCCACTCGGCTGCCGCCCAGGCGACGTTCCTAAAGAGATTCGAGGGATAGGACGCTTTCAAACGCGATCAGACGTAACCCATGAAATTTGTTAACTAGTCTTCATTATGAGAAAAATGAGTGGGAGACACAAGGGACACGTAATCAAAAAGAGCTCTGGAAACGACTTAACATACGAGACAACTAAACTCACCCTATCCACCAGAAGTTTGAACGCCGCCTTGGTGTCCTCGATCAAATGACACCTGATATGATCCCTCTCCCGGGACAAGAAGACAGCCACGCAGATCCTCTTCACCGCCAGTCCAGGAGCCACCGAGGAACTCTCCCCGGCAACAGCATAAGCGCTGGGAGTCTCAGTGACCAAGAACACCCCAGTATGATCAAGTTGTGCGAAAGGTTGTCCAGGTAGATTAATCGGTTCTCCTCCCAGTGTAAGAATCTTGCGCCACATCATCGAAGAAGTGACGTTCGAACTGGTCGACGAGTTGGTTGAATTACTGGATCGAGTCTCCAGGTCAAGATCCGTGGACCAGAGGCTGAGCTCCCAGTTATCAGTCCTCAGTTCTGCGCAGTGTTCGAACTGGAGGATCACCGGCTTCACTAGATCGATGTCGTTAGGTCCGCAGGCTACCACAGCTGACAGTAAAGTTAGACCAGGTGGTAGAGAGGGTCTCAGGTAGTCATCCCCTAGGACAGCCAGGTGCAGGTTGTGTCGACGACCTCTGGGGATGGCTCCTTCAGGAACCGACATTGAGACTCCAACCTCTGGGACCACAAGCAGGGCTCCTTGCTCATCCACTACTGCTCTGACGATGAATCCACCCGAGTCTCCATGATTCTTGTCACCTTCAGCAAGTATATCCAGCTCGTCATGGTCGTCTTCGTCTTCATTGGTGCTCTCCGCGTTCGGCTGAGTGGAGCCTGAAACGTCAACAAAGCTCAAAAATACTCACCAGCATCTGCTATATCGTTCGTCCACGAGAAGATGGCACGCGGAAGCTTCCGGAAATTGTCCCACCAACGTACCGCTCGGCGTGCCATCTTCTCGTGCACGGACAGTACAATGTTCTGAGCAAAACTGGCTAATGTTTACGAGAAGATCGGCCCTCCTCGTTGTCTGACAGGCCACGTCCACGTTGGGAGTTCCTGCAGGACGACCTGGTAACCGACGAACTCGGCGAAGG
Organism: Lasioglossum pauxillum; assembly: GCA_933228785.1. Lineage (NCBI taxonomy): Eukaryota > Metazoa > Arthropoda > Insecta > Hymenoptera > Halictidae > Lasioglossum > Lasioglossum pauxillum. The sequence continues at coordinate 8,399,350 of OW121704.1, forward strand.
CCTCGCAGTAGACGGCAAGGACAGTTGAGGCACGTCATAGTGGTGCTCCGAGCAAGACCTGCGCATCGTCAGAGGGACTTTCAACGGGGGACAAAGATCGATCGCGGAGTACGGTCCTCGAGGATCGTTTACCTAGGCATTCTGGCCGCGTTCGACTCGTCTATCACCTGCTCCAACCGCCTGTCCACGGATAGGACCGATCGGTTCTTCGAGACGACCGATTTGGCTAGGTCACCCGGTCGACGGAAGTCCAACCTCGCTACCCCGTACAGCGCCTCCATTCGCTCCTTCCGGCGCATTAGGCGGACGAAGAAGATGGTCGTCAGTACTAAGATGATGGCTGCTAGGCTCAGGGTGATCCACAGGGCTAGGATGTTCCTGTGATCGATCGAGCGCGCCGCTGCGGTGCAAACACGGTTTCAAGACGGACGTTCTACTACCCCCGCCAGGAAATATTCGATCATAGTGGATGCTAATGTGTGGGGCAATTCACCAAGCTCGGGGAGCTTGAATGTCTCTATATTGAGGGTAGGGCTGCCAGATCTTCTATATTTGATATGAGCCTTCTATATTTGAACTTGATCTCCTATATCATATTTGAATAAAAAATCATCTTCGTTTGAATAAAAAAGTTTAAAATGTGCTGTGTACCTCTTTTACTTGAACTCCTATATTTTGAGCCTATCTCATATACAGGGTGTCCCAGTTTTTTCCGGCCAAACTTTGCCAGTGTGTTCTACACGCAAAAGTAAGAAAAATATGTTATATGAATATATGCTCTTAAATGTTTTATTAAGGAGTTATAACTAATAATACAAAATGTTGAAATTACTAAGAAATTAGTAATACAATAGGGTCAATTTTTGTTAGATGCCAATCCTGTATTCGTAATAACGGACGTCATTTTGAAATGTTAACTCGTTAATAAAACGTTAATAAAAAATGTCGATATCAACTACTTCAGCAAGTAAACATAAGACTTTATGTAAATACAAACAGAGATATTCATAATACGTTCGTACGCTGTGTCGACGAAATGCCAGTTCATTATCATTTTGTATTATTAGTTATAACTCCTTAATAAAACATTTAAGAGCATATGTTCATATAACATATTTTTCTTACTTTTGCGTGTAGAACACACTGGCAAAGTTTGGCCGGAAAAAACTGGGACACCCTGTATATACAGGGTGTCCCAAAATTCGTGAACTTCCCGAATGGGGGTGGTTCCTGAGACCATTTCAAGCGACATTTTCCTTTGCAAAGATGTTATCCGCGGCTTTGTTTAGGAGTTATTAACGAAAAACACGGACCAATCAGAACGCGACCTAGACGCGAGTTGGCACAGTCGGCTCGGCGCGCCAACTGTCTATTGGCCGACTGTGGCAACTCGCGTCAAGGTCGCGCTCTGATTGGTCCGTGTTTTTCGTTAATAACTCCTAAACAAAGCCGTGGATAACATTTTTGCAAAGGAAAATGTCGCTTGAAATAGTCTCAGGAACCACCCCCTTTCGGGAAGATCACGAATTTTGGGACACCCTGTATATATATATATATAATTGCAGTTTTCGCTACTTCTTCTATATTTGGATAAAACATTTCTGGCAACCCTAATTGAGGGTATTTATGTAAGAATTTTTGCATTGATTGCTGGAAAGGGGAGTTCAATGAAGAATTGCTTCATGAATTTTATGCAAAATGAAAATTGTAAGAAACAGAAACCGAATAAAGTTAAAATTAATGTCCGAGTTACAACCCTATTCCACGTTTGATCACTGAAATCCATTTTCGGTCAATCAGATCGAATACTTTCTGCCAAAGGCGCAAACGGGATCAAATTCAGTTGCACTTACCTTCCTTGAACACCCTGGGTCCGTCCTGTCCGAGAGCTGCATGCGACATCACGTCGAAAAAGAGGTTACCAGAAAAAATCTCGGGTTCGAAAAATCTGGCGACTTTATCTTGCGAACAAGCGGAACGTGCCGCACAGTGGTCTGAGAGCGGCAGAAAACGGCAAAAACCGTAGGAAAGCTCTATTTCGGAGAAGATCTCGACAAAAAATGTTTGTAACCGTTCTTGGTTACGAAAAATAATAAATACATTAAAAAATAAGTAATAAATTAATAATAAATAATAAATTTTACACTTACATTGAATATAAAATAAATTTAAAATGAAATATAATTCAATTTAAATTAAAGATAATAAAAAATGATTCCCCTCCATATCAAATAACTACTTAATTTAAAAAACAATAATTTCATGTCAATTAAAATAAAATGAAATAATTTTATGGAAATTTATTATGTACAGTATACAGGTAAGGTTTATTTACATTTTGGTCACGAAAAATAATAAATAAATTAAATAATAATTAATAAAATAATAATAAATAATACATTTTACACTTGTTTTCAATAGTATGCATTGTGAGAATTGTTAACACGATTTTTCAAATATTTCCGATGATCTGACAAAAAATTTTTCAAACGAAAGTTGATTAGTGTTCACTTTTCTACAAACTTCAATACAAAAAATTAAAGAAAAATCTCTTTTTGTATAAAAAATGAAGGTCGTCTCAATTTTTTAAATATTAACATATATTTTTTACTTCATAATATTTTAACTGGTATCAAGACGAGTCCAACGACCTATAATAATATAACATTAAACCTTGAAATAACGCTACAATAGTTTTGGCCACAAAAAGCGAGCTACCGTCGCTGTGTGACGGACCGTCAAGTGTTCCAGAAAGCGGAGCGTTATTTGACGCGTTCTCGCCGACATTTCATGAGATAAAATCCAAAGCCGCAGGTTACCGCAGCAGAACTTTGCATTTATTGTTTACTTAGATATCTACAAACGTTATTTTTCCATTGGCACGTTGGCGCAGTTTGGCGCAAGATATCGTCTTTCAAACTTCATTAACGTTGCTCTTTTCCCCGTTTAATAGCAGTATCTGCAAAACTACTCGAAAAAATTAAAAATAAACATTATTCGCGATTTATTCCGGGTCTTCGTACTTGAAGGAAGCCAGAAAAGAAAACATTATTTACATTACTATTTTTACAGGCGCATACGGTTTCTTCAAACATGCGCTTGAATTTATGCTGAAAACTAGGTATGTTTAGCATGACCAACTTTAAGACGTTCTACAATAAAGTGAATTTGGATTTTGAACTGATTCATCCTAGAAATGTTTGAATTTACTCTCCTACTAGTCAAAAATATACAAAATTTGGTTTTTTAAGAAACTTGAAAATATGGGGTTTTTGCCACTCTCAGACCACTGTGATGACGCGGGACCGCGTCGTTAATCTTCTCGGATTCACGACGACGGCAACCGATTCGAAATTCGAGTTCGGCCCGCGAAAGGTATCTCGCGGTCGATGATTAACAATAGAGGCATTCGAGGCGTCCAACGAGCGGCTAATCGAGGACGATTACGGTGCAGCTGTTCGACGGGGCTCTGGATTGATCCTCGGCAAATAAAGGACATGGCTTTCCGCCGGCTTTCTGCGAGTCATTATTAATTTAAATCGTATCGTCCCCGTCGGCGCGCGTGCAACGATCATCGGACGCGACGCGCTCGAAGCGGTGCCCGCTCGCTCGTAGTAAATCCTCCGAGTCACCGGCTCAAAATCAAGAATGAAAAAAACATGGCCGGGAGACAAAAGCCAGAAACAGAAAGAAAAATAAAAAGAGAGACGAAGAGTGGGGAGGAGAGGGAAGGGAGGGAGGGTTGAGGAAAGAAAACAGCGAGAACTCAGCTGGAGCTCACCATTACATCGATCCGCGGAGCAAGACTCGACGATGATGTCCTTGCCTTGACAGGAACGACCACCATTGCTCGCCGGGGGGTCGTTGCAGGATCTCCTCCTCACTCTGGAACAATCGGGACCGCATGCGGACCACGAGGACCAGCTTGACCATCTGCCGTCGACCGCTGAAAGCAACGGGCGAACTTGAAAATCACGATTAAATCTCGGTTATCAGATTCGACCGGGAGAAAGAGAGAGAGAGAAGCAAGCGTCTGCATCTGCGGTTCCTGAACCACGTCTATCTCTGTCTCTGTCTTCTCATGGCCTTTGACGATGTCGCGCGGAATTGGAGACCGTTTGACGGAGCCATTGTTAATTTTATAATTAAATCGCTTACCGGGACAGGAAGGATTGCACTCGACCCTTTGCGTCGCCGGACCCGGACAGGACTGACCCCCGTTGATCGGCATCGGGTTCGAGCAGGTACGGGTCCTCTTTTGTACACCTCGGCCGCAACGGGTGCTGCACTCCGACCATCCCGACCAGGAAGACCACCCGCCGTTCACTGGGAACGAATCCGGAATACAGGATCGATGGAGGAGACTTGCATCGCGAGTAATTGTGCATTGCTCTTTGATGAGACCGCGGAAATTGAATTGATCGGCGAGCCGGAGCGCGAATCTCGTTGCCGGAGTCTCGGGAAGCTTCCCGGCGCCAGACGTTATAGAAAAGTGTAAGTATAAAGGCACTTTCCAGACGGTAATTATTAGGCCGCCGATCTTTTTGCAAGATAAAATTGTTTCCATTCGTTACAAGGAACAGAAGCCAAATAGAAATTTAACTGCTAAGGACATTTTTCTAAACTCATTTTTGTAGACATTTTTTAAAGACATTTTTCTAACAAAGTCACGTTTTTGTAAAAGGTATGTACACTTGTATTAACCATAATGCGTGTTGCATTGTACGGCTATATCATCGTATCTTTGAAGTTCGATAAATTAGTGAAAGCTATTTCGTTCGGCTTCTTCAAATCACCATATCGAATCGCCGATAACAAGCGCGGCAATCTCCCTAGTGCAAAATTATCGGATGTCGATATCACGAATTCCCTGGTCGCAACAATTACTTAAACCTCCGACCCGTTGCAGCATCCTCGATTAAAAGAGTATCCCAGCTAATTATCGAGGCCGGTCGGGCCGGCTGCCGTTCCCAATTGCTGTTAAGCGGGTGAATGCAATATTCATGCGGGTCTCACGGAATCGTCGGAGAGGATATTGTTTGGTCTTCCTCGTATGAGGATGCAGTGATACGCTTCGGATCAATGGGGAACTGATCTGCCATGCTGGTAAACCGTTTAGCTTAGGTACAATATAATCTCTACAGAAAGTTCCGGCAAACATTGATCTGAATTATGAATGCCTCAAATCTTTCGTACATTTTCAAGGACACGGAAGGTCAGAAATGGAAGAAATAATTTGTATTTTTTATCACCGATGCTACAGTAAGTGTCGGCTCAAAGAATATCGACGTTCTTAGTCTATTTTAAATAGGACCAACTAAGGTGAAGTGCCCTAAGTCTGAACAGTCCAAAAGTGATACCTAAATCTGGACAATTGAATTTTCATAGTAAAATCAGTAATTAAGAGATTAAATAATTATATAGTATATATTCTGAGGCCTTAGCTACAAGTAGATGTGAATATTATTTCATTAAGACATCAATTGAAATTTAATAATGAATTCAAAGTTCATCTGAAAACAATATACAAAATAGTCTATTTACATGCGAAACATGTGCATTTATAGTTCGAACTTTTGTTAGAAAAAAAGATATAATTTAAGCCTCAGACAAAAAATAATTATCACGCATAATAATATTGATATTTTAAAATAAATTGGCAATCAAACTTAACGTAAATAATAATTATTAATCCAAATATTAGATGTCCAAGATTAGGACTGTTTTCAAATATAAGTACTCCATACTGGGACGCGATAACAGTAGCTGTCCCACTCCAAGCTTATACGCAATGTGCTTACGCCTGAAGCCGGACACGTGTTTGTGAATAAAATCAACGCATTGTTTGCAAATTATTTAACTACATGTACGTATAATTAGTCTTCTATTAGCTTGAATAACGTATGTAGAAAATGTATTCCGGTTGTGACGTTAATAATACTTTATGTTTACATCTTAAATCTATCAGTATTACTACCTAACCTTAAAAGTTGTATTATGACAAGTTTTATTAAAACAGTAAATGAAAATAAATATATATTTGGTTAAATAATACAATACTACAATCTATGATAAGAATACTACATATTACGCAAAGCATCTTCTATTCGTCATGCGAAACAGCGCCACCAACCAACGTTTTAGGTTATGTTCGCTCGATCAACTCGTAAATTGAATTTGTCCCGATATAGGCTTTACCTCTGTCCAGGTACTAGCTCAGATTGGATTTAATATGTCCAACTATAGGTTTGAATTATTCTTGTTAATACAATTAAGATATTAACCTAAACAATGATTTTTTTTAATTTTAAATTACTTTATTAACTCTGAACTGTATGTTAAAACTCTTAAGAAATTGTGTTTGTTTATTTAAAGTGATAAAATATAAAATAGAAAAACAGGCTGTCCAGGCATAGGGCACTTCACCTTACTCGTTTTTGCCATAAATGTATAAATTCCTCTTTCCAAATTGCATTGTGTCGTTCCATAAGTATCAAAGAAGAGACTCACCGTAGACAGTAAGCACAGCAGGCTCACTGACCCTCCTGGCAGCGATGTTCTCCGCAACGCACGAATAGTTTCCCTGGTGCCTAAGCTCAGCTTCTCCAAGAAATAGGTGTCCTTCTCCGGTCTGCACGAAATTCCCAGTGTTCGCCAGTTCGTTGGCGTTGCTCTGCTGAACAGGAGGCTGCACGGTGGAGCCATTGACAGTCTCGAGAGGCGAACCGTTCTTCAACCAATAAACTTTCGGCAGAGGCACCCCCATAGGCGGCGAGCATCGTAATTCCGCGTTTCGACCTGCTTCGACCGACAGGGAGTACGGCGGCGACAGGAAGTGCTTCTTCAGGTCTGCGTCGGGGGTCGTTTTTATTTTTTAATATTCCCGGGGCAACCGGGCAGGAGAGAAATGATGGCGAGGGAGTAGGGCACTCAGCGATATTAGGGCGCTCGCATAAATGCAAGGGCGCTTTCACCGGCGGCGTTGTCTATATGGCGCACTCGAGCGGCAACGCGCCGGAAAAAGATCTGCTCGATTCCGCGGCCGCGAGGGCAGCTATTCGTCCGGCTATGGTATATTATTCGGTGTGCCCCGTGTATACGTTGAAAAATAGCTGCTTTTATATCGTTCGTGAAGAGCCGAGCCGCGGCCACCACCGATGCTCTCGATGCACCACGTCCTTGCATCACCAACCGACGTCTAGACTGCGTACTTCCTGATGCCACATTGCAACGGCCGGTTTTTTAATACGTCAATGCGGAACGGGGACGATTAGCCTCCCGCGGTTCGCTTCTCGCGGAAATATTCTGATTAACGGTCGAGTCATTACTGTAATGTATCGATAGATGCGAGAGACAGGCCAGCGACTTTTAAGGGACATTTATCAACTTTTATCAACGCATTTGTCGGAATTCTTTTGGTTAAACTTTGTTCAATTATGGTATACCATCCACATCGTGTTATGAATGGTATCATTTTAATCAGAAAGGTGTCACAAATATTTTTGGAAAACTTTCATAACAAAATTATTAACTACATAAAACTTTCCAAGAAAGGTGTATGCCTACACGAATGCACACGTGGAATGAATCTCATAAACGCATAGGCTTTTTTAAAAAATTTTTTTAAATATTTAAAAAATTTCAAGTCTCTAGCTTATCGGGAAATTAGTTTAAAGTCAATTGCAAAATTTGTACCGAAGAAACAAACAAACAGACAGACAAGAAAATGAGCTAATAAAAACGTGGTAAAATACCCAGTTCCATTTAAAGATATGACAGCGACCTTGATTTTTTGTTGAAAATCGACTTTTTTAATTTAAAAAATTGCAACTTCTGATCAGTTAAATACTGATTAGCTTTGGTAAGAAACACTTTTCTGTCCGACCACCTGAAGGGGCTGAAAAATCGTGGGGATTAATTTGTGCCGCACCCTGTATAATCAATTATAGGTGATTCCAAGCTTGAACGATTCTAATAGAACTCAAAACCACCATTGTGCAAATCAGCGTGCCGCAGGAATTGCTAGATTAATTTGCGCGTTTCGAGGAGGATCGCGTCCTGCTCGATAACGATTCAACGCGAAAGTAGTCCCGTGACGAGACACCGTCGATCGATACCAGGTTATTCAATCCCGAAAGCACGTCCGTTTCCTGTTTGCGCGTAAATACGGATTTAATACTGTTTCCTGTTTGCGCCGCGTGTTTGCGCGTCGCGCGACTCCTCTGAATGAAAATTGCTCTTTCGACGCGCGAAAACCCGCGAAAACAATCCACTTCCGGTTCCGCGCGGTCGCGATATCGCGAACTCTTTCGGAGATTGAACGATTCGACAAACGGACAAACAGAAACTTTTGACGAGGGAAGACGACGACGTTGACAACGACGACAATGGTTTACGGGCTACTTGCCGCGCCGTTTTCAAATTAAGAAACTTGTCGACGTTCCGGAATCGAAAGTTCCCGTTGACGTATCGACTTCGAGGGAACTTCGATCTCTAACGGTGTAGCTAACTCGTTTCGAAAATTTTCAAAGGCGTATCCGAACTTGCGGAAGTTCCTACCGTATTCTGCGAAGTATTGGAAATGGTTTAGCGCACTTCGCGGAACATGTTAAAGATTTCCCGGAGATGTAAAGCAACTTTCCATTCACAATCTCGTCGTTGTATTAAAATTTGTGAGTTCTCTATTTGATAAAGGGAAATATGATGGAGATTACACTGTCCAACACCAAATTTGTTCCCAGATTATTATTCGGTCCTTCTTATAGAGTTTTTTGCGCTGATTCCGAATCTGTTTTTAATTTTTTCCCTATACGCACAGTTTTTGAGAAATTTGAGTTTGAAAAAATGACCTATTTTTCAACTTTGAACAAATATTGTAATGTTATTATAAAAGATATTGAATTGTTCTTTGCAGCAAAAGATTCTGTGGACTTTCCCGAATACAGTGATATCCAATATTAATACACTATGATTGTTTAAACATGTTTAAACAATGATTAAAGACGGAGAGACACCATTTTTGCACCAATTTTTGAAGATATTTTTAAATCTATCTCAAAAAATAAGGGTCCAGCGGAAAATCGAACTATACCACGCGGTAGAGCAGACTTTTATCTTGAAAAACCCCCCTTTGAAGTTTTCGACATCGACGTTTTTACCGAACCAGAAAGCAAAATATCTTCGCCCGACATGATTTACCGCCAGTGGCGCTCACCACTACAACGGTCGTTCGCCGCTCCGTATCCCGTCGCTGCGCCATATCTCGTCCAGAGCGCCACTGGCGGCAACGCATGTCGGGCGAAGATATTTTGCTTTCTGGTTCGGTAAAAACGTCGATGTCGAAAACTTCAAAGGGGGGTTTTTCAAGATAAAAGTCTGCTCTATCGCGTGGTATAGTTCGATTTTCCGCTGGACCCTTATTTTTTGAGATAAATTTAAAAATATCTTCAAAAATTGGTGCAAAAATGGTGTCTCTCCGTCTTTAATCATTGTTTAAACATGTTTAAACAATCATAGTGTATTAATATTGGATATCACTGTATTCGGGAAAGTCCACAGAATCTTTTGCTGCAAAGAACAATTCAATATCTTTTATAATAACATCACAATATTTGTTTAAAGTTAAAAAATATGTTTTTTTTTCAAAGCCATGTTCCTCAAAAACTGTGCGTATAGGGAAAAAATTAAAAACAGATTCGGAATCAGCGCAAAAAACTCTATAAGAAGGACCCAATAGTAATCTGGGAACATAAAAAAAGTTGAAATTTGTTGGACAGTGTTATTGTTGCAGATGTTTAGTATAGATTTTCAGGCAATACTGCAACCCCTCACATCCCTCAAAGATTTTTAAATAATTTGTAAAAGTTACAGATAAAAATGCTGCTCTTAGACAAGTTTCCATGGCTTCAATAAAAAAATCAAGAAAAACAGCGAGGAATAATTACTATGAGGTACAAAGCTCAATTAGAGCCCCATTACGAATTTCCGAGCAGCACCATCAGAAGTTCTTGATGAAAGACACCATAGACCTTCTAGTAAGGGTTTCCCGGCGAATCGGGCCTTCTGAAGCTGCCAATTAGGGGATCAATTTCGTTAATGTAGAAGGTGACCAATAGTGGCGGGGCTCGAATTCGAATCGGAGAGAGGGCTCGGCGAGCCGTAATTAAACGGGAACACGGTCGGCCGATAGTTTCCATAATTTTGATTCCCACCGTATAACAGAGAGGTGGAGAAGGGGTTGTGGATCGAGGATCGTTTGGAAACGAACGTGTAATTGTAGCGTATTCTCGGTGTGCCGGGGGTGCGAATAGTGCTACCGGGGTTGAAGAGAGGAGAACGGCCTCGGGGCGACCGACACCTGGAATCGGTCATAAAACGTAACTTCATTAACCCGATTAGCGGCGGGCCGAGCTCACTCGAAAGGGGTTTTCGCCGAGATACCGGACGCGAAATTCACTCCGTGGGGTAAGCTTTCGACGGCTGTCGACGAGGGTTAACCGGTGGGCTGTGCGGGGTGGAAAGTGGCCGGTTGTTTTCATCCGATATTTCGTGACGCGTAAACCGAGAGTCGAAAATCTAATCGATATTCCATTGCAAGGCAAACACCCGTGAATACAGAACCGACTCTCTACCCCCGCCCCCTCCCGCCCGCGATTCCCTTTCGATCGGACCGCGATTTTTTGGTCCGACAGGCAAACGTTGTATCGCCGCCCATGCAAATTGGAATGGTAACTTGCGAATCGGTTTAGCAAAAAAACCGCGGCACGACGCAGCTTGCTTTTCAATTTTTCCGCGAACCGATTCACTCCTGCCGGATCGTTGTCCTGTGCTGGAATAAAAGTCAACGCGCAAGAACTCCCGGAAAACTGTACTCCCCGAGACTAAATTTTTGGACTGAATGATTAGCAGGAGGTTAGTCGATTTGTCTATAAATGATACTAAAATTGAGCAGCTAAGATTTCTGGTGTTAATATTACTTATTTAATTATCTTATATTTTACAGATCGTAATTCAGAAATGCTGCTGATATGATTGAATAATTTATTCAGAATTTATTTTGTAGTTCGTTTATACAGGGTGAGTCACCTAACGTTGCCACATCAAATATCTTTGTTGTTTTTAAAGGTACGTCAAATGTCTGAAGGACAAAGCTGAATGGTTCAGTGGGGCTCACATGATACCAAAAATATTTTTGTTTTTATATGATTTTTTTTAGAGATATCAAGATTAACTTCATTTTTTTTAATGGAATGAGGTATTTTTTAATACATCGATCGATGCAGCTGGACATTCGTTATAAATAAAAAACATATAAAAAAACTTTTTAAAAACCACGCTTATATTAAATTGCACTAAAAAGGAGAAAATAATTTTTTTAGACATTAGCGACAATAAATAAAAGCGTGGAGCGCTAAACTATATTGACGGAATCTTCGTGGGCGCTCCACGCTTTTATTTATTGTCGCTAATGTCTAAAAAAATTATTTTCTCCTTTTTAGTGTAATTTAATACAGGGTGTCCCAGTTTTTTCCGGCCAAACTTTGCCAGCGTGTTATACATGCAAAAGTAAGAAAAAAATGTTATATGAACATATACTCTTAAATGTTTTATCAAGGAGTTATAACTAATAATACAAAATGATAATGAACTGGCATTTCGTCGACACAGCGTACGAACGTATTATAAATATCTCTATTTGTGTTTACATAAAGAAAAAAATGTTATATGAACATATGCTCTTAAATGTTTTATTAACGAGTTAACATTTCAAAATGACGTCCGTTATTACGAATACAGGATTGCCATCTAAGAAATATTGACTCTATCGTATTACAACTGATTTCTTCTTCCTTTTCTCTAATCGCAGCAAATGCGTCTGCAATTCTCTGTACTAACTGCTCACGAGTATTAATTTGTGCTTCGTGAACTTTTGGTTTTACAACTCCCCACACGTAAAAATCCATTGGCGTGAGATCTGGTGATCTTGGAGACCATGAGATTGGACTTTAAATGTATCCATTTAAATGTATTCATAATACGTTCGTACGCTGTGTCGACGAAATGCCAGTTCATTATCATTTTGTATTATTAGTTATAACTCCTTAATCAAACATTTAAGAGCATATGTTCATACAACATTTTTTTTCTTACTTTTGCGTGTAAAACACGCTGGCAAAGTTTGGTCGGAAACAACTGGGACACCCTGTATAAGCGTGGTTTTACCGAACGTCGCGCGGGGAGGTGTAATGGTTAAATTTTTAACTTCCCGATTTTATAGGGAAGTTATTGTAATTACCCCGAAAATCGAAAATCGAATTTTTAGCAGATCTTCACGTTTCATGGTCATTGGAGTCATTTTAGACTATTTTTATCAAAATGTCGGTATGTGTGTGTGTGTGTGTGTGTGTGTGTGTGTGTGTGTGTGTGTGTGTGTGTGTACGTATGTCCGTTTCTATGGTATCAAATTTTTCGTTAACGTTTTCAGAAAAAGTAACAACGCGATCGGAATGATGAATGATGCAATCGATGTGCCTCGCTGTAACTTAGAGCTGATTAGATTTTGGTCCATATTGGTCAAGTAGTTTTTTAGTTTTTTTCGACAGGAGTTGATTAAACATTGCAATTTATACGAAAGGCGTATCCACCGAAGAAGTAAACGTAACTAAATATATATATTTAGACATATTTAAAAAAAAATTTTTTTTTATAAAATTAAAAAAAAAATTTTTTATAAAATTAAAAAAAAAATTTTCTTGTTTTTTTTTAATTAAAAAAAATGTTTTTTCCAATTATGCAACTAATGCTAATGTAACCGCTTACAATAATCGAAAATTATTCCAATGCAAGAGTGAGTTAATCATCGCCGAGAATACATTTTCAAAGAATATCGATGAAAGTACAAAAACATTTATATTACAATCTTTAAATAAACAATGAGTTCAAAACGAATTGTTAACTGAGATTAAATTGAAAATTAATATAAAATATATGATAATTAATAACATTGACGTTTAAGACGAATTGGTTAATGGAGCATGCGGAATATTAAAATTTATTACTTTTCAAGAAAATACTAAAATTCCGTCTATATTGTGGTTAGATTTTCAATTGGCCAGGGTAGGAGTGAAAGTAAGAACTCGTTATCGTGATTACATGAAAAATGCAAATATAAATCAAAATTTAACACCAATAATAAAAAAATATCGAATCAAGTAAATATTTCGAGTGAAGGAAAATAACAAATTACACGTAGTCAATTTCCAGTGGTTCCTGCTGAAGCGATTGCGATTCATAAAAGTCAGGGACAAACATACGAGAAAGTATGTATGGATTTTAAAACATCAGAAATACGAACTTTACAAATGTTGTATGTAGCACTGAGCAGAGTTTCAAAATTGAGCGGTTTATATATTTTGAGAAAATTTAAATTAATAGTATCGAAGAAAACCAAGATCAATACTGCAAACCCGGATAATGATGAGTTGTATCGTTTGCGAAAAACTAATTAAGACAATTTATTTTGCAATATTAGTATGCTATAACAAGGAACCAAGCGAGCAATGAGCATACGATATTGGTTTAATGCGACGCCATATAGCAAACATTTTGATAAGTAGAAAACTATTGAATTTCCCTGAAAACGTATAATCTTCTCAAAACGTACACTTAATAAATAATAATAATAATATACAGCAACTAACGAATCGGGAAGTTCTTTGTGTGGCTCGTGGAGAGTCACACACAAAATGAGACATTAATAGCTGTGGGCCCTACTAGCCATGCATACCACTAACATTCTCGCAAGAGCAGTCCTGCCCGCGAGCTCGCGAAGCGAGCGAGCAACAACAACCCTACTCGCGAGCGAGCGAAGCGAGCGAGCAACAATAGCCCTCTAGTTAATAGTTTATATCTCCTAAACGCATAGTTTTTTTAAAAATTTGTTTTTTAATATTGCATTGTCACCCAGTTCTAAGCTATGTTTAAAGTTTCAAGTCTCTAGCTTATCGGGAAGTGGTTTAAAATTCGATTACAAGATTTGACGCATACAACAACAACGACAACATCGACAACGACAACGACAACTCGGCAAGCTAATATAAGCGTGGTAAAAAGTAGTAACCTATGTATGTCGAAAAATTAGTAGTTCAGGAGATATCTCAATTTAAATAATTCTAAAACGCCATTACTGTCGTACTAAGCCATTAGTGTTTATTTACTAGTGTAACGTCTTATGTTAGTATGACAGTAATGGTGTTTTAGAATGATTTAAATTGAAATATCTCCTGACCTACTAATTTTTCGACATATATAGGTTACTACTTTTTTATAAATAATGTCCAGCTGCATCGATCGATGTATTAAAAAATACATCATTTCATTTAAAAAAATGAAGATAATCTTGATATCTCTAAAAAAAATCACATAAAAACAAAAATATTTTTGGTATCATGTGAGCCCCACTGAACCATTCAACTTTGTCCTTCAGACATTTGACGTATCTTTAGAAACAACAAAGATATTTGAGGAGGTAACGTTCGGTGACCCACCCTGTATAATTTAGTTCATTACACTGAGTTTTCCAATGCATTCATAGTTTCATGTCTTTAATACCGCATTATATTATATTAAGCAGGGGCTATTAAGAAAATTGACGGGGTGGCGTATGTTCCTATGTAGAGAACGATATTTAGGAAAATCTCGTGGTAATACCGCATTAACGCGAATTACCGATGAGAAGCCTTTGCATAAGGGTAGCTAACATTTTAGGATCCGTTTACACTCGACACCCCCACCGTTTCGCACCCTTGCGGATCATAAACTCCCCTTCTGAGTCACACCAGCAAATATATATGTTAATCCACCCTCAAAATGTCTCGGCGACAACTTTCCTTGCCTTTATGTCTTCTGTATCATAAGATCTTCGGTATCCTTCTATATCTTAGGAGTTTCGCCACGAAATTCGAGGTAACATTCGATCGAGAATCCAAGATTCACGAAGGGTCAAGAAACGTGATGCTCATAACGAAACAAACCTTTTCTGTCCCCTGTAAAATTGTCTTAGGTGTGGAAACACTCTTTTCGTATCACCGCAAATATTTACTAAGCTACGTAAAACTGTCAGTTCATTTTTATACAGTTCACATTCCAATAAATGAAACGAATTACGGATGAAGGGGATGAATTTTGAGAGTACCATTTTGCTTGAAAATTTTATACTGTCTGCTTGTAAGAAGATTATACGAAATAGTACAATTTTTAATTTAACCTTTTTAACACTTGGCTCGATAGAGCTGGTTTATTTTGATAATGATAGCAAAAATCCGCGAATGTAAAAGAAATAGTTAATTCGTCGTCTCGCGAGGAGTCGTTCGATCGAGAATTTGCCAGGAGTCGCTTGAATCGAGCATCGACGGGGGTCAAGAAAAGGGACGTCAGGGGTGAAAAGGGGGTGGAAAAGAGAGATCGGGAGAAGGGGTAGGAAATACGAGAGAAGAGATTGGAGTGTTCTCTACTTACAGGCGACCTCAACCGTGGCGGGCTGCCCTCGAATCTGACCTGGTCCCGACCATGCCACGCACTCGCACTTGAACCTCTCCCTGCCGAAGTACTCCTCGACCTCGTTTCTCGTCACGTTCAACTCGACCTCGACGACCCTCGTCCCGGTACGAGGGTCGACGAAATCCTGGTGCTGCGATCGCTCGGCCCGGTCACCGTTACAGCGAAAATACACCTGCAAGCCGAGGGGAATACGGGGGCTGGTTAATTTCCCGTAGCAAGTCGAGCCGAGTGAAGCCAAGTCAAATGAACGCAAGCAAGCGGAGGCAAGTGAAGGCACGTGAAACCAAGTCAACCTCGAGTCGAGTCGAGTCGAGTGAAAAGAGGCCGAGACGTGTCCGTTGCTGGCGTCGAGCTAGCTTTGAGTGGTTAATAAGGCTCGAGTGGAAAATGACGGGGTCGACGACAGCGCGGTTAGACCCTACTTTGCGGACGCGCGAAACGGAACACGCCCGAAAAGCTATCCTCTCTCTCTCTCTCTCTCTCTGTATCGCAATGTGCGAAAGTGACCCTCCCGAGGCCCTTTGTTTCTGCTTTTCGACACGGCCGTCCGGTTACCATTGTTCCCCGGACGCAGAACCAGGTGCTAAATGGATTTTAGCAGGCTACTTTCTTGAGCCTGTTGTTGCCACGTGTGGCAATCTTCTGAAACCTCCGACTTGGAAGCCGTTTGCGTATGTGGAAAGAGACCTTGCCGGCGAGTACTACGGTGTGAAACTAAATTTAGGTACCTAATCCAGACCACATTAGTAATCAATAGACAGCGGAGCTTCATGCATTTATAGAAAAATTGAGTAGGTGTTATTCAACGCAGACAAATCATTAGAACAATTTAAAAACAATGTCAACATATCGCTGCTCCGGAAGTATAATGACACAACTGCAAAAATTGAAGATTCGGTTTAATTCTTCTACGAGAGTAGTTTATAGACATTGTGGGTTATTATTGCAGCTTTTAGGTTATTTCAATTTATAAAATAATAAATACCAGCCTCGATTTACATTATGTCGATTTACAAACATCTAGTAAATGCATTTTTGAGACCGCCAACACAATAAAGTCAATTTCACAAAATGTTACAGTTGCGTCATTATACAGGGTGCGGCGCAAATTAGTCCCCACGATTTTTCAGCCTCTTCGGGTGGTCGCACAGAAAAGTGTTTCGTACTAAAGTTAATCAGTATTTAACCGACAGGAAATTGCAATTTTTTAAATTAAAAAAAAATCGATTTTCAACAAAAAAATCAAGGTCGCTGTCATATCTTTTAATGGAACTGGGTATTTTTAATTTCATAATATTGTAGGCGACATCGAAACGAATTCAACGACCTGCTATACGATGACTTTCAGATGACCTTGAAAGAAAATATCGCCGTGGAACAATTGCCAGAATATTTGAAATATTTCGTCGGTAATAGCAACGCCTCGCATTTAGAGGTAAATAAACGAACGTAAACATTGCTTCAGAACTTAACTCACAAAAAAACAAATTTATACGGAGCCATATTGAAAACACAAATGTTAAACGTGTACATGTAATTAATTAATAATTAAATTAAATGTTCGAACTGCATACCATCTTGTGTAACGCAAAGTTCTGCTCTTTGTGACAAAGTTTTATGTGTAGCTTCCATTAGAGAACTTCTTTCTACATTTCTACACGCTTGAATTATGCGTTCTTTAAGATTTTCCATAATATCCACAGGTCATTCATACACAATCGATTGTAAATATCTCCAAAGATAAAAATCTAAAGGGGTCATATTCGGTGAGCGAGCTGACCATCGAATTGGACCATATGTTCCGATCCAAATATTCTGGCAATTGATTCATGGCGATATTATCTTTCAAGGTCATCTGAAAATCATCGTATAGCATGTCGTTGAATTCGTTTCGACGTCGCCTACAATATTATGAAGTTAAAAATACCCAGTTCCATTAAAAGATATGACAGCGACCTTGATTTTTTGTTGAAAATCGAGTCCTTTTTCAATTTAAAATATTACAATTTCTTGTCGGTTAAATACTGATTAACTTTGGTACGAAACATTTTTCTGTCCGACCATCCAAAGGAGCTGAAAAATCGTGGGGACTAATTTGCGTCGGACCCTGTACTTCCGGAGCAGCGATATTAAGAAAATTAATTTCTGTTTTACTTCAGTTGGTTGCAAGTCGGGTGGAAAATTTTTATTTTGCATAAAGATCCGCTAGTAATCAATCTAGTAATCAATGCGTGAAAGTATTCAATCTGACAGAAATAGGAACCGAGTGATACTGTCCACGAGTGTTCCTCTACAAGCAAAGCACACTTTCCCAAGTGAAGAGCTTCTTTGACGGACACCATAAGAATAGTTTGGTACAATGAAAATAGCATTCTCCATACCAGAAGAGCATGTGCAGCACGACAGTGTAGGGTGGCAGGCCTCCCCTTGACGACGAACGTGTCGACAGGCTCCGCGAGGAAGATCGGCAACGAGCCACCCGCGATAAGATCGGTGTCGCTGGTTATAGTCGCGGTTTCATAGTCCCCGTAGTCGTAGTCATCTACCGGATAATTCTCCTCGTCGTCTTCCTCCGCGTCATCCTCCTCCTTCGTGTCTGAAACAAAGGGTGAGTTCACGCGACTTCAGATCGCAGATACGGAAACTTTCGACGGGTTCCCAGTCGCCGAATTAATTCTAAATCGTGCGCTCATCATCGCCGCGTTGACACCTTGTCTAACCGCGTACTCAGTCTACAGGGTGTCCCGAATCACAAGCGGAATCTTTACAAATTCATGCACAGACATGATTTTTTGGAAATGGAGGGGAACGTCGTTCTAAGGGATTTTGAAATTTATAGTCGAATCATAATGCAATTCATAATCAAATTGACACGATAATAGTATTGTAAATATATTTCTGCGAACAGGTACGGCGGTACAGGTAAGGCGGTAGACTTCTCGGTAATACAAACAGGGGGTTTTTCAGTAGTTAAAAACGCTAGATAAATCGATTTAGGCCGCAATCGCCCTCAAAAGTCCTATTATTTAATTTACGTGGTGTAATTTGCATTTTAGTTTACCGGCATGAAATATACACGTGTCTCACCGTTTCAACAAGTTTAAATAATTTTTTCCCCAAAGCAAGTGAGTAATAGTTCCTTCCTTAACTCGGTTTAAAAATGCAAGATAATATCTTAATATACAATAATTTTCAGACGCAATTATTTCTTGAAAATGATCTAAAATAAGATCGAAACGTCGAAGTTTATGTGGTAATTTGTAAAATTGCTTTGAAATTTTAAATGATCGAACCAGTGCGCCGATAGCATTAATACCTGTGTTATAAACAAATATGCGGTCGATTAAACGAAATATTTATTTGTAATTTGCATTATTCGGCAGCATGTAGCTATGAAAATACTTAAGAAAATACTTAAGGATGTTCTGGAGGTATATAAAAACGCAACCAAATTTTTGAAAATTTGACAAGATATAATTCTTACTAAATTAATGCAATTACCAAAGTTTGGGTTCGATTCACTGCACCGTTTAAGGATTACAGCAACTTCAAGTTTGCACATTTTAATACGTCTTCTTATGGAGAATTCATAAAATTCCACTTCGAACCCTATTTAAACCTTGAAAAAACGCAACTAGAAACTCCAGTTTTTTTTATATGTAGTAAAAATTATGTAATTAATTATGTTCAAAATTTATTAGGATTCACTAAACAGTTACAGCGCAAAAAAATTATAAACTGTTACAAAACGTCAAATTTATCGTGTTGTCTCTCACTAGCATGGACACGCGACAAGTGTAGACCACTGAATATAGCTACAGAGGATACAGTATTCGCAAAAGTTTAATGCAAAATATTCTCGTGAATGGCTTTCACTGCCATGTATTGATGGATTTCGAATTTCTTGTACTTTTGTCTCCCATTGTACCTCCAGAACATCCTTAAATGTGCAGTTATATGCTTCCGAATAATGCAAATTAAGCCTCGTAAACGAAAAAATAGGACTTTGGAGTGAGATAGCGCCCTAGATCGAGCGTTTTTAATCGACTTCGAAAAACGAGGAGGTTACTCAATTCGATCTGTATGTGCCTTTTTCTTTTCGCTTTTTTTTCTATGTGTGCTCACCGATTACGCCGAGATGGATGGACCAATCGGAACGAAACCTTTTGCATCTTGTAGAGTATGTTCGCGGGATGGTCCCGTGCAAAAAAAATGTTACATTTTTTCATTAATTACGATTTTATTTGCGAAAATGTAGGGTGGTGATGCCGTTGTGAACTCCGCTGAATGTTAGATATTAGGAACAGTAACGACGACGTCGTTACCGTTATCGATTGCGGCTTTCAGATATTTATAAATTACGATTTGGAATGTGACGGCTGACAAAGATAAAAAGTGTGAAATAAAAAAAATTTTCTAAAAAAAAATCAAACCGACTTCGAAAAAACGCACTAAAAAGTATAAAATAATATCTTTTTAATTTATGTGAATACACGCGAACTTAAATACAATACAATCTTTTCGGTGGCGGCGCAAAATTGAAAATTTTCGACACTGGAAATTACGAAAATCCTTAAATTCTTCTACATGCTTTCACATATTAATGTATCTTCTGTTCCCACCTACTGATTTCCAAGCCCATCATATTCCAATGAAATCATAATCAGCAACATCTGCCATTTGGAAAATTTTTTATTTTTGCGCTGCCTCCGAAAAGATTGTATTGTATTTAAGTTCGTGTGTATTCACATAAATTAAAAAGAAATTATTTTATACTTTTTAGTGCGTTTTTTCGAAGTCGGTTTATTTTTTTTTATAAAATTTGTTAACTACTGAAAAACCCCGTGTTTATATTATCGAGAAATGAGACGGCGAATCCCGCACCCTTACAATCCTGGGAAAAGGAGTCTACCCCCTTACGAGCATGCACAATTTAGGCTACTTTTCTAAATCGAGAGACGAATATCTTTGCAAACACAGAAAGCCACAGTTGTAGGGCAATTTACAATCTACAGTAAGAAACAATTGAGGGCACTTATATATCTATAGTAGCGATAAATTACTATGCAAACATAAAGACACTTATTGTAGGGTAATTTACAATCTAGGGACAGGTACAATTTAAGCTACTTATCAATTTATGTAGAGACAAATGTCTTTGCACACATATTAGACCATAGTCGCAGGGGAATTCACAATCTAGAGGCAGGCGCAATTTCGCCTACTTGCAATCTATCTAGAGACAAATTTCATTCGCAATATAGGGTTACACAGTTTCAGGGGAATTTACAAATGATATGTAGAGTTTTGGCTACTCTTTCCTATCTCACAAAATAAACACGATGATTCTCTGATGACACTGTAAATAGTCAGTGATTTTTGTTTGTGCACGAATGCAGGTTTGTGTTGCAAGTTAGCGTGTATAGTAATTCCTGTAGCCTCTTATAAGCAGCGAGAGGGATCGTGTAGACAGAAGCCAATAGCTCACAGCGAGCCAGTACTCGGCACGCCGGGATCGTCGATCCATTACGCTCGGTAAACGGGCATTAAATAAGAGCATTTCAATAAGCAGAAAAATCGGATGATCGTCGGAGGGTTCATCCGGTCGGTTCCCCGATCCCCTGGGTACTCTGGCTGGACATTGATTCCGCCGTCAACGCGATAACTATCCCCCAATCATCATCCATCTTCGCGGGAACCGGCAATTTCCTCCCGCATTACCGCGCGCAAATCTTGAGCGAAACCGCCACGAACCACGAGTTTCCATCGATACGGGCGGCTCGCCGCTTTTACGTAGGCATCCCCTTGTTCATCCGCGGCACCGAAACGGTTCCATTTGCCCGATCGTTATCCCGTTAAGTTATTACACCGCGAACAACCGATAAAGATCGGACACGGGCCGGCGCGGCGGCGTTGCGCTTGTCGAGAGAGTGAGAGAGAGCAAGGGGTTAATTCAACGAGCGAAACCGGCGGAAACGAGCAGAAACGATGGAGAACGGAGAGAGAGAGAGAGAGATCGAAGGATTGAGATCCGCGCCGACACGGTTTTCCTCGATCATCCTAACCGCGTTAACAAGCCGATCGAGGCGCGTTCCCCGCGGTAAATTTAGACGTCGCGGCGCGAAGCATCGCGATGCTTGAAAACGGTAAAGCCCGGTTTAACGATGCGTACGGGATTTTACGTCGTGTATCAGTCAGCGGGATCCGCTCGCTTAGGAGATCTCTTAGTCTTTACACTACTCGCCGAGAAGCCTCGTTGTACTCTCTTCTCATCGCTTCTCTTCTCTTCTTCGCGTTCCACCTCGTCGTCTAGCTGTTTCTATCCTCGTGTGTTTCTCGCTCGACCAACAACCACCGGGAACTTTATTGGCCTGCACAGACAGCCAACCGCGCGTCCCTCTTGTTTGACTCGAAGCAGTAAACCGTAGAACGGCTGAACGACGATTACCTACGCTGTCACGCGCCGGGAAAAACATGTCACGATTTTCGTGCCACGGCTTTTCGAGAATATCCGTCTGTCGCGTAAATTCGCCCCGGCGAATTTATCTCTGTCCCGGGTGCACCACGATCTCCGATCCGTCGTCTTTCGAATTGAGAATGACGTACCGGGAGCACGCGTGATTTGCGGAGTGTGCGGGACTTGCCGGTTCTCCGTCGATCACTGGGAAAGTGATTTTGACCAGTGTGAAGCTTGCGGGCGAACGTGAGCGGGATCGGTGATCCTTGTTTCGAGCACGGTCGAGAAACTACAGGTGTTTCTGGCTGTTTGGCTTTGGCTTTTTATAGGCTTTTCTAGTGTTCTTCTTTGTTGTTTATGTCGGAACGATTATTGAATCGTTTTGCTACAATAATATCATAGTATGTCGTAGACAGTTTTGGGCATTGAGAGATTCGTCAATTCGAAATTGACAAGTTTATACTGAATAATTTCTCCATCTTCATGCATTTTCCAGGTTTTAATCAACATTTTTACACTGAGTACATTGAAGCAAAAATTCATTCCTAGATCTGCACAAATTATTCCGTAATATGTTAAATAACCTATAAAAATTGTCTTTGTGTCAACATCTTTAGTGCTAAAATTCTTGTTCTCTGTAATTCAATCCTTCTATTTGAAATTCTTTAAAATCTTTCTACCGGTTTACATTGTGCCAACCTATTTCTGTCATGAATGGTAAAATTGTACACTGGTAAAATTGAACATATATCACAGAAAACTACATTTCAAATGAAAATTTGTACTAGAAGTGATCTAGAAATAGATGAATGTTATTATTTGTAAAAAGTACTTCCGAGCCATGGGGAATAAATTCTAATATGCAACATGCCATACAATTTTGACTATGACTCACTGTACATAGTCCTCTAAGTAAGATTTACAGCTCCATTACACGAAACTCGCAACCAAACTAACAACAAATCATTCAAACTAATCAGTCCTCGAATTTGATCAGAGAAAAAGATCATATCTACCACACTGACAACTGAACATTCTACCGCTAGATCCAACGATCCTTACTTTCGATCGCGCAGGCGAGGCGAAGTAGCGCCAGGAGCAGCAGGCTGGTCTTCATCTCCATCACATCTCACAATACCTACTAGTCACCCATCACCATGACCAAACTCGAATCCGATCGTCAACGGAAACCCAAAAGAAAAAACAATCTCAACGGATCACGTCCCTTCTCCCAACGAATCCTCGAATCATAACACGCGTGTCACCGGACTTGTACCGTTTCTACACGGTATCGCGAGTCAGCATAACAATGCTATCGTCTGACGATTCGATCGATCTCGATCATCGGCCGGTTGGCCGGTTCTCCAACGATCGGTCGGCATCGAGGCCCGACACTCGAACGAACCTTTCACGTTCTTCAATTAGGATTGTCCGGAAGACGTGCCGGTGTCATTAATTAGTCCATTAAATAAGGGGTGAGGATATAGATAAAGAGGATGAGAGAGAGAGAAAGTGAGAGAGAGAGAATATGGGGGTTGGCACTTGGTCGGCTGCACTTCGTGCTCGAGGGATGAGACCGAGAGACACGTGACTATGCGCGCGCCTGATCGAAAAATGAGAGGAAACAACGGTTCAGAAAGGGGGTGGGTTGCTCGCAGTTGGAGGGTTGGTTGGCTGCACGATGCTCGCGGCTCGGCACGCGGTGGACGACTGAACTTGCCGACGTGCGCGCACCTCTATATATACATATATACACGTCTCACTTCGATACCGTCGCTCTTCTTCATCCCCTTGTCGTCGGGGGTGGTGGTGGCGACGCCGTTGTCGGGAAACGGTGGTGGCGATGCTGGCGGCGGCAGAGCCGACTCTCTCCTGGTAGTGGTGGCGATGCTGTTGGCGACGGCGATGCCGTTGGTGCTGGTCCTCATGGTGGTGGTGCCTGTCCCTCATGCTAGTGGTGGTGGTAGCACCGGTGCCCCTCGGAGGCTGCGCCTTCTTCTGCGAACACGCCGATCCTCCTTCCGGTACGGATCAAGGACAAGTGCCGAGGAGAGACACGCCGTCGAGTTTCGGAGACTCTCGTGCTGATCGTTGTGCATTTTTCGATTCGGATTTGTCGAATGTAGGGGAACGTTTGTGTTAACTGAACCATGATTACTTCTTGAAATTGTAATAAAGACTAATGACATATTTTGTCTGTACTATAGGAAACGTTTCAGACAATGAAATCAATGTTTCGTTTATCTTGAGTTTTATAAAACGCAATGTAGATCGAGCACGAATCCACTGATCAACGTCTTGCTTTCAAGGCCGCGCCTTCTTCCGGTGTACATCAAGGACAAGTGCAGGCTCCAACCGAGCCGACTTATAGTCGATTGTCTTATTTACGAGTTATTCTTCTCGCCAAACCAACTACGAGCTGGAGGCAATAAAACTTCAGGCAACCTTCCAATCCCGGCCCCTCTCCCGCCCCTAAACGTCTCTCGTGAGCTTTGATCGCGTTGCGAGAGTTTGTTATTGTCGTAATGGACTTTGCCGCGGGAACTCCGAGACGATTTGATTAGGGGTGGAAGTTGACGGTATGGAGACTGCGATTAAGATTGACGGAGTGTGCTTTTGAGAATGGGGATGGGGTGAAATCGTTTTTGTGATTGTGTGGAGAAATTGAGTTAATTTGGTTTGAGGGTGATTTTGGAGTTACTCGATGATAAAAGGTATTATCAATAGTAAAATTGTAAAAAAGATCCGGGGATCCAAACGTGCTTTAGTAAATTTTGCAGAACGTGTAGAAAGACCCTACAGCCCGAGAAAAGACCTAATGACGCGTGTCAGAAAATTTGTTCCACCTCCATGACGACTAATAGAGAGCGCACGAGTGAAAACCCCTATGTTCTCGATTGGAGCTCGACCCCCTACCCTTTCTCCAGCTGCGATTTCTGCAATTTCTTTCAGTCCGATCCGCCCCGCCCTATGATGAAACGACCGGCCATTAAATCTGCTCGAATTAAGACGCGACCTTGACACGCTCACGCCTCGAGGTTCGAATTCTCCTCCCCTCGCAACTTGAATAACGCGACTGGCTCGCCCCGAGGTCATTGTTAGCTGGCGGCAGCTGGCTCGTCGAGGATCGAATGGATCACATCCGAGCCCTGAAAACCGACTACCGATTGTATTTTGCGGTTTATCGAGTATTATATTAGTAAATGTTTTGTTTAATCTCGATCGCCAAATTTTAAATAGAAATTGTAATTTCGGCGCATAGGTTCGATCCTATGTTACTAGTTAATCTAAGCGGTTTTACAAATTAATAATTCGACGTTTCGGTCTAGATTAGGGCCATCTTCAAGAATATAATTGCGTCTGTCAAATTTATGGCGGTTAATTCAAACCACTAACATTTCTAAAACACACCATTTGACCATAGTGAAAATATTAAGACTATGATGTTAAATTGATCAACAATCAAAATGCTTTTTTATTAATCGTAAGAAGTTATATGATTTTACGTTAGTTAGAAAGTTAGAAAGATTATAAAGTTAGAGAGATTTCTAACTAACATAAAATCATATAACTTCTTACAATTAATAAAAAAACATTTTGAATGTTGATCAATTTAATATCATAGTCTTAATATTTTGACTATGGTCAAATGGTGTGTTTTAGAAATGTTAGTTAGTGGTTTGAATTAACCGCCACGTATCGATCGGCCAATGGCTTGATCTTTGACATCTGATTGGTCGTCTCTTCAAACAAACAACCGTGTATACAGTCCCTGCTCACTTTATTAGACACCTGAAGAATTGGTGCTTTTTGAAATCCTATAAGGAATGCAACGCTGTTTTCAACCTATGGGGTAATGATGGGGTAATGATTTCGTACTACAAGATTGCCTTATGGGTTGCCTATCCAAGTGTAAAATTTTTTTGCAAGAGCAAAAAATCCCCCTTTTACCATGGCCTGGCAACTCACCGGACATGAATCCGATTGAAAATGTCTGGGAGTGCCTGAAGAGAGAACTGGCCAAAGAATATATAACAACAAAGACCAAGTTGATAGAGAGAATAATCTATCACTGGCGCCATAACGTTGCATTAAAAGAAATTGCACAAACTTGCATAGATAGCATGTCCAGAAGAGTTGCGGCTTTAAGAGCAGCTGAGGGCGGATTAACAAAATATTAGTGTTTTAAGAATTATATTGATCTATTTGTGTTTGTATCCATTGTTTTTGTAAAATAAATATATGGAAAATTCATTGGTCATCATTAAGTGATATTTGCATAAGGCTGCTATACCCATTATTCATGGTAAAACTAAAAATATCATGATTATAGACGTGAGTCTAATAAAGTGAGCAGGGACTGTATATTATAACGTTTGTAATCCATCTTACTATGTATTATGCCGGCACATGGTCAACAAGTGCTTCTTGAAATGTTAAATTTAAATTAAATTTGTTACTAAGCAAGTAAGTTTATATTAGCTGTTATTATGACAATTTCTCATTTATTTCTCTTTTTGCTTTTCAACACGGAAATACAAATTTTTCTCACATTAATTTTTACAGACGCAATTATATTCTTGAAGATGGTCTTAATCTAGACCGAAACGTCGAATTACTAATTTGTAAAACTGCTTAGATTAACTAGTAACATAGGATCGAACCTGTGCGCCGAAATTACAATTTCTATTTATTATATCAGTATTTGTTTTAACTTCTAATGTCGGTGCCTAATATATGTACTATAAAAATATATTAGATTTGTTCCAAATGTATTTTAGTATCCGAATATTACTCCTTATACTACCACTCGTCGACTTGATGAGTTTATGCAAGTTTCGATACTCGAATAATTCCGTTTCGATAAAAAATGCCGATTCAATCTCCCCACCGATCGGTCGCAGGCGTAGGCTTCGGGGAAGAGATCGGTGAAGAGGATCCTCGCGGGAACGTATGGGATTTCCGACGGTCGATCACTGCCGATCCGCTCGAACGTGAAATCGGATCCAACCACGGGAACGAGGTTAGACGTGTCGCCGGTCGAAGGCTTCGACGGTGAAGGGACGGTTGTAACGGTAAACTAGCTTCCGAATCGGTTGGTTACGTGTCTAAGAAACCGATACCAGCCACGGGTGTAAATAAATCGCGGCCCGTGGGGATCCGTTTCCGTTCCGTGTTCCTCGATGGATTAACCTTTGTCGACGCTTTGACTCCGATGACGTTTCACCGGGATCGTCCACCAGCCGACGACGACGTATCCATTCCACTCGAAAGATGATGATCGATCCGGTGTAAGGATTACCACCGAGGTTAGGTGTCCGATTTGATCGTGCGCCGGGTTGATTGTCTGCTGGGAAGACCGGTTAGTGTAAACCTCTTTTGTTTCCCGATTGGTTCGAGACTATTCAGCTTAGTTCGAACTTAAACTAATTTTCTGAGACTTTCATACTGATACTTATAGCAGTTTCAGCATTTTGAGACTTGATTTAGGGTAAACTGTACAATGATTGGCACCCTAAGCCAAAATCGTAGTAAAAATCTTTTCATCTTTTTTTGAAGTGTTTAAACGAGCTTAACTTGCTATTATCATAAGCTAATAGAGATTTTTCAGCAAAATCAAACAGTTTTACGAGTCATAAAGCTTTTATTAGAAAATATATTCAGTGAATAATGATCGTAAGACAAATAGTAGTGACTGGGACAGTAAGAAGTAAACGCTAAATATTTATAATTAAACATGTACGCACTTATTACATTTGTAGTGCAGTCTGATGCTGAAGTTATAAAGCGATAAAGTATACTTACTCGTAACCAAAATTTTAATTTATTTACAGTGCACTGTGGTCATCCGTCGGTCTTACTGGATGTACAAGCGTTGCTAACAGTCATATGTGGAACTCTGTTATGAAAACTTACAACGTTGCTTTGAAACATAAATAAGAAGAAATATAAAATGATTTTCTATACCAGGAATTCTTAATATTTGCCGTTTAAATCAGAAGTGCCAATAACTACTGCAGTGCCAGCAATAGTATAGTTTACCCTAGATCAGAAGATTCAGTTGACACCAGAGTTGTGCAGAATTACAATTGAATTACTCCAGGAATTATAATAAAGTAATTGAATTACATTGTAATTGAATACAATTAAATACAAAGTAATTGAATTACATTGTAATTCAGTCATATTGTAATTTATAATATAATTCAGATTTTCATTCAATTAAATTACAATGTAATGTCCCTACTTTTCCTAGGTTACGATATATGTATATTAAAGGAAAAAATAACGACAATCATCTAATGAGACTCATTAAACAAACATTAATATTATATGTAAGTAAAATGAAATACATTATCTAATAACAAAAAATTAAAAAAAAGGAACATTTTTAGCTTACCACTAACCAATAATAGGATCACTTTGACTGATTATAGGTTCACTTTAATTATCAGTCAGCTTTAAATTAGTTTTTATGAATACTCTTTTTTCAAACATCTTGTCTAATTTGGAGAGTTGTATATCAATTATATTGTATTTCAATTATATTGCATTTCAATTACACATCTGATTAAAACACTCAATAATTGAATTAATTGAATTATGTAATTCAGTTACGACGTACTTGAATTACTATATAATTGAAATACAATATAATTCAATTCCGTAATTGATTTAGCACAACTCTGGTTAAGACATCGTCGAGTGACCCGAGCAGATTTTTAAACTCGATTGTCTTAAAAACGAAACTTCATATGAGAAAATGATATTTTATATGTTGGACTTACTTTTTCACATAGAACCAGTTCCCATCTCAGCCATGTATTAAATAATTTGTTAAACGTCTGCCAATCTAAATTTTAAGGTTATAGTCACACGTGCGTCGTGTTTAGTTATTTATTCATAGAGAAAGAAAAGTATGGCCGCCCTATCCGGTTGTACCACCAGATATCCTTGTCACTTTTTCGCAAATACATATCGTTGTTCGTCATGCTGAGGGTTAGGGGACCGTGCGTCGGCCACCATCGAAAGAAAAAAGAGAATTTGCAAACGAAGGGTAGCGAGTGATGCGGGTGAATGGACGGCAAGTGCTCAAGGGCGTGAGCCTCGTCGAGATCTGACAATTAAGACAGAAGTCGAGCGAGAGACGTTCTCTGTTTTATCTTCCGGGTAAGTAAGAAGACACGCTACATTGTTTTCTCCGTTCGCGAGCCCTCCTCGTCTTTCGCGTCCCTTCTGCTCCATGGTGATCCATTTTTTCTCTCCCTTGGTCTTTTTCTTCTTTTCTGTTCCGTCCAGTCTAGGATTTCCTTTTCTCCGCGTTGCTTTTGTGCTACCCCTTTTCCTCTCTTTTTCGTTGCCTTTCATCCGGATGTACAACACGAGAGTCTCTCTCTCTCTCCTGTGCGCCCTCGAGCGACATAAACCCCCCGGACAAATTGCTACGTGTGTTTACGTTAAATCGCTTAACCGACCGATGCACCTTCGAAGGTACATCGGTGCTCGAAGAGGCCGCTCGTAAAGGCGCGCGATAACCATCTGCGGGAGAGGGCCATCGGCGTAAGTCAAGCTTCGATGGCCCAACCCGTGTATCGTTTCTCTATGTGCGCGTTTATACGGATTAAGAAGACTTCATGGCCGGTATCGGCCGCCTCGAGCACCTCGGGAACTGCTACCAGCCACCCTCTGCACTCTCGTTACTCTTCTCGGCGACGTGGCTACCGAAAACAAGACGGTAATGAATGTGCTCCTGCTCCTGTCTCATCTGTACAAGCCACGATGCTATTTTTAAAAATTTTACGGTCAGGCTAGACCAGGGGTCGGCAACCTTTTGAGTCGGAAGAGTCAAAAATTACAATTTACAAAATTTCAAAGTTTTTAAAGAGCCACAAAATATTTTCTTGCCAACAATAAATAGTACTCGCATAAATAAAGTTATTTTATAAAAAAAACTAATCTATTTATTCATAAGAAAAAACATCCAAAGAGCCGCATGTGGCTCGCGAGCCGCAGGTTGCCGACCCCTAGACCAAACGAACGAGTTCCTCCCCCACTTCAACAAATTTGTGCTCATTTAACAGGTTCAATCCCCTCATTTTACACGTGGTTAGTGAAATTGTAAAAGGACAACAGAGTTCCTCATAATTTAAAATAACACTTAATGGAAGACCCTGTATTTCTGAGAGGGGTTAAACTCGTTAATCCATATCTAGAGTTTCAACTTGAAGAAATCCGTTCCCCACCCCTGGACAAAAATTCGGACCTCCGAGCCTCCATTCGAATCAAGACGGTTGGGGGATGGTTGAAAAGGGGTAAGAAAGGGAACAATACTAGACGGGGCGTCGAAGGAGGAATGGCGTGTCGTAGCCCGAGGGTGGAATGAAAGAAGGAACGAGGAAGCAGCACGGAGAGATAAGGAGGGAGGAGAAAAAAATGGAGCGAGTGGCAAAAGGAAGAAGGACGGACAACGGGGGTTGGAGAACGGAAACAATCCGACCAGCGTTGTCTTACTTAGCCCGAAGGTGGATCGTGGAAAACAACGGAGCGGCGACTAATTGCGATCGCTGCTAATTTCGCGCCGGTACAACGACTCGCCTCGAAGATGAAGAACCGAGAGATTCGTTCGCGAAGGAGGACGGAACAGTCTCCGTGGGAGTTGGGCAAAGCTTGTCGTTTGGCGAGCTCGTTTAAATAAATTACCGTTGCGGTCGCGATACATCACGCGGGCTCGAGATAAGCGGGAATTATTAACGCTTAACTCGGCCGCGGATGCTTATTGGAAACTGGAAGGACAACGGCGCGGCTGTAGATCGAATAGGGGAGTTCACCACCGGGGGATGATGTGATTCGTGAATTGTGACGTCACCCTTTGTGCAGGAGCCTCATCTCCGGTGTCTGTCTTCTTGCGGCACGGGTGAAATATTCACGCTGAAAGCGGCTACGCGCGTCGGGGACGACGATTTCCCTTGGAATCCGGGGGGGACAGGTCTGAAAGGGGCTGTGATTCGGTTGGTAGAGCCCCGGGGGTGCACACTGGCCCGGAAAGAATTCGTTTCCTGATCTTGTTCCGGTTTTCCTGCCATTGTAGCCGGGAACGAGCCGCCTGCTACTTCATTGATATTAAGCGAGGCAGTTTAGAACGCACAAATAAGGTTCCGCAATTTTTTTTCGCGAGAAACCGTGCCGCGAATCGTTTGACAACTTTTAGGACTAAGGTGAAGTGCCCTATGCCTGGACAGCATGTTTTTCTATTTTAAATTCTATCACTTTAAATAAACAAAAACAATTTCTTAAGAGTTTTAACATACAGTTCAGAGTTTGTAAAGTAATTTAAAATAAAAAAATCATTGTTTAGGTTAATATCTTAATTGTATTAACAAGAATAATTCAAACCTATAGTTGGACATATTAAATTCAATCTAAGCTAGTACCTGGACAGAGGTAAAGCCTATATCGGGACAAATTCAATTTACGAGTTGATCGAGCGAACATAACCTAAAACGTTGGTTGGTGGCGCTGTTGCGCATGACGAATAGAAGATGCTTTGCGTAATATGTAGTATTCTTATCATAGATTATAGTATTGCATTATTTAAGCAAATATATATTTATTTTCATTTACTGTTTTAATAAAACTTGTCATAATACAACTTTTAAGGTTAGGTAGTAATACTGATAGATTTAAGATGTAAACATAAAGTATTATTAACGTCACAACCGGAATACATTTTCTACATACGTTATTCAAGCTAATAGAAGACTAATTATACGTACATGTAGTTAAATAATTTGCAAACAATGCGTTGATTTTATTCACGAACACGTGTCCGGCTGCAGGCGTAAGCACATTGCGTATAAACTTAGAGTGGGACACCTACTGCCACCGCGTCCCAGTATGGAGTACTTATATTTGTGAACAGTCCTCATCTTGGACATCTAATATTTGGATTAATAATTATTATTTACGTCAAGTTTGATTGCCAATTTATTTTAAAATATCAATATTATTATGCGTGATAATTATTTTTTGTCTGCGGACTTAGATTATATCTTTTTTTCTAACAAAAGTTCGAACTATATATGCATATGATTCGCATGTGTATAGACTATTTTGTATACCGTTTTCAGATGAACTTTGAATTCATTTTTAAATTTCAATTGATGTCTTAATGAAATAATATTCACACCTACTTGTAGCTAAGGCCTCAGAATATATAATATAATTATTTAATCTCTTAATTACTGATTTTACTATGAAAATTCAATTGTCCAGATTTAGGTATCACTTTTGGACTGTCCAGACTTAGGGCACTTCACCTTATTTATCCTGCATTTAAGGAATGTGTATTAATTTTTTCTGACGATGGATGCTGCGAATGTTGAAGTAGGTCTCCAGGCCCTGATCTTCCACCAAAGTGATCAAATAAATGGGACGAGGAAGAAAATGAAAGGACGAAGAAGTCCCGCGTAACACGAGGTCATCAGGCTTTTACTTTACAGTGTTACCAGGGTTCAAGCATGTTCTCTGCTGGTCCCTAAAAGCGAGAAAGATGTTACATTTAACGCGCGAGACTTTTTTCATCAAGGTTTCTAGAGTAGAACGGAAAAAGAAAACGAGAGAGCGAGAAAGGTTCGCCTTACCCAGGTCGAGGCTATTAGAATTTTATTTTACAGTGTTACTGGGAACGTTAGGGTATGTTCTCCAGATATTTAAGACAGAAGAAGACGTTACGAGTAAGGCGCCGATGCTCTTTTTATTTTATCAAAGTTTCTGGCCGAATGAAGCGAATGAAAAAGAAAATAAGAGAAGGAGAAGGAAGCTTCGCGTACCTCCAGGCTATTGGGATTTTATTTTACAGTGTTACTGGGGATGTTCGAGCTGGTATTCTGGGTGCTTAAAAGATAAGAAGATATTACGGCTTTGGCGTAACTTCTCCCTTCGTTACAATTATCAGATGGGTAGACTGGAAGCAAGAAGGAAAAACCTCAAGCGTTCGCGCTCGGCGAGGTAACGTGTTCTTTATCGATGAATGAGGGAGAATTATGTGCATTGATAATGCTGGGAAATTGTGCCAACGTTTGTAAGAGCATTCCAGAGTGTTTCACAAGTTTTTAAAACATTTCATGTAAAGTATTTCGATATTTTTGTGTGTTAAATACGTTGCGATAAATTTCAAACGTGGCTTGAGTAAATCTGCTCAATTTTATATTCATATAAATAATTCTTTACCAGTGAGTCGATATCAAACATTGTTCTCCTGCTGTTAATATACAACGATAAATGTATGTTCACAATGAACAGAAAACTATTCGTTTCATCTGTAGCAAATGATTGAAAACGTGGTTCTATTTCCGAGAGGATTAAAAGTTCAAGGTGTCAAAGAGGACCGGGAATTTTCGATGAACCCGTAGGATTTGCAAAATTCTGCCATGCACGGCCGTGTCATGAAAGAAGAGGGATTGCAGCAGCGTGTAAGCGGTGATCTGCAGCGAAAACAGAATTAACCTGGCATCGACTGGTAAATCATTTCATACGAGCCCGGGCCACCCCCGGGAGAGGGGGGGGCGGCGGCGAGCGTAGTGTCAAGAGACGCGCCGCGATGATTACGCGCAAACAAACGATTTTATACGAACGTAATGGCGTTCCGCGTCATTAAACACATACCGTGGATCTCGTTTAAATCGGCCCCGTTAATTGTATCCACGAACGGCAAACAGGAATGACGAGCGACGGGACGCGTAACGATCGACTCGATCATTAAACAGGGATAATCCGTGGCGTTTCGGATAGAAGGGGGAGGGAAAACTCACGTTGCGAGTAGGCTGTGGAAACGCGCGTCGGAACAGGCGTCCGAAGGTGTCGCGGCGCCATCCTGTTTGCAAATTTCCAGACCTCACTCTGCCTGAAACTATAATACAATACTTCAAGTTTTACACCGACACCATTGGATTTCGTTTGCGCAACAACCGATTGTTATTTCATTCCCGCGATGTGGGCGCGATCGTGCTGTTACCCGTTCGCCTAATCCCTTTCGTTTCCGCGAATCGCGCCGCTTGTAATTCCAGTTTCGCAAGCGCTTAGCGTGCTCGGTCGCGGATCCGGCAAATTTGCACGGAAATGCGAGCGTATCGATCCGCGGACAATGTCTTGGAACGGTTCTGACTCGACTCATTTATCCCGAAATTCTTCTTGAACTTCTGCAATTTGTGGGAACTTCAAGAGTGATTGATACTTGTTGGTCGTGTATTGGTACATTTTACAGTTGGTCGCAGGAGCCTCTGTAAATCTGTCACATTTCTGGAGAAACAATTTTGAACATTTCTCGAATATCGTTTTATTACGACGAATTAATCAAATTTCATTTCCCATGAAAATCCGCTGTTTATTCGTGTACATCAATGGTTCGCGCAATTTCCCGACGAGTCAGCAACTTCGTAAAGAACCTCGTTCACAGATAGAATTAACGTTAAACTCCGCAGCCCACGTCCTCCCTATCCTCGAATCATCATCGATAAATTGCTCGTCGATTGCGATCTCTTAACCCGAAGGAACACGGCTGTACTTACACGGCTCGCGTACCGCGGTCTACCCGCTAGTTTAATATTCAACGATCTATTAATGCCTGTTGCATTGATTCCCCGTTTCTCCGATGTTTATTTATTCCTGATGAGATGGTATACCCTGCTGCGAGCTGCTCCGGGACATTGTATGGGGGCTCATTAAAGGTTCAAGCGCGGTACCATCGGCTATTCCCGGAACGGTGACAAGAGCCGGTCTACTTTCGCGGCGAATCGCAAATGCGCCCGCAGCTGCACAAATAGCTCGATCCGCGGGGGGTGGTTATCGATCACGGGGGTTGAGGGACCGACGCCGTGCCATCAGATCGATCCCCCGGACCTCCTAAGGGGTTGTCTTCCTTGCCTCTCATATGAGGGCTCCTTAATATTTCAGCGGCCGTGCAGCTGTTGTCTTCGCAAACTCGAGAAAACACTCACTCTTACCGGTCTGCGGATCTACTCTATCCTCTCCCTCGCTCTCGCCAGAGAGGGAGTTGCTCTCGCCTATCTAGAGTAGAGAGGGAAGGTTGGTCTCTGTTATCTGGATGAGCGAGAGACCGCGAGAGAGAGAGAGAGAGAGGTTGCTCTATTCTACTCAGAAGAGGACGGGTACCGTTCCTTCTCTAGCTACAAGAGGAGCGGTGCCTCTCTTCTATCTAGAAGAGAAGGTGCCCCTACTTTTCTAGAAGTGGAGGGGTTGCTCTCATCTATCTAGAAAAGAGAGAGGGGGTTTTTCTTTTTTTAATTATATTTTATGGTGAGCACTGCGGCCAACTACTCGCATTACTCCAGTGCTCACACAGCTTTGGCTCTCTCCCCTTTAAACAATTTCCTTTATTACTTATGCTTTACTCCAAAACATAATCCGCCGCCAGTGTATCATCCGCAAAAGAAAAAAGAAACAAATACAACTTGAATTCAAAACTAAAAAATCGCAACAAAAAGAACTAAATGCCTACCTATTTCTTAACCCTTAAAATGCTGAGTGTTGAGTATTTTTCCTGAATAACTTTGTAAGTAATTGTTTGTAATTTTTCATATTTTATATATTTTCTCCTTTTTCATCGTCAAATATTGTGGATGATTTGTCTATTCTAAAAACATTACTGTTATTTTGTTTTTAGCTGTAAACATACTGGGGTCTCCAGGAGACCCCATACTATTATAGATAAGATAAGATCTAGCGACAGAAAAGTAAATATTCTTTGTGAAGAATGTCGAATGTTCACCTGCAAAGATCATAGAGTAGAAATAATAGAGAATTATATATAGTTGATTTACTTTGGCGAGGGTAGCATAATTTGCTAAGTTGCCAGACTTGGGTGAGTGTCAATAAGTGATTTTATCATAAAAAGGCACCTCGGTATGGCTCCCTAACAATTTTACTGATTTTTTACCTTCTCAAATTCTACTTTCTACTAATTCTAGAAAAGTTTGTCAAAGTACCTTGAGCAGACACTTACGGATTTATCCGAAAGAGTGAATTGTAAACAAAATGTGCAAGGCATTATCATTGTACACCAATTACAATGACAAAGAACGTGGAACTTTGTGCCTGAGAGGACCCGTTCTCCTGTAAAAGCTTGATTTACGCAAAGGCAAATCATAAATGTTTCGGCGACAGTTTTTAAAAATATTTTCCAGACGGAACAGGAACAAGCACCACAGTTGGCCGCTCGAGAAAGGGAGCAATTGTAATTGGAATTAATTATCGCCTCTCGTTCCCCGCGACGATGCTAACAGGCACGGTTAAACGAGACCGAGGACAAAAGCGTTTCAGCAAACTACCTTCCCGACGGCTTGGAATTTTTCCGAGACCTTGGAGGGCTTCCTCGAACGAGCCGGGAGAAGAAGCACCGTCTGCGAGTCGAGCACCGCGTGAGAAAATGGCAATTGTCGCGTAATCGCGTCGCCGAATTTATTACAATTTATTATCGGTAGTCGCTTGGTCGCGCGCGAGCGCAGAGCCTATGACAAACTGCAGCCCGGCAAGAATAGCTCGAAGGCCTTAATCGAGATTCCGGACAGAGAGCATTTGCAAGTAATGATTAATTCATCGGTTCATGAATTAAAATGTTCACGATCTCCATTGTAACGGTGAACGGAACGCCTCCGTCCATTGAGGACGCGTCGGACGCCGCGTCGCGCGCAAATCCGACGCGGGAGGAAGTTAAGCGGAGAGTTAATTCGGGGCTACACGCACCTCCGGATAGCAGTGATCGCGTCGATCGGCTTTTTGCCAGGGAAATCACGAAATCGCTCGTACGCGGTGGCACTTGCTCGTAGTAACACCGACACGAGAAAATGCAGCGGTGACGCGATGTGTGTGAAGAAGAGCAAGATATTTGTGAAAAATAGTTAGATTATTTTTTCCATGAAAATTTTACCAACGTATTGGATGAACAAGAAAAATATTTTCGTCGCTTCTGTAAGGGTGGCTCTAGTGGAGCCAGTAATCTGCGTCACGCAGACGTATAATCGAGTGAGCCGCGATGGACGGATCATCCTCGCCCCTAAATACCACGAGCAGCTCGGTGGTCGGCAGTAAACGCATCCCAGCGTTTTATTAACATTTCCCTGGCCAGGTTTAACCATCGTGGAAGCTCTTCCTCGGGATCGACGGCACCGCGGACACTTTGTCGTGGAATAATGGCAGCGATTTTCCCGGTCCCTCCTCGTCCGTAACTCCGCTTCGTCGAGATTTTACGAGACGGGGACGAGAAAGCGGAACCGCTCTAAAACGGAACAGTGGTATGCCGATACACGTACTCCGGAATATACACCGGAAGCGGATTCACGTGGCCGAAGGGTTACTCTTTGTCTTCTTTTTCCCCGGGACGGTCGTGCGCGTTCGCACGATGAACGTCGCTCGATCGCCTCGTCGTTCATCTATTATGGCCGATACGGTTCTAAGTATACACTCGGACCGTCGTTGTTTCCCATGGAAAAAAAAGTCCCGTTCAGAATCGTGATCCGTCGCGTAGAATAATCGTTCGAACGGAGGAAACACAGCCGGCCCCGATATTTTCTGCTCGCGTGTCGCTACGTTCTAAATTCTCTACAGTGGACAAGCTTCGCAGAGCTTCGCCAAGCTTCGCGGAGCTTCTCGCAAGTGTTCTATAACTGACAGCAAGTTTCCCGAACCGTACTTCCGCGCTTTCCTTCTTTTTCCGCTCGTGGAAAGTCACCCTCCCGCTCAAAGCCGCTTTATGAATGTTCGGAACGCTTGCGGATCTAACATATCGCGGGACGGGTTGCTGCGGAAGGAAACTGATATTAATCCTCCGGTGCGCGGAGATTTGCGAACTTTGATTCCCTTTTGATAAAGGGGAATCTGCGCGCGATTGTGTTCCACCGCTGGTGGATCGAACGATTCTTATGGGGGACGTGAGGCATCGGATCCCCTGCGGGGATCTTTGAGATGAATCTCAGATGTTAGAACGTCTGAGAATTGTCTGATTGTGTGTCTGGTTGTGTAGTGTGGTCCTCTTCTGATGCTGAATCGAGAAAATTTGAATTGATGTTTTTTATACCGATTTCGTCACACTTCGTGGATCTTGATAAGGGGTCGTTTTATCTAGAGATGGCCGCGACAGCCCAACGTTCAAGCGCCGCCCGTTTAGGAAACGCGTTGCCGTGGATTATTAATTCAACGACCGCTAAGAGGAGTTCGCGGTTCGGCCACGGAACGTTACAGCGAAATACTTATTAGCCATCAGCTATTCATGGCGAAACTTCTTGCACGCGAAACGACGACGCACCATGGCCACCGCCTGCATATTCACGCAAGAAGACCGACGATTAACATCCGCTGCTCGTGTACCGCAAACGACGACGACTCCTGTTCAATGGAACGCTTTATTAACTCGATACCAGCTAAATAGTTAATACTCTGAGTGCTCATCTATTATACAGATAACATTTTTTTTTAGGTAACTCGAAAATTAATTTTTCCTGCTATCTATCCGACAGAATTAAGCAAACCCCTCTCTTTCTCTCTTTTATAGATAGACGAGAGCTAGTTGACCTCTTGTTGCTAGAGAAGGAGAGGGACCAATTCTTGTCTATTCCACCCTCTCCCTCTCTCTCAGGGCCGGCGTGACCTTTTGCGGGGCCCAGTTCAAAAATTTTACGGGGTCAGAATACACATTCAAATCCTATACCTAAATTTCACAATAAGCAATTATTTATTATAAGTACAAAGGATGTTATATATATTTTTTGTAAGATAAATATTACATAATTTTTCTCGCTTTTTCCGCCGCTACATCTTTTTTTTTATTACGTCATCAAAATTGATTGAGTTTGCTACTTTGCTTTCTATTGAAAGAGTAGCCAGAGATGTAAATCGGTCTTGGCTTATTGATGATCGAAGATAATTTTTTATTAGTTTCAACCGCGAGAAACTACGTTCAGCTGAAGCTTGATCATGGGACATCACCCAACTTGAGGACACTGATTTTACTGACATTCTTATAGAATACCTTAAAGAAATGCAAGTCATATTTTTTCGCATCCATAATTCGCTTTAAGGGGGCAAAAAATTCAATGGAAGTACAAAATCTATAATTATATATGACTTTCCCAAAAAACTATTGATATAGTTTAATTTCTCGTAAAAAGTACGTTTCTCTGAAAGCGTTCTGATTTTTTTATATGAAATAGCTTCCAGGATATAAAGACTTTATGGAGTTACACTGAACTTTGATGATTTTTGTCACGTCTTTAAACTGAATCATCGCTACTAAAAAAATGTCTTGCATCTGTTTATGGTATCATCATTCTGTAAAAAGTTAATCAAAATCGGTGTTTTCTAATTGGGTAATTTCCTCAAGATCTAATGTCCTCTGCACCCGTGTTGCAGACGTGTCAACGTTTGATGCCAACATTTAATGTCAACGTCTGCAACACGCTGCAACGAAATATTTCAATGCAAAGACGGGAGAGAAAATCTTCAACTCATGTCAGTGTGGAGCAAGTTGTCATCGATTAGTGGATTATGCGATTGCATTTTCCACACACACCCGAATATTCAATCTACTATACAGGGGGTCCAGCAAAATGTCTGATGAGTTTTCGTGGACCGCGGGGCCTTTCAAAACGCGAGGCCGGGTTCCGGCGAACGCGCTGAACCTGCCTCGCGCCGGCCCTGCTCTCTCTCAACTCTATATAGATAAGAGCAATCCCTTCACTTGAAGCTAGAGAAGGACCAATTCTCCTCTAGATAGATTAAAGCAACCCCCGCCTCCATAAGACAAGAACAGGTGTGGGAGAGAGCCAAACGTTAAACAGGTTTGAGAGAGTGCAAGCGTTAAAATATAACATTAGGTGTGTTAACCCTTAAAATGCTGTATACTTTTTGGCAACACAAATAACGATGTGGGGTCCTCAAGGGACCCCACGTTAAAAAATTGTAGAATTGAAAATAAAAATTACAATAACTTCCCTATAAAATCGGGAAGTTAAATAGATATGTTTAATATATGTATTTATTGATATAATTATGGTATAAAAACATAAAATTAAATTTTATTCTCTTTACAAAAAAGATTAATACGTCAAAATTCTAAACAATACTCTTCATTCGTCATGGTCCAAGCAACGTCTAGTTTTCTTCTTTCTTATGAGTCCCCACTACTCGAAAGTCGAAAATCGCATGACTATGTTGAAAACATTCCTGGCAGTGTGTCGTTTATGATTTTCCTTTGCGTAAATCAAGCCTTTGCAGGAGAACGGGTCCTCTCAAGCACAAAGTTTCACGTTCTTTATCATTCTAATTGATGCACAATGATAACGCCTTGCACATTTTGCTTATAACTTATTCTTTCGGATAAATCTTAAGTGTCTGCTCAAGGTACTTATTATGGATAAACTTTTCTAGAATTTGTAGAAGGTAGAATTTGAGAAGGTAAGAGAATCAGTAAAACTGTTAGGGAGCCATACCGAGGTGCCTTTCTATGATAAAATCGCTTATTGACACTCACCCAAGTCTGGCAACTTAGCAATCACGCTACCCTCGCCGAAGTCCCCACTACTCGAAAGTCGAAAATCGCATGACTATATTGAAAACATTCCTGGCAGTGTGTCGTTTATGATTTTCCTTTGCGTAAATCAAGCCTTTACAGGAGAACGGGTCCTCTCAAGCACAAAGTTTCACGTTCTTTATCATTTTAATTGATGCACAATGATAACGCCTTGCACATTTTGCTTATAACTTATTCTTTCGGATAAATCTTAAGTGTCTGCTCAAGATACTTATTATCGACAAACTTTTCTAGAATTTGTAGAAGGTAGAATTTGAGAAGGTAAAAGAATCAGTAAAACTGTTAGGGAGCCATACCGAGGTGCCTTTCTATGATAAAATCGCTTATTGACACTCACCCAAGTCTGGCAACTTAGCAATCACGCTACCCTCGCCGAAGTCCCCACTACTCGAAAGTCGAAAATCGCATGACTATATTGAAAACATTCCTGGCAGTGTGTCCTC
This sequence comes from Lasioglossum pauxillum, assembly GCA_933228785.1. NCBI lineage: Eukaryota > Metazoa > Arthropoda > Insecta > Hymenoptera > Halictidae > Lasioglossum > Lasioglossum pauxillum. Next base: position 8,440,409 of record OW121704.1, read on the forward strand.
CTCCCCTTTCCGCTGAAAAAGGACGAATCCAATAAATTCCGTGAAATGAATCGAATTCCCGTGAACGGTGCTCGCTAGACAGTGTGAAAAAGGATTTGCATGCGAATGGTGGTCGGTCCCATTGGCGAAAAAAGAGAGGGGTGTCCTTCGGTTCCCCGCGAGTTCGGGCTACGCGTTTAAAACGGCGATTTAAAGATCAGCGGTGCCGATATTCGTATTCTATCGCGTGCGCCGAGAAAAAAAGAGAACAGAGGGAGGAACGACGAGGTGGTGGATCGAGAGGGGAGGTTATGGTTCCGATTCATGGTCGCGACAGGGAATCCCCCGGATCCGGCGAGGACTTAATCGTCGAGGAGAGGCGGTTTCCGTCGGCGATCGGCTCGCGGCGCGCGGAAAGTACGCTGATTGTGAATCGAGCTGATTGCCCGAGTGCCGGCGGCGTTCAAACATCGTCCACAAAGGCGGTAATACGGGGGCCGGGCCTGTGGCGCCCTCCCTAAAACGATTATCCACTCGACGAGCCCTCGCCAACGCGGGGGAGGGTTAGCCAACACGTAACGACGTATTGTGAGGACCTCTCCCTCCGCGTGCAGGGGGTGGGAGAAGCCTGCGGGGGCTTCCTACCTCCGTCGCCGGAAAATCCTCCGGGAGTATCCTCTCGAGACTCCGCAACCCCTTCCCCGAACTCTGGTTTCTCGCCTCTGCGACTTCAACCCCCCTAACACCCCCGGTTTCGCAGGCTCGCGCCTCCACTGAGCTCCCATCCTCCTGCAAAGTCCCGATCAACCGCGATCAGCGAATCTTGGCGAATAGACAGCTTCGACGTCGCGAACAGAGATTTCAGAGTGTCCTCGAGGATCGTTCTTGCGAGGATTCCAGGCTGCAAAGTGGAGGATTATCGTTGAGGCGCGAAAGAAGTTCATTCCGAAATGGTTGGTGCTTCTTTAACTCGAATGTACCTAAGAGGATTGTTCTGTGCTCTTTGTTGCGTTGGAGAGTTGAGGTTGTGAAGGTAGGCTGTGTTCACATTGATGTAACATCGAGTTACTTTGTCGCCTTCTTCTTTTTTTACCGAATAAGATAAACGGAAGGGATGGGAAAGTTCAATTATTTTCATGAATCGGTTACGGGGGTGTTTACCATCTTCATCCTCGGAATTTCTCTAGGAAGGCAAACAGCGAAATTACTCAATCGCCGTCGATTACCTCGAAACTAGAATTTCCAGAGGGATGAAGGCGTCGCTAATCGCGAGATTCGAAGACGCCCAGTGTCGCGGCGCGCGATGAACCGGAGGATCCGAGAGACGACGAGGAAATCGTCGTTTCGGACGCGCACGATCGTCCAATTACCTCGTATACAGCGTTTACATAACGTATACACGCGGCCATCCCCATGGCACGGGTTCCTGGGGGTTGGGATCTGCAGGCGCGCGCGTGCTACCATGGTCCCCCATAGCCAAGGCTTGCGCAGACGTCGCCGACGACGAGCTCACGGCAACCGAAGTAATTACAGACGCGTTTCAGGGAGCACCGACTGAATACAGAAATTATGCAGATGGTGTAATAATATTCGCCACACGTTTGCCCGGGTCAATATTGAACTAAGCTCGCTCGTAATTCCTCGCGGAAAGACGCGGTTGTACACCGCGCCGAGTAAAAACCCGCGACGCACCCTCCCCTCCTATCCGAAACCAAAAAAGGAACGTCGGAAAAATTATACCGTCGACGGGACCCCCTTCTACGTGTTACCTTTTCGTTACATCCGCCACGTTGAGCTCTCCCCGTAAAACGAAAAAGTATAGGGAAAACCGCGACCGCTCTGCGTATTCACTGTGGAATTATTATCTTTGACAATACTAGTCGTGGATAGCAGGCAACGTTCCGCTGCTGGCTGAAGCCGCTTTTGATTTGATAGAGAGTACTGGTCCTGACTTTTCCGCGAAATTGGCGGAAATGAAAAGGATTCGAAAAGCTAGAACACGTTTAATATTCCGGGTCTGGAGCTGACTCTGGCGACTGGAAACTCTATTTTGATCCTAGAGACAGAGCTGGTATTTTCGAAATCTAGGAGAGACCAACAATACTAAGTTTGGAGATGCGTAAGTTTTATTTCAATCAGAAATAGTAGAATTGTTTCGCTGAAACAACTTATATGAAAATTGTCTGTTTTACACGTTTTTGCCAAAAGTGCATGAAATAAACTAGTAATAAGCAATTCCAATATTCCCACTGAATCAAACCCTCCAACAAAATTGGTCTCAGAGCTCTCCACGAACTATCGATTCGAGCAGGTCGATCGACTCGAAAGTGCAAACGCATACGGCGGGCGGCGGGAAATATCGCGAGGTTAGAGGTGTGGGCGAATAATATTCTCTTTATGGAACGATTCATTACGTTCCTACGGACAGAGGGCCAGCAAAGCGACGTACATCAAACCGGCCGCAGACTTGTGTGAGGGGGTGGCACGTCCGGCGCAAGGCGCGTGATATTTTCTTACGAGTGCACTCGCCTGTTGCGGTTTCCGGGGGTGGTGTCCGCATCGGTAACGAGCCCCGTTATGGACAGAACCTCGGTGGAAACGAAGCTTTCGACGTAACTCACCCTCGAGAGGCCACTTTGCCATCGGCTGCACCGCCAAGTTCAATTCGGGGGTTGAGACACATGGGGAGGTGGAGCGATGGTAATAAAGTAACAAAAGTGCAGTGGAATGGAATCCGAAAATAGTGCAGTTTGCACTGTCTAAGGCTGACGTTGTAGCATCGCGCAGGGATCTTCGTGATTTGAGTAAGTGCTAGTATACTTACTAGTGCTCGAACAATAGGTTCCGACAATTTCGGAAACACAGTTATGCAAGAAGGAATTGATATTTAAATTACAGAAGGTTGAAAAATTATACAGGGAGGTCCGTTTAAGTACGAACACCTATATATCTCGGTTATTATTAGTCGTACAAAAAATCTCCACAGAATAAAGTTGTACTGTTTCAAGGGGCGAATTTGATGATGGTAAAAATTTTTTCTCAAGGTCATTTTTTTACAAGATTTCAAGGTCATTGATATTTTTTTTAAATGGAATGGGGTATGTTTTAATACATCAATCGATGCAGCTGGACATTGATTATAAAAAAGTACTAACCCATGTATGTCGAAGAGTTAGTAGTTCAAGAGATATTTTAATTTAAATAACTCTAAAATACCATTACCGTCGTACTAAGACGTTAGCGTTTACTTACTTGTGTAACGTTTTACTACGACAGTAATGGTGTTTTACAGTTATTTAAATTGAAATATCTCTTGAACTACTAACTTTTCGACATACATGGGTTAGTACTTTTTTATAACGAATGTCCAGCTGCATCGATTGATGTATTAAAAAATATCTCATTCCGTTTAAAAAAATATCAATGACCTTGAAATCTTGTAAAAAAATGACTTTGAGAAAAAATTGTTACCATCATCGAATTCGCCCCTTGAAACAGTACAACTTTAATCTGTGGAGATTTTTTGTACGACTAATAATAACCCAGATATGTAGGTGTTCGTACTTAAACGGACTTCCCTGTATACAGGGCGTTTCGTTTATCTGACAACGGAAATATCTTGTGACGCACTGAAGTTACGAAAAAAATTTGTTAACAAAAATTGTTCGGTATGGAGGGTACAATCATACAGTCTAATTTTTTTGAGGACTAGAATGGTGGGGAGGGGAAATTTCAAAATCAAATTCAGTTTTTTAAATGGAATGTCCTATTTTTGATATCATAGATCGATAGAGTATCAAATTCTGAGTAAATGATGTTGACCTTCATATGTCCTAAACCTAATAGTTAACGAGATATTATCTAAAGAAGAAAGAAAATTGTTTCGATAATATCTCGTTAACTATTAGGTTTAGGACATATGGAGGTCAACACTATTGTACTCAGAATTTGATACTCTATCGATCTGTGGTGTAAAAAATAGGACATTCGATTTAAAAAACTTAATTTGACTTTGAAATCGCCCCTCCCCACCATTTTAGTCCTCAAAAAAATTAGACTATATGATTGTACCCTTCATACTGAACAATTTTTTTTGTAACAAACAGATAAACACCATGTATAGTAATTATTCCAGTGACCAGTCATCTTGAGCGTTGTTATTTTCATGACGTTCCTACCCACTAGGTAGGAATCGAAATAAGGCACATTTACCACATAATATTGTCTGTGTGCGTTTAGAATCGAACAAAAATAGCATGCGCCCTACGTTTCCGTTTTAGAGCGTGCATTTTCGGATTAGTTCCAGCCACTTTATGGAACTGTCCGGGCGTGGGCTGAAGAGGAAAGCAGAAAAGGGTCGAGAATCCTTGAAAACGGTAGATCGAGGGCCGCCGATCGGTCGAAGACAGCCAAACGGTGTCGAGGGGGTGGCTGTCCTTGCTCACCCCCGGCTTTAGCATATCGTTACTTGGGTGCTCGAGTGCGGCTGCGTTTAACGACCACGTCCGCGACGCCCCTCGACAAAAACCCAGCAACGACGGGGCCCACAAACGCGAAGAGTGCTCGCGACGTATCAATTGACTCGCTAACGGCTGATTTACGGCGCGATTCGCAACCCTCCGCGCTTTGGGGGTTGCAACGCGCGAAAATCCGCCGCGAACCGGTACTCCTCGACGCTCCCGGCCACATCCTGTGCACCGGAAGTCGTCTTCCAGGGGGATTTACGCTGCCATAGCGACCGGGCTTGCCTTGCGCCCGCTAATGAGTGCTAATTGGCCGGCGGAGTTCAGGCTGGATGGTTATCGATACCGGAAGGATACGCCACAACGTTCGACGGGAAAGGAGAGGTCAAAAATGGCGCGGCAGCAATCGTTTCTGATAAAAATGTAACTTCAGTTTTGAGACTGTTCGGTGTGCAAAGTAAGGGCATTGTTGGCGATTCATTTTTGTATTATAATTAAAATGGACAGTTATTATTAGTTATATCTGTTGGAATCCAACGATAATATTATACAGAGACAGGCTGTTGCCTGGCCCAAGTGGATTATGACACCCCCACTTAAGAAAAGGGACCAAAGGTTTTTCCAGGGACGAACCAGCTCAGTCGTCGTTCCAATACAGTACGGAACACACCATAGCATCTTTTACGCTACAGCATTAGCTTTACCTTATTTCAATATAGTTTATCTCTTTTTCATTCACATTTCGATCACTGTTTAATCAACTTTGTAACTGCATTGAATAAATGAAGTCATCTTATTTAATAAAATAAAGTTACAAAGTTGATTAAACAGTGATCGAAATGTGAATGAAAAAGAGATAAACTGTATTGAAATAAGGTAAAGCTAATGCTGTAGCGTAAAAGATGCTGTGATGTGTTCCGTACTGTATTGGAACGACGACTGAGCTGGTTCGTCCCTGGAAAAACCTTTGGTTCCTTTTCTTAAGTGGGGGTGTCATAAACCACTTGGGCCAGGCAACGAAATCTCTGCTCCTCCGGGCTGAGTTGCGCCACAGCCTATCTCTGTATAATATTATCGTTGGATTCCAACTATGTATATCATAATTATCATTAAGCAGGTCACTGATGACCACGATGGCGTGTTAATCGCAGACAAATCAGGTGCCACTAAAATCGTCACAGTGGTGCAGCAACTACTATCGTCGCGTGGCAATGCTTTTCGAACAGAAATGGTGAACGGTTCGATTCGAGACCGGCAGACACGAGACTTTATTATTTCCACGGCGAGGCAACTAAATAACGCCAGGCCCGGTGGACGTCAATTAGAAAAGTTCAACAATGGAAGGCAGTGCTACATTGTTCGAACGTTATGTGGCTCGCGGGGCTTCGGGAAGTTCTCGCGGCGCGCAGAAACGGCAGATATGGCTCTAAGCCTGGAAAGCCTCTATTGTCGCCGTGGTCCGCGTGGTTCCTTTCACGTGTCACCGGTACCGTTTCCATCCCGCAAACTGTTCTACCTTACAGCCTCCGTAACGAACGAACTTTAAACACCGAGTGGAATGGCTCTCGAAATAACTGATCAACTCCCGAAGTGAAAGCGAGGCTGCGACCAACGACAATAAAACTCGCGGTTCCCCGAGGCGGCCGAACTCGAAACTTCCGGCGCCTAGCATTATTCAGAACTTGGACCGATGAGCGTCCCGATAAATATTATATTTACACCGTGTCGCGACAGTGTTCCTAACTCTCGCGACACAATCGCGAGAGTTATTACGCCCGCGGTGGCATTTCTAGAAACGAAATTCACTCCACCAAAATTCTTTAGTTTTCTTCAAAATAGACGCCTCAATATTACTTTACTATTTATTTATTCAGCCTAGGAGTCGGTTTCGGTTTTACAAATCATTTTGAGGGGCACTAGATGCTCCACGCTGTGAAAGTCGCGAATTTCGGAGAGTTATTCCCAGTTCCTCGTGGTCGAGGAACGATTCCCGCAGTTGATGGTTTTCCCGCAGTTGATAAAATGCCGGCCCCGCGGAAGTTTATCGCGTGCCTCGCCCGTTGCTTGTAGTTTTCGATCTTGATAACAGCGAAATTATTATTTAGCCCCGCGGCCCGCATCCCGAAAACCGGATGTCGAACTCTTTGCAGAAACGGCGTTCGACGTTTTAATTGGCCGAGAACACGGAAATTCGGAGCACTCGTGCTGCTTTCCACCGAGCCCCGGGAATTCGTAAAACCCGGGGAATAATGCCCCGGCGCGTTGCCCGGTGGGCGGAGGCGAAATTAAAATGGTAATGCCGCTCGGGATTTATTTGAATGCGATTTACCGTGCAATTTTTGCTCGGATGCGTGTAATCCCGGCCGCGCGAATCGAACCTGCTAATTTCCATGGAAATTATAAGCCGCCGCCAACGCGGTTAAGGAGAGTTATTAAGACGCGCTGCTGGTGTCGATTACGAAAGCTGTAACTATGCGAGATTACAAAGAGTGAGGGGCACACGAACGGTGGTTTGACGAATTTATTTTGGGAATTGGGGACAGTCAGTTTGTTGGTGGAACTCACCAACTTAAATGCTTCTCATCGACAGAGAGAGGTCTTTATGCAAAATGAAAATTTTGAAATTTAAATTAAACACGGTTTACGATTGGTTAGTAAAGCTTTTACAATTTTTATTTAAAAGATAAACTAAACATATGCACATTGATTTAGAGGCATTCACAGATAATTTTCACTATTCACAGTTCTTCTACGACCTCGAGCGACCTTTAATCATCAAAGGTCATTGAACTAACCTTAAAAAGAGATAGAACTGCAGGTGTTCGAAAATGTATGGTCCAATTCATATATTAAAACAAACTGTACCCTTCTAACATGCATTACATGAATTTCTGATGCTCAAAAAATTGAGTTTAAAAAATGATGACTATGTTTGAAAAATAGTGTATAAAGAGTGTATATCAAAAATATTGTACGATAAATGTGTGTAAACAATAGTGTACGAAAAATATGTGTATGCATATGTATGTCGTGCTTGGAGTAAGTAGAAAAGGCAATCAGTGGTCAGACAGCGGTCAGTCTTCTGATGAACGAAACTGTTTCCTCCAATTTCTTAGGACCACCAAAATAAAATTGCAAAAAAAATTTGTCATATTATTATCAATTCATCTTTTTGAAAAATAATCTAGGACGAATACGTCCGCGTTTGCAGCGAGTAAAAAAGGCAATCGGAGATCAACCATCGTCCATCAATCGATAATCGATTTTCGGAACTTTCCACCTGCGATTTTTCGGACAGTCGAAATAAACTTCGGCAGAATAAGTTTGCGAAATCGAGGGACCAATAATGCCGCCGGTCGTCTGCAGTTCTCGGGTCTCCTCGTAGATCTCGATACCGTCGGAAACGTCGTGGAACGACCTTTCCGGATGTCTTTGTCCGCCATTTCTCCGGTCTCCCTCGCGATCCCTTTCTCAGGTAGTCTGTAAAGTTTGGTCGGAGAACGGGAGCGTATCAGGTGGAATTTAATCATATAAATGGACGATCGTCCGGCGCGGCCCACGGGCCGAGGGCTCGCCCTCGAAACGAAAAATAAAACTTTCACGCGGCACCGTTTCCCTCCCCTCCCTCGCACTCCTCCCTCGGAACGAAGCACGGGAAACTACCCATGGAATTTTTCCGATCGAATTAGCCCCGGCGAAAGTTTATTCGCAGTGCTTGCGCGCCGACCGCCGCGCTCTCCGTTTTTTTCTCATTTGCTATCGAATCACCGGCGAAAACCACCCCCTGTTTATACAGGACAGCTTCTTTTTGGCCACCGGTTCCCACCGTAAACGCTGCCCGAAACTGCTTCTCTCAAGGGGAGAACTTCCTTTTTCCTTTTAGTAAAGACTTCGCTGTTTTAGCATTTGTTATAAACAAACAAGCAGAAGCTATTGATCGGAGACTCTGTATATCTATTTACTATACTTTTGTCGCATTGCTCAATGTTTTTAGGATCATTCTCTTAAGAATTCTCTTAAGAATGTTTATCTATCTCGAAAAATTCACATTGTCGTTTGTTTCGGTGTCAGACCGTGTATGTACATTAAAAATTTTTATAAAATACTGTATCAAATATTAATATCCTCGATTAATACCAAAGAAAGTAAAACATTGCCTTCCTTACATTTTGAAAATTCTCATATGAAACATAATTTTGCATAAAATTCTGTTGTCTATTAAAAATGTACTTCTAAAATGTTTGAATATTAAGGTGAAGTGCCCTAAGTCTGGACAGTCCAAAAGTGATACCTAAATCTGGACAATTGAATTTTCATAGTAAAATCAGTAATTAAGAGATTAAATAATTATATTATATATTCTGAGGTCTTAGCTACAAGTAGATGTGAATATTATTTCATTGAGACATCAATTGAAATTTGGAAATGAATTCAAAGTTCATCTGAAAACAGTATACAAAATAGTCTATTTACATGCGACTCATGTGCATTTATAGTTCGAACTTTTGTTAGAAAAAAAGATATAATTTAAGCCCTCAGACAAAAAATAATTATCACGCATAATAATATTGATATTTTAAAATAAATTGGCAATCAAACTTAACGTAAATAATAATTATTAATCCAAATATTAGATGTCCAAGATTAGGACTGTTTTCAAATATAAGTACTCCATACTGGTACGCGATGACAGTAGCTATCCCACTCTAAGCTTATACGCAATGTGCTTACTCCTGAAGTCGGACACGTGTTTGTGAATAAAATCAACGCATTGTTTGTAAATTATTTAACTACATGTACGTATAATTAGTCTTCTATTAGCTTGAATAACGTATGTAGAAAATGTATTCCGGTTGTGACGTTAATAATACTTTATGTTTACATCTTAAATCTATCAGTACTACTACCTAACCTTAAAAGTTGTATTATGACAAGTTTTATTAAAACAGTAAATGCAAATAAATATATATTTGGTTAAATAATACAATACTATAATCTATGATAAGAATACTACATATTACGGAAAGCATCTTCTATTCGTCATGCGCAACAGCGCCACCAACCAACGTTTTAGGTTATGTTCGCTCGATCAACTTGTAAATTGAATTTGTCTTAATATAGGCTTTACTTCTGTCCAGGTACTAGCTTAGATTGGTTTTAATATGTCCAACTATAGATTTGAATTATTCTTGTTAATACCATTAAGATATTAACCTAAACAATGATTTTTTTATTTTAAATTACTTTACAAACTCTGAACTGTATGTTAAAACTCATAAGAAATTGTTTTTGTTTATTTAATGTGATACAATTTAAAATAGAAAAACATGCTGTCCAGGCATAGGGCACTTCACCTTACATATGTACTATTTTTCGATTGGTCTGACAGTGTCGCAAGAAAATCGACTTTCACTGATCACGCTGTTGTTGTTTTACAAACGTAGCGCCGGGGGTGAGAACCAAACAATTCCCCGTTCCCTTTGCCGGAATCACAGTCGATCTTCCTGAATTCCGTCGGAGAAAGCAACAGTCGAAGAAAGTCGAAACGTCGTTGTTTTGCTCCGCCGTCACGTTCATGGTCTCCATGGTGTTGTCGCCGCGCAAATACCGCTTCGAGAGAAAAAGAATCGTGTCTCGCGACACGATCCAGTTTCTCGTTCGCTCTTTTTTCCTTTTTATCTTTCTCTCGCTCGCTCTGCTTCTCTATCTTCTCTTTTTTTTTGCGAACGGAGGATCCGCTCGAGGGTGACCGTGCGTGACGATCGTGGCCCTCGAAAGGGCTGCTCGTGTCGTGGATCCCGGGCTCGGTGTACCAATTTTATTCGTGACAACGCTATATTTGGCAGGAGACAGGGACACACGACCCGTAACAGCCGGAAAGTCTCGACAAATTTATTGTCCGGTCCAAGAGCTACGATCGCCAAACAAACCATTAAAAACTACGTTCTTATACCACAGAACCGCGAAATCGCTCTTGTACAGGGTGTATAAAAAGTAATGATCATCCGTCATAGGCGTGAATCTTCACCTCTGGATCAGTGGACATTTGTAAGTGAAACTTGCTGCAAAATTGTTTATAACAAAGAAAATAGTTGTTAAAATTGTGTTTTACATCAACTCCTTCCACACATCCAGAAAAGAATAAGTTTGAACGAAGCCACATGTCGCAAACAAATCATTATTGTGATATACACTCAGTAAAATAAGTCTCCGTACACACTTTAAAATAGAATAACTTTTTTATAATTACACCAAATGACCTGATGTTTTGTAAGCAATTAGAAGCATCCGTTTACTGAATGATGTGCAAAAAATATTTTCTGAAAGTTACAATTGATCAGGGTACATGCAAAAATAAAAAAAGCTTTTTTTAAAACTTTTTTATTTGGGTCCCTAATGAAAATGTAAAATATATGTTTTGTAGATCTATGTTAGTTATACACATGCTGAAAATTTGCAACATGTGGCTCCTTTCAAACTTTTTCTCTTCTCGATGAGTAGAAGGTATTGATGTAAAAACATACGTTAACAATAATTTTCTTTGTTATAAACAATTTTACGGCAAATTTCTTTTACAAACGTCCGCTGATCCAGAGATATAAATTCACCCCTGTGACGGATGACAATTACTTTTTATACACCCTGTACAACGTTGACTTTGTACGCTTTCGAAAATTATTTTCAACTTAAATTATTAAATTTCGACTGCAATTTAAAGGCTGAAGGAACCATGCCCCCCATTAACCAAACTCGAAGCACCAAAGACGAGTAGTGGAGAATAAATTCTGTAAATGACAAAATAAGAGAAACACTATTTCGTCATCGGAAAGGTTCGCCTCGGTAAGAATAGAATATAAAATGATTCCCGTTCACTAATGCCAACGATCTCCGGTATTTTACACAGCGGCAGGCGCCATAAACGCAAAAATATCAGTGCGCCAGTAAACATCGTCGTATAAAGGACACGCATTCCGTAGAAACGTAGCTCAGCTCTAATCTGGCCGGAGGGAACGCGCGAAATAATTTGAAATCAACAAGGCGAAAGTGACGTCGATCGAACGGAATAAATGGCACTTTATCCTGAGGTAGAGGCAGTAAGCTACACGGCCATTGATCCGCAACAGACCGCGAATAGTGTCAAGTATTTATCGAATTAGGAGGCCGTGGCGTCAGGGCTGCATAAACTATCATTAAAGAGTCGTATCGGTGAAATACGAACGACTGAGGCAACCTCGGAAGAAGTGGCAGACGAGAAATGGACAAAAGCAAAAATACGGCTCAAAATTATACGGAAGGATCGTCGATTTTAATACGATTTAACAAACCTCGTATACTTACTATAGGTCGTTGCAAAAAATATTTCAAACAAAACTTTAACTCTAGTTAAACTACTTTAAATCTAGGTGCACGGTAGTGCACCAGCCAAGTTCTCGCACTACCTCCTTTTACACGAAACGACTCCGTCTTTTAGAGGCTTATAACTCGGCACTGGAGGCAGATGGAGAGATGTAATTTCGTACACTTGTTAAATGCTATCATGTCTCAATATTGACAAAATATTAATCTTCCAACATTAGTAGGTTTCGAGATATAGGACCTCGAAAATCACTAACAGATCATAAAAACCTTCTTAGTACTTCCCATTGACCTACAAGCTTGAAATTTGGTACATAGGTCCACCATAACAAACACTCAAAGGAATAATTATCAAAGTTTGAAATGTTACACCTTAAAGGGGTTGTATTAAAAAAAAACATTACGAAATAGGTACGTAGGATAGAACCTAGCAGCATAACATACATCAGAAAAAATTGATGAAACCCCAACAAAAACATCCTGTAAACAGGAGCCAAGTTCCTATGGCCGTAAAAAGTTGTGAGATCAAACAAAATGCGGCCGAGTTCGTTAGCTTAGAAATACCTCTTGCAATACTGAAAAAAGCGTTTGTAAAAATTAGTTTAAAAGAACGGTATTTAATTTTTAAAGAGTTATATGGAGGGCTAAATTATTCAAACTTGGCCGCTACCTAACACCTTTTATGGCGATTGGTTTAAAAAGTAACTGCCAAGTTTGAATAATTTAGCACTCCATGCAACTCTTTAAAAATTAAATAGCGTTCTGTTAAATTAACTATTACAAACGCTTTTTTCAGTATTGCAAGAGGTATTTCTAAGCTAACGAACTCGGCCGTATTTTGTTCGATCTCACAACTTTTTACGGCCATAGGAACTTGGCTCCTGTTTACAGGATGTTTTTGTTGGGATCTTCTATGCGTGGACATAGATTTCAAGATGACCTCTGTTTTTTATACAGAACTGTATGTTTTTATTTATTTGCGTAAGCGTGTAACCTATCCTCAGGCGAATTCACCAGGATACAACGCTCTCGTCATCCAAGGCCATTTAGTGTCATTCAAACATTATCTTATCTCGAATACGTTCATCGGCGTGCGAGTGACTCGCGATCCAGGCAGGAAAACTTCAGGAATATACATGCCACAATCGCCCTCGAATCCGCCATCCTCCAGCCATCACGCGAAACAACGGTTTCACGTTCGTGCGAGGTTTAACGCGCCGCTTTCTCGCCATCGAACATTTCTACGCCGGTAATCCGCGCGGCTTTTAACTCCTTTCCGCCTGTCAATACGCGATTTAATGCCACGGAACAGCCCCCAAAGTTATGCGAAGTTCGCGCCACGCCAGCCGAAAGCCGGCGACTTATTCGCGCAGCGATCGCGATCTACGATATATAATTTGCCCGGCGCGATGACGTAATGGAAACGGATAGATAGATTTCTCGAGGTGGAGAACTGGCTTCGCTGTTAAAGTCTCAATGGATCGCTGAGTGGAAACTGTTATCTCGTAAATCATCTCGCTTCGAATCCTTTTCCCGGTCTTGATAGTTCGTCGACTGGCGATCGTATGCGCCGTGCGGAAATGTATGATAAGCAGCCTGCGGATTTCATGCATTTGCAAGTAGACTCCGGATATTTATGGCAAACCTTGTAATTGCACGGAGATGAGAAAATAATAATTTTAAATGAGCAGACGCCACCGTCGCTCGTTCAATTTTTATTCGGCCGGTCGTCAGCCGGCTGTAAAAGCTTCTCGCTTTGTTTAACGAGCTTCCGAGAATTTTAGGTTGCAAATTGAAGTTGGGACTACGATTTAACTGTTACTGGCGATGCCTCTCCATCTGCTTCCTCTGTGTTTGCAAGACGCAATTATTGGACTGCGAATCTTTATGGAGATGCGCATTTCTCCGAGATGAGCTACCGAAAGTGGGATCGAAATGCAATCTACACTGAAATTAAATATCCACATTCTTAGAAGCAGCATGCATCGCGATAAACTTTAGTTCTCGGCTCCATTAATTAAACTTGACATTGTATGAATTTTTGGAGCTCATTTTCTACGCTTGACCTGTCTACAGTTAGGCTACACCGCTAATAACTTTATAAGTGCTTAACAATTTTTCCAACAGACGGAATCTTTTTGATTACAGAAGGATGATTTCTTGTCACGGATGCAACAAATTGGGAACGGAATGTAAACGTAGTGGCGCGACCCGGATCGAAGAATAATTTCGAAGATCGAGCTCCCCGGTTCCATCCTGTTCCTTTGAACGTTCCAGCTTCGAGAAACCGATCGGAAAGGTGAGCTCGCGAGTCGGGGGTTGGAGAAACGATTCGACTTCGGTGGCTTCTCATTTCGAAAAGGAACGAAACAGCGAATCGGTGGCCCGCAAATTGGAAGCGACCGAGGACGTGTAAGCGGCTTCCTTGGCGAAGAGAACCGGAAGAAAGCCGGACGGATTCCCGAGGTCGGGCAATTTCGCGACGCACCGGCAAGATCGAGAAAGATCCCTCGATCGGATCGATGCCAATCGGCGAGGCATCGATGGCCGTCCGTCCGTAAAATTGATTCTGTTTCCATCGTCTCCCAAGGGGCGACCGCGAGACGCGAAATCTCGTGGGAACGGAAAGGTGATTCCTTGCTTTTGCCTTTTCTCTCTCTATCTCTCTACCTCTTTCTCTCTCTCTCTCTCTCTCTCTCTTTGCTTTCCTCTTTCCTTTTCTCCCACCCTCTTTTCCTCTTTTTCGATCCCTCTGTTTCCGCGTCGCACAGGGGTTCGTCGCTTTAGCTATACAAGAGCTTAATTTGTACACAAAGACGAATTCAACGGGACTAATTCTACGGAAAATGGCGTCGAAAATTTGTTTTCATCATTTAAGGATGTTTTGGAGGTACAATGGGAGACAAAAGTACAAGAAATTCGAAATCCATCAATATATTGGCAATGAAAGCCATTCATGAGTATATTTTTGTTTTTGAGTGTATTTTTATTTTTTGGAGTTTCTAGTTGCTTTTTTTCAAGGTTTAAATAGGGTTTGAAGTGGAATTTTATGAATTCTCCATAAGTAGACGTGTTACAAAACTACAAGAAATTCGAAATCCATCAATATATTAGTAATGAAAGCCATTCATGAGTATATTTTTGTTTTTGAGTGTATTTTTATTTTTTGGAGTTTCTAGTTGCTTTTTTTCAAGGTTTAAATAGGGTTTGAAGTGGAATTTTATGAATTTTCCATAAGAAGTGTTAAACCGTGCAAACTTTAAGTTGCTATAATTCGTAAACGGTGCAGTGGATCGAACCAACATTTCGGTAATTGCATTAATTTAGTAAGAATTATAACTTGTCAAATTTTCCAAAATTTTGTTGCGTTTTTATATACCTCCAGAAGATCCTTAACACATTGTCATTCGTTAACGACTGTGGATTTTATCTGGTAAATGTTGACAAAAGGGGACCTAGCTCCGATGATCTTGGCCTTGAAATATGTTGTCAAGATCAACATTCTGAATATCTTTTCCTTGAACATGTACCTGTCGCCAGGACTTAGTTTTCGAAATTACGTGTACAGTCTATTCTGCAAGTTTTAATACAGGATAGTCAAATTTATAATATGAATATCCTGAATCAGTCGGAGCTTTTTTAGAAGTATCTAAAAATATTATTAACATTCTGAACATCTTTTCCTTGTACATGTACCCGTCGCTCGGACTTAGTTTTCGAAATTACGTGTACAGTCTATTCTGCAAGTTTTAATACAGGATAGTCAAATTTATAATATGAATATCCTGAATCAGTCGGAGCTTTTTTAGAAATATCTAAAAATATTATTAAACTATTAATGATACACTTTTTTTTTAAATTTTCAGCAAAATTTCTGACGCCGACTCTGAACATCCAAACATCCTGGATTCAGTGCGCAGCGGTTATCCAGGATCGAACGGTGACGTCCTCTTGTTTTATTTGTCCTTCTCGGTTTCTCCTCGCTGTTTGCGTCCCCGAAAACAGTCGTTTGTACACCCGCTCGTCAGTCCGATAAGATTTGTCCGTTGTCCCAAGCTTGTCCCAAGACTGTCCTATGTAACGCCGTCTAACTCTGTCTACCTGTCGCCATTTTAAAAACGATAAGTCTTCTCGCGAGCAGGCTGTTTGCTCTTACCTGACCCTTACCTCGACAGACCCGACAGCTCCTCTCTCGCTCACCTTTTCCATACCTGACCACGTTTGCCCAGATAATAAACCCGAGGGAAAGGCTGTTTGGCTCTCTCGAACTGCGATGTGTATCGACGACCCCAGAGGAACTAGCTGCCAGGACCTTTTAAGAGGAAGTGCTCGGCAAATTATTGGTTTTTCGAGGTTCGGCGAGATTGCGCCGCGGATCTTTGTTGCCTACCGACGACAGCGGTTTTATTGTCTCAGATTGGTGACAGATTGTGTGCACTCCCGAGAGTCCGTATACAGGGTGTCCTTTTCGTCACGAGCGCTTCGTGAGACTTCTAGCGTTTCACATTTTTTGTTGGAAACTAGAAAAACTGCGTTACCGATCAGTCGCGACATCTTCACTAAAAGTAAGTAATTATGTATCCAATGAGGCGTACGTGAGGAACATCAATCTCACTGTGTGTACAACTGCTCGTGCGAACAGTCATCCGTGTTTACAAGTGTATCGTTCTAAATATACAGGGTGAGTCCGAAGAAACAGAACACCAAAATATCTCCGTTACTTTTCGTTATACAAAAAAACTTCTTAGGACAAAGTTACACTGTTTGAAGGGCCACATGTAACGGTGTAAGGGAAAAAATTTTCAAGCTCACTTTTTATGAGAGTTCGAGGTCATCAATATTTTTTTTAATGGAATGAGGTATTTTTTAATACATCAATCGATGCAGCTGGACATTCGTTATAAAAAAGTACTAACTCATGTATGTCGAAAAGTTAGTAGTTTAGAAGATATTTCAATTTAAATAACTCAAAACACCATTACTGTCGTACTAAGACGTTAGGATTATTTTTCTAGTGTAAATTGAAGAGTTGAAATTGAAGATTTGAAGTTGAAGGGTTGATATTGAAATTGACGTTGAAATTGAAAAATTGAAATTGAAGATTTGAAGTTGAAGGGTTGATATTGAAATTGACGTTGAAATTGAAAAATTGAAATTTAAGGGTTGATATTGAAATTGACGTTGAAATTGAAAAATTGAAATTGACGTTGAAATTGAAAAATTGAAATTGAAGAGTTGAAATTGAAAAATTGAAGTTGAAAATGAAGTTCAAGATTTAAAATTAACGAATTGAAATTTAAAAACTGATGTTGAAATTGAAAAATTGACATTGGAATTGAAAAATTGAAATTGAAGATTTGAAGTTGAAGGGTTAATATTGAAATTGACGTTGAAATTGAAAAATTGAAATTGAAGATTTGAAGTTGAAGGGTTGATATTGAAATTGACGTTGAAATTGAAGATTTGAAGTTGAAGGGTTGATATTGAAATTGACGTTGAAATTGAAAAATTGAAATTGAAGAGTTGAAATTGAAAAATTGAAGTTGCAGGGTTGATATTGAAAAATTGAAATTGAAGAGTTGAAATTGAAAAATTGAAGTTGAAAATGAAGTTCAAGATTTAAAATTAACGAATTGAAATTTAAAAACTGATGTTGAAATTGAAAAATTGACATTGGAATTGAAAAATTGAAATTGAAGATTTGAAGTTGAAGGGTTAATATTGAAATTGACGTTGAAATTGAAAAATTGAAATTGAAGATTTGAAGTTGAAGGGTTGATATTGAAATTGACGTTGAAATTGAAGATTTGAAGTTGAAGGGTTGATATTGAAATTGACGTTGAAATTGAAAAATTGAAATTGAAGAGTTGAAATTGAAAAATTGAAGTTGCAGGGTTGATATTGAAAAATTGAAATTGAAGAGTTGAAATTGAAAAATTGAAGTTGAAAATGAAGTTCAAGATTTAAAATTAACGAATTGAAATTTAAAAACTGATGTTGAAATTGAAAAATTGACATTGGAATTGAAAAATTGAAATTGGAGATTTGAAGTTGAAGGGTTAATATTGAAATTGACGTTGAAATTGAAAAATTGAAATTGAAGATTTGAAGTTGAAGGGTTGATATTGAAATTGACGTTGAAATTGAAGATTTGAAGTTGAAGGGTTGATATTGAAATTGACGTTGAAATTGAAAAATTGAAATTGAAAAGTTGAAATTGAAAAATTGAAGTTGCAGGGTTGATTTTGAAAAATTGAAATTGAAGAGTTGAAATTGAAAAATTGAAGTTGAAAATGAAGTTCAAGATTTAAAATTAACGAATTGAAATTTAAAAACTGATGTTGAAATTGAAAAATTGACATTGGAATTGAAAAATTGGAATTGAAGATTTGAAGTTGAAGGGTTAATATTGAAATTGACGTTGAAATTGAAAAATTGAAATTGAAGATTTGAAGTTGAAGGGTTGATATTGAAATTGACGTTGAAATTGAAGATTTGAAGTTGAAGGGTTGATATTGAAATTGACGTTGAAATTGAAAAATTGAAATTGAAAAGTTGAAATTGAAAAATTGAAGTTGCAGGGTTGATATTGAAATTGAAGTAGAAATTGAAAAATTGACGTTGAAATTGAAATTGATGTTAGCGTTTACTTGTGTAACGTCTTAGTACGACAGTAATGGTGTTTTAGATTTATTTAAATTGAAATATCTCCTGAACTACTAACTTTTCGACATACATAGGTTAGTACTTTTTTATAACGAATGTTCAGTTGCATCGATTGATGTATTAAAAAATACCTCATTCCATTTAAAAAAATATCGATCTCATAAAAAAATGACCTCGACAATTTTTCCCCTTACACCGTTACATGTGGCCCTTCAAACAGTGTAACTTTGTCCTAAGAAGTCGTTTGTACAACGAAAAGTAACAGAGATATTTAGGTGTTCTGTTTCTGCGGACTCACCCTGTATATATTATGTTATATATAGACTACCAAAGAGGATTCTGTCTACTACGAATAACCTATATAACCAGTCTACAAGTTATAAATCTCTACATTTTTACCTTCGTAACACGAAGGAGTTGTTGTATTCCGGATACTCAATATAAGTATATTTATTAAGTACAAATTCGAAACGAAATACAACTACGGACGTAATACAAAAGATCTTAGTGGTCTAGACAAGACTCGGTAAGAGAATGATCGGAAGCGAATGAAGACTGAGAAAAGAATGCCCGCGAGAAGAAGAAATCAGCAGGAGATATAGGTTTTGGGTTCTGTGAAGTGGGGGTTGTTTTAGGTATAATGGTCAGTAAGGGGTGAATCATGGGGATGAGGTTCAAAGATGAGTAATTATTATTATTATTATTATTATTATTATTATTATTACCATTATTATTATAAACGGACCGAAGTCCTTTTACATAAATGTTTACAATAGAAAACAATAAAAGATTACTCGTATAGTAACATAGAAGGGACATGCACATAAACTAATGGTACTAACTATAATATAACTATATGGTATGAGCCTATATATCTGCGTAATTGTTTTTTAAACATGTGCAAAGACTCAATGAAAAAATCCATACGATTATACAGAGTGTTAGAGTCTGCAATAATGCGATTTATTGGATTAATTAATCCATAGGTAGATAGAATGGTAATCCATAGGTAAATAGTAATGGTAGATAGAATGTCGAACTGCAAATAGAGAGACGAACTGAAACGTTTAGATTACATGAGTGATTACTAATGCTAGAGAGAATCTTATCGTTGGTATACAACAGAGTGTTACGAATTACTTCGTACACCGGCCACGTAAATACAAAATCGTGCAACCTTATAAAAATGTCTGTATCGGAACGCAGTGCTTCTTTATATCACCTGCGTAACATCATTCAAACTTCAAAGCGTCTCTTCACCTTCCGATCTCACGGAATCTTTTCCATCGGCCAATTACGAGGGCGAAGCATCCCCGCAGTATCCACGGTTATTTACGATTTGTCACAGCAGAGTCTGCGGCAAAGGGATAAAAACGAGACCTGATTTTGATTTCTAGGAAGCGGATTAGGTGTCCCAGCGATCGTCCAATTTTCTGGATCCCTCTCTAACGACGACGGAGTTGCTCGCGACGCGACGTTTCCCCGGCATCGTTTTCGTCACGGAAAGACGTCCGTTGTCGCTTTTCACGTCGTCGACGTCGACGTCGTCGTCGCCACCGGGATTTGTATTCTGGTTGTCAGGGCTCGGCTTCGTCCCCGCTCTCGAAACTCGGGCAACATTGTCGCGAGAGAGCTCGCGCAGACGGAACAATTCGTTTGCACCGGATTTCGCCGGGGGAATCAGATCAAAGGGGATGCCATTGAAATTTTCTTTTCGCCGAGAGGGTCCGCGTAGACGCCGGCAATCCGAGCTCGTTTCCTTGAGAATTAGAAACGCGAAACGGAATGGCGTTTCTTCTTTGTCATTACGACCCGCCGAAGATCCTGTCTTCGGCGTGCTTGTACGCGCCACATTGCTGAATCATCGATCCGATTGCCAAATAAAATTATACTCTGGTTCACTGTGATTCGAACCTCGTGTATGTCGGTGTTATACTGTTCTTGAGTAAATCGGGTCGCATTATTTAAACATAGGATGAGCAGACCGTAATGTACATGAAAATTAGGACACATTAACTGACGACTAGAAAATATAAATTATATTATTGAAAAATATCCTGAAAAATTCAGACGTACGATCACTCCAAGCAAACAGGAAACGGAATAATTAATCTTGTTCGAAGAGTACCGAGACTTCATAATTGGAGAACCAATTTAGAACGTTCGGTTTTGGCAACAGAATTTCTGGGAATAATTCAAGATTTACAGGATCGATAATTAATTCATGCCGTACCTCACGATCTGCGACATCTTTCGAGCTTAAATTGAAAACGTCAAGCGAGGATCAAGGATTCTGCACGGTGTAAAATTAAGCTTGTCAGGTCATTGAAACATAACTCCTTCCGGACTAAAATTTTGCTCGTCATTCAGAAAATCGTTACCAGACAGCGGATTATCTCTATTTTTGATAAAAATGAGAAGATACTAAAAAATAAATGCCTTCGGAGCTCCAGTCTCTCGTAACTAACACAACAATCTCTCTGCGATCGGCTAACAGATCGTCGCGACGTATTTTTTATCAGAGTCCACCGACAGAGCCATACACCACGCTCCCAAGGAACACGAGGCTCTGCCGGGGCCTAATTACCGAAATGCATGGCGGTTCTCGCGGTATTAATAGCGTGGCCAAGATAATCCGATCGCCTCGGCGAAATTCCGTTGCGACGCGGAAGAATCGTCGCTCGTTGGCGTCCAGCGGCGCTGGCGAACGAATAAAGTACGTCAGAGGCGACGTTAAGAGCTATATCGAACCATTACGCCGTCGATGAACAAAACGTAAAAAACGAAAAGAATGAGCCAGGAAAAAGGGAAGAGGGACGAGGAGGGGGGAGAGGAACGGGTGTCGGACAAGAAGAGTGACGGAGGAGAGGCGAGAGAGTTCAAAAGCGTCGTTGCCGAACGACCAAGGGAACACGACACCGAGCAACACGGAGGCGGAGAAGAACACGAAAACTCGGTGCCTCGTAATTAATAACCGTTCGAGCAGCGTGCACCGGGCGTGGGCGTCGCAAAGTGGCTGTCGTTAGTCGCTCGTTGAGACGGCGCCGCTCCGAGAACGAGTTCGCACTTCGTACTCTCTCTTTCTTTCTTCCTCTCTCCTTCTCTCTTGCGCGAAAGCAGCCGCCCATTTACCCGAGGCCCTACGGAACCTGATTTCGCGATATTTCACGGCTACGAGAAAAATCCCTGCTAATTATCCCAGAGCCGTGACCGTCTTCCTCAACGCTCCGGCCGCAAACTGCCCGGAATTAACTTTCTCTCCCGAGACTTCCTTCTCAGCTCCGCGTGGAAGGCGCTGCTCGCGCTGCTGGGAATTTTGTGGAATATATTCCTGTGGTATTGCAGACGGTATCTGGTAGGTGTTACAGGAGAGTAGGTTACCCTTGTGCGAAACCATTTCTTTGCTTTCCGATATCAATGCTTCAAACGATTGTGTATGTCCGAGGCAGCTCAAGCTTTTCGACCCCTGGCGAAGTATGCCCCGCAGCGAAGAGGATATTCGATTTTCTTAGATCGTACAGTACTAGACTAACGGTTTAAAACAATACATTAATGCACCTACGGTATTATGCATTTTAAACGCTCCGAGAACCATTCCTCTGCGAAAATGTTCAAAATAAACTCGACCTGAATGTGTGCAATGTATATTAACTCTTTCAAAAAGGAATTCGCTTTATTACATTCCGCCGGAGATAACCTTTCATGCAATCCACACTTTAAAATAATAATAGCGAACGATGCTCGCCAACCTAATTGTATCGTCCGAGGCAGAATTTCCAGCCTGCGAGATAATTTCATTAGGCCGGCCGTAAACTTCTAATTTTTCTAGATTAATTGGCGGGGCAACAGACTTTTTTAAATGTAATTTCCATCCGCTTCCCATTTGACCGAGATGAATTTTTTTCTACGAAAAGCCGAGCCGTCGCGTCGCGCGATCAAATTGACGCTGGAACTTTTAGAGTGCTTGCCACATATGAAGTTGAAGCGGCCAAATTTCCGCAAATTGATTGCTCGTCGGTAGTTTGAGGAAGTTTACGCAATCGCCGCCGCTGCGGCCTGTCGGATGAGCGAAATTATCTTAAATTAATAGGGATTAGAACTAGCAGTAGAAATAGAATTTTAACGTACATATTTTCGAGTCTGAATTTTATGAAAATGAAGAACCAGAATGTCCGCTTACCGGGGATCGATGCTGGCGAAGACTGGCCGTTTAATTTTCTGATGTCGATTGTCCGTATCATTTCACGGGGAATTGACAGAGTCATGGGGTCGAGAGCGCGGGGGTGTTAAAAGTGTGGGCGGGGGTGTGGAGGTGCGTCGGTGCCCCGTAAAATCCGGACGCATCAATATTGATCTATCCGATAGAAGCAAGTGGCTGTGTAATTGAAAGCTTTCCGTTTAATTGCGATAACATCGATATAATTACGCGGGAATTTTCGATAAGAGTAATTATGAAATTTCGGTGATTACCGGGGCGGGGGCCACCGTGCTTCAAAGCTGTCCGCGTCAAACGCGATTAATCGACGGAAACACCGATCGACGCTCTTTCATCCCCTTTCGACCACCCCCGAACCCCTCTAGCAACAGCAGCAGCGTCATGAGCGTTCTTTGTTTCCGTCCGTTGGCCCGTTCTTTTCGGGAGGGAAAAATACAAGAAAAATAAAGAAACCTTTCCCCGGCAGCGGTGCATCGATCACCATAAACTCGAAGCAACTTTTTCAAGAATTCCTTTGAATTTCTTTCCCGGTGGTGCTTTGCCAGTTTCGACTACAGACGACTCTCCCTCTTCTTTCGTCCCTCCTTTGAACCAGCTAGCAGACTCCTCTTCGATGAACGCCAGCACATTTTCTTTCTTCCCTTCCCTTACTTTTCTTTCTTTCACTTTCTCTCTCTCTCTCCCCGTCTCCCTCTTCCTCGCTGGCTCTTTCTCTTTCTTTCTGCCGGTCGATCTCTGTTTCTCCTTCTGTCTCTGTTTCTTCCTCCTTTTTTTTTACATATCGTAATAGCTCTGCTCGCCGTCTTTGACGCCCTTTGTCGCGCACGACCAGGGAGTTTCGAGGCATCGCTCTCTCCTTGAAACTTTCTCATTCGTCAAATTAGAATTCGCCTTTCTGCCGGCGCGGCGCGACGGCGACGCTCCCCGGAGGCTCTCTCTCTCCGACGCCTCTCTCTCCTCTCCTTCGCCGAGACAATGGATCAAAGGATCACACACAACCGATGAGACGTGTGCGACGCCAGCACGTCCTTCTGGACCTTGAATTCCACCGCTGCTGGTCTTCTAAGGAGGATCAGCCCCGGGACCCATTCCCCGACGACACGCAATCGCTCGACGATCCTCAGAAAAACACCCCTTCGAGCTGGCTACAGATTGACAGAGTTGATCCTTGACTAGCGGCGAACTACCCCAGCGAAGTTACGTTTCACTCAAACGTGTCTCTGCGGTTCCTTGGACACGTTTTTGCGTCGATTGTCAGGCTCCCTTTAAACGAGAGGCAGACGCTCTCGTTAGATCGACACTAATTTTTGCCCAGCAGTTGTGGGGTGAGTGGGAAAAATCCTATGGATTTGTAATCTCCAACTAGAGGGTTATTGTTGCTCGCTCGCTTCGCTCGCTCGCGAGTAGGGTTGTTTTTGCTCGCTCGCTTCGCTAGCTCGCGGGTAGGACTGCTCTTGCGAGGGGGTTAAGGTGAAGTGCACTATGCCTGGACAGCATGTTTTTATATTTTAAATTTTATCACTTTAAATAAACAAAAACAATTTCTTAAGAGTTTTAACATACAGTTCAGAGTTTGTAAAGTAATTTAAAATAAAAGAATCATTGTTTAGGTTAATATCTTAATTGTATTAACAAGAATAATTAAACCCAAAGTTGGACATATTAAATCCAATCTAAGCTAGTACCTGGACAGAAGTAAAGCCTATATCGGGACAAATTCAATTTACGAATTGATCGAGCGAACATAACCTAAAACGTTGGTTGGTGGCGCTGTTGCGCATGACGAATAGAAGATGCTTTGCGTAATATGTAGTATTCTTATCATAGATTATAGTATTGTATTATTTAACCAAATATATATTTATTTTCATTTACTGTTTTAATAAAACTTGTCATAATACAACTTTTAAGGTTAGGTAGTAATACTGATAGATTTAAGATGTAAACATAAAGTATTATTGACGTCACAACATGAATACATTTTCTACATACGTTATTCAAGCTAATAGAAGACTAATTATACGTACATGTAGTTAAATAATTTGCAAACAATGCATTGATTTTATTCACAAACACGTGTCCGGCTTCAGGCGTAAGCACATTGCGTATAAGCTTAGAGTGGGACAGCTACTGTCATCGCGTATCAGTATGGAGTACTTATATTTGAAAACAGTCCTAATCTTGGACATCTAATATTTGGATTAATAATTATTATTTACGTTAAGTTTGACTGCCAATTTATTTTAAAATATCAATATTATTATGCGTGATAATTATTTTTTGTCTGAGGGCTTAAATTATATCTTGTTTTCTATCAAAAGTTCGAACTATATATGCATATGATTCGCATGTGTATAGACTATTTTGTATACTGTTTTCAGATGAACTTTGAATTCATTTCTAAATTTCAATTGATGTCTTAATGAAATAATATTCACACCTACTTGTAGCTAAGGCCTCAGAATATATAATATAATTATTTAATCTCTTAATTACTGATTTTACTATGAAAATTCAATTGTCCAGAATTAGGTATCACTTTTGGACTGTCCAGACTTAGGGCACTTCACCTTAGTAGTACGCATGGCTAGTAGGGCGTACTGCTATTAATGTTTTTTATTTGGTGTGTGACTCTCCAAGAGTCACAGAAAGAACTTCCCGATTCGTTACTCCTTCGCCAACATCGCCAACATCTTTTTTTTTTGTACTTTCATCGATATTCTCCCAAAATGTATTCTCGGGAGTAGAGATGATAAACTCACTCTTGCATTGGGATAATTTTCGATTATTGTAAGCGGTAACACTAGCATTAGTTGCATAAATAAAAAAAAAATTTTTTAAAAATGAAAAAAAATAAAAAAAATTAAAAGAAAAATTTTTTATGTAATTACGTTTGTTTCTTCAGTGGAAAATTTCCGTCCTCTTGTATAAATTGCACTGTTGAATCAACTCCTTTCGAAAAAACTAAAAAAATAAAAAACTACTTCACCAAAATCTAATCAGCTGTAAGTTACAGCGGGGCACATCAATTGCATCATTCATCATTCTGTTCGCGTTGTTACTTTTCCAGAAAACTTTAATGAAAAATTTAATACCATACAAACATACATACGCACACACACACATACAAACATTTTGCTAAAAATAGTCTAAAATGACTCCAATGACCATGAAACGTGAAGATCTGCTAAAAACTCGATTTTCGGGGTCATTCCAGTAACTTCCCTATGAATCGGGAAGTTAAAAAATCCAACGTGCACGTCGTTCAACCCTTATGTTAATAACCCGAGTACTCATACCGAATTTATTTTCATATTTTTTCGTAATATTTTTATTGAAAAATTGGAAAAAGTTATTGTAGACTTTTATGCTCTCGCGTGACTTCACTTCTTCATGATACGAATGGAGACCGGGCAACTGTACATTTTTCCAACTATTTTCGGAGAATTTGCGATGTGCACAGTGCAAGGGCCGATATTTATTTCAACGTTCGCGAAGTCCTTGCTGGGCGGTGCACACGCTCCGTTCCAGCACAGCCCCGGAGATCCGAGATCCTCGAGGTTCGATTTAGGACGCTCGAAACACACTATTTTACAGGAATTGCCCGGTTTTCTGGATTTGATGTACGATACAGGTTCACGGATCGTTTCCCCCTGGCGCGGCCGAGAAATCAATTTCGGGATCTGTCGGTGGAAGAGAGAGAGTTGCCGGCTAGAAGATGAAGGGAGGCAGTCTTGCGGGCGTAGGTGAGGCTGAGGTCGCCGGAGAAAAATAGTCCAATAAATAGAGAGGGGTAGATAAGGGTTGGGGGATGAAAAAGTGGGTGAAGGAAGATAGGACGAGATGAGAGGAGGTAATGAAGAAACTGAGCGGTTGGAGAAGAAAAATCCTCTGTGAAGAGAAAAATGACGAACTCTGAACAGAGATGAGAAGCAAATTTTTTAAACAAAAGTAGAAATTTAATCAGGAGCATCAAAATTTATGCAAGAAGTGATAAGGTAGATGAAAGAAATAAGAGTCCCCAGAAAAGTCCACAGGCAAAAGAAAAAGTTACCAACAACCGCCGAACAAGCAGAATCAAATTTTTCGAAGGACTCCTGCGACTAAAAATTTAATTAAGAGGATAAAAATGCATGAAAGAGGGAAGAGCGTATAGAGGAAGCTAGCTGTGCAAAGGGCTCGATAATAGGAAGTGGCCACAGGGCAAAAGGAAACGTGGAGAGGCGGAAGAAGCTGCGCGAGAAGAACAAAACTGAAAGGAGACGAATTGAAAGAGAAGATAGCAGGAAAGGAATATCAGGACGAAGGAAAGAAGGCTTCGACTTATATATAAGGCGACTCAATTAGGATTAGCCGGTTGCCTTCGGAGCCTTTCGGTCTTTGCTCGCTGATCTCCGACTTCGTCTCATCGGCTTAGGATTTACCTAAGGATCTTATTGGCATCGAGAGAGCGAAACGATCGATACGCCCACCGTTCACGAAGGCCGCGCGCTCACGAAGTCACGAAATCGTGATCTCTTCCTCGACAATAGGACATACGACGGCCACCTACCGTTCCTGGACGGTGGAATGACTAAGAAAGTTCAGGAAACCGTTTCCGATTGGAACCTGGCCGTAAGAACGCCTCCTTTTCAATCGATGGGCTCCGATAGGTCCGGCCCAGTTGACAGAAGCCGCGAGTAATTAAAGATTAAGCCCCCCCACCACCGTTCCTAGTTACTGCAGGACTTAAAAAACAAATTGATACTGCCCCTCTCCTCCAATTGCTCTTCCAGGGATTTGGTCGCAGAGTGCATTTGTCCTCAAACCCTCCTGGCAACTGCAAACAATCATTTCTCCCTCACAGTACAATAACAGTTTCTTTAATATTTAAAATAAACTGAACAATGTATGAGATAACTGCTGCATTCGTAGTTAGTACGAGGGTCATTCAATAAGTAAAGAGTCAAATGGCTATAGCTCAAAAACGGTTTATTTCAATCTTTCAAAATTAAGGCTATTTTTCAACATAATCACCCCCCACAGTTATGCACTTGTCCCATCTTTCTTGCAGCTTCCTAATTCCCTTGGCGAAGAATTCTTTCGATTTACCCCGAAGCCACTTTTGCACCGAGAGACCAGAAACTTCCACTGGGCGTCCACATCGGGGTTCATCACCTACACTTGTTCGGCCACTTTTAAACCGATCAACCCACTTGTAAAAATTCGCACGGTTCATACAACTTTTACCGTACTGTATTAACATTCTAGAAAAAATTTCACTTGGTTTTACACCTTCTGCGACTAAAAATCTAATGACTGAGCGCTGCTCTTCTAAGGTGCAATCTTCTAGTGGACTTGCCATGGTGAATTGAAAATTTTGAGGTTATGTTGACATAAAATGATGAAACAGCTGATCAGAGCATATCCCAAGGTTGCCAACTAACACCCCTGAAAAGATTGTACACATTCATTGAATAGTTTTAAAATTATAGAATTTGTCTCTTTACTTATTGAATGACCCTCGTAGATATGACACCAAGTAGACTGAAAATAATAGAGTGACATTCTTAAATTAATCGAAGTATTCCACTGTTTAAAATTGCATTTACTCGTTTTTGTCATAAATGCAGAAAATCCGTAGAATAGTCATCAGACTGGTAGTCTGGCTACCAGAGGCGGAAAGACTGGTCTGGAGTCGTTCGATTGCCAGAATCAATTCCAAAAATCAGCGATTTATCGCAACTGGTGGATCAGAGGGTTGTGCGTAGGGAGCGGCGCCGAATTACACGCGGAAATGAAAAAGAGAAACGGCCAATCGAACGGCCTGCGGGGTCGTGTGTATATCGCGGGCCGATATTACGTCGCGGGTCCGGTGAACACGGTTTTTTCTCGTTACCGTGGACGGGGGCCCGGAATAACGAGATTTCGCTATTGACTTTGAACAGGGTTCGGGGTCGCAGGAAGCGAACTCGAACTCGAACTGAAACCTCGAACCTCGAGCTGGAAAGCGGGAGAGAAGGAGAGACAGAGAGCAACGCGTATCGACGATGACGAGCGAAGCGGAGTCGAGCGGAGCAGAGCGGAGCCGAGCGGATTCGGGCCGAAGGGATTTCCATAACTGAGTCGACCGGACGCGGAGTTGCCTTGTCGGCCGAGCTGTCGCTGCAACCGGTGCAAGCGTATTCGATTTTCACGGGTCACATCGCCGGAAACTTATTATTCTCCGACAGAAGAGACAGGGAGAAGTTATATAAAGGCGGAAAGAGCGACGGACGATCGTCAATGGAAAACGACCGTCGCCGACCAACCACCCTCCTCCCGTTCGATCCGATACCGAATAGAGAGCAGCTACCCTTTCGATTCGATGGAGAACTCGCCGTTGGAAATGTCCGATCGAAACCGGACCACCGCCGCGTTACTCGATGGAATAATTACTGATCCGGAATGCAACCCGGGAATCCATCCCGCTTCCAGGATCATTCAATTCGACTGCCACGCGAGGAATCCCGAATAAAATGCGAAAAGCGCCGGCGGTCTCTTAATTCTTTCGAAAATGATGCTGACGAAGAAGCTCGCATTCTAACTGCACAATACAAATTTTGCCACGGGTGATACCTAAATCGATTGTTATACGAAAGGATTGAACTGTGTAAAAGATTGAAAGAAAGATGTAAAGGAAATAACAGGGTCGTGGAAGGATGGTAAAATTAACGGCACTAGCACTGTGAGTTAAGTGTCTGAAGCGCAAGTAAATGTCCAGTTTATTAAAAGAAAGACAAAAAGAGAAGACCCAAGAAGCGCAAGGGCCTTGTTCTTTCTTGGTAACGAGGTTTAGCACAAGCAAAGCTAAAGCCTTTAAACTAAAATTAATCGCCGAAGCAAAGCGGTAGTTTTAATCGCAAAATGCTAACCGCTCCACAGTGGTCTGGAGACCCTGTTTTCGTGGCCAAAATTCAATTTTTCAACTTTAATACATTGAAAAACAATTTTTTCCTATAAAGTAACAACCTTTTAAAGCTCCCAAATCCAAAATATTATTCATTTTAGATAATTCTGTGATGAGATACAGCGTTCTAAAGACAAAGTCAGAAAATTCAAAGTAAAATAAAACGTTTTAGATTTCAATCACCGAATATCAGAAAATAGATTTTAACGATGATTTTATATATATTAGTAAGCGCTTTTCAAATATTTAATCCATTTTTAAGCATTGTTTAGTCCATACACGAATAGCGTAAATTAATGACATTTCAAACTTTGAAAAGAATTATACAAAAACGTTTAAGACCGTTAAGCATCGGACTTGTTTTATATGAAAGCTTGAACATTTACTAAGAAGATCATGCAAATTTTAACTGCAATCTCCCGCAATCTTGAACTATAAACGGATTTTAACAAATACGGGCCCGCGATTATTCGACGCCTGGATAAGCAGTTCCACTTGAATCTTGCATAGCAGCTTGGAATTACAATGTATGTATGTTTTCTCTGTGCCAGTCAGAGACCTCGAAAACCTCCCATTACTAGTTTTCGTATAATTTCTATGAAGAATTCAATCTTATCTACTTTTCCGCGATTTCTAGACAATAGTATGCATTGTGATACTTGTTAACAAGATTTTTCAAATATTTCCGATGATCTGACAAAAAAATTATTCCAACGAAAGTTAATCAGTATTCACTTTTCTACAAACTTCAATATAAAAAGTTAAAGAAAAATCACTTTTTTTATAAAAAATGAAGGTCACCTCAATGTTTTAAATATTAACATATATTTTTTACTTCATAATATTCTAACTGGTATCAAGACGAATCCAACGACATATAATAATATAACATTAAACCTTGAAATAACGCTACAATAATTTTGGCCACAAAAACCGAGCTACCAGACCACTGTGCGCTCCAGCGAAGCGGGAGTTTGGAAGCAACTGACTCTTCGGGTAATCAGCTATGCCCGAAGAGTCAGAACGGTGGGGGGAGAGGTGAAGAGGAGCCTCTATAGAGAATTATTGTTATGGTTATGACAACCCGTCACCTCTCTCTCCCCTGGTCTATATGATGAAAGTCGCGTGCCGTCGCGTAGCTCGCGCGATCCGCAACAAAAGAAAATTAATTTTTAAGTGGTTTTACCAAGACTTCCGCGTGAGAAGATTACAAAATGTTTTGAAAGTGGATGATCGAGCTAGTTCGATGCTCAGCCCGAATGATCCGGCTGTGGAAGTACTGTTACAGATTCTAACGAGATACCAGGACTTTATCGATTTTCTTCACCGATCGAGCGCCGTGTACACGAATGACGTATCTGATGGGAAGTGACAGTGAACAAATGAATGGAACAGCGGCCCTGCTCGAGTGACTATCGCTGTCTCCAGATCTACATGGCCTGTCTACAGAAACAAGTCGAAAGATTTAGTCGAGTCAATTATACGCTGCTCTATGATGATCGATGAGCACCACTTGCTGAAACGGTCTACTCAAACATTTTTTCCACGACGTCTCACGACTTTACTCTGAAACTTGATGGGAAATTTTAATCTGTGATCGTATTCTGGCAGGTTCACAAGAGGAGACGCGTTCATGAAATGTAACCGCGTGCTAATAACGCGGCAGCTCGATACAAACTTTCGGTATCCATCTTCCCGATTCAATATCGGCGGGCGATTGATTTACACCTGTTTTTTTTTTGCGGGATCGATTTTGTCCAATGAATCAACGCCGGGGAGGGGTGAAATACTAAAGCGGTTAATCAACGTCCCCGTGTTACGTGGGATGACGTTAATTCTTAGTACAACGAAGCTCGCCGCGAAAGCGTCATTCCTTGAATTTCGCGAGGACCGAAAGTTTCCCCATAAATTCCGGTCGGTCCCCGCACGGCGCCGTTTCCCTAGGAGAGTTTCGGCTACATCGATCATCATAGTAATTTCTCCATCGCCGATTCACCGACCGCCGACGGATATTCCTGTTGAACGCGTTCGGAGAATTCCTAAGGTTCCACTTAATTAACCATCAAGAAACCGGCCGCGTGTGTTTCTCCAATTTAACTTGCCGCGACTTCTCTCGCGCTCGCACGCGGGCTTCCCTCGCTCCCGCTTTCCGCCGCCCCTGGTTACCCCACGGCGCCACCCGCTCGAATTGAAGTAATCCAACAGTTGTTAGTTCGGAGTTGCATGAGCGCTGCACCGTTACATTTTAAACACCACACCCCCGTACCC
Organism: Lasioglossum pauxillum; assembly: GCA_933228785.1. Classification (NCBI taxonomy): domain Eukaryota; kingdom Metazoa; phylum Arthropoda; class Insecta; order Hymenoptera; family Halictidae; genus Lasioglossum; species Lasioglossum pauxillum. The sequence continues at coordinate 8,472,285 of OW121704.1, forward strand.
TTCCTGTTCCGCCGGAAGCGGAATTTTCTGCAATTACCAGGCGAATGTTGTTTCCAACGTCTTAACCGTTTCTATGACTCCGTGAGTTCGCGTAGTCGGCCCCGGGAACCGGGCGCTTTACTCGCACTTAATCAACGGAAACTCTTTTCCGCGATTAGAACCACTTGCCTCCAAGAGGATTGTATAAACCACGACTTAACCTTTATTATCCTGGGACTATCCCGCCGTTATTCATTTCCGCGGTTTCTTTGATGGTGTTCGCGTGATCTTATTTTCTCGAGGTTCTTATGCTTTTGACAACGTTAGATCGACTCGCATTTGCGAGATTTGTTGTTGTTCTGATACAAATGACCAGAGAGAAATTAAAAGTAGTAGATAGAATTATTACTTCATTACTTTCAATCTATTAATTCTTCGAATACTTCTTCTTTTTCTCGAAATAAAAGAACCAGATCCCGCCCAAAAACTTAGTTTCTCTAGCCGGACCTCGGTTTGGCGAACGACGCACAGTGGGGTATTTGCCCGATTTCAGCGGCCACAGCTAGTTCAAAATTCGCTCAATATTGAAACTGCTGTAACTTCGCCAAAATTTATCCAAATTTGATGAAAAAACAACCATTTTAAAGCTTGAGGTTTCTACTTTTTGTACTGTATGCCGTTCTTACTAAAACGGATGTTTTAAATGCAAAATTTGTCCATAAAGAGGAGCGTATCAGATTGTAAAGTTTGTAGCTATTTTTCAATCATGTACTGCGGATTATAATCAATATTTTAACGTTAATCGTCTATTTTATGTACACTATCAAAAAGTATAATCATTTACAATTAAAATATCTTTTTAAAATAGTTATTACAAAGAATAATCTCCGTTATTTATAATAGTACGGAAAAATGTTATCAACAAAATTTGCACGGTTCAGGGGGGGACATGTTGTGGCACAAACATTTTCTGCGTGGGTGGAGGCATAGAGGAGATTTCAAGGTCACCTTGATTTTTTTAAACAGAATGTCCTTTTTTTATACCATAGATCGATAGAGTATCAAATTCTGAGTATAAAAGTGTTGACCTTCGTATGTCCTAAACCTAATAGTTAACGAGATATTATCAAAAGAAGAAAGAAAATTATCTCGATAATCTCTCGTTAATTATTAGATTTAAGACATGTGGAGGTCAATACATTTTTACTCAGAATTCGATAGTCTATCGATTCTTGATACAAAAAATAGGTCTTTCGATTTAAAAAAATCGAGGTCACCTTGAAATCTCCTCTATGCCTCCACCCACGCAGAAAATGTTTATGCCACAACATGTCCCCCTCTGTACCGTGCAAATTTTGTTCATAACATTTTTTCATATTATTACAAATAACGACAATATTCAAAGTGGACATAGTTATTGCACCACCCTGTATATTATTTAAATTTCATGTGTATACTGTTATCTTATTTTAGCGTATATTGTGTGTTTATTATTATTATTTAGTATTTACTTAAGTAAATACGAAAATATAGCGAATGCAAACATGCAGGATTTGAGAAATACTGCGATTTTCGCGCCCGCGCGATGGCCATTTTTCCGTAAATCAACTATAAAACACGGAGTCAGTCGTAGTCAGATCCAATTTTTCTTGCATCTTAATCAGAAAACTTTAAAGAATAGAATGGCACAGAAATGAACACTGGGACGCACCCGGAAGCATAACGAAATCATTACCAAAGTCTTAGAATCATCAAGAAAGTGACTTCATCGTTGGTTATCATTAAATATTAATAATTACAAACATGTATATGGTACAAAAGTGAATTTCTCTTAAAAGTATACCTTATACTTAGCTAAAAACACTTCTATAAAAGAAAAATCTGTTAGTGTATGTAAATAAGGTAACAATTGCTAATAGGTGAATTCATTGAGAAATGAAAGCGGGTTAACGGAACTTCAACTTCCGACAAATTTCAGTGCTTAATGGATACATGAATGGAAAAACGAATGATGGGAGATTGTTCCTCAGACATTCAACGAACTCAAGCTACAAAAATTTTACAATTTATGTAAAATTTTTAAAATTGAATTTTGACCGCTGAAATCGGGCAAATACCCCACTGTGCGACGTTGGCGATGAGCACCGACCTTGACCGTCTCCATCGGATTTCAACGAAGAAAGGAAACAGATCACGGCATGTGAGGGTGCAGGGAGGGTGCAGAAGATGAAGAGGAGTATGAGGCGACCACCACGTAAAAAGCGTTTAACGATCCCGGTGGTTCGGCTGCTGGCACGCCGTCGCCGGCGAAACACCCGAAAGCTTGCGCCCGATAATTTGTGGCTCGCGAGCCACCGGCGTGGAACCGGCCTCGGTGTAATTACCAAGGTAAATAATGCTCGGCCGGCCCCGTCCAATGGCGTAACTCCGCTCGCGAATAAATTCGGAACGCGCATACGTGGCCGGCGTGCGGAATGTCGGTCTCCGGCTCCGCACCGCTTCGGCCCGCTTCGGCCCGCACCGAACAGCTCGTTACCGATAATCACGGCGAGGTTTTTTGTCCGCGAGGAAGATTTGTTTCCGCGGCGGAATACATTTCCGGCAAGGCGTTCACCGGCGAACCGAGATATATCGATCGATAGGTACCGTTCGACCCCATCGAATCGACTGGAACGTTCACCTTCGAGCGCTCGTTAACTGTCTTTTCGATCTGACGGATCGGTTCCGACGTTAAGACGGTTCTTACCGGTGATATATTGGCGGTACTGTGGTCTTCTTCCGTGAGTCTGTTGTCATTTATTTCGCAAATGGACCAGCAAGATATGGCGTCACAGCCACACGTCACTTAAGTGTGACGACCACGATATATTATCATAAAAATCACTTGTTCTCACTGTCGTTACACGAGAAGCTTCTCCTGAAGAATCCGAGATTCCCACCCCCACGAAAAGTACTCAAAGAATTTCCTCTTCGAAGATTAACTCGCCGAACAAAGGCCGATCTAGCAGACGACGGTCTGAACCCGAAGCGTGACGTCTGAGGCGCGAGAACACGCGAAAGTGAGCGAAATTAAACCTGTCCGGCGATCAAGCAGTTTCTCCCCGAGTGGGGTGACTTCCGCCACTTAGGCGAGCACTGGTGAAGCCCGCAGGTCGAAGCGTTAAGAAGGCATCGTCGGACTCGGAAGCACGCCGGTTTGCCACATCGGAAACAAGGAGTTTGCATAACGCTGAAACTTCTGATCAAGGGTGGCGAAGTTTGGTCACGCGGTGGGGTTTGCCTGGCCCCGAGGGCAAGATCTCTCGAAGGAGAGAGCAAGAGAGTCTCCCGAAGACGACAGCAGTCAAAGGGAGAGAGGGAGCAAGCGGCTAAACCGCCTCATTGTTTGCCCGGAGCTCGATTACGGGTTAATAATGTTACCGTGACCCCCCTCCGGCCTCTTCGGTGTTGGTGGCTCTCGCACACCGGTGGTGGTGGTTTTGAGGAAGACCGCTTTGCTCATCGACCGAACGAAGTCGCCGCATAAAGGAGCAGATCGGCCGATCCAATTACCGACTCGGCGCAGTTTCTTCGTTCGTGGCTCGTTAGCGAGGCGAACGAGCACGGGCCCGGCTTAAGGCGAGTTCCTAAGACTTCGTCGCATCTCGCGCCCCGGACACCGACGCGCGTCGGCTCCGGTTACCCGGGATTCGCACGCAAAAACCCACCGCGAGCCCGACGACGTGGGTCTTCGCCGCCGCGAAAAACACCCGCAGGAATTATAAGCACACGGCTAAGATTTCTTTTTCGGAACGACTCCTACCGGGATTAACCAGCGACCTGTCGCTCTTTCTTCCTTGGCCGAGACTTTCTCCCGCGTCTGTTGCCAAACATTGAACTTTCCTAGAAGCTCGAAGTCAATTTCGAGCCTTGGTAAGGTGAAGTGCCCTATGCCTGGACAGCATGTTTTTCTATTTTAAAGTTTATCACTTTAAATAAACAAAAACAATTTCTTAAGAGTTTTAACATACAGTTCAGAGTTTGTAAAGTAATTTAAAATAAAAAAAATCATTGTTTAGGTTAATATCTTAATTGTATTAACAAGAATAATTCAAACCTATAGTTGGACATATTAAATCCAATCTAAGCTAGTACCTGGACAGAAGTAAAGCCTATATCGGGACAAATTCAATTTACGAGTTGATCGAGCGAACATAACCTACAACGTTGGTTGGTGGCGCTGGTGCGCATGACGAATAGAAGATGCTTTGCGTAATATGTAGTATTCTTATCATAGATTATAGTATTGTATTATTTAACCAAATATATATTTATTTTCATTTACTGTTTTAATAAAACTTGTCATAATACAATTTTTAAGGTTAGGTAGTAATACTGATAGATTTAAGATGTAAACATAAAGTATTATTAACGTCACAACCGGAATACATTTTCTACATACGTTATTCAAGCTTATAGAAGACTAATTATACGTACATGTAGTTAAATAATTTGCAAACAATGCGTTGATTTTATTCACAAATACGTGTCCGGCTTCAGGCGTAAGCACATTGCGTATAAGCTTAGAGTGGGACAGCTACTGTCATCGCGTACCAGTATGGAGTACTTATATTTGAAAACAGTCCTAATCTTGGACATCTAATATTTGGATTAATAATTATTATTTACGTTAAGTTTGATTGCCAATTTATTTTAAAATATTAATATTATTATGCGTGATAATTATTTTTTGTCTGAGGGCTTAAATTATATCTTTTTTTCTAACAAAAGTTCGAACTATAAATGCACATGATTCGCATGTAAATAGACTATTTTGTATACTGTTTTCAAATGAATTTTGAATTCATTTTTAAATTTCAATTGATGTCTCAATGAAATAATATTCACATCTACTTGTAGCTAAGGCCTCAGAATATATAATATAATTATTTAATCTCTTAATTACTGATTGTACTATGAAAATTCAATTGTCCAGATTTAGGTATCACTTTTGGACTGTCCAGACTTAGGGCACTTCACCTTACTTACAGGAATCTTCGTGAAAATCGAAGTTGCGGGAATCTAAATAATAATCATAATGATGTATCACTCAATGACCTTCGGACACCCACAAGGTCAGAAATGAACGAAACATTTCTTATTCAGATGAAGTTCGAATAACGGAAGCTCTATTGTAGTAGCTAAAATTAAAGAGGAATTTCCGTATTTTTTAAAGAGTTGTACTGTATTAATAATAATTTCGGTAATCGTTGAACATTTTGAAATATATCGACCTCATGATTGGCTTCATTTCCTGTACAGAATCTATACAAAATTAAGTTCAGTATCGAAAGATTTACGCTTGTTTCAAGGGAACAAAACCGCCATAGTTGCCCTCGGTACACAGCCTCCACCGTCCACTGACCGCACCTTTGACAGCGAAAGGGTTAAGCTGATAAAGTTAGCCGCCTCGCCCCGTAGCGCAGATCCAATAGAAATTTTCTTATCTCGGTAAACCCTGGGAACACACGGCGAACTCGGTAGATTAAGTTAAACCCTGCACAAGGGAAGTGGGTTTGCCTTGGGACTCGGTTAGGTCTGAACTCCGTTGAACTCCGGTTCGATTCAGTTTCGGTGGAAACACACCTGGCGGAACCGCGTTAAACTTGAACTAGCTTTCGCCTTTCCCGCGGAAGATTCTCTCGAATCTCCCCGAGGTGTCCTCCGGAGTCTCCAGCTGCGAAATACTTTCTCCGTTCTTCGGGTACTTTCTCGGGGTGAATCGATCGAGCCCTACGAAAGGGAACGATCGCTCGAATCTACTCAGACTGAGCGGAAAAACATCCCCGAATGGACCGAGTCTGAGGAATGTAAGGGTAGATATTCATTCTGCGTGGGGGTGGTTTGCTAATACACTTGCACGCGGATGATCAAAGAACCGAAAAACATGCTTGCGGCTTTTATTTGCGGTATAGTCTTTTGCAGGTTCAGCAGTCCTGCGAGGGTTGATCCTGGACCGTGTTCGAATATCCTTATTCTGCGAAATAAAAAATTTTTGAAAAATGTTGAAATATCTTAGAAAATATTTCTCCACTTTATCGGTCATCAGTTCTCCATCTTTTTCTACGTTCTAGCGGCAAGAGATCAAAGAACAGCGTCTGCGGGAGATTCAAGCGTTTGGTCTGGAAGTTTCCGCACATATCGAGACATTGCTGTAGCTCTTTTACACTCGATATCCTTCGACAATTGCCAACTTCACCTGCAGCCCCGGTTCGTTAACCCTTCCGCCCTTAAACTCTGGTCCCCGTTAATTAGAAAACGTTGGCCAGGAGCTACTGTTCGATTCCGATAATTCTCGGTTCTGTTCGCGACCTAGTGGTCGCGGGGGTAGATTCGAGTGGGGTTCGAGCGTCTCGCCGCGGCGTAAATAAGATTTCATCCGGGCCACTGATCCTCCCCGGTGTTCGTAATAATAGTAAATTAAAACGTGCGGCGACTCGGTAGAGATTCGTATCGATATTCGCCGTCCGCCGCAACCGCGCCGCTCCGTCGCGCCGTGAAATTATTAGATACCGGTGCATCGGCATCCGCGGGGGGTGGGAAACGCGCCGGCTGATTGGAATTCGAAGGAATGTGTCCTCCAACTTCGTGCGCCACAGTTATAAGTCCCTATCCACGTCCCCCACCCCCGTTAAAAAGCGAAGGTAAAAGCGAGCCTCGAGATTGCATTTATTACCCCGGAGGAGCCTCCTCCGCAGCCGAAATTGTCTTGGCGATGACCCAACCGGCCGAACGAGAAGATAATCGAGTCCACTCGAGGCGGAAGACGAGTCGCCGGAAGATGAGGAGACCCTTGAACAGTCAGCTCCGCTCCCTTCTTTTTAATCAAACTGGATTTTTTACAAAGCGAAGAAAAGAGTGCAGAGGAAAAGAAAAATCAAGAACCTTCTGCCATTAATCGAAGCTATTGGATTTTAAGAGACTGGGCGTGCTTTTTTATCGGAATCACATTTTTATGAAATTTCTACCTCCCGTTCAATTTCCCAAGAAGATGGAACTTGGTAATCATTTTGCTATCTGCGAAGAACACTTAAACAATTAATTTCGCCTCGCCTGGAATAAATTGGACAGTTCCATGCTAAGGTCTCGGCTGATCTAGCAAGAATGAATGAAGATTGGCGACCTGACCTACATAAATTCTTCGAAATGAGCACGTTGTATAGTGCGGCAGGTGTCTAGACGCGGAAGGTTGTTGCTTCTCTTTTTTCTTTGAGGGTTCTGCAGACCCATGGGCGTAGCTTCAGACTCTCTTGGGTTTCTTGGCTTTTCCCATTCTTCACCGGCACGCTACTTGGTGTTTTCTTTGTTTCGCTGCTGTAATCTGCCCTTGCTTTATCTTCGGCAAGCAGTTCTATTTCGGCAGCTTCTCTTTTCTTTCGTTTCTTTAATCGTGGCACGGATAATCTTACAGCTACCGTTTCTAATGACTGCAAGTTCTTGATCTTTAAGTAGCTACTTTTAACCAGCTCCATTATCCTTCTGTTCGCTTTTATAGACATTTTTATTTTCTTCAGACTTTAAATTCTTAAAACGTGTTCTAGGTAATACTTCGCCTTTAAATAACTAGACTATACATTCTTTGCAGTTGTGGAATTTTTAAATTCTCAACAAGGCGTTCTTGCTAAGTAGCTTCTCCTTCATTTCGTTTTGTAATTGCCCTCTTTGTAATCTTGCTCTCTCTCTGTTTTAAAAGACTGCAGATTTCACGCGCTTACAGTATACTTTAGATCTTCAATACCCTACTTCAGCTTAAGTACATCCTTGTTTCATCCATTTCATAATTACCCTAAAACTGTGTTTTAAGCAGAATCACGCGGTTCTTCTCGCAGCGTCCAACACATTAAAATAATTGAAGGCAGAATGATATTCCTATTCGGCTGCCGCGTCTCGCAATCGATGCAGAAAAGTTTCGCTTTGCATAAGGATCCCCAGTCTAGCCGTGCCGTTTATTAGCATAATGGTGCCCGACGGGGAGAGTGTACTCGAAATATTTCACAGTTTATTTAACCGAAATAACGAAAGCTGGACTCCCGTTGCTGGTTCGTGTCGCGGGATAACTGGTCCGCGTTCCGCGTCCCGTTCGCTAACGAATTCATCGTTCTCGCGACGATAAAATCGCCTCGCTTCGATATCTATTTCGCAGCTTCATTATCGCGACTTGCCGAGCATCGTCGCCAGAGACGATGAGGCGGCAGCAATTTGCGATGTCCCTAGGGGCAAGCAGCGCCATTACAACTCCTCGGGAAGCAATCGCGACGGACCTTCGCCGAGGGCTCTTTAATGAAACGTTAATAATTTACGTAAAATATAAAGCAATTAGCGGCGCGCGGTTTTCGCGGAGGGAAAAAGAGCCGAACGCTCGCGTACGGAACACCGTGAACGCGCAGGTTACCCTTTTTCTCTCGCTCTCTTTTTTCCGTCGCGAGGGCCGTTCGGGTTTCCTGCAAAATTTACCGGCCGGGATTTCGTAGTAACTGCGCTTTCGGGCCGAATAAAGATGTCTAATTAAAAGGCTACCACTCGGGCCCCGACGGGATACGTTAATAAATATTCCGGCGCGTTAGTCAACCTCCCGTAATGAAGCAACATCCGTGAAACTGCTATGCGGTAACAAGCCGCGGCTAAAGGTTGTTTTTACCTCTTGGAATGCGTTCTGGGAGGAAGTCGATCCGAAGCGCGGTAGCCAACGTTCCTCTCCTGTGACGGACGCGTTTCTGAGACTTGTTTTCTGCGGCCGAGAACCGCTAATGATTCGTGCCGAGAACGGCGTAGGATGACGAGCTAAAAACGGCAGGGATCATTAACGCGCGTGGGGAATCTTGGCCGATCGACTTTATCCGCTTCAATTAGTACGTTATCTCTATTTAAACGCGTGATTAACTGGCCACGGCTCCGGGAGACGTTATTAGGTGTTTCCTGAACCCATTGATCAAACGCGCGGCGCTAATTATTTCCAGCAATTAGGTACTTGTTGCTCGCTTTTTTTCGGCGTCGCAGAATGCTTATGATGCTGAGATATTTCAGTCGTTTATTCTTGGATGCGCGATTTGATTGACTCTTTATAGAATTGGTCTCTGTAGTTTCGGTACCTTGCAATTAATACAGACAATATTAGAAGAACCTTTATAAACATCTTTGAAGTATCTTAACCCTCATCCGTCCCTCATTTCGCGAACTGAATCTGTCCCTCGGTGTCAAATTGACACAGTGGTAAAATATCGACGGAATAACAAGATAGAAAGTTATTTTTCGATATTTTTGTATTCAAATGGATGCGTTAACATCTGCATCTTAATTTTTGCACAATTTTCGCATAAAATAAAGCGATGTGTGGGACATATTGCTTGTTTGTTGCCAAATCACATCGGGCACTATGTATATTAGCATTTGGTCATTTCTCACATATGTGACACCGGGCTTTTTTTGTTGGTGGAGTATGCATTATACGATTACTACAAGACGGTACAATCACTGTTGGAATACCCTTTATTTGTACAACAAGTGCAGTCGCATTAGATCCTCGCGGTAGATGTGTGCGAAACGTAATACATATACGAATGCACCAAAGAATGTTCAATTTCAATAAAAAAAGGCGTCGACGATATTTTCTATTTTTATTCCACTTTGCATTGAGTGAAGGAAATATTATAAAAGCATTGCATGCTGATATATCTAACATATTAGCAACAATTGCCATTGGTCATCTATTTGTTTCGCGCTTACATCTGTATGTGCCCACCATCTCCATATCATCGAGGACGTCGACGCGACGCCTCCTTTCGTAGCGTTATAATACTTTATTATTTCAGGATTTTTTATCTACTTCACTACTCATTTGCTTTGACGTATGGTATGTACTAAGTAGAATAACAAATCATCTTCTTTTTGTCACATAAGACACCATTGTACCTTTTAGTATGTGTTCAAAAACAAACTCCGAATGATGAAGTGGCTTCTTCTTCATATCGAGTAAAATTTGTGGAATTTCTTTTCTATTTTTTCGTATGGTCCCTACAAGCGTCATCTTTTGTTTTTGTAATATAATTACTAATTCGTGTGAAGTAAAAAAATTGTCACACATAACATTGCGTCCACCCAAACCTTCAACTAATTGTAGCACTACGCGTTGACCCTGCTTTACTTCTGTGTGGCAGTTTCGATCGCGTCCCGTGTAAATTTCCATACTATATGAGTAATACGTTTTCTTCTAATTTAGAAAAAATCAATTTTCCTTAAATTTCCGAATGCCGTATAAATTTCTCATTGAAATAATGGTGATTGAAAAACTCCGCGACAGTACGTAAGAGTACATGTGGCACATTGACACACAGGGATTCTTTCGTAACAAATTCGACTTGCAGTTTTGACATTATTATTTTCCATGAACAATGCTAGGTATATGTGTTTCGCATTAAAAAAATAAAAGTCACAAACTTTTGGGCAAATTTACCGACAAACAACAGAACAGTACCCCTTAATTCGCGAAAACTGTGTCAAATTGACACGAGGGACGGATGAGGGTTAATATTTGTGGACGGGGGTGAACACCTTTAACTCAGAGAATTGATCAAGAATTTTAACACACATCTATGTGTGTTTCTTTCAATTTTTCTTTCACGTAAAGGTCTTCAGTCACGTCATACCAGAACAACCCACACCAAGTTTATCTCGAGATCGCAAATCAAACGCGATTGCGTTAACAACAGCGGAGCACGTCAGACGAGACAAATCAGCGGTTAATCACGTAGCCCACGGTAAATCGTCGATTTCGCAAGCGCGATCTCTATGCTACCGGCTCGTCACGGAGCCATAAAGAAACTCGCCTACCATCGAGAGCGGCACTCGTCATATTTATTTATCCTGCGCGGGGCCTCGAGTTAAACGCCCGAACAACGAGCCCCCACTTTCCGACTTGCGAACAATCGCAAGAAGCGTCGACAAAAACGCGTTTTCCCGCGGCTACCGGTCCGTTGTAAATCAATCCTTTAGCTTGTTCGGGGAGCAAAGGGCGTCCTTCTCGGCGTGAAGGGCCAAAGGGGAGCCTCCAATTTGCGTTGAACCTCGACACGATCGGGGACCTATCCCCGCGGGTCGTACGATTCGATGCTCGTTGGAAGAGAGACGCCGAGCGTCGCGACGCCGGTAAAACGAGGAGGCAGAAAGACAGAGAGAGAGAAGGGGAGAGGGAAAGAGGGCCGAGCGGTTTTACGCGCTGGAAGACCGTGGGGATCCGATGAAAAGGCAATTAGCCGAATGAAAATGTAACACGAGACCGCACGTGACTACGGAACACGCGGGGGGGTTGTTTCGGTTCCTGCTCGTACGGCCACCATCCCCTAAACCAGCCCTCTCCCACCCCCCACGAGTGTCGCGTGCGTGCGTGCGTGCCGCGTAATTGTCACTTTGTCAACGCGCTCTTAGCCCGAGGGGTTTTCGGCGGAGTGCGAGAGAGTCACTTCTTCTAATTGACGCGAGGAATCGCTGTAAAATACTTAGGAGGTGGTGCCACAGGATAGGAATACGGTAGGAAGGGGTGGATTAGCGGGTGAATGCTTCAGACGTCATCTTGATGTTTCTTTTCGAGTGTGGGTTTTGTGATGGTTTGGCGAGGACGTCCTTTTTAACAGATTTTGGTAATCTGGTGCGGTATGCAAAGGGTGACGAAATTATTAGGGACAATTTTTATTTTGCACGAAGATCCGCAGTCGAAATGTTACCAGCAGTATTCCTGAATGTATCTAACAGTTTGATCACCTACTCTATTAAGATTGGATAAGAACAAAGAATTCTACAATATTTCAGATATAAAGATCAGTTCGGCAACAACAGCGAAATTCATTGCAGAAACAAACGCGGTCGGCGATCACATCAAAGGAACCATTGCTCTCGCGGAGGCAAGCAACGACGGAAAAGCAGACGTTTACTTTTCACGGTGCGGCAGAAACGGCTGAAGCGGGACGTTTGCTCGATCTCAATAAAGAACGAATCGATTCTGCGAATCGTTTACGCCTCCATAAGTCAAAACGCCGCATGTATACGCGCACAGGGAGGGAAGAAGAATCGAGCGAGGTCCGCGCAACTTGTCTCCATTGTCGGGTTTGTCGCGTGTGCCCGCGAACAAAGGGCGCAGGCCGGTGCATAGGTAAGATGCTCGCGGATCGATGCATCATCGCGGGCGCGTTAAATCGTTCGATTTTTCTCGGATCCCGTGTATCGCAGCCGGCGGATGGCAACATTATTCTGCCGGAGTCGGATCGCAGCGAACCGAGTTGCGTTTCGCGAAGCTTTTTATCGGCGAGGCGGAATTGATCGTCGGCGATTTTTCTCCGTGGTCTTTCGCGGCCTGCGGGGAGAGCAGAGAAGAGAGAGAGAAAACGCTGTTGGAAACCGCAGCACCGGAAAGACGGGGGTGTGAGTGCGCGCAGAGGATTGTGGGAGGGACGAAGGGCAGAGAAAGGGAGACAGAGTGGACGACGGTCGAACGAGTATCGACGAGAGAGCGGTCGCGTGGGCGACCCTGCACCTCTTTCCGTTCCGTATATCGCATCGCATTGTTTCTGACAGCCGAGATTTATATTTGCCGCCACGGCCGACCACTTTTTCTCCCGATTGGGCTCATTGTCCGCGACGACGATCGTGATTAAGAGCCGCGTTAACGAGCCGCATTGAATCGGAACCGGCGCGCGGCCGGCGTTTGTTTCACCGGACCGTACCGCACCGCACCTACCTCGAGGATTCATTACACTTACGCGTTACGCGCGCCGCCGACCGGAAGGAACCGATCCGCCTGCACCAGATACGTTGCACCGCGCTGCACCGCTTCCTACCGTCCGCGTCGCTTTATTGCGAATACTCGCCCGCACACAGTCAACCCTGATTTCTACCCCCCTTCGCAAATACGCGTCTCGGTGTGTGTGTGTGAAAGAATTGTCCACGATTTTTCTGAAATATTTATTTCTGCTGTACTCATTGGTTTGCATCCAATGAGAAGACTCTTTGCTTTTAATGACTTCGTCGACATATTGATGAAGTTTTTCTGTGATTGGAACGACACCAAACACGACACACTTTGGATCGTATTTGCTCGTTTAATTCACGATATCGTGAAACCCGATTATTCGAACTGATAGGTGTTAGATGTACGAAGTAGCTGTCCTCAAAAGTAGTCGTTCAACAAATCTGTTGTAAAAATCCCAGTCACCGTTCATCCATTTTCATTTCACACTTTAATTCCAGGAACAGTGCTTCGCCCACGCAGAGCTTAATCTTCCACGGAGGCAGCGGTGTTCACCTCGGCTCCTCGCAATCCATCAAACAGTCGAAAAACGCATTCCGGTGCGAAGTAATCTGCGAGTGCGCTAATTTCAGCATCGTGCGAATCAGGCGAAGGTTACTCTCGCGTTTCCGGGTGTTCTCCGTCTTAATCGTTCCTTATCCGTCGTGCAGCTAAGGAAGGCCATTGCAATAGTGGTGTGGGTTGATTCGAGCCAATTACATCGGTGGTTCGCAATTCAATTTCGAAGCGGATAGACAGAGAGAGAGAGTAAGAGAGAAGGAGAGAGAGAGGGGAGTGGGACGAGAGGTCTTGGCTTGTACCGCGATTCGTATTATCGATTATCGATCCGAGGATGACCGGCAAGTTCCTCCGCGAGGTTGGTCACTCTCGAGACAATTTCCTGGCGTGGAGGATACGCCGATCGCTAATCCTGCGGATTTTGCGAGCCGAGGCCCACGGAGAGGGAATTGCAACGGCACGATTACGAGATCGTGTGTGCTATATAGTGCCGGTGGTCCCTGCGTGTTCCAGTTTACCGGCGAGGCCTGTTCAGCCTCTAATTGAACGATACCGGCGCGTACACGCGCGCGGGCGTATCGTACTTCACCGGGCTGTTTGAGGTCGTAATTGAGCGGCGCGGGACCCGCGTCGTTGCAGCTAATTGTAAGTAATACCGTCGAGCGGTTAACCAACCGCTGCCAATTTATTAGAAGTTCGTGGATCTGTAACGGCTTAATGCTACCGCTCCTGCCTGCCTGCCCCTCTGCCGTTGCCGCGCGGTCTTTAAACGACTTTGGCCCGCATTCAGAACCATGTTTACTCCGAACGCATTCACTGCAAACTCGCTATTTCGTCTCTTTTTGTACCTTGTTACGACTACTCGATGTTCGATGGGAAGGTACTACGATTTTATTCGGTATGTTACTTCAGCCTTGGGTGGTGCACCATTTTTGCTACGACGATTCTTTGGGGCATTTATATAGTCTTATTCGGCAGTTTTCTGAACAGTAGGTTTAAGAGATCCATTAAAATTTTTTAATTTTGTAAGGGATGGTCGGGATTGAAGCGGAAGGGAAAATACAAGATGCCAGTAAGGGTGAATAGCTTTATTAATACGTCTTTTTCCGGGCCTGACGAGACTGCTCGTCCTTTGATCGAGTCCCGTTCGCTTGTCGTTGACATGACAACAACATGAACATATGAATATATATCGGGTGGCGCAACATTAACAATATATACATGAACAATATACAGGGCGAGTCCGAAGAAACCGAACACCTAAATGTCTCCGTTACTTTTCGTTATACAAAAAAACTTTTTCGGACAAAGTTACACTGTTTGATGGGCCACATGTAACGGCGCAAGGGAAAAAATTTTCAAGGTCATTTTTTAATGAGATTTCAAGGTCATCGAAACTTTTTTTAATGGAATGAGGTATTTTTTAATACATTAATCGATGCAGCTGGAAATTCGTTATAAAAAAGTACTACCTATGTATGTCGAAAAGTTAGTAGTTCAGGAGATATTTCAATTTAAATAACTTTAAAACACCATTACTGCCGTACTAAGACGTTAGCGTTTACTTGCTAGTGTAAATTGAAGAGTTGAAATTGAAATAGAAAATTGACGTCGAAAATGAAATTGAGGATTTGAAATTAACGAATTGAAATTGAAAAATTGAAGTTGAAATTGAAAGATTGACGTTGACATTGAAAAATTGAAATTGAAGAGATGAAGTTGAAGGGTTGATATTGAAATTGACGTTGAAATTGAAAAACTGAAATTGAAGAGTCGGAATTGAAAAATTGAAGTTGAAGGGTTGATATTGAAATTGAAAAATTGAAGTTGAAGGGTTGATATTGAAATTGAAGTTCAAATGGAAGAGATGAAATTGAAGTTGAAATTAAAGTTGAAATTGAAAATAAAGTTGAAGAGTTGATATTGAAATTGAAGTTGAAATTAAAGTTGAAGAGTTGATATTGAAATTGAAAAATTGAAGTTGAAGAGTTGATATTGGAATTGAAGGGTTGATATTGAAATTGAAAAAATGAAGTTGAATAGTTGATATTGAAGTTGAAATTGAAGTTGGGGGTTTGATATTAAAATTGAAGTTGATATTAACGAAATGAAACTGGAAAATTGAAGTTGAAATGGAAGAATAGAAATTGATGTTGAAATGGAAGAGTTGAAATTGAAGATGAAATTAAAGTTGAAATTGAAAAATTGAAGTTGAAAATGAAGTTGAAGAATTGATATTGAAATTGAAGGGTTGATATTGAAATTGAAGTTGATATTAACGAAATGAAATTGAAAAAATTAAGTTGAAATCGAAAAAATGATCTTGAAATTTTTTCCCTTACACCGTTACATGTGGCCCTTCAAACAGTGTAACTTTGTCCTAAGAAATTTTTTGTACAACGAAAAGTAACGGAGATATTTAGGTGTTCTATTTCTTCGGACTCACCCTGTATACGGCGGCGCACAGTCGCACCAAAAAATAGAAATCCGCAGAAAATTTGCCGCTACGGTAAATGAGAGTTAAGGTACCAGATAAGAAGAATCACTGCTGTTTTATCCCTTGTTATCACCCCATAATAAAATATGCCCCCACGAAAAACTCATTTTTCAACTTCGTATTTCTTCATCGTCGTTCGACACCTCACTATTCGTTAGTATATGTCGTTGTGAATATCTAGTAGTGCAAATATTTGTGGAATTTTTCATTCTATGATGGATACCAGCACGGACCGTATATACAAAACTCAAATAAAACTTAAATATATTGTTTATTTGCTTAAAAATGAAAATATACGTCAAACGTGTATACTTCAAAAAGCTTCACGATGGAACATGTTGGAACTTCTTTATAGAAGTCTAGAGTGTCCTAAAAAATCAATTTTATTTTCTCCGGCGAATTTGAGACAGTTTTTAGTAATCCAATGTCGATATATTACGAATCATCTCTATGATCTTCTTAGTGGCTTCTATGTAAGCCACAAACGACAAAAAGATGTCAAAACATGGTTGGAGTAAAATTTATATTGTACTTTTGGGCCCATAAATTTATGCAAACAATATTGAAGATTTCTAATTTTTGTTAAATTTTGAAAATGATTCTTTTTAGATAATTTTTGTATAGATTTGTGGGCCTAAAAATACGATATAACTTTCACTTGAATCAGTTTTTGCTTTCTTTTGTCGTTTGTGACTCTTAAGCACCTACATAAAACGATAGGTTCGGAAGCTTGTCGGTGTAAATGTCCAATTGTCATCACGATGTTTCGAACATTTCGGATAATTTAGCAAGAAAATGTTTCCAACAAAAGTTAGTCGATACTCAGTCATCTATAAATTCCAATAAAAAAATTTGCACAAAAATTATTTTTTTTAATAAAAAATATGGTCATGTTAATTTTTTAAATACTACTAAGTATTTTTAATTACATATCGTTGTACCTGATGTCAAGACGAATCCAATGACCTACTTAACTACGGCTTTAAGTCTTAAAATAATGCTAGAATAATGTTGTCCAGCTAAATGGCCCGTTTAGACCACTGTGCGGCGGACTGTCGGCTTACGGCTTACAATTTACGATTATTGAGACTGAACAGAGAAATTTTTTCTTTGCGTAGACTATTTACAACGTGGCAAACTATTTGGATAAATTCTCGCTGTTTATGAAGTAGTCTAAAATAGTCGCTTTTGGTCCTCTGCGAAAAACATTGTCGAATTCACGGCATTTAGCTTCCTATTGAAATTGAACAGCCACCAATTTGTATCAACACGTCGACTTTCAGCGTCAGCGGCAGCAACATTTCCCAAAACTCGTCGAGGACAGCGATCCGGAGGACACACGGAGGGATCAGTAAGGGAAGAAAGAGGACCACTGTTGCAGCAGGCCCGTGCACCGACGAGACAGGAAGAATTTCATGCTCTGCGAAGCGGCAGACTCTACCCGAGGGATTACCTTCAATTGATCCGACCCTGTTGCCTCCTTTCCCTCCCGCTACTTTGCTCTCTCGCGGATCTCCGGCAGTCGGAGAGGAAACTGGGCTCCCAGCAGCGGGCACTTACCCTCTCTCCTAAGGGTAAAACTACGTTTCCTTTCTCTCTCTCTCCCCCTTCGATCTTGCCCTTCGCTCACGATCCGGGCATTGTTCGCGCGAGAAACCAATAGGAGGAAATACATCGTTACGAAGCGACAGGAAGGAAGAACGAAGGACTATGGTAACGACTTCGCTCTGGCTCTTTGTGCTTCTCTCTACCTTTCCCCTAGCCCTCGTCGAACACAGAGGACCTTCGCGGGGGCGAGCGAAGCGTGCTCGATCACGGTTGATTTCGTTCTTTACACCGGCTTCGTGACGTCTCTGGCTTCTTGCTCGCGGTCTAGTCGAGCGACTCTTCGGGAGTTCCTGTTGGGAAGTCGCCAACGGGAGTTCTATAGAGTTGCGAATTGTTCTTCGGGGTGGACCGCCGACTGGGACGCTCGACGAGGACGTTTGAGGCTTCTTTCGACACGGCGATATTCGACGATCCGACTGGTTTTGATCCGAACGCTGCTTGCTATTCGGGACTGAAGTCTTCGGTGAGTCAAATTGGTTACCAAATTGATGCCTGATTCTTCTTGCCAATCTCATATGTGGTCGCACTTACAGTAAGGAGCATAAATGATTGCTCACGCTTTAAATCAGAACAACTTTTTTATGAATGGACCAAACGACTTCAATTTCTCTGTAAGGCTAGAAGAATTAGTTTAGTAAATGATATGTAAAATATATGTTGAAAATATGCATTTGGACGGAATTGTGAAAAACAATATATGATTGGCCAATAACGAAAATTCAAAAGATGTCAACAAAATTGAAATTCTTCAAGATTTTCGGCCTTTTTACCACTTTTGATCGTTTATAATTCGTAAACCAATTAACCAATTTCAATGGAATTTTCAGGGTGTATATAATTTATACCAGTTGACAAAACACATTTTTTTAAATTTTCGTTATTGGGCCTGTTAAAAAAGTTGTAAAAATCAATTTTCAGTATCGTTTTTCACAATTCCGACATAATGCATTTTTTCAACTTATTTATTAGACGTCATTTGCTAAACTAATTCTTCTAGCCTTACAGAGAAATTGAAGTCGTTTGATCCATTCCTATAAAAGTTATTCTGATTCATGCTGCTTACTGTACATAGGTTCATGTTTGTTACCAAACCTCAATGATCGCGATGTGAGCACTCATTTTCTAAGGACATGTTTGAAACTACTTCCAAAACTAAAATCTCAAAAACCATAAACAGGTGTTCGGAGTCCACGGTTACACCGAAGACTGTTCGCGTGTTTTAAATCACCCCAGCAGCCCGGCGGCGTCACCCGATCGCAAACAAAGATTGTCCGCGTCTACGCAACCGTTTACGCCGGCGTGAATCCCGGAAACGGGATAAGCCGGATGTCGGGCCAGAAAATTTCCCCCATAATTCAGCGTGAATGGCGTTAATTAAAACCCACGGCGCTGGTTAACGAGATAACCAAGGAAGGGAGCTGAGAAAGAGAGAGGCGCTCACCAAGACTCTGTTGGGCCAGGTTTGTCGAAACGCGACCGAGTGTCAATGAACAGGGCCATAAGAGAGCTGGTTTGAATTACGCCGCCCCCGGAGCGGACTTCCGCTAAGAACAAGCTCGAAGAGTGTCGAGAACGGCGCCAGGGGACGATAACATCGAGCATCGCACGTGTTTTCGTTTTACCGGTTGTTGAAGCGCGGTTCATGCCGCCCGGAGAATATTTATTTCTCGGTTAAGCAGTTATTCTGGTCTGCGTCTCTGAAAAAGTCGATTTTCTAGAGCTGTTTGTCATTCTTTTTTCTGTTGGGTAGAGGATCGAGTCTCTCTCTCTCTTTCTCTCTCTTGTCAGGGTAAGTTCACATAACTGATACACTCGTTCAATTTTTGTGTGTGCCAGGCGGTGATCAGAAATGAAAAGTCGTGATACGTGTGGCGGCCTAACTTCCTACATGCGCCACAAGAGGGACAGGTAGTTGAAAGACCTTTTAATGTTCATATTATCAATGGACCAAATATCTGGCGAGAATATTTTTTCCAAAGATCATTTTTTTCGGAGTTATCGAGGTCATCGATGTTTTTTGATACATAACTACATTTTTATTTTATTGCATCGGGTAACTGATCGAAAAATACATTTAGATATGTATAATAACATGACCTTGAAATGACCTTGATCTTCGAAAATTAAAGTTTTACCTTCAGATCAAGCTCAAGGTCATGTTATTATACATATCTGAATGTATTTTTCGATCAATTACCCGATGGAATAGAATAGAAATGTAGTTGTGTATAAAAAAACATCGATGTCCTTGATAACTCCCAAAAAAATGACCTTTGGAAAAAAATATTCTTGCCAGATATTTGGTCCATTGATGATATGCACATTACGTAACAAATATTTTTTGCATCGCAACAACCTGAAGAGATGAACCACGCAAAGTAACGCCAATTTTCGAAGGTCAAGGTCATTTCAAGGTCATGTTTTTATAAATGTCTGAATGTATTTTTCGATCAGTTACACGGTGCAATATAATAAAAATGTAGTTGTGTATCAAAAAACATCGATGACCTTGATAACTCCCAAAAAAATGACCTTTGGAAAAAAATATTCTTGTTAGATATTTGGTCCATTGATGATATGTACATTACGTAACAAATATTTTTTGCATCGCAACAACCTGAAGAGATGAACCACGCAAAGGAACGCCAATTTTCGAAGGTCAAGGTCATTTCAAGGTCATGTTTTTATAAATGTCTGAATGTATTTTTCGATCAATTACCCGATGCAATAAAATAAAAATGTAGTTGTGTATCAAAAAACATCGATGACCTTGATAACTCCCAAAAAAATGACCTTTGGAAAAAAATATTCTTGTTAGATATTTGGTCCATTGATGATATGTACATTACGTAACAAATATTTTGTGCATCGCAACAACCTGAAGAGATGAACCACGCAAAGGAACGCCAATTTTCGAAGGTCAAGGTCATTTCAAGGTCATGTTTTTATAAATCTCTGAATGTATTTTTCGATCAGTTACACGGTGCAATATAATAAAAATGTAGTTGTGTATCAAAAAACATCGATGACCTTGATAACTCCCAAAAAAATGACCTTTGGAAAAAAATATTCTTGTTAGATATTTGGTCCATTGATGATATGCACATTACGTAACAAATATTTTTTGCATCGCAACAACCTGAAGAGATGAACCACGCAAAGGAACGCCAATTTTCGAAGGTCAAGGTCATTTCAAGGTCATGTTTTTATAAATGTCTGAATGTATTTTTCGATCAGTTACACGGTGCAATATAATAAAAATGTAGTTGTGTATCAAAAAACATCGATGTCCTTGATAACTCCCAAAAAAATGACCTTTGGAAAAAAATATTCTTGCCAGATATTTGGTCCATTGATGATATGCACATTACGTAACAAATATTTTTTGCATCGCCACAACCTGAAGAGATGAACCACGCAAAGGAACGCCAATTTTCGAAGGTCAAGGTCATTTCAAGGTCATGTTTTTATAAATCTCTGAATGTATTTTTCGATCAGTTACACGGTGCAATATAATAAAAATGTAGTTGTGTATCAAAAAACATCGATGACCTTGATAACTCCCAAAAAAATGACCTTTGGAAAAAAATATTCTTGTTAGATATTTGGTCCATTGATGATATGCACATTACGTAACAAATATTTTTTGCATCGCAACAACCTGAAGAGATGAACCACGCAAAGGAACGCCAATTTTCGAAGGTCAAGGTCATTTCAAGGTCATGTTTTTATAAATGTCTGAATGTATTTTTCGATCAGTTACACGGTGCAATATAATAAAAATGTAGTTGTGTATCAAAAAACATCGATGTCCTTGATAACTCCCAAAAAAATGACCTTTGGAAAAAAATATTCTTGCCAGATATTTGGTCCATTGATGATATGCACATTACGTAACAAATATTTTTTGCATCGCAACAACCTGAAGAGATGAACCACGCAAAGGAACGCCAATTTTCGAAGGTCAAGGTCATTTCAAGGTCATGTTTTTATAAATGTCTGAATGTATTTTTCGATCAGTTACACGGTGCAATATAATAAAAATGTAGTTGTGTATCAAAAAACATCGATGACCTTGATAACTCCCAAAAAAATGACCTTTGGAAAAAAATATTCTTGCCAGATATTTGGTCCATTGATGATATGCACATTACGTAACAAATATTTTTTGCATCGCAACAACCTGAAGAGATGAACCACGCAAAGGAACGCCAATTTTCGAAGGTCAAGGTCATTTCAAGGTCATGTTTTTATAAATCTCTGAATGTATTTTTCGATCAGTTACACGGTGCAATATAATAAAAATGTAGTTGTGTATCAAAAAACATCGATGTCCTTGATAACTCCCAAAAAAATGACCTTTGGAAAAAAATATTCTTGTTAGATATTTGGTCCATTGATGATATGTACATTACGTAACAAATATTTTGTGCATCGCAACAACCTGAAGAGATGAACCACGCAAAGGAACGCCAATTTTCGAAGGTCAAGGTCATTTCAAGGTCATGTTTTTATAAATCTCTGAATGTATTTTTCGATCAGTTACACGGTGCAATATAATAAAAATGTAGTTGTGTATCAAAAAACATCGATGACCTTGATAACTCCCAAAAAAATGACCTTTGGAAAAAAATATTCTTGTTAGATATTTGGTCCATTGATGATATGCACATTACGTAACAAATATTTTTTGCATCGCAACAACCTGAAGAGATGAACCACGCAAAGGAACGCCAATTTTCGAAGGTCAAGGTCATTTCAAGGTCATGTTTTTATAAATGTCTGAATGTATTTTTCGATCAGTTACACGGTGCAATATAATAAAAATGTAGTTGTGTATCAAAAAACATCGATGTCCTTGATAACTCCCAAAAAAATGACCTTTGGAAAAAAATATTCTTGCCAGATATTTGGTCCATTGATGATATGCACATTACGTAACAAATATTTTTTGCATCGCCACAACCTGAAGAGATGAACCACGCAAAGGAACGCCAATTTTCGAAGGTCAAGGTCATTTCAAGGTCATGTTTTTATAAATCTCTGAATGTATTTTTCGATCAGTTACACGGTGCAATATAATAAAAATGTAGTTGTGTATCAAAAAACATCGATGACCTTGATAACTCCCAAAAAAATGACCTTTGGAAAAAAATATTCTTGTTAGATATTTGGTCCATTGATGATATGCACATTACGTAACAAATATTTTTTGCATCGCAACAACCTGAAGAGATGAACCACGCAAAGGAACGCCAATTTTCGAAGGTCAAGGTCATTTCAAGGTCATGTTTTTATAAATGTCTGAATGTATTTTTCGATCAGTTACACGGTGCAATATAATAAAAATGTAGTTGTGTATCAAAAAACATCGATGTCCTTGATAACTCCCAAAAAAATGACCTTTGGAAAAAAATATTCTTGCCAGATATTTGGTCCATTGATGATATGCACATTACGTAACAAATATTTTTTGCATCGCAACAACCTGAAGAGATGAACCACGCAAAGGAACGCCAATTTTCGAAGGTCAAGGTCATTTCAAGGTCATGTTTTTATAAATGTCTGAATGTATTTTTCGATCAGTTACACGGTGCAATATAATAAAAATGTAGTTGTGTATCAAAAAACATCGATGACCTTGATAACTCCCAAAAAAATGACCTTTGGAAAAAAATATTCTTGCCAGATATTTGGTCCATTGATGATATGCACATTACGTAACAAATATTTTTTGCATCGCAACAACCTGAAGAGATGAACCACGCAAAGGAACGCCAATTTTCGAAGGTCAAGGTCATTTCAAGGTCATGTTTTTATAAATCTCTGAATGTATTTTTCGATCAGTTACACGGTGCAATATAATAAAAATGTAGTTGTGTATCAAAAAACATCGATGACCTTGATAACTCCCAAAAAAATGACCTTTGGAAAAAAATATTCTTGTTAGATATTTGGTCCATTGATGATATGCACATTACGTAACAAATATTTTTTGCATCGCAACAACCTGAAGAGATGAACCACGCAAAGGAACGCCAATTTTCGAAGGTCAAGGTCATTTCAAGGTCATGTTTTTATAAATGTCTGAATGTATTTTTCGATCAGTTACACGGTGCAATATAATAAAAATGTAGTTGTGTATCAAAAAACATCGATGACCTTGATAACTCCCAAAAAAATGACCTTTGGAAAAAATATTGTTTGCAATATAATGGTTCGTTCAAACCATTCAAATAGTACACAAAATATTTTTGGTACCCCTACAATTGGAGGAGATATTTAGGTGAACCACACTGTATATGGAAACCATTGAGGAACCGAGTACTTGCGAGAAAAGGTCTTTCAAATATCTGTCCCTCTTGTGTCGCATGTAGGAAGTTAGGCCGCCTCATACGTATCGAAAATAGTGAATTTCGTTTGGTGCCAAAGCGAACCGAACCAGCGACTTATTGGGTATGCATAAAGAACACGCGTTCGGGACACCTGGGTTTTTCTGCCGCGAATTTCCGGCGAAAGTTTGATTATTACCTTAGGCATTAAACTCGCTCGGATATTCAGAGTCCGATAATTACTCGGGGGAGCCGTTTCAACCCCTCGTAAGCGTAATCACGGTCCGCCGGCTAACGTCTCCCCGATCGAAAAAAGTAGTTTCTTGGTGGCCGTGTTCCGGAACTGTTAAGGGTTGCAGCAACCCTTATAGAAAAGAACAAATTGCTGAAAATTGTCGACGTGCCTTGTTATCAACGCCCTTAAATGAAAACGAATTTAAGACACGGATGAAAATGATTTCTGAGAAAGAATGAAAACGGAGAATTAATTCAGAATAAAAACGAAATATCTATAATTCGGAGAATTGCGAGCAGAATCGCATATCCAGCATCCCATGCAATTTGCAAGCTAACTGAAACCAGAAAAAAACAACAGGGCAGCATGGTATAAATCGAATCTAAAACAACTCGCGATTCTAAAATTCCGCTGTTCACTCCGATTAAAAACTCCGATACGTTTTCCATTAAAAAAGCCCGTCGCTTTTTTCCAACCGGGTCGGTGGCAGGAGAGAAAACCTATCGGGCGGCCGCAGCGAGTTCTAATACAATAAATATAAACAATGCCAAAATAACTTCCGGCGGCGGGCCATTTGTCATGATCGCGGGCACAGTGCCGCGAGCCCCGAAACACGCGTTTTATCACCGGGGCCGCGTTTCTATTCCTCCGGATACCGGGGATTTTCGGTGTTCGACGCGGCGTGGCGGATCTGGCGAGCGTAAAAACATTTTTAAACGACTAGGGGGGAGGTCGAAAAACATTAAACAGCGCATTGTTATATTCAACGTTTACACGCCGTGCTGACAAACACCTCGCGCCGCAGCCTACGACGCGGCGAAACGCGCGGTGCGTTCGAGGCTGAAAAGAACCTGATTTTCAGGAATTTTTTACGGGAGAATCACGGGTGCGAGAATTTTAACGAGCACACGATTCGAAAGTACATATCTTGTAGAACTCGTACTAATATTTTCGTGGCGAAATCGTAAAAAATTCCACAGCAATAAAGTTCCTGAGAGCTGAACGTTGTAAATAGAATATTTATGAAAAGACACGATTTTTATAAATTTTCTCCGGAAGAATTAATCGGACTTGGATATTGAACGGGCACAGGGTTTGAAGATACACACCTCGGAGAACCTGTAGTAATTTTTCGTAGCAAATTGCTATTTGTGTTTCATTACAGCCGACATCTACAAAGCAATCAAGCCTCTACCGAGGCCAATAAATGACGGTGCACAAATTCCGCCACCGAGTGCACTCTCTCGACTTCAATATCCTCTTCTCGCTCAACAATCCCGACCTCCACTTTTGTTCTTCGATCTACGCCTTCATCAGGCTCGGCTATATCGTTATTTGTATTTCATTACAGTCTACAGAGTGCCAAATGGACTTTATCAAAGCCAATAATGTGACGAAGCATAAATTCCTCAGCAGACTGTGATTCCTCGACTGCGATTCCTTCTTCTCCGTCAACAATCTTTCTATACCGCGATCCTCTTAATTCCAGCACCGGAAGAGTATTAAATGCTTCGAGTCCGTTTACTCGCCTGAGCCGATAACAGTAAGATCTTCGATCGGACGGCTCAGACGGTAACGTTCGAACGTTGGCCGTCGAAACGAAAGAAGTTTCGCGGTTCATTATTGAATTCCGGGATCGATCGTCCGATCGTTCCGGAAAGCAAATATCTGTCGAGGATGGCGCGGGACGGTATAATTCGCGGAACAGGAACGAACTTGGAAATCCTGGGAGGCCATTGTCGCCGGCGACAAAGCCCAGCAGCCCCGGGTTCCACGGGATCGACGTTAAGGAGTCGGCGATGGATCGGCGCGGTGACGAAGAGGCCGGGAATTTCGCTCGTTGAATATGGAGAGGCCAGAGGCCTGTCGATCGCCCCTAAACGACGTGCATTCAAGCCCGCGTCCCGTTGTCATGGAAATCGAAGGACGACTTCCTCGTTCGAGGCGAAAGGGACGGTGACAAGCCTGTTCCCACTTCGCAGAGACAGAGAAACGCCGCTGGAAAAAAGAATAGTTGGCGTCGTTAAGGTCCGGTCAAACGTTCGCGAAGGACGCGATTTTCACGATTTTTTTGCAGAAGAATTAATGGACCTGCTTCTTTAACGAGCACTTCAGTTAAAAGTACGCATTTTGAACTAACTATAATAATTTGGAGAATGTCTGAAATCGAAAGTTCATGTAAAAAACGTGACGTTCAGGAATATTTTCCGAAAGAGACTTAATGGACTGCTTCCTTACCGATTGCCTAAGATTGCCTAAGAGTACATACCTTGTACAATTTGTAGTAACTTTTCCTTACGAGATTATTGAAAGTGCCTGAGTAACATACGAGTACAAGAAACGCAGAGAATGGGGGTGTGAAAATTGGGGTTGCAAGTGCCCTAAGTCTGGACAGTCCAAAAGTGATACCTAAATCTGGACAATTGAATTTTCATAGTAAAATCAGTAATTAAGAGATTAAATAATTATATTATATATTCTGAGGCCTTAGCTACAAGTAGGTGTGAATATTATTTCATTAAGACATCAATTGAAATTTAAAAATGAATTCAAAGTTCATCTGAAAACAGTATACAAAATAGTCTATTTACATGCGAATCATGTGCATTTATAGTTCGAACTTTTGTTAGAAAAAAGATATAATTTAAGCCCTCAGACAAAAAATAATTATCACGCATAATAATATTGATATTTTAAAATAAATTGGCAATCAAACTTAACGTAAATAGTAATTATTAATCCAAATATTAGATGTCCAAGATTAGGACTGTTTTCAAATATAAGTACTCCATACTGGGACGCGATGACAGTAGCTGTCCCACTCTAAGCTTATACGCAATGTGCTTACGCCTGAAGCCGGACACGTGTTTGTGAATAAAATCAACACTTTGTTTGCAAATTATTTAACTACATGTACGTATAATTAGTCTTCTATTAGCTTGAATAACGTATGTAGAAAATGTATTCCGGTTGTGACGTTAATAATACTTTGTGTTTACATCTTAAATCTATCAGTATTACTACCTAACCTTAAAAGTTGTATTATGACAAGTTTCATTAAAACAGTAAATGAAAATAAATATATATTTGGTTAAATAATACAATACTATAATCTATTATAAGAATACTACATATTACGCAAAGCATCTTCTATTCGTCATGCGCAACAGCGCCACCAACCAACGTTTTAGGTTATGTTTGCTCGATCAACTCGTAAATTGAATTTGTCCCGACGTAGGCTTTACTTCTGTCCAGGTATTAGCTTAGATTGGATTTAATATGTCCAACTATAGGTTTGAATTATTCTTGTTAATACAATTAAGATATTAACCTAAACAATGATTTTTTTATTTTAAATTACTTTACAAACTCTGAACTGTATGTTAAAACTCTTAAGAAATTGTTTTTGTTTATTTAAAGTGATAAAATTTAAAATAGAAAAACATGCTGTCCAGGCTTAGGGCACTTCACCTTATATCTAGAATAGCGTCCCTAACGAGTACACTACGCCCACCGAAAAAGCAGTATCTTCTTGCTACCTCCACGGCTTTTTGCGTCCACGTCCACTATAGTGCACAGGGTTGGCTAGATGGCGCGTATCCGAGCGTAAACTGGGCCTTGAAGAACGGGCTGTTTTTCCAGCGTGGTCGCGTTACATTTCGGCTGACTCGCGCGGTAATGCTTGATGATCGTCGGCGGGGAAAAGCGAGAAAAACCGTGGAAATTGCGGGGATAAGAGTGGAGAGAGCCGGTCGGCCGTGTCGGCGGAAAAATGAGGGCGGACGGGAAATATAATTGCTCGGCGAGTCGTTCACGCGCGAACCTTTTTGATATGCTCGCCCGGCCCTGATTGCGAATGTGATTTTCCCGGAAAGTAGATTACTGGATTAAGTTCGTTCCCGGGAGGCTGCCGGCGAAGGACAGCACCGCGTGCGCGGCAGTCGGCACTTCTCTTAATCGGCCCGACCCGGCCCGGCCCTGCTCGACCCGGCTGGGCGATCTCTTCTCCTCTTCTTCTTCTTCTGCTTTTTGTCACGTTGCAGATAACGTTCCGCGCGAGACGCGTCTCCGTTCGCCGGGATCCTGCTGAATTGGAGTTAATTGCTGCCTACGATCTCCTTTGAGCGCCGCCGGTAATCGCCCGTGGGAGAATCGCTCCGCGAATCTGCGTGCCGAATATTTTTCATAACGCCGGGGACACTCGAGACATTTTCCGATCCCTTCCTTCCGGATCTCTTTCCAGTCGGAATAGACCAGATTTTTAGGAATATTTTCTGGAAGAATTAACGAACTTGCTACTTTTTAACTTGCTACTTTTTAATACTTTTTCTTTAGTATTATTGTAAATAAATAACAAAATGATTGTAGATTTTTAAGGAATATTTAAGGGATAAAAATATTGAATAAAAATGAATAATGTGGATGGGTTTGCGTTGACTTCGGACGAGACAAATTAACTCGACTACACGAACAATAAACGGACAGTTTATTACGAGTAACGGTAAGGGACGTTGACAATTTTACAGCTCGCGCAACTCGGTATTCTCTCGCTCTCTGTCTACTCTATACAACTCTCTATCATAGACTGCTGTCGGTTACGCGTCGCGCGACGTTTTTTGCCTTCGCCACGCCGGCGACGACTCCTTCGCGACGCCCGGTGAAAAGCTTGTGTTGTTGCTTGTACATACAGTTTGGAGGTCGTCGACCCCGCGCTTCACATCCTACAATAAAATATCGTGAAGTATGTTGGTTATTGACATAAAGGTTAACGAGTACCTCATTTGAAGGTTATTTAAATGTTTAAACACCGATAACAGGAGAACGCACTGTTATGTCGACTTAAAGGAGTCCACATTTCGTAGACTCCGTTGGAGAAGCTCGTCGCCAGCCAGACTCACCACAGTACAAGGGAGGATTAAATAACCGTAAGAAACTCTGAGAATCATGCAGCATGTGCAACCACAATACAACGAGCACTTTCTTCGTCATAAAGCAGCGAAACGTCCCGAAGGGAGCGACAAAGAAGACGCTCGCGGGCGGACGTAAGGAGCTATTGACTCCAGAATGCTCAACTAGATCGCTAACAATGTCTGGCTAATTACCTCATAGCAGGACGAGTGGATCCCGGAAGAAGAGTCTCGAGGATCCGGCGACGGAAATAGACGAAAGTGGCGTACTCCAATTAAGTGAGAGAAAGAGAGTCGTTCCGTCGACGAAATCCGTGGCTCTCCCGGCTCTCTCTCTCATCTCTCTCCTTTGTCGAAACGTATTATTTCCGATGGCTTTATGCGTCGCCGGTACACAAGGTTCTGTCGCGTGTGTCGACCGTTTGTTACTTCCGTTCTTGCGCCCTTCCCCGAGCTTTTTTGAAGCTCGTTTAATTCGAGGGTTTGCTCGGACGATAAATTAGAGGTCTCGTTCATTAAAACCGGGGGCTGCCATGGGTCCCGCGAGTTTTATCGTCCGCGAAGCAAGAGAGAGAAAGAGAGAGACAGTAGGAGGAGGAGGTTCCATTGTCGCCGCGGTGACTTTCGCGAAATTTCGTAAATCGCAACCCCCTCGCGATCGTTAGCGCGCCGCGAACGAGGGGAGCGTGGGCGCACGGCAACTTGTTAATTGCCGATATAAACAGCGACACATCCGGCCGGGCGCCAGGAACGCGACGAAAATCGCGCGGCACCCTCCATTCGCGATTTTATTGCGCCAATCGCGACGCCTTTTACATTCACCATACCGTATTACGTTCACCAGACTTCATAACTAGCGATGGAATCGACTACATTGCGAGCAGGCTCTAAAGTACCTCGATAGAGTCGAATTCGAACGCTATTTTGCGAAGGTTGCAATTCTTTACCATCCTCCACAGTTCCTTACAATTTGTAAGTCTCATATTGATGCACAGGATGTCTCTTTTATCCTCCACTCCATCACATCTCTGTTATTTTTGCCAACACAGAATGGTTGTTTCAAGATAAAGACGAATATTCTGAGCCACGACGTTTCCAAGGTTAACATTTATTTATTCGCTCATTAACATTGATTTCTTTATTTTCTTTCTTTAATGCACATCAAGACCAGTTCAACGAGTACCAACACCATGACGTTCCATCGAATGGTGAAAATCGTAGTAATTGTAAAACTAGAGAGCTATTGTTGCTCGCTCGCTTCGCTCGCTCGCGAGTAGGGTTGTTTTTGCTCGCTCGCTTCGCGAGCTCGCGGGTAGGACTGCTCTTGCGAGAGGGTTAGTGATACGCATGGCTAGTAGGGCCTACTGCTATTAATGTTTTTTATTTGCTGTGTGACTCTCCAAGAGTCACACACAGAACTTCCCGATTTTCTTCTACTCCTTCGCCAACATCGCTAACATCGTTTTTTTTTTGTACTTTCATCGATATTCTCCCAAAATGTATTCTTGGGAATAGAGATGATAAATTCACTCTTGCATTGGAATAACTTTCGATTATTCCAAGCGGTAACATTAGCATCAGTTAAAAAAAAAAATTTTTTTTTAAATCTAAAAAAAAAATTAAGAAAAAAATTTTTTATGTAATTGCGTTTGGTTCTTTGGTGGAAAATTTTCGTCCTCCCTTGTAAATTGAATTGTAGAATCAACTCTTTTCGAAAAAAAAGTAAAAATCTAAAAAACTACTTGACCAATATGGACCAAAATCTAATCAGCTCTAAGTTACGACGGGGCACATCGATTGCATCATTCATCATCCTGA
The DNA here is from genome assembly GCA_933228785.1 of Lasioglossum pauxillum. Lineage (NCBI taxonomy): Eukaryota > Metazoa > Arthropoda > Insecta > Hymenoptera > Halictidae > Lasioglossum > Lasioglossum pauxillum. The sequence continues at coordinate 8,502,994 of OW121704.1, forward strand.
TCGCGTTGTTACTTTTTTTGAAAACGTTAACGAAAAATTTGATTACATAGAAACGGCCATACGCACACACACATACGAACATTTTGATAAAAATAGTCTAAAATGACTCCAATGACCATGAAATGTGAAGATCTGCTAAAAAATCGATTTTCGATTTTCGGGGTAATTACAATAACTTCCCTATAAAATCGGGAAGTTAACAAGAAAATCGAAATTGCCTGAGTTTATGTTTACGATTAATTTTTTGGCTGTTCTACTTCTACTACTTCTACTGACTAGTCTTTGAAGTTCCTATTTTAAAATAATCGCTGTTACAGTACGTTTTTATGCAAAAGACCATATTCAGTCTGCTTTGACACTCTTAGAATCAGGTTAGATTAATACCGGAGGAAAAAACAATTAAATGTGGCTTCTATGTCTCGCGACAAGCGCAGAAAATTTTAATTTTGCATATCCAATGATGAGCCATCGACAATGGGGGTGCGAGAGGGCAGACTCGGATCCCCGCGACACGCAACCCCGTAAAAAGCGTAATCTCCTCGTAAAGCCGGCTCGGCCACGGATCGGTTTTCGTTTAAGGCAATCTGCGATACGACGGCTCGAGCTTTACCGCCGTCTTTCGCGGCGTTTTAGTGCGCGTAAAAGTCTGGCCCCGGTCCCCGAAGCGGCGACGAACGATTTTTAACTGGTCGCCGAGGAGGGAAAAACGCTGCGCTCGATACGAGACAGATATTGGAGCTTGACAAATCGAGCGATACGGGAATATGCGTTCAAGGTCTAGTTTCCTTATGAATCCCGAACGTATGGCGTTTCGTATTCGCACGGACACTTTGCTAGATCCATTTCAGCTCTGATGATTTTTATTGCAGCTCACTCGAGTATTCGATCACCAGGAGAGCCAACGGCGAGCGTATCGCGTCGGTTGAACTGGAATATTCGCGACAATGTTTTAGAAAGGAGATGGTTTGACAATTGACAAAACTTTTTTGTTGTTAATTGTTTTTCGGTGAAATTTTAGCTAGCGTATTTGAAACATTTTTCTGATTAAAATGAGACTAAGCGTGGCATAACTCTTAGCATATTTCTTCGATAAATTGACGATTTGGTAGAACCTCGATTACCCGAACTAACACAGTCTATCGTATAAATTTTATAGGAGAGTGTCTCTGTTCTTTTCGGTTCGTTATTAGAGGGTCACAGAGAAGTCCTATGCAATATAAGCGACATTTCGGTCTCGAAGTTGTCGAAGTTTCGAGCTATCGCGATTAGAGGGATGAAGCGACTAGGATGAACGAAACAGAGGGTGAAGAAAGCAGGGTGATGGAGGGTGGAGGGGTCTGGAAAAATTCGCGTCGCCGGGGTGACCAAGTTCGAGACGTCGCTTGCCAATCCCAGTTTTCCGCCCTTCAACCTTCGGCCGTCGAAAAACAAGCTTCGGAATTTGTTCGCAGTAGGAGCGAGACGCGAAGTTCTCCCCTTTAATCCGTATCTCGCGTTCACGCCTCGATTGCCAGGCTACGCGGCATAGTTATTAAGGGAAACTTTCACCCCCGCGATTTCCAGCCCTCTCGCAGCCCGCCGCCGCAGTAAGTGCAAGGGCATCCGGGAGGATCCCACCACGCTCGCAGCTTCTCTGTCAGCTTCGAGGTTCGGCAGCGCCGCCGCTCAGCGCCGTATCTGCTGCCTTCGGTGTCTCGAAACTTTCGAACGTCTCAGGCAGACCGTGAAATCTGTCCCGGGCGAAAATTTCGAGTAATTCGCCGGCGAAAGCGTCGACCGAGCGCCCGATCGAGCGCCGAGCGTTCACGCGCGACGGACAGACAATAGACGGCTGGATTCGTAAATCGTCGCGATAATTTCGGATTTCTCGACTTTCGACGATCAAATCTCCGACACGCTCGACGAGTCATCCTTCTGAACCGCTGAATCCGAGGTGTCTCACGCTCAATGCACCTCCGCGATTATGGCAGCCGGCGAGCGAATTGGGCAAGTCGGCTGCCGCCATTGATTCGCGCGAATCGCGAACGGAATTTCAAATTTAATCGCGCCTTCAAAAGATCCTCTTTGAGAATGCAGCCTAGTTTCTTTCAAATTCTTCAACCTCGATCCTTTTTTATTATATATTTCTCACGTTCAGTTTATTATTGAACGTGATAGTTTAAATTGAATAAGAATCGCGAAATTTCACGGCCACTCATTGGAATTCTTCTCGAACGCACCCCTTCTGCCGGTTCACCGAAGTTATTCGATCGGATATTCCCAGCGATATTTCTTTTCGTTCCGTTTCATCCCGGTATTATCCATTCGCCGCGTTTAGTCGCGATTAATAACTTCTGCTCTGCGTCTTCGTCCCGGCAATGCGTCTCTCTCGCTTCGATTCGTCCCAACGACGGCGGGATGCCTGGTAAAAAGCGATTTCTGCACGGGACTGTACGGCCACTGGGTGACAACGTAGTTTCCCATGTTTTATGGTCAGTTCCGTGCGCCATGGTATCTGATTGCGTCATAAATCGAACGAGGAACGGTGCGAGGGTTGCGCCGCGCGTTACACAACCTACGAGATTTCGTTTTGCCGAAATTTAGCGGTCGCGTTCCGCCGCTTTTTTCACCCCACTACTGCCCCCTCCCACCGGTCCCCGTCTCGCTAACATTTTTTCCGCGATGCGAAACGTCCACGAGGGTGTAACTCTCTCACACCCATCCCCCAAGGTCGCTTTTGACTGTCGTTGGATTTTTTGTATTTTCTATTTTTTGAACGTACAGCCGGTTCGATTTATGTTGTCATGGATTTTGGACCGATCGTTCGGCAGCGAATGCGAGAGATTAAAAAATGTGGAAAAAGTTTTCGGATCTGAATGCTAATTGCGATGTGTTATCTCTGTACAACTATTACAGATTATTAGGAAGGATTCCGACCAGAGCTTTATCTGTAATCTGTTAAATAATAATATAGATTGTCCAGCACTCCTGGGGCAAATAAATTCCTATGTACCTGAACAAGTTTTGAGAACAAGAGCAGGATTTCAAACAATGAAATCCAAATCCTCATATGGAGTAATAAATCCAATAAATCGCATCATTGCTAGCTCTAACATATTTTATAACAATATTGATTTTTTTAATGGCTCGTTACAGGTATTCAAAACAAAATTGCGCGATACTATTTGTTAATCGTACCTCTATTTGTTTAGTTTTGCGCGGTCCATTATTATGTAAATTTTAGGTTAAGACCTTTTCTTTGTTAAGTTTTCTTTTTGTTTTTCTCAGTTATACTGTAAAACACTATACATTTGTATAAAAGGACCTTGGTCCGTATATAATAATATTGCAATAAAATAATTAATTCAATTCATTTGATTCATGTCTAACACAAAAGAATATTCTCGAACAATTCATGTCCCATCTGCACAGCGCTTTCAACCAAGACTGTACAGTTTACCGACTTGATAAATCTAAATATAGTGATTCGAAGTTTACTTTTACGACGTCGGAATGATGCGCGTGTACAGTATCATGCTACATCGTCTGCTTCCCCCTTTTTCATTGCGCGGCAGTTTTTCAAGGAAATGACGAGGAAAGAATTGTCTACGAAATAGCGGATCTCCAGCCGCGTTGCCATAGACATCGGCCGCCGTGGAGAGAGTCCGCAGGCAGCCGGGTCTCTGCGTTTTAAGACCGGGGCTTTAAGACCTGATAAAATTTCGCGACGACTCATCCGGCGCATCAATCGTTAAGCGTTCTCTCGCCGGCTCGGCGCGCTGCGTGGCACGCGGGGAGCCGAATCTCGCGAGGAATATCTCTAACTCGAGCAAATGGCGCATCCGGCATCGTTACCGGCATCCTGCCTGCATTCTTCCTCAGCCCATTTGCCGAGCATATTTTCATTACCGTGGCCGTCGACCGTTTTACGTTCGAATCACCGCCGGATACGCCGCGATTCCGCCCCTGTCTCGCGCGTTTTCGAGGAGGCGCGCAATTTGTGCTGTACCGCGACAGATATCATCAACCGGTTGCAATCGTGCGGAAATTTCATCGAAAAATCTGCAAATACTTACGTAATTAATTTCTCAACCCTTAAGTGGTCCTTGAAAATATGCTTAAATATTTATTTTTATTTTTAAAATTATTTGTTCCCCTCAGGGTTTCAAATCCATTTACCATACTCCCTCTCTTCCATGCTCACCACCATCGCCTAGTTTCAGCGGGACCTACAGTTTATAAAGGTGGGTTCCGAACCACCTTGGGGCACCACAGTTTTTAAAAAATAATTACTAAATAAATATAGATTTTTAAAAAATACCACGTTTTTAAAACGGACTAAAAAGTATAAAATAAAATTTTAAAAAACGTCACGTTTAAAAACGGACTAAAAAGTATAAAATAATCTTTTCTAGCCCCATACAAATTCCTAACCCCGTACCGATAGTCCTGAAAATTTGTGATTGTGAATTTTGAACAGCTATGAAAATACTTGTAAGATTTAAAACGAAAAAAACGTGGTAAAAACGTGGGGCGCAAGATAATACATAGTAAGGAGTGTAGAGAGTAGCTGCCGCTGAGAAAACTCGCAAAACAGTTCATATCGTTTGCAGTGCAATAAAATTGTTAGTGATTTAGGTGTTCATGCATCAATTATCTATTGCATGCGCCCCACGTTTTTCGTTTTAAATCTTACAAGTATTTCCATAGCTGTTCAAAATTCACAATACAAATTTTCAGGACTATCTGTATGGGGTTAGAAATCTGTATGGGGCTAGAAAACATTATTTTATACTTTTTAGTCCGTTTTTAAACGTGGCGTTTTTTAAAATTTTATTTTATACTTTTTAGTCCATTTTAAAAACGTGGTATTTTTTAAAAATTTATTTTTATTTAAATAATTATTTTCTGCTTTTTAGCCTTATATGTGTGAAATTTTACAATCGATTTTGAACATTTTCATGAGATTATAACAGAGACATGTAGTAAATTTCAGACGGTATTGCGACGCGTCATATCGAAAACGAACGCCGTGGTAAAATGTCAAAGATAAAGGTTCGACGGAGAATTTCGGTGTAACTGTTCTTTCGCTTGGTAATCAAACATTACACTATAATAATATATAGTAACTTTGTAAACATCGCACGGAGCACGAACGCACACTGACGCACACTGAGCTCCTTCGGTGCGAAGCGGGTCAATGGAGTGGGGATGAGTCAGAGTGGGAACACGCAGTAGAGTGGGGACGCTGAACGCGAAGACGTACTACGTCACGCGGCGGGGGCGGGGGGGTGCAAAGGTTCAAATTATTAATAATTTATATCTCCTGAACGCATAGGCTTTTTTAAACAATTTTGTTTAAATATTACATTGTCATCCAGTTCTGAGCTATGTTTAAAATTTCAAGTCTCTAGCTCATCGGGAAGTTAGTTTAAAATCAATTGCAAAATTTTTACCGAACAAACAGACAGACAAACAAGAAAGCGAGCTAATAAAAACGTGGTAAAAAGGCACATGGAATATTTCCAAAGGTGCCGGCGTCGGGATTGAACGGAGTCCACAGGCGCGCGCTTCACCCACTGAGCCACTGTGCGCCCAAAAATGTGCTTAAATAATTATTAGCATAATTTTGAGTGCACGTCACCAGACTTCTTCTATATTTTTGTCGAAAATAATGGTCGTTGATATATTGGATCGTATCAACGTTTCACTCCAATTATTCTATTCCACGCATCATGCATAATTTTCATTATTCCTCACGATGGTTTTCCAATACGATCATTGTTCTTGCAATATCCCGCAATTAAATTCACACAACTGGAATACATTTATACTTGCACACGAACGAACGTACTCGTGATAACACCTAATAATTTATAAATGATTCGGGAATTTCGCATCGCTCAATGCAGTGCATAATTTAAGAACGCGAAGAATTCGATGGATTGTGTAACAGATTCCAAACAACCTTTCGAAATTGATCGAATAAACAATAATAAATCGACTGCGGATTTCATGAATTTATAACCGGAATGGTTTCGACAAATAAATTATTTTATTATATTAAGGAAGAAAATAAATGTCTATTTCACACCAGATTGTTGCAATTCCGCTTAAAGATTCGCTGCCAACTAATCACAAGTCTAATCACAGGGGACGTGATCTAAAAACCAAAAGAAGAAGGGATTCCATCCACCGATTATCATCATAGACGCAGAAAAATCCCAAATCTACTAATAATCGCTACGATTACGTTACCTCTTCGAGTTTCGCGAGAGTATCCACGATTCGTCAGTCGGAGTTGATAAAACTCGCCGGGTGTTCTCCCGGCCGATCCGTTCGGCTTGATTTCTATTTTCCGAACGGATGCAGCTCGGCGGAGGATGCAAGGCGGAGATTAAATCGTATTAAGTGCACTTCCTTTACGGGGCCGTTCGACAATCTTCTTTTTCAATATTCGACGGCACTCGAGAGGCGGGCGTGCCGCGTGGCTCCTCGGTTTTAAAATAGTCGACGGAGCGCGCACTGGTACGCGGCGCTTTTAGTTCGCCGAAGGTAGAGCCGGGGCTGAACGGGTAACAGTTGTTCCATTAAAACGATTTGGTACTCGAGTGCAGCGCGGTGAGTCAGCTACGGGGCTCCGTCGGGTTCTTTTCGTTCTCGAGAGCCACTCGAAAGAGAGAACGGAGAGAGAAAGAAGGAAAGAGTGAGAGAGAGAGAGAGAGGGGTAGGGGGTGGCAGAAGGAAGCCCTGCCTCGTGTAATTAATTCGCCGTGAAATGCTACATTAATTCGTAATGGGCCATGTGTCGTGTATACCTGGTATATCCCGGCTCGCTTACAAGTGCGCCGGATACGGCGTGCCTATTAATTGTTTCCCGCCCCCGCGCGCAAAACACCGAGGATGCCCAACCCTTTCCGAGTCACGGAAAATCGATACATACACATACATATATATGTATATATATCCGTGACTCGGAGGATAGGTCCTCCATGTCCCATCTGCTTGGAAAATTAATCTACCCCGTTGCTCCTGTCAGGGTGTTTGAGCTCGATGCTGTCCTTTGTTAATTGTCGACCCGAAACAGCCCTGCTCGCCGAAGTCGACGCCTTCCTTGGAAAATTGATACTCCTGCGGAACCAGCTAGCACGGGATTAGATTGAGTTGGAATTTTGTTAGGCTCTGCCTCGAGACCGTGACGATTTGTTCCCGTGTCTATGCTCTCCAGAATTTAGTATTAAGCTCTCCAAAAAGATCTTGTAGTTTTACTCAACACATTCCAATAACTGTTTCCCTATGTTTTCGATCGTATATTGTTGTTCAAAACGATATTATTAATGATTTCGGCGCACTGGTTCGATCAAGTATTAAGAATAAACACTACAGTAATTCTTCAATCGGAGTCCTGGGTCGCCTATCTAACCGTAGTCCAGTGCCTACTCCCTCCACTGCCGGCCAACGCTGCGCCGCGCCGTAGGGCGGCGATGATTGATCTCGGCTCGGGTATATCGGTGTGAACACCACACATTGACTCGACTGAATCGAAGTCTCAAACTTCTTAATTTTAATGATCGGTTTATGGGACTTTAACCAGCTTATTCCTGGCGTTTCGCTGATTAATATGGTACCAAGAACGATATAATTGGGCCAATATTTAGTGGTTTAATCGACGATGAAAGTTTCGAACGCAACGAAGAAGAGCGTATTGGAAAGAAAGAGACGCGAACAGTAGCCGCCGTCGGCACAGTTCAAAGGCCCGCGTTGTTGCTGATCTTCGTTGCGTTCGAAACTTTCATCGTCGATTAAACCACTAAATATTGGCCCAATTATATCGTTTTTGGTACCATTTTAATCAGAAAAACGTCAGGAATAAGCTAGTTAAAGTCCCATCATGATATCATAGAAAATAAAGAAGTTAAGATTTTGGTGTTTCATTGTGATGACGCACGGGCCTTTAAACTGTGCCGGCGACAGCGACACGCTTCGGCCACGCGATCCTATTTCATTCTGTCCTTCTCTATGTTCGGCTCGTCGTTTGAAGTCTCGCGCGGTCGACGGAGTCATAAAAAAATAGCCTCTCTGCGCTACCCAAGTCCGTTCAAAACACGGGTGTTGGGACTCCGATCGAAGAATTACTGTATTCGCAAATTTTCACAAACTCCCTATTTCAACGTTTCGATCTTTATTTTGATCATTATCAAGAAATCTTTGAAGAATTGCGTCTGTAAAATAACAATTGATGCAAGAAAACTTTTCAGTTTATGTGGATTTAAACTAATGTGAGAAAAAAGCTACTTACTTGCTTAGTGCAAAATAAAGTAATAATTCATATTGTAAAGTTTTAGAGAAACACGTGTTGGTGCTGTGGCAATGTACTTGGTAACGATGTATACTTGAATCAATAAGACATATAGAAACGAAACTAACTTCATATCGATCGTTAATACGTAGATCGAAATTTGGCGCTAAATTCAAAATCACACATAGCCAATATAGTCCCTATTTTTCTGCTCTCTTACCATATTAAAATATGGTAATTATTAATTAACATTCAATTTCATTATATTATACACCATATGTGTGTATGTGTCAATTGAGTCAATGAAGCTGTGTCAGGAATTTGTTTACATTCCAATATTATATACAGGGTGAGTCACCCAACGTTGTCACCTCAAATATCTTTATTGTTTATAAAGATACGTCAAATGCCTGAAGGACGAAGTTGGATGGTTCAGTGGGGCTCACATGATACCAAAAATATTTTTCTTTTCATGTGATTTTTTTTAGAGATAGAGATAGAAGCACCTTTTTTTAAACACCTACAATGATAGTCCCTTTCATTAGGAATTCAGTGACTATAATTACCCATGCACGTATCAACTTTCTAAGTAGCTCCTTGTCCATATAACAGACACAGAACATTATTATTTTCCATTAACCATTAAAAATTCGCAGTCTACTCGTTAATCACTCACTAATTTTCGAAGCCCCTTATTTGTAAACTTCATACTTAGGCTTTAAAAACAACAAAGATATTTGAGGTGGCAACGTTAGGTGACTCACCCTGTATTTCACCCCCTCGTTCTCATTATAAGGTGGTTACGAGGTCGAAAAGTGAGTTCGATTTTGGCAATTTCTTTTTATTCCAGCAAGTTGTTGCATTAAAACAACATTTAGTACACAAGTTGTGTCACACTTTCATCTACAAAATACTAAATTGTCGTTAAAACATATCGAGCACAAGTGGGGTGGCAACCATGTTTATGAGACGGTTGCGGTTTACGAAAGGAGTACAGGAAAATGATGTCGGGATGAGAAAGGTGTACATTCAATGGAATAAAATACGTCACGGAATGCCTGTACTACGTTGCCCGGTCGAACGAGCGACAAATAGCGACGGGGAAACGAGCAAAGGGGAAGCAAATCCTCGTCGACGTGTGTGGCCGGTTCTGCTCGGCGAACTATCACGGTCCGCGAGGCATCGGGGCCTAATAAACCGCACGAAATTGATATTTCAAGATCGAGCGGTGGTACACGATCGCTGCGGCCCGCCCGCAATAAATACTCGTAAAGTCCCAGGCAATGATAGGCCCGAGTCCGACCCACTTGAGCAGCCCGATCCGATCCGACGCGATGCTTCGAACGAGAAGCAAGAAAGCGAACTCCGCGCGACCTCCGACCCGCTTCGTAACCGGTTCGACTTGAAGAGCGCCTCTTTGGATACATTGTACGGGCGTGCCAACGTCTCCCGGAGAGATCCCGTGGGAACCGGCGACAAGAACATCCGGAAAGAGCTGCAGAATCCGCGGAAAGGTCGATGTCTGCCGCGCGAGCCCTGCCTCTTTCGGGTCCTCCCTCATTCCGCTTCTTGCTAGCCACGCATTACTCATTTTTCCCTTTCGGAAATCTTTTTCCCTCTTCTAGGGTGCATCTTATTCTTTATATAAAAGTTGGATTAACGTACGCGTCATATTTTCCTGATTAAAATGAGACCAAACACGATGCAGTTTGAATTACTTTTGTGAGTTTAACACACGATTTACTGGAATCTCTATTATCCGAATCGACGATGCTTGTAAAGTGATCCACCTGCCACTGGATTTATTATTTTATAAACAGGTAAATATAAAATCGCAGAAATGTAGCAGAGGATTAAAATGATTTTCTCTGCAACATTCATATCAAGTCGTCCCAAGACATTTTGCCAATTCCTGGTTCGACACGCAAACACCAGCATTTCGGTCGATTTCGAGTGTGTGGAGTCGGCGAGGAAAGTTTCGCGAGGCTGCTCGAGAAAAATTGCGTCGGTGGAAGGAACCAGCGTGTCTCTCGTTTGGAAGTTCGAGAGCCACGTCGTCGTTGCGATTACTACCCCTTCGAGTTTTCTTCCTGGTCCCGACGATTTTTTCGTCGCCTCCGTTGTCGTCATCGTCCCTTTTCGTTCCTTCTCCTTTTCCAGGGATCCCCTTCCCAAGAAACAAAGTTTATTCGCCCGGGGATGAAGCCGCCCTCGCTGGTTGCGTAAAACGCGAAAAACGTGATTAAACGACGGAGACAATGTAGCCGTTCGTTCGACGTGCACTCCATTGAAGAAACTTTAGGAACTCCTTTTTCCCTTTCGGCGACCTACGGTTTCCGTCGTGTCGGTAATTTAAACGTCGTATTTTGGACACATGAACATTACAGTAAATCTTCAATCGGAGTCCTGGGTCGCCTATCTAACCGTAGTCCAGTGCCTACTCACTCCACTGCCGGCCAACGCTGCGCCGCGCCGTAGGGCGGCGATGTTTGATCTCGGCTCGGGTATATCGGTGTGAACACCACACATTGACTCGACTGAATCGAAATCTCAAACTTCTTAATTTTAATGATCGGTTTATGGGACTTTAACTAGCTTATTCCTGGCGTTTCGCTGATTAATATGGTACCAAGAACGATATAATTGGGCCAATATTTAGTGGTTTAATCGACGATGAAAGTTTCGAACGCAACGAAGAAGAGCGTATTGGAAAGAAAGAGACGCGAACAGTAGCTGCCGCCGGCACAGTTCAAAGGCCCGCGTTGTCGCTGTTCTTCGTTGCGTTCGAAACTTTCATCGTCGATTAAACTACTAAATATTGGCCCAATTATATCGTATTTGGTATCATTTTGCATTAGAAAAATGCCACGAATATGTTGGTGAAAGTTTCATAATGATATCATAAAAAATAAAGAAGCTAAGATTTTGGTGTTTCATTGTGATGACGCACGCGCCTTTAAACTGTGCCGGCGACGACTACACGCTTCGGCCACGCGATCCTATTTCATTCTGTCCTTCTCTATGTTCGGCTCGTCGTTTGAAGTCTCGGCGCGGTCGACGGAGTCATAAAAAAATAGCCTCTCTACGCTACCCAAGTCCGTTCAACACACGGGTGTTGGGACTCCGATCGAAAAATTACTGTACTATGAAGGATGACAAATTTTTAAGTATCTTCTAATTTCAGAGGCATTTCCAAGATTGAAGTAATTTTAGAAGAATTTTTGTACTAATTTAATTTAGAGGAATTCTCATAATAATTTAATTTTATTATGTTATAATTTATTATATTTATAATTTTCATCAATGATTTGACTACTATTTTCAATATTGTAAGTACCTACTATTCGCAGACGATTTAAAAATCTTCAGCAGCATCTCTTCCTACGATGATGCCTCCAGATTACAGGCATACCTAGATCGTTTTAGTGAGTGGTGTTGCAAGAATGGTATGAAACTCAATATTGAAAAATGCCATGTTATGCGGTCTTCCCGTCGCTCTGTACCATTCATATATCCCTACCGTCTCAATGACTGTCTTCTCTCCTTAATAAGTGAGGTAAAGGATTTAGGTATTCATTTCTCCTCTACCTTGAACTTTTCCAAACATATTCATAATATTGTTAATTCCGCCTCAAGAACACTCGGGTTTATACCACGCTTTTCTACTGATTTTCACTCAATACACACAATTAGATTGCTATATATTACCCTCTTGTCCGTCCCCAGTTGGAATTTGCTTCAGTTATATGGTCTCCGAATAGCTTAAATTACGAAATCACGCTAGAGAGAGTGCAGCATAAATTTCTTAGGTTTTGTTCTTATAAGATTAATCATCCTATGTCATTCTTTGATCATGATTACTCCACAATATTAAACATAGTCAACCTGGAAACATTGTCAGCTCGCAGAAGAGTATCCGACCAGAGCTTTATTTTTAATTTAATTAATAACCATATAGATTGTCCCTCTCTCCTTATGCAAATCAATTTTTACGCACCTGAACGTGCTTTGAGATCTCGAGCAGGCTTTCAAACCCTTAAAGCCAAATCTACCTATGGATTAATTAATCAAATAAATCGCGTTATTGCAGACTCTAACACTCTGTATAATCCTATGGATTTTTTCATTGAGTCTTTGCACATGTTTAAAAAACAATTACGCAGAATTATAGGGTAATACCATATAGTTAGTACCATTAGTTTTTGTGCATGTCCCTTCTATGTTACTATACGAGTAATCCTTTATTGTTTTCTATTGTAAACATTTATGTAAAAGGGCTTCGGTCCGTTTATAATAATAATAATAATATTATTAATTTTATTTATTATTATATATTTATTATTTTCAGTTTCATTATCACAGTAATTGACACAGACAATTCTTATTTTGCATGACAGTACCGTAATCTTTGGGGGTGTTTCGGAGTCGCAGTTCGAGCGCGAACGATTCAAAAATTTATCGGCGAATCGCACTCGGGCAATCGGGGCCCGTTTACGTCCCAGAACTGCCCCGCGTCAAGATAGGCGTGCGGTAATTCGAATTTCAAACAGTCTGGCGAATATCCATTGTGCCTGCAACCCGACGTATGTAATTGCTACGGCCGTACGGCTATCCGTAACTGGCTTGTTGCCGTGTCGCTGATTGGACAGCTCTGCCCCGGCAGCCTGTTTCGCCCTATTACAACGAGACATCGAATGATTCCGCCGCGAGGAAAATCGAATTCTTCCGGTTCACCACTGGACCTCGTTACGTCTCAAATGAGATTTCTCCGGGTCCTCGCTCCCTGCCCTCCTCTAGCCATCCCCCTCCCCCTTTCCCAAAATTAATTTCGCTAACCGTTGATAATCGAGTTCCACGGCCAGCATGTTTCCGCATTAATCGCCTTTAATGCCCGTACGTGTCCGTAACTTTCTTTCCGGGACGGGTCCGGCTATAACGCGATCCCGTTAATTAGCGAACCCTGCAAAATTAGTTAACCCGGAGTTCGCCAGAAAATTCACTAATATTCGACGCCGCGGATTGTTCCCTCGAGCGGTGTTTGCAGTTTGCAGCTTACTTTCGCAGCAATATATTTTTCATAAATTCTTTTCGAGAATTAGTGTAGGCGTGGAGAAAATAGCAAATTATTGAATTTGATTAACATCGGTGTTTTATGAATTGGAAAATAGTGGACTTGTTCATCTTTGAGTAAACTATTGCGCCCACTCAAAGGGTATAGCCGGATAAGATAGTAAAAAATGCCCTTGAACCGAATTTTATCGATGATGTGCCATTCGATAGAGCACCAAGAAAAAACATACTGTGCAAAATTTCAACCCTGTATCTCGATCGGGAGGGTAGTTATGGAGTAAAATCGAAAAATCAGTTTTTGGCCTATTTTCCCTAGTTAATGACGCTTAGAAATTCTGAGAAAAATCTGACACATGTCAAGAACCCAAATACATACTTTGCAATTGGTTTCAGATTTTTAAAGTGAAAATCCTGCTTGTAAAAAGTCAAAAACCTCAAAAAAATCGAAAAAATGCAGATTTCACATGGAAGTTCTAGAGTGACAACATTTATATTTTTACAGTAGCGGTATATTGTTATAAGTATTGTTCATGAATTTTTTCAGATTTTTTGGTTTGGTGCGCCGTTGTTAAAAAAAATAAAAACCGATTTTTTCGACGTTTTTTCCACGAAGAACTAAGCTAACATTAAAATTGTTACGTTCTATTTATTCTGTAAGTCTATCAAGCTCTGATAAACCTTCAGCATTGTACAGAAGTAATTAAAAAATGAAATCAACTTAACTAATATTTCTACAGTATAAACATTACATCTAGAAATATCAATCACGTTTCCAACAGCTCAGTTGGCTCAGCGCGTTAGGCGTTCAACTGTGGACCGGCGTATACTAGGTTCGCCAGGTTTTTCAGAATTTCTAAACGTCGTTAACTAGGGAAAATAGGCCAAAAACTGATTTTTCGATTTTACTCCATAACTACCCTCCCGATCGAGATACAGGGTTGAAATTTTGCACAGTATGTTTTTTCTTGGTGCTCTATCGAATGGCACATCATCGATAAAATTCGGTTCAAGGGCATTTTTTACTATCTTATCCGGCTATACCCTTTCTGTTAATAATTATTTAATGTGTAGCCACTGCTCAGTATTTAATTTCTAGGTTATCTCCATTTAATTAATTAAATACAAACAAGTTTAATAAGGGAAAAGTTATCCTGGAACGTAGTATGGTAATTTTAAACGGCACTTCAGATCGTCAAAGCGCGGTCTCTGTATTTAGAGCTTCATTGTGGTTCACTGACTCGATAAAAATTACAGCGGGAGGAACTCGATCTTTCTTGCCCGCTCTTTACTGGATCGAATGAAAACCATTGAAAATTAATGTAATTTGAATTGCAAACTGCCGTGCGTAGTCGGTAATAAGGTAAAATATGCAACGTGTGTTGCTGCAGGGATTTTTGCATTCGCGACATATGCGAGTGTGTAAAACATAATTGCATGAGATCCTTGAATAATGCAGCAGTCATTGTAATTATTGTAAGTAGGTGAATTGCGGTCGAAAATCGACCGAAATTATAATACGAGGTATCAGAATCGATAAAATCAACAGAAAGACTGTAAAAACACTGGAAAGTTGATCGAATAAAATTGCTGGCCAAGTTATGGTCCATGGTGGTTCAAAATTACAACATTAAGTTTTTACAATGAGACCCCAAAATTGTAACCCAACGAGAAATGCACTCTTCCATTTTTTTTATATGGGAACCATAAAAATGTATCAATGTTCCGCAGGCTTTCTCGCATCATCCACGAGGATTTCGACGCATGAGATGGCAGCAGTCCCGCAAATCTCGTCGAACCCGTTAACCGAATCGCGGGAAGAACGTTTTGACACCGGATAGTGCAGCGTCGCCGAGTTTTTAATTCGATCGGCGTGGCGTCGGGCCAAGTGAAAATCCATAAACCGTGTGCGAACTCCGGTAGGATCGTAGTTTTGTCGTGTCGCGGATGAGCAACGGGCCGAGAGTGAGAGAGAGAGAGAAAGCGGGGGATTGTATGTCGGCTCGCAACGGTAACCGAAAATCGAATTATTGCCCTACGGCCGATAAACATCCGTTCTAGAGGCGCGCTCGTTTCGATTTCGATTAATCGAGCAAGGCATCCGGCACGGGAGGAGGACGGACACGAAGATGGATGAACAGATAGAGACGTAACGGGCAGAGATGGACGCGCGGAAGGGGCAGCGGGGTCGGAGAGACGGTGGCGCCACCCGGCAATTTGTTTAAATTGCGTTTCCGGCTAAACTGCAATGGACTGCGGCTCCGACCGAATTACGCTGTTTTATAGCTTTTCAATAGTACCCCCGACCAACCCCGTTTTCGTCCAACTACCCCCTCCGTCCACTTCTAGAGCCAATGGGAGCAGTAGTCGCACCAGATTCCAACCAGATTTTTTAATAGATAAAATTATTTATTTATTTTCTATGTTCTCGTCGAACCACCCCAGTCGGCTCCGAGAATTAACAAGGGATATAATCGCAGCAGATTCCGTCGTCACTGCGGAATGAGCCAGCCTTTTTCTAACCGGAACCACCCCTACGGTCTCGTTCCTTCGAATTCGCTCGAAATTCTTCGGGGGAAGCTCGTTTTACCTGCCATCCCCGACCCCATCAGCACGTTCGATGGATATTGAATCGACACTCTTCCGGGCGCCCGCCTCCGTGATGTCGTTTCCATGCAAATAACGTCACTTCCGGTATTAATGGGCTCCACGGAGTGCGGTCGTACGACTTGCTCCCTGCGAGCTCGCTGATGGCGCTGCTCCTCGAGAGGTAAAAGGCGCGAAATACCTGGAACACTTTTCAAAGATTGGATGTTTTGGGTCGGCGCTGGTTGATGGTGCGCGTTCTTCTTTCTCGGAGCCGTTTCGAAGTCTAATGGGCTGGCCGGAGTAGTTTCTTAAAAAATGGTACTGGGAAAGACACAGTACTCACGAAAATATTGATTAAACTGTTTCATGAATATATCACGGAAAAAAGGAAATAATTTAACAAGAAATGTACAACTTTCTAAATACTTCTCTTAAACACTGCATATCAGTTTTACGCTTAAAACTACGAGACCTGCAGCTAAGCCCGCAAGTATGTACGGCAACCATACGTCCACACGCACCGTCCATTACACTCAATCACCCAGTGCTGTCACCAGGTCGTAAGACAAGGGCGACGATTAATCCAGCAGCGATTGTCTCCCTGTCTCCACCCTCGTCCGAAAGAAAATCTGTTTCCCTCCCATTCGAAACAAAATCTCGCTTCGTCGATGTTTACATTCGATCCGACGGGGCGCCGGACGTTTTTATCGTCCGGTTCGGGTGGTAGGGCCGAATGCAATTAGAAAAAACTAACGAAGGACCGGCAGGGTCCAGCTGCGTCAAAGGCGGGCCGCTCGCCGCCCACGTTGTGTGTTCCACGCGATATAGTAGCAGCACCGGTAGCAATAAATAGCGACGCGGCCCGACGCATTAACAAGTACTAATACACCGTGTCGATTGCGCGTCTGTCATGTAGCGCACGTGAACGTTCCGTGATCCGGCGCCATAGATCTCTTACGCGCCCGTGGATCCGCAAGCGTAAAAATCCCCCGTCGGTGTCGCGATTTACATTCAGCCCGATCCGGTCCGTAATTAATCAAGGCTGGATGTAGCGACCAGGTGAAAGAGTCGGGAACGAAACTGTAAAAATGCCGTTTCTTCGCAAAAAAAGGTCCAAACAAATATTCATTCGGAGAAATTAAGATCTCTTGGCCTCCAATTAAAGATTTCGATCGTCATTCTTACGGAAGTTTAGTTATCCAGAGTTAAAACAATGCAGTATTATTTACCGTATCCAGTCCATTTTTACCAAGTTTTACAGTCGTTCCACCTAAATTATAATTTTTTACCACGCTTATATTATCTTGCCGAGTTGTCGTTGTTGTTGTTGTATGCGTCAAATCTTGTAATCGAATTTTAAACCATATCCTGATGAGCTAGAGCAGTGATGAGCAACCCGCAGGCCCGCGGGCCACATTTGGCCCGCTAGCAAACTGCCTGCGGCCCGCCGGAATCCGGCGCGGCGTGACGCAACAAAGTATTTAATATTGCGTTCGTTGCCGGTTGCGGCCCGCGCGTAGTCTTATGTTTCCACTTTTGGCCCACAATACGCCGCGGGTTGCTCACCACTGAGCTAGAGACTTGAAACTTTAAACATTGCTCAGATCTGGATGACAATGCAATATCAAAAAAACCATGCGTCTAGGAGAAAAAGAATTTTAATATTCAACGTCACACCTCGCCGCGCGACACTTAGTAGTACGTCATCACGTTTAGCGATCCCCACTCCGCGCGCTAGCGCTCCCTACTCCACTACGACTTCCCACTCCGACTCATTCCCACTTCACTGGCCTACTTCGCACCGAAGGAGCTCAGTCAGTGAGGTGTTCCGTTCATTCAGTTTCATTTCGGACAATTTCGGACTCCATCAAGAGACGTCGTCTCTCGGAGTCATCCCCTCATTCTATCTAACATATTTCCATATCTTGCGTTCCATTTAAAAAAGACTAAAAAGTAGAAAATTAAAAAATATATAAAAAACTTTTTAAAAACCACGCTTATATTAAAATGCACTTAAAAGGAGAAAATAATTTTTTTAGACAGTAGTGACTATAAATAAAAGCGTGGAGCGCCCACGAAGATTACGTCAATATAATTTAGCGCTCCACGCTTTTATTTATAGTCACTAATGTGTAAAAAAATTATTTTCTCCTTTTTAGTGCATTTTAATGTAACCGTGGTTTTTAGTTTTTTTTATGTATTTTTTTTAGCAACGAGTTCAAATTATCAGTTACTTATATTGAATCTAAAATCAACGTTGGTTTAACGGAAGTGTGGATTGGATCTCGCCATTTGTCAGCCATCAGTCAGAGGTAACAATTTTGCAAAGAATGCTTTTTCTCCAGGAGGATCGGTGATTTGTCACAGTGTGCGGCGCTTCGATTCAGCCGTGATTCAGCCACGTAGATCGCGTGACTCTCTCATTAAACGAGCCTGCCGTGCAAAGAAAAAAAAGAAGAAGAAAAGTAGACCGCGCGTGTGCCCTCGACCAGACACGACCACTGGATATTATTACACCGGCGTCGACAGTAATTCCTATGCTGGCTTCCTACCGTCTCGTGCGACACGACAGGAACTCCGAGCAAAAATTCGATCGTCCTCGCGATCCTTCGCCGCAGGAGATCGCAGGACGACCCCTACGCACTGTGGTCCAGATATAAAATTTACATTTTCACCGGTTTTATTAACCCTTTGCAGTCGGAGCTATTTTAACTCGAAAATTAAACATTTCTTCCAACCTAGAATAAATGTGTAGTAATTGATTAGATACCAACCTATTTAATAATTTAAACAATATTGTGAACAATAAGTGCTGAGCATAAACTAAACTACAATGTACGTAAATATTCGATGGACGCGAGGGCCTCGGCGAGGTTCGTTTGCATAGTTCGTAGAGAGACACTACTTTTTTCTTCTTCGAAGACCGAGCCGAACGTAGAAAAGGACAGCGCGTGTAAACAGAGACCGCGTGCGACCGAAGCGCAGCAAAAAATGGCGTACCGATGAGGCTGTTTCATGCAATAAATGAATCCGAGATCAGCTATGCGGCGCACAGTGGAACTTTTCGTCCAAATCGGAGACAAAATCAAAGAACTTTCGATAAAAATGAGGTAGAGCGATGAAATTTTGTTTAAATTATAGCTAAAACTTGGCAGAATATGGGAAAAATAGGGAGATTATGGTACGAACGTTTTATAAACTTGAGAAAATTCGTTAAACTCTCACAGTTTCAAGAAAATTGCTGTTTTTTCAATAACACGGGCGGAAAAATTTTTTTTTAACATGCTGCACATCATTTCCTGTAGATTTTTTCACGCTGATTTTAAATCTGGTCTCAAAATTTGTCTACGACCTCAGGATTTTACAAGAAATGAGGCGTTCCATGGGATACGGCGCACAGTGGGACCTTTCGTCCAAATCGGAGACAAAATCAAAGAACTTTCGATAGAAATGAGGTAGAGCGATGAAATTTTTTTTAATTATAGCTGAAACTTGGCAGAATATGGGCAAAATAGGAAGATTATGGTACGAACGTTTTATAACCTTGAGAAAATTCATTAAACAATTCGTTCACAAAAATCGATTTCTTGTAAAATCCTGAGGTCGTAGACAAATTTTGAGACCAGATTTAAAAAATCTACAGGAAATGATGTGCAGCATGTTAAAAAAAATTTTTCCGCCCGTGTTATTGAAAAAACCACAATTTCTTGAAATTGTGAGAGTGTAACGAATTTTCTCAAGTTTATAAAACGTTCGTACCATAATCTCCCTATTTTTCCCATATCCTGCCAAGTTTCAGCTATAATTAAAAAAAATTTCATCGCTCTACCTCATTTCTATCGAAAGTTCTTTGATTTTGTCTCCGATTTGGACGAAAGGTTCCACTGTGCGGCGTTCACACTGTTCGGCGACCGAAGCAGCTCGAACTCCATGGCCCCTGCGGCGTTGCCCCGCAGTGGAGGAGATATTTATTTGCATCCAACGCGTAACACCTTCTTGAGTCCATAGAATATTTACTTATACCTCGTAAGCTTACCTTTGATTAATCGAAAAATTAAGTACGGGTATAAAAGAGTACACGTTCGTTACAAGTAAAAAAAGAATCGCGTGCCTAAAATGATGTGCTACGGATAAGGAAAATGGAAGAAGACATCGGTAGAAGAGTGAAGAAGACTGCGTGCCTGAAGTACGAATACGGAGTATTTGCTTTATCTGTGAGTTTAAGGTTAAATTTCGCAAGTGCAACGAAGGCACGCGAAAATATTAGGGGCCACGTCTCCATTGCAGAAATGAACCGATCACGGTGCGTATCCACGTGGAGTTCGCACCCTCGAATAATTGGCCGCTCGATCACGGCAGATCTACGAGTGGTCGGGGTTCGAACGGACAGCGCAATTTCGCCCAATCAGCGGCACGCAACGGCGCGTTAAAATAAAAAAAAAAGGTTCTCCTTTCAATAACGAATCGGCTCACGGCCATCGCGTCGGGGCACCAATTTACACGCGACTCCGGCGACCAAAGAAAACTCTCTATCTTTCTGGCGAGACGCGCGGTGCGGTCCCTCCCAGCGTGTTTCCATCGCGGTCATAAATTATATCCCGTTTTCATAGGCCGTGTATCGGACACTATGATAAATATTTATAGTAACTCGATGTTCGAATAAATATTTATGGACGCGGTGATCGCGACTATAAATATTTATCGAAGGCCCATCCGACCGGCAGCCGCGCGCCGCCGCGCTGCCTGCCACGGAAACGCAGCGCGTGAGCCGAGCAACACGTCTCATCCTTCGCCATCTTTGCGGGATCGGTCACGCGAAAAATCCCTCTTTTCGACTACGGGACGTCCGCGAATTCCTCGCCGAGCCTGTTTCCCACGATTTGTATTCAATTCCGGACGCACGCACACGATCTCGCCACGGCTGCATCATCCTCCGCAACTTTGCTGTTCGGGCTTTTCAATGAACGGAGATATCCATAACTCTTCGACTAACGAGTTTCATTACTGGCTTCTGGATCTTTACAATAAAAATTGTCCTCATTAGCACGTTGAACGCCACGGGAGTTATCGGTGACTGACGATACGCAATTAAAAATTATTGCAATACAAATGATACCACTAAATATTAATTTATTATTGCTAACGAGATCGTAGTATAAGCTGGGAACTTGATCGTCAAATAACTAACAATTGATATTAATACAGTAAAGTCTTCATCTATGAAAAGCTCTCAGGTCCGCGCTCTTTCTTAGATCGTGTAGTTCTATTTTTTGTTCATTAGTTCAGCAAATCCGCCATGAAACTGCTTCAAACTCGCATTACAAAGAACAAGGAGCGTCCATTAGATAATCCAGCGGAAGTTCGCAAAACCTGAGCTTCATCCATTTAGAAAAAGCTAGAAGAGGTTTACGTGCCCTGCAAAAAGGAAAAAGAGTACTGAAGATTGCAGTTTCGTTAGGGTAAAACCGAATCGCAAAAAAATTCGAAACATCTCCGGCGCTTTTTATTAGGGGGCGTAAGCGGGTTCCGTATCTCGCTAGTTTTACGCTAATTCACCCCTTCCGGTGCTATCCAATTCACTGTGCGAGGAGTCCTGGAGGATTAGGTTCGTTCCTCGGAAATCTCGCCCGGAATTTGCCTCCGTCATCGGTCCCGAGGGCACCGGAAACGATTGCGGGTCCATCCCCCGCGCGTTCGCTATACTTCTATCTGTTTTTTTCCGCAGAGAGGAAACTGTTTCCTTTTAAGAACCGTCGCGTCGTCGTTCGGAGCGGCAATTTCTTTTCGTTCTCGTTTGCAGGCCGGATTATCCTTTCGGCCGTAGTCGGTATAGTGCACGTAGACACCGTCCAGTTTCGCGGACGGATCGTTCAGGGGATCGTTCGTCATTAGACCGTGATCGTACACAGATGCTATCGAACCGTGGCTCGGCCCCGCTCGCTCTTTAATTACAGCTCGTCCGATTAATCGTTATTACGATTAGACTTGTATGAAGTCCCCGCGAAAAAGGCCCCCCTAATGGCCCTCGTCAGGATTGTAATCACCGGCTGTTTAACATCGGGACGACTTAATTGCGCGGGAAATTATACGTACGCCATGTTAATCGGCTGACTCCCACTCGCGTGGTTACCATACAATGACGAGCGGAAACCACGGGAACACTTGTTCCGAGCCAGCGTCGATTCACTTATCGGGACCCGATTAATTGCCGGTTTAGATTCTACCCGTGGTCTTATCCGAGAGGCCGCCTCTCATTGTTCCGACGCGATTAATACCGGTGCTCGTGTCATCGACACGCGATCGTCCCTTGTTACCGCCGTTTTACAAGCTGAGCTCGAGATTTTCATCACTATTATGTCCCAAGGATATTTCGTACTTTTCGGCAGTATGTAATTCGTTCGGCGCTCTTGTCGGACAAGCTGTAACCACTCACATCAGATTCTCAATGTTATCGTTTTATCTAGAGACAACTCGTGCAGAAAATTATTGAAATTTATTACATTGCGTACAATTTTCGTACGACCTTTCGTACAATTTTAAAAACATTAATGACCTTGATATACCTCAAAAGAAATGACATTGCCAAGTGAAATATTCAAGGTGATCGAGGTGAATATCAAGCAACTCATGTAAATGCATCGTTTCAATTAATTTCCAGGAACAGACTCGTTCATGACTCAACCTAAAATTTATTGCAGTCCGGCCAGTAATTAAAACTCGCCGAGAAGACACTGTATCTCGGACATTGCAATCTACACATTCCGAATGTTCGTTTGTTTCAGAACCGTGGGATGTACGAGACACATTGAATGGGAGCCCAATATAATGAGGTCTCGAATTGTCAGCGGAATCGAAATCACGTCGTCCTGGATCGCATTAATTCTCGCTAATTGTAGAAAAAGAGGGAACAAGAGCGGGTTTCCCCGGCCGTGTCTCGTAGAGCAGACATTTTCCCCGGAGGACGCGATCAAAGTCGTTGGACCGCGAACAATATGGCCGGCCAACAAACGCTCGCCTAATAATTAATCGAAATAACGACGTCGACCAGCGAGATTCTCTCTCCCCTAACGAGGTCCTCTAGCTTTTTTGCTCGTGCGCGCAGCCGTGTCCGGAGTCGCTCGTTAGAATTCTCGCGACACCCAGGATTTCGTTTTCCGAACAGAACAGAAGCCGCACCATCGTTCTGTTCCTCCCCGACCACGAAACTACGTAATTTCGCGGCTGGCTAAACAGGGATCCTCCTGCCCGTCCTGGATCCGTCGTTTCGTGGATCCGGTGTACCACTGTCCCTTTACCTGCCATCGGCGTCGACATCTTTATTCTTTTCCTCCGACATACCTAGCTTTAAATGCTTCATCTTCAACGGAAGCGTATCGAGAAACGGGACATACGAGGATCATCTGCAGGTTACACTCCTACTTAGTTCTTCGTGTCAGCTAAGGTGAAGTGCCCTATGCCTGGACAGCATGTTTTCCTATTTTTAATTTTATCACTTTAAATAAAGAAAAACAATTTCTTAAGAGTTTTAACATACAGTTCAGAGTGTGTAAAGTAATTTAAAATAAAAAAATCATTGTTTAGGTTAATATCTTAATTGTATTAACAAGAATAATTCAAACCTATAGTTGGACATATTAAATCCAATCTAAGCTAGTACCTGGACAGAAGTAAAGCCTATATCGGGACAAATTCAATTTACGAGTTGATCGAGCGAACATAACCTAAAACGTTGGTTGGTGGCGCTGTTGCGCATGACGAATAGAAGATGCTTTGCGTAATATGTAGTATTCTTATCATAGATTGTAGTATTGTATTATTTAACCAAATATGTATATTTATTTTCATTTACTGTTTTAATAAAACTTGTCATAATACAACTTTTAAGGTTAGGTAGTAATACTGATAGATTTAAGATGTAAACATAAATTATTATTAACGTCACAACCGGAATACATTTTCTACATACGTTATTCAAGCTAATAGAAGACTAATTATACGTACATGTAGTTAAATAATTTGCAAACATGCGTTGATTTTATTCACAAACACGTGTCCGGCTTCAGGCGTAAGCACATTGCGTATAAGCTTAGAGTGGGACAGCTACTGTCATCGCGTCCCAGAATGGAGTACTTATATTTGAAAACAGTCCTAATCTTGGACATCTAATATGTGGATTAATAATTATTATTTACGTTAAGTTTGATTGCCAATTTATTTTAAAATATCAATATTATTATGCGTGATAATTATTTTTTGTCTGAGGGCTTAAATTATATCTTTTTTTCTAACAAAAGTTCGAACTATAAATGCACATGATTCGCATGTGAATAGACTATTTTGTATACTGTTTTCAGATGAACTTTGAATTCATTTTTAAATTTCAATTGATGTCTTAATGAAATAATATTCACACCTACTTGTAGCTAAGGCCTCAGAATATATAATATAATTATTTAATCTCTTAATTACTGGTTTTACTATGAAAATTTAATTGTCCAGATTTAGGTATCACTTTTGGACTGTCCAGACTTAGGGCACTTCACCTTATATCGTATACAGACAAATGCATGCAAGTTTGAAATTAATCTTATTAGAGGACAGTTTCTCGGTACTCGATGGATAGGTCAACTATCCTGTATCGTTGCTAGTAGTCTGCTGTACACCTGAGTATCCTATCAATCAATTAGCAGCAGTAGGGACAGAGACTTGGAGACAGAGGACGTAGACACTTCAATCAAGAATATTAACTGCATGACGTATGAATGAAATTCGATGTAACCAAAGGTACTATTTATTGTTTAAATTACCATTTCTTCAGTTTGATTTAATCCAGGCCTGGCCAACATGCGGCCCGCGGGCCCACCACGTTAAATTGTGCGGCCCGCCGGGCGATTTTATATTTCTATTAAAACTTTTGTTCCTCGTTGTATGTATACAAAAAATATTACGTAAACGAAGTGTCATAGTTATAATGCGCAAGTGTGACTACGAACTGCAGATCTATATGTGATATCTTTGATATAATTGAGTTACAGTGCATCAAAGAAATGAAACAAATTTTTGAGTCCACATCAAAAATTAATTTTTACAATAGTTATATTACATCCGAGAGATATTCTAACTTAAGATATTTTGCGTAACGAGTTGTAAGTGCTTTTGGATCCACATATGTTTGTGAAGAATTTTTTGGAAGATGAAATTTACAAAAAGTTCATCACGTGACTCATTAACTGATACCAATTTAGAAAACCAGCTAACAAAAGATGTGCAACGTTGAACATAAATATAGATTTACAAAAATTAAATGAAAGTAAGGATAAATAAATATCTCATTAATTAAGACTCGAGAGTTAATTATATTGAATCATAGTATAACAATAAAGTTTTAAATTGTACATTTTGTATTTGTATTACGTTTTTTAAATGCATGTTTACCTAAAGTGCGGCCCGCTGTAACGTTGCCATTAAAGTAGCCCGTGAAACCATTTGTGTTGGCCAGGCCTGATTTAATCCAACTAACTCCGCAAAACCATATTCAGACAACCAGCATCCAGAGACGATAGAGGGACGCCAGATCAGGAAGATAGCGTCCCAAAAAATATGAAACAAATCATAGAATCGTTCCCACATACCCCATGAGGAGCCGAGACAAAGACCCCATGGAGTTACCAATGGACGAAATTCCCGTTCGACGTTGCACAGGTAGCCCATCTTTTATTCAGCCGCGGGATCCCAGGGTGGCGCAGGTGTTGACGTTCTCCGGGTCCTCGACGGACCACTGGAAAATCAAGATCTACCCTTCTAAGTCGGGTGAGCGACTGTTTATCGAATCGAAGAGCAAAATGGATAGGATGGGGGATGAAACGACGAGAGTCCGCCTCGGTCGTGGCCGGTATCTCGACATCTCTCACAGATGCGAACCTGGGCAGAGAGAAAACAAGAAGAGAAGACAGAGGAGAGGGACACAAGGGGGCAGAAATGGGGGCCCACTCGGTGTGCCCACTTCGTATGCAAATCCGACTCCGCCCTGAATAAAATATTAACCGAGCAATCGAGGCGGGCGCGCGCGCGACCGTGGCGGGGGTAGGAGCACGCGAGCCGCCCTCGACATTGTCCGTTTTCACGGACGAGACCTCCTCTTTCTTTTTATTTCTACTATGGTTCTCTTCTTTTTTCATTAGCACACGCGTCTTTTAGCTCCGTTCGGACCCCTCCCCCCGTCCGATCCTCCTCTTTTGCAGCTTCGGTAGTCGGAATCTTCATCTTCTTCGGCCCCCGAGGTCTCTTTTAAATCGAAGACCTCGTTATCTCGCGGCGAACGGATTCTCGTTAGTGGTGCTTTAATTATAACCACTCGGCGGCCAGATAACCGTCTACGAACCAGATGAGGCGACACGAACCCTGACGACGCATGGTGAGTTGCTTGTGGAACATGAGAAAAACAAGCGTCGATGATCGCCAAGTCTGCGAGTGGGCTGGCAGACTGTCGGTATTGTGTTGAAGCATATTCCAGTCCTCGCATGTTGCACCCATTTTATTATTGAGACTTTTTGACAGACTTTGAATAGAATTTCACTCGCTGTTCATTCTATCGAGTAAAATTATATAAACATTATAAACTTTCGCAGTCTCCTCTAGAAACAGTACCACTGTTCGATTCGACGTGACGGTACGAATCCCGACCGTGTCGCAAACAATTAGCGGCGCAGTGGCGATTTGTTTGGACTTTTTCTTAGCTGTTTCGTTTCTCTGTTTCCCCCGAGCTTGCTGGATCGAGGTTCGGTGGACGAGCTTTCCCTTTGGCCCCCGGGAAAACGAGCAATTGCGTCACCGGTCCGATCGATGGGAAGGGGTTGCGCAACTGTGAAAAGAAGAAAGAGAGAAAGTAAAATATAGAGGCAGAGGGTGAGAGAGGGCGCGAGAGCGAGAAAGGGACGAGGAAAAAGTAGCAAGGGAACCAGCACCAGGTTTCTTGATCGCTAACAAGCATGCAACGCTGCCGGGTTTCCTTTCCGCTCGAAATATCCCCGGTTTTATTTCGTATCGGCGATTGTTCGTCTCGCGTTCGGCAACGGCTGTGATAAAGGAATTCGTGAGAAACGACCGGGGAAAATAATAAGGGAGGCTCGCAGCACAGGTAACGATCGCGGACCTCTCGGTTGCTTTTCCTTCCATCGTTTCCACGAAAACGGACGTTTCGGTGCTCGGAGACTCCGGCGCGGGGGAAAATCGAGGCGAGGAAAACGGCTCGATGGAAACGAAACTGTTAACGTTTATTTTCACTGGCCGGGTTAGGTTCGTCGCAACAATGGCGCAACGAGAGAGGCTGCTTCGGCGAGGAGAGTTATCGCGCTGGAAAACGGCCACCGCGCTGGAAATCGAGAGAGAACCGAGTCAGTCGCCGACGAATGCAATCTGCAATTAAGAAACACTGTTGCGAAAACCGTGTCCCGGGCTCGCTTTATTAGCCGCTGGGAGAATCCGAGAGGCCTGCTGGGAACCGGTTCCTCAGACGCTCACTTTGTCTCGAATGCGGCTTTTCCTTCATTGAGAGCGGTGTGCTGGACGTAATCGTGCATATTTAAGCGGGTTTGCAGATCTACTTTATTTTAGGCAAAAGTTATTTGAAATTCAGCTTGTGCCCTGGAAACAGTCTTGTTGACCAAGATGTTGGTCAAAGGGATGTTCGCATACAGTGGGTGTACAAAGTATTCGTACACTTTTTAAAAACTAATAACATTTTTATAATTGTACCAAACAACCTGATTTTTTATAATCAATTAGAAGCATTGGTTTACGAAATGATATACAAAAAGATTTTCCAAAAATTATAATTTACAAGGTTAAATGCAAAAATAAAAAGGCATTTTTCAAAACTTTTTTATTTGGCAACTGTTTCCTTATGTTTTTGGTCGTATATTGTTGTTCAAAACGATATTATTAATGATTTCGGCGCATTGGTTCAATCAAGTGTTAAGAATAAACACTATTTGAAAATTTTCACAAACTCCCTATTTCAACGTTTCGATCTTTATTTAGATCATTGTCAAGAAATCTTTGAAGAATTGCGTCTGTAAAATAATAATTGATGCAAGAAAACTTTTCAGTTTATGTGGATTTAAACTATGTGAGAAAAAAGCTACTTACTTGCTTAGTGCAAAATAAAGTAATAATTCATATTGTAAAGTTTTAGAGAAACACGCGTTGGTGCTGTTGCAATGTACTTGGTAATGATGTATATTTGAATCAATAAGACATATAGAAACGAAACTAACTTCATATCGATCGTTAATACGTAGATCGAAATTTGGCGCTAAATTCAAAATCACACATAGCCAATATAGCCCTCATTTTTCTGCTCTCTTACCATATTAAAATATGGTAATTATTAATTAACATTCAATTTCATTATATTATACACCATATGTGTGTATGTGTCAATTGAGGCGATGAAGCTGTGTCAGGAATTTGTTTAGAAAATTTTTTTTTAGTTGGGTTCTTAATGAAAATTTAAAATGTATGTTTTGTAGATCTATGTTAGTGATACACATGTTGAAAATTTCATTGAAATCGATTAACATACACACGAGCCACAAGCGGTTAAAAATGGTGAAAATCGTAGTTTTCCACGACTTTTGATCAGTTTCTGCTTAAAATCCGCAGAATCGTACATCTTTCGACGCCTGTTGTTTTTTCCTGCGTCAATCGATTTCGGTGAAATTTCCAACATGTGTATAAAGAACATGGAACTAGAAAACATGTTTTAAATTTTTATTGAGGGCCCAAATAAAAAAGTTTTAAAAAATGCCTTTTTTATTTTTACCTGCAACCTTGTAAATTGTAATTTTTGGAAAATCTTTTTTGCATATCAGTTTGTAAACTAATGCTTCTAATTGATTATAAAAAATCAGGTCGTTTGGTACAATTATAAAAAAGTTATCAGTTTTTAACCCTTTGCACTCCATTGTCCCCTCTGAGGCACCACTAAAAATTGCTGTACCATTATTCGAAATATTATTTACATTATCAAATATATCGGTATCTAATCAATTACTAAACATTTTCGTATTGTATGAGGTATTACACCAATTTCATATCCATAAAATTGCATAAATCATAGGGAATGGAAATATTCCAGATCGGAAGAAATGTTTAATTTTCCAGTTAGAATAACTCGGAGTGCAAAGAGTTAAAAGGTGTACGAATACTTTGTACACCCACTGTATATGATAAAACTAGTGACACTCTGAAAGACAAAGTAACAATCCTAGACAAAGGAGCCCACATTCTCGAATAATCCCGAGATGCATCGGGGAAACAGTGGGAGACTGTTTAACGATCACAGCGTGCACGGGAGTCCTCTGGATTGAAACAATCATGGCTCCGTTGGAAAAAAAGGTCGGAGGCAGTGCTGTGCAAAAAGGTCTGACCAGCTGGTTGACATAATTTACGGTTGGAGGAAGGAGTAACCTTAACGAAAAGCGTGGTGCGGTCGGTGCATGCGACGCGGAGCGTGCTCGAGGCGGTTTTAACGATCGCGCGCGTTAGGGGGATAGCCGTCGCTCGAATTTTATTAAGGGTAGGCGAACGGGCCATGCATATGCATGAGGGCCGAGCGCGCGGGCGCGCGGGCTCGCGCAACGAACATGTTTATTGTAATACTGACATACAGCGCGCGAAATTAGTACGGGTTAAGGCGACATTTCCATTCCAGCGATGGAATATGCATGAGAAAATGCATCGTGACATCTGCGCCGCGGCGGCCGGGCCGAGGCGGCTGCACTGGGTCAGCCGAGCCTAGACAAGGAAATATTTTACGCCGAGGACCCTCTCGCCGCGGTTATGACCCGTGAACGCCGTTGCAGTTTCGTTCGTTGCAGTTTCATTCGTTGCAGCCCCGCGAAACCACGCTAACGAAACGCTAAAGCCTCGCTTTTCGTGCCCTCATATTCCCCGGCTGAAGAGAGCTGGTTGTTTTCAACCGGTTCGTTTGCATAATATTCGTTTCCGCTTCGCAATTGGTGTTTATGTTTTCCTCCACGCTTCTAGATGTATTTAGAATTTCTGGACCGTGTTGGATCCTCGAGTATCGACTTAATTACATGTGGTAAACAGTGTTTTGTCGAAAGTATGGTTATCATTATACAAATTGTTTATGCCTCGCTCTTTTAATCAGATCATTGCTCCTCCTCTTCGTAATGATAGAATGAAAACCTCCAGGAAGTGCCACAGGAAACACGCAGGAGAGCCAGAGCTTCGGAAAACTCGTCGGCGACCAACAATAAGACCGGCGACGCAAGCGCATCGCTAATTAGTCGATTATGGCGAGCGTTTTCGCGAGCGGCACACGCCGATTGTAAAATCCGCGCGGCGGGTAATCTGATCACGCGCGGTAAGTCGTAACGCGCGCGCAAATACTCCGCGTCACGTCCCGGGGCTTAAGGCCGTACAACCGTGCTAAACACCGCAAAACTTGTCGCCGAGATGCGAGGATCGCAAGCATAAAAGCGTTTGGACAACCGGAAAACGCGAATGCATATTTATAACGGCCGAGAATTAACGTTCGCCCGTCACGAACTGAAAAATCGCCGGATGAGCAGCTGTTGACGATGATAAAACGCCGCGACATCCCCCGATCATTGAATGAAGAAAATAAACATCACAAGTGGACAACCAAATAAATCTTTCAACTGAAAAATACGTAATAGTGTTCGTTCTAACACATTGCTTCTAATAACAATAAAAATTCGTGTTTGACAAATTTTATTGAATGTGCACACAAAAAAATTGGATTCAGTATACAGGATAAGTCCGAAGTAACAGAACACCTAATTATCTACGTATCTTTTCGTTGTACAAACAAACTTCTTAGGACAAAGTTGCACCGTTTGAAGGGCCACATGTAACGGTGTAAGGGAACAAATTTTCAAGGTCATTTTTTTACAAGATTTCAAGGTCATCGATATTTTTTTGAATGGAATGTGGTATTTTTGAATACATCAATCGATGCAGCTGGACATTCGTTATAAAAAAGTACTAACCTATGTATGTCGAAAAGTTAGTGGTTCAGGAGATATTTCAATTTAAATAACTCTAAAACACTTAGTACTGTCGTACTAAGACGTTACACAAGTAAGTAAACACTAACATCAATTTCAATTTCAACGCCAATTTTTCAATTTCAACTTGAGTTTTTCAATTTTAATTCGTTAATTTCAAATCTTGAACTTCATTTTCAACTTCAATTCGTTAATTTCAAATCTTGAACATCATTTTCAACTTCAATTTTTCAATTTCAACTCTTCAATTTCAATTTCAACGTCAATTTCAATATCAACCCTTCAACTTCAAATCTTCAATTTCAATTTTTCAATTTCAACGTCAATTTTTCAATTTCAACTTCAGTTTTTCAATTTCAATTCGTTAATTTCAAATCTTGAACTTCATTTTCAACTTCAATTTTTCAATTTCAACTCTTCAATTTCAATTTTTCAATTTCAACGACAATTTCAATATCAACCTTTCAACTTCAAATCTTCAATTTCAATTTTTCAAATTTCAATGTCAATTTTTCAATTTCAACGTCAATTTTTCAATTTCAACTTCAGTTTTTCAATTTCAATTCGTTAATTTCAAATCTTGAACTTCATTTTCAACTTCAACTTTTCAATTTCAACTTCAATTTCAGCTCTCCCATTTCAACTTCAATTTCAACTCTTCCATTTCAACTTCAATTTCTACTCTTCCATTTCAACTTCAATTTTTTAATTTCAATTCGTTAATTTCAACTCTTCAATTTCATTTTCAACGTCAGTTTTTCAATTTCAATTTCAACTCTTCAATTTACACTAGAAAAGTAAACGCTAACGTCTTAGTACGACAGTAATGGTGTTTTAGAGTTATATAAATTGAAATATCTCATGAACTACTAACTTTTCGACATACATAGGTTAGTACTTTTTTATAACGAATGTCCAGTTGTATCGATTGATGTATTAAAAAATACCTCATTCCATTTTAGAAAATATCGATGACCTTGAAATCTTGTAAAAAAATGACCTTGAACATTTTTTCCCTCACACCGTTACATGTGGCTCTTCAAACAGTCTAACTTTGTCCTAAGAAGTTTTTTCGTGCAACGAAAAGTAACGGAGATATTTAGGTGTTCTGTTTTTGCGGACTCACCCTGTATATCATAATTGAAGCACTCGTACAAAGCAGATTTTTGTAAAAGAAATAATCGAAAAGCATGTAGAAACAACTTAGAAAATTTCTGAATTCTCACATGTAGAAAATGTACAATATTTTAATCGAAGCATAAGTACTATTTAAAAGTGGTCGCATTAAGCTTGCAATTACTTCGGCAACGACTTAATACACAGCGTGACCCACAGCGGGGCTGTAGGCGTTTAATTGCATTTCGAGGCGATTAATATTCAAGCAAAAGCTTCCGTCCGCGTAAAATCGAGTATCGATCTTGAGAATTTGCATCGAAATTCGGAAAATGTCTGCACTCAATATTTATAGGGTATTATCGGAGCGTCGATGAGCGTCATTAATATTCGCGGAAAAATAACGATTTTCCCGATCATAGTGGGAGGTGGGAGGAGATCCTTTTATTCAGTGACTCTCGATCGAGCACGCTCGTAGATCTATCAGGCTGAGATCCGCGATAAACATATCCAGTCCCTCCCTCCGAATATATCACTCCGAGCATCGGACGTCTAAACATCCCGCGATCTCCGGATACACGAGCCCCCGAACACTTTATAGCCCGGCGTGCACCGCGCTGCGGATGATTTAAACCGCCTAAATTATCGATCAAACTCTCTCTCTCTCCGCAGCTAACCATAAATTTCCCCGCTCGATCCCGAGTGAAACTACGGTTTCGGGGCTGTCTGGTTTCCCGGCGAGCACTGTGGCCCGAGCTTATGACTGTAGTTGGCAGCATCCTCGATCTCCGAGAGCCTTAAAAACGACCCATTGCATGAACCAAGAAACGGTATCACCGAGTGTCCATAATAATCTAGGCTACGGACTGAAAGACGCTGAAGGGAGGTCAGAAGTCTCATCATTCGACACGTGTGTACTCACCGGGAGCGTCATTACGAAGGCCTCGTTAAAAAGTACAGGTTCACGGTGGTGGATCAATGGCGGAGCAATGAGGCCGGGGGACACTTAAACCCTCGGCCAACGAATGCAATCGCTTTGACCCGACCACTCGCACAGAAGAGGTTTCTGGTGTAGTTTACTTTTCCCGAGACCCACATACTTCACAATAATCCGAGGAAAGCCGCAGAAAATTGGTGAGCTGCTACTCTTGAGCTATCATTCGACCATTACAGAAATTAGGTAAAATCTCGAGGAACATTCAGAAAACAAGTTTGTAATTTTGTTTATTTGAAAATTTATGTAACAAAAGTATACTTTTGTTAATTTGAATTTAGCCGCGCCTTTTAATCAACCACCGCTAGATGGAATGAAACACGATGATTGGAAGAATTGAGGAAAGACACCGATACAGAGTAAGAGAGAGATAAAGATAGTCTTTACGTAATAGAGCACGCGTGCAAAGGGTAAACAAGTGAAATTTGAGAATAGGGAGATATTATAATAAAAGTGATTAGGATAAATAGAGAAGAGATAATTGTAAACTGTAATTGTCGTTTCTTTGATTGAATAATGTAAATAATTGTTGTAAAATAGTGAATAAAAATGTTAAACTTTGTTTACAGAGAAACATATTACCGTTGATATACGCACCTTTAAACCTAATAATATTGAGAGACTTATATGTATGAATGAATGAATTTTCTTTACAATTTTCTCCCGAACGGAATGAAACTCGAGTCCTGCCCAAGACGTAAAAATCTACGATCGTGAAGTGTCCGGCTCTTAATTCCGTCAGAACGCGTTAAATTCACAGCTCCGGGAGACTTTTCCTCTCGGTTGCTCGCTTGTTCGCCTCCATCGGGATCGATCCGAGATAAAGGACCGTCGACAAATAATTCCACGAATCCGATTTGACTAACCCCTCATTTACCGTCGTTCCGTGCTGGAGGGCCCTTTAACCTCCCGGGTAGAATGGTAACCGTGTACCGATAATTGGAGGAACTCCCCAGGAAATAGGTTTGTTAAAGTTCACCGGTAGCTGGCGAGATCTTTCTTAAGACCGGTGGGACGATAAAGTCTAGGTGCAGAGCGAGATCTCGTAGATTCTGTCTTGTCGTTCTCTCCGCTGTCTCTCCGGTTCTCCTCCTCTCGGCAACTCGCAAGAGAGAGGGAGAGAGAGCCCTGTTGTTCCCTTAACCGTGGCCGGCTGTTTCCCCGGCCGCCCCCTCTCGCGGGAGTTTAATTAGGCCCCGGTCGGAGATATCGCGAGATCAGCAGCTCGTTAGCATGTTTTAATTGGCGGCTGTCAGTGAGATCCTTGGCTGCGATAAGCGCCTCCTCTAACCAGTCCCCGGGCTCGGTGACAAGACTCTACGTGTAGCCCGGGTACTACTTACTTGGCAGACACACGGCCGACAGGACACACGGGGAACCTAACACAGGCGGGCCAGCGAAAGGGTGGCAGGGAGCTAGAAAAGTGCACCTTCGCCTTGGTCCTACACGAATTTTTGCCGATTAATTCGACCTGGCCCGAGCAGGACATCTGGCAAATACTGGTCGGAAGCTCGGACCTCCCTACATGTCCATGAACCGCCACAAATCCGATTTCGACCCTCATCAAGAAGGTGATGCTATTCTAAAAAATCTGAGAAGAAGGAAAGGAAGAGTGAAGCTAGGCGCTGTGTGCAAATATTGCGAAGTGAAATAATCAGTTGAAAAAATAAAGTGACAGGAACTGGACGCAGGCAGCCCTTGATAAAGTTGGCAGAGCCGCGTCGGAGGATCCCATCTAAATTTTTCATCTGGTCTCGCGGCAGCCTGTGGGGGAGTTTCGCAAAGCCAGAGGCTAACAATTTCGCATTAATGTCAATGATTAGCTTGTACAAACACGGGTCGAACCGCAGAGCCCAGAAATTTACGACAGGCGGCGCACTGGCCTCTCTCTCTCTCTCTCTCCTTCTCTCTGTCTATGTATTTATATATCTATCTTTCTCTCGCCAGACCGAACGAGGATTTCGTAATTTTAAGTTCCGAGAGCTCGGTGGCGTACAACAGCTGTATACTTGACTCGGTTGGATCCGCGGGGCTTATGGTTTCCTACGAACAGAGGGGGGAATCCCCTTGCATTATCGTACAAGGTGATTTGTAATTCGTGGCGCAGAGGGGACGTCTTCGCCGGGAAATATGTATGAGTTGAGGAAGAAGAATAACATCTTTGCGCCCCATCCTACCCAGGAGGAAGACAACGGGGGAGGAAACCGCTTTAGAGTTCGAAACACGTGAGCTTAATGTTTCCCCTTCACCTCCCTTGCAACGTTACTTTCTGTTAAGCCAACGCCGCCATGTTATCTCGTTGCCATTAACTTGATAACGAAATTGTCCGAAATATTCACCCTTTCGAGATATTCCACGTTTTTCAGGCTCGTCGCTCGATGCAACCCTTTACAGATACACCCCGAGTAAAAACCGTTTTGATCATGCTCTAATGTGTTTTAACCAAGGAATACTATTACAGTCTACCGCCCATTTTATTAGCCTAATACTTCTGTTGCACTTCGTCGTACTTCGTTCGTTGACACGCTCGATCTAATCTAAACAAAAAACCACCTTGCTTGACCATGTTGCGAACATCTCCGCAGAACTCCATCATCGTCAACCATCCAATTACCCCTTTTGCAGCAGAACTTTCTATTTGCACCCGTATCATAACACAAACACGTCAGTCAGGAGAGAGCGATAAGGCTGTTTGGCCCGGCTAATATATTCAGCGGACCATTTGGATTCTTTTCTAAGGCTCTGACCGCAGGTATCTTTGAGTTACGATCAGTCAGCCGGATCGCAATGTTTCAATAAACTTCCCCGTCGGCCGCTATCGCCTAATTAGCGGCCACAATGTATCAACCGGTCGCAAGCCGTCCTTCAGAGGCCCGGTCCGTGGCTGTTGCGACGATAAACGTGGTCGCGACAAGTCCTCGGCGTTCCCTGTGCGCTTATCAGGGACCGGACGTTATCCGGAATCAGATCGTGAGTTTCCCTCTGCCTGGACGTCATCGTCATCGTCTCACAGTCGGGGCATATCTGCGCTGGTTATCAGGGCGCACCGTTCGCCATCTAGCCCCACGATTATTATCACGAAAACATGCGAGTCCGTTTCCAGCAACGGATCACGGCCGGCTTGAAAAAAATCGGAGCCTGAAGCCTGGTCCTCGCTATCGACGGACGCCGATCTCCGAGAGATCCGGTTCTCGACTTCGAAGTTCGCTGGAAACGCGAACAAACAGCCAACTGATGTTGCAAAAACCTATTTTCTCTGAAACAATTCTAAGTAACGAGTTTTGGTACTGTAGACTTTTTGGGAAATCTTTGTTAAATGACCGTAGCATACGAAATCCTGCGACTGGATCGTTTCCCATGATATGTGCAGAAAACGTTAGGCAGTTAGGGCTTTCGGCATGGAAAGACGAAGACCGGTTCGCTGCCGGCGAGAGGCACTGAGTAACCGGGATCTGTTTGCAGTCGGATTTTGGAACTAAGCCCAGGTTTGCCCAGACAGATGCAACCCACTTGCCGCCCTTAATAGCATGGCTTACGCACCACGTTGATCAGCGCGAGCCCCGATTCGAACCCTGGCGCGTCTCCTTTCATCCTTGGATCGGCTCGCCCCCGCAGGGAAGAATGGAGCCGATTGTTGCGAGATAGACTCGCAACCAACCAGCCAACCGGGAGCACAGCCGGTCTTTTTATTTCAATCGTACCCAGCGCGACCCCTAGATAGAGGGATTACCAGAGTTAATCGTTCGACCATTCCGCAGTGGGCACCGACGCGTCGCCTAGGGAATCGTCTTCTTCGGACGATCATGAATCCTATTGCGTGTTACGCGGGGCGAATTGATTGCCTCCGATTCGACTTTGTAGCTATAGGGGTCGGGATTCCAGCTACGATCCTCCGGTTTGAAGAATCTTTTAGTTCTGGGTCGGTGCAGTGGCTCGAGGAAGCTGTAGAGTTAAGTTACCGAGCGTTAGTCATGTTAAAAGCTTTCATATATTGATATTTTGAAATATACATAGACAGGGTATTTCACCTAACTTGACCACCTTGAATATCTTTGTTGTTTTTAAAGATACGTCAAATGTCTGAGGACAAAGTTGAATGTTAAATGGGGCTCATACGATACCAAAGAAATTTTTGTTTTTATGTAATTTTTTTAGAGATATGAAGATAACGAACGTCCAGCTGCATCGATTGATGTATTAAAAAATACCTCATTCCGTTTAAAAAAATGAAGGTGACCTTCATATCTCTAAAAAAAATTACATGAAAATAAAATTTTTTTTGGTATCGTATGAGCCCCATTTTTCCATTCAATTGTGTCCTCAGACATTTGACGTATCTTTAAAAACAACAAAGATATTCAAGCTGGTCAAATTAGGTGAAATACTCTGTATATGTACTATCCAGTAAGGCGTTTTAAGACGCGGACCGTGACCTACGACTCATGTCATTCAAGATCGTCGAAGATCAACTGTGACTCTGTTCCAAACATGTCCTAAAGAGACCTAAGGTAAATTGCCCTATGCCTGGACAGCATGTTTTTCTATTTTAAATTTTATAACTTTAAATAAACAAAAACAATTTCTTAAGAGTTTTAACATACAGGTCAGAGTTTGTAAAGTAATTTAAAATAAAAAAATCATTGTTTAGGTTAATATCTTAATTGTATTAACAAGAATAATTCAAACCTATAGTTGGGCATATTAAATCCAATCTAAGCTAGTACCTGGACAGAAGTAAAGCCTATATCGGGACAAATTCAATTTACGAGTTGATCGAGCGAACATAACCTAAAACGTTGGTTGGTGGCGCTGTTGCGCATGACGAATAGAAGATGCTTTGCGTAATATGTAGTATTCTTATCATAGATTATAGTATTGTATTATTTAACCAAATATATATTTATTTTCATTTACTGTTTTAATAAAACTTGTCATAATACAACTTTTAAGGTTAGGTAGTAATACTGATAGATTTAAGATGTAAACATAAAATATTATTAACGTCACAACAGGAATACATTTTCTACATACGTTATTCAAGCTAATAGAAGACTAATTATACGTACATGTAATTAAATAATTTGCAAACAATGCGTTGATTTTATTCACAAATACGTGTCCGGCTTCAGGCGTAAGCACATTGCGTATAAGCTTAGAGTGGGACAGCTACTGTCATCGCGTCCCAGTATGGAGTACTTATCTTGGACATCTAATATTTGGATTAATATTTATTATTTACGTTAAGTTTGATTGCCAATTTATTTTAAAATATTAATATTATTATGCGTGATAATTATTTTTTGTCTGAGGGCTTAAATTATATCTTTTTTTCTAACAAAAGTTCGAACTATAAATGCACATGATTCGCATGTAAATAGACTATTTTGTATACTGTTTTCAGATGAACTTTGAATTCATTTTTAAATTTCAATTGATGTCTTAATGAAATAATATTCACACCCACTTGTAGCTAAGGCCTCAGAATATATAATATAATTATTTAATCTCTTAATTACTGATTTTACTATGAAAATTCAATTGTCCAGATTTAGGTATCACTTTTGGACTGTCCAGACTTAGGGCACTTCACCTTAGCTGATGCAGAGCATTTTCTCTTGCATTTCAAAAATTAATACACAAAACGAATATCGACAAATCATTTATACAACCAGCAGCATACTCCGAGAAGAACCACTGCTACGCAACTCTGTCAGCCGAACAAACCCCAGATCCGTTTTGTAGCTGGCTATCAAGAGCAGGGATCTCCGCGCACCGGGGACGTTGAATGATAAATCACGCATCGATACCGTCGGACGTTTCGCTCCTCTTGCGTCCATCAGGGGAAAGTAGTCCTCGGTTGTCTTCGGCGTGTGTCGGAGATCGGGACACCTGTCGTAGTCGGGTATCGTTGCCCGGATTGCAGGGTGTGCGACAGGCGTCGGTGCTAATTACGGTGTGTGGCCGGGTGCCCGTTCATCGTCATCGTCGTCGTCGTCGTAGTCGTCATCGTGGAGCTCCGCCGCGCGTCTCCTGTAATTTCGCGAGCTCACAATGCGCCGGCTGATTAGGACTCTATGCCTGCCGCGGTCTCATCTGCGTCCCATGTAATCATCGGCGCAGCTCCAGGCGGCCAGCATCACCGAAGCGAAGGGTTGCTATCTACCAACCCCCTTCTACCGGGGGAGGGGGGGGGTTGCGCAGGGTACAAAGAGAGAGCGAGAGAGAGAGAGGGTGGTACACCAGGGTTGTAGGGTAGGTTTTACGGGGGAGTACAATGCGACTGTAACGAGATGATTACAGGCGTCGCCGGGCTGCTTTCGGAATCCCATGGATCAGTCGGCCGCCCCAACACGGGAAAATACCTTGCTCGTGATTCGAGGCCGCGCCCCGCAAACGGATCCTCTTCGTGTCTCGGTTTAAGTGGTCGCGTAAACGTTGAGGTCGTGCGGGATTTGTCCTGCCGGATGAGCATTCGTATTCCGGCGACGTGCGCGGCCGGCTCCTCGATGTCTCCGCGAACACTGTCGCCCTCGTAAACGGAGGATACGAACAGCTACCACCAGGCCACGCCACGCCACCCCCCAGACCTAACCCCCTCAGAGGTATTTGTCCCGAGGATGTGTCTCGCGTCCGACGTGCCCTGGGAAACCGGGACACGTTCTCTCTCTCTCCCTCTCTCGTTCGACTTCCGTGGCTTCTGCTGCCGAGAAATTTTCCTGGATATCGCTCCTCTTTTCCCTCCTTGCTTGAGGATCTCTCTTATTTTTATCGCGCGGCGCTCCGTCTGGCCGCCGGGGGTGAGGATTTCGGAGGCACCGGCGTGATGGAAATATAGGGTGTCCCTCCTGCACTTCACGAAATTGTGCTGTTTTACGAGAAACTCGGTGCCGTGGGAAGACTTGATTCGAAGATGCGTACGCTGGGAGAAAGGACTGCTGCGGTCCGCATCGATTAACCCCAGGAATACTTACCTAAGGATTCCCGAACCCAGAATTTATAAAAAATTAAAGATAAGGTAATATACGTTTTTGCATTGAATTTTTTTATTCGAATAGAAATTAGGAAGAGCAAATTGAAGGCTAAGGCAACAATCTGCAGCGAGTAATGCTCGGATCCGTTCATTTCGCATGCAAATTGTGGGAGCGTTCAGGGCCCGAACTCAGTTCGCGAGCAAGTTACGAGTCGGATCGAAGTCGCAGGATGTTGTTCGAAAAACAGTCTTTCGGCACTTTGCGCCACCGGCTGCACGAATCTGGAAGACGAGGGTAGGCCCTCGCCCCGCGTTTCGGAGGGATGTATTAGAGGGTGGTGTATCCTCCTTCGGTTAGGGTCGTAACGTCAGCTGGTCCCTGAGTGAGTTGCGAGAGGATCCCGGCAACGCAGGTCTCTCCCGTCGATTTCACTGGAACTGGAAGGACCCAGCCGGAGGGAGCCCTCCGTCGTTCGAGGGATCTCTCTCTCGTTCGCGCCAGCTGTTGCTGTCCGAGAGCGGTGTTCTTCGTTTTATTCTCGAGTTTCCGCGACAGCCGATGTCCTTGACGTCCCTTGACCCCTTCGCCTCGCGTAGAACGTGACTGAAATCCGTCAGGCTACCGTAATCCGTGGGAAACTGCGTCGATTTATCGACAAGCTCCGGGAGAGTCGATTTCACCAACGGGCGCAGAATGGTGGATCAATGTCGGCGAAATCGGGAAGCTTTCGATAAAATGTATCGGCCGCTTTCGCCACGGGATTTATGAGAAACTACCCCTTTTGTACTACGCTCCCAGAAGCGAGAAAGTGTGTACACTTTTCTATCGCGTCGGAGGTCAAACAGAGTTGAACGGGGTATTCGTGGCAGCTGCTTTTTAAAGCTCGAAATGGGATCGCGTGGGTCAACTACAAATTACCGATAGAGGTTGTTTGATACTGTGATTTCTTGAGTGAAGCGCACACTTCAATTTTTTACTCTTGAGCCTGATATGATCGTCCGACGATCTTTCATCATAAACTTGGAAAAGCTTGAAAATCAATAAGATTTGTCCATCCTGTTCTACTTGCTTAATCGTACGTTGCACAGTGGGGTATTCGCCCGATTTCAGCGGCCACAGCTAGTTCAAAATTCGCTCAATATTGAAACTGCTGTAACTTTGCCAAAATTTATCCAAATTTGATGAAAAAACAACCATTTTAAAGCTTGAGGTTTCTACTTTTTGTACAGTATGCCGTTTTTACTAAAACGGATGTTTTAAATGCAAAATTTGTCCATAAAGAGGAGCGTATCAGATTGTAAAGTTTGTAGCTATTTTTCAATCAAGTACTGCGGATTATAATGAATATTGTAACGTTAATCATCTATTTTATGTACACTATCAAAAAGTATAATCATTTACAATTAAAATATCTTTTTAAAATAGTTATTACAAAGAATAATCTCCGTTATTTCTAATAGTATCGAAAAATGTTACGAACAAAATTTGCATGGTTCAGAGGAGGACATGTTGTGGCACAAACATTTTCTGCGTGGGTGGAGGCATAGAGGAGATTTCAAGGTCACCTTGATTTTTTCAAACAGAATGTCCTTTTTTTATACCATAAATCGATAGAGTATCAAATTCTGAGTATAAAAGTGTTGACCTTCGTATGTCCTAAACCTAATAGTTAACGAGATATTATCAAAAGAAGAAAGAAAATTATCTCGATAATATCTCGTTAATTATTAGATTTAAGACATGTAGAGGTCAATACATTTTTACTCAGAATTCGATAGTCTATCGATTCATGATACAAAAAGTAGGTCTTTCGATTTAAAAAAATCGAGGTCACCTTGAAATCTTCTCTATGCCTCCACCCACGCAGAAAATGTTTATGCCACAACATGTCCCCCTCTGTACCGTGCAAATTTTGTTCATAACATTTTTTCATATTATTACAAATAACGACAATATTCAAAGTAGACATAGTTATTGCACCACCCTGTATATTATTTAAATTTTATGTGTATACTGTTTTTTTATTTTAGTGTATATTGTGTGTTTATTATTATTATTTAGTATTTACTTAAGTAAATACGAAAATATAGCGAATGCGAACATGCAAGATGTGAGAAATGCTGCGATTTTCGCGCCCGCGAGATGGCCATTTTTCCGTAAATCAACTATAAAACACGGAGTCAGTCGTAGTCAGATCCAATTTTTCTTGCATCTTAATCAGAAAACTTCAAAGAATACAATGGCACAGAAATAAACACCGGGACGCACCCGGAAGCGTAACGAAATCATTATCAAAGTCTTAGAATCATCAAGAAAGTGACTCATCGTTGGTTATCTTTAAATATTAATAATTACAAACATGTATATGGTACAAAAGTGAATTTCTCTTAAAAGTATACCCTATACTTAGCTAAAAAAACTTCTATAAAACAAAAATCTGTTAGTGTATGTAAATAAGGTAACAATTGCTAATAGGTGAATTCGTTGAGAAATGAAAGCGGGTTAACGGAACTTCAACTTCCGATAAATTTCAGTGCTTAATGGATACATTAATGGAAAAACGAATGATAGGAGATTGTTCCTCAGACATTCAACTAACTCAAGCCACAAAAATTTTACAATTTATGTAAAATTTTTTAAATTGAATTTTGACCGCTGAAATCGGGCAAATACCCCGCTGTGCGTTGTCCCGATTCTCCTAGCGCAACAAGGTGAATCCAACCATTTTTCTGGGAAAATGTAGTGATTCTTGAATTTTACGCACCAGTCTTTTTAATTAAACTTTTTCGTAAAACTGATCGATAAAGATTGATATCACGTAAATGTGTAAAGGAATGAGGTGAACAATAAAATTAACGCGATCTGAAAGGGCCCAGCTCGTCGTCGTTACATGTCGAACAGGCTACCGCGTCGAGTCTATCGTCTCTTTAATCTTGCGCGCCCATAGAGTTAATCTCGTATCACGCGGCAAAGAGCCGTTCCGCGAGCATCGCTCGAGAGCTTTCGAGCCCGACGATTCCATACATCGATGAGCTTCCATTCCGTAATTGCGAGTATCTCCCCGGGGGTGCCCGAACGATAACGCTTCCAGCAATAGGACGCCCGGCATTGTACATTAGCGGATCAAGTTCCGAGGCAGCTAACCGAGGAATTCGCGATTGTCCCCGCGAAACAAAGATCCGACTGCCGCGTCGTTGGTTATCACCGGAAAGTTCGCGGGATCCCGGATACGCGACGCACCCGTTCACCAGACCGACGACGAAATCGACGAAATTGCGAAACCAAAATTCCACTGAGACACCCGGATTCGCGGACGCCAATTCCCGCTTCTCCGAGTTGTGCCAAAATCACCCGAAGTGGAACAAAATTGGATTCTTCTCTACTGATTAGATTGCAGGTCTATTTGTGAAATGAAATCCCTGTGGAACGATACTGTTCTTCGCAGGTCAAGTCGATTCACTGCAACTTTTATTCGACTCATCTTCTCCTCAGATTCGCATCAGTCGAGTGTCAGAGTGACTCCCCGTCACGGAAGTTTGAGAAAAATGGCGATACGCGTCGTCCGCGTAAAAATCGTAGTAGTCTAGTGGCTCATGGGGTGGCGGGCTCGTTTAATTATCGGAAACCAGTCGGTTTCGCTGACTCTGCGTGCTCTTTCATCGGCGTCCGGCCAGAGGCGACCGGACGTCGTCGTTGGCCTTCCTCTGGAAAACATTGTCCGCCACCGAAAGCGCAGGACCCCAGCCACGGTTGCGCA
Organism: Lasioglossum pauxillum; assembly: GCA_933228785.1. NCBI lineage: Eukaryota > Metazoa > Arthropoda > Insecta > Hymenoptera > Halictidae > Lasioglossum > Lasioglossum pauxillum. The sequence continues at coordinate 8,546,822 of OW121704.1, forward strand.
AACTCGATTAAAACGAGCGTTAAGCGATCGAGCGTCCGCGGGAACGGGAACTGAAAGGGGCGGGGGTAAGGGGGCAGGGGTTTGAGCGGGGGGCCGTCGGCGGTCGTACGGGGGGTGAGTGGGCGGCGAGTGGGCGGTTGAGGGTGGAGGAGGGTGGGGGGAGGTGGGGAGTTGGTGGAAAGCGCACCGCTTAATAGGGTGTGATAGATCGGGTAAATTGCATCGGTGCTAATGGGATTGCACGCGATGGTGCTATAACCATTACCGTGGCCGTAGAGACTGGTATCCATGCCCCGAAACCACCCCCATAGAGCAATCCTGCTGGTCCCGCTTTCTCCCGTTTCCCTCTCCCGTCCCCCGTCCGCGTGTTCCCTCTTCTTTCTCTCGCTTCGTCGTCTTCCCCTACCCCCTTCGACGAACCCCCGCGAACCACCCTTCCTCTGTGTTTGCTCGTTCGATTTTGCACCCCGTCCAGATAACGCCGCGCGCGCGGCTAGATTTAATAATCGGTCGCGACACCATTTTCGGAGACAAAAGTCAGCGACGATCGAGGGAGTGGGGGATCGATCGGTTTCTCCATTGTACAGATCCATTCGGGCTTTTGTAACTCGCCGGCCACCCCCGCTCGTGCGTTCGCGCGTTTACCCCGTTACCGAAACCCTAGCAGCAGGCGACGTGTAATCGTTTTAACGGCAGTTTGAAATTTCATGCGAAATTTATCGGGAAATTCCGACGCTCTGGCCCCGTCGCGTATAGAATTTCGATCCGCGTGCTAAAATTAAATTCGTTATCACTTGATCTCCGGTACGAGTCGCGCCGCGTCGCGCCGCGCCACCCGCCCCCGCCGGGATTAAAACTGGCCCCCGTCGCCGCCCCTGGACGGCCCCCTTTCGCGCGCGGGCCCCCGCTCTACTATGGTTTTCCGAGTTTTCCGCCGCGGAGCAGCACAGCGTACACCGGCTTTTGCGGTGGCCGATACACAATTGTGACGCGGCGTGGCGCGTCTCTTTTAGCGCGACATGTGTCGGATGATGCGCGGCCAACAGAGAATTATTTGCACAGAGTGGACAACCGGGAGAGCTCCGGTCTCGCAACTCAACAGTGCCCGCCGCAATCTCCACCCTAAACGAAATCCCACGGTGACGTATCAATTATTTGACGAGCGAAAAAACAAAGAACCGACAAATCAACCCTCGCGCAATCTACGCGACAACCCCGTCGAATAGGACACTGGTTACCATAACCACCCGCGCGATAAGCCGACGTTAGGGTCCTGTTCGCCGGTGGGATGAAGGACTTCGCTAACTGTTTGCTAAAAATTGCGACAACCCTCCAGTAACATTATATCGATCACAAAATGTCCAACAAGGGATGATCCTTGCGAAGTGATAATAAAATGCCTAACGCATCCCTAAACACGTTCCCAGCCAAAGCCCGAGCAGCTTCCGCAGCCAAAACCCCCGAAACGAAACTCTGCAACCGAAACAGCCGCGGCTTCGTAGACACATATTGAACGAGATTCCCTAGTTGGAAAAGTCAACGTGACCAACGTGGGTGAGGCACCCCTTCCCCCCGATGTCGATTGATTTCTGCCGGCCGAATGCAGAACGGTTTTCCCGCGGTGGAACGTTGGCGAACTTAGGAAGGCAGAGCCAGGAGGAGCGGAAACGGCGAAGGGAACGAAAACGAGAGCGAAAGGGGCTAGAGCGGTGGGTACGGCGTACGAGGGGAGAGGAGAGAGAGAGATTCATTGACATTTAGCCGGGCGAACAAAAAGCGCGGACGACGAGGGGACAATGGCTGTCGAATTCTTTGTCCCGGGCTACGGCCGTCTACGGTGGATTTTTAATAACGCCGCAAAAATAATGGAGATACCGCGGCAACAATGGGGGTGGGTCTTCATTAGAGGGGCCGACGTACCAGTGATCAAATACTTGTCTAGCGGCCAGCAACGGTGTCGGGCGGTGTTGGCAGCCATGGCCCGCGAAAAGGGTGACTACATTTTTACGGATCATTCGGCGTCGAACTGTTTTGGCGCCTACATACACGCGAAACTCACTGTGCGCCTCTGCTCTTTCTCTCTCCTTTTGGCGAGCCTTTTCGTTCGCCAGCTCGCTGGGATTATCCGAGGATAATTCCGATTCGCCGTAGGCGCCAGCAGGAACCACCGAACCCATGGGATACCGGAGCAAGTCAAATACCACCCGCGCAAAGAGTTACAGCTACGCCGAGCGATGTGTGTGCACGAGATCCGGATGCCATGGAAGCTCACCGATGTTCCCTTCGTTTTTGCTCGGCCGACCGAGCTTGTCTTTCGCTGAGGGCGTAGCTTCTTGGGACTCTGCCATCGACGCTCGCTCTTTCCTTCCCTCTCTTTTCTTTTTCTCATTATTCTTGGTCTTCGGTTTTTCTGTCCACCCCCGCCCGGAGATGCCGGAGAAAGTGTTATGATTTTGAGAAACGCGGAATGACGCGCTGAGCGATGCGAGGACGAAAATATTCGGGACACAATGTAGGGGTTTGGTGAGTGAGGACGGTAAATCGTGTTGGGATCGCGCAGACGTGGTTTCTGAAAGAATGAGAACGGAGAATCGACGATTCTTGAGGGATTATGCTAGTCTCGTTTCAACGCTTGAAATCTCTACTTGAGTAATACGTCGGTCATTTTCTTGTGAAATATTTTGTATTGATTTGGTTGATTGTAAAACTGATGAAAATTTATTTCCGAGATTGAAACTATCATGGATTTCAAGATCGAAGCCTCCTTTTTACAATGACGTACAAAAATTTGGTGTACAATTTTTTTTGGCGGTTTTGTACAATACATTTACTGGAAACCACTGTGTGTCCAATCACAGTGTTCAAAAAATTGCAGAACTACGATTGGACAAAGATGGCACGATTTAAAGGGTCGGTCTTTACGAATAAACTCAGCGTCAGTTATTTCCGACGGCGCCTGTTGCCGAAGAAGCTGAGGCACTTCGGTCAGATAATCGGCTGCTTTAAAATGCGAGTTATTTTCGCAGTTATGTGATACCGGGCAGCAGAAGCCGCGTATAAGGTTACCGAACCAATCGGAATTTAACGGAAATAGTTGGGAACTGTAATACTTGAACTATTCGGCCAGTGTTCCAAACGGCAGGCTCTGCTCCCGAGCAGCCTAACAAATGTGACCCTCGGTGGCCACCTGTGAGACAGTATATTCGAAATAACACGAAGCCGCACTGTAGAAAGGAATTTCGATGTTCGAGGGCTACAGTCGTTTCATTATGTCACTGTATAAAGTTGAGAGTCGTTGGTGGCACCGGAAACACGATGCGATTAAAATGCCGGAACGTAACAGCTTACCTTGGGTCCGAGCTGTCTTACCGAAACCAACCTTTTCTACTGGAATGTCGAATACAGCTCGTCTGCGGATTATGCAAAATGAAAATTGTCATTTCTTTTTTCAGTCATTTTAGTGAGTCAGAAATAATATAAGGTGGAGTGGGGAAAGTCCGCACTAGTTTTTGCAAAGTTGGACTTTATACCGTTGTATTGGGTCGTTCGGAAAGTCATTTCGTTTTCTAAATGCCAATTTTTTACCATTTAGAATAAGTTTCATGACTTTTTGTTCTATGATCTCTTGCGACTTTTCCGACAACTTAAAGATCCCATGCCGGAGAATTTCTGTTTTTTATTAGCATAATATTGAGTTATATGACTTTTCTTGTTTGCACGACATAAAAAATTTGCACCGCATTAAAAATGTTGAAAAAAGCGAAAAAAATAGTAATCGATGGTACATGCTCTCCTTAAACAGCGCACTAATTTTTCTTTCGTGCACTGCATTTTTATCCTTGCGGTAACAAATAAACAAAAGGTGATGGAAATGCGTAGTTTGATTTTGCATATTTGATGCGATGATAAAAACATAATTGTAAGATTAGAAAGCACTACAAGGTAGGAAGTTACGTCCGAAATGTCAGCTGTCAAGATACACCACTATTTTGCGATTTAAAATAAGGAAAGTATCAACAAATGGAAGCAATGTCATTTCTACACGAAAAACGAAATTACTTTCCGAACGACCCAATATTTTCAGTCTGGTATGTAAAAACGTAACGTTCTTGGTATCAAATACTTGCCACAGTTATTACTGATGAATTAGTATTATGTAGGATTCTAATTGTGCTTGAAATTATCATTTTGATAGGATATTGTACAAAGTGTCAACTGGGACGCACTTGCCCCGAAAATGGAGCAAGTCCGTCTTTGAGAGTTTACCCTTTGCACTCGGTTGTCCCCTCTGAGGCACCACTAAAAATTGTTGTATCATTATTCAAAATATTGTTTACATTATTAAATATATCGGTATCTAATCAATTACTAAACATTTAGGTATTGTATGAGGTATTCTACCAATTTCATATCCATAAAATTTCAAAAATCATAGGGAATAGAAGTATTCTAGATCGGAAGAAATGTTTAATTTTCCAGTTAAAATAGCTCCGAGTGCAAAGGGTTAAAAATGTTTTCGAACGTTGTTTCAAGTGCTACGGGACAAGAAAAGAATGATTAACAAACCTGCTTTAAAATGCTTCTGATTGCATTAAATTATATTGTTTAGTTTTATAGTTACCCATTTTTAAACAAACACGTACTTTTATGCTGAAATATAAAAGGGGATACAATGACATTAAAACAAAGTTTAAAAATGCTTTCGATTCTTGTTTCCAGTGCAACGGGGCAAGAAAAGAATTATTATCAAGCCTGCTACAAAATGCTTTTTATTGCATTAAATGTATTGTTTAGTTTTATAGTTACCCATACAGTACGGACTTACCCCACCGTGATAGTACGGACTTGCCCCGTGTAGTAATATTTACAGGGCAAGATCATCCAGTGTTTTCCTCAATAAATTTTCCAAAATACAATAAAAACGGTTTATTTAATGTAAACCTACATCAATACTTGTTGTACTTACCTAAAATAACAACACAGAATATATTCATAACTTGTAAACTATTGCACGTTCAGGATAACCTCAAAGTTGTACGTGTACCTAGCAACGTGATTGTTTGGCATTGGTTAATTTAAGTGAGGAAAACACTTTTATTCTTGGGCGACATCTGTGTAGAATAGTTCATACTAACTTATACTACATTAATAATTTCAAGCTAGAGAAATTTCGTTCATATTATAATAAAAATAACCAATCAACGAACTTGCCCCGTAGACGGACTTACCCCACTCCACCTTGCCAGCATTTTTAGTTTTTTAAAAATACTTTCACTGTTCTGCATTTGATGTACTGTAAAGCCTTGATCTTTAAAAAAACCCTCGGATCCGTATCGTCTCTTAGATTGCGTGTTCTCCAGATAACAAATAAATAAGAGCATTTGAGTTTCTGTGTGATCTGAGAAGAGTCTCCGAGTACGGAGGGTTAACCACTGCTTCGTAAAATGAACAATAAGAAAAATGCAATGTTATGTGCGGATCCTACTGTCTGGAAATGGATTGCAGAGCAAGGAGCTGGCGATATTGTGATTTAAATGACGGCGTAGTCCGCCTTATTGTTAAGTGGAAACCGAGCTGGAACAACAAAGTCTCGTCCCGCTGAGGTTACGTCTCGGTTCCATCTGACTTAAGGCTAGTTAAGTTTGCATTAGGCTCCATCTCACCTCGGTTAAGTTTGCCTTACACTCTGTCTCGTTAAACTCAAGTACAGGTACAGCAATTAGAGCCGGCGTAGTCCACTGTGGTTTGAACAGGTCCGAGTTAATCCGGGGTTAAATTCAATAGAATTAAGTCGCGGCGGAGACAGTGCAATTAGAGATCTTCCTCTAGCCTCGTTACCTTTTCAACAGCAGCCGTCGTCCTCCTCGCGGCTCTTCTAAAATTGTACACCCCGTTATGAGTGGAAAACGACGAAAGAAGAGCAGAGAGAGAGAGAGAGGGATAAAGAGACGTTTAATCAAAAGTCATTTTTCAGAACAAACATTGCTGAGAGACGCGATAGAGGGGGGTAGAGAGGTTTTCAGGTGGACAGTCGGCTTCTTCGCAAAGTGCCGAGTCTTTGTTGTTTCAGGGGGTTAGGCTCGAGTATTCCCTCAAAAGCTGATTTTCTGCCTGCGGTTAGATTGCTCTTCGTCCTCTTTGTCTCTCTTTTCCTCGCGTTCACAAACATCGGAGCCATTCACACATACACAGACGACCGACGTCGCTCGCAATCCCTCGGCCCAGGTCAGATAAATAAATAGTGCGGGAAGACTCGGCAAATATTTGCAGGAAACCGTACACACCTGAAGAGAGGAGTACGCAAACGTGTGCCGTGCTCTCTTCCAGTCCTCGACCTTCGATTCTTCGCCGCGTGTGCGCACCCGAAACGCTATCCTGCCACGATGATCCTTAATCGCCCTGGGAAATTATTCTCCGCTTGCAAAACATCATGTGAGCTCCATTAGTAAACAAAATTTACTGTGGATTTTACTTCGTTTAATGCTAATCTCTACTCTCTTTCATACAAAATTAAATATTTTTAATAAGAGGCAAGTATGCAGCGATCACAGAAGTTCTACGGCGAAGAGTTGCAGAAAATTGCAGACAAACTACGTCGTGTAAAACTACCAAACGTTCTCCGCGTTACTAGGAACCTCAGAATTTCGACGTGGAGGTGGAGAAACAACCTTAAACGCCACATCTCGGAACAAAACAACGCGTTCTACAGCTTCTGCGGAACAAACGAAGAAGCCGAAAGCAGAAGTGTCGACAAAAGGGGTGGATTTTGCGGAAATGAGGAACCAGTGTAGACGGTCGGAGTGGCGTTTTTCTAATCAGCCAGCCGTCGACGAGGCCTTCCGTTTTTATTTCGCGGGACGGACGAGGGCTCGTCACTCCTCGGCAAACGCGACGGCCAAGCCCCGTAGACGCAAGACGACGGTAACAGAGACATGTGTACGCGGAAGAGGGCGTAAACGCGAATTATGTCGCGCGCAAAGGGGATTACGAGTGCCGGTGTATCACTAGTGGCGCACTTAACTTCTCGTGAGGGCAGGACGTGCGCGGCGGAGGGTGTTTGTTAATTCACGCCGCGGCGTCATTGTAAAGCGTCGTCTTCGTCGACTGAAATACACGGCCGTCGCCCCGGCTACACCCCGAAGTGTATTGCATTGCTTATGAGGTTTATACCCGCCGCTTATGAATATACCTGCGGCGGGATCCTCGACCGCCGCGGCTCAACGGCGCAATATTCCGTGGAAACTCTGAATCCGGCCTCGTATCTTTGCGGGATCCCTTTGAAACGCTGAAAACAACCGGGGTACTTTCAGTACTCGACGAGAGGGGGATCATGGTGACTTGTTACCCCGGCCACATATTAACCGATACGGTGGCCCAGCATATTTTCTTGCAATTTGCTACCTTTCGCCGGTGGCACGGACCACATTTTTCCCTGGCAATCTTTAAACCGCGCTCCTCGGAAATAGTTGCATAAAACATTCTCGACTGTGTTCTTCATGCTTGCTCGTTCCCAGCTTTTAATCGCGAATTCGTGTATTAAATACGTCAAATGGGGTCATGAAGGAGACTGCAGCCAGAAAATAGCGAATACAGATCCTCGGAAGTGGTTATACGAAAGGTACTTGACTGTTCTGCATCCACTTCTATCTTTTACTTCTTCATTCACGATTTTACTCACGGATTCATGCTTTAAACGAATACGTTAGATATTTACGTAAAGGTCGCTGTATCTAGGGACGGGATGTAAAGGATTATAATCCTGGGAAGTAGCTACGTGAAAGGTCTCTGGCTGTTCCTCGTCCATTCTTCAGTCAAGTTTGTATTCATGGTTCAATTTTTAAGAATTGAAATAAAATAAAGCAAGATAGGATCAGCGAAGTTAAGAATAAAAGAATAAAAATATAGAAATATTCAATGACGCAGATGGTGACTCTGCGCAACAGCAGCTTCAATTTGATTGGTCCAAAGAATGAAAATGTTCATAACCGTTTGAATATGTATGATATAATCACTTGATTCTTGGCCGATCAATCGTCAAATACGTTAATCAGTGTACACAACAAACGTTTCACTTGGGGTTACGCATAGAGCCCACCCGTTTTCAATTCTCATTGGCAGTATTCATTGAAGTACGGATTACCGAGCCCACTTTTCCAGCTTTTCAATTTATTTATCACGCTGCGAATCCCCGGGCAAATATTTCGCGCAGTATCGAGGCCCAATTAACGACACCGACCCGTGAAAGTATATTTCACGCGTTAATTGCCACGCTCGCGACAAGTCCGACAGAATTTCAGCACAGATCCGATGAAATACGAGTCAACCCCCATCGTAGACACGATTCCCAGCGAGTAATTTATAAATTATAATAATCGTATATTACGGTCGCCAACTACCTGCGCGTGTGTACACATGCGTGTGCATCGGCGGGCTGCAGCCGACCAGCGAAATATTTGATCGCGAGACATAAACCCGCTCGTAAAAGTCGAGATTCGTGTAAAATGTTTACGCTCGGTTTACACCAGTTCCCTGCTGATGCACGGCTCTACTTGCAAAATAAATTAAAAGCTCACCATAAAAATTCTTTCGCAAACTTTCAACCTGTATCCGCGCTCGGTAATCCTTTTCAACCGATCCCCGCAATTAAAAAAACTCGTTAAAAGCGGATGCAACTCGATCACGCGATTGATCTCGTAATTGGCTTTCGGCGTTCAATGTAGATCAACGATCGCGAAAATGGTCCGCGAGAGCGTCGCTCCATTTCCATCGGAAAAAGATAGAACGCATACCCTAGTTCTTCGTAAATAGACGCCGGGGGTTCGTGTCAGCAATGCATGCGAAAATATGCAAATGATGTTTGCCAACGTGCAATTATAATGTGTCAACAGATGCAGGAATATGTGGACCTATGACAGACGGACTGGAAAATTGTACTAATATTATCATTCCATATTATGATCAACACTCGTTAATACAATATTATAATTAACGAGTTCTAACGAACTCAGCATTTGTACCAGCTGGCACGATCGATTATTCCTGTCGCTCAAAAATAATATTGAAACGCATTTAACTTTTTGCACTTTGCTGTTCTCTCTGTGAAGCGTCGCAGATCTTATCAATTATGATAACCACGACATCTGACATTCCTGCTTCATAAAATCTGAATTAAAAATAACTGAATGAATTTCATTATACAGGGTGAGTCACCTCACGTTGCCACCTCAAATATCTTTGTTGTTTTTAAAGATACGTAAAATGTCTGGAGGACAAAGTTGAATCGTTCAGTGGGGCTCACATGATACCAAAAATATTTTTGTTTTTATGTGATTTTTTTTAGAGATATCAGGTCACCTTCATTTTCTAAATGGAAGCATCCTTTTTTAAACACCTACAATGATAGTCCCTTTCATTAAGAATTCAGTGACTATAATTACCCATGCACGTATAAACTTTCTGATTAGCTCCTAGTTGACATAACAGACACAGAACATTATTATTTTGCATTAACCATTCAAAATTCGCAGTCTACTCGTTAATCATTCACTAATTTTCGAAGCCCTTATTGGTAGACTTCATACTCAGGCTTTAAAAACAACAAAGATATTTGAGGTGGCAACGTTACAGTTATATTGAATTTTAATCAACTCACTGGACTCAAATTATTTGTCTGCGTGTCACCTTTTTTAAAACAAATATCTGTTCTTGAACCATATACAGATTAAAATAATTTCTGCAGTGTAAACGACCTTTTGGATCTTTTTGGCAATGACACTCGTGGTCTCCATTGAGAGTAATGACAGTCCGGGATCACCGAGAGGTTCAACGAGAAAATCCTCAAAAATCCTGCCGTCCTTGGGCTGGTTCCCGCTATGTCGCTCGTCTGTCTCCCGGCACTCCGCCGGCAATTATTCCACTCCATTCCCCACGCGGCGTTGTTAATTTAAAAACGAGAAGAGAGAACGACCGACAGAGAGAGAGAGAAAGAGCGGCAAAGCCGTTTCACGAGCAGGAGCGTACGAAACCCATGAAAGAATGTGTTTGCAGACGCGGGCTCGCGGTATATCGGCGAAGAAGCGAGAATCCGAAAGGAAAGAAAGGACGAACAAGGGGTCTTGTTTGGCTACAAGGAGGGAAGTCAAAGGGGGAGGTTGGGGTGGACCGGAACACCGTTTGCAAAGGGGTGAAAAGGGGGTGCACGGGGGAAAACGGTTGATCTATGTGTGCGCTATGTAACTCGCGTCCGACTGAAGCCGGTGACTCCTATCGATCGTTCCATTTGATATTCCGCGTTGAAACTCGGTTAAATATTTGACATACCGAGAGAGAGAGAGAGAGAGAGAGAGCCGAGGGGTGGCTCGTAATATGTACTGAGCAAACGGCGGCTCGGCCCGGTAATCTGCAGCGTCAATGTAATATCCGCGAGATTCGACTTGACACGGGAGAGTTAGCGGCGCAGCAAAGTTTTCAGTAGCCGTGCCAACGACCGCCAAACTGCGGTATCCGAGCCCGTTCCGCCGTTTGCGCTCGTTCACGCTGCAGAAAAATACCGTTTCACCGTTTATTTCGTACTTCTGCGCCTCTTCCGCCATCGATGCTACCAGCAAACCCTCTTCTTCTGATGGAGACTTGTTTCGCCACTAGACTGGCGATTTTATGCGAAGGTCGCCAAAATTAATTGTAATATGAGACAGTGCTTAAGGATGTTCTGGAGGTACAATGGGTGACAAAAGTACAAGAAATTCGAAATCCATCAATACATGGCAATGCAAGCCATTCATGAGTATATTTTGCATTAAATTTTTGCGAATACTGTAGCCTCTGTAGCTATATTCAGTGGTCTACACTTGTCGCGTTTCCATGCTAGTGAGAGACAACACGATAAATTTGACGTTTTGTAACAGTTCATAATTTTTTTGCTCTGTAACTGTTTAGTGAATTCTAATAAATTTTGAACATAATTAATTACATAATTTTTACTATGTATAAAAAAACTGGAGTTTCTAGTTGCGTTTTTTCAAGGTTTAAATAAGGTTTGAAGTGGAATTTTATGAATTCTCCATAAGAAGACGTGTTAAAATGTGCAAACTTTAAGTTGCTATAATTCTAAAACAGTGCAGTGAATCGAACCCAAATTTGGTAATTGCATTAATTTAGTAAGAATTATATCTAGTCAAATTTTCAAAAATTTTGTTACGTTTTTACATACCTCCAGAACGTCCTTAAAAAAATTGAACAGTATCAATGTATTGGGTCGACACATAAATACGGCTATTTCCAATATACTTCTTTTCATTTATTTATTAATTTCGCAGCACATTTTCATCGTTCAAATGTTTTATTGTATATCATGTATCCGCTCAGTCATGAACTTTGATACTGTACATATTATGTTTTATCATTTTAACCCCTGTCTGCAACCTGGATCAATTGGGTCTGAAATTACACCCTTGATTTTCTTCCTTTTCAATATTTATTTTTGCCCATCATTGTTCCATTTACAAACTTTTCAACAATGTTTTCGGCGCATGGGTTCGATCAAATTTCAACTAACAAGCAATCTTGCAAATTTTTAAATCCATTCAGTTATGATTATTTTTAAATTTCAATAATTAATTTAAAGAAACTGATTTCGCACAGCAAGTCGGAATTTCTTTGGTATAATAGCTATTACCCTATTCAGTTAAACATACATTATAATATACGGTTTTTTACAGACGCAAGTTCTCTTGAAAAGGATCCATATACGGATCGAAACGTTGAGAATGATTTAAAAAATTTGCAAAATTGCTTGTTAGTTGAAATTTGCTCGAACCCATACGCCGAAAACATTATTGAAAAGTTTATTCAGTAAACTACGATCGGCGAAAGGGAATTTCTATTGTTCCATTTAATTCTGCGCTAGGATTCGCAGTCGAATGATGAATAACCCTCAACTTTTTGGCGGAAGCGACCCAGTCCGAGGTGTCGCTGTTTCAGGAACGGTGATCCAGGTCTCGGCGATAAATCGGCCTCCGTATCGGAGAGATCCATCAGTCGGGATCCGCGGCGGGGCACGATAAACATTTCAATTAGAAACGTATTAGGGCCCGGCACGCGAGAGCCACCCACGTGGAAGGGTCCGCCCCTGGGGGGCAGTTCGCGGGCCAGTGCCCGTGTATTTTCGTGCCGCCTCTCGAGCAAATGAAACTGGAATGGGAAGAGGATCGTGCGGAGACGCGCCGGTGGAGGACCACCCGCGAGTCGGCTTCCAGAATCGATAAGGTGGGTCGGAGCTCTGGTTCGTCGAATCCACCGAGCCTCTCGCCCGGTCCATCTGTCTTCTCTTCTAGCCTCTCCTCTCCTCTCCATCCGGTGGACATAGAAATCACCGCGGAATCCTGAGAAAAACGGCCTCTAACCACCATTCTCTTTCTCTCTCTCTCGTAAGAGAGGAAGAGAATCATAGAAAATTACAGATCGCGACGTTTCAAATTGCCGGGTGTAGCCCGTGTTCCGAAGAGGGGAACTTTTTCGTAGTCGCATGAATAGCATTATAGTCTGCCCCGTGTTTGGCCAGAGGAAGAAAATTCTGGTGTGCGTGTATCCCCGGCCCGTTGTTTGTCCGTAATAAATAATTGAACGAACCTTTTTGTTCGCGGAATTACTTCCATCCCGATCGATTATCGCGCGCCAGGATAGATTTCTCGTTTGAAAGAACGGCTCCCGGAGCTACAACAATGCCCGGCGAGGAGCCGGGGTGGTGGTTCTTTCAACGCGCCTTCCCCGATTGCGTCGTATTTCCTCGCGGTTATTATTTGCAAGGACTGCGATCCCTCCGCGAGGGGACAAGCGGGCTGACGCCGCAAATCGCTTTTCCGCTCTCGTTTTCGCCCCGACCGGATTATTGCTCGCCGAACCTGCTCGATGCCACGAACTGTCGCAGATTATAGTGAATTTTTCTCCGGGTCACTCGGCGACCGCTTTTTCAACAGTTCTGGCACGCAAAGAGGTTTCATTGTGTTAGGTGTGCAAATAAATTCGCCGTCATTTTGTAGTATTTTCTCCCATCTAGTTGGTAGATCATAGATAGCTTGGTTCCTTCGGTGAGAAAGTTACAGATCGATTCTGTTCCCTAAACGATACAGTGTGTCCCGCAGGTTCCGCGATGAAACAGAGGACGCCTGACACGCGGTTCAAAGGATGGCGCCAAGTGATGAGCACTGTGCTAAGCACTGTCTTCTTGGGTTACATTTAGATCACAGAGAGTTGGCGAGAGTCCTCTCTTCTGAACTCGTTCGTGTGTGTGTGCTGCGGGTTTGGCTATAAATAAAGAGCCTGATGAATCGAGGATACGTGTTGCAAGGGTGACACCGGTTGAGTTGTAGCGCTGATAGAAAAATAAGAGACACAAACGTCTACCCTACGTTCTTCCCCTAGGAACACCCTCAAAAATTCATCAAACGATAGGGAATAAAGAAGAACTCTTTCTTTTACTGAACTCGTTTCCATCTAGACGTCAGAAGCTCCAACAATAAATAAAAATATACATTTTTAAAAAACACCACGTTTAAAAAACGGACTAAAAAGTATAAAATAATTTTTTCTAGCCCCATACAGATTCCTAACCCCGTACAGATAGTACTGAAAATTTGTGATTGTGAATTTTAAATAGCTATGAAAATACTTGTAAGATTTAAAACGAAAAACGTGGGGCGCAAGATAATACATAGGAAGGAGTGTAGAGAGTACCTGCCGTTGAGAAAAGTCGCACAACAGTTCATGTCATTTGCAGTGCAATAAAATTGTTAGTGATTTAGGTGTTCATGCATCAATTATCTATTGCATGAGCCCCTCGTTTTTCGTTTTAAATCTTACAAGTATTTTCATAGCTATTCAAAATTCACAATCACAAATTTTCAGGACTATCTGTACGGGGTTAGGAATCTGTATGGGGCTAGAAAAAATTATTTTATACTTTTTAGTCCGTTTTTTAAACGTGGTGTTTTTTAAAAATGTATTTTATACTTTTTAGTCCGCTTTAAAAACGTGGTATTTTTAAAAAATTTATTTTTATTTAAATAATTATTTTCTGCTTTTTAGTTTTGTATGTGTGAAATTTTACAATCGATTTTGAACATTTTGAGGAGATTATAACACAGACATGTTGTAAATTTCCGACACGTCGTGGTAAAATGTCAAAGATAAAGGTTCGACGGAGAATCTCGGTGTAACGGTTCTTTCGCTTGGTAAGCAAACATTATTATAGTATAAATAATAGTAGTAACTTTGTAAAAACCGCACGGAGCTCCTTCGGTGCGAAGCGGGTCAGTGGAGTGGGGATGAGTCAGAGTGGGAACACGTAGTAGAGTGGGGACGCTGACCGCGAATTATTAATAATTATTAAGAATTAAAAATTATTAATAATTTATATCTCCTAAACGCATAGGCTTTTAAAAAAAATTTTTTCTAAATATTGCATTGTCATCCAGTTCTGAACTATGTTTAAAATTTCAAGCCTCTAGCTCATCGGGAAGTTAGTTTAAAATCAATTGCAAAATTTGTACTGAACAAACAGACAGACACACAAGAAAGCGAGCTAATAAAAACGTGGTAAAATACCGAGGAATTTGGATGTAGCTACTGGTTACATCCTAACAACCGAGTTCAACAAATCAAAGAGAAGGGAACATCATCTATCATTCTCTTTTCTTAGGAAACACCCCTAAAGTTTTCATTCATCAAACGATGAAGGGCGAAGAATAGGGTATTCTCCCAAGACAGCTAGCCCTAACAGCAACTTCTCTTTTTGTCTACAGAACTGCTTTGGATCAGCTTCAGAAACTTCGGCTATTGACGAAGAACTTGATAAATTGGAGCAATGTGTCTCGAAACAGCCATTAATTAGTTGTTGTGTAACTAACACCGACAGTTACTAACTCTATCTTCTCTGTTCCTTCAAGAACGCCATCTACAATTCTCATTCGTTCAAGAACAAATAATAAAGAACTTCTAATTCGTCCATAAAAAGAAGAAAATCCATAAAGAACCAGACAATTATATTCGTTCCTGTGGAAACGCGATCTACAATTCCCATTCAATTAAAACCAAACGAAGAAGTGCAAGAGAAGAAAAAGGAAGTGGTTCTGATCCAATTCCTACGAGGCGACCAGTCCCAGCAAAACGACTTGACAGGAAATAAAGAAGTCGATGGACCAAGAGAATATATTTTACTCCATCCGATGGATAATAAAGCAACAACGGCGGTTCGTTCTCCGTTCCCCGCAAGCGTCCCTCTCAGACCGTTCATTGATCAAAAGACAGAGGCTAAAGAAGGAAAGGAGGAAGGCAGCATGCTCTCCCAGGACAACTAGCCCAACAAGCTTCGTCCCGCAGACTTTGTGCTCGAAGAATGTTTCTACTCGGAGGGATACAAAGACTCAGCCGAGTAAATTGCAGGCTGCGAGACGGTGGCGGAATGCGCTTGTCGAGCAACGGCGCACCGGTGAGAACGTCTAGGCGGATGATAGACACGAGGGATCCCTTATTCTAGCTGTAGACGTTGCACGACCCGCGCCACTTAATGTATTCTCTTTGTGCGCGCCGTCTGTCGGTCGATTAGCGGAGGTTTGTTTCTGTAATCCCGGTGTTGCGAATAGTATATCATCGATAGCGCCGGGTTTGCGTTCCCCACTAATCTGCGTTTTCAACGGATGACGTATTGTCCCGCTATGTCATCGAGAAACGGATGAGAGAAACGTCTCAAAGCATGCATTCGAAATTGCAGTGGGATGCGGTGACTGCAAGAAAAAAGAAGATTAGTGGGTAAACCTCCCTTGCAGCACGAGATTATGTGTATAGCTACTGTTGAGGCATAAATTTTTCAGTTGGACATTGCAAGTAGAAGGGACTAACTCCTTTCTGATGTCATTTTCTAGTTTTTGAAATGATTAAGAGAGAAAAAACATTCAACGTCAATTCCTTAGAATTGACTTGGAGAATTGTCTATTTTGCAGAAAAATCCGCAGTCTACTCATCAACGAGGCTACCCAGCAAGAGTCCTGAAGGAAATTAATGTCTCTGCCATTAATAATTCTACTTGAACAAAGCACTTTGTCTCGGTCCACGCATCACAGGAAATTCTGCATGACCCGTCTGGCCCATCAAAGGAAAAAATCAAGCCCCGTCCGCTACGAAAACAGTTAGCAACGCTTTCCGCGGCGCGCGCTGCATAATTACAAGGAATAATTGTCGACCGTTATCCGGCGACTCGTTCTCGTCCCGCTGTCACGCGGCGTCGCTTGCTCAAGAAGCAAAGGACCACACAGTATCCGTTTTGCGAACGGGGTATAATTCGAAAGGAGACGAGTGTGTCTCGACTCGTTCTGTTCCGCCGCGCTCGGTGACTGCCAGACGGACCCTGTGGCGCAAAATCAATTACGCGAGGTCGACGAGCAATGACAAACATCCCCTTGGTGCACGTGCCAACGCGAGCCGCGACTGCGATCGGTTAAGCTGGATTATGGTCGGCGTTTCTCTACGTGTGGGTCCTTGAAAAGCAACGAGAGACCCTCCCGGACACGTACTATGCGTCTCTTTCTTCGTCTTTACGCTTTTCTGCTTCTGAAGTGCGTCCTCCCACGCGCGAACAAGTTAGGGTGACTGGAAGCCTCGATTTTTGAGGTCCGATCGTATTTTTGGTCTGGCAGTTCAGGATTTAATTAAACATTTTTGCCATTTGTAGTAACAATCAATATGCGAAACGCCGAATTGTTTTTAGGAAGTACAGTCTCGTACATTGTTACAGAAACATTTATCGAAATGCATTGGTAATATGAAATTTAACATACACGATATTTCAACGTCTTTCAGTAAACACGATTTAAACTGTGTGAATAATAAATTGAAAAACTGATTAAAATTCACCGATGCCACTAAATTCACCGAAAACAATCCTAAATTGCCCTTCACTAAATAGGCTCAAAGCAAAAATGTCTAACGAGACAGCCCGACCGCGAGGCCTTAACTATTGTGTCCATAAAGCATTCAGCCCCTCTGGGGGTGGGTGGCGTGAATCCCGGGAGGACGGACGGATTAAAATAGCTTATTTCGAGATTTGTGTGTGCGGGTCCGCGCGGAGACATAGTAGTAAGTAATCATGTCGAAGAAATTTGATCTTTCCGGGAGGAGGATCGCAAAGCAGGCGCGTGCGTCGGCCGCCAGTCGCAAAAACGCTCGGTGCCAGCGTCCTCTCGACGGTGGTCCAGGACGTCCACGTTTGCTGTTGGAGGCTGACGGTCGCACGAGGAGAGACCCCTCTCTCTCCTTCTCTTTCTTTGTGCCGTTTCTCTCAGTTTCTCCGGCGAACGCTTAGATCCCGCGCGACAAATTCTCAAGCGCGCCGCTTCGTAATTGCGATTTACGACTGCGGTCCTCTCTCGTTTTCTGCTGCTCTCCTCTCCTCTCTCGGCCACCCCCTCGCCGGGGCTCCCTCTCTCTCTCTCTCTCTGCGTCGTTTCCAACGGGCCGAGCACTTAATGGCGTGTTGAATAACGGATTTATATACGGGGCCTGAAATACGCGGTGCGCGCCGCCTCGCGATACGCGACGGACGTGTTTACGACGCCGAAAATACAAATTGCGACGGGCGAGGCGTCGTGCAGCGCCTATCTCCGGTTATCGCAAAAACGACCCCGTCGTCGAACACCCCGCGAAAACCGTCCGAAATAAAAGATCGGTCCCACGGACGACGCTCTGTACGAGCGTACACGGTTCATTAAGCGGACGACTCCAAAGACAGACAGAAACCCTGACAAAGACGGAGCAAGACGTAACAGGAGAGTGGGAGAAAGAGAGAGACGCACTGAGAGCGAGAGATATTGGATTCAAGTCTCTCGTTAACGACTTTCGGAAACCGCGTCGCCCACGCACCCCGCCGCGTCTCGTTTCCGGTTATGCGAACGACAAACACTCGCAAAGTCCACCCCCGTTTCAATTAATCGCACGACTTCCGCGGAGACGAGTCGCGACGAGTTATGCTGGAGGACTTCACCGTGGACCTCTTGGACCATCGTGCACTCGTTGCACGGGATAGAGGCTGCTAACTTCAACGGAATAGTTATGGCAGTCTGCTGTTTGCATCGCGCGAGGAATTTCTTTTCGGAGATCGCGAAATGTCGGCGACGAGTTGAGAGTTTCCTTTGAGGCTTGAATTAGGCGCGCTCGGCGATGTTAGGCCTTTAGCTATGGTAATTGGCTAAAGAAAGACACCAGAGCCTTCTGGCAATTGTACTTGGTATAACGAAGTCGAGTTTCAAGTACGGATTCTACTTTGTGCGGTGCTCTTTTTTAACACTGTTTTTGGAATTGTTTTCGTTGGTGTGTGTGCACTTTTTACTACAAAATTACCGTTATGATTAATCTTATTTTTTCTATTTTTATATTATTAAGTAAGTATTTTTTGTTTTGTATCACTCTTACGGGGCGCAATTCTCGCTTCGCCGAACGCGAAGACGAATGGCGAAATCTGACGAAGCCGACATTGTCGTACGCTTAGCTTTTTCGCGAGGGAACGAGGGAGACGATCGTCGTGCAGACGTTCTCCGTTTTTACCAGGGGGCCGAAATCCGTCGAAAAAGCGAGCCTCCAGCCGCGTGTGGCTGCCATCCAGATTCGCGCGCGGATCGAGCGTTTCGCCAGGCGCCGGAAAAAACGCGTTGCGGATTCTAGAAATCCCGGAATCGAGCGGCGCACATGTCACCGGCTTCGAAGATTTCGTGGGACTGTCGTGAAACCGGCAGGCCGATTCTTGGGTTGCAGGAACTTCGTTGAACTCAACAGGTCGGACGAAAAGCGGACAGAAAAATTAATGAGCACCGGAAGGCGAGGAAGAAAAGATGTGTAGAACTTCAACGAGTGAATTTGTCCTATTTATTTCAATGAATGCATCAATCATGTACCACCGATTCGACCCCAATAATTCTCTAATTAATTCTAAAACAAGCATCTAAAAGAAGATTGTCAGGCAGTTCCAGCAACGGTCTCCACGAGCTAGCTCCCGCATAAACATTTCGTCGAACGACAGGTGACCGCTGCGGGCCGCAAAAACGTCGCATTAAGTCCGTATCATTCAATTACTCTGATGCCGGATCTCTGTCGAAGGGGACCGGTGTGTCACGTCGATCCTGGTGCTCGATCCCTGTTGTTTTTGTTTGGGTACAGCGCCGGGTAGCGGGAGGAGGGGTCTGTCGGAAGGCCGAGAACGTCGAAAAAGCCCGAGACCGTGCAGCCAGCAGACTGTTGTGCGGGTACCGATCACGAGCAAGGACCACCGTAGCTACCGCGACGCGACGGTAGGGAGGGAGAGCTCGCGCAAGGCGAGCAGGACCATTCCAAAGGACACGAGCGGGAAAAGAGGGGTCCGGGAGAGAAAAGCTTGTGGAGCTGGAAGACGGGGGAATCCCGGGGAACCGACTCGGGCGGCGTGTACTTGGCAATCGAAGGAAGCGATAAACCACGAAGACAATGCGAGCTCTCCATTGTCGGAGCCACGGAGTCTGGGGTGGCGGGCTGTCTTCGGAGCCACCGGCGAAAGAGGAGAACAAGGAGGAGGGCCGAAGGGACAACCAGAAGGAATACGAGAGAGGCAACGTCGCATCGCGAAGGTCCAGGCAAAAAGTAAACCGACTACCGGGACTACCTAGTCCTATTGACTAACTTCAGCATTCACCGGCTTCTCGTTCTCCTTCCCTCTCCTCCTCTTACTCGTCCTCTTTCTCTTTTCGATAGCCGTAGGTCGGCTCTTTCCGCCGTCCCAGCACAGCCAGGGCCTCTCTCCGGCTGCTTGCACTCTGTCCCGGGTTCTGCAATTAATTAGCTCTCGACCATGGCGATCGGGCTCGACGATGTTCGGCGAACTTTTAATCCAGCCTGCTCGTGACTCCCAGTCCTCGTCATCGTGCCCCCAGGAATCTTTTCGGTCGGTGTACCCTCTGCCTTCTTCGCTTCTTTTTCGTTTTATACCTTCTTTCTGCTTCTGCTGCGACTGCTCCTGCTGCGGCTGCTGATGCTGCCGATGCTCCTTCCTCTTCGGATACTCCTCTTCGTAGTCCTCCTCGTCTTCTTCTTCGTCATCTTCTTCTTCTTCCGGATGGGACGACCCTTTATTCTTCGCCGACCGCTTCTTGCACGGGACCACAGGGAACGACACGTGCTGCTCGGTGGTGTGTGAAATTCGTGACGGCACGGATACTTTCATTCTTATTTTCCGGTGTGTCGTAAGCTACATTTTTGAGATAGCGAAATTGTACTCGGACTGTGTACATTTCGATGGCACCGGGAGTTCACGGTTGTGACCATCGTCGATTTTATGAGTTTATAGCAAACATGAATTAACATAAATAATTAGGAGAAGGAAGACTGGTTTAGAACTGTAGAATTTTTACAACCACCAGAGTATGTTCAAGACAAAAGACAATTCAGTCAGACAGCTACACAATTTATAGGGAAAATATCCAAGTGATGGACATATACTACAGTTGTACTGCACAAAATCATAGTGACATCTAACTTGGACAGAACTCTAGCTGCGGAATGTTTGAAAAGTAATGAGGTAAGGTGAAGTGCCCTAAGTCTGGACAGTCCAAAAGTGATACCTAAATCTGGACAATTGAATTTTCATAGTAAAATCAGTAATTAAGAGATTAAATAATTATATTATATATTCTGAGGCCTTAGCTACAAGTGGATGTGAATATTATTTCATTAAGACATCAATTGAAATTTAAAAATGAATTCAAAGTTCATCTGAAAACAGTATACAAAATAGTCTACTTACATGCGAATCATGTGCATTTATAGTTCGAACTTTTGTTAGAAAAAAAGATATAATTTAAGCCCTCAGACAAAAAATAATTATCACGCATAATAATATTGATATTTTAAAATAAATTGGCAATCAAACTTAACGTAAATAATATTTATTAATCCAAATATTAGATGTCCAAGATTAGGACTGTTTTCAAATATAAGTACTCCATACTGGGACGCGATGACAGTAGCTGTCCCACTCTAAGCTTATACGCAATGTGCTTACGCCTGAAGCCGGACACATGTTTGTGAATAAAATCAACGCATTGTTTTCAAATTATTTAACTACATGTACGTATAATTAGTCTTCTATTAGCTTGAATAACGTATGTAGAAAATGTATTCCGGTTGTGACGTTAATAATACTTTGTGTTTACATCTTAAATCTATCAGTATTACTACCTAACCTTAAAAGTTGTATTATGACAAGTTTTATTAAAACAGTAAATGAAAATAAATATATATTTGGTTAAATAATACAATACTATAATCTATGATAAGAATACTACATATTACGCAAAGCATCTTCTATTCGTTATGCGCAACAGCGCCACCAACTAACGTTTTAGGTTATGTTCGCTCGATCAACTCGTAAATTGAATTTGTCCCGATATAGGCTTTACTTCTGTCCAGGTACTAGCTTAGATTGGATTTAATATGTCCAACTATAGGTTTGAATTATTCTTGTTAATACAATTAAGATATTAACCTAAACAATGATTTTTTTATTTTAAATTACTTTACAAACTCTGAACTGTATGTTAAAACTCTTAAGAAATTGTTTTTGTTTATTCAAAGTGATAAAATTTAAAATAGAAAAACATGCTGTCCAGGCATAGGGCACTTCACCTTACTAACCTCGCCAGTGAACGAAGACTGTCACGCCACTCAGAAATATCTCAGTACATTCTGCTCAAACAACTTCTAAAGCAGTTCAGAAAATTCCTAAAACCTCGAGAAGGGTACTGGAGCTCCAGTTTACGGTTCAGCTTTACTATCCTCTATTATTACGTCCTATCATATTTCCCGACGATGCTTCTTCCTCCGCCCTTGGTACTGGAGCACCTCGACGATCGTTCGAAGCTCTTCGTCATCTGTTATCCGCAAGAAAGCGACGACGACGCGGGGAGCGTTTCTCTCCGCAAAAATCTGTCGATTACGCGTATCCCCCCCGACGAATCTGCCGGATAAATAATCGTTGGCGTCTCGCCGCGAGCGTTTTTCCGGTTCGCCCTGCCCTCGGAACTCACCCCTCAGCTGTGCGGATTTGTCCTCGGCAATAATCGACGGGCGGATACCGGGTCCTCCAGCGTTATCAATCCCGAGGACCTCGACGACAATCACCGGCGGCGGGTTCGCCGCAAGAAAATCCCAGCAAAAACGCTCGAAAACGACGCGAAACGCCCCGCTGGTCCTGGAGACACGACTGACATCGCGAAACAGGGGTTGGGGGACGGAAGATCGGCAGAAAACGACAGCGGAGATATTTCTTTCCTGTCTTAACAATTTTAATAATCCACAAATAATAGAATCTTATTCTTGTGTTTCA
This sequence comes from Lasioglossum pauxillum, assembly GCA_933228785.1. Taxonomy (NCBI): domain Eukaryota; kingdom Metazoa; phylum Arthropoda; class Insecta; order Hymenoptera; family Halictidae; genus Lasioglossum; species Lasioglossum pauxillum. The sequence goes on from OW121704.1 coordinate 8,569,218, forward strand.
CCAACTCATGTTTGTCAGAAATTCATAAAATCCGTAGCATAGTGATTGCTTATTCACATCCTTTCATAAAAGAAAAATGTTTTTTAAGATCACTGTACACATAAATAGTACGTCATCCAATTAGCTTCGGTATGTAAACTGTGGATCATGAATTCATAAAACTTCTGGAGAACATGTATGCAATCCATAAATTACGGCGTTTCTACTCTATTTCCTACATCAACAATTTTTAATCGGCGAAACCGAAGTGTCCGCTGTCCCCGCCTCACGGCGAACAATTTAAAAACACGAATCTGCACAAGGATTCTCAGTGCGACGATCGACGACCACAAAGTTCGTCGAGAGTCACCGGTGTCCGCGTAAAAGCGACAGTGCCGATTGTGTTCGAGCATTGGCGCGCACGGATTCGCTCGCGACTCGCCATTCCCGCTTCCTTTTTGGTATCGGTTCTGTTTCTCCCCGAGTTTCAGGTGAGCCTTCGATTACGTAAAAGACCCGCGCGAGCATGGAACACGAGGACGGGGGTAAAGGGTTAAAAAGAGCGAGAGCCGTACCGGGGGCCGGCGCGGCGGTGGAGAAGCCAGAAGAAGGGAACGGTGCACGTAAAGAACGTACGTCCGCATACATTAGTCCTGCGACCTCCGGGGTCATCCTTGCAATTTCGCGGCGCGGTGGGAACCCGAACCAGGACGACAGCTCCTTCTTTCCCATCCCCGGGTTTGCCCTTCCACCTCGCCCGTCCCTCTTCACGAACGAACAGAATCTTTTTTATCGCGTGGTCCTTTTCGGTTCGGTGAAGGTGTTCGCCGCGGAAGAGACGAGTTATTAGCGGCGATGCGTCGACAGAAAAACGGTCCCGTAATTAAACGGGCCCGGGGAATTTGCGAAATTGCTTTCGCCTACGAGAACAAAGCAGCTGAACGCATTAATTCTCGAAACCGGGCGCATCCACTTCCACTTGAACATGCCCGGAATACCGGGCAATCTCCGCTCGCGGAAAGAGCGGATTTTTCGCGCAGAGATCATCGCATTCCACGCGTCGAAATCACCGATAAACATCTTTATTATACGCGGGCCGGTGCTCGTAAACTTTCGAAATTAATTCCGCCGAGGCTATAATTCCTCTCGGCGTATCACGCTCGCGTAACCGCTCCGCGGTTTTCTACTCGGCGTATCAGCGGTCTACCCGCGAATGCCCGGAATATTCATAACCGGCGTGATCGTTAATAACGCTCCCATTAAAAGCCGCGGCGTCTTCTTCCAGCGGCGATTTGAATCGCAAAAACCGTCCGACGACTAACTGGATCCACCACTGACTTCGTTCTTCCGTCCAATTAATTCGCCGGCGAAACATCAGCCGCGTCCGCGCCACGACGACCGAGGAAACGCGGATCGAAACCGGCCGATGCATATTCATAAATATCTCGACAAGGGTCGACGGGTTGTAGTTTCCTTGGCGACTACGATGCAAGCACATTTTTCTGCGTTCTCGCGCGGGATCGTTCCGCCAATCTGCGCCGGGAAAACGGCCGCGGCCCGGGGAAATAAGAGAAAGCCCTCCTAATCGAGGAACTCTCGATCAACGTCCGCAGACGGAAGGGAATCATATTTTCCTGGAGAGGAAACCGACCGATCCTCTTTTTTGCTGGCTCTTCTCCTAGCTGCATCGAGGTTTAGATTGTGGAATTAAGAAGAACATGAAATTATAGGTGAGAGAAGCAGAGCAATGCTTCATAATTTAGAAAATTTTTTGGGACTGGATCTATCACAGACTTGAAGACTAAAGCCTTCTCCTTTACGTGGCTCTCTTAAAACTTGATGTACGATTTTTTCGAGCGGTTTTATTAAGCTCTCAATGAAAGGTGTACTGCCAACTTTACGATGATATAAAAGTTTTGCACGACTGCTTTTCATTTCGTTTGCATGAAGCAGCTAAAAAAATCGTATATCAAAATTTAAGACGTCGCTGTAAAGGAGAAGTCTCAATCTTCAAACGTATGGTTGACTCAGTCACAAACATGATCTTTTAATGTTTTCAGAGAGGTTTCAATGTGTGTCATTTTCGAATGAAAAATGAATTCTAATTTTTTGACGAGGTTACAAGGCTCCGGGTATTAAAACATTTTCGAAAATATAATGTACATTGATTTCGGGTAAACACAAGGTTCTACTGTACACGAAGCCGGTGTTTCAGAATAATTTCGGATTAAAAAACAGAATGACAGAAATGAGCACGCCATTAAACTCCGCAGCGGTACGCGCGGCCCGAGGATGGCCGAAAATATTCATCCGGCCGATCCGTCGTCGGCCCGCAAATAAATTTCCGTCGCCAGCGCGAAACGAAGAAAAATCATCGCGGCGAATTAAAAATAAAAGGGTGGAGGGAGTGGAAGAGAGAAAAATCGGCGGCCGGGCCCCGTCGAAGCGACGCGACACCGGAAACCGTCGAAACGGCGCGTCATATAGCAGCCCTCGGAACCGGGTTCAGGGCTCGGGCTCTGCAATCGGCGCTCGTTTCGCGATTATCTCTCGCGCATCTCGCGTAACACAATTTGTAACGGCCGCGTCGCGTCGTATCGCCGTGGCCCGACTCGAGCCCGCGCCGCCGCTCGCTTTCCGTGATTAATGACGAGCTCCGATGATTTAGTGGCCGCCGCGACTCGTCCCCCGCGAGCACGGCGCTTCGCGATCGCGTGACTCGTCGAAAACACTCTCGAAAAACCGCCGATCGCGTTCTGCCCGCTTTCCAATAGCCTTCTCTACAAAATATAATAGTTGGAGACCGGATTTGAGCCGGAGTTGCAACCTTTAATCAATTTATTGGTACTGGAGCCAAATAAAGACTCGTTTCTTATTCTTGCGACTTTAATAACTTGATGATAAGCGGACAGCGAACGTTCGTGCAAAATAAACATTTTATACCGAAATTGACACAAACTGGACTGAAATAGAAATAGAAACGACCTGATTGTTTTACCTCCTGATTTGGCAATAAATCACTAGAAATAAACCTGACAGTGACAAGGCAAAAATTAGATCAGATCTCACAGAAAGAAAATGGAGCACATGAAAAATTAAAAGAAATTGTACTCGGTCCTCCAATTTTATAGCTCTATACATTTACCGTGCGGTGTCTATTTCTCCGAATCCGTCCATTCGATCTAGTTTAATCCTCCGGGAATTATTCAGAAGCCCAGATTCGGCGATTCAGTCGTTCGCCAGGTATTATCGGAACGATTCGGGTCTATTTAGTCGATCTTCCGATAACAAGATCCGATTCGTATGAATATTTGATTAATCCATAGCGGAGCGGTGATAAATGCGGTATCTAATGTCCTGGAAAAGGAGGTCCCATTTCGAGCGGGGACGCCGAGCGCGGGGCTTTCATAAAATATCTCGATTTCCGTGCCGATCCGACGGGCACGACGATCGGGTTACTCTCTTCCGCCATTCCATAGGCTCCGGAGAATCCGCAACAGTCCTGCACTTTCGTATTCCATTTGACACTTCGAATTTTCCAAGCCCGCCACGGCGGTGGCGTGGAGTAATCGGATTTGCCCGCAAATTGAAACTAGAGACGAATTTCGAAGCAGCCCATTAACTGGCACGTATCATTTGATCCAGTTTCGAGGACCGATGGATTTCACATTCCCTCTGGCCGGCCATCGAATCTACCACGTATTGCCAGATTTCCGAAGTCCCATGCAAATTTCTTCTCGGCGCGAGAATTTCAATTCCTAAGATGCGCTTCTCGCGGGATACGTGACGTGATCGGCAATCGGATTTAATTTGGAACAGTATGCATTATTAAGAAAGAAAACACATTTTTATTTCACTCCAGTTTGCCGCGATTCATGAAGATCCGTACTGATAACATTCACATCTAAAATCCCCGCGACCAATGGTCGTATCACAGGATTTTCCGCGAAAGTGCAATCTCATTTTACCACGTTTTTATTTGCTCTTGTTTCAGCCCCAGTTTTTCCAGAGCGAGAGAGCTTTCATTTTCCACGCATCGGTTGAAATCCACGTTGTAGGAGAGCGAATGGGAATCGTCGTTGGAACGGTATCGATTTATACGGACCGGTTTCCCGTCGAATCCGTGAAAAGGAGAGCGGAGGAGGGAACCGACGTTAACCGTTCCCCGGAAAAGGGTTCAATGCCGGGGTACCAGTATTCTTTGACGGAGGCGGGGCGGCTTTTAGGACGAGCTGTAAGTGGGGCTTGCATAAGTAATGACGTCGTCGCAACAGAAACGTTGCTGCCGTGGCTGGGATTCCGGACGACAGCTGCGACGTAGCTCACGGTGGCTCAGGTTAAGCCGATCGACGAAATCCGTTCGCTCGTCGTTACCCTCGCGATACAGCCGCAGAATCCGCACTCCTCCAAAGGAAGAATCAACGTTTTCGCTTTCTACCGCGTGTCGGATCTTGTTCCCTCTAAACGCGTCTTTCTTCGAATTACCACCGCTCGCCATGGCGCCAGAGAACAATAATGTTGCCGCGGATCTCCTAGCCACACTCGGCTCTTGGAACTTCAATCGCACGTTACCTCTGTATTCGGATTTCGCACATTTTCTACCTACCTTTTCTTAATATTTGATCTCATTCCTTTTGTTTCTTCAATATTCTTTTCGTGTAATTTATTTCTGACGCAGTACAGGACTGATTACTATTTTTATATTTCCATTTTGTTATACGTTCTCCCCTCGTTCCCACAACATTTACATTCCATTGGCTCCTCTTCGTTATTCCAATAGTTTGTTTTTACATTCTGATCGAACTGCTTCCGAGATTTTATTAGATTTCGGTCATGTGTTCTTGTAATTCGTTTTAGTTTGTTATTTGATACGTTGCATGGTTGCTTATTATTTTTATACACTGCCATTTTGTTCTTCTATTTCCTTCCTCTCGTTTTCTCGATGTTTACATTTCATGTCATCATTCATTTCTGTTGTTGTTCATGTTTACCTCTTTTTTAACTGGTATTCCAGGGGTTTACTGTACAATTGTTAAGTGGATTTCATTCTCTTTTTACATTCACGTTTGATTGCATTTCTTTTCTCCCATTTTATCAAACATTTACATTTATTTTATGGTATCGTATCCACACTGGCACCGCGTTCTCCGGAAACTGCAATGGCGACGTCCATATTTCTTTCTCGGACCGGGTAATTGAACCGGAAAAAAGCGTGGGTGCTGCTCGCACGGATTGGTCGCCGAAGAAACAATCATTTGTCGGGGACCGATTAGTTTCTGGCTGCCCGGGAAAAAGCGTCAGGAACGCGGGTGGTGCGTCCTCCGTGCCAAATTACCCGGCCGATTACTTACCCATTACGACGGGAGTGGCATGATCGCGTCGGCGCGGCCACCATGCCACGCGAAAAGAAGCGGAACGGTGAAATACGATCGGCCGATTCGATTCCGATAAGCCCCGGTTCGAATCGCTGCCATGACGAATGCTGTCGCGCGGCGGTAACTTTACTTCTCAGGCAAATCGTTCAAAAATACTCCACTTTCGTTTTGCAAAGGGAAAATCATGCAGCGGCGACAACTCTCGAGCAGCGCTCACGGAGAAGTTCGTGTAAATTTGATTTTCCTGGAAAAGATCCTAAATGCACTTACTTTATACACTTACTTTACACAAAATGTGTTACTTAAAAAATTGTAATAAAATGATAATAAAATTGAAATATTAAATAATAAATTGTTCTCGATCGTACATGTATAACATTGGGATAATATTATCGGCGCTACGGGTTCGATCAAATTCTACACTAAATATATCAATTTTTGCAGTAAACTTCCAACGTTCGATTCAGATTTGAATTTGGTGCGTCATAAGACCACGTTTGCTATAGAACTATTTTCTATTAGTGGAAAAGAAAGGTGGTAAAGAAAGGTGGTGTTTCGTCCTAGACCCGCTAGAGGACTCATCAGTAAGGCTATCTAGCGGGCCCTGCCTTAGACACGAGGGTCAGAAGACTTTTTGAGGAACGTTATTAACATACTAATTGGTGGTAGTTCAGTAACTTACTAAAAAATTGTGTCTATATTTTGTTTGTTGAAGTGTAAGTGAAGTGTAAGGGAGTCACGTCCAGGGGCTGTCGACTCCTATATGAAAAAGTGGCAACGAATTTAGTTGCTTCTCGATTTTAGGTGTGGTGGCAGCACAGTAGTGCCCCGGTGGTGGGGATATAAACTGTACCCCCACTCCACCGCACATTGCCGCGCACTGTCAACTGTCATATGTGATACTGTTTAATTGCATTTGATTGTTTAATACGGTTGCATACTGTGTCTTCTGTATTCATTATTGTGTGATATTCAGTGCTATTGTTTGGCATCGACTGATCGACATCGCTGGATGCAATATTCAGCAATATTTGCATAAACTTTCTATTTTATTTTTATATGATAAATGCATAAATACTGAACAAAATATAAGTTTGCTGATATATATTATTATGTATATATATATTATTATTATTGTAAAATTTACTATGTATGTAGCATATACGTAATTTTATGAATAAATATGTTTTATTACAAATTCATTTTTCTAACAAATTCATAACCATTCATATTCAATAGCTAGCGATGAATACGATTACACGTACATAAGAGGTTGACTATGTGTGAGTCAGATATGTGTGATCACCACACACATGTACGTTATAGCTACTGTGCTGCCACCACACCTAAAATCATCGAGAAGCAACTAAATTCGTTGCCACTTTTTAACATAGGAATCGACACTCCCTGGTCACGTCATTAATGGGATAGGTAGAGTAGGAATACATTTTCATTGAATCTCTCTCACAATTATTTATCTTTTGATATAGGGTAAGGTTGCTCAAGTCGTACTACGGCGACAACAGCACATACAACGGCAACCAAATATACATCTGAGTCAACCAAGTTGCTTTACTTAATATTGTCTGCTATAAATCAGCCTCATTATAAATCCTGCCATTAAGTAAGTTTATTTCAATTTTCTCATAATTTTCTGCATATGTTTGGTAGTTAATCTTGCAAGTAAATTATTGATAAAATTGTGTTCTTATTAAATATAAATTGAGTAGAATTTACATAATCGTTTGGTCGAAACGAAATCGTATTACTTTTATTCAGTTAGGTTATGTTCAGTTAGGTTATGTACATAATCGTTTGGTCGAAACGAAATCGTATTAATTTTATCCAGTTAGGTTATGTTCACTTTTTAAATGTAATTTGTGCCGTGTTTTAAGTCGTACCCACATGAGATTCCTAAGTCGTACTACCTCGTCAGTCGAAATAACGTCAACGCAGAATAAAGAAAACATAAAAAATGCGGCAGATAAAAGAAACGCAGTAATTAATAAAAAGGAATTGGCATTAAAAATTGAAAAGAAGAAAAGCAATTGGTTTTGTTTTATTTGTGGAGAAGATTGCGAAGATAACATGATTCAATGCTTGAAATGTAAATCATGGGTGCACGATGTGTGCACTGGAGTTGACAAAAGTACAAAAAATTTAGTGTGTGATGTTTATACTAACTGAATACCTATGTATCATGTAAACAAATTAATGAAAAATACGTTTTAATTATTATTGTTGCTTAATTGAATTCTTAGGTACGACTTAGGAAACCTTTAGTCGTACCGATGTAAGTTTTTAAAGATTTAGTTTACTTTACGTGAAAGCATATAGATTTTCTAATTTCGTTATAATAAATAACAACAATATTAACACAAGTTTTGAATAACGCATTTAATTTCAATTTATTTGATAAATCCTAAGTTTTATACGATTTTTTTCTTGAAGGGTACGACTTGAGCAACCTTACCCTACAACTATTCCAACATCCTAATGAATAACATAAGCCTAAATAAATCAATGAATCAAAGGTTAGAAAGAGTCGCGTTGACTTCTCTCGTAACGATAAAGATATCTTCACTCTGCTAAAAGTTCAAGCGTTGATAATTGGTCTGTTGCACAATTTCGATTTATCTGCAATTTAATTTTTCATGTAGAACACGTACAGTTGATTTTCATCTGGCATTTAAGCTGGCAATTAAGAAGAAGGAAACGGAACGTTATAGCAGTTATGTAGACTCATCGTCGAAATGCTAGGTTGCGCATTCTGTTTCACGGCGATGGAGGAGTATAATGCGGCCGGGCAATATAATTAATGGAGAGTGTAATTCATGCAAAAGCTTCGGTCAACGGTAATCGCTTATCAAAATGCCAGGATCTCACAGAACTGGTACGACAAGGGCAGCTCTCTGCGGCACGCGTTGCCCATTCACATCAGTCACAGTTCACATTTCACGCTTCGCGGCTGAATTCTATAGAAACAAACCAACACTTTACTTCCAGAGAACTTCCTTGACGCGATCCATTATTCAAGCAAGTCCATCACATTTACATAACAAACCGCTCACCTCCGTTAAACTAACAAAAACGCTTCAAATGGTACCGTCGCATCGGTGCCATTTCTTTTTCAACGGGCTCGGTTCTTTGGTGGTCGTCGCTCGTGTTTCGTTATTCATTCGCCATTCCTCGCATTGTGTCTTTTAATGTTTAATGTCAATCATCTAATTACATCGTAGGTATTCTTAGACTGTTGGTACGCGGAATACAATTTTGATTACATTACATGTGCGGATCCGATTTTTATTTTTATGGTCTGTGGCTATGATACTACAGCGAAAGTACTGTTATGCCGTGAAGAAGGAAAGGATGGGGTTCCCTCGAGGAATAATCCTTTTTCTTCTTTATAACTTGAAGTTTATTGAGTAGGCCACACCAACAGATTGTTCACAAGAAATCGCGCTTACGGAAAGTATACGTCCTTACAAAATAACTGACGGCTCGAGAGTGAGTCCCACTCGATGAGAGAGTTCCTTATATAGATTCTTTACAAGGACCTTTGGTCTACTCTAAAATGTGTCACCGGATATGTAACTTTGTCGTTCCGTAGTCCAGCCAAACATTTGATTCAGCTTTGGCCAAAAGGGCGAAGATGAGTACATAACAGTACATTCGTGATTTTGAAAAGAAAATAAAATCGAAGATTTAATTTCCTGTACTAGTGTTCTTTACAGTTGTGTTTGATTACATACAATAGATACAATTATGATTTTATCCATGTTAAAAAATTCGAGAATCCTGCTAAAACTTCTGTAGTAAAACAATCCGAAAAGTGTAAAATGTAAAGAAAGAGAACTGGATTCGTGTTTTAAGTAAAAACACCTATTTCCCCAACGTCGGAAAACTCGACTACACGGCTAGAGCACTAACGGAAGCGGGCAGAAAAATTGCTGCGAAAATTGCTCTGATGTTTCTGATAACAAAAATCTGAAAAATCGCGTTCGGAACGAAAGCGAAGCTGATCGTTCGCCGAACGTTTCGTCTCGGTGAGACGGGTCGACGTCGAATTCGCCAGAAATCCGGCGAGATAATTGAATAACGTCGGTTCCCTTATCGACAGGCGAAAGCAGAAGCGCTGAGGTGTTTTCGTCGGATCTAAACCGTATCCTCTAGAGGCCGAGCGTAGCAGGATCGCATTTCTGGTATCATCGGTGCAACGAGAGCGGGTGTCGGGGGACTTCGACGAGAAACTTCGTTGAATAATCGATGGGCACTGGTGACTGGCAAGGGAGAACCTATACAGAAGTCCGGGGATAATTAATTCAGGCCACCTGGAAATAGAAATAGAGTTTTGCCAGAACAGGACGGACAGATGAGAGGGGACGGCAGCAGTCGCGTCCGCAGAAATCGGTGTAATGTCGTTCAATGATGCATTAACATCGGGCCGTTCGATATGAACGGCTATCTCGGTTGGTCCGTATAATTCCGCTGGAATAATGGTGTGTGCAAAATTAGAATCCGATTTTCGGCGCGGCCCGTTATCTCCGTTCAAAACCCCCGGTCCCACTATCTCTGTCCGCGATCGCGGCGGGCATAATGCAGCCGACCGGTTATAAATGAAATTTTCCTGGAATTAATTCGAGCCGATGATAAAATAATAATAGCTCGATATTGCATGAATAAGAGATTCCGGTCTGGCCCGTTGGATCGCCCGCGCGCCGCGCCGTGGGAAGGAAGCGGAATCGCGAGCGCTCGACGAGCTCTGCAATCGCAAATATGGAAATGGAGCGGCCTGCAGATAATTGTATCTTTCTTCCGATTTATTCCCCCTTTTGCAGTTAAATATTCAACGCCCCGGCGGTTGACCTCCTTAGCCATCTATAGACCGTTCGAGCGGCCGAGCTTTTCGAGGATCACTCGATCAAGAGAGCTGTTATAGAAACGCGAAACATTCGAGCTCGGTTTCTTCTTCTGAACTGGGCATATTGTATTCTAAGTAGATTCGATCAACCTGGTACTCTTTGGGTTGGAACATGTTTCGAACACAGCGGGCTATTCGGAGCTCTCTTGCATATTTCACGAATAATTTAATTATACTGTCAGCTTTTTTAGGGCAGAATGAAGTCAAGCTGCTGTCTATTGAATTTGTAAATTTTTGTATTGATCAGGCTGAAATTAGTTTCTTGTCGTCTCGGTTCTCTCCATCTCGAAACCCGCATATACTCGCAGTCAATACATTATTATTCCACCAGGTTCAAAATTTAGCACATTTCCTACCATCACCGCAGACACGTGACGTCTATAACCTCACGGTTTACTTGGAGATAGCCAAATTAATTTCGTACAGCATAATATTCAGAGCATGTTCGGATTTGTGTACTAATCAGATTGAAATTAATTTCTGGGGAATGGGTTGGCTCAGCGATCGGTGGATGACATGACGGTCAACGCGTCAAGAACCACTATGCTGTATCTCGATACAAGATATCGGGTCAGGGGAGCGCGGGGGCGTCGAGGTACACACGAGGCATGACCTACTGTACGCGTCACGTGGCTTTATAGGAGCAAACATACAAATAGCTACACTGGATTTGTTCCGCGTGACGTGATAACGCGTGGGCTTTCGTGACGCGATCGGTAGCGTGTATCTACCTCGGCCTGGTCGCGTATCGTTCTCATGAAAGTGAAAGTCATTAAATGTACGCTTCTGACGGGAACCAGACAGGAATCACCTCGCTGCACTGTTCTGGCGCCATTATACTTATGTTAATTCCGAAACTCTTCCATCGTTCCGACAACCAACTGCAAACCGTCCCTCGTCGAATTTCTATGGATGGTTTTATTTATGTTTCAATACAATTTGTTTATTTCTAGTCAAAGAAAAAAGTATTCTAGTCAATGCAAAAGTATACTAAGACTGGCTATACCCAAAACCGCTATATAATCGTCAAAAGCATCAGGCTAGCCGGTGGTTAAAGAACCGAGTAGAGGAGAAATGCGGCGGTAAATTCTCGTAGCTCGGCTAATTAAACGCCGTCTCCCGGCATCTAATAAAAGCGGAATGAGGTGTTGTGTAGACAGTTTCGCAACGTGTCGAGCCGCGCTCGAAGCTCGGTCGCGACACGCTCGAATTTCCCGTTGGGCAAAAATTTACGACGCGTGCCGGAAGCGTGTCGCCTTAGCCGGCTACTTATCGAGTTCCGAAACAGCAACGGCTCGAGCAACTTTCGCCGGGGCGACAACATTAAAAGCGGCTTTGTCCGCGCAAATTGAAATTCATCGAGCAACGCGTGCCCACCTCCGCCGCGTTGCACTGCGGTGCAGCGTGTGTCTCGAGGTTCTCGGGGCATAGGTAGGTATACCGGGTACAGTATGACATTGTGCAACGAGCGCCGCCGGTGTAATGCTGATCGATAATGTATTACGCCGGGGATCAATATGCCGAGTACACTACACATCTCTTCGGTGTCTCCGCGGATAATGGCGGCTATAAAATTAGAAGCTTGTCCCTCCCCTGTTCCCCCCACCATCTTCCATGTCCCCTAGTCGGACGACTATCCTTGCACACTCCATTTCGCCTGGTTGAAGTTTCGTCGCTCGAGTCCTGTTTCTGCTCCGGTAAACGATCGCCCGGTAACGGGCATCGACTTTTACGGGCCGCCATTGTCTTTTATGCGTTATGAATGGATTCGCCGGGCCGAGACCTGTAAAAATTTCGAACGGAGATAAATGTAACGTGCCATCCGGACAAAGAAACGCCTCCCTTCTAGCTGTCATCGTCGACCGGGAACGAGTTCGTGTCCTGCCAGTCTTTCTCTCTATCTCTATCCTGTCCACCCCCGCATCCTTCGTTCACGGCCTGTCGAATCCCGCGCGACGAATGTCGACCATGTTTTCTTAAAGAGTCTTTTATGGCCGTGGCGGACCAGCGCCAGTTTTTATTTCGCAGATCGGATGCCTCGTAAAACCCGAGAGCTCTTCTTGTCGAGTGGATCGACGTCGTTCAAGCGATGATTCAATTTTCGGCGAGATTCCCGCGGACATTATGCCACGGCGAATCGGAACTCGTAATGACCACCCTGCCAATCACATTGCGACACTCGGTTGTCGACGATGCTGATAACAGCGTTACAGAGTTTCGAGAGAGCAAGCAGAGATTTGTTATATTCATATTTTAAAACGGGAATTTGACAAATGATTGCTGCGATGCACATGAAAGTACGCGATGACGTACCGCAATTTGTGAAAGCAATTGAATTAAGGTGAAGTGCCCTATGCCTGGACAGCATGTTTTTCTATTTTAAATTTTATCACTTTAAATAAACAAAAACAATTTCTTAAGAGTTTTAACATACAGTTCAGAGTTTGTAAAGTAATTTAAAATAAAAAAATCATTGTTTAGGTTAATATCTTAATTGTATTAACAAGAATAATTCAAACCTATAGTTGGACATATTAAATCCAATCTAAGCTAGTACCTGGACAGAAGTAAAGCCTATATCGGGACAAATTCAATTTACGAGTTGATCGACCGAACATAACCTAAAACGTTGGTTGGTGGCGCTGTTGCGCATGACGAATAGAAGATGCTTTGCGTAATATGTAGTATTCTTATCATGGATTATAGTATTGTATTATTTAACCAAATATATATTTATTTTCATTTACTGTTTTAATAAAACTTGTCATAATACAACTTTTAAGGTTAGGTAGTAATACTGATAGATTTAAGATGTAAACACAAAGTATTATTAACGGCACAACCGGAATACATTTTCTACATACGTTATTCAAGCTAATAGAAGACTAATTATACGTACATGTAGTTAAATAATTTGCAAACAATGCGTTGATTTTATTCACAAACACGTTTCCGGCTTCAGGCGTAAGCACATTGCGTATAAGCTTAGAGTGGGACAGCTACTGTCATCGCGTTCCAGTATGGAGTACTTATATTTGAAAACAGTCCTAATCTTGGACATCTAATATTTGGATTAATAAATATTATTTACGTTAAGTTTGATTGCCAATTTATTTTAAAATATCAATATTATTATGCGTGATAATTATTTTTTGTCTGAGGGCTTAAATTATATCTTTTTTTCTAACAAAAGTTCGAACTATAAATGCACATGATTCACATGTAAATAGACTATTTTGTATACTGTTTTCAGATGAACTTTGAATTCATTTTTAAACTTCAATTGATGTCTTAATGAAATAATATTCACACCTACTTGTAGCTAAGGCCTCAGAATATATAATATAATTATTTAATCTCTTAATTACTGATTTTACTATGAAAATTCAATTGTCCAGATTTAGGTATCACTTTTGGGCTGTCCAGACTTAGGGCACTTCACCTTAACATTCAAGCATGTAAAATAAATTCTTTACACTGCGATGCAGATTTAACATTTTGCATAACATGGGACTGTGGATTTTGTGCGTTTATGGCAAACAGTAGAGCGATTAGAAGAATTCGAGAGTGTCGATGTATTTTATATGATTTTTTCATTTTATAGATATGGAACTGATACACAATGTCGCATACGATACTTAAATATTTGCTAATTTATTAATTACAAAAAATTCGATAATGTACGTAATATTTTGGATAGTGATACAACAATTTTGAGTGGCATCTCAGAGTCGTCACTCGGGTGCCGACGCACAGTGGAGTATTTGGCCCGAAAAGCTGACCAAAACTATTGCAACGTTATTTATGGTCTCAAGGTTATAATATTATATATCCTTGAATTCGTCTTAAGATCAGCTACGACATTATGAAATAAAAAATACATTTTAACATTTAAAAAATCAAAGTGACCTTGATTAATTCTTGTAAAAAAATATTTTCGAAATTTTATATATCGAAGTTTGTAGATGTCGGAACACTGTTCAACTTTTGTTCAAACCATTTTTTTAAACAAAATTATTTTATTTGCTTTTATTACGCTAAGAGTTTTTGTGAATGAAATCATGCCATTATATTCTGCAATTCAAAGAATGTGTAAGATAGAAGCTTTGCAAACAAATTTATAATTCTATATAAATATATTTTTGTCTATATTATTTTATTTAACGTATTACATTAATCCTTACTCATCTATTTCTGAATCGTCTTCTATGTCTCTACAACATGTATTAGATTCTTGTTCCTCTGAAATTAAAAGTTGTAATGTTTCGGGTGAAAACGGTTTTCCTTTTTTATGAAATTTTTTTCGGGAGCCAGATATGAATGGATCCAATGATAGTAAAAGTCTATTCAAAACGTCCCGATTTGCAGACCGCACGAGAAAGTGCGGCGGGCCGCGGGTTGCTCATCCTTGGTCTACATTGTATCGAGCGTTGCCACAAAAACCGTTTGGAAATTCACTGGGGCGCGAACGGGCAGCCAATTTTTTTCATATAATAAACTAGAAACCTTGGCGCGTCTAATGACACCAAAACAAGCACTTGGACGCACTTGGAAGCATACTAAAATTCTATTTGAATTCTTTGAATTCTAATGTACTTCACTGAATTATTGGTCAGTTTTTAACAGCACAAATCTCAAAAACACAAGTGGAAAAGCGTATAATTTTTAAATGAAAGTAAAGTACGTACTTAAAAAACATCTGTAAAGGGAAAAGTTGGCATTCATTTCTTTGCGGTGTAGAAAAATCATTAACGAACGCACAGGAATACAGAGACTAGTTAAGAGAAACAGGACTACGAAAACTCTCCATCTTTGATGAAGCTTCATGAGGGAATAAAATTTAAAAAGAGATATTGCAATATTATTCTGTATATATTTAACTATCTCAAAATGCAAAAATTTTATATTGTAGACAAAATTTTTTAATTGACTTTTGGCCAGCTTTTGGGGCCAAATACTCACCTGTGCGACGGTTAATATTGGATTGTTGCATTTCCAGAGTCCGCTTGTAAGCCCCATCCAAGTTCCAAAGAATATTCAGGAGCGAGACGAGGAAAGACCATCAAAGTTCACAATGAAAATAAAAGATGGCATCTCCGTGATTCCCCAGCGAGTCGAAAGAAGATCGCAGGTGACCAACCACGGTGCAGCACTCGAAAGTCACGGGGCTCCACGGGAGGTAGGGATCCATAACCGGAGAGTTTCGCGTAAGAGCATTAATTCGCGAAGTTCCCGGGGCCCGAATACCCGCTCTCGAACGTATTCTCATTCGGCGAAAGAGACCCACCCCCTTAAGTGAGAGGGGGAGAGGGAGCGTCCTCGAGGAAACTCCGGGGCTCGCCCCGATGAGATCCCGGGTGAACTCATTAACCCGGAAATCAACGGCCGATTCCCGAAGTTCCGCGGAGACTGCAAGAACGACCGATGGGAAACTTCCATCTGCAATAACGCGGGGCTTCGCGACCGGTGACAAAACTGCCATTGTTTAACTTCGACAAAGCGGCGGGGGAGCGAGGGGAGAGGCTGCCAGAGAGATCTTAAGGCGGAAACTTTCGTCAACGAGAGGTCTCCGAGGTTTTCTTTTGTGACGGAACCTTCGGCATTCGACGTTCAAAGTGTACTGGCTGTTCCATAACCGGCCGGCGTAAATAATGAAAAAAGTTCGGTGACCATCCCTGCTATTCGTCGATTAAGAGCGTCCATGATGTCGGCGATTCGGATTTAATACGTTTATGACAGAAATGAATAAACCGATTACAAAACTGGGAAGACTCTAAAAGAATTTGAGTGTGGTTTACAATTTTTTAAGGAATTAACCCTTTGCACTCGGTTGTCCCCTCTGAGACACCACTAAAAATTGTTGTATCATTGTTCAAAATATTGTTTACATTATTAAATATATCGGTATCTAATCAATTACTAAACATTTAGGTATTGTATGAGGTATTCTACCAATTTCATATCCATACAATTTCAAAAATCATAGGGAATGGAAGTACTCTAGATCGGAAGAAATGTTTAATTTTCCAGTTAAAATAGCTCCGAGTGCAAAGGGTTAAAAAACATCTATGATGGGAGGTCCCAGGTCGATTCAGAGGAGGACAGATTTAGCGAAATTGAAGAAGTGGTGGGGACAATGTTGGATTGTTATGTACCTTCCGGGAGATTCGTCTCTGTCGTTCTCGAGGGACGTCCATTTCTTATCTCCAACAAGATCCACCAAAATCTGGGTCTCCTCCCAGGGAATTTGTTTAGATAAGCAGGCTGATGAACCGAGCATCGAGCAAACACCATCAGGAGCACCTTGGTTCTTCAGGTTTCCTTCCCACCCTCGGTCTTCATCCTTCATCCCCCAAGAACTCGGCGAACTTTCACCGTTCTTTCTGCAGGAGCACGTGATTCATAGTCGGCTGGTTCGAAGGACTCAAGTTTTTCCGCCTCCCCGGAGCCGAAGCTTGCGAGAGATCGAAAGTTTCGGTGGCTGGTAAACAATCCTGGTTTTCCCGTTGGCCGATGGACGTCGTGATAACGTCGCAAATGAAAAATTCGTAACCGAAACTCGCGGCCCCCATGAATAGTGCATCGCGAATGCTGGTCACCGCAGGCGAAGCACCATGGTGGGACGAATGAAGCCCTCGATGGGGGCTTCCTGAATTATTCCCAGCGTGTCTTGGACCGGGGAAAACGTCGTCGCCGAGGTACCAATCCGATGGACGCGGCGCGGCGTTTGCCTCGCGGAGATTTTATGGCTATCGCTCCTTCCGACGCGGACGTTATTCGCCGATAGAATGCGTCTAGTATGGCCCATGCTCGGCACGTTCCGGAACTATGCGCCCTATGGATTTTTAATGAACCGGCTGCTGCCTTTTTTCCGGGACGTTTCCCAGAAAACGGGAGAAGAAGCACAGCGGGCCTCCCTCTGCGCCCGGGGCTGATTTACGGGCGGGCTGGGACGTGGAAAAATGGTATGGTTTTCGCGCGACACACTGGGCGCCTGGTTTACAAGATCTCTGCTCGTGGATTACATGGTTTTTTGGGGGTTGGATATTGAGAGCGTGCTCTTCGCTGCTTTCGAGTGGGGAATGTTCTGGTTGAAACTGGTTGGCTACTACTTGATCTTGATGATGGGGTTCAGCTAGAGTAAGGTGAAAGTGCCCTATGCCTGGACAGCAGTGGCGCACCCAGGGGGGGCCAGGGGGCCAAGTCCCCCCCCAAGAAAAAATATTTAGCATAGCCCTTGACATATATGTTAGCTAAAAAAAAAGGTCATCGCGCAAAACTAGCGCTGGGTTCAACTCGGCCCCCCCCAAGATTGCATCCTGGGTGCGCCACTGCTGGACAGCATGTTTTTCTATTTTAAATTTTATCACTTTAAATAAACGAAAACAATTTATTAAGAGTTTTAACATACAGTTCAGAGTTTGTAAAGTAATTTAAAATAAAAAAATCATTGTTTAGGTTAATATCTTAATTGTATTAACAATAATAATTCAAACCTATAGTTGGACATATTAAATCCAATCTAAGCTAGTACCTGGACAGAAGTAAAGCCTATATCGGGACAAATTCAATTTACGAGTTGATCGAGCGAACATAACCTAAAACGTTGGTTGGTAGCGCTGTTGCGCGTGACGAATAGAAGATGCTTTGTATTCTTATCATAGATTATAGTATTGTATTATTTAACCAAATATATGTTTATTTTCATTTACTGTTTTAATAAAACTTGTCATAATACAACTTTTAAGGTTAGGTAGTAACACTGATAGATTTAAGATGTAAACATAAAGTATTATTAACGTCACAACCGGAATACATTTTCTACATACGTTATTCAAGCTAATAGAAGACTAATTATACGTACATGTAGTTAAATAATTTGCAAACAATGCGTTGATTTTATTCACAAACACGTGTCCGGCTTCAGGCGTAAACACATTGCGTATAAGCTTAGAGTGGGACAGCTACTGTCATCGCGTCCCAGTATGGAGTACTTATATTTGAAAACAGTCCTAATTTTGGACATCTAATATTTGGATTAATAATTATTATTTACGTTAATTTTGATTGCCAATTTATTTTAAAATATCAATATTATTATGCGTGATAATTATTTTTTGTCTGAGGGCTTAAATTATATCTTTTTTTCTAACAAAAGTTCGACCTATAAATGCACATGATTCGCATGTAAATAGACTATTTTGTATACTGTTTTCAGATGAACTTTGAATTCATTTTTAAATTTCAATTGATGTGTTAATGAAATAATATTCACACCTACTTGTAGCTAAGGCCCCAGAATATATAATATAATTATTTAATCTCTTAATTACTGATTTTATTATGAAAATTCAATTGTCCAGATTTAGGTATCACTTTTGGACTGTCCAGACTTAGGGTCTTCACCTTAGTTTAACTTGTTAACACTAAAACTACACAGCACTGAAAGCGATTAAAATGGTTTAGCTGATAACAATGACAAGGCTCTATTTATTTAGATTACGTGCAATTTTTATTGCAAAATGTGCTTTGTTAAAGAAATTTATCGAATCATTTTCCATGTAAGCAACGTCATCATTTCAATAATTATAAAATTGAAAATATAAGACCGGTCACTTGACCGGCAATGGTAGGTTCAGTGTTAATAGAGTATTGAGAAGGAAGAACATGTCTGAGAGAGGGAGGAAGGGTCTACAGGTGTACTGACAATTTTTGGCAGTGCAACTATTTTTATCTACCTCCACTAACTCACCAACATTACTGACAGCGCCACTATCGCGACAAGACAGCTATTATCTTGAGAAAATGATTATGAATTACGAACCCGATTCCCGATTGCAAATACGTAGTGCACAGTACATAATACATTCTGCGCAACATGCACCGCACAAAAAACAATTGAACAGTTGAGCAAGTCGAGTCGCAAAAAATTTGCATAATTTCTACCAACTGGCGAATAACAGTGCACGTACCCGGTGAAAGGTGTTCAAATGTCGCTCGCATTCTGCTCGTCAAATAACAAACGCGGAGCGCGCGAGAGATCGGTGGTAGCGCAGTTGTTTGCTTTTTTGGTTGCCAGGTGTATGCAGGTCAGTTTCGGTGTTGCAACCTGGGGGAAACGAGTTTTAATTAAGCCGGGTCGCCGGCGCTCGTCGCTGACTCGACGTTATGGATTTAATACCCGTGCGAATCGAGGAAATGCACACGGCCGAAATGGAACGCAGACATTAGCGCAGGTATCACCATTAATTCTGCTCAATCGCGATAAGCCGAAGTCAACGTGTGCCGACAGTCCCGTGAGGCATTAGGGTCGCTTACGTGTATGAACTCGCCGGGGCGATATATCGCACGCATCGGAACCGCTAAAGTCTCGACGTTAATCTACCGAATAAGGATATGTTGGCGCGTTAAGGTGTCCAGCGGTTATCCACGGGCGATTTATCATAAACGGTCTGCCAAATAGTTCGCGACCGTGATTAATCGCCCCCGAAACACCGAGTCTGGACTCGCCGCGCCGAGCCAACGGCAGGGGGAAAACGCGTGGGTGGTGTCCGTCCGATGTTTTTCGAGCTGGAGATTTTCGGGCCTCACTCATTTTGCTGCGCGGCTAATTAGGAAAATCGACTGCGTAACCTGCCGGTGAAAGGAAACATCGGTGAACGGTTCTACCGTAATTATTTCCCTCATATTCCTTCCACGTACTACATCGTACGCTTTACGCGTCAATCTCATCGGTACCAGAAAATTAATTTTTCGAATGAGAAATAAATGGATCAACGAGCTTTAGCTTCTACAATTCACTTATCGTACATTGTATCTATCCCTTTCATTGTATTTCATTATTTTAGAGCTTTCACTAATTTAATCCTCGCAAGGATTAGATTAAAATTGTTCTCCTCTTTTTAACACGTTGATCGCCCAGCGTAATTCGGCTAAGTTTCCCGCGGGGTCCAAATCCGACCGTCGGTACACAGAACGAAAATAGTGCGAAAATAGCGGGAATTCATATTGTATATCCTATATATATCCTATTTTTAATTAACTCGATCAAGAAGAGGCGATCAATCGTGTTATCCCACTTCTACAATGGGTTATTAGACTATTAAATCATAAATACTATAAGTTTATGAGTTTCCACTAAAACGGACTTAGGATGAGTCATCTGAGGGTTAACAGCGCCATGTGCTAGCTCACGGAACGATTCTGCATTCACGTTCGAACAAGCTCGCGGGACAAGCTAATAATTACGACTGTGTACTTTGCAGCTCTTCTCTAGAGAAGCAAATTATAGGAGTTTCACACAGTCTGGAGATATAACCCGTTACGGCTCGAACATAGAAGACGAACGTCGTCATATCGAAGACAGTCTCGCGCATGCAGCCCTTAAAGTAACAAACTAAACTAGAGCAATAACAAGACTGACTAAACAGTCGAATAACGATAAAGACTTCGTGGTGCGGCGTACGTAATGATAATACGTTTTACTTTGAGATGCTTCAACCGCAGAGGGTCAAAAATAAGAGAGCATGGTCTGGAGGAGTTGGCCCGTTAAAAGATGCTCAATTAAAACGAATTAAGAGCCGAGTCCGGGCCAGGAGGATGCGATTTACGGGACACCCCGGGGCCACCTATTAAGTCGTGTCGGTCGGATCCTCGAGATTCTTTCGTAATCGCCAGACGCGGTGGAACGCGGGGATTTTCGGGGCCCCAGGGGGCCGATCGCTAGGAATGGGATGGTAGAGAGGGAGCGAGCCGTAACGGGGGGCGCAGGGCTCGCAAGAAAAAAGTCGTCTCTCCCGAGCCACGGGACTCTCTCCACGGCCATTAGGACTAATTTGCGTCAAATCGCATTGGAGCTCGTCGACGGCTTTTTCGAGAGGGTCGAGGAGAGAATCTCGCGGGCGAAAGGCGCGCCAGGGGCGGCGCCACCAGCGCCCCGTGCCCCGGCCGTAAGTGTGTCCCTGGTGTGTGTCCCCGTGGCCCACGCGTCCTCTACGTGACTGGGACAAATTGTACCAATTTGCGTGCCGCGAGAACGCCTTTTCTCGCAGCCGTTGCACGCGTCTCGCCGATTCGCCTCGGGTGCACGCGAGACGCCGAGCAAATGTATGTATAGGTTCGCATTCTCTCTCTCTCTCCCTCTCTCTTCCGGCCCCTCGTCTCTCGCTCTATCGTTATATGTATGGTGTCTTTGTGCACGTCGGAGACAAAGTTTCGATACGCGAGCAAACGAGCACGGTTACCTCGCGACAATGGGACGGAAGTTCGCCACCGATAAGGAAACTTCGACCGGCCAAGTTAAAAGTACGCCCGGCGTCGCTTGCGGAATACTGAAATTTGCAATGGTGTTCCTCTGGCTGCTGCCGCCGGAAATTCTGGAGGAATCGCCATGGTTCGGTCAAGATTCCATTAATCGATATAAATGAATGTATACAGACAAATTGTTTCAATCCGGCGTCTTGCAACAGAAAACCAAGCACCAACACCAACCTTACGCGGAAATACATATTGAAAATAGTCAATCAGCGGACGACGAATGACTGGCTCGCCGCGAAGCGCATTTCAGAAGCGGATCAGTCTCGCAATTATTCAAGCCTCTCTGGCAATCCCTCGGAGCCGATAAATCAAGGTGACCATCTTCGCGTCTGAAGAAAACACGGTTAACCGGAATGGCCGAGTAGAAATGAAGCTATCTAGCTTGGCTGGGTGGAACGCATCGTCCGGTAGTAACACCATGGGTGTAATCCTTTAACCAGCGATTTTCCGGCGGCGCGGCTAGAATCGTCTCGTTTGCGGGGCAATTATCGGCCGGCCAATTAGGGCGCGGAATTTAATCCTCAAGAGAGAGTGAGAGGGGGAGAGAGGGCAGAGGGTTTCACGCGCGGCAAGTTTTTGTGCCGTGGTGCCCCGGCACGGCAGCAGTTGTCTTTTTTTATTCTGGAAACGGCCAGGCAAATTATCACGAGCCGCGCTAATGCACGCGGACGCGCGAGAAAACGGGTATATACTACGAGCGAAATGCTCGCCCGGGAAATTGCCGGGGAACCCGCCGGTAATCGTCGCTACACTTACGCCCGTAATCACAGATTCCGCGACGGAGGGATCGCAGATAAAGAACCCGATGCTGATTGTGAAATTTTCTACGCTTCGTTGCGCGCTTCCTGTCCCGGCGCGGCGACGACAACGATCCGCGCGTCGCGTCTAATGAACCGGATATTACTCGGCAGCGACAGCCTCTTCTCGTTCGCCAGGACAATCTCTTCTTGTTGCTCGCCGCAGCCAGGACAATCTTAATCGACCGGATCGTATTTTCCGCGTGATTTTCCCGCCGATTATTTGCACCCATTCCGCTCCGGCTGCCCGGTCTCGACGCTGATCGATCGAGTATTATAATTTCAGATCGCTCCCCGAGCACCGTTCGTTTCGGGTTTCAAGGAAACCGCTCCCAAATCGCGACTACTTCGAGATACGCTGCCAGTCATTATGAACTGTCCTTTAGTTGCTAATGATTTGTACTCGATTTCTCGACGTTTTATGGATGAGGATGTCGTAGAGCTAGTTACTTGCATGTCCTTTTTGAGTGGACGTGTAACGCTGGTATTTATGATGCCTACAAGATCTCAGATTTGTGGCTCGCGAGATCTTCGTGTCGAATAGCGTAATTATTTGTGTAAGTTATACCTGAATAAATGCGACCGAGTTAATGATAGGTGATCTGGATAAGTGTCTGAGTGCACAACTTCTTGCGGTTTTGCGTCGAGTGTCACTCGATACCGACGTTTTTGGTTATTTTCGATCAGTGTTGGCGATTCTTTTTTAACCAGGAATTTTCTAGTTGATAAATCGATCTTGTTCCTCGTTCTAGTGTTTGTCAAATAAGCCATGACATTTCGAATTTGCATAAAGATCCGCGGTCTAACAATTACTAAAATAAATTGTTCGAGATCAATACCAATCAAGGAATCGTTTTCTGAGGTACGCTTTAAACAAAACAGAACAGAAATTCGATTGTTTAGAGCAAGATTCGCAAAATATCTACAATCTGGACTCCCTCCCTCCTCGCGCTAATGTCCTCAATTATTCAAATACAGTGAAATTATACGACGCTATCCGGGGAAATGAGTATCAGGTGTATGAAATGAGTAGCTGGCCAGATAAACATTAGGAAACGGCAAAACCTGCCAAGATAGCAATGGGATAATGACCATCGCAGCCAATAATTTCGAATTTGCTTGGTCACGCTGTTACACCGCTAGTAATCTATGCAACCTATGCAACGCTGTAATCTCGCTCGCTCGAAAGTATCAACCTGTAGAATGCGGGAGATCCGTGATTCGCATGTATATCTAAACCGAATTAAAAGCTAATAGCGGTACACTTGTCGACACAAATTGGTATACGTGTTTTCGGAACCGCTCGGAATTCCAAGTGCGTGTCGAACCCTAATCGATTTCAATATCGAGTCAGTTGCAGCGTGAATGCACGGCGCGAGATGTTATTGTCGAGTTTACTGTTCGGACGCGTTCTCACGTGACAGCGAATCGTTACTTTTATCGTTGGGTTTTAGTGGATTCACCAGCATCACTTTAATGATGAGGGACGAGTGAAATCAGTGACAATTCCAGTCACTATTTTATTTGTAAATACACAGTTTAAGGAAATACATGTTTTCAATAGAAACAGAAAAAAATAGTAAAAAGAAGTGGATGAATTTTCATCGCGAGGAACGTGAGAAAACATTTTCGTGAAGATTCCTCTTCGTGTCTGATCGAAAAGTCTTGATCTACTGTCAAGATGAAATCTTTTCGAGCTACGAGAGTGAGTATCCGACAACCAAAAAATGAAATTAAAATGCACCCTCTAATCTTCTAGCCGACAAACTAAATTGTCTTCACCCACACTTCCCAGGCCATCAAAAAATCGTTCTCCGAAGCAGCCAGAGCCATCGAGCCTGCGAAGAAACTGTTGCTTCGTCGTAGTAGGAGGATCCTCGGCTTGGTCACGTCCGCTTCCCAAAAATTCGTGGCCCGGAGCCCTCAAAAAGGGTTAGAATCCCCGGATTCCTGGCATAACTCCAGAGAGCAGGTACGCGGGAATCTCTACACGCTCGGTCGCGCGTTAAAACGTACGTCGTCGTTCGTAGACAATAATAAAATCCTTCCTTCCCGGTGTTTCCGTCAAACGATCACCCCCACCACGGTTGTGCGGGGACACCCTGTATAAAGGAAGGGGGAGGAAGATCGTCGGGACAGAAGTTTCCGTGGCGTCGCGGCGGGAATTTTTATGAGTTCCATAAGCAATTTACACGAGATTTTGATGACAGACCATGAAGACATTTCTCGGCACCGGCCACCGCTCCCAGCTCACGTACAGTTAACGACCATAGATGACAATAACTACCAGTCCCGTCCATCGCGGCATATCAATTTTGCCCCCCCCGTCTCCCCCTCCCTCCCTCCCTCTTTCGATTCCCTGCTCGACGGCTATCGTCGACGCCGCGGAGTGAGATTGGTAATCATACCCCCGGCCATCGGCTACCTGACGGGATAACGGTGAAAAATTACTGATCGCGCTATTAATGACCGTAATTTCAATACGCGGCTTCCTGTGTTACCCACGGACAGGTCTCGCACGAACTGCGCCGGCCGCGATTAACTTAATTGGAGTAAACGAGTAACAACCCGGAGAGCCATGCACGCGGGCTGTTCCGCCTCGCATCGGAAAGAATTAGCGTAATTACGCGGGCGTCGTGCCGCCGCTCGTTCGTAGGCTTTCGCTGCAATTTCATTAATTTACCTTCTTCCGCGGCCTGGAAACTATGTGTCTCTTTCGTTCCGGTACGGTTCACTCTGTAATTCGACGCGAACCCCTGCTCGCCTCTCCTCTGCGGCAACGTGTCTTCGGATTGCAACCACTGCGGCTTAATCCTTGATGCGGACAACGAGTGCAGTTCCACTGCAGTCGAAGACGAATTGGGGTCTTCGGGTCGGGCCAAGCGCGGTCTCCGACTCGCGGACTGCTAAACCTGTTACGAGTGAAGATTTTGTGTTTAAAAAAAGTTTCATCGTTCTTTAATCCCTTGCTGTTCCATTTTCTTTACAGTTGCAGTGATCAGAACTTTTTTCCTTCATCCCTAAAAATGTCGTAGAAAAGTTTCATCGTTCTTTAATCCCTTGCTGTACCATTTCCTTTACAGTTGCAGTGATCAGTCTTTATCCCTAAAAATGTCGTAGAAGAGAAAATAAAATTTATATTTATTTTAATGCTTAAATATTGTTTACAAACTAATTGAATTTTATTTCATCCAAAAGGAAGGTATAGCATTTATACTTGATAGACTTTGTTAAAATCTTTATCGCGAGTCTGACTCGTTAAAATACGGCAAGGAATTAGTGCTATATAAATTCTCTTAAGCTTTTTATAAGTATCATTTGTAATAAATAGACCGCGGATCTTTATGCAAAATAAAAATTGTCTGCATCGATTCCAAAAAATAGAAACCAACTTGCATGTCATTTTTTCCCTTAATCATTTTAATAGAAGAGACATTATATATTAACATCTTCAATTTTAAAACTGTTCCAACAATTTTTAATTTCATCTACTCAATTTTACTATAAATCCATAAAGATCCGCAGTCTAGTAGTAAATCTTAGTAGACTTGTTAAAATTTTTTTCAAGAGTCTGACTCGTTAAAATACGGCAAGGAATTAGTGCTATATAAAATCTCTTAAGCTTTTTATAAGTATCATTTGTAATAAATAGACCGCGGATCTTTATGCAAAATAAAAATTGTCTGCATCGATTGCAAAAAATAGAAACCAACTTGCATGTTATTTTTTCCCTTAATCATTTTAATAGAGGAGACATTGTATATTGACATCTTCAATTTTAAAACTGTTCCAACATTTTTTAATTTCATCCACTCAATTTTACTATAAATGCAGAAAGATCCGCAGTCTAGCAATAAATCTTAGTAAACTTGTTAAAATCTTTATCAAGAGTCTGACTCGTTAAAATACGGCAAGGAATTAGTGCTATTCATAAATTCTCTTATGCTTTTTATAAGTATCATTTGTAATAAATAGACCGCGGATCTTTATGCAAAATAAAAATTGTCTGCATCGATTGCAAAAAATAGAAACCAACTTGCATGTTATTTTTTCCCTTAATCATTTTAATAGAGGAGACATTGTATATTGACATCTTCAATTTTAAAACTGTTCCAACATTTTTTAATTTCATCCACTCAATTTTACTATAAATGCAGAAAGATCCGCAGTCTAGCAATAAATCTTAGTAAACTTGTTAAAATCTTTATCAAGAGTCTGACTCGTTAAAATACGGCAAGGAATTAGTGCTATTCATAAATTCTCTTAAGCTTTTTATAAGTATCATTTGTAATAAATAGACTGCGGATCTTTATGCAAAATAAAAATTGTCTGCATCGATTGCAAAAAATAGAAACCAACTTGCATGTTATTTTTTCCCTTAATCATTTTAATAGAGGAGACATTGTATATTGACATCTTCAATTTTAAAACTGTTCCAACATTTTTTAATTTCATCCACTCAATTTTACTATAAATGCAGAAAGATCCGCAGTCTAGCAATAAATCTTAGTAAACTTGTTAAAATCTTTATCAAGAGTCTGACTCGTTAAAATACGGCAAGGAATTAGTGCTATTCATAAATTCTCTTAAGCTTTTTATAAGTATCATTTGTAATAAATAGACTGCGGATCTTTATGCAAAATAAAAATTGTCTGCATCGATTGCAAAAAATAGAAACCAACTTGCATGTTATTTTTTCCCTTAATCATTTTAATAGAGGAGACATTGTATATTGACATCTTCAATTTTAAAACTGTTCCAACATTTTTTAATTTCATCCACTCAATTTTACTATAAATGCAGAAAGATCCGCAGTCTAGCAATAAATCTTAGTAAACTTGTTAAAATCTTTATCAAGAGTCGGACTCGTTAAAATACGGCAAGGAATTAGTGCTATTCATAAATTCTCTTAAGCTTTTTATAAGTATCATTTGTAATAAATAGACTGCGGATCTTTATGCAAAATAAAAATTGTCTGCATCGATTGCAAAAAATAGAAACCAACTTGCATGTTATTTTTTCCCTTAATCATTTTAATAGAGGAGACATTGTATATTGACATCTTCAATTTTAAAACTGTTCCAACATTTTTTAATTTCATCCACTCAATTTTACTATAAATGCAGAAAGATCCGCAGTCTAGCAATAAATCTTAGTAAACTTGTTAAAATCTTTATCAAGAGTCGGACTCGTTAAAATACGGCAAGGAATTAGTGCTATTCATAAATTCTCTTATGCTTTTTATAAGTATCATTTGTAATAAATAGACCGCGGATCTTTATGCAAAATAAAAATTGTCTGCATCGATTGCAAAAAATAGAAACCAACTTGCATGTTATTTTTTCCCTTAATCATTTTAATAGAGGAGACATTGTATATTGACATCTTCAATTTTAAAAATGTTCCAACAATTTTTAATTTGATCTACTCAATTTTACTATAAATGCAGAAAGATCCGCAGTCTAGTAGTAAATCTTAGTAGACTTGTTAAAATTTTTATCAAGAGTCTGACTCGTTAAAATACGGCAAGGAATTAGTGCTATATAAATTCTCTTAAGCTTTTTATAAGTATCATTTGTAATAAATAGACCGCGGATCTTTATGCAAAATAAAAATTGTCTGCATCGATTCCAAAAAATAGAAACCAACTTGCATGTCATTTTTTCCCTTAATCATTTTAATAGAAGAGACATTATATATTAACATCTTCAATTTTAAAAATGTTCCAACAATTTTTAATTTCATCTACTCAACTTTACTATAAATCCATAAAGATCCGCAGTCTAGTAATCAAGCTTTCAATTTTTCTCATTCAGTGGTACTAGCAGAATAGTTTGTAGTGAAATAAATGGATAGCTAGCAATGAAATAAGCAAATGGCTAGGTTAAATAAAGAAGGATATTGCGTTCTCGCATATTCAATAGTGGTAGATCCCCTGCAACATCTTATTGGTAGAATGTCCCCTTAATAGACCGTGCAAGTTGCGTATACCTAGAGCACAGAACATGTTGCATTATGCACGTCTCGAAGCACATAGCGCATAGTCCAAAGTATATGTATAGTCCCCCGTCGGCGATCCATAATACAGTCATCTTATGTCATAATACATAATGCAAGGTATGTATCTACATACACAGCGTGTAGTCGCTAGTTTGTAGAACAGTTTTCAATTTGCTGACATTCGAGTACGTAATGTAAGGTTCGAAGAGCATAGCACTATGAATAATATATAGGCACACCGTATATTACGGGTACGTAACTAATCATTATTGTTGTGCATCGGGGAATGCGCTCTAGTAACGAAGTAACGCGAAGGAAAATAATCGATTTCTTAAATTTTATTCATAGCTTATATTTGATTAAAAGTAGCAAAAATGAAAATAAATCTGGAACCAGTATTTTTGCCAGAGTTATACACAGCAAAAATGGCTGAATTGTTATCGTAGGATCTCTCGCGCAACATAATCGCGAAGACCAATATAAAAATCGCTCGCTCCAAGGCCGCGGCAGCGCGTATACGCGCGTCTCGCATTAGAACATTACTTTCTCTGGCCGCCCCCGCCTCCAACGGAAAATAATATATCGCCGGAACGAGGCGATTGTTGGAACGAAATGGAACGTGAACTTCGGCCCCCGGAGCCCGTTGTTGTCAGATAATTTACGGAGGCCGGAGATAAAATGAAATTAGCCGCGTCGTTTGTATTTTCGCGCGGCCCCCGCCGCGGCCCGCGCGGGTTGGTCTCAATGCCACGGCGACAGTAAATTTCGGAGAATTATTGCCACGCGATGCTAGCGAACACCGCGAAGCCTAAACTATAATTCTTTATCATTTTTCCAGGTGTCTAACCCGCGTTCTCGGTCATTGTCCGTGCAGCTAAACTAAAAGAGGAACACCGCGTACACGGGCAAATTATTATCCTTATTACAGAGACGCCTTGTAAATGGTTTATAATCCCCGTCGTCGAGGATTAACTATTGCCGGACGGGTCTTTCCTTCCGTTAAATATAGTCCGGCGAGATGAAAAATTTAACGAGTTTAATCACGGATTTAATCTCTCGCTTCCCTTTGGTTGGCAACGTCCATTGAAGCTTTCCTATATATTTAATACTTTTCTGCCGATCGGTTCTGAAAACGACTTTGATTCGCGCGCACTGTTATACAGGTTCCCGAGTCAGAGAGGAATTTGTTTAATGTTTCACCGCGGTGTACGTACTGTGCTTTCATCTGGAGTCTATAGTTACTGTTCGGCGACACAAAACATTCTCTTTGCTTGGCCGTTTCTCGCGCGCTCGCCTGGTCACTTTTAATATTCGGTTATCATTGCCGGCGTTGAATAACAGATCGCTTCCGGCTCGATTCCAGGATTCGCTCGTGTCCCGGGAAAAAAATCAAATGAAACTCGACGCCGCCGCGCCGCGTCGGTTCGTTCGTCCTTTATTTAACATTACCTGGCTGGCGCCGATTTATTCTGATACGTTTGAGCAACGGATACCCGCGAATTACAGCCCCCGAAGCGCGCGGCAGTTTTTCCGCGGATTCGAACGCGAGCGAAACGGGATAATGCGAAACCGGCGCGGCGCGGCGTGGCAGATTGATGAAATTGCCACTGAAAGTGATTTTATTTCAATAATTCGCTATAAATACGTACCGGCCGTATTCGACGAGACTCAATGGCCCGAAATTGGATTTAAGTTCCATTTGAGCGGGGACGGTTACCGCGCGGAGGTGGCCGGGCCGATGGGTGGGAAGGCCAAAAACTGTCGCCGCGCAATTACTCGCTCGAAACCCGGGCCCGTACCCCGACGATCAACCCAGTTTCGTTTCACCTTTTAATCCGGCCAGCTTGCGTTCTCATTTATATTCAAATAGATAATCGCAGCGCGGCGGTGTTCGTCGTTTCCCGCAATTTTCACCGGAAATGACCAAATTCCGATACGAATTTATCGCCGACTAGTTTTTCCGAGTTTAGCACAATCGCTCCGGGAATTCCGTTCGCTGCGCCGGCTTAAATTCTATCATTTTAGTTTTTGGTGCAGGGACTGCGGGTGCTACGGACAATTGGTGCAATCTAATTAAGAAGACGGAACACAAGTGGTTACACAAGTATTAATATAACGGGTGAAGTCGAAAGTGCAATGCCGAAGGTTTCCAAAAAGCCATGAACGCGTTAGCAAACGCAGCTCGCGAGCAGATCGTCATGGCGACGGAGAGGGTGACGGTTGCGTGTGCGAGACGGGGCTATTCCATTTCTTCTCAGCAATTTCCAATAAATCTTTTGTCCGCGAGACACGCGTTCCTATCTAGGGGACGGTATGGAGAGAGATGGAGGAGAGTCTAGTGGCAGCAAGAGAGAGGGAGAACGAATCCAGGCCCTCGGGAAGAGATTGCGTCTCCGACTTCCCGCTGAGAAGGGAGATTTAAGGTCCCCTAACCGAAAATTCGCGACAGCCTACGCAGCCCGGCGACCGACACCCCCGGCATTATATTTTCATTTGCGAGGCGCAAATTTCGAGATCGGCTCGGCCCGGCCCCGTTTCCCGTCGCGATCGTCGTTTAATTTGCGAACGATCCGTCCGACGACACTGTGCTCGCCAGGGACAAAACCGGAGTCTTAGTAACACGAACCCCGGCAATCTGCGTTTCATTTAAACCCACTTACCGAGAGCCTCGCCTAACCGGGGCGATGATCTGTGGGTAATTTGATTGATGGGTACTTTTGCCGCGATGAGCAGACACTACCTCCGATTAATTTCCACCCTGCAGCTCTCTGATCTACGGCATGGAGCGCTGTTTCTGCAGTTTCTGCGTTCTACCGTGTATTGCGATTGCAGTGGGTTTGGTCTATGTGTTGCATTCTATTCGGTAGATTCTGCACGAGTTGCAGGCGCTACAATTGTGTCGAGATGAACAATTCCAATTGTTTAATGTATTTAGACTGAGAATTTTGTCTATATATGACAATCTTGAGTAAATTAAATATAAAACCATGTTTTGAAGTACGCTTTGAGCAAATCATTTTTTTTCATTTTTTCTATACATCTTGTAAGCTGTTGTAAGAATTATGTAAGTGTGCATGTCATATGACTGTGTGTGAGTGTGCATGCCATGACATATGTTTAAGTGTTATATATGTTTTTATCGATTTACGTGTTATATATGTTTTTATTGATTTGCATGTCGCGTTAGTGTTTTGTTAACAGATGTATGTTTTACGTTATGATTTTGTTAAAATAAAAATCGACAGTTCTCTGCGAGCGATCGTCGAAGCAACACGTCGCACAGTGGGTCAAATCGACGTTCTAGCTGTTCACGGGCTAAAAACTCAAAGTCCTCATATCGATTTTTAACGAATGCACAATGTTTCTTAAATGTCTATTACATTCGAAAACGATAATATTAATTAAAGCTATTAAAAACTCTCGTTAGAATAAACGTTCAAAGATCAAACTTTTTCAGATACGATTTATCACCGAAAAAATTCCTTTTCTTCATAATGATGTCCTGGAAAACCTACTGAAGATTAAGTGACCAATTTTTTTTTATGTGAAGAATGTACATCTATGTTGAGAACGCACCAGGAACTAAACATCATTGTTCATAATTTATTATAAAAAAAAATATTTAGTCAACTAAGGAAATCGTTAAAGTTTTTCACCTTTGACAAGAAATAAATTATCATGCCCGGTGATGCCCATGTTCTGACAAAGTGGAACATTTTCGGCAAGATCTCCTCTAAAAGATCGTGCAAAATTTAGATCCATCTTCATCCATCTTCCGAAGTTATGATAGTTTAAAGCGTCGCGTGTCACGCGCACAGTGGTGAGTTCGATCGAAATCGTGGCCAAAATAGGAAGGAGTACTACAATTTAGTTCAAAATTGATACTATGGGATTTTTCGGGTCGCCGATTATGAATTTCATGTCAAAAGTACAAAAACAAAATGGCGGATTCAATATGGCGGATGCTATATGCTTTACTTTCTGTTGACTTTTTCATTTTCTGTTCACTTTTTTACCTGTAATATTAATGTATTTTCTTGAACAATTGAATACAGGTAGTGTGTATCCAATTATGAAATACTAATTAACTGAAATTTAGAGATTTTTACGTCCTAAAATTATTATAACTTAATTTTTCTGTATTTTATGTAAATTACAGTTTTTCAACCAGTAACCATCTGTAAAAAATGTATTTCGATCATGAGTAGGTCTATCGTCGACCACGCCATAAAATGTCCGGTCCGCAGTCTTCGTCGACCTGGTTTATGAAAAGGCCTTTAGGCATGGAAAGGTGTGTATCACCTAATGTCATGAGCAAGAAGATGCCCTGATTGGTTTGTTGAACCCAGGATTTTCCAATCAGGATATCCTTGATTGTTCAAGTTTTCTTCGGCTGGTCTTTATGTATTGAAATAATGGTGAAATAGGCGTGAACACCCAGTTTTCAAATATTATTCATTATTCACACGAGTTTTTAGACATTTCCGGTGGTGCGACAAAAACATGTTTCCTACAAAAAGTAATCAGTACACAGTCTTTTACAAATATCAATACAAAAAATTTCAAAAAAAATTTTTTTTCAATAAAAAATTGTGGTCACCTTCATTATTTATTTATAACTATATATTTTTTATTCAATAATGTTATAGCTGTCAGCAAGGCGAATCCAACGACCTATTTAATGTGGTTTTTATGTATTGAAATAATGGTGAAATAGGCGTGAACAGCTAGAACGTCGATTTGACCCACTGTGCGTCGTGTCGAGTATCCTTATGAAGTCCGTGTCGAGCCTCCTTACAATCTGTCTTGTATAATTATATTAAAAACCATTTAAAATGATACGGGGTTAAAATAAAAATTCGTAGTGCAAAGGGTTAAAGAGTTCTAGATATACAATATTTATAAACAATGTTAGGAACTTGCAGCTCTTTCCACCAGGAATGGCAGAATCAAATATCCCCAAAAATCATCCGTCTCGCTCCCTTCGGGAAGGGTTCGCTGTCCAGCAATCAGCCCCTCGAGCTATGCAAAGCGCGTGCTGGCGCGGCAAGCCTTCAGGGAAATAAATACTAAACGCGATACCGTTGTCGGCCGGGCTCTATTTCGTCCGACAGCTCTTCTCCGCCTTTCATCCGAATCGCGGGGCTGCTTCGTGAATTTCCAATCGAGGGGATATCTCTCCGCGTCAAAAGGAAGCGCCACCGAGGCACGAGGATTCTTCAGGAAGCGAAGCATCCGCGGAGACGTTTGATGGATGCACGTTGTTCCCATTGTAGCGACGATTCCATCTATGAGTCGAACTTTCCCATGCAATTTTCGAGGAAGAAAGCCGCGCCCGACAAACGGAACCGAGAGAAAAAAGACGGACTGAGGGAAAATGGGTTTATTATGCTCCGAGACATAAAACTCACCCCCTATTTTTCTCTTTTCGCTCTGTTCCCGAGGAAGACCGAACGAACGAAGTTTGAACGTTAAGAAACTCATAATCAGAGTGGAACTAACGGAAACCGCGAGAGGTACCGGCAAGACAAACACGGCCACGAATGAGATTTCGATTAAATTTAAGAAGGAAGAGGTACGTTATATTGCAAGCGCCTCGTCCCGGAATCGCCAAGTTTCTTAATGCCGGACCAATCCCCGGATATCGCGACCGCCGAGAGCCGCTCATTTTATATACAATGACTTTTGAAATTGCCGCGAGCTGCCCCGATGCCGACTGCATCGCCGCGCTACCGAGGGGATGGGGAAGTAGAGGGATGGGGAAACGGTCCCCCGTTGTCGTCGTTGCGTCGTTCGACCGCGAGACGCGTTTAATTGAAACGACGCTGTTTCCGCGAACGCCGGCTTCTTTGTCCCCGTTATTGAATCGAACGACGCGCAAGAGCCTCTTTAAGGGTGACAATGGTAAATACAGCCGTTGCCCCGCCGCTGTAAAGTCTCTTTGTCCCTGATACCATCGCCACTTTTATTGTTCCGTAAAGCGTTCAAGGGATCGCGGTTTTTGCAACGAGCTTTTGCGGTGTGCCCGTGCTTCTGGGCACTTTAATGATCCCTGGACTGGGAATCTTTATGCAAAATGTACGTTTTCGGCGGCTGTTGCGCAGACCGGGAACTTCATTCTTTTTTTTTTCAATTATTTGACCACAAGAATTATAATATGTGAGTTACAAATTTAGATTCTTATACTTAGAACTAATTACAATTACAAGTACATAGTGGAAAGATCTATTAGCAGCTATTATATATAATGATTACAGAGTGTGATACATATTGATGGATTTTAGAAATGTTATGACTTGGTTGATATTCTTATAAACATTGAGGCATTCACTTAAATTGCTAGGGATAGCCAGGCGACGTCTTTGGCAGGAAAAAAGGGAACAGTGTAGTATGAGATGTTCAATTGAAAGTAAGGTATTGCATCGAGTACACATGGGAGGGGGATCTTTCAAAATTCTGTATAGGTGACTTAGGTTGGTATGGCCTATACGAAGTCGTGTGAGAACTACCTGATCTCTTCTGTTATT
Organism: Lasioglossum pauxillum; assembly: GCA_933228785.1. Taxonomy (NCBI): domain Eukaryota; kingdom Metazoa; phylum Arthropoda; class Insecta; order Hymenoptera; family Halictidae; genus Lasioglossum; species Lasioglossum pauxillum. Next base: position 8,604,133 of record OW121704.1, read on the forward strand.
AATCTGGGGGCATTCATTATTTAGGAGGTCTTGCCTTACCAAGGATAGATTAGAAGGAGGGGAACTGGTTCATCTCGCATTCCATTCAACTCTAATTTCTCTTTTAATTTGTTTTATCATATGTCTGTGCGAAGAAAAAGATTCTGTTGGCATTCCTTTAGAAGCCTCTTTAGCCGCGGCGTCAGCTGTTTCGTTTCCCGATATCCCTACGTGAGAGGGAATCCAGGAAAAGATGATTACTTTGTTGTTGCTTTGAGCTTCGATTAAGGCATTGAAGATGTGAATGATAATGGGGTCTTGTTTTTCTGGGTGGGATAGACTCGCTAGTACACTAGCGGAATCGGTGAATATTATACAGTTGGAGTCTTGGGAAGAGATAATGGATTGAACAGCTCGTAATATGGCATAGGCTTCACAGAAAAATAATAGAACAGAAGTCAGGGAGTTTAAATAATTTACGACAATTAGGGAATATAACAGAACATCCACATCCGTCGTTAGATTTGGAGCCATCTGTAAAAACATGAGTATGATCAGGGTATTTTTGGGTAACCTCGTGGAAGATATTTTGGAATATAATGGGGTTAGTGAGATCCTTCTGGAATTCGAATAAGGATGAATCAATTTTTGGAGGGAGAAGAGACCCAGGAGGTATAGCTAAGGAACTTCACTCTTGATTTCACTATTTTGGGAGGTTGAAAGTAATGTATTGACGCTGCTCAATTACCTTAATTTATCTAATTTCCACGTTCTTAAAATATGTCTAAATTGAATAAACGTACGTTCTTAGAACAAAAGATCAGCGTATCTGTATTATGTCACACAAGACAATCGCTCCAGCTTGGGAAGCCTCAAGCGGCAATTAGCTCTCCACGACAATGCCAGCGAAGTAACACCGGCTCGTGGTTACTAATTCGTCCAAATGGCACCGGACGCACTCGCCGGGCGTTTTACCGGTGTAAAAATCGAGCCTAATCGGAAGTCTGCAGTTTAACGAGAGATTGAGCGGAGGATGGTCTGCTTGGATTACCATTCCAGTCACGGAGCGTGCGTGTACTCGAGGATGCGTATAATGCTGGACGCTTTATTGCGTAATTGTTGGCGCTACCTTCTCGTCTTCCTTCGTATGAATTGTGCGAGGTGTCTTATCGTCGCGGGTGGATCATTTGGGTCGGTCATGAACCGTACGATCCACGATGAACCAAATATGTTGACGATATTGCGATTTAAATAACCCTCTGAATCAAGTTTCGTTCTTGGATCGCGCTAGTTTTGTATTTTTAAAATTATGGATGAAAGAGACCGAGATTCTGGACTTGGCATTAATAAAAGTCCAGCCATGTTAATTCGATTTCGAAGACAGTACCCCTCACCATAAAACCAGAAATGTGCTAATAAAATCAGGTTCAAGCAGAGTTTCCGGGAGCCGGCTAATAAAAACGAAGACTCCGGTAACTATCGTCGATAATGGCAAGTATCGAGGCAGCAATGCCGAATGGCGGCAGGCCGTATCTTCATCCCCCTGATTCTTATTACGGCGGCAACTTCCTCTCGAGCCGGGCCGCGTCGAGTGCAACTTCCCTTGAACTATGATAAAGTTGGCCGATTAACAGCGCCGCATCCGATTCACTTCCGAGCGTCGCGACGACGGCGAGGAGAACGCCGACGCGACGGACGCGTGCGCAACGACCGTCGACGACGCGTTCCCCGGCTGTTCTCGAGGGCGATAGCCACCCCCGCATACACGGAAGACGGCTCGACGCGCTGCGACGCGTTCCGTTCATTATAACTTGGTCGTGGGACGTGCGATGCCCCGTTGTTTTGACGGCGTCGGCGTCGGCGTCCCAATTATACACGCGTTGCCGCTAACTAACCTTATTTGCGAGCCCCGAGGGTGCTACCTGGCTTTGCCGCAGTTCTCCTTCCTCTTTCCACCCCCTCGACGTCTCGAACCCACCTAGCGAAGGGCGCCCCGCCGATTTAATTGCAACTTGACCGAGCCAGCCGACCGTGGCCGACGGTTTTCCTCGTCCGCGGTGAGTCCTTCGGGCTTGAAAATTCCCGGACGACAAAATTCACGCCAGACACACCCCCCTCTTCTTCCGCTGGAAATTCGTCCTCTGTCTAGCCGACCCGCCAAGAAACGTTCTTTGCCATGTGAAAAGGGCTTCCTGCGCTTTCAGGATGACGAGGATCGAATGGCAGCGGCGAGATCTCAACCCTTGCATCGCAACCCTCGCGTGAACTCTGCGTGCCATATGATGCTCGAGTGCGAGGGAGGATTTTGTAAAATCGTTGCGTGTCGGTTTAAAAATCGTTTGAATCGCTGCGGGATTTTTGGGATGGTTGATTTATGTTTGCACGCATGGGGTGGTTTCGCTGTTCACTTTTAACCCTTTGCGGGTAGCTGTCGCCTCCGAGGTACCACTATTATGGCTTGCGGATTTTATGCGTTTATGAAAAATATGCGTGGGTAAAATGTCAAACAGTGAAGAAATTACAACAATTTAATCATGTTATATTATTTTCAACCGTATATAATTTTTAAGGGATGAAGGGTTTTCGGATCTTATTTCTTAGAATTGATGAAGACCATTTTTATTTTGCATAATGATCCAAAGTGCAGAAATAAGAGTACAATAATGCTACCGAATGCATGAAACAATGACCACAGGCGTCGAAAATCGCAGCAAAAGCTTCCAATGAATCTTTCAGGGGTCCGCCCAGTGCAAGGGCGCGAGAAAACCATTATTTACCAATCGGCGTCGATAAGAGCCATTATATGGTAATAGAATCTGGCGGTGATAGACGACCTATTATGAAAATATCTTTTCACCGGAGACAAATAGCTCGTCCGAGAAACGCCTCGCGCAATTACCGGTACTCTTTCATCCCTGTCCGGTGCTCGGTGGACGGACACACTCCTCCTCCATCGAGGAGGACACACACCGTCCAAGGGAAAAGCGATGGTTTTATTGAATGAGAAAGAACACTTTCGGCCGCTAAATCACGCCACGGGTAGTCTGGTTGTTCCGACCGGAAGGGGCCTCATAACTTCACGCACCCTTTCTCCGGCCGCCCTTTTTACCGCGCCTCGAACCTTGCGGCCTTGCCCTTCCCATTTTCTCAGCGCCGGAACAGCCGAGCGCATGAAATATTAACCTCCCAGCCATTCCGAATGTCGAGCAGAGGGAAAAAAGGAAGTGGAAACCCACGGAAAAGAATGGCGCGACCGTCCTCGGCGTCATTCCGCGACTCACGCTGCGCTCGTAGGTTTCTCCGAGAGTGATAACGCTTCTGCTCTCGTGCTTGGTTTTAATTTGAAATTTTAAAAGGATCCTGTGCACGCGGAATTGAATATCAGAATCGCCGGAAGTAGTCTTAAAAGACGGCGCGGCGCACAGTGGTGCCAAATGATCAAAAATCGGAACAAAATCGATAAAAAGCAAACTATCCGACAAATCTGTTTGAAAATTTGTGGAAAGCATGCCATAGGCAATGTGGCAATAAATTCAATATTTATTCTTTTATTAAAATTTTTTTACTTGGGCCCGTAATGAAAATTCAAAATATGCGTTTTGTAGATCTATGTTAGTTAGACATGTGCTGAATATTTCATCTAAATCGGTTGACGGTGAAAAAAAAACGACACGCATCGAAGTATGTACGAAGCTGTGGATTTTGAGCAGGAACTGACATACCATACCAGCTGCAAGATTTTCACCACTTTTAATTCTTCTAAAATTCCAAAATTTAATTCTTCTAAAATTTCACCAATTATAATGATTTCGATGAAATTTTTAGTATATACAGTCGGGGACAAAAATAAGTGGACAGTTAGTGGAAATAGGTAAAAATGAAATTTAGTCGAATTAACATGACTGTTATAAACTTAAGTTTTATTTATTATATATCCTTATAGTGTATAGATTATTTAACGAATAATTGAAGTTCATATTTACATCTTTGTGTAAACACGCCGTGCCATAACGAAAATGTCAGCTATTTATCAGGAGACAAAATTGAGTGGACACTTGGTTATAACGTTATTGTAAGGTAAGAAATGTATACAAATACTAGGCACAGGTCACGCTTACATACAGTGATCTCCATCAATCTTATTAGTACCAATTCAGGCTTCGTACAAGTAAGAACATTTATACAATAATTGCAGAATGCCAGAAACGAAAGAAATTTCATATCAAATTCGCCATTTAATTCTATCGGATTGCTGTAAGAAATTAAGTTACCGCGTAATAGCTCGGAAGTACAACGTATCTAAAAGTGCAGTAGGAAAAATTTATAAAAAGTATCTAGTGCATAAGACCGTGCAAAATTTAGGTCGTGGACGCAAACGCTGTACCACCATACAAGAGGACCTTTGAATTTTTCGTACAAGTCGAAAAGATCCAACGATTGCAGCAAGAAGTATTGCAGAAATAGTGGAATTAAATGTTTCAACAAAAACAATAAAACGAAGACTGCGCGAAGCTGGAAAAGATGCTGCAACGCTAGACGTAAGCCGCATATTAATAAAAGAAATATGAGAAAACGTTTAGCATTTGCAAAAAAATATGTAAATATGCCACTAGTATTCTGGAAAAATATAATTTGGAGCGACGAAAGTAAATTTGAGCTGCGACAATTAAAAAAGAAGCACAAAGTCTGAAGAAAACAACATGAAACGTATAAAAGACCATTTATTACACCCACAGTTAAATTTGGCGGTGGATCATTAATGGTGTGGGGGTGCTTCTCGCAAAACGGAATTGGTACGTTAGTACAAATTGACGGCATTATGAATGCAGATAAGTATATTGATATATTAAATGATAATTTGGAAGAAGCAGTGGTAAAAATGGGTTGCGACGATGAATTTGTCTTTCAACAAGACAATGACCCTAAGCACACTGCTAAGAAAACTAAAAAATTTTTTGAGGATTCCAATATTAAATTGCTTGAATGGCCAGCCCAGAGCCCTCATTTGAATCCTATCGAGAGCTTATGCAGTTTACTGGACGCAAAAGTTCCATTGGATCAGCGAAATAATAAGGTCGATTTTTTCAAAAGGTTGCAGTCTGAATATGAAAAAATTAGTAACGATTATATTGAAAAGTTAATACAAAGTATTCCTCGACGCCTGGAAGCAGTAATACATGCAAAAGGCGGCAATACCAAGTACTAATTTTGTTATGTGTTTCATTTATTACGCATTTCATTGAGTGTCCCCTCATTTTTGTCTCCTGATAAATAGCTAACATTTTCGTTATGGCACGGCGTGTTTACACAAAGATGTAAATATGAACTTCAATTATTCGTTAAATAATCTATACACTATAAGGATATATAATAAATAAAACTTAAGTTTATAACAGTCATGTTAATTCGACTAAATTTCATTTTTACCTATTTCCACTAACTGTCCACTTATTTTTGTCCCCGACTGTATCATATAGTATTCAGTATATTTTAAATTTTCTTTACGGGGACAAATAAAAAAAATGTTAAAAGTGCCATTTTTTATGTAATTTCTATTTTTTTCAAAAACTTTTCCACGTTATTTAGTAAACGAATGCTTCTAATTGATCACAAAAAATCAGGTCGTTTGGTAAAAGTTTAAAAAAGTTATTCTGTTTTAAAGGGCGTACGCGAATACATGCGACTGACTATAGTTAGAAAAAAATAGTCTCAGTGCCTAGTTTCCAGGAGATTGCAGCTAAAACCTGGTATATATGTACTTTAAAGTGTGTTGCATAATTTGCAACAAGTTTTATCTTGACGTTTTTTGACGCAAAAAAGGTATGTCAAATTAAACTTTAATTCTACTATTCAAAATACTTCTTTTTTCGATTTGTGTGTTAGGTAAATAAATGACACTTACAATAACTACTTCTACGTTAAATAAATCATCTATTATAAACATTTTAGCTTCTTTTTTAGATTCTTGTGGCTGCGTTTATATATAGACGCATTTATAAGTCAAGATCGCAGGTTTCCTGTTTCCAAACTTTCATGTCATAAATAGAAATTGTAATTTCGGCGCACAGTTACTAGTTAATCTAAGCAGTTTTACAAATTAGTAATTCGACGTTTCAGTCTAGATTAAGACCATCTTCAAGAATATAATTGTGTCTGTAAAAATTAATGTGAGAAAAATTTTTATTTCCGTGTTGGAAAGCAAAAAGAGAATAAATGAGAAATTGTCATAATAACAGCTAATATAAACTTACTTGCTTAGTAACAAATTTAATTTAAATTTAACATTTCAAGAAGCACTTGTTGACCATGTGCCGGCATAATACATAGTAAGATGGATTACAAACGTTATAATATATACACGGTTCTTTGTTTGAAGAGACGACCAATCAGATGTCAAAGATCAAGCCATTGGCCGATCGATATGTGGCGGTTAATTCAAACCACTAACTAACATTTCTAAACACACCATTTGACCATAGTCAAAATATTAAGACTATGATATTAAATTGATCAACATTCAAAATGCTTTTTATTTATTGTAAGAAGTTATATGATTTTATGTTAGTTAGAAAGATTCATCATAAAACATTACTGGTTCAGTAATTTTTTTTTCATGTCATATTATTCCTAGAAATAAGTGATGTTAATAAAAAATTTGTATTGGTTTCAATACTCCAACTATCTAGTAAACGAAATTGCAATGAAAATCTATGTACCTAGCATTCGAAAAATTGTTTTTTACTCCTGTTCGCACCACTGTGCGGCTTTGTAGCTGGAATTCGATAAATCTTGCTACCCCTTGTTTTAAATATGGAACGTAGAACACGGAGAGGACAGAAAATTATTGCTGGGATGGCTGGGGCCTGTTTGTGAAACAAATGTTAAACTTGCAAAGCTTCAGAGCCCGTACAAGCCGTAGAAGAGGTCTGTATCCCGAACTGTCTGGCTATTGCGGGCCGCTTCCACTTGTTCCGCAGCGCGACGCGACAGGAGAACGAGTGTTTGCCTGATTCGCGGCAAGCACACCCTTCTGTCACCTGTCTCTTCGATTTCGGCTCGGCCGAACGGACGCAAAGCGAAAGTTTCCCGGCGACGATGAGGAGAAATTTTCGGGCCGCGGTGTGCGAACCCTCTCGCGCAGAGCCACGGACAGTTACTTCGACCAAAAGCAAACCAGAAACTTCGCCGTAACGCGTTCATTCTGGCAGGGAAATATGACGTCCGCCGGGGGATTTCGCAACCCCCGAACCGAGAGCCGGTTTTGCACAGCCGGCGACGACGACCGCGACCCTGCCCGGGTAGTTCGCTCAAATTGCATTTAAATTTGCCGGCTTCGGCCCGGCGAGCACAGAAGTCATTAGTCCCCTTTAGTAGCGGCGAATATCGTTATCGTTATGTTATTACCCTTGAACACCGGGGGACGGCGCCACGGTGTTCCCCGGCACTCGATAGCTATCTGTTTCGAATATTTTGTTTATGGCACCCCCCGTTCTTCGAAAAGCTGGTTCAAAACGTTGCTGATTGTAAACGAATTTTTATCGCACGGCTGGCCTGTACTTCACCTTTTTCAGGGACTACAAAACGACTCCATAACTTGTTCTTTCGAATTTCAGCAGAGCTGTTCGGTACAGTCGAATAATTTCGAACGTGCAGCGAGAGAGCGAGGAGCAAATATTCGATTTCCAATTCGATTCTTCCGAGTTTCGCGGAGCGCGCGTTTTCCCGGGCACTAGCCGCCCCCATGAAGAAGGGTGCGCACCCCGAGCTGAAGGAGAATCGTTAACAGTTGGCCCGAAAAGTACGGGAAGTTCTTCGGCTGACACGAATCGGGGATATTCCATTTCCGGTGCGGCGGGGGTGGGCAAGAGGCTGCCGAGGGTGGGATCGTCTCCGGCGAAAGTTCTGACTGACAAAGCGTTACGGCGGATCCGTCGGCGTGCAGCTCGCGACGATAAAACCGGCACGACGTCGACGAGACGTCGATTAATCTTGGCTGCAACGCCGATCGCTTACCGACGACCCCGGTGAAAGAATGAAATTTTTATGGGACTTGAATCGGGAAACCGACGGCGCTCGGCGTCGAGACGTGTCGACGGGACAGCGCAACCGTCGAAGAGAAAACGCTTACCTTAGTTGGACCAATTGCCGGTGATGATGACCGACGATTTTATGGAGATCGCTTCCGCCTCGGTTCACTCGGATTCTTGGTTCGCGGAAACTTTCGCCGCTATGAAACCCTTTGTTCTGCTTTATGATTGCCGTTCGGCGAATTTCTGCGGCGCGCTTGTTAGCCAATTTGCCTTTGCCGTGGGAAGAGTTGTCGGGGCTGCAAATTTCTTCTGTCTTCGCAATCTACGAGGTGTACAAACCAATCCTAGCATTAACCTTTCAAGCGGAGATGACGAGTTGATTTGACATTCGAGTTAGCTGCTACTTTACCTGTAGAATATATCCCAACAAAAACATTCTGTAAACAGGAGCCAAGTTCTTATGGCCGTAAAAAGTTGTGAGATCAAACAAAATACGGCCAAGTTCGTTAACTTACAATTAGAAATACTTCTTGCAATACTGAAAACAGCGTTTGTAAAAATTAGTTTAAAAGAACGTATTTAATTTTTAAAGAGATCCATGAAGGGCTAAATTATTCAAACTTGGCCGCTACCTAACACCTTTTATGGCCATTAGTTTAAAAAGTAACGCCACACATCAAAGAAGTACAAATACCGGACCCTAAAATTCCAAAACCAAGAATACAAAGAAAAAGAAAACCTCCTGCAATTAGAAAAAATAATCAACTAACACAGAAAAAAAAACACCATAAACATTAAACGGGACAAAGTTATTATAATATTAAGGAGCCAAGCTCCGTTGCAAAAGTTGCAACGTCACAAGGTATAAATAGGCAGTAAAACGAACATGCATTATTTTCTAAACTAATGGCCATAACAGGTGTTAGGTAGCGGCCAAGTTTGAATAATTTAGCCCTTCATGCATCTCTTTAAAAATTAAATACGTTCTTTTAAACTAATTTTTACAAACGCTTTATTCAGTATTGCAAGAGGTATTTCTAAGTTAACGAACTTGGCCGTATTTTGTTTGATCTCACGACTTTTTACGGCCATAAGAACTTGGCTCCTGTTTACAGAATGTTTTTGTTGGGATTTCATCACTTTTCGTTAAAATTTCATCAATTATCAAGTAGGTATTACTCTTATTCCTGATTCATTAAATCCTAAACATTTTTTATCTTTAAGGTGGACATTAAGTAAATTAATAAATGCATGTTCGTTTTACTACCTATTTATACCTACTTGAAACTTTGTCCCGAAAAATCTAAACAACGCAGCGTCGATCAAAGGAAAAAAATTCTTTTCTAATCTGCAAGACAAAATCCAAATTCAATGTATCGAAGAGTAACACCCTGCCGGCGACGCTCGGATCCATTTGCCCCCCGCCGCTATAGACGATGCTCCGTGCAGTTTCTTTTGTTTACGTTAGAGCGATTGTTTTTTTCATCAGTATTTGTTGCGACTTCGAAGCTAATGAAACATATACTTATGTAGGTACTTTGGGATTATCCCGTCGACCTCTCAAGAATTAGTTAGGGATAGGTGGCGGAGGGCGGAGACACGCATACGAAAATACAGTTTGGAGGAAATGGTCGAAGGAATAATCCCAAAGTCCCTTATGTATATTATGTTATGCTGCTATGTTCTATCCTACGTACCTATTTCGTAATGTTTTTTTTTCAACCCTTTAATGTGTAAAATTTCAAACTTTGATAATTATTCCTTTGAGTGTTTATTATGGTGGACCTATGTACCAAATTTCAAGCTTGTAGGTCAATGGGAAGTACCCAAAAGGTTTTGATGATCGTCAGTCAGTCAGTCAGTCAGTGACAAATTTAGCGATTTTTGAGGTCCTATATCTCGGAACCTACTAATGTTGGAAGATTAATGTTTTGTCAATATTGAGACATGATAGCATTTAACAAGTGTACGAAATTACATCTCTCCATCTGCCTCCAGTGCCGAGTTATAAGTCTCTAAAAAACGCCTAAGTTGTTTCGTGTAAAAGGAGGTAGTGCCAGAACTTGGCTGGTGCACTACCGTGCACCTAGATAAAAACAGACGAAAATGGGACGAGCAAGCACGACAAGGTCCAGCGGAAGTCGTTCAGGCTCGAAAGTTTCGGTGGCCGGCTGGAAACTAATTTTAATATGCAGAAAAGCGACCGGGAAACGTTGTCTACGGGGATATAGCAGTAGCAACACGGCTGAGCCGCGATTAAACTGTTAACCGATCTCGGAGTTTGGCTCTCAAATATGCCAGTTCTCGCGTTCGCGGCCCCGGGGCCGTCCAATTGCCAAACAAAAGTGAACTCGATCCGGCAGAGTTTCCAGCCCCTTAAATCAGGCCGAGCAAGTACAATACCGACGCGTAATAACTCCGCGAAACTGCGCCGGAATCAACGGATCCCTGTGGAACGACCGTTTCCCGGACAAATACTCGTCTAGAGGGCTGAGGGGAGGTGCGAGAGGGATTCGTAGAAACCAACGAGGCGGACAATCCGTGACACGTCACTCATAATTACAGCGATGATCGTCGCCGAACCGGCGGTCGTCGGGAAACTTGCTCTAATGGCGCGTTCGTTCGCCAACCCCCTTCGGCGACGTCCGTGATGCACAGGGGCTTGGAAATGGCCCTGGAGGAGAACACATCCTCGTCGAGGCTGGAGTGTAGATGCTCGAGAGCTAGCGAAGAAACAGGAACGAATTCGTCGGACAAGCCAGAAGCTTTTACCGGCTGCAGGAGACACACGCCGAGCGAGCAACGTGGATGGAGTCTGGTCCTTGCAGCATTATTCTTTCGAGAGCCGCTCGCAAAACGCTTCGTGGCCTCGTCGCCACGCTTTTACCGACCTGCACTCCATCCACAGATCGGTATATGCGAGTGGATTGCTCGACGAATGAGCAGAGGGTTGGGGAAAGTGTGATTTCCGATGACGTTTGACTCTACAGTTCCTTTCCGAACTTTTACGCCTAATGACTACATTGCGGATTTCATCACAAATGGTTAGATTCACTTCAAAGTAGTGAACACATTCGACAGATTTAAGGACTGGATTAGTGTACTAGTTCTCAGCTGAATAACATAATTAGAAGAAGAGCGAAATTTTTATGCAAACATTTTTTATTTTGTATAAAGATCCGCAGTCTACTGACGACGAATCTCTAGAGCATTTTTAGAATCGAGCAGGTACAGCATTTCTTTGTCGTTTCAGAGATCCAATGAAGAGCACGTGAGAACGATCAGAGCCTCTTTTCCAGAACTTTTCGGCCGGTAATCACCCACCTCCGAGGCTGTCCAGAAATTTTCTTTGCCATTAGGCGTTCCGGGGAGGTTGGCGAACGAGTTCACGGTCGACTGACCGCGGCGAGGACATCAATTCCGACGGCGATAAGCGCGAATTAAGACGGCACCCGTCGCACCTTATACGTCGATACAAAGTTCAACGACGGGGTTGGGGGTTGGAGTTTTCGCTTTATTTCACGGCCGTCTCCTCCGTCGATCGGTGACACGGTCGGAAGGGTGGAGAAAGGGGAGAGAAGAAGGGCTAGTCGAAGCCCGAGCCCTTTTCCGAGGCTGGATTGACACTTTAATGAACGAGAAAGAGGTTCGGTCTCTGTATCGATTGTCGCGAAAGCGAAAGCAACGAAGAATAAGGGGGCTGCTCGCAGGAAATCGAGCGGCCTCCGAGAGAGGCGATAATGTCGAGTGCCATGCCACGTAATTGCCTTCGTTTCGAGTCGACCTCCGCCAGCAGCCGTGAGAGACCGGGACGAAGAGCAAAGACCTTCTTCTTCTTCTTCAAACCCTCCTCACCCCGGTAAATGCGAGCCCGGATAACCTCGGGGAAACTAACTTATTACGTCGAAAGAAACGAATCGCTCTCCTCGAGGAAGTTACCCCCCTCCCCTCCGGTTTTCTTCTCATAATCCGCTCGACGCCCCGAACTACGAGGCCCCGTCCGAGATAATGAACCGTGGAATGGTTTTCAACCGGATCACCCGGCAAGCTCCGACTCCGATCGACTGGACGAATTCTAATTTAATCAGCACTCGCCTGCGCACCGGTTAATCCCGATATCACCGGCAGACGACGCGCGACGAGAAAGAGCGACTACGATTTTTGACGGCGAGCTGGATTTTATGACTCGCGATAGGAAATCGGTGAGCGTGTATCAGAAATGGCTATGAGACGATGGCATTAGATTGTTAATTGTACAGCGTTCTTCCTTGACTTGTTGTGCCAACGTTGAGAAAAGGATCGTAAAACTGTGAGGCAATTTGGGTCGTGGAGACGGAAAAGTCGAGAGTCGCTTCGGTGATTTATGGGCTGCGCATCTTTAGAGTGGAGATTTCTCTAGTTTTACGTGCAGAGTGGAGTGATTCAATGTTTTGAGAAGAGAGAGGAGGTTTAAGAGTATCTAAGAATGACTATTGTGGTATTTGTTTTGAAATGTTATGTAGAATGTAGGAATGTATATGTAAAAAACCAGTGAAAATCCCTGTCACCTGGATAAAAGCAGTAGCTACCTCGCTAAAAATCTTCCAAATCTCGCCATCACGCAACAAAGAGTAGAGATTTCTCTAGTTTTACGTGCAGAGTGGAGTGATCCAATGTTTTGGAAAGAGGGAGGAGGTTTAAGAGTATCTAAGAATGACTATTGTGGTATTTGTTTTGTAATGTTATGTAGAATGTAGGAATGTAGATGTAAAGAACCAGTGAAAATCCCTGTCACCTGGATAAAAGCAGTAGCTACCTCGCTAAAAATCTTCCAAATCTCGCCATCACGCAACAAAGAGTAGTGATTTCTCTAGTTTTACGTGCAGAGTGGAGTGATTCAATGTTTTGGAAAGAGGGAGGAGGTTTAAGAGTATCTAAGAATGACTATTGTGGTATTTGTTTTGAAATGTTATGTAGAATGTAGGAATGTAGATGTAAAGAACCAGTGAAAATCCCTGTCACCTGGATAAAAGCAGTAGCTACCTCGCTAAAAATCTTCCAAATCTCGCCATCACGCAACAAAGGGTAGAGATTTCTCTAGTTTTACGTGCAGAGTGGAGTGATTCAATGTTTTGGAAAGAGGGAGGAGGTTTAAGAGTATCTAAGAATGACTATTGTGGTATTTGTTTTGAAATGTTATGTAGAATGTAGGAATGTAGATGTAAAGAACCAGTGAAAATCCCTGTCACCTGGATAAAAGCAGTAGCTACCTCGCTAAAAATCTTCCAAATCTCGCCATCACGCAACAAAGGGTAGAGATTTCTCTAGTTTTACGTGCAGAGTGGAGTGATTCAATGTTTTGGAAAGAGGGAGGAGGTTTAAGAGTATCTAAGAATGACTATTGTGGTATTTGTTTTGAAATGTTATGTAGAATGTAGGAATGTAGATGTAAAGAACCAGTGAAAATCCCTGTCACCTGGATAAAAGCAGTAGCTACCTCGCTAAAAATCTTCCAAATCTCGCCATCACGCAACAAAGAGTAGAGATTTCTCTAGTTTTACGTGCAGAGTGGAGTGATCCAATGTTTTGGAAAGAGGGAGGAGGTTTAAGAGTATCTAAGAATGACTATTGTGGTATTTGTTTTGTAATGTTATGTAGAATGTAGGAATGTAGATGTAAAAAACCAGTGAAAATCCCTGTCACCTGGATAAAAGCAGTAGCTACCTCGCTAAAAATCTTCCAAATCTCGCCATCACGCAACAAAGGGTAGAGATTTCTCTAGTTTTACGTGCAGAGTGGAGTGATTCAATGTTTTGGAAAGAGGGAGGAGGTTTAAGAGTATCTAAGAATGACTATTGTGGTATTTGTTTTATAATGTTATGTAGAATGTAGGAATGTAGATGTAAAGAACCAGTGAAAATCCCTGTCACCTGGATAAAAGCAGTAGCTACGTCGCTAAAAATCTTCCAAATTTCGCCATCACGCAACAAAGGGTAGAGATTTCTCTAGTTTTACGTGCAGAGTGGAGTGATTCAATGTTTTGAGAAGAGGGTGGCGGTTTAAGAGTATCTAAGAATGACTATTGTGGTATTTGTTTTGTAATGTTATGTAGAATGTAGGAATGTAGATGTAAAGAACCAGTGAAAATACCTGTCACCTGGATAAGAGCAGTAGCTACCTCGCTAAAAATCTTTCAAATCCCGCCATCACGCAACAAAGGGTAGAGATTTCTCTAGTTTTACGTGCAGAGTGGAGTGATTCAATGTTTTGGAAAGAGGGAGGAGGTTTAAGAGTATCTAAGAATGACTATTGTGGTATTTGTTTTGTAATGTTATGTAGAATGTAGGAATGTAGATGTAAAGAACCAGTGAAAATCCCTGTCACCTGGATAAAAGCAGTAGCTACCTCGCTAAAAATCTTCCAAATTTCGCCATCACGCAACAAAGGGTAGAGATTTCTCTAGTTTTACGTGCAGAGTGGAGTGATTCAATGTTTTGGAAAGAGGGAGGAGGTTTAAGAGTATCTAAGAATGACTATTGTGGTATTTGTTTTGAAATGTTATGTAGAATGTAGGAATGTAGATGTAAAGAACCAGTGAAAATCCCTGTCACCTGGATAAAAGCAGTAGCTACCTCGCTAAAAATCTTCCAAATCTCGCCATCACGCAACACAGAGTAGAGATTTCTCTAGTTTTACGTGCAGAGTGGAGTGATTCAATGTTTTGGAAAGAGGGAGGAGGTTTAAGAGTATCTAAGAATGACTATTGTGGTATCGGTTTTGTAATGTTATGTAGAATGTAGGAATGTAGATGTAAAGAACCAGTGAAAATCCCTGTCACCTGGATAAAAGCAGTAGCTACCTCGCTAAAAATCTTCCAAATCTCGCCATCACGCAACAAAGAGTAGAGATTTCTCTAGTTTTACGTGCAGAGTGGAGTGATCCAATGTTTTGGAAAGAGGGAGGAGGTTTAAGAGTATCTAAGAATGACTATTGTGGTATTTGTTTTGTAATGTTATGTAGAATGTAGGAATGTAGATGTAAAAAACCAGTGAAAATCCCTGTCACCTGGATAAAAGCAGTAGCTACCTCGCTAAAAATCTTCCAAATCTCGCCATCACGCAACAAAGGGTAGAGATTTCTCTAGTTTTACGTGCAGAGTGGAGTGATTCAATGTTTTGGAAAGAGGGAGGAGGTTTAAGAGTATCTAAGAATGACTATTGTGGTATTTGTTTTATAATGTTATGTAGAATGTAGGAATGTAGATGTAAAGAACCAGTGAAAATCCCTGTCACCTGGATAAAAGCAGTAGCTACGTCGCTAAAAATCTTCCAAATTTCGCCATCACGCAACAAAGGGTAGAGATTTCTCTAGTTTTACGTGCAGAGTGGAGTGATCCAATGTTTTGGAAAGAGGGAGGAGGTTTAAGAGTATCTAAGAATGACTATTGTGGTATTTGTTTTGTAATGTTATGTAGAATGTAGGAATGTAGATGTAAAAAACCAGTGAAAATCCCTGTCACCTGGATAAAAGCAGTAGCTACCTCGCTAAAAATCTTCCAAATCTCGCCATCACGCAACAAAGGGTAGAGATTTCTCTAGTTTTACGTGCAGAGTGGAGTGATTCAATGTTTTGGAAAGAGGGAGGAGGTTTAAGAGTATCTAAGAATGACTATTGTGGTATTTGTTTTATAATGTTATGTAGAATGTAGGAATGTAGATGTAAAGAACCAGTGAAAATCCCTGTCACCTGGATAAAAGCAGTAGCTACGTCGCTAAAAATCTTCCAAATTTCGCCATCACGCAACAAAGGGTAGAGATTTCTCTAGTTTTACGTGCAGAGTGGAGTGATTCAATGTTTTGAGAAGAGGGTGGCGGTTTAAGAGTATCTAAGAATGACTATTGTGGTATTTGTTTTGTAATGTTATGTAGAATGTAGGAATGTAGATGTAAAGAACCAGTGAAAATCCCTGTCACCTGGATAAAAGCAGTAGCTACCTCGCTAAAAATCTTCCAAATTTCGCCATCACGCAACAAAGGGTAGAGATTTCTCTAGTTTTACGTGCAGAGTGGAGTGATTCAATGTTTTGAGAAGAGGGTGGCGGTTTAAGAGTATCTAAGAATGACTATTGTGGTATTTGTTTTATAATGTTATGTAGAATGTAGGAATGTAGATGTAAAGAACCAGTGAAAATCCCTGTCACCTGGATAAAAGCAGTAGCTACGTCGCTAAAAATCTTCCAAATTTCGCCATCACGCAACAAAGGGTAGAGATTTCTCTAGTTTTACGTGCAGAGTGGAGTGATTCAATGTTTTGAGAAGAGGGTGGCGGTTTAAGAGTATCTAAGAATGACTATTGTGGTATTTGTTTTGTAATGTTATGTAGAATATAGGAATGTAGATGTAAAGAACCAGTGAAAATCCCTGTCACCTGGATAAAAGCAGTAGCTACCTCGCTAAAAATCTTCCAAATCTCGCCATCACGCAACAAAGAGTAGAGATTTCTCTAGTTTTACGTGCAGAGTGGAGTGATCCAATGTTTTGGAAAGAGGGAGGAGGTTTAAGAGTATCTAAGAATGACTATTGTGGTATTTGTTTTGTAATGTTATGTAGAATGTAGGAATGTAGATGTAAAGAACCAGTGAAAATACCTGTCACCTGGATAAGAGCAGTAGCTACCTCGCTAAAAATCTTTCAAATCCCGCCATCACGTAACAAAGGGTAGAGATTTCTCTAGTTTTACGTGCAGAGTGGAGTGATTCAATGTTTTGGAAAGAGGGAGGAGGTTTAAGAGTATCTAAGAATGACTATTGTGGTATTTGTTTTGTAATGTTATGTAGAATGTAGGAATGTAGATGTAAAAAACCAGTGAAAATCCCTGTCACCTGGATAAAAGCAGTAGCTACCTCGCTAAAAATCTTCCAAATCTCGCCATCACGCAACAAAGGGTAGAGATTTCTCTAGTTTTACGTGCAGAGTGGAGTGATTCAATGTTTTGGAAAGAGGGAGGAGGTTTAAGAGTATCTAAGAATGACTATTGTGGTATTTGTTTTATAATGTTATGTAGAATGTAGGAATGTAGATGTAAAGAACCAGTGAAAATCCCTGTCACCTGGATAAAAGCAGTAGCTACGTCGCTAAAAATCTTCCAAATTTCGCCATCACGCAACAAAGGGTAGAGATTTCTCTAGTTTTACGTGCAGAGTGGAGTGATTCAATGTTTTGAGAAGAGGGTGGCGGTTTAAGAGTATCTAAGAATGACTATTGTGGTATTTGTTTTGTAATGTTATGTAGAATGTAGGAATGTAGATGTAAAGAACCAGTGAAAATACCTGTCACCTGGATAAGAGCAGTAGCTACCTCGCTAAAAATCTTTCAAATCCCGCCATCACGCAACAAAGGGTAGAGATTTCTCTAGTTTTACGTGCAGAGTGGAGTGATTCAATGTTTTGGAAAGAGGGAGGAGGTTTAAGAGTATCTAAGAATGACTATTGTGGTATTTGTTTTGTAATGTTATGTAGAATGTAGGAATGTAGATGTAAAGAACCAGTGAAAATCCCTGTCACCTGGATAAAAGCAGTAGCTACCTCGCTAAAAATCTTCCAAATTTCGCCATCACGCAACAAAGGGTAGAGATTTCTCTAGTTTTACGTGCAGAGTGGAGTGATTCAATGTTTTGGAAAGAGGGAGGAGGTTTAAGAGTATCTAAGAATGACTATTGTGGTATTTGTTTTGAAATGTTATGTAGAATGTAGGAATGTAGATGTAAAGAACCAGTGAAAATCCCTGTCACCTGGATAAAAGCAGTAGCTACCTCGCTAAAAATCTTCCAAATCTCGCCATCACGCAACACAGAGTAGAGATTTCTCTAGTTTTACGTGCAGAGTGGAGTGATTCAATGTTTTGGAAAGAGGGAGGAGGTTTAAGAGTATCTAAGAATGACTATTGTGGTATCGGTTTTGTAATGTTATGTAGAATGTAGGAATGTAGATGTAAAGAACCAGTGAAAATCCCTGTCACCTGGATAAAAGCAGTAGCTACCTCGCTAAAAATCTTCCAAATCTCGCCATCACGCAACAAAGAGTAGAGATTTCTCTAGTTTTACGTGCAGAGTGGAGTGATCCAATGTTTTGGAAAGAGGGAGGAGGTTTAAGAGTATCTAAGAATGACTATTGTGGTATTTGTTTTGTAATGTTATGTAGAATGTAGGAATGTAGATGTAAAAAACCAGTGAAAATCCCTGTCACCTGGATAAAAGCAGTAGCTACCTCGCTAAAAATCTTCCAAATCTCGCCATCACGCAACAAAGGGTAGAGATTTCTCTAGTTTTACGTGCAGAGTGGAGTGATTCAATGTTTTGGAAAGAGGGAGGAGGTTTAAGAGTATCTAAGAATGACTATTGTGGTATTTGTTTTATAATGTTATGTAGAATGTAGGAATGTAGATGTAAAGAACCAGTGAAAATCCCTGTCACCTGGATAAAAGCAGTAGCTACGTCGCTAAAAATCTTCCAAATTTCGCCATCACGCAACAAAGGGTAGAGATTTCTCTAGTTTTACGTGCAGAGTGGAGTGATTCAATGTTTTGAGAAGAGGGTGGCGGTTTAAGAGTATCTAAGAATGACTATTGTGGTATTTGTTTTGTAATGTTATGTAGAATGTAGGAATGTAGATGTAAAGAACCAGTGAAAATACCTGTCACCTGGATAAGAGCAGTAGCTACCTCGCTAAAAATCTTTCAAATCCCGCCATCACGCAACAAAGGGTAGAGATTTCTCTAGTTTTACGTGCAGAGTGGAGTGATTCAATGTTTTGGAAAGAGGGAGGAGGTTTAAGAGTATCTAAGAATGACTATTGTGGTATTTGTTTTGAAATGTTATGTAGAATGTAGGAATGTAGATGTAAAGAACCAGTGAAAATCCCTGTCACCTGGATAAAAGCAGTAGCTACCTCGCTAAAAATCTTCCAAATCTCGCCATCACGCAACAAAGAGTAGAGATTTCTCTAGTTTTACGTGCACAGTGGAGTGATTCAATGTTTTGGAAAGAGGGAGGAGGTTTAAGAGTATCTAAGAATGACTATTGTGGTATCGGTTTTGTAATGTTATGTAGAATGTAGGAATGTAGATGTAAAGAACCAGTGAAAATCCCTGTCACCTGGATAAAAGCAGTAACTACCTCGCTAAAAATCTTCCAAATCTCGCCATCACGCAACAAAGAGTAGTGATTTCTCTAGTTTTACGTGCAGAGTGGAGTGATTCAATGTTTTGGAAAGAGGGAGGAGGTTTAAGAGTATCTAAGAATGACTATTGTGGTATTTGTTTTATAATGTTATGTAGAATGTAGGAATGTAGATGTAAAGAACCAGTGAAAATCCCTGTCACCTGGATAAAAGCAGTAGCTACCTCGCTAAAAATCTTCCAAATTTCGCCATCACGCAACAAAGGGTAGAGATTTCTCTAGTTTTACGTGCAGAGTGGAGTGATTCAATGTTTTGAGAAGAGGGTGGCGGTTTAAGAGTATCTAAGAATGACTATTGTGGTATTTGTTTTGTAATGTTATGTAGAATGTAGGAATGTAGATGTAAAGAACCAGTGAAAATACCTGTCACCTGGATAAGAGCAGTAGCTACCTCGCTAAAAATCTTTCAAATCCCGCCATCACGCAACAAAGGGTAGAGATTTCTCTAGTTTTACGTGCAGAGTGGAGTGATTCAATGTTTTGGAAAGAGGGAGGAGGTTTAAGAGTATCTAAGAATGACTATTGTGGTATCGGTTTTGTAATGTTATGTAGAATGTAGGAATGTAGATGTAAAGAACCAGTGAAAATCCCTGTCACCTGGATAAAAGCAGTAGCTACCTCGCTAAAAATCTTCCAAATCTCGCCATCACGCAACACAGAGTAGAGATTTCTCTAGTTTTACGTGCAGAGTGGAGTGATTCAATGTTTTGGAAAGAGGGAGGAGGTTTAAGAGTATCTAAGAATGACTATTGTGGTATCGGTTTTGTAATGTTATGTAGAATGTAGGAATGTAGATGTAAAGAACCAGTGAAAATCCCTGTCACCTGGATAAAAGCAGTAGCTACCTCGCTAAAAATCTTCCAAATCTCGCCATCACGCAACAAAGAGTAGAGATTTCTCTAGTTTTACGTGCACAGTGGAGTGATTCAATGTTTTGGAAAGAGGGAGGAGGTTTAAGAGTATCTAAGAATGACTATTGTGGTATCGGTTTTGTAATGTTATGTAGAATGTAGGAATGTAGATGTAAAGAACCAGTGAAAATCCCTGTCACCTGGATAAAAGCAGTAGCTACCTCGCTAAAAATCTTCCAAATCTCGCCATCACGCAACAAAGAGTAGTGATTTCTCTAGTTTTACGTGCAGAGTGGAGTGATTCAATGTTTTGAGAAGAGGGAGGAGGTTTAAGAGTATCTAAGAATGACTATTGTGGTATTTGTTTTATAATGTTATGTAGAATGTAGGAATGTAGATGTAAAGAACCAGTGAAAATCCCTGTCACCTGGATAAAAGCAGTAGCTACCTCGCTAAAAATCTTCCAAATCTCGCCATCACGCAACAAAGAGTAGAGATTTCTCTAGTTTTACGTGCAGAGTGGAGTGATCCAATGTTTTGGAAAGAGGGAGGAGGTTTAAGAGTATCTAAGAATGACTATTGTGGTATTTGTTTTGTAATGTTATGTAGAATGTAGGAATGTAGATGTAAAGAACCAGTGAAAATCCCTGTCACCTGGATAAAAGCAGTAGCTACCTCGCTAAAAATCTTCCAAATCTCGCCATCACGCAACAAAGGGTAGAGATTTCTCTAGTTTTACGTGCAGAGTGGAGTGATTCAATGTTTTGGAAAGAGGGAGGAGGTTTAAGAGTATCTAAGAATGACTATTGTGGTATTTGTTTTATAATGTTATGTAGAATGTAGGAATGTAGATGTAAAGAACCAGTGAAAATCCCTGTCACCTGGATAAAAGCAGTAGCTACCTCGCTAAAAATCTTCCAAATTTCGCCATCACGCAACAAAGGGTAGAGATTTCTCTAGTTTTACGTGCAGAGTGGAGTGATTCAATGTTTTGAGAAGAGGGTGGCGGTTTAAGAGTATCTAAGAATGACTATTGTGGTATTTGTTTTGTAATGTTATGTAGAATGTAGGAATGTAGATGTAAAGAACCAGTGAAAATACCTGTCACCTGGATAAGAGCAGTAGCTACCTCGCTAAAAATCTTTCAAATCCCGCCATCACGCAACAAAGGGTAGAGATTTCTCTAGTTTTACGTGCAGAGTGGAGTGATTCAATGTTTTGGAAAGAGGGAGGAGGTTTAAGAGTATCTAAGAATGACTATTGTGGTATTTGTTTTGTAATGTTATGTAGAATGTAGGAATGTAGATGTAAAGAACCAGTGAAAATCCCTGTCACCTGGATAAAAGCAGTAGCTACCTCGCTAAAAATCTTCCAAATTTCGCCATCACGCAACAAAGGGTAGAGATTTCTCTAGTTTTACGTGCAGAGTGGAGTGATTCAATGTTTTGAGAAGAGGGTGGCGGTTTAAGAGTATCTAAGAATGACTATTGTGGTATTTGTTTTGTAATGTTATGTAGAATGTAGGAATGTAGATGTAAAGAACCAGTGAAAATACCTGTCACCTGGATAAGAGCAGTAGCTACCTCGCTAAAAATCTTTCAAATCCCGCCATCACGCAACAAAGGGTAGAGATTTCTCTAGTTTTACGTGCAGAGTGGAGTGATTCAATGTTTTGGAAAGAGGGAGGAGGTTTAAGAGTATCTAAGAATGACTATTGTGGTATCGGTTTTGTAATGTTATGTAGAATGTAGGAATGTAGATGTAAAGAACCAGTGAAAATCCCTGTCACCTGGATAAAAGCAGTAGCTACCTCGCTAAAAATCTTCCAAATCTCGCCATCACGCAACAAAGAGTAGTGATTTCTCTAGTTTTACGTGCAGAGTGGAGTGATTCAATGTTTTGGAAAGAGGGAGGAGGTTTAAGAGTATCTAAGAATGACTATTGTGGTATTTGTTTTGAAATGTTATGTAGAATGTAGGAATGTAGATGTAAAGAACCAGTGAAAATCCCTGTCACCTGGATAAAAGCAGTAGCTACCTCGCTAAAAATCTTCCAAATCTCGCCATCACGCAACACAGAGTAGAGATTTCTCTAGTTTTACGTGCAGAGTGGAGTGATTCAATGTTTTGGAAAGAGGGAGGAGGTTTAAGAGTATCTAAGAATGACTATTGTGGTATCGGTTTTGTAATGTTATGTAGAATGTAGGAATGTAGATGTAAAGAACCAGTGAAAATCCCTGTCACCTGGATAAAAGCAGTAGCTACCTCGCTAAAAATCTTCCAAATCTCGCCATCACGCAACAAAGAGTAGAGATTTCTCTAGTTTTACGTGCACAGTGGAGTGATTCAATGTTTTGAGAAGAGGGAGGAGGTTTAAGAGTATCTAAGAATGACTATTGTGGTATTTGTTTTGAAATGTTATGTAGAATGTAGGAATGTAGATGTAAATAACCAGTGAAAATCCCTGTCACCTGGATAAAAGCAGTAGCTACCTCGCTAAAAATCTTCCAAATCTCGCCATCACGCAACAAAGAGTAGTGATTTCTCTAGTTTTACGTGCAGAATGGAGTGATTCAATGTTTTGGAAAGAGGGAGGAGGTTTAAGAGTATCTAAAAATGACTATTGTGGTATTTGTTTTATAATGTTATGTAGAATGTAGGAATGTAGATGTAAAGAACCAGTGAAAATCCCTGTCACCTGGATAAAAGCAGTAGCTACCTCGCTAAAAATCTTCCAAATTTCGCCATCACGCAACAAAGCTCCTAATCACCTGGAATCCCACCCATAGAATCCACGCTACGGAAACCTAACCCACCGTCAGCTTAGAACAATCGTCAGCGTCGCTCGGCGGATCCTCGCGTGGTAAAATCCGCGGAAATGGTAGAGGCGTTAGGCAATCCCTGTACGTAACATGGTCGCTCGCAAGGAATTCAACACCTATCCCCATAACGGAATAGCAGCGGGCGACAGCAGCCACAATGCCGTCCGATTGGTCGTTTGGCTCAGGGCTGAGCTTTTAAGCTTGCTGGTACGCGTCGTATTAAGAACGTCGCGCGTTCATCCGGGATCCTTTTTCGTAGACGCGCACTCGGCGGCTCGAGTGAGCGTCTCTCGAGAGGATTGCGGCTTTCCTAGTCCTTGGTTCCTCCGGCTCCTCCCCCTCTCCAGAACGTGGGCCGTGTCTCCTCACGTACCACTCGAGAAACTCCGCGTCTCTCTGTCGAGTGCGGTGGGGATGAAAGAGAGGAAGGAGGGTTGAAACGTGCGTCGGCGGAAAAAAGAGGAAAGAAACACAAGAGATCGCTTTGCCGAGTCGCATGCGTTCGCCTCTCTCTTTCTCCCTCTATGTCCTTTTTCCCTGTGTGTAGTCCGCGTGTTTACCAGGGTTGAGAGCGGTCTTGAAAACGCGGATCCGCTCCTCCACCCCGCAAACCATCCCCCGAAGCCTCCTGACTCGCCTCTCGATTGAATGCCGTTCGACGGTCTTCGGCGGCTACCTTCTCTCCCGATAAGTATCTCGATCCGGTGTGGCATGGTGCATCATCCCTCTTGCGAACGCCGCGCCGCGCCGCTCTGCCAGCCAAACGGGGGTGGTTACTTTGGTATTCAAACGCAACCCCTCGGACCTCGGCTGGCAACTGCGAGAGCCGGTCAGAAGGCTGGAATAAAAGGGAAGGCCACCGCACACACCGGTGAAAGGGAAACGCAACGGGATCACGTAACCGAGGATTACGTACTGTTACTTATCTCTCGGGTCTACGGCTCGGGCAAGACTCTGCCTACTTCTCTACCAGCCCCCGCCTGAGCGCCTCGACCGCCTTTTCCTCGGCGGCACGATCCCGCTGGCAAACATTCGCAGGAATCGGACGTCTTCGAACGCCAAAGAGCCGACCATTAAGAAGATTTTAATCGGGACGAGAGGCTCACGATGGACAGCTGCCTTCCGCATCCCCTAAGATGAATCAAGCCGATTTTCTGCAGATGCCGGTTCCCTGGTGAAGATGTTAGAGGATTCTCAATGGTGATTGTTCATTGAGGACTCGGTGCTTGCGTGACTGTTGGTATACAGATTGTTAGATCGATTATGTATAGGTTGGTTATTCGGAGAATTTTTAGAAATTGTTTCCAACGAGTCCATCGCACGATTCCATCGTCGAACCTCCATCGCAGGTGGTTAGAGAGCAGAAATACTTGGCAATCCTTCGCGCAAACCGCCCTGCGGCGTACTCGAGGTCCAACAAAATCTAAGAGTCGAGCAAATACCTGTCCCCGGGTACACAATGGACTCGGAGTCAGCCGTAAGGTATAGAATCGAAGGGCTGTAGTCGCGGGATCTCGAAATAAGCCTACGGTAGCACCCTCGGGATCATTATATGCAGAAAAGCTCCTTTTGCCGCTCTCGGGCCGTCGAATCGGCGCAGCGCGGCGAGAGGAAACGCAACGGTTGCAGAAAATGGCAGGCCCCCGAGCGAGCGGGCCGGGGCTCTTGTCGCGCAGCCCACCAAGAAATCAGGAAGACACGGGATCGATTGTTAAAGAGAAAACGAAGCCAGGAACCACTCGTCCACTCGCGGGCTTCACGATCCGGACGGGAAACGTCGTCGAAGCGATTTGTAAGCTGATTTTAATGTCGCGTTTACAGACCCCCGCGGGGACTCCACTCTCCTTCCTCTTCTCTTCGTCTGCAGATTTCGAGGAACCTGGGGTCGCGACCCTCATGAATCCTCTCCCTCCGTTGGAAATTTTCTGGCGCGAACTTTTCGCCTTGTCACCGAGCGCATACGTGTTTTTCCGATAATAAATCACGTTTCGGGCTTTTCTTGTTACGTCCGTGCCAGATAACGCGTGGTCAACGGATATTAGGGGAGTCATTAAGCGGACGGTAATTAACGCAGAAGGAATGATGGCAGGCTCGCGGAAGCCTCGCCAGAACTCTTCCTCTCAATTCCGCCTCGACGGAGCATACACGGTGAGGTAATCACGACCACGTGAGGGACCATGGGGCCATTAGACGACCCCGTGCCGGCTCCCCATGGTGAAGAGAGTCGTTGTTTATCGTGGAGGATAGTATGAGCTTTGAGAAACTGTTACGAGGTGGATTAGAAGACGCGGAAATTCAAAGTGTTGGAATTGCGCAATCCCATTTGTTGACGCAATCAGGAACCATCTATCCACCCTTGAAGTATCGACTACGGAAGACCATCAATTCTCAACTGACACTTCAAAGCGCTCTTTATTAGCAATTTCAGAGCCTCCCTTCCAACCATCGCAATGATCACCTCAAACATCCTTCAGCCGTTTAAAACTTAATATTCCCGGTTTTTATACCTGTTAATTAATTACCAGGCGCAATTTAGCGCCGATCGCAGCCGGGCCGGACTGCAATTTCATTAAACAACGTCGCCGAGAGACCAGTTGCTCCGGCTTTTCAATTTAGCCTCTCAATGGAAGAGCGAACACCCTCCGCTCTCTGCAAAGGGCAATAAGCGATAATAACGTATCAGCGTATAGATTGTCGTCGCGGAATGTCAGCGACGCGAGCTGGCCTCGATAGAGTCCCCTCCCTTTCCAGTCGCTAACTTTATAAACCGACCCGCCTGTCGTTACCATTCGCGAGCAGAGAACTCGACGAACTAAAAGACAGCGCGATGACGATGGTCTTTAAAGGTCGACCGTCTCGTAAATCCTTATTGGTTCGAACGCGAGAGAGGTTTGGAACACCGTTTAGTCGACGGGAAAAGGAACTGGGTCGGTTTGAAGTTGGAAGGACGCCTGTCGGCAGGGTTCTTATACATCCTTTAAAATGGAGTCTCTTCAAAAGCGCACCAAATGGCTTCTTCAAGAACCTTCTAGCTTGGGTTTGTCGGAGGATGTGTGAAAAAGATTTTGGGAAAATTGCAGTCGAGTGAGTCTTAGCGGAAATTTGGAAAATATGTTTGCAACAGCTCAATGCACGGTTAGAACGTGGTAAAAAGGGTGTTTTAGTAACAAAATTCAATTTTAACCAATTTTATCCAATATCCAGTAAACTACTTCTTCTAGTATCTGGCAAATAACTTAAATCGTTTAATAATAAGTCACGACGCACAGTGGGGTATTTGCCCGATTTCAGCGGCCACAGCTAGTTCAAAATTCGCTCAATATTGAAACTGCTGTAACTTTGCTAAAATTTATCCAAATTTGATGAAAAGCAACTATTTTAAAGCTTGAGATTTCTACTTTTTGTACTGTATGGCGTTTTTACTAAAACGGATGTTTTAAATGCAAAATTTGTCCATACAGAGGAGCGTATCAGATTGTAAAGTTTGTAGCTATTTTTCAATCAAGTACTGCGGATTATAATCAATATTTTAACGTTAATCGTCTATTTTATGTACACTAACAAAAAGTATAATCATTTACAATTAAAATATCTTTTTAAAATAGTTATTACAAAGAATAATCTCCGTTATTTATAATAGTATGGAAAAATGTTATGAACAAAATTTGCACGGTTCGGAGGGGGACATGTTGTGGCACAAACTTTTTTTGCGTAGGTGGAGGCATAGAGGAGATTTCAAGGTCACCTTGATTTTTTTTAAACAGAATATCCTTTTTTTATACCATAGATCGATAGAGTATCACATTCTGAGTATAAAAGTGTTGACCTTCGTATGTCCTAAACCTAATAGTTAACGAGATATTATCAAAAGAAGAAAGAAAATTATTTCGATAATATCTCGTTAACTATTAGATTTAAGACATGTGGAGGTCAAAACATTTTTACTCAGAATTCGATAGTCTATCGATTCATGATACAAAAAGTAGGCCTTTCGATTTTAAAAAATCGAGGTCACCTTGAAATCTCCTCTATGCCTCCACCCACGCAGAAAATGTTTATGCCAAAACATGTCTCCCTCTGTACCGTGCAAATTTTGTTCATAACATTTTTTCATGTTATTACAAATAACGACAATATTCAAAGTGGACATACTTATTGCACCATCCTGTATATTATTTAAATTTCATGTGTATACTGTTTTCTTATTTTTGTGTATATTGTGTGTTTATTATTATTATTTAGTATTTACTTAAGTAAATACGAAAATATAGCGAATGCGAACATGCAGGATGTGAGAAATGCTGCGATTTTTGCGCCCGCGCGATGGCCATTTTTCCGTAAATCAACTATAAAACACGGAGTCAGTCGTAGTCAGATCCAATTTTTCTAGCATCTTAATCAGAAAACGTCAAAGAATACAATGACATAGAAATGAACACCGGGACGCACCCGGAAGCATAACGAAATCATTACCAAAGTCTTAGAATCATCAAGAAAGTGACTCATCGTTGGTTATCTTTAAATATTAATAATTACAAACATGTACATGGTACAAAAGTGAATTTCTCTTAAAAGTATACCCTATACTTAGCTAAAAAAACTTCTATAAAACAAAAATCGGTTAGTGTATGTAAATAAGGTAAGAATTGCTAATAGGTGAATTCGTTGAGAAATGAAAGCGGGTTAACGGAACTTCAACTTCCGACAAATTTCAGTGCTTAATGGATACATGAATGGGAAAACGAATGATGGGAGATTGTTCCTCAGACATTCAACTAACTCAAGCCACAAAAATTTTACAATTTATGTAAAATTTTTAAAATTGAATTTCGGACGCTGAAATCGGGCAAATAGCCCACTGTGCGACGCTTGCCCGATCGCGTTATTACTTCGAAACCGCGTCGAGATTCGCTCGATTCGTGGATTTGCAACGGAGCAATCGTGGGTGGCACGAGGGATGCTCGAGAAAGAATCGCGGCGCTATTTCTCACCCTTTTCCCCTATCGCGATATTTCTTTCAGCGGGGTTCGCGTTCGTCGGAGTCGGAGACAAGACGGTCGGCGTCGGCCGGGCCACTTTGCAGATATTAAAAATCTCGTCGCCATTAATCAGCCCGCGCGCGTGTTTTCTCGTCTGTGTCTGTTTTGCCGGGTCTTTAATTGGTCCTTTTCTTACGGCGAACCCGGCGCAGCAGCTCGCTTCTTTTCGGGTAAACCGTGATAAATTGCTCGCTCCGGTGAACGAAGTTAGAAGAGAGAGGCTCGGTACTTCGGTCCCCGTGATTTAAAAGATCGCTAGTTTCATTCGACAGTTATTCAATTACGGTTATCAGCGATCTCGTGTTTCGCGTGTCGCGCCACACCACCGAGGTGCTCTCCTCCTTCGCCCTTTGAAAGAAGTTAAATTGGCTTCGCCACGCTCGTCAGTCACCGGCTCCCTCGAGCGCCGCGACGCTGCTCTGCCGCGTCGTTTTCAAGCTGGTTTTTTGCCGCTAGATGCCGGGAACAGATAGAAAATCGTTTCGCAGTGTACGGCACGCGAGCCCACCGGAAAATCCGCGGACCACGCCACGCGAGGCTTCCACTTCCGCTTCCGCTGGACGTTCTCACCGTGCGAAAACTCGCGAGAAACAATTACCTGATAAGATAACCCCGGACGGTATTCGCTAAGTGATACGGATTAATTAAAGAGGAGTATAACCTCCCAAAATTGTTCCTTCTCACTCGTCCGTAAACTTTTCTTGCTCTTCAAGACTCCCTTCAACCTTCTCCACGGCGTTTCTCACGGTTCCTGACACATTTTCTTTAGGTTTTCGCTAATTTGAGCTTGTTTCGAATAACAGCATTTATTAACAAAATACAAACTTGCTAAGTTAATTGTAAAAGTGGAAGACGGATAAAATGTATTTCGTCGTTCAATAATTGTACGACTGATTTGTATCAGAAATTTATAGATCCGTAGTCTAACTGTTTCGGTTAATATTTATGGGTTCTTGTAAATCTTTCGGTTTTTTACTGCCTCAAGAATCGAGTGTCCGGAGGTGAATTAATTCGAAGGCGAACCGTAAAATTCTTGTCGACGAGGGAGGTGGACTATCTTTAATCAAGCGTGGGTTACTGGAGGAAAAGCAGGCTTAATGGATATTTTATTTCGTCGACTCTTCTAGGCTGGAAGCTCCTCCAGGGTCTCCCCTTATCATCCCCATCGATCGTCGTCCCTGGCCTGGCGTCAGTCAGTTTTTCAGTTCCGCGGGTTCACGTTGCATGGCACGTGGCTCCATGGATCGTGCTTCCGGTTCCCAGAAACAAAGTCGATACCGGGGAGAAAAAGAGACGCGGGGCTGGCTCATCGGTTTCCCCGAAGCTGAACGGGGGGAGAAGAGGTATATCGCGGGGGTGGCAGGTTCACTTCACCGCCACTTTGTGTGCCACCGTCGAGCCGTACTTCCTGACTGAGTCATAGATCAACTCATCCGGCCCCTCATCCCCCCTGCAGGGGATGAAACGAGCAGCGGAATACCTACCCCCTCGTGTCATCGACGGGAATAGAGTAGCTGCAGTCACTGTCTAGGATTTCACTTTGCCGTCGGGGGTTGCGAGTCAAATATTTTCGTTACCGCACCTCCCTCGACCCTTTCAGAGACAATAAACAATGGCAGAGTTTTATATCAACCCTTTAAACCATATTCGCACCATTCAACTCCACGGTGGTGTCGTAATGAGGTTTATATTAGTGTGGAACTTGGACGTTTGTATTCTTTGGGACTTAGATTTTTCATCCCCTAGAAGTGGAATCTTAGTTAAGTATTATTGGACGGCGTATCTTTATGCGAGATAAACATTTTCTGCATCAAATGAATATCTTTGATGATTTTTCATTTTTGTTATTGACTCGTAAAATTCTTAGTCTTATTATCTGATGGACTTTAAATCACAAATCAGATATATGATTATATGCTGTTTGGATAATTGTTACTAACTTAAACGTTAACTAGATGTCCAAAACGATTATTTACCATAACTTCTTTATTTATTATTTTTATGAAGTAATACTTTAGCACAATCTTAGCACAGCCTAGCACAACTTACAATTAGCACAATTGAGAGAATTGAAAAATATGAAAAGTGGGTGGCTACTCAGAAAATCGTTTTTATCAATTTTTAGTCTTATTTTTTACCACGCTTATATTAGCTTGCCGAGTTGTTGTTGTCGATGTTGTCGTTGTATGCGTCGAATCTTGAAATCGAATTTTAAACCACTTCCCGATGAGCTAGAGACTTGAAACTTTAAACATAGCTCAGACCTAGATGACAATGCAATATTAAAAAACAAATTTTAAAAAAACTGTGCGTCAAGGAGAAAAAAAATTTTTATATTAACCGTCACACCTCGCCGCGCGACGCTCGGTAGTACGTCATCGCGTTCAGCGATCCCCACTCCGCGCGCCAACGCTCCCTACTCCACTACGTGTTCCCACTCCGACTCATCCCCTCACCACTGTCCCACTTCTTATCGAAGGAGCTCAATGTGGTTGTGTTGTTCCGTTCATTCGGTTCCATTTCGGACAATTTCGGACTCCATCAAGAGACGTCGTCTCTTTATTACTTGCGTTTCTATATCTTACTATTTCATACGAGTATTACTATAATTATATTATAGTATAGTATTAGTATTACTTGCGTTCCATTTAAAAAAGACTATAAAGTAGAAAATAAAAAAATATTTAAAAAAGAACTTTTTAAAAACCACGCTTATATTAAAATGCACTAAAAAGGAGAAAATAATTTTTTTTAGACATTTGTCACAATAAATAAAAGCGTGGTGCGCTAAATTCGTGGACGCTCCACGCTTTTATTTATAGTCACTAATGTCTAAAAAAATTATTTTCTCCTTTTTAGTGCATTTTAATATAAGCGTGGTTTTTAAAAAGTTCTTTTTTATATATTTTTATATTATGGCTGTAATATTCGAGCACAATGTAGCAAAAACTTAGCTAAATTATTCAGTTTAACAAGTGGGGAGCTAACTTCTAGGAGGCAAAAATGTTCATCGCTGTGCTCGTTAGTAGACTACCTCTTTGTAGAGTTTCTATGGATTAATTTATAAAAGGGTTGATATTTCCTGTACACATATATGATACAATATATTAAAGAAAATGTAGCAGACGTATAGTAGCTCCAAATGTGTGGAAATTGACAATTTTTCAAAAATCGGAAATAATGCTCGATGTATCTCGAGAAGACAAAGGTTAGTTTTGAGGGAGATCAAATGCATTGTACAAATGCAGATGCTAACGGACGGAACACGAAGAGATTGTTTCCGGCGCACAATTCGATTATCGTTGACGGACCAGCATCTAACAATTTCAAGCGTAAAACGATCTCCCAGAGACGGTGAAACGAGAGAGAGCGAGAGAGAGCGAGTGCTCGGTGAACGTCCCCGTCGCATCGTCGTCGTCGACGTAGCCGTTCCGGCCGTCGTCCCAGCGGGAGGATATTGATTTCCTCGAAGGTCAGTTTCCCATGGATGGCCGTATCTTCTGATTTACGCGGGGTTGCGGTCGCACCTGATTCCGAAAGGCAGGTGCCGCCGAAGAGAGGCCATTCCCAAATATGGAAGGCGGATCGTTGTCTAGGGACTGGACCCGGAGACCACTTTGATAAATCGCCGCGATAATTGAATCCCTTTACCGTCCTCTCATTCTTTCCATTTTTACGTCATTATTTTATTCGAGCCCACCTCTAGTGGAAGTAAAGCGGACTGATAGCGCCATTTTTAAAGAGGATTCCTTTTGTCCTAACGAAAATTGTTTATACGTACACAGAACGTTGCAGAAGGATACTAAAACATAATCCCAATCGTTATTCTGAGCATTATACATTGTACACGTCCCTTCATTTAGACGGCTAATGGTTGTGGTTGTTTCCTGCGTCCCCTCACAGGAATATAAACCAAAATCCGTATTTCGAAATGACATAACAAACGAGTTTCGTTATGCTTTATGAATAAACAACATTTCGGTAAACAAAACATCAGCCCCGTCACTGACAGGCTCATTTGCGCGCACTCTTGAATGGAGTGGCGCTTCGAGCGGAATCGTGGCAGCGCTATCGACTCGTATTTGGGTCGAGCAATTAGCGTTCGACGAGGGTAAATCAATAACATTCCAGCAATTTACACGACGATTTCTTTATTTACGAATCCGCTCGGCGGCGCGTTAAAAACCGTTTATACCGCGAGGAAATTTTATACGGTAATCCGTTCATTGCCTGGGACACGCCCGATAAATGTTTGCCGATGCCTATGGATTTTCTGCCAAATATTTGCTCGCGACGTGTCATCCAGCCGCCGGTTTTTCGCGATGAGGAGCAGGCCAAATCGCATCGCTCTGTAATTGCTGTCTGCATTGACGGCCTACCCGGCCGCGTCGTAATCGAATGTTCTCCGAATGAACGTCGAACAACGGCACGCGATGGATATTTTATCCTGTCACGGTCGGCGAACGCGTCTAATTTCCCGCAAACTGTTAGCTTTCAATTGCCATCGACAAAATGATTTTACAACGGCGGGCGTGCGCGAGCCGGCGAGAGTGGTACGTCATGCTTCGATCGATATCAATTCGCCCCTCTCGATGATGGAAAGAACACAAATCGCTTCTTCAAGTTTCAATAAAACTTTTACGGCTCCCACGGAGTCGGATTCCGCTTGAACGCGAACTACAGACACTTCAACTATTTCCGAAGCTCCGAGACTCGATCCGAAACCATCCGGAGTTAAACGCCGCACTTTTCGAATCCGAACAGCAAAATAGTTCGGGGAAAGTTGCATCTTTCGAACTAATTATTGCATGTGCTTGGAGAGACCTGATAGGCTGGTAACACTGTCCAACAAATTTCAACTTTTTTTATGTTCCCTATTTACTATTGGGTCCTTCTTGTAGAGTTTTTTGCGCTGATTCCGAATCTGTTTTTAATTTTTTTCCTATACGCACAGTTTTTGAGGAACGTGACTTTGAAAAAAAAACATATTTTTCAACTTTAAACAAATATTGTGATGTTATTATAAAAGATATTGAATTGTTCTTTATAGCAAAAGATTCTGTGGACTTTCCTGAATACAGCGATATCAAATATTAATACATTATGAATGTTTAAACATGTTTAACTAATCATTAAAGACGGAGAGACACCACTTTTGCACCAATTTTTGAGGATATTTTTCAATTTATCTCAAAAAATAAGGGTCCAGCGGAAAATCGAACTATACCACTCGATAGAGCAGACTTTTATCTTGAGGAACCACCCTGTCAAGTTTGGATGGTCGACGTTTTCTTCGAATCAGAAAGCAAAATATCTTCGCCCGACATGAGTTGCCGCCAGTAGCGCTCAGGACGAGATACAGCGCAGCGACGGGATACGGAGCGGCGAGTAACCGTTGTAATGGCGAGCGCCACTGGCGGCAACTCGTGTCGGGCGAAGATATTTTGCTTTCTGGTTCGAAAGAAACGTCGACGTTTTAAACTTCAAAGCGGGGTTTCTCAAGATAAAAGTCTGCTCTATCGCATGGTATAGTTCGATTTTCCGCTGGATCCTTATTTTTTGAGATAAATTGAAAAATATCCTCAAAAAATGGTGCAAAAGTGGTGTCGCTCCGCCTTTAGCGATTATTTAAACATGTTTAAACAATCATAATGTATTAATATTTGATATCGCTGTATTCGGGAAAGTTTACAGAATCTTTTTCTATAAAGAACAATTCAATATCTTTTATAATAACACTACAATATTTGTTTAAAGTAGAAAAATATGTTTTTTTTTCAAAGTCATGTTTCTCAAAAACTGTGCGTATTGGAAGAAAATTAAAAACAGATCCGGAATCAGCGCAAAAAACTCTATACGAAGGACCCAACAGTAATTAGGGAACAAATTTGGTGTTGGACAGTGTAATTATTAGACTGAATTTTTATGCAATTTGCAATTTTTGTAGACGAATTTTAAAAAGCCGCAATCAAATGGAATCTTGTTTTCAGTGGTTGCAGCCTTTGTAGATCTGAAATAAGTAAATATTAACTCTCTTTCTGGGAGCTGCTAACTAAGTAGCATATGCGACCTTAAACAAGCATTTAAAAAGCCCGTTTCAAGCCGCCCAACAAACTGGGAACTCCACTAATCTCAAGAAGCCCGTAATTCTCCCGGAGACGAAATATTATAAGTTCGCTACTCTCGCTCGCACCTGTGGGTAAGTTACATCAGTTCCGCACTTCCGAAGAAATTTTTAACTCCTTTGGAAGCAAAGTACCTTCTCTCCGGAAGCTTCCAAGCCATCCAAAAGTGAAATACAGCGATCCTCAATGCGCTCTGGCTGAAATATCGCGACTAACAGCGAGAAGGATGAAACCTTCCTCGAGTGTTACAAAAATCTTTGTCTGACATTCATGATCGTCGTAATTTAGTTTAAAATTTAATTATTAGGAGAATTCCTCCTCGCAGTGCGTTGTCCGCGAAAAATCGGTTTACCAAGGTCACCGCAGAGGTCTCTCGATCGTCTCCCAT
This sequence comes from Lasioglossum pauxillum, assembly GCA_933228785.1. Classification (NCBI taxonomy): domain Eukaryota; kingdom Metazoa; phylum Arthropoda; class Insecta; order Hymenoptera; family Halictidae; genus Lasioglossum; species Lasioglossum pauxillum. The sequence goes on from OW121704.1 coordinate 8,638,580, forward strand.
GAATCTCCTCGCGACTGATCCCTGAATCACGCTGGCAGAGCAAGAAATCTCGAGTGCTCGTATCCTCGAGTGGCCGAGCTGCCTGGAACGGGCCAGCAGACTTTCGAACAAGGGACCCGGAGGATGAGGCTGAAGAAGAAGAGGAAGAAGAAGAGGAAGAGGCTGAAGAGTAGGAGGAGAGCATCGCATTCCCAGTATCTTCATCTTAACGTTCCACTCAAGGTGTCCAATTATTAGGCGTACACGAGTGCTCGGCCCCGACGTCGTTACCAAACCGGTCGAGCCGGGGCCGTTTTATTGCGATCCGCCGCGGCCTAATTTTAGTCAGCTTTATTTCTGTACATCCGACAAGTATCCTCTCGTTCGGTAGCCCACCGATGAACGGAAGGGGAACGCGCGTGTTTTCTGCGACGATACATACAGCGCCGGGGAAACACAGCCGGGGAAGAATGAGTGTTGCGAACGCGGGAGCACGTGTTCCCGGTGCGCCGCGAGTTCCCGAAGAGCGGCGTTTTCTCTCAGATCTCGACGCGGCGCGTTACGTTGTCAAACACATGGTGTTTAATGCCTCGCGGTGTATCGCTCACGGGTCAGAACAGTCGGGGCCCTTTAATCTTCGCCAGCTAACCGGGGCTTTTTCTGTTCCGGCTCGGTTAATCGCCGCACGAGCGGGAACGAGCGCGAGCCACCGTTCAGTTCCTTCGGTTCGCGGTATCGAATTGTTCCTGGAACGTGATCAACTGCCAGAGATCGCCTGGCGTCTCTCAATGGCAGTCTGCAGAGGATCAGACCCGCCATGCTTGAACGGTACCTTTGATAGCGACCGGTCTTCTGCAGGATCGATGCCGCCGATGAATGGCGCCGCGCGTGTGGCCACCGCGTTTCCTGCCGATGCGATGCGATCTTAATCCTGTTAATTGTTTCGGTCGAGATTGATGCTTGTGTCGGCGGAATGCTGACTTGTTTCAGAATGCTGCTGGAAGCTAAATTACGCGGGATCGAATATTAAGCCATTCCTTACGTAACGCGAACTTTGTTTCGTATTTTTGTAAAGTGAAATCACAGAAAACAATCACAATTATTCATTGCAATCGAGCTAGACAATCTTTATTTTACATAAAAATCCACATTCACAACTTCATTTGGGGAAGCGTCGAGAAGAAAAATGTTTCATACTGTCAGCCAATTAACATTTTGTTCGTACACGTTCCCAGGAAGAAATTGCAAATGTTCACGGCTGAGAGGCACTTCGCTCTTAGCCCGAAGAAAAGTTGCGAGAAAACTGTTATGTCTAGTAACCGTGGTAAACATACAAGCACCCGTTTCGTTTGTTTCCGCACTTACTCTGTTCGCGAGACGTTAAAAGGTTTCGAGTGTCTGTATATTCTCTCGTGAAGAGCCTGAGCATAACAAATTATCGGGATGAGCCTGAGGCGTCCACTCCAACATGTCCTATATCGACAAAGTTGTATGTCCAAGGATCTGTGATTCAAACATCTCACTCGACGTGTTGCATCAATATCAATTAAGGTCGTCGCCCATTCAGCAACACGATCACCGACGAATATTACATGTATCTTAATAGAAGCGAATTTTTCATCTAAAAATTCCAGTATTGCATCAACTGTAGAAGACTCGTGTCAACGAAACAAAATGGCCGTCTGGGTCAGTCAATAATTACGTTAAATTCCCTCGACAGGAGGTGAGATTTGCATATTCCCAACTCGAAAACCGTATTATAAATCCCGTCACAATCAAATTAGGAAGACGGCCGCGAAAAGTGTGGATAGCCAGCTATCAGACGATACTTTCCGTCAAACGTTGCCGCTCGTCACCGTCGCATTATACATGTACAAGTTCCCTTCGACGTAGCCTTCCCCCGGTGAGCCAGCCATCCACCGACTGTCACATTCACGCTAATTATCATATTATTCAGCGAGGCGTTTCCCGGGGAACGTTTCCCCATTAATTAAAAAGACCAGACACGAAACTTCGCGGGCGCGCAGACGGCGTCTCGCAGATCTGGAGGAAGCAATCGTAACTCCAGAATCCCGTGATCCCTCGGGATACCCCCAGCCTAACGAGGAACTTCGGGACCCGGAAAAGAGCCGCGACACTCGCCGTCAGGGACCGGGAAGCATTGTCGTCGTCGTCAACGACGGAGAAGCGAGGCGACGATCAATTAAGCGCATCCCGCAAAGTGCTAAGACGTTTATGGCCGACATCTTATTATACCTAGCACATGGGGTGCAGGCCGAGGCAACGCGAGGCAAGGCGAGGCACGACGCGGCCGTCGGCCCGGGTCGTCGGCCTCCTTGTACACGATCCGCCAGCAAAGACCAAGAAGAAAGCGGAACCGTGAAGCCCCTGAAACACCGTCTCCAGCCGGATGTCTTACAAGATTCGTTTAAGGCAGTTTCGACGAGCTATCGACCACCCGACGGAATTAATTAGCTTGGTCAGCGTGATCATCCGAGCCAGGCTCATATTCTAGCTACCATTCGATGGCGGAACACCCTCAGTTTGATGAGGAAGAGACCTTAGACGGTCAAGATTGCTGGAGAGCTTCTTCTTGGGGTAACGAGTATCGCCTGAGATCGGGTTTTTTTTATTGAAGCTCTTTAGACCCTTAAGTGGGTCCATTTCGCTTTACAATGTGGTACAACAATGTTACAGATTGGTATTACAATGTTAAAGATGTACTTATGAGTTAAATAGATAATTTACATTCTTTGAAAAATGACTGGATATTACTACAAGCCTCAATATTAGGTTCCGCTATGAAAATGTCAATATTTAGGGGTAATCGGTAGCCCATTTTACCTAAAGATTCCAAAAGCTTTTGCCTTTGGACGTCGTATCTTTCACATTGCAATATGACGTGGTTTAAAGTTTCGTCACTTTGATTGCAACTACACGTACCGTTAGAAATTATGCTTACACGCGCCAATGAAGCGGCTAAATGATAGTGATCCGCCCCATCCTATTGAACGTAACAGAAAAACACCTCTTAAGAGGATAGTCCCACCCTAGAATCTTACTAGAATCTTACTAGAAAACATGGGTTTGCGCGCTTCGGTTGTTTGACCTTATTTGAGCAGATTTTGGGCTGGGTGAGGGCTCATTCTAAAGAGGAAGGTTAATTACACTGCGCTCTGGTCATGAGGTTAACGAGATTATGTTTAATATGCATAATATAAGGGCCCAAAGTAGAGAAAAAATCTAGGAAAAAACCCGCAGATTTCAATGCATTTTTCTGTCTCCAAAAGACTTTTTGACTGCTATGATGACCAGAGCGCAGTTATTTTCTAATTTACTAGAATCCTACTAGATTTTGGGTCCAAATAATGGGTCTGCGCGCTTCGGTTGTTTGACCTTATTTCAGCAAATTTTGGGCTGGGTGAGGGCTCATTCTAAAGAGGAAGGTTCATCACACTGCGCTCTGGTCATCATAGCAGTCAAAAAGTCTTTTAGAGACAGAAAAATGCATTGAAATCTGCGGGTTTTTTCCTAGATTTTTTCTCTACTTTGGGCCCTTATATTATACATATTAAACATAATCTCGTTAACCTCATGACCAGAGCGCAGTGTGATGAACCTTCCTCTTTAGAATGAGCCCTCACCCAGCCCAAATCTGCTCAAATAAGGTCAAACAACCGAAGCGCGCAAACCCGTGTTTTCTGGTAAGATTCTAGTAAGATTCTAGGGTAGGACTACCCCTTAAGTTTTTTATGAGAGAACCAGGGTAGGGAACTGATGCGGAAAAAGTTTTGGAAGTAATTTTTGCCCTTGAATAGCCCTTGCCTCTTGATTATTTCAATAGATTTCTCTTTGGCCTGTTTCTTATATGTTTCATATAAATCCGTGAAAGGAACTTTCGTAAAATTAAGGGAGGTCGAAGAAGTAGCCAACGTGGCTGCCTTGTCCGCGTCCTCATTACCCTGAATACCAGAGTGCGATGGGACCCAGAATAATTTGACGTAACTTTTATGTTTATTTCTAATAAAAAGGTTATATTTCAGTTTTATTTCAAAAATGTGTGAATTGGTCTTAATGTTAACTATGGGGGATTGTAAAGCCATCAGACAACTAAGAGAATCCGAAGAGATATGAAAATTGTGGTTATCGTGTTCTAATACAATATCGAAGGCATCACTTAGAGCTAAACATTCGGCAATGTAGATAGATGCGAGAGGATTTATAGAATGCGTTATTGTCAAGTCAAGCTCCGGACAAATGCAGGCTGAACCAACATAATTGGCTCCAGAAATTTTACTGCCATCGGTATATATTGTGTAGCTGTTTGTGTTTTTGCATACTTCGTTGAAAATGACCGAAGAGTTATTGGTATCTTTAGCTATGAGACCCAGTGAATTACCAAAGGGTATGGAAGTTGTACTGAGATCGGGTTGTGGCTACCTTTCTGCTTGGTAATCGGCTGAGTGGTAATTGCTAGAAGCAGGAGTTGACTGTTCGATTTTTTTCACGACTGCAATGACCAAAATTTCTTCTTTGTCCTTAATTATTTTACTAGAAGCAAAAGGAAATCTATTTTTATTTTATCTCTCAACGAAATCTTCGTCACGTTCTCCAGGTTGCACTGTTTCGTGTTTCCCTTTCCCATTTCTGCTGTAAATACATGAAATTTTCAGACTAGTGACGTGAATTTTGGATGAGGGGAATGGTACGTTTTTCTTGACTGAAGAAGTTCATTAACTTCAGCGGTCCTTGTAAATTACAGCTGCAACTTTGAGAACTTCGCTGCTGGGATTCACAGAACCTCGTTAATTAACTCTGACGTAAGGCTTCATGGTTGAAACTGTAATCTTTGAGTTTTAGTGATTTTTGCAGAGCTAAGTGTTAACTATTCAAAAGAGAGAAGGGAAAAATGCAGAGTCTGTAATTACTAAGACTCGTCACAATTCGTTATTTGGAGTTTGTAGAAATAGTCAACCAATACATTTACTGTTCCTTTTATAAAGATTGGAGGACACTCCGCTATCTCTGGACTAGAATTGAATTCCGAGTAGTTTATTCTCTGAGATTCTAATCGTAAAACATCGAAGACTTCGTTCGATTCCGAGGGTACCTCGAACCACCCCTAACAGATAAAAATGTAAGGGTTCCAATAGAGTCTCTCGCCATTTCTTCTCTCGAGAACCCTGATTCACACCCCAGCTTTTCAAATTCATTCTTATGGCTGGTCATCAGGATAGGAGGGTGCCAATCCTTCAGCAGACAGTTCTATTACTCAAGGTCCGAGACCACTGGACCAGAGGTCTGAATTGAGTACCTCGAACGACACTCAAACTCGTAAGTAGATTTTTATCCATATATTTACTAAAATATTTCCTTTCTCTACAATAGGCAAGACCATCCCTAAGGAATTTCAATTAAAGCGACAGCGTCACCGACGTAAGATATAAAAAAATTCATGTGGCGAACATTGTGTTCCCGTATTTGTCGAAAGCATCGCACGGGGAGGATATTGCGCTCGCAGGACCGCGAGAAACGATCCCAATTTGCATCTCGGTTGTCTAGCAATAAACGGCGTGGCCGCGGCCGTTAATCAAACGGGCCGTTCCCGAGGAAAACGAGCGGGCAAGACAATGCGTGTCACGCGTTGCGTGGGAGAAGCGTGGAAGCGGGCCGGTTCATCAGGCAGCCCACTTATCCGGCGGCCGTCGTAAATCAGCCCCGGAATAAATGAAAGCGGTCCAGGTTTCTGGGCAGAACCGCCTGGCCAGGTAACGTCCGGTCACGTTGCAGCGGAAGGAGGACGATATTAAACCGTGCTCCATGCTGGACCTCATGGCCGAAGACCGAGAGGGCCTCTCCAGGGTTCCGAGGATTTCGGGGGCCGACGATATTTCTGCGTTAGGGTTTAGCGTCTTCTTGCCGGAGGTTTAATCAGAGAGAGTTCTTTCTGCTCACGGCGATGGCGCGTCTCTTTCGCCACGTGTCCCCTTCGGCTACCGCCGCTCTTAATACAGCCGCGCGAAGACCTACGCGAAACTGTTAATTAAAGTTAATGCATGCGACCCGCCGCTATTATCCCAAGCCGCGTCAGCTGGCGCACGATCCCTGTGCTGCAACGAGAACGTGCTTACTGACTGCCAGCCGGTTACATCGCTCGATTCGGACCTCCTTTCTTTAGCCACCGACGCGACGCTACCGAGAGCACTGTGCAAATCTTGCCGCGCTACCAACTCTTGATAGTTGCCTCCGGGCGCCCGAAGTTGCGGGGAAGGAGCGTGAATGGTCCACTTTGGGTTCGAGGAGCTTTTGTACCGTGCCTAAGTGCGGGTCCTTAGTGATCCAATGTTTCAATGTGTGCGAAGAAAATGAGACGACGAGGTTACTGATAGTATTGCCTTTTGTTTGGCTTTGCGATGACCTTGAAAAATTCTACAGCGGTCAGCATTGAATTTTTCGATGTAGTTTTCGACATCGTTTTCGATGTAGAATCGTAAACAAGCTCGTTAAAATCGGACAGTTGGTGTTCCTCCCTTGTTAATCTCGACGAGGTACTCCTCGCTCTTCTGTTTCGAGTGTCGTCGTTTATCCTCGCTCTGTTTGCCGTGGATAGATGTAATTCTATAAGCACCGCAGAAAGTTCCTGCGGTTCTCGGGGCTTCAGAACAGTAACGTTATCGCTGCCATACCCCTTAATCCGAGCAGTTAACATCGGTTTAGATAACCTTCCACCAAACAGGTTAGAAACTTGTACGACTTCGTAACGATTTGTCATTTCTCTTTACATGGTTTTCGTCTGGAAACCCTTGTCCTCGCAAGTACCTTTATCTTCGCAATTAAACCCCCAATTTCCCCGGAGGTTTCATAATTACTGTGAACTTTAGTCGTTGTTAACAATAAACCCTGCTCATCTGGACATTCTAAGCGATACTGAATGCAAACGTAACCGGGAAAGTGTAGATGCTGACCATATTATGTGGTCAGACTCGCGGGACAAAGTTAATAAAAAATTTGCTTGTAAAAAGAGGATCCTGAACATGAGATACTCTTACACCACAGAGGGCTGAAACAATTGCACTCACCTAATAGAATCCTGGTTAATATCCGCTGTCTCTAACGTGTCCCTAACAGTCCCCACGACACTTTTCCATCGCCCGAGTCTCATTGAATCGATCCCAGGGAACCCCAGGCGACACTTTCCATCTCGCAGCCATTAACCAAGGATCCAAGGTCCCGAAGGCTCGTCGTTCGTGCGATTTCCTTCCTCCCTCTGCGGTCATCTCAAGTCCTTGTCCGGGCCAATAATTCATCGCCTACGACGACGATTGACCCGCGGCATCTGCGGAATGTCCTGCTCCCCGGGAACCCCATTCTGCACTCCCGTCCATAAAAAGGCGTGATTTTAAAAGGATGCCGCGCGTTCAGGATCGTCTGAGGATCCATTGTGAACGCATGGAAGTCAGAATCGCGTGCTGAACGGAAGCGGAACTCGCGAACAAGAGCCGTCGTTCACGGGCACGTTGAAAAGGATCGAGCCAGACACACTTTCGTGGATCCACCTTCCAGTCTGGCTCTCGTTCTACGATACGATCTATTTCTTGAGCATAATAACGCCATTATCCCCCGGTGCCCTGGGCCGTGGATTCCCGTGGCTCGCCGATGCCTTTCAGCATGGGACAAGGCCGATTAATGCGCCCAGCCCGCGCGGGTTATCTACCGGAAACCGGGATAACGGCGGCTGTATTTTGCGGGTCAAGTGTTTGGGAACGTGCGCGGAATTCGGAAATTGTTTCCGAGACCGCCATCGCCACCGCCGCCGCCGCCGCGCTGCTACGTTATCTCCGTGACTCTGCGGGAGCCAGATGGAACGAAGAACTTCCGGCGCGAATTTGTTGAAGATTCGCGGTTTGCGGACTCGAGCGCATACGTCTCTCGAATGTCTGCAGAGAGTTAGTGCCCCTCTGGATGGTGTGTGACTTCATTTCTTACTCGGCCGTTTGTCATCGAGAAGCACATGCTCGCTTCCTGCTAGACCTATTCGAGGCTTGAATTGCTCTAGGAGATGCTCGATGGGAGACTTGCTTTAGGTCTTCATGCGACTCGAGCTGCATTGAAACGTTTTTGGTGTGGAGGCTGATTCACGTCATTCGCCGATGATTTTGTTATATTGAAAAGAACGTTACAATATTCTTAGATATTTCCAATCTTAACAATAATAAGTGATATCGGCGCTACGGTTCGATCGTTTAATACTCAAAAACACAATTAACTAAGCTATTTTGCTAATTTTTCAAATCAATCGACGTTTCGGTCACTATTTTGACCATTTTCAAGATTGTATTGAATTGCGTCTGTAAGAGAAAATAAATATGTTTTATAAACAATGACATACAATATTCAAAAGTGATAACTATTAAGAGTTTAAATGTAAGGGAAAACCAAATTTGATTTCATAATTTTTCACTCACTTGCTTAGGTGTGATTAAGTATGTTAATGTGAGAATCGTGAGACTCGTGAAACACGTGTGTTAACCATGTCTGCTTTAACGACACTGGTCGTTCTGGCAAAGATCTAGGTTATGTAGATCGATATACCGCGGTAAATTCAAAAATCATAATGTGTCTTTAACCTCCCATAGTAAAAATACCATAATGGTAAAAACACGATTTAATGACATTCAATTATAACTGAAATAAAATTTCATACAATATTGTATGTGTTATATATTTACTTTGGTTAACAGTACAAGAATCAAATTTGGTTTTCCCTTACATTTAAACTCTTAATAGTTATCACTTTTGAATATTGTATGTCATTGTTTATAAAACATATTTATTTTCTCTTACAGATAATTCAATACAGCAATTCAATACAATCTTGAAAATGGTCAAAATAGTGACCGAAACGTCGATTGATTTGAAAAATTAGCAAAATAGCTTAGTTAATTGTGTTTTTGAGTATTAAACGATCGAACCGTAGCGCCGATATCACTTATTATTGTTATCAACAAAAATACAATCGATATAAATATTTTATTTATATTTCCAATCTTGTACTGTTTCATATTTCACCCAGTCAATTGTTTTATACAGTGGGTGTACAAAGTATTCGTACACTTTTTAAAAACTAATAACTTTTTTATAATTGTACAAAACGACCTGATTTTTTATAATCAATTAGAAGCATTGTTTTACGAAACGATATGCAAGAAAGATTTTCCAAAAATTATAATTTACAAGGTTAAATGCGAAAATAAAAAAGGCATTTTTTAAAACTTTTTTATTTGGGTCTTTAATGAAAATTTAACATATATGTTTAGTAGATCTATAATGTTAGTTATACACATACTGAAAATTTAATGGAAGATCGGTTGACGCAGGAAAAAACGACACGCATCGAAAGATGTACGATTCTGTGGATTTTAAGCAGAAACTGATCAAAAGTCGCGTAAAACTAAGATTTTCGCAATTTTTATCCGCTTATAGCTCGTGTTAATCATGTAACGGTCCTGGTTCCTGGTGCGCGACTTTCTCGCGGTGGTCTCCTCGTAGCTGGTATAGCTCGCCGCTCCAGGGTTCGTAACGGCGAGGAGAGTGTTCGGCGCGGGGAAAGGAGTCGGTACGGTGATAGAAAATAACGAGACGAGTGTTTCGAAATATAACAGTGCTCGCTGCCTAGCGATTGATTACGTTCCGGTGTTTCGGCGTACGGTGCTCCCGGACGTGATATTCGATTTCGATGCTACGGTGCGCGTGTGACGATGTACTCGGGTGCGGTCGAACGCGGGGGTGCTACCTGGACCTGTAGGAGATTGAGGACGGACTCGGAGTAGGTGGGAGGACGGTAGACTGCGGCTATTGCCGAGGTCTCCCTACCTAGGCCGGTTCTACTGGATCTCTGAGGTCGGTGACGCACCGTTCCCCAAATCTCCTCCGGACAGTCCTTCGGGGAGTTCGAAAAGGTGACGCACCTTGTCTTACTCGTCCGACCTCGAGGACGACTCGTCTCACGGGGATGCAGGTGACGCACCGTGCTCTAAGACTTACTAGGCGGTTCTTAGGCGACGTGGAAGGGTGGCGCACCGCTTCTCGTTCTGCCGATTCTGCAGGCGACTCGCCTTGCGGAATTTTACCGGTGACGCACCGGGTGTTTTGCGAGGTGGAACGCGGTTCTCACCAGCGGAAGTGCAGGATGTCGGACAGGAGACGGATTGGTGGAGTCGAGGGGTGACGCACCTCTTCGAGTCCAACCGATGTCGTAGACGACGCGTCTCTCGACTTTACCGGTGACGCACCGGAGCGGTTCCTCGGTGGAACACGGTTCACACCGATGGGAATCAGGATCCCGACGACGAGGGGTTCGCACGGCGAACGAGCTCGTAGTCGGCGGGTACCGGGATCCTACTCGCGGAGCAGGATTTCTGGCAGGATGTCGTTCTAGATAGCTCCAGGCAGACTCAGGTAATTTTGACGTTTTCCCGACAGCTTATATAGGAGTCGCTTGGTGGTAAGGAATGGTAGTGCGGGGAGGTATTTTGCTGTTTTGGAAATTTAACTTTGATTCCCGTTGGAACAGGAAGGTCGGTGCGGGGATAACGCGGTACGGGCGGTGCTGTTTTGATGACGGGGGGTCGACGGTACGTTGCGCGCTTTGAATCTCGCGTATGACCGGTGGAGGTTTGACAGGAGTATTTTAGTAACAAACCTACGTTATTGTAGGTCTGTTACAATCAATTTCAATGAAATGTTCAGCATGTGTATAACTAACACAAATCTACTAAACATATATTTTAAATTTTCATGGAGGGCCCAAATAAAAAAGCTAAAAAAATGCCTCTTTTATTTTTGCATGTAACCTTGTAATTTATAATTTTTGAAAAATCTTTTTTGTATATCATTTCGTAAACCAATACTTCTAATTGATTACAAAAAATCATGTTATTTGGTACAATTATAAAAAAATTATTAGTTTTTAAAAAATATACGAATACTTTGTACACTCACTGTAAATACATAAAAATCCGTAGTCGTCGTCGGCTCGCACGAAGCACAGCCATGCTAAAAGAATGTAATTTGAGCAGACACGAGGAGCGCGCACATTAAAGAGCAAGGTGATCGCGGAGATTTTAAAGGTTCGACTTCCGTCGGGTTCTCGAGGCTAACAGATTCCAAGCTCGATGCTTTTAAAAGTAGCCAAGTACCGGGGCTGGATCGTGTCCCCATCGGTTTATCAGCTTGGCAGCGTTGGCCTGCGGGTTGCGGCGAGCACATGCCCGCGTACCTGTCCCGTTATCAGCGCCGATATATACCGGGCCGAAGTGGACGAAAGAAGCGCTGCAGGAACACTCTTGGTTCCCAAAGTCGTGCCGGCGACGATAACCGCTTATCGATTTGCGGCTTTGCCGCTTTGAATGTGCTCGAGCAATCTGACGAGCGCGAGGCATGCGCCGGCTACCAGCCGGACCCGAGTGTCTGCCCGCTCGAGAACGCCGAGGAACTCGGGGCTTCTGGAACTCTGGACCCGACCCTCGAGACCCTATCTCTCCGGAAGGAGGTCCTTGCGACGATCCTTCTGGAGGATGCTCCGCGTGGATGCTGTCGGTCGGTTCTGCTCGGTGTCTATGGCCCCGCCGAATGCCTTTCACGAATTCTGATGGCCCGTCGAGCCGCCGAGGACTATTCGCAGAAAACCGCAGGATCAAGCCAAAAAGACGTTCGGAAGAGACGTTGGATGCTGTGCCAGTTTCAAGTGAAAATGTCTCCCGACATTGGGCGTTGCCTCATCAAAAAATAATTAAATTTTAATAAACAAAACCAACAGCGACATAAATAAAATAACCCGAAATTTTTAATAATACAAGGGTTATGATTAAATGATTGCCGGTTCTCAGAGTAGTAAAATCGCCAGTCGCAGTATTTGGTGGGCCGAGCGGTTCATTCCAGGCAGTTAATTAGCTAATAGCAAGCCGAACAAGGGGAATCGGCTGGAACCCAAGGAATTTTTGCCGGCCGGCTAATCGAGCTGGTTGTCCCATTCCGTTTTCGCCGGTGTTCGTTGCCAAGCTACCTGAAATGGCCTATTAAAATGCTGACCAAACTCATGTATCCGCCTTTAATACGAACGGCCGCACCGTCAGTAAAGTTTTAATTCAATCCTGCAGCGACGAATCGTCCAGTCGCCTGCACCGTTGCGACAGAGCACTGTCCCTTGGACTCCAGCTCCGACACGGATGACCGGGATGTTAACTCGATTGGTTACCATACTCTCGCCCTAATGCGTTTATCGACCGGCTTAATATCGTCCTAACTCGCGAACGAGAATTCCTTTGTACACCCTGATGCTACATTCGGGAGACACTCTGCGATAATCGGGTCAATAGTCCCGATCCATCTTTTCTCCTTTGTTGAAATCAAATTGATGAATGGACGGAGGATTTTATAGATTTATAACGAAAACGTCTGAATCAGGAAGGAAGCACATGCTCAGGGTTTCATTCAATGGAATATCGCAAATTATTTATCAGAAGAGTTCAGGGAGGACCCCGGACCACCTCCGTGCAGTTGCAACTCTATTGCCGAGACATGAAACCAGCACTGCTTGAAAAATCCTAGCCAGGCAGCTCTCGGCGCAGCCAGGAGCATTCGAAACCGTTCAGCTCGTTTTCGCTGTGCCGTACTTTTTTGTAATTGATCGAGGACAGCAGAAATATCGCTGGAGATTCGTTCGAACGTAGAGCGACGCGGAGAGGGAGTGGCACAAAGAGGGAAAGAGAGAGACAGACTCGCCACTCGTTCGGCAGCAGAGTTTTATGGGCAATTCCAGGGAGCTCCGGTCTGACGGTGCCCATGGAAACTAACGTCAAATTGGGTTCTTCAGGGGAAGCAATTAACGGCGAGTTGTAAACCTGCTCCCCCGTCCCGTGCTGGAAATAATGAAATTGAACGTTGCCTATTTGAAATAGACATCGCCCTCGGATTCGGATCGGCGAAGTTTGAAGATCCGACGGCGACGACGATCATGCTGGAAGGATGCTGCTCGCAGGTTGCTGTTAAGACGTCGACGGAATTGCTTTCCGACATTCTTACTCCCGAATCCAGCTACCGCTTGGCGATTAACAGAAATATATTACCCTTCCCACGAGCCATTAAGCGGAGGAGCCAATAAAGATACTCTGGCGAAAGTGCTGCAACGCCCGGCCAGATACGTTATCATAACTCCGCGCGAGTTTCGTAAAGCGGCCAGGACATAGACAACCCGTTACAGCTTCATAAAACCCGCAAGACTTGCCTGTGGCCTCGCGGATCCACGGACGACGGGTGCAACCGATTCTTTCAAGCAACAGATTATTATAGCGACACTGGCCTCGCTTTCGATGTACACTGTCCTCTGAAAGTGCGATAGCATTTTGTTCATCCTCTACACTTCACGACACATTTACAATTTCTTCCTTTTCGTATTCACGTCGTTAGACGTTTAAGTCAGTCCACAAATTAGGCTGCTTCATGCAAAACAAAAATTGTTTGGTTCGATTACAATGAACAGGAGCCCAACAAAAATTTATATTTCCAATTGTAATAAGTCGAGACTGATACATGATGACGCTTTAAACTGATGATGATGCTTTAAATGCATCAAATCCGCAGTCTAATCAGAAACAAAAAATATTCTTGAAGAAATGAGAATCTCTTTTTTGGGGAAAAAAGTATATACTTCCAAAAAATTACAGGTGTTTGTATACTTTTGAGGGGCAGTGTACACCGCTTAATGACCAAGGCACACACCGCACAAATTTTTCCCCGCATCGTTTAATATCCTCGGGGAGTATCAGTTTGCAGGTTCCCTCGGTCCCGACGGTTTTAAGCAGATAGACGTTTATGGGAATTCATGCCCGAAGACCATCGTCTCGCGAGCTGAATAGAGCTCAATGTCACTGAAGCATTCTGCCACTCAACGTCACCGGAACCGCTTTCAAGATCTGGATCATACTCGACTGCCTGCAACCCGCTCCTGGAATTTCTGCTATGATCAAACTTTAGACGCCTGTTACGTAGATCGCAGTCTCCGCGCCGGATTAATCCCTGATGCCGCAGATACGCCTTTGAGATATGCTATTCGTACAAACTTCCGGCCCTGCGAAACGTCCGACGAAAGATGATAACTTCGAATTCTTGGTGAATCGGTGCGCCTTGCCTTCTACACGTGTATCCCGCTGAATGTTCGAATTGAACGATTTTGCTTCAATGAACATTCCTAATGCAATTCCTGAACGTTCTTAAATGGTGAATTAGCGCAAAAAGCACTTGGATTTGTAGTTTCGGTCGTAAAAACAGACTGCCTGTCCTTTCCTCTAATTTGCGATCGTCAATCATTTATTCGGCCGAAGCTCGTCGATATTGCCTTACATCAGGGGTGGCCAACATGTAGCGCATTCGCCAAACGTGGCGCATTGGATAATTACAAGTGGCGCATTGCATCTGTGCGCCTACTTATTCTTTTGAAGTAGGCGCCATAACTGAATCCATCTTCGTGTTTTCAATTACTTGAATCCTCTCGGTTCAATTCATACAGTTTACAATTGTAGGATGTGAATTGTGGGGTTGACGACAGCGATGATCGCACTCTCATCCAAGATATCATTTCTCACTATTGTGGACTGGTACTCCAGTAAACGTGTGTCTTTTGAACTGACGTAAATTAATTAATTTAATTGCGTGATTCAGCTATCCCCTTTCCTTGTTTACCTAAGCGAAGCGGATCCTACCCCTATCACTATTTTTCAACCCCAACAATGAATGAAGCTAGAAAAAGTGCTCGAGTTGTACGACGCATCTGAACTCGTATGCAAAGAAATTTACGCATAGTATGTAGAAGCTTGGCCACCCCTGCCTTACATGGTCAAAAAAATGAATAAAAGCCTATATAAGGCTCGGACGATCTTCCGCGTGATTTGCCGTCGTCTTGACAACGCATAAACACAAAAACACGACAGGCCGTCGAATGTTCTGCACAGCGGAGCGTTCTGGAACGTTCTGGAACATTCCTACAGAACGAAGAATACTTGAAAACCAGAGGTCCTAACATTTAATGTAGAATTACTAGCCATTCATTTTAACGATCTAGCTTATTATTGTAAAGTTATTCTTATTAAGCAAAATTGATGTGCGAAATTATGAAAGAGATTGCAGAGGAATTCCATTGCATTTATCAAACTAGCGAGGACCCTCAATGCGGTGCAGCCTGAAACAAAAATATTCTGAAGAAAATCCCGGGGAGTGGCCAGCAAGATCTCAGCAAGTTTCAAGGAACCCGGAACGTCTGTGGTTCCATCGTCAATCATTCGGCCGAAGCTCGTCGATATTGCCTTACATGGTCAAAAAAATGAATAAATGCCTATATAAGGCTCGGACGATCTTCCGCGTAATTTGCCGTCGTCTTGACAACGCACAAACACAAACACACGACAGGCCGTCGAATGTTCTGCACAGCGGAGCGTTCTGGAACGTTCTGGAACATTCCTCCAGAACGAAGAATACTTGAAAACCAGAGGTCCTAACGTTTAATGTAGAATTACGAGGGTCATTCAATAAGTAAAGAGACAAATTCTATAATATTAAAACTATTCAATGAATGTGTACAATCTTTTTAGGGGTGTTAGTTGACAACCTTGGGATATGCTCTGATCAGCTGTTTCATCATTTTATGTCAACATGACCTCAAAATTTTCAATTCACCATGGCAAGTCCACTAGAAGATTGCACCTTAGAAGAGCAGCGCTCAGTCATTAGATTTTTAGTCGCAGAAGGTGTAAAACCAAGTGAAATTTTTTCTAGAATGTTAATACAGTACGGTACAAGTTGTATGAACCGTGCGAATTTTTACAAGTGGGTTGATCGGTTTAAAAGTGGCCGAACAAGTGTAGGTGATGAACCCCGATGTGGACGTCCAGTGGAAGTTTCTGGTCCCTCGGTGCAAAAGTGGCTTCGGGGTAAATCGAAAGAATTCTTCGCCAAGGGAATTAGGAAGCTGCAAGAAAGATGGGACGAGTGCATAACTGTGGGGGGTGATTATGTTGAAAAATAGCCTTAATTTTGAAAGATTGAAATAAACCGTTTTTGTGCTATAGCCATTTGTCTCTTTACTTATTGAATGACCCTCGTACTAGCTATTCATTTTAACGATCCAGCTTATAATTGTAAAGTTATTCTTATTAACCAAAATTGATGTGCGAAATTATGAAAGAGATTGCAGAGGAATTCCATTGGATTTGTCAAACTAGCGAGGACCCCCAATGCGGTGCAGCCTGAAACAAAAATATTCTGAAGAAAATCCCGAGGAGTGGCCAGCAAGATCCCAGCAAGTTTCAAGGAACCCGGAACGTCTGCGGTTCCAGAGGTCGTCGGAAAGAAGCGTCCAGCGTCTGCGGCCGGTCATTAGGGTTAATAATCCCGGAGCCTTAAATAACGGTAGGCCATTGCCGCGGATGACAGTTATGACAGCCACGAGCCATTGTTCCCGGGGTACTAGTAATTATTAGGACTCCACAAGTAGAGGGGGGGCTCGTAGAGAGACAGAAGTAGAGGGAGATGATCTCTCTTTCACGAAGAGAGGGATCGTGGCTCACCTATCCGCGGCATTTCATCTCCGCGAAGAGGCCGGATAGTCAGAGTCAAGCTGGTTCATGCGCCATTTAGGAGGGTAATGAAAAGACCGGCGTCGGATATGACGAGGGAGAGTAATTGCGCGTACACGCGAGGACGTTCCCGACATCCTTCTCGAAGCTGATGCTTTTGCTCCCTACCGTCTTCCCGGATCCTAGACGATCTATCCACGTCCTAGCCCGGGACCAAGGCTCCTGGACAACCGGGCTCGTCTACTCTAATTTCATCTCTGGACCGTTTGGCATCTCCACGGATAGATAACGGCCGCCGGGAGACCGGCGACGCATCCGTGTTTGATCCCCGTACAGGGTCCTCGTTAGCAGACGCCTAGGAATTCCTCGCCGCCGCCCCTCCCCCTCCATCCGACGTACGTAATGCATTAACGCTGACGATCGACGATGGAACGCGGATCCCGTGGACCCGTAATGCATCGCGGGATCACCGACCGGACGATGCCACCGGAATTCTAATCGTCTATGCAGTTTTTAATTCCCACCCCCTTCGTGCACCTTGTTTCTCGATTTAACTAATCCATTTTGCGTCAGAGAGATGCACGTGATCGAAACATCAGGATTAAGACAGAAACGTTAGGATTAGTTAGCACATTTTATAAAATGGAAAAATAGTATTTCATTTACATTGCACATTGCTTGAAAAAGTAGCAAGCAAAATCCACGTGAGGACCCGTTTCAAGTAACGATTCCAGCAAAGGACTGTTCGCGGTCGCGCCCTCATTTATCCCAAAGCCGCACGGTGATGAGCCGCAGTTTTAATTACATGCTCATTACCAACGACTCCCCTAACTCTCCCAGGAGTAACGCGACCGCTGAACTCCCCTCCGAACCTACCGGGATCCCCATACTCACCCCAAAGAGGATAATATTCCAAAACACCGGATTTTAGCAGACTCCGGTGGTTGTTATACTTTCAAATGAACCGGGGGATCCAAGGAGCAAGGAAATGCGAAATCCTTCCGCAATTCTCTTCTGGATCCCACGAAGAGGCGATTCGGTGGTCAGCCGGCTATATTTTCGAAGCTTCCTTTCACCAGTGCGAGTTGGGCGGGAGTAGGAGAGGAAAAAGGGAGGAAAAGGGGATGGAAAAGAAGAAGGACGACAAAGAAGGGGAGGGCCGGTCGGAGGGAGTCTGGTCAATGCTCGCGAAAATTGGCTTCTAAATCTTGCGGCCGGAATGAGTAGCGCACCCCCGTCGCACCCCTGGACCTTTTCCCTTTTCCCTTCGTGTTCCTGCGAGCTGGAGGGAATGAGAAACTGTTCTGCGGTTGGAAAGAGAGCTGGAGAGAGGTGGGAGACCATTGTCGGCCGAGCTTATGGTCCCCACGAAAATCCGCGAGGCAACTTTGTACGCACTCCCATAAGTTGCGTTCAATGGGACATCGGTATAAAGAGGCCACGAGGGTGGCGGAGGAACGCTCTTCTTCGATCGCGGCTCTTTGTCTTTCCAGGCCATTCAATGTTGCGCTTTTTCACGTTATCCTCTGACTGATGATCCCCCTAGCCACGATTCTTGATCATTCCTCGGGATCTGGAGGATGATCTGGTGAGCCCTCATATACAGTGACTCCCAAAAATATTCGGACACTAGTTATAACTAACTTTATGATTTGATAATTCGATTGTTGATAAAGCAATCGCCCTAGGAATTGTTTCTAGCAATGAAACATTTATTAATGTTGATAAACATATATGCTTTATTTGAAAAATATACATACGTTCCATAATAAAAATTATTAAACGAAATAATGGACCATTTGTGGCTCACAAAAATATTCGGACACGTATTATATTTCTCTGCCAATCGCTTTCTGGGAACGCGATATTCCAAGAACGCGAAAACGTTTATTTACAAACAGAATCTCGTGGACCATTAGATGTCCATGCCACCTCACTACTGTCGGTAGTGAACGTGAATTCGTTCAAAATGGGTCGCAAAGGAAAGAATACGAGTTTCGATGTGCGACTGCTTGTAATTTTTCATCGAGAAAAAGGAAAAACCTATCGCGAAATTAGTGCAATGCTTCGTATAAGTAAGAGTACTGTTGCAAATATCAGTCGACGATTTTATATTGAGAATCGCATTGATTCTATTCCGCAAACTGGATGACCAAGTCTCTTATGTACGAGGGAGAAAAGCAAAATTATTCGGAAAGTGAAAAAAAATCCGCGCTTAAGTGTTCCAAAACTAGTTAGTGAGCTGTTAGGAGAAAGCTCCAAAAATGTGTCAGCCGAAACAGTTCGGAGAACACTGAGGCAAGCTGGTTACAATGGAAGAGTGGCTAGAATGAAACCATTTATCAACGAAGAGAATAGGAATAAACGCAAAACCTTTGCAAGTGAGCTAATTTCTAAGGATGAGACATGGTAGAAGGATGTCATATTTGCTGATGAAAGCAAATTCAATCTGTACAATTCCGACGGAAGAACTATGGTGTGGCGGAAAGTGAATAAAGAGTTTAATTTTGAAAATACAAGAGGTACAATAAAACACGGCGGAGGCAGCGTAATGATCTGGGGTTGCATTTCGTCATATGGAGTCGGTAACCTAGTGTTTATTGACGGTATCATGGACAAAAATCATTATTTAAATATACTCAAAAATAATTTAGTTCAAAGTGCTGAAAGAATGGGGCTTAATAATAATTTTAAGTTTTACCAAGACAACGACCCCAAGCACAAGTGACGTATTGTGCAAGAATTTTTATTATACTGCTGCCCCAAAATTTTTCATCCGCCACCCCAATCACCGGACCTTAATCCTATCGAGAATTTATGGGATGAATTAGATAGAAAAATTCGAAAAACCCCAATTACATCGATGGCCGAATTAAAACAAAGACTTGCAACTGAGTGGTCGAATATAACTGTTGATTATTTTAAAAACATTACAAATAATATGTCAAACAGGTTAAGACATGTTCTTAAACAAAATGGTTATCCCACGAAATATTAAACAAATTTTGTAATGCTAAATTACATTATATAAACAGAAAAATTAATACGTGTCCGAATATTTTTGTGAGCCACAAATGGTCCATCATTTCGTTTAATAATTTTTATTATGAAACGAATGTATATTTTCCAAATAAAGCATATATATTTATCAACACTAGTAAATGTTTTATTGCTAGAAACAATTCCCAGGGCGATTGCTTTATCAACAATCGAATTATCAAATCATAAAGTTAGTTATACCTAGTGTCCGAATATTTTTGGGAGTCACTGTAGCTCGAGGCGATAGACCCAGGATTACAATTGTTTCATATTACAATTCGTAATTTTCTACTAACATTGTCCTCCATTTATAAACACCTCTACACAAAATAAGTAAACACAACTTTCTGGAGATTTCGACGGCAATCGAGGAATTACCACGGGCCCACCAATTTAATTTCCCCGGTGCCTTGCTGCTGCTCCCTTCGCGCGACTTTGTGTACGCAAACAATTATGCTCTGCTCGGCGAGCCAAATAAACGTCCCAATTTTTAGAAGAATAATTTACCACGAGTCTCCACGAAAATTCGCTTTTTACGCCGACGCGCGGCACCCGCGAAAAAAGAGCTCGACCTTAAGACAATATTCTCTCCTCAACATCCAGCGCGGCCCAATTAACTACGCAAAACTTTTAATTTAGCCCCGGCTGTCCGGCGTAAAATGTCCCCGACACGAGCAGGAAAAAAACCTGTCGTCTAACAACACAAACACGGCTCACCGAAAAAAAAAGAAACAAGGAAAAAACGAAAGTAGGGGAGAGGCAACTGATATGGTTCCAGTAAATTATTTCCCGGGCCACGTGACACGAGACACTCATCCCTGGCGATGGTCCATCGACTCCGAGAAGGAACCGTCGGAGTTAATGAATCAAGCACCAGCTGCGAGCCTCGAAAAATCCGACACCGTGAAAGAAGACGACTGCTGGAAAATCACGATGCTACGCATTCTGAGCACTGTCTGGGCCAATGTCCTTCAAACTGCTCCCCGTTTCTTCGACTGTCGATGACAGACCGTCTGACGTATGACAGACAGATTGATAATTTATCTTTTTCAATGGAACTTCTACCAAAATATTCGTGACACTTTGCCAATTGAAATGAGTCCAAACACGATATCATTCGAAGCATACGTGCTTGTTTAATTCACGATGTAGTAAAATATCTCCACTATCCGAATCGATGCTATCTGACTCGGAATTTTTAATGTTAATGATTCGTTGTATTATGCTGTTTGAACAGATTAGTTTAGGGGATAGTTAGGGAGATGTCGAAGGTGCGATGTCGATGGAAATTCAGCGAACATTTCGTCGATATCTCGACATCTCGACGGTTATCGTCGGAAGGAAGCGTCGCGAGGAGACAAACACGCACGTGCGTGGCCCACGTGCAGTCCAGGGGCGGGTAACGCACAGTGCAAACACGAAGAGAGGCTGCCGGGTGTGGTCCCCGGCCCAGGGAAACGTGATCCCCGTGGTAAACCGCTGTTTACCGAGAACGGGAACCTGGCCCTCCCCAGAGACATCGTCTCCACCGAGCATGATCGATGTCCGCGTTAATCCCTGTTTAAGACAAGCGCGTCGATTCCTTCCGGCTATCTCTGCACCCTGGTCGGACTTCCGGTCACATCCTCACGGATTTCCTCAGGTAAATAACACGTCTTCGAGGTGCGATAATGAGGGATCGCTTCTCGCTTGGGAAACATGGCTCGTTCACATCCGGAGATAATCTATTCGACTACGTGGACATTTTTTATGCGATTTTCTCCTTATCTAGGCGACGATCTTTCTACTTGGGAGGTAGCTGAGAAATGTTAGGGGATGGGGTGACTCTTCTGCGAATATTTCAGTAAAATTTCAATAGAAAAATACTGGCCAACAAGAAAAGAGGGGAGAAGTCGTCTAAGGACCCCGATTAATTATAATGGAGAGATGAATAGTCCACAGACGGAAACAGTGGAAGTCGCAGGTGCTCGTCCGCTATCCGGAAACCATCGCTTTCCCATAACCCGTTGGTAACTGCTGGCGCCTCGTATGTTTCTTTAGGATCGTACTGTGGTATTCCAAACGGTATCGGCATCGAGACGCTCGCGTTTCATTCGGACTTGACCTAAGACAACAAACATGCAGCTTCCTGCCGTGAATAGCAGTCTGTAGAGAGAAAGAGAGAGGTACGCCGCCATCTTGGCGAAATTGTTACTGACGTGTTATGTTTCTCCTCTTCGTGTTTCATTCTACCTATACAATCGGACGAGCCCGTACACACAATGACCCAAATGTTCGTTCACGCACTTCCTGGATAAAAAGCGGAGTAAATATTGATAAAAGAAGACCACGTTTAATTTCAATAATTTTGTAATAATTTTCGAAGTCGTTCCCCTATCGTGAAGATGGTCGTTGATTATTAAAAAGTTGTGGATAAAGAAAACATAGGCAAAGATACATAATTTTCTGACTTCTATTAGCATTAAAAAGAGTATAAATAATATAATCTAGATGTAACCTGGATCTCGCTTAGATCTACATTCAGAGTAAGTAATTCGCTATCACATGAAGATCTATGTCTGATGTTGCCGTCAGAGTTAGATTTAGCTGAGATCTGGGTTACTTGCTTCCACAGCTAAAACTCGTGAATGCTGAAGTGAAATGAACTGTTTCAATCAGAATACTTCAACGACAAAAAATTCATTATCATCTTCTGGGAAAATGTACACGCTCCGTACTTAAAATATTCATTAATTCCGGAAACAAAATTCCCGTACCCCAACTTCCACGTTTCACATAATTATAGATCGAGGAAACTCCAACGAGCCGCTCCGACAAGATCAATATTCTTCCACAAATCTTGCTCGCGATAAAGCGAAGCGCAAAGTAAAATAAAAACTCGATTAACTACAAGAGCACAGGATTCCAGGTTATTAAATTTCGCGTCTCCGGCGATCAGAAGACGAAGACAGCTCCCGGATGTTCGAACAATGGAAAATCTATATTCCGAGCAGGGAAAGATCTAGCTGATGGCTCCGTGGAAGATCTACGCCCGTGTCCGTTAGATCCAATTACCTATTAATTCCTTTAATTACCAGGAGAATTGGAGGAGCCGGTAAAAATGGCCGGCAACGTGAGGCGAATCGATGGCATAATCGAGAAATGCAATTCGCCGAATGGCTGGCTCTGTACGCCTGAGAGCAATCGATTACCCAATATCGTCTTTCACAACCGGAGGTCTGGGCGCTCTCTTCTGGACGGCCGTTGACACGACACGACTACTACAGTTGTAAGGCACCGAGGAGATAATATTACGTATCGGGGATCCTATGGAGGTCATCTTTACATGCACAAGGAGCCCCGACAGCTGCGTAATCGATGCGGCCGCGACGACCACCATAGAAACCGTACCTTTTTCCCCGGGCGCGACAACTTTCTCTTCTGGCTATGCTTAGACCGAGACTAGAGCTGCTATCCATATCTACAATATCGAAGTACTATCGATGACTCTATACACCCACCGTATCACTGAAATATTCATAAGTTCAAGTTTGCATACGCTTTATTACCACGTTTTTATTAGCTCGCTTTCTTGTCTGTCTGTTTGTTCGGTACAAATTTTGCAATTGATTTTAAACTGACTTCCCGATGAGCTAGAGACTTGAAATTTTAAACATAGCTCAGAACTGAATGAAAATGCAATATTTAAAAAATTTTTTTTAAAAAAGCCTATGCGTTCAGGAGATATAAATTATTAATAATTTGAACCTTTGCACCCCCCGCCGCGTGACGTAGTACGTTTTAGCGTTCAGCGTCCCCACTCTACTACGTGTTCCCACTCTGACTCATCCCCACTCCATTGACCCGCTTCGCACCGAAGGAGCTCAGTGTGCGTCAGTGTACGTTCGAGCTCCGTGCGGTGTTTACAAAGTTACTACGTATTATTATAGTATAATGTTTGATTACCAAGCGAAAGAACAGTTACACCGAAATTCTCCGTCGAACCTTTATCCTTGAAATTTTACCACGGCGTTCGTTGTCGATATGACGCGTCGCAATACCGTCTGAAATTTACTACATGTCTCTGTTATAATCTCCTCAAAATGTTCAAAATCGATTGTAAAATTTCACACATACAAAAGTAAAAAGCAGAAAATAATTATTTAAATAAAAATAAATTTTTTAAAAATACCACGTTTTTAAAACGGACTAAAAGTATAAAATGAAATTTTTAAAAACGCCACGTTTTAAAAACGGACTAAAAAGTATAAAATAAATTTTTCTAGCCCCATACAGATTCCTAACTCCATACAGATAGTCCTGAAAATTTGTGATTGTGAATTTTGAATAGCTACGGAAATACTTGTAAGATTTAAAACGAAAAACGTGGGGCGCATGCAATAGATAATTGATGCATGAACACCTAAATCACTAACAATTTTATTGCACTGCAAACGATATGAACTGTTTTGCGAGTTTTCTCAGCGGCAGCTACTCTCTACACTCCTTACTATGTATTATCTTGCGCCCCACGTTTTTCGTTTTAAATCTTACAAGTATTTCCATAGCTATTCAAAATTCACAATCACAAATTTTCAGGACTATCTGTACGGGGTTAGGAATCTGTATGGGGCCAGAAAAAATTATTTTATACTTTTTAGTCCGTTTTAAAAACGTGGTATTTTTTAAAAATTTATTTTGATTTAAATAATTTATAGTCCATAGCCAACACAAAATGTACATCTGTAATTTACTCACAGTAGTTTTAACGCATACATACTTGAGCCTGATTGTATGAGCCTCAACGACAATTTTAAAAATTAAGTCTTATGAATTTGTGTGAGTAGGGTTGCCAGAAATGTTTTATCCAAATGTAGAAGAAGTAGTGAAAACTGCAATTATGTATATATGAGATAGGCTGAAAATATAGGAGTTAAAGTAAAAGAGGTACACAGCACATTTTAAGCTTTTTTATTCAAACAAAGATTTTTGAAAATTCCTATAGGTACGTAAAGATCAATTGCATCAAGTCCAAATATAGAAGATCTACGAACCCTCTGTGTGGGTATTGTGTGGTGGTTTGATGAGTTTGGTTACCATACGAGATTTTATAAACAAACATGATTGGTCAAATTAAAGAATAACAGGATCGTCAAAGAATCGTTGACAGGTCTTTCTGAAAACAATTTCAGAAATAACAGATTTCTATTTAGCTCCGGTCTCTTGCAATTGATATTGCTGATACGCTATTGATAATCGATGGGAACATCTCTAATCAAGACTTTCCAGCCGATCTTTTTGTAGTTCAGGCGACCCACGGAAAAACAGGAGAGGGCGGGCGGACTTTTCGCCGATCTAACGAAGCCACTCCGTCGGTGTAAGCCGATTACTTTCGCCAGCGAGACTCGGTGACCCGGGAAACTCATCCGTTACACCGTCCGCGATAAACAGAACTTCTCCTCCGGCGAGGACCCGATAAATCAATTACCCGGCGCTGCCGAGTAATCGAATGAAAGGACGTTTCGGTGTTCCCCAAGCCGGTGATTGCAACGTGGTTCTATTTGGACCGCGCAAGTTGCTAGACCCTGTGTGCCCGAGTGGTTCTTGTCTGTCGTCTGTGATTGCCAATCGAAGGATTTGCTGTTACAAGAACACTCCACTTTTTACCTGCATTTAGTTGTATTAGCTGCACTAATTAATTTCGAACCAGTTGTTTGTAAATCTGGCAAATGATCACCATTGTTCCTTATACTTCATGTTGTAGGTCATCACGTATATGTACAATGAGGTATCCGAAAGTACCTTTAGGATGTTGAATGAGAATATCTGTCAAACGCCATGTTTGCTTCTTGTCACTTTCTTGTATTTTTAACGTACAATGATATACAATTTAAACAATGGAGTCGTATATGATTGAAGAGTGTGTTAAAGTTATTAAAATATATTTTGCAAATCTGTGCTCAATATAAAATTCCCATTGTAAATTACGTAATTTTTTCGGCATACATAATCGTCCATCAGAGCAAACAATTTGAAATTTGGTTAAAAAATTTGATGAAACTAGATCTGTTCATGATAAACCAAAGTCTGGCAGAACAAAAACAACTCGTTCGAATGGAAACATTGCTGCTGTTCGTGAAAATGTTGCTAATGACCCATCAACATCAATTCCGCGTCGTTCTCAAGAATTGAGCATTTCTTTGAATTTATGTTTCTAAACGTGGTCGTGGTGGTCATTTGACACATAATCGTCTTTCACACATAATTGTCACAGATGATACCTGATAATTAAATAAAAAACCAATATAATTAAAAATAGCATGTTTCTTATTTTAGAAAAACTTCCTATAGTCTACTTTGGATAACACTATACATACAGGGTGTCCCAAAATTCGTGAACTTCCCGAAAGGGGGTGTTCCTGAGACCATTTCAAGCGACATTTTCCTTTGCAGAAATGTTATCCGCGGCTTTGTTTAGGAGTTATTAACGAAAAACGCGGACCAATCAGAACGCGACCTAGCCCGGCGCGTCGACTGTCTATTGGCCGAATGTGGCAACTCGCGTCCTGGTCGCGCTCTGATTGGTCAGTGTTTTTCATTAATAACTCCTAAACAAAGCCGCGGATAACATTTTTGCAAAGGAAAATGTCGCTTGAAATAGTCTCAGAAACCACCCCCTTTCGGGAAGTTCACGACTTTTGGGACACCCTGTATAACTTTTCCATGAAGAAAATGCAAGTTTGCAATGGAAAAATCCTCCTAAAGGCTAATGCTCGATTTTCAATTGATTTATGTGTCGAAAGTTAAGCTGCCTTTAGCAGCATTCGAATAATCTTCTTCAGATTAAAGACAGTCTATGAACCAAGGATTTTTATCAAGTAGCAAGCATGTCGACGACAACACGGAAACGATCGCAGCTAATTTGAATGGGGATCGGCATCTTATCAGCCACGGCCCAGTTCTCAAGAGCTATCTATCTACATGCATCCCAACATTTGGGTCAACAAATGATACACTCATTCGACAAAGGTTATTGAGTGACATGATCAAACACTTCGTTCGAGTGCTTTCGTAATTGCTTGCTCCCTGCCCGATAAAATGGCTCCGGGATACAAAGATCACGACGATGCGCCTCTCGTCTTAGTGATACGTTTTTAAGCAAATATTTTAATGAGTAATCAGGGTATTCTTGATCCTCTTCTTGTTCTTCGTGACGAGAGCTGTTCTAAGATGTTTCTCTGCTAAGGGGATGATTTAACACTCGGAAAATGAACGTGCCAGACTGTTGCGTAATCGAGGATGACAATGAACAGGATCCAATCAGGAATTTCTCTCTGCCTTTAATAATTTTGTGACTGATGCATTGAAGCTCTTAAATTCTTTTAATCCAACTCGTTAAATTGTACCTACCCATTTCCACAATAAGTGCATAAACTGACAATTTATGATACATACAATTGATAATATCTTGAATCACAACTCCAACCATAAAATTTAAAATCCGTGAAATTGACAGGTCCGAATTAAAATGATTAAAACATGTAACTCTCGTTCCCAGCGTTCTCAAAAACCGCGCACGTAACAAAAGCGACGAGAACCCCGAACGGAAGAATCAATTACCACTCACGGTTCGTTTGCAGGGTCCGTGAAGAGTCGTCAGCGACCATGACCGTGTCGTATTAGGCTTGTTTACACGCGTTTCGCGTCCGAAGTTGCACTCGACCCGCGTCCCCGAGTGCAACGAACCCCTCTCGGTGCATCGGCGAGACGCTGCAGCACCGCAATAAAAATCTCGGGGAGAAACTCGGCGAAACTGAAGCGTCCCGGGGGACTTCGGGGAAGACAGGGGCCACCGTCGCAATTTCCAAAAGCGACATAAACGTCGAAAGAGCGTCCCGCAGGAGCGTCATAAACGTGTCGGCCGTTCTCCAACGGTGTAAACATCCGTTCTCCCGCAGTTCGCCGCGCGATTAGCCGATCCCCTGCACCCGAGAGATCCGAATCTTCGAGCATCGTCGAGAGGCGAGCCCTGGGTCTGGGACTAATTGACCGTGGCCGGGAACTCATTAAAAGTGCGCCCCCGGAACTCGAGACGTCGGTGGTACGTAACGAGTGTTGTAATTTGAGACGGATCCTTCCGCGGCCACGTTACGTCCTTCCTGCGATCGACGGAGTTTCTCTCGCGAGGGACCCTTTAATAAGGGTCCTCTTGCTTGCACAGGAATCCCAGGAGCTTCTGCTCCGCCTTGGGTAACGCCAGGTGATAAGCAGAATCTGTTTTCCAATGTATTCAAATGTCATAATGAATTTCAAGGTTAAAAGGTCAATAATTTTTTTGATTACATCGTATTCTATTCATCGCAAGGTTAGAAAGCGCACAAGCAACCATCGTTCCCATCGAGGAAAATCTAGAAAAATTTAGGGGTTAAAGATCGCAATGAAACGACCTGCAAAGCCCGTTCAAATCGTCAAAATCGCTTCGCACGGGAAAATCCAAGGTGTTCACGTGGTTGCACCGTTGGCCGCTCCCGAATTTAGGCTCAGAGCAGCGTGTCCGGGTGCGCATGGTTGGAGAGCGCTCAAAGCTCCATTTGCCGGGGTTATCTGATCGCGGAATTCGCGGTGGGCCGCAAAGGGGGGCTCGCGCAAAAATGTTGGCCAGGCCGCAGAGCAAACGCAGAATGTTTCCGTTCGATTGGCCCGCTAATTGTCGGGTCGACCCGCGTATAGATGTGGATCGATGCTCGCCTTAAAGCGGACGCGGCCAATTAACGAGCTCTCGGATGATCCTATTTCGCCGCGAGCGCCATAGAAGCCAGTAGAAACGGGAACAAAAGAGGCTCGCGATGAATATCCGTGACAGGAGTCGGCCGGGCCGGTCCTCCGAATCGAAACTTTTCCATTTCCGTATTAGCAGCGGCCGTTTTGTTTAAACATAGTTTAAGCCGTCGTCGCGCTGGATGCTGCGGAAACCGCGTCGCTAGTTTCTGGAAACTAGAGGCCGCGTGAAACTTTTCCAGCCGCCGCCCCCTATTCCATCCTCTCGTCGGACCTAAGCTGAGGGGGGAGGAACAGGAGGAGCAGTCGAGGGCGAAAAGGTCGAAACCTGCCTCCGTGCTGCCTCCATCCCCTCCCCCGCGCTAAAGCTCCCTATAGCGCGTCGTTCTCTCTCCCTCTTTCTTTTTCTCCCCTCTTAACCTTCAGTACGGGGTTAGAGGGAACCGGGTAATGAGCTTCCCAGGCCGGTTGTAACGAGCAAAAACTTATCGTCACTCTCCCTCCTGATTTACTCGACCTGCCACGTCGTTAGTTGTACTGCTGGCCCCCTGCAACCCCTAGCTGCTCTAAAAAGCCTCCAACATGCTGGACCCCGAGCATCGACGCAGCCGTCACTTCATTCACCCCCACCTCCCTCCCACCCTCTTCTCTCTGTCTTTCTTTCCTCTCTTTTCGTTTTTTCTTGCGGGGTTTTTTCGGACCATCGGTTCTTTGGGAATACGGTACGCGTCGCGGAAAGAGGCGACGATCGAACCGGACGTATCAGACCGGGTTTTTAACGCGTTCGTTCCCCGGACGGGGGTTATCGATGTTACCGTATTACCGTGGAAGGGTTGCGTGCAGTTCTCCGCTGAACAGATAACGTCTTTCGTGTAATCCTTCACTGGATTATTTACGCCGGGGGCCGCGCTACCCGTCAAGATGTATGACGAATATCGGGAATTTATTATTTAGCCCACCCCTAAGCGATTACTGGGGCAAGTACGCCACGCTGGCCTTGAAATTTATGGCCATTTGGACTTAGCATCGGGTCAGAAAAATTGGTGCAATATTTTTATGGGTTATCAATGCGGGGATGCCATTAGAGTTAGAACTTAGAGACTTACAGAACAAACCCCCTATGAGAATGTCGTTATTCCAAACGTCACAAAGGAATTGTAATATTAGTCAATCCTGTATCTGATACTAATATTTGTTCAAAAAATATAATCCACATGTCTTTTAAGTATCAAGAATCAAGAACTCCCCAATTTCCTTATACATGAAATCTTCGTAAATAAATATTAAGAATAACGTATCGAATATTGTGGCTAAAGAGCTCGTAAAGAATAAAGAGTGCATTGATAACGTTGCTGCACGAGATAACAGATGGAAAAATGGGGAATGGTGAGTCCGTCATGTGAGATCTTTAAAATTAGTAGTCTGCGACCATACGGACCGTTTGGTCTCCATCTTCGTGAAAAAAGAGTCATCCTATTTTCCAGGAAGCGATCGCAGCGGACGTCGATGCGCCATCAAGATGTCAGCAGTCATCCGACCTCGTTTCATCGGCAGACACCGATAACCCGGTTCGCGCAGCGATGGCCCCGGTGGCGCGATAGTTTCGTCGGATGAAAGCCTATTTATTGTTGATGAGATGTAGAAAACCGGCCGTATATAACCGGCAGATAACTACCGTACTAATTGGTGACGAACGTCGCCGCGCAACCGCTTGTCTAACCGGATCATTTATGGTACTTTTATTACCGATAAACGCGGAGTGCCGCGGAAAGTTTCATCGTTTCCACGAAACTTGTCTATCTCCTATCGTTCAGGCTCTAATTATACCTCGCCCGTTCAATTAGAAAATCATATACAGTAGAACCTTGATAATTCGACTTAAACAGGGAAACATGATGGTTCAAGCATTAATTTGTACAATAAACAGCGTTGTATTAACATGTTGTCCTACTATGTCTCTCGATAGACGCAACGAGGCTTGCCGAGCATTACCCGGGATAATTCGAAAAATTAAGCGACCCCACTAATTTTCTCGCCCTGCCCATTTTTCCCTCTGGTTCTCTTTTTTTTTTATTTTTCGGAACGGGTCGAGCGTGCCGCCGGCTCGTGATCCGTGAGTTATTTAACTCGTTTGTCTTAATGAGAGTTATTTGATCCCTCGTGTCGTTGGCACCGCGGGAGCCCGTAACGCAATAAAGCAAAAAGCTAATGGTGCTCGTTACCGCATTGTTACGCGATAAAGATCTACACAATGCCTCCTCACGGACCGCGCGCTCGTTCGAATACATTTCTGCCGGAGCCGGACACGTGTTCCGGCTACTCTTCGTTACCCTAATTGCGTAAATTGAGCGCAATCTGTCGGGGATGCATCGGGCGTCGCCCTCGAGAATCGTTTCTTGATAGCGCGGCACGGGAATAGGACCCCGTCACGGAACGTTTACCGTCGTCGTTCTGACGTTTAGCCGTCGAGGAAGCGACGGCCGAGCACATTTTTCACCGCAGATCGACTGGAGCAGGCTGAGTTTGCTCTTCGTTAGCGCTGCACGGTCCGGTTCGTCGAACTGTCAAACTTTTCTTTTGCCTGGACCCTTCTAAAATTGGATCTGGCCATTACCAGATTCTAGAGATCCTCAATTGGTAATCTTGAAATGGTGAAACAACTTCGAAGAGACTTTACGACATCTTGAATCAAGTGGAGCTATCATACATTTTTGTAGGATCAAAGATATCTGTCTGAATATTCACAAATCTCCGTCCGAGATTTAGAAAAACGTCTTTCTCTGTCAACCGTCACATTCCAAATCAAATCAATCAACATCTGAAAGCCACAATCAATAACGGTAACGACGCGCAGTGGTCTGAGAGCGGCAAAAACCCCATATTTTCAAGTTTCTTAAAAAACCAAATTTTGTATATTTTTGACTAGTAGGAGAGTAACTTCAAACATTTCTAGGATGAATCAGTTCAAAATCCAAATTCACTTTGTTGTAGAACGTCTTAAAGTTGGCCATGCTAAACATACCTAGTTTTCAGCATAAATTCAAGCGCATGTTTGAAGAAACCGTATGCGCCTGTAAAAATAGTGATGTAAATAATGTTTTCTTTTCTGGCTTCCTTCAAGTACGAAGACCCAGAATAAATCGCGAAAAATGTTTATTTTTAATTTTTTCGAGTAGTTTTGCAGATACTGCTATTAAACGGGGACAAGAGCAACGTTAATGAAGGTTGAAAGACGATATCTTGGGCCAAACTGCGCCAACGTGCCAATGGAAAAATAACGTTTGTAGATATCTAAGTAAACAATAAATGCAAAGTTCAGCTGCGGTAACCTGCGGCTTTGGGTTTTATCTCATGAAATGTCGGCGAGAACGCGTCAAATAACGCTCCGCTTTCTGGAACACTTGACGGTCCGTCACACAGCGACGGTAGCTCGCTTTTTGTGGCCAAAACTATTGTAGCGTTATTTCAAGGTTTAATGTTATATTATTTATAGGTCGTTGGATTCGTCTTGATACCAATTAAAATATTATGAAGTAAAAAATATATGTTAATATTTAAAAAATTGAGATGACCTTCATTTTTTATACAAAAAGAGATTTTCTTTAATTTTTTGTATTGAAGTTTGTAGAAAAGTGAACACTAATCAACTTTCGTTTGAAAAATTTTTTGTCAGATCATCGGAAATATTTGAAAAATCGTGTTAACAATTCTCACAATGCATACTATTGAAGACAAGTGTAAAATGTATTATTTATTATTATTTTATTAATTATTTTTTAATTTATTTATTATTTTTCGTGACCAAAATGTAAATAAACCTTACCTGTATACTGTACATAATAAATTTCCATGAAATTATTCCATTTCATTTTAATTGACATGAAATTATTGTTTTTTAAATTAAGTAGTTATTTTATATGGAGAGGAATCATTTTTTATTATCTTTAATTTAAATTGAATTATATTTCATTTTAAATTTATTTTATATTCAATTTAAGTGTAAAATTTATTATTTATTATTAATTTATTATTTTTTAATGTATTTATTATTTTTCGTGACCCAGAACGGTTACAAACATTTTTTGTCGAGATTTTCCCCGAAATAGAGCTTTTCTAGGGTTTTTGCCGTTTTCTGCCGCTCTCAGTCCACTGTGCGACGTCGCGTCGTTACTGTTCCTAATATCTACATTCAGCGGAGTTCACAACGGCATCACCACCCTACATTTTTTATATTTTCAAAAATTATTTGCGACGACAAAAATCCGCTAATTATAAGTATGTACCATCTATCTCCAATCTCTCCGAAACCCGAAGTTGTACCACAGCATGAAACATTCTCAGGTCCGCGAATAGCTGCGAATCCCGTCCCGTGTTTCGCAATTAATTTGACAAGTCTCCCATCTCATTATACGCGAGTGTATTACCTCGTTATTTGGATCAATATCAATATAAATGAAAGGATGCAGCACGGAAGCGGCCAAGAAGTCGTTGTCCCGGCTTAATTTCAATTAAAGGTTCGACTTCGTCGCCACCTATCTAGTTTCCGGGATCTAAACGCTCTCGCGGAACGCCGTTCAAAGTTCCCCCGTAATTCAACCTATTATCCCAGACAGTGGAAACGAATAATTAACCTCTAAGTGGATTATGAATCTCGTCTCGGCTCCGCGCCGGTGGAAGACTCGCGAGTGAGCGAGCGAGACCCGAGGAGGCACACTCTCCGAGATCTCATCGGAAATGTTTCCATTAGCACCGTTTCCCGGTTACTCCTGACACTCTACTCCCATTTTCATCGCCCCGGTGCTGTATTTTAATCGAGCCGCGCGCGCTGCGTGCCTCGCGGAATCTCTGATCGCGTCGCGCCGAGGTAAGAAATCATCCGGCAAACGGATTATAAGTCTAACGAGGAGAACGGGCAAGGGCTGGGGACGAACAAGAGGATGGTTAGATAGAAGACGTTTTTGGCAGTGTGCCCGAGCATCTTCGGATCTCTCCGCGTCTCCTCGCCGAGAGAACCACTAATTATTAACCGCCTTATCCGGAGGAAAGAAGCGGAATTTGGCAACCGGCCGCGCTCCGCGCCGCGGAGACTCGACGACCGGTAATACGGCGCAATCAAACCCGTAATCGGTTTATTTAATCTCCTGTTAGCTCGGGATTCGCTGTAATGCTACTTTACGGCGCTCAATGCCTCGCGGAAGAAGCGGACACAGCCAAGAGCTGCCGATGGGGTGCCGCGCTCGGAGCAGGCTGTCGAAAAATGTGTTCGTGTCACCCTTTCGCCGCGAATACGTTTGGGAGCCGGATAATTA
Source organism: Lasioglossum pauxillum (assembly GCA_933228785.1). Classification (NCBI taxonomy): domain Eukaryota; kingdom Metazoa; phylum Arthropoda; class Insecta; order Hymenoptera; family Halictidae; genus Lasioglossum; species Lasioglossum pauxillum. Next base: position 8,672,292 of record OW121704.1, read on the forward strand.
TGCAAAACTTGGCTATTTGTGCCTAGCAGCTTGATGTTTAGAACGAACGCGAAGGGATTAAAACCTGCCCCCGATGGGATCGGAGCCGTGGATCAAGTGGCATCTTCGCGGGCAATGTCATTACCAGTCATTGGGAGTCAGCCGGCGTGGCAGGCTCGTCGGCGCGGCGCGGCGTTTCGAATCGTTTCCTCCGATCAGAATCCTCCGAGGCCGTCGCCGGGCGCAGCCGAGCGTGTACGGATCGGTCGGCTAGATAAAGCGAGTACCTGTTATCTCGGCCATTCCTAATCGACCCCTCCCCAACCTAACAGCCACCTCCGGCCAGTGACGCGTATAATTTACACTAACCTAATGTAATCATTACAGAAGTAACTATTCGCCGCGGGATGCTTCCTCTCTGATTATCTCGGAAACCCGGTCTGTTGCAGCCTGTCTCTCTCCCCCTCGTTCTCTCCCGCTCTCGCAATCCAAGCCGCAGCCACCAGTCAGCAGCCGTCGCGCAACCCTCAGTAAACTGGTTTCAAGCATAATTGGACGCGACCACGGGTGGGGTTCACGCCGAACGCGAAACGACGCTGGACCGACAGCGTCCAGCGAATTTATTCGATGTCCCTTTCGGCAGAAACGCGCGATAACTCGTCCGATTTAATGGCCACGCGAGAGCGACGCTTTCGGGGTTTCCGCGAAACCATGAGCTGACTTGCGGGGACACTGTGAGCAGTCCCCGCCGAAGACGATTTTTTCGTCCGGTGTTTGCCCCTTGATGCATCCTGGAAGAGCAGACTGGTGCAACTAAGATTTCTTACAAAATAATTTCACAATACCTGAGGGTAGCGATTGATTGAATTTTCGTGGAAGAATTCCATCTAGAAAAATATGATTGTTTAAATTCAGATTGGTTAAGGGTTGAACATTTCACGGATTTCAAAGTCGTGCATCCTCCACAGCTGCAATTTTAAAGCTATTTTTGCCTACGGGGAATAAATACCATCTCCCAACGAAGCGAACGAGTCGCATATTTCACCGGATCTCGTTTTATACGCGAGTTCCATTAAAACGCCACTTGAGTGACATTCCTTGTAAGCGTAACTGCTGATCGATACTGTGCGCCAGGCGCTGACGAATTTAGCGGACGGTGGTTGCCTGGAATCAGTGATTCAAACGTAAGCGGAAGCTCGATGAGTCAGAATCAACTGGTTCAGTCTTTGCGAACTTTGTTGAAGTTCCGAGCCTCGTAGCCGTGACAGAAAGTTCATAAATATTTCCGAGCATCGTTCACAATCATTTAAATCCTACCGTATATAAACACGCGTAAGCCCCCGAACGGTCGTGCTTTTCGTCGGAATAAAGGGTTAGCATTAGACGGAGAGAAAGAGAGAGAGTGGAGAGCGAGAGGGTTTGGTAAAAGGAGAATAAAAAGATAGCGAGGAGCGAGGTGGAGTAAAAACGTAGCGGAGAATAAACTGGAGCAGTCGAGTAGTGTAGAGCGGAGCGGTAAAGGAATGAAAAATGAGGTTCAGCGGAACAGGAACAGGGAATAAAGTATAAGAGCAGTAAAGAACGGAGTGAAACAGGATGGGAAATAAAAGACAAAGTGGGAAGAGAAAAGCGGCCGAGGATAAAGTGGAGTAATAAAGCGACGGAGGACAAAGTGCTGTGGTCCACGGAATTCTACCGGCTGTCTTTACCGTGTAATCGATTTCCCGGGCTGTTCTACAGTTTTCCACGGATTCGGGGACACCCTAATATATTTTAATTACTGCGCCCAACCTGCGTCGCACTCCCATTCGCTCCTCGATCCTTAAAATCCTCTACCAAACCGGCCAAAAAATAATTCTCGACGCGAACGTAGAAACTGCTCCCTCTTCTGACGCTCACCTGCCCTTCATTTTTCTTTTTAGTGTTTCGATGGTACAGCAGCTGACAACATTCTTTATTTTTTGTTTAAGTAGTGTTACACGTTTTCGTACAATTTCATGTTCGATCGATATAATTTCCTTTATTTTACCTAATAATTATAAAATTGATCTTCGGAGTCTAGTGATACAAGTCTCCTAAATGTGAACAGGAGGAACCAGGAATTGGGAAAAATCATCTCGAATTCCCAATGTTCGAGGACCGCAGTCGTCATCATTGTCCAGCAGACCGTGTCTCGAAGACATCGTTGGTGGAGCGGGTCGAGTGGCCGTCGATCCCACGTTCCTCAACCCGGAAAACGAGCCCGAGTACACCGTCGTCGCTTATATTTGCATTGCGTCTGCGAGTACAGGCTCGCCATCAAAAGCTGCCAGTCCAAACGTAGACGACCGTGTCTGCTCCCCCTCCGTTCGGCTCCCATGAGGTTCTTATTCGCATCCAGTACGTTCCACGGCCGGCTTGCGTTTCCACGGTGACGTATCAGGAAGACAAGGCGAAGGAGCCGAAACGTCCGGCGTGGAAAAGGGTGTCGGGACACCACGGGCCTCTCGATTAATGAGGTACGCGTGTTAGACGCGTGTAGAACACGGACGCAGGTACACGCCGGAGGAACAGCCGCAACGGACGCTATAAATTGGTAACCACTCTGCCAAAGTGTAAGAGAGAGAGAGGGAGAGAGAAACTGAGGTACAGTGGAGCCACTCGTGGAGAACGAGCCGCTTAATATCGAGGACGAGCTCTTGTCACGCGTCCTCTATCCTCTATCCGCCAGTTCTGCTCGCCAGGTGCAACGCTCCCGCCATTATCGTGCCTTGGGGTGCATAGCAGATTAGCGCACTGTCGCGAGACTTTCCGTCGCGACCATTCTGAAACAACTCCCTCATACAGAATTCGGAGACAGTCTTTTTTCAGTCGCGTGAAGGGTTGCTCGATCGTCTTTTTGTTCCTTGGGAAAAACGCGACGTTACCACAGTTGCGACAGACGTCGAGAATTGTGGTGAAAAGTTTGCGGCTTTTGATGGGTTCATTGTGATGGGCTTTAGTTGGATTCTTTGTTCGATGGAATTTCCGTAATCATCGGTAGCGATTATTGTAGATGTAGATGTAGGGGATCTAGAGGGAAGAAGTTTGAAGACAAAAGAATAATGTGCACATAACGCATACAGCTAGCAAGATTTATATACGATCTAACATTTAATCGTACACTCCAGACATTTTTATACTAGCCTGACCGTTCTTGTGTCCCTAAATTACTCTCTTAATAGGTCGTGTAAGGATGAAGATTTTTAAAAACATTCTTTCTTGTCGAACTCTCCATTTACATTGTCCACGGCATATCGTCCACAGCATATCGGTTTAAATTCACTCGTACATATCAGATATTTTTATTATTAATTTTTCGAGCCTTCACACATGCCTGTCCTCCTCGCAGCACATTAAAGAATAACCTGTAAGCACCAACGATCTCGTTCTTGGTTTCCAGAACTCCTCTTTCGCCGCACTCCGTCTCAGCCAGGAAAATGTTCGGACCGACCAAAATTCCGCATGTCCCGCGCATTATACCTAATTGAATGAGATGGCCCCAGTCGTTCCAACGCGAGCAAGGCCAGCGCAAACGGCACGGGGCGCAAATATTTGTAGCAAGTGAGAATGCTGCTCCGTCCGGCGACGGGCCCGGGTTATGAAGTTAAATGGTTTAATGCGAAACGATGGTCGTTCCGGGGAGGCGATGTTAGAATGGAAGCTGAACACGATCCCCCTTTCACAAAGCTTTGAGCCAGTCACGCCGAGAATGAAACTGTAAAGCAATTCAGAGAGCCGCGGCAAAGGAAACATTAAAGTTTTAAAGTGGCGGCCGCGTAACGGGGGCCCCGGGTAAACGTTAACATTCGTCGTTCCCACCGTCGCGTCGTCCTCTACGAATTCGTACGGGAAATCGCTCGACTTTATGAGAGTGCGAGAGAGAGAGAGTGAGAGCGAAACTTCCCCATACCTCGGGCCACCTCACCCGGCACAGATTTAATAACGTTCCGCAGACCGTAACTTACTTACCGGCACAATTCGCGTGCAACTTTAACGCGATTCCAAGCGCGAAACTCGCTAGACCAAGTTCCTATGATGAGCGGGAGCTTAACGCGATTTTCTTGTCACGATTCGGCTGCAATCGAGTCCCGTCTCGATCTATCATTGAACGTCGATCGAACGAGTCCCGTGATCACGATATTCCGTCGCATTTGCAACTCTGATTCGGCACAGATTCGACAGTTCCTTGAATTGCGCAGTGCATTAGGTAAATGCATAATTTCGGAGACATATTTTGCACTTTTTTTTTTTTTTTGCACCTCGAATTTTTTGTTCAATAGTGTTCCCCACATTTCTTCTGTTCGACTGCAGTTCATTGCACTCGACCGCATAAAACTTACTTTAGTGCAGGCATGTCAAACTATATCACCACTAAGAGCCTCATTATGTACTATAAATTAATTCGAGGGCCGCAATAGAAGAAAGCAGATTCGAAATAAAAAGGAAACACATTTTTTTATTGACGTTGCTGGTACACATACAAAATAACATACGTACAAAAGTTGTTTTTTTCAAGTTTACTTTATTTGAATAAAACTATTTCGTTTTTGTTACGAAGAAACTTGGGAATGTTTTTCAGTAACGAAATTTTCAAAATTTGGATGAATTTGTTGAACTGTAATTATTTTTTAAATTGATTGTACACACGCTGATCTGTTCACCTTGATCTTTCCGCAGTTTTATTATGTTTTAACGTTGAAGTTAGTGGTTCGCTCATATATGTATGTATGTACTACCACTGCTACCGAACACAGCTGAAATACACCTAATTGCACATCATTAAATTGTAATAATGTGTAATCACATCATCCACATATGTTTGTTTCAATACGGAATCATATTGCATTTCGATTAAATCCAGTTGTACATGTTTTGCAGTACAAATTCACCCTTCTACAAGTAAAGGGTATAGCCGGATAAGCATGGGCCAGCGGCCCCCGCTCCGATTTTCCTGATTCCTGTCTTAAAGCATCGTTTTATGTCTAAAAGAACATTGTGTAAAATTTCAAATGTCTACCCCCACCGATAGGGATGATATTGAGGTAAATTCCTCCGCACTTAAATGTAATTTGCTCTAAAACGAGAAAAAATATCGACATGGGATAAACGGCAAACAAAAGATATAGATACACTCTATATTTCAGATTTTTATCAGAATTTTTTGCTAATTATTTATAGTTTAAAATAATTAATTAAGTTTTTGGGAATTTTTTTAACTATCTTCCCCTGGGTTGACACCTACCAAACAATTCTAAAATATTGCTATGATTCTAACCTATTATGTAAAAAACTCTCAGAAGTGTCCGTTTGGTGGAACAGTGTCAAAAAAAATAAAGTATGCCGGCGAACGCTCGGTTTGATCAGTAACGACGCAGCGACCGAGTCCCCTTACGGTGGCTAGTGACGGGAGCGAACGGGAAGTCGGCGCTTGTACGGAAAGCTGATGCATATAAAAATGCGACTAAATTTTCTAATATATGATTACAGTTGGAAGTCTAAACAATTATATTCTAGGAAATAGCTTACATTGAAGAAGAAAAATACGTGTAAAGCTAGTTTGTTGTTGTCAAGTAACAGAAAGAAGAAGCTTCTCACAAGTCTGTCGTATGGTCACGGTGTTAGTGGTTCTGCTCGATGCTCTGGAGGGCTCCAGTTCGAATCCTCCTCAACTCAACTTTTCTTGTTTTTTTCATATGTATTTGTAAACTAAACGAATTTTATTGTTTGCACTTTAATATTCTATAAAACAAACTTGCTATAATGCAATATGCTGCTTTGTATTTCTGCGCCCAAATTCTGAACACTGTGAAAGAAAAGTTGAGTTGAGGAGGATTCGAACTGGAGCTCTCCAGAGCATCCAGAGCATATCATCCCTATCGATGGGGGTAGACATTTGAAATTTTTCACAATGTTTTTTTCGACATAAAACGATGCTTCAAGACAGGAATCAGGAAAATCGGAGCGGGGGCCGCTGGCCCATGCTTATCCGGCTATACCCTTTCACCTTTCTTTAAATAAATTTCACCTTTTCGCAAATCAATTTCACCCTTTTGTAAATTAAATTCAACCTTTTACAAATAAAGTATTTTTAAGTAAGTTTTTGTAAAAAAAAATCAGATCGAATTTATGTATTTAAATTTACTTATTGCAAAGATGTATCTCAAATATTTATCTGAAAGTAATTACCAATTCATTAACTTTGTAATTATATCCTTATATCGATCGTATTTATTATTCGTATTTAACTTTGTAATGTGCGAAAATCGTTTTCAATTTTCAGATTAATAAATTGTAGAAATGAAAATACATATTTATTGAGGCGTATCGAGTATTGAGTCTTTCCTCGCAGTAATGACATCGTTCACGTGTGTCTAAATAAATATATAATTTAATCGAAACAAACAAATAATTATTTTTAGATATTCTTAATGGGTGAAATTGATTTGCAAAAGGGTGAAATTGATTTACAGAAAGGTGAAATTGACTTGCAAAAGGGTGAATTTGCAGTGTGAAATCTATAGATTGTCATCAACAGTTTCAAAGTTTTTGGTCGGGCCGCAAACTACTTGTCGACGGGCCGCGTGTTTGACACGCCAGCTTTAGTGTATCATGTCCAATGAACTTCAGAAGATAGTCCTATGTTCGGCACATTATAATAGAACATTGATCAGATCAGTATTTTAAAAAAAAGGATGGAATAAGAAACGGTCCGAAATCCCGAAAAACCATCCGAGAACCACAAGCAAACCTCTCAACTCTGTAAAAACACGAGCAATCGGGTCCCTCAAAATTGCTTCGTACTGGCCGGGCAGCAATTCAAAAAAGCAATTACTTTAAGAGCCATCCTTCTCCCAAGACCGCTGTCAGAAGGTGGCAGTAGCGGCGCGGAAGATTCATTTGACGAAAATGTAATTTTTCACGCAGACAGTTCGGGAAGTGAACAAAGGGAGGGAGATCGGCCGGGGTAATAGACACATCGCGTGCTGGATCGTGGTGCGGAGCAACATCGCATTGCTGCACAGCATAGAGGAATCACCTTTGGAATCGTTTCGATCGAGGTTACATCGTCTCGGTTTTCCCACGTAGGATAGTCTGATCGCCACGATCGCAATTAATCGTCGGGCCGAACAGCAGAAAGACAAATAAATAGTCACAGGGCAGATTCCTGGTTGGGAAGACGACTCTCCGGTGATTAACGCACGACGAATCTCGCATCCCATCGCGTCGGAAAGGAGCCGGTAAGGTCGCAGCCAAAGGGGAACGTAATGGGCCACTGGCCGACAGAAAATAACAAATCATAAATACGCATGCCGCGGAGGTTAAAAGTGCGTTTAAATCTCTCCGAGGGAATAATGGACTGCCCGTCGGTGTTAATACCGGCCGCGTCTCCGTTGTTTCTAATGGATTTTTAGAAAAAAGAGAAAGAGGAAGAAATAAGTCGAGAGGGATCTTGCCGGGTAGCTCGGTCCTTGTTCCTCGTAGTTCGAAAGACGATATAGCGTCCTCTTCCGAGTCGTGTTACCCACGGTACTCGCGAGTCGCTGGGAACACGTGGCCGGCGTCACTTTAAACAACTTCCTCGTCTCCCCTCGGCCGTGACGCGAGAGAAACGCATCTTCTTTGCGGCTTCTTAATGCCCGCCGAGGCTCATAAAGGGTCTAATTGTTTCGAGGGTTCGTCGAAAAGGGGGCGGAAGCGGCGCTAGCTTCGACCGTAAATTGCCAGGAAGATTGTTTTCAATTTGGCCGCTTCCTGTATCGACCAGATCTTCCGAACGGGAGAGTGATGTTTCGGGAACTTGGGCCTTTCACGGTGCTCCGAGTTTGCCAGCATCTGGCTCTAAGGGCCACGGAAACCTCCATGTGGACAGCCCATTTACTATATTTATTAATTCCAGATAGCTCAAGGAATCAACTCCAGAGAAAATTGATGAAATTCTTTGAGAAAGTATAGACGAAACAGAGAAAATTCATGATTCTCAAATAGAAATTATAATGGTTTGTCCACGTAAATGCAACAGTGGATCGTGGTCACACGGCTCAGCTGCGCCAAGGAAGACCACAAGCCGAGTAATAATTCAGCTGATAGGGCTGGCGTATCTGCCTATGAAAAACGTAATCGTTTCGCCCACGGGTTCATCAACACTCGGCCAGCCTCAATGATGCGATTTCGATCAATTATCTTCTTGCTGGTCTCCAATCGATCTGCCCACCACTTCCTGGTGACGTCCCACACGCTCGTTTGCCACTCATAAAACACCCTTGATTTTTTCGACACCCCTGAAATTGATCAGCCCACTGAATCTTCTTCGCTGATTCTTTTGCATGCGCACAATCGCTGCGCGATCGTAGATATAACGATACAACCGCTGCAAAAATTCCATCAATTTCCCTTTCTAGATGATTCTAGAGAAGAGGCTTCCAGAGGATGTCTTGTTCGATAAGATATTGCTTAATTCCTGGTTCTTTATTATTTACATACGCCTTTTCTGCAAGGTGTCAAGAATACTGTTAAATACTAAATTGGATGCGTCCCGGTTCTTTTTCTTAACACGATAACGGTGGATTAAGTCTTTACACATTCTTCGAAGCCAAGAACTCAATCCAATTTACCCTTTAACACATTCATGTTTGATTTGTGGCAGGAACAATTTTCTAGGTTACATATTTTATTAAGATACAATGTCTATTATTAACTATTTAAATTTTAAATGTTATCGGCGCCAGGTTCGATCAATTTTAGAACAACAACAAATGTGCAATTATTACATGTTTCTAACGTTTCGATCCCGATGTGGATCTTTTTCAAAGAATCATTATTGCGTCTGAAAAATATTTTAAATGATATAACAATATGCAATATTAAAGGAAACCACAACCCCGTATATAGATAATACTTACATGTTGTGCAGAAAAATGGACAATACATTATAACAATTATTGAAGTTAGTATGAATACTATTTAAATACTATTTAAACCTCATGGTGGCAGATGTGTGACTGGGCACATGCTATTCAAACGGTAAGAGTACTGTGACATATATGTGACAGAACTCGTCAACGATTGGTGGATCGATAACGATCCATAATGATACATGGACGAAACTGGCGGCAATTTCAAATGTAACCTCATGGTTACATCGATTTTCTTTGATATTAAATATTTTCTAATGAGTTTGTAACACAAATTAAGGGAAAAAACCTTTTTTTATAAATTGTGAACGGAAAATAAATATAGTATATTATAAAGAAAAAATTAAACTCAAATATGTCTTATTTTCAAACTTGGTGTTTTACAAGTTTGTGTGATAAACACAACTTTATAAGAGAAAAAATAAACATTTTTTTTTTGTAAATAACATTTGATTAGCAGAATCTAAAAGAAAAAGACTTTTTTAATGTATTGGAAACATCTATTATTAACGTTACATTATAAAGAAAAGAAGTATTAGCACGAATTTATTTAACTTTGGATCTCGTGTACGGGTTAATCCTTGGTTTGCGACAGACACAGTCAAATTAAGATTGGTCCATGCCACGAAGATCATTAGTGGCGCATTAAAGGGGCCATGCTCGAGAAAGTATCTCCCACACAGGCGTCCACACAATGCGCACACCTCGAAGAACGGGACCACCGCTTCACGGTGAACGTTGCAGAGTCACCGGTCTCCGGAACTCGGACATCGGCGACGAGGTGTGGGATGAATAGGTGCGTTACCCTACGTAGCCTACGTCGGGGAGGCGTTGTCTCCGTCCAGGGACGTACGAATCCAGCCCCGATTTTCTGCGCTGCAAATGACTCCGCCGCTTCAGGGGCGACTTCAACGACAGGAGGAAGTCGATGACTGATTGTCGGCCCGGCAATCTTCCGGAAAGTGGGTCCGCTAATGGATCGTGCCGATGAAACAAGTCCACGTGTTATGTGATTGAAAGTGTCCGCAGGAAGTGGAGGATCGAGCGAAATTTGTAGACATTGTGTACGACGAATCGGTTATCGACGTTGGCCAGATTGTGAGAAGAAAACGAATGGAGAAGCTGAGTGCCTGATGGGTCATTAATCAAATCCTTTGTACGGTTTTGTGTACTTAGGAAATGACAGTGAAATCTGAACAAAGATTAGTGCCATGTGTTTGAACGTTGCAGTCAACATGTTAAGAACCGCTTCGATAAGATCTTAATGAAACTCTATCTCTCTATATATAATAACTCTATATATAAACGTATCTTCGCCGAGGTCTCCTGAATAAAAAAGAAAGGAAAATTTGCAAGAATAATAATATCGTAAATGGGGGCCGCGAAACCCTAGATCCGTGGTTGCAGCAACGTGTGGTCAGAAACCACAAGCTCAGGCGGATAAACGCCGGGAACGAGACACTTCTTTTCCGAGTTGGTGGCGCAAGAGGACTCCGAGCGAAGAAGGAACTAGCCCACGAAACGACCACTGGATGTGAGTCAGCCGTCCACGCCACGGTTCATAATTACGCTCCAATTGTTGTCACTATGACGGCGAGGAGTATTCGCGAGAGGGACACGTCGCTCGGTAGACGCGTTTTAATGCGTCTGACCGCCTCACGGCTCAACGAATGACCAATTTAGGTGGACAAAGGTCATTTTACATTTACCTTCATTGTACTCTCATGAAGTCCTTTAACTTATCTTGCTGTGGCAAACTTTACATAGTCTAAACGCGACAGTATTTCTTCAAAGTTCTTTGCGTGGACATGTTTTATAATGTGATTTGTGTGTAAGAGTAATCGTTGGCGCCTCTCATTTCCGTCGATGACCAGCAAAAATCCACACCCTCGCTAATAAGTCGAAGAAGTTACTCCCCAGAAACAGCTAATCCATCGCCGGGTAAGGTGCCAGCAGGGTGAACCGGTAACGAGAAGAATTTAAACCAGGATAGTTCTCCGTAAACATCGCGAGTCGATCCATCCTTCAGCTGTCGGAATGATTGATCAAGTGAATCTAGTCCGACGTTTCTTGCCGCGGGATAAGACTTAACCCGTTCCCCGCCTCGAGGCAAATCGATCCGGCCCTTTATCTCCTTGATGGATCGCTGATGGGATCGCTGCGGCTCCGTCGAAAACCGCTCATTGTCCGTGACATGGCGCGCCTCCTCTTTGCGCTCATGCTCCGAATCGACTCCGGATCGATCATAATTAGACCGCGACCCGAACCGAGAGACTGTATCAGATCCTCAAAGTGTTTCTTCAGGGATCGATAAGCAAGCTACAAATTATCCACTATGTGCACCAGGATCTCCCAACGACTTCAGGATCCACGGGTCAACAAATGGATCTTCATTCCAGTTATGCAGTGACCCTCCAGAGATCTAAATGGCTAAAATTTGTCTGCAATGCAAATCTAGGATTAGTTCAGCAGATGACGCATAGTGAAATTTTAAAAAATGTAGTGTACGCAGTAAATCCTCTATAGACGCGACCGCCTCGGAGGGATTTGGTCGCATCTATCGTATAGGGTTGCTATTTGTTATCTCCTAAGGCCAAACCGAACGTAGAGAAGGACAGTGCGTGTAAAAAGAGACCACGCACGGGCCATTGAACAACGACGGCAACTGTTCTTCCGAAACGTTCATCGTTAATTAAACCACTAAATACAGTTGAAATTATATCGTGTTTGGTATCATTTTGCATTAGGAAAATGCCACGAATATGTTGGTGAAAGTTTAATAAAAAAAATAATGAGAAATAAAGAAGATTAAATATTGGTGTTACATTGTGATGAAGTTGGGGGGAATATTCTTGGTCGCATCTATCGTATAGAAATTGTTGCGCCGATAGAGGATTTATTGTAGTCTTAATTACTGTATGTTGATGTATCAAGGTCATTCAAGGTTATTCATTGTTATAATACTTGAAGCTGAAATTCGTTAAACGTTATTGAAGTTATTCAGTATCTTTGTATTCTTCCGAACACCATGTATTGCCAGAATTTCTATCGAGTATCTTCCGTTGTCGGGACAGTATAGACGACTCTGAGCGGAAGTTCTAAGCCAGGAAGAATAAACTGGAGTCTGGGCCGGCGAAAGGAGAGAGATCGGGAGCCGGTGATCCCGCTTCCACGAAAACTGGCCGGCGCCAGTTCTGCTGGCGCCCGAAACGTTCATTGTTAATTAAACCACTAAGTACAGTTGAAATTATATCGTGTTTGGTATCATTTTGCATTACGAAAATGCCACGAATATGTTGGTGAAAGTTCCACAAAAAAATAATGAGAAATAAAGAAGATTAAATATTGGTGTTACATTGTGATGACGCACGGGCGTTTGAACCATCGCCGAGATCAGATTACTAAGTTGGGAGGAATATTCTTGGTCGCATCTATCGTATAGAAATTGTTGCGCCTATAGAGGATTTATTGTAGTCTTAATTACTGTATGTTGATGTATCAAGGTCATTCAAGGTTATTCATTGTTATAATAGTTGAAGCTGAAATTCGTTAAACGTTATTGAAGTTATTCAGTATCTTTGTATTCTTCCGAACACCATGTATTGCCAGAATTTCTATCGAGTATCTTCCGTTGTCGGGACAGTATAGACGACTCTGAGCGGAAGTTCTAAGCCAGGAAGAATAAACTGGAGTCTGGGCCGGCGAAAGGAGAGAGATCGGGAGCCGGTGATCCCGCTTCCACGAAAACTGGCCGGCGCCAGTTCTGCTGGCGCCCGAAACGTTCATTGTTAATTAAACCACTAAGTACAGTTGAAATTATATCGTGTTTGGTATCATTTTGCATTAGGAAAATGCCACGAATATGTTGGTGAAAGTTCCACAAAAAAATAATGAGAAATAAAGAAGATTAAATATTGGTGTTACATTGTGATGACGCACGGGCGTTTGAACTGTCGCCGAGATCAGATTACTAAGTTGGGAGGAATATTCTTGGTCGCATCTATCGTATAGAAATTGTTGCGTCTATAGAGGATTTACTGTAGTCTTAATTACTGTATGTTGATGTATCAAGGTCATTCAAGGTTATTCATTGTTATAATAGTTGAAGCTGAAATTCGTTAAACGTTATTGAAGTTATTCAGTATCTTTGTATTCTTCCGAACACCATGTATTGCCAGAATTTCTATCGAGTATCTTCCGTTGTCGGGACAGTATAGACGACTCTGAGCGGAAGTTCTAAGCCAGGAAGAATAAACTGGAGTCTGGGCCGGCGAAAGGAGAGAGATCGGGAGCCGGTGATCCCGCTTCCACGAAAACTGGCCGGCGCCAGTTCTGCTGGCGCCCGAAACGTTCATTGTTAATTAAACCACTAAGTACAGTTGAAATTATATCGTGTTTGGTATCATTTTGCATTAGGAAAATGCCACGAATATGTTGGTGAAAGTTCCACAAAAAAATAATGAGAAATAAAGAAGATTAAATATTGGTGTTACATTGTGATGACGCACGGGCGTTTGAACTGTCGCCGAGATCAGATTACTAAGTTGGGAGGAATATTCTTGGTCGCATCTATCGTATAGAAATTGTTGCGTCTATAGAGGATTTACTGTAGTCTTAATTACTGTATGTTGATGTATCAAGGTCATTCAAGGTTATTCATTGTTATAATACTTGAAGCTGAAATTCGTTAAACGTTATTGAAGTTATTCAGTATCTTTGTATTCTTCCGAACACCATGTATTGCCAGAATTTCTATCGAGTATCTTCCGTTGTCGGGACAGTATAGACGACTCTGAGCGGAAGTTCTAAGCCAGGAAGAATAAACTGGAGTCTGGGCCGGCGAAAGGAGAGAGATCGGGAGCCGGTGATCCCGCTTCCACGAAAACTGGCCGGCGCCAGTTCTGCTGGCGCCCGAAACGTTCATTGTTAATTAAACCACTAAGTACAGTTGAAATTATATCGTGTTTGGTATCATTTTGCATTACGAAAATGCCACGAATATGTTGGTGAAAGTTCCACAAAAAAATAATGAGAAATAAAGAAGATTAAATATTGGTGTTACATTGTGATGACGCACGGGCGTTTGAACTGTCGCCGAGATCAGATTACTAAGTTGGGAGGAATATTCTTGGTCGCATCTATCGTATAGAAATTGTTGCGTCTATAGAGGATTTACTGTAGTCTTAATTACTGCATGTTGATGTATCAAGGTCATTCAAGGTCATTCACTGTTATAATACTTAAAGTTGAAATTCGTTAAACGTTATTGAAGTTATTCAGTATCTTTGTATTCTTCCGAACACCATGTATTGCCAGAATTTCTATCGAGTATCTTCCGTTGTCGGGACAGTATAGACGACTCTGAGCGGAAGTTCTAAGCCAAGAAGAATAAACTGGAGTCGGAGAAGGCGAAAGGAGAGAGATCGGAAGCCGGTGGTCCCGTTTCCACGAAAACTGGCCGGTGCCAGTTCTGCTGGCGCCCGAAACGTTCATCGTTAATTAAACCACTAAGTACAGTTGAAATTATATCGTGTTTGGAATCATTTTGCATTAGGATAATGCCACGAATATGTTGGTGAAAGTTTCACAAAAAAATAATGAGATATAAAGAAGATTAAATATTGGTGTTACATTGTGATGACGCACGGGCGTTTGAACTGTCGCCGAGATCAGATTACTAAGTTGGGAGGAATATTCTTGGTCGCATCTATCGTATAGAAATTGTTGCGTCTATAGAGGATTTACTGTAGTCTTAATTACTGTATGTTGATGTATCATGGTCATTCAAGGTTATTCATTGTTATAATACTTGAAGCTGAAATTCGTTAAACGTTATTGAAGTTATTCAGTATCTTTGTATTCTTCCGAACACCATGTATTGCCAGAATTTCTATTGAGTATCTTCCGTTGTCGGGACAGTATAGACGACTCTGAGCGGAAGTTCTAAGCCAAGAAGAATAAACTGGAGTCTGGGACGGCGAAAGGAGAGAGATCGGAAGCCGGTGATCCCGTTTCCACGAAAACTGGCCGGCGCCCATTATCTACGGCATTGTTCTTGCGGCGGAGGTCCGCGGCGGCGATAAATCCTGGACCGTTCGGCAGTGGTACACCTTCTGAGCGGCCACCCCCGTAGGATTCCGCCGTTGTAACCGGGCTCCAGTAAATAAAATCGGTAAGCGCCGCGACGATTTACGAAGGCGGAGGCAGTAAAGGTTTCCGCTCGATCGGCCGTAAGCGCGGGTGCTCGATGTACCGATACACGATAACACCGCTTCCTCGTCGTGGCATGCCGCGGCTACGATAGCTCTCCCGCCGCGTTCAGTCTTTCCGCGAGGCTTTATCGGCCCTTTCGAGGCCCTTCCACGGTGCCTGCATTTACGAGCCTCGGCCCATTGTTCCCCGGGAACTTCCTCTATCCACCCATCCGCGATTTATTAACCATCCGCCGCGCCGCGTGTCAATTTGACACATTTTTCGCGGAAGACGATGTCCTCCCCCTCGCTTCAAGAAAAATTGATCTGGGACGAATCTTTCTCCATCCAAAATTCAATAATATGAAAAGTTCCTATACCTCTTATAACTTCAATCTTCAAGCTCATGATAATTTTAGACCTAGAAAAATTATTCAATGTCACCGACATTATCTCCAAGATTATCCCCGACAAGTTTCGATGAACAGGTTCGTTTAATTTCTGTAGCCGTTCCCCAGAACGCTGGGAAAGGATCCGCAGACTCTCACAGACGTCCGAAACCCGGGAAGTTTGAATTGTTTCAGCGGGGAACTTACGTGTGTACACTCGCGAGGAGATGATTACTTAAACGCGCGGCCTTTGTGTTACTTTCGGATGATGGGGCTGTTGGTCTTCCGGCTCTGTTGATCTTGCGAACGATGCAAGATCGCGAGGCATTTCCTTATTATTATGGGGCCCGGTAAACTCCGCCGCGCTCGCTCTCGCAATTGCTTGCCGCGAAGTGTTTAACGGCGAGACTTTCACGACCGATCGGGAATCGGAGCCCGGAAGTTTGGAAGGAACACGGGAAGTTCGATTGTTGCTGATCGAATCGTCCGGAAGATACATCTTCATCATGATTTTCCCGAGAAACCCTACTCGAAGTACAATAGAAAGAGTTTACGGATTGTGCTGTTCTTGTAATGTAGCATTTGAGAACATTTTTCAATTTGTTGGTCATTATCATCATATAGCTCATTTTTGAAAGGGAATAACGTATTTTGATTGATATGTGATTTTGAGTGATATGTTGACCTTCAAATGACCTTCCGAGGTGTTGTTCTTCGGAATGAATAAATTAGAGTATAAAGACACTGTTCAAGTTTGACCTACTCGAGTATGGTTCTGTTGATGTAAATCAATTTGAAGAGTAACATTGACGAAGGTCAGTCCAACGTTAGGATATTATACATAGTCAAACTTGTCTTTCCATTAGCTTCAACATGTCATCTTAGACTTGAAATTTGTGAATTGTAAAACATTCTCTTCTACCACAATAATGCATAATAACTGCCTCACACTCACGGACATGCACAAAGAAATCCAATTTCAAAATTATACAAACTTTTCAGAACAAAGTACTTCGAAGTATTGTCAATGCTCCATGGTACATCAGAAATGACGACATCCACAAGGATTTAAAAGAGCCTACGGTCAGTGAGCAAAATTAAACGGTTCGAGAAAAAACACGAAACTAGACTATATGAACACGAGAATGTACATTACTCGTACATTAATGTACATTATTCGTACATTAAAAAGGATAAAACCTTTTGAACTAGTGTAAGTTGAGCTAACTGAATTTAGAGCATTTAAAACATGTTTAAGGAGTGTTTAAAACATACAGTAACTCCCACTAATATTCGGACACTCTTAAAAACACGAAAACTTTTTTAATATTGGAATATACGACTTAAAATTTTTGGAGAAGTTAGAACAATTGGTTTGCTACGCAATGTGACAAAAATTTTTGAAAAAACTGCAAGTTTTCGGAATTGCAAAGAAAATACTAAAAGTTGTATTTTTCAACTTTTTTTATATGGGCTTATATGGAAAATTTAGAAAACACGTTTCGTAGATCTGTATTAATTAAACATATTCTGAAAATTTGATAAAAAATCGGTCGACGTTGTAACGACCTTCAAACGTTTAAAGATAGTAAAAATTACAGTTTTTCACGATTTTCGGCCTCCAACTGCAGTAATTCTAAGGATTCTTACATCCTTCTATGAAACTTTCACACTGCATATAATTGACACAGATCTACAAAACGTATTTCTCAAAATTTCGATATAGGCACACATAAAAAAGTTGTAAAATGCAACTTTTAGTATTTTCTCTACAATTCCAAATGCAATTTTTGAAAAAATTTCTTTTCACATCTTGTGGTAAACTACTTGCTTTAGCTTCCCAAAAAAGTTCAAATCGCATAGTCCAATATTAAAAAAGTTATGGTGTTTTTAAGTGTCCCAATATTAGTAGGAATCACTGTATGTGGAGCATGCCATTGGGAGTACATCCATTAACTGCGAAGACTTACCTAGATTCAAGACTTTAGACTTCGATTTAAGTAAGAATTGTTCTAACCAAATTGCTAGATAAGGTGAAGTGCCCTATGCCTGGACAGCATGTTTTTCTATTTTAAATTTTATCACTTTAAATAAACAAAAACAATTTCTTAAGAGTTTTAACATACAGTTCAGAGTTTGTAAAGTAATTTAAAATAAAAAAATCATTGTATAGGTTAATATAAACCTATAGTTGGACATATTAAATCCAATCTAAGCTAGTACCTGGACAGAAGTAAAGCCTATATCGGGACAAATTCAATTTACGAGTTGATCGAGCGAACATAACCTAAAACGTTGGTTGGTGGCGCTGTTGCGCATGACGAATAGAATATGCTTTGCGTAATATATAGTATTCTTATCATAGATTGTAGTATTGTATTATTTAACCAAATATATATTTATTTTCATTTACTGTTTTAATAAAACTTGTCATAATACAACTTTTAAGGTTAGGTAGTAGTGCTGATAGATTTAAGATGTAAACATAAAGTATTATTAACGTCACAACAGGAATACATTTTCGACATACGTTATTCAAGCTAATAGAAGACTAATTATACGTACATGTAGTTAAATAATTTTCAAACAAGGCGTTGATTTTATTCACAAACACGTGTCCGGCTTCAGGCGTAAGCACATTGCGTATAAGCTTAGAGTGGGATAGCTACTGTCATCGCGTTCCAGTATGGAGTACTTATATTTGAAAACAGTCCTAATCTTGGACATCTAATATTTGGATTAATAATTATTATTTACGTTAAGTTTGATTGCCAATTTATTTTAAAATATCAATATTATTATGCGTGATAATTATTTTTTGTCTGAGGGCTTAAATTATATCTTTTTTTCTAACAAAAGTTCGAACTATAAATGCACATGATTCGCATGTAAATAGACTATTTTGTATACTGTTTTCAGATGAACTTTGAATTCATTTTTAAATTTCAATTGATGTCTTAATAAAATAATATTCACACCTACTTGTAGCTAAGGCCTCAGAATATATAATATAATTATTTAATCTCTTAATTACTGATTTTACTACGAAAATTCAATTGTCCAAATTTAGGTATCACTTTTGTACTGTCCAGACTTAGGGCACTTCACCTTAGTGGAAACTAGTTTGCAATGTATGCGCCAAGTGCGTAATAAAAACAAAAACACTCACGGAAATCATAGTAATCGAGCAAAAGCGGAGTTTCCCCGTATTCCTCGTCAACAAAGGACATCGAGGGAGTGTCTGGTACCCGGGGATTCGCGGTAAGAGTGCCGAATTCGTTATTGCGTTCCAGGAATACGAGTCGCGAGCCGGAATTCACGGTCGACCCGCAGGAAGCCCGGTACAGGGAGGGTCCCGTGGGTCTGTAAGCGCGCGAAACGGTCGGGTCAGGCGGCGAGTTACGCGTCGGGCGACGCGGATACGTCGGAATTTTAATATTCCTTGGCGAGGGGCTGGTGTAATCCCCTTGACAAACGGCTGCCTGCTCCGGTGATGCCTCTTGACAAACAGGAGCCATCGTTCTCGGTGGTGCGCGTCACCGTCGGCCGACAAAACCGCTCGTCGACGGAGAAAAGATCCCCGGCGTGGCGCGGCGGGGCGAGAGGATTTCCTGGATCGAATCCAAGGAGTTTTGCCGCGCTTTGTCGCCGAAACAAATTGCTCGTTCGCGCGGGCACCGTTTCGTTCCCGCGATAATTGCATCGGTCGTGCTCGACGACCTCGTGAACGTCACCGTCGCGGAAAAACACGAGAACGTGTCTCCTCACCAGCGAAGAACGAGAAACCAGCCGCGAGGAACCGGTACCAGAAGGAACGTCCTCTTCTTCTAGGTTTCCCCGGAGTACTTTCAGCCCGTTTCGAACGACCGGGCCAACATTAATATCGTCGAATAGGCTGAGAGAGAGAGAAAGAGAGAGCCGCGTTCCGAGATTCCACGGTGATTTTATTTCGAACGCGTTCCTGACCACCGTAAATCGTCGCTACTTCTCTGTGAGATCCCGTGTGTCGCGCTCCGCTAACGCGCGCAGCTGCGTTCCGAGAGGAATCCGACATTCCTCCCAGCTCTATCTTCGTAGATACCGAGGACCGAGGAGAGCTTGTCTATCGGCGGATATCGCGTGAAACGTTCGGCTAATCGACAATCGGACAAGCGTTATCCTGCGACGAGGATATCCGTGTCTAACGAGCGGAGATGGACGCGTCGATAGCCGCAGACTCGGGTCGCGGTGCTGAGAGCAGGCGATCAAGTTCAATGTATAGTCAGGGTCAACTTCTATGCTGCGACTTCGTCGTCGTTGAATGGCGCTGTTCCCATTGATTGCCACTATAATGTAGTCGATTTATGAAAAGCGCTTTCTATGTCAGCAATGGAACTTGCGAGGCTTAGAGAAGTCCTTTATGTTTCTGGTTCAATCCTTTTCCTTCTTGTTCGACGATCTCGCTGGATCTTGGTTTCCTATTCTGAGGAAAGTCTCGGACAGTTTCTGTGGACAGTAACAGTGTTGTATAATCGGGTAGATGAAGACCTAGAAGACGAACAGTAAGAAGAATTGATACGTTGACTGCCACATCCATAAAAATAGGACACGCAAGATTAGAACGATTCATTTGGTAATACACGAATTGGAAAGAGAGAGCTATTTGTGTAGAACAAGAGTAATCAATTAAAAAAACTTCTCGATACAATTTAATAGATCCTGTTTACTTGTTTAATCGACGATACGGCAGAATCTCCATTATGCAAACGATTCAGTGCCACATGAGTATTCAGATAATAGAACGGTTAACTAGCAACTGTGTTAGATAAAATCTTTATTGATTGGTACCATGTACAATGTACAATGAGATACTACAGTATTCATATACAATGCATGTAGAATCAGCTACTGCAGAATTGAGATATCATCGACTGGGATAATAGAGATTCTACATAATCGTCAACTCAACAGGCAACTCCGAATTGCATCGAGCCTGGACTCATTATAACCAGAAAAATTTCACGAATACGAATGTCACGAAGATTCTCATAAAGTAGTAATTAAAAACAAAAGACTGAAAATAAAATTTTCGTGAAATATCGTGCACATCTCTGACGCCGATCGACACATTTCTGTAAAAGACTTGATTTACCAGAAAAATTGGAAAGATGACGAGGTAGAAGTGTGGAAGACGTACAATTAATTTCGAAGCGTCACTTCGGAGGGAACGGGCCGCGCCTCGTGGCCAGTCTCCCGGTGGATCTGCATGCAAGAACAATTAGCTACACCTCCTCGTGGCTCGGCTCCGCGATAAATCAGCGAACCGCATTACCGCAACGACCGGCGCGCACAATGCCTGTAATTCTCGCCCACTCTGCCAGTCCATGGAGAAGCAACAGAGCGCCGACTGGCCAGGGTCCTGGACGCCGATCGTCCGCGAAGACAGCGCCGAGGACGTGGTAACGAGAGTCCTGACCATCATGCGATCCTCCATCCTGCAACGGGGTTGCCTCGTGATGAACGAGCGACTCGGACAGAATAGTCGCGTTTCGAATCCGGCGAAACGGTGGAACGTGATTGGCCGTGCTACGTTTTCTGACCTGATTCGCGTATTCCAATCTCCTTTTTATTTATCGAAATCCTCAAACTCCTACGTACATGGGTCTATTTAGCTCTACAATCTCTTTACTGAATTTGAAAATCAATTTGTACTACAATCTATTATGTAAACCAAATTTTATTATGATTTACAAATAAAATATATGAAAAAAAAATGATTTTCTCCTTTTTAGTGCATGTTAATATAAGCGTGGTTTTTAAAAAGTTTCTATTTATATATTTTTTTATTTTCTACTTTTTAGTATTTTTTAAATGGAACGCAGGGTATAATAATACTGGTATGAAATAGTAAGATATAGAAACGCGAGACAGAATGAGGGGATGACTCCGAGAGACGACGTCTCTTGATGGAGTCCGAAATTGTCCGAAATGGAAGTGTATGAACGGAACACCACACTGACTGAGCTCCTTCGGTGCGAAATGGTTCAGTGGAGTGGGGATGTGTCGGAGTAGGAACGCATAGTGGAGTAGGGAGCGCTGGCGCGCGGAGTGGGGATCGGTGAACGCGATGACGTACTACCGAGCGTCGTGCGGCGAGGTGTGATGGTCAATATAAAATTTTTTTTCTCCTAGACGCACAATTTTTTTTAAAATTTGGTTTTTAATATTGCATTGTCATGCAGTTCTGAGCTATGTTTCAAGTTTCAAGTCTCTAGCTCATCGGGAAGTGGTTTAAAATTCGATTACAAGATTTGACGCATATAAAACAACTCGGCAAGCTAATATAAGCGTGGTACGTAATAAGTTATTTTGATTTTGTTGTAACTTTTGTCGACATTGGCGTGGCACTCATAGCTTACAGTCTTTGGGGAAGAAGCGAATATTCGTACGGACTTTAACATTAGGTTCCAACAATCTCCCCGCAAAAAACAATACAGCTCCGCCGAGAAAATAAAAGCAACCATACAAAAATGCGCCTTCGAATAACAAGTTCGCGCTGCCCGGAATCAACCGTTTCAGCGTCAGAAAAAGAATCGCGCGTTTCACCAGGTAATCCCAGGCCGGAATATATTCTTTTCCCTGCGTTGCAGCCGCGCGTGCTCCGACTCCGTCGCGTTTTTCCTTGCCGCGTATGCGCCAGAACGCTCGCGGCGACGCGACGTGGTCACCGCCTCTGTGTCCCGCTTTTATTTATCATCGGACCACGTCCAGTCAATTAACTCGCCCCGAGAAAAACGCGGACCGCGTTCTCCGGAGGCCGGTCCCGCGGAATCCGCGCGGAAGACGCGTCTCCGTCGCGACGGAATAAATAATCGAGTTAACGAGCGACAATCGGTCCCGCTTGGCCGACTTTCCTCGAGAGGAATCCGCGTGCCGCGTTTTCATCCGGCGATTTTATGACCGTTGATTTGTGCCCCGCCGGATTTCCCACTGACAGATTCATGAACCAGTCCGGGACCAGGTCTTGGTTATCGCCCGGCCGGTAATTACAAATCTCCAGTTTCCTTGTTGGTTTATTATTCAATGACGGAAACGTCGATCGACTAAACAAACACTCGTTCGCGGAGGAAGCCGATTAACAAATAAAATTGGAGAGTTTACAGGCTAGAGTATTGATAGTGCATGCTCACTTTGCTCACGCTGATTGGCTGTTTTGTGGATTCGCCGGTAGAGGCGGAGTCAGTGGGAACTAGTGTTTATCGAGTGTGTATGAAGCATCACTTGGAATTTTTGTTGGCTTTGTGAGAAATTCATTATACAGGGTGGGTCGCCACATTTTGCCACCTCAAATATCTTTGTTGTTTTTAAAGATACGTCAAATGTCTGAAGGACAAAATTGAATGGTAAAATGGGGCTTATACGATACCAAAGAAATTTTTGTTTTTAGGTAATTATTTTAGAGATATGAAGGTGACCTTCATTTTTTTTTAATGGAATGTGGTATTTTTTAATACATCTATTGATGGAGCTGGACACTCGTCATAAAAAAGTACTAATCTATGTATGTCGAAAAGTTAGTAGTTCATGAGATATTTCAATTTAAATAACTCTAAAATACCATTACTGTCGTGCTAAGATGTTACACAAGTAAGTAAACACTAACGTCTTAGTACGACAGTAATGGTATTTTAGAGTTATTTAAATTGAAATATCTTCTGAACTACTAATGTTTCCAATGTCCAGCTGCATCGATTGATGTACTAAAAAATACATCATTCCATTAAAAAAAATGAAGGTCATCTTCATGTCTAAAAAAAATTACATAAAAACAAAAATTCTTTTGATATCGTACATGCCCCATTTTACTATTCAACTTTGTCCTTCAGACATTTGACGTATCTTTAAAAACAACAAAGATATTTGAGGTGTCATAATGTGGCGACCCACCCTGTATAATGTCCCCTGTTTTATTTTTGTAGTTTCGCTCCAGTCTCAGATGAGAACCTCTCTAAAGTAGAAAGTAGTATCATAAAATAATATGTAATAATTAGACGGCAGATTTTTATGCAAAATAAAAATAGATATGCATTAATTGTAAGGTATAGAAGCTACATACACAAGTTTCATTCCGACATACCTAATTTCCAACAGCCATCTGCCAAATATTTTTTCCCGGTTCCAAGACACTCGTGTGATCCTGTAAAGCGTATCACGCGATGCAAGACGAAGGCGCGGAGGAGATTTGCGTCGTTACGTGGAAGATGATACAGCCGGACGTGGCGCAGGATGTCAGGAACCCGATAGCTGTCGATCCATTGTGGATAACCCTGAGCCATCTCCGGCGTTATACATTTTCCAAGCGGGGCGGTGTTGTGGTGTAACGGTGGCGCGAAGGAACGCGGCGGATTGGCGTGCAAAATCCGGCGGATTATTGCCGGAGCTACTTACACGGATAGGGCGTTGCTCTAAACTGGAAACACGCGATAAAGATTTTTCCGGGCGTCGCGAGACGGGGACGGGCACGCGGGCAGCCGGATCCGATGAGAAACACGGGTTTACTGGCGGCCGTGTGATTTCGTATCAACGCGCCGCGGAATATTGCGAAACCGGTTGCCCTCGGCGATAAAACCACCAAGGGGGACAGAGAGGTTGCGATATTCCGTTCACGTTCGATTTAAAGGTATCGCACGTGCGCTCTCGAAGTTGCGTAACCGGGCGATCATTCCGCGTGCAAAAGGATCGCGCGGATTTCAAGGATCGCCCGGTGACTACCCGCCTGCGATACTACATTAAAAAGGCAGATCAATTTTTATTTCACTCCAATTTAAAACTTTCCATTAAGAGCTGCAGTCCAATCATATACAAGTTGTTGAATCGATGGAAACAGAAATAAAGAATAACAGCTGCAGACTCTGAGTAGGTACTTTAATCTCATATTCCAGGTCCCAATCCTTTTGATCAGGAGCATGTCAACTATCGAACTCCATTAGTACAAGTTACCCGATACTGCCATTTTGTTTCCGCACGTGCAAGTAGTTGCCAGGCTATCGACTCCCAATAATATCAGTAAAACACCTTCGCCGAGTCGTTTATCGAAAGTGGATGTCACGGGGATGGAGGAGGCGATCGTTGCTGCCGGGGACAATAAGATCGGCGAGTTTGCAAGATTACTCGAAGAAAGTTACGAATAGCTGCAATTGAAAGTAGCTTCGGTCAGGAAACTTCTTTCTTCGGGTGGAAAGAATAACTTTCGCCGATTCCCTTTGCTTGGAAACTATTGTGTTTCTGTGAGAGATTGCTTGCCGGAAGTTCTGCGGGACATCCGGAGACTCCGCAGACTTCTGAGCACCTCCCATGATTGCTAAACTGGTTTTACATAGAGTATAACTCTGTTGACAACTCGATTTGACCAAAATGTTCTTCGTATGTAAGAGAGGAGGCACTC
The DNA here is from genome assembly GCA_933228785.1 of Lasioglossum pauxillum. Classification (NCBI taxonomy): domain Eukaryota; kingdom Metazoa; phylum Arthropoda; class Insecta; order Hymenoptera; family Halictidae; genus Lasioglossum; species Lasioglossum pauxillum. The sequence continues at coordinate 8,697,208 of OW121704.1, forward strand.
GATTCTAAATCTGAAGAGGTCCTCAAATATTCGGAAGGATATAAACAGTTTAGAGGATCCATTGTCTCCTAATTCCTAATAAATTGATACTCAATCTGCATACAATTATAAGAAAATATTGCACATTTGTCTAAAGTCAAAATCGAAAGAGACACATTCAGAGGATCAACCTGCGTAGAAGTACTGACCTGAAGCACGAAGTCACCTTTCTGCAACATGGCTAGAAAGAACCGAGCCACTTTGTAGAGAGCGATTCGTTTAATAATTTAATCTTGCAGCCCGATAGTGAAAAGGAGGTAGAGTTTAAAGTGAGTCTTTAACACGAGGTGGACAGACAGAGAAAAAGTACTGATCACTTAAGGACAGATCCGTTTATTTTTAAGGTGCGAACTATACTCCCCGACTGAGGACAATACAGACAGAGCGATAACATACATAATATAGATCGACATATACATTTAAATAGAGCGAGCACAGGTGACGAGAAAACAAAACAAGTATAGCGCGAAATACAAATTACATATAAGGATACGCTTTCGCGTTAATACACTTGGAGTCCCAAAAACCGCCTGGAACCAGTCCATATGCGTCGCAGCTTCCGATACTGACCCGTCCAGTGCAATCAACGGATGACGTCGATGCTTTCAGCCGATTTCGCGGGAACAGCAATCAGCGATGTAAATTTCCACGCCTATTAGCATGAGCCTCGCGTCTTAGATAGCGAGTCGAGTGTGGACGCCCTCCTAAAAGGTTCACGCAATCTCGAACTGGTAGATAGCGTGCTGCAACTTATTGCGAGCACCCTTCCGACACTTCTAACTGGCAGGAAGGCTGTCAAAGTAGAGCAGTGCTGGGTACAATAAAAGGATCGCGGCGCAAGCGACCCGGACTAATATTCGCTCGCCGGCGAGAAGCACGACGGAACTTCGATAAGGGTGTCCCCGGTTAATTGCCCTCTCGATACAGGCTCGTTCCACGACGTGCTCGGATGAATATCTTCCTTGGCTCGGGATCTTGGGGACCATCCGCGAAAGAGGGAGCGTTTTATCCACGGCGAGTTTCGCGACTCGATGGAACTTCGATGCACTCGACCCCGAAAGTTCAAAAAGTCAATTAACCGGACGGTACCTCTCGATTGAACGGTAATAAGCGCGAAACGAGACGAGTTATGGGCACGAAACGAGCGTAAAGACAGCGGGGGCTGGGACGCCGCTGTGTCCGATTGATGAACTCGCGACGTGACCCGCCGGTGGCCCGTCGTTATGTCTTTATCGTCTTTATCGTTCCCTATCGAACCGCGCGACCTGGTTTTTTCTTCTTACAGCTGACCCGAATCGCTCGTGAAATATTCCTTATTTATGGGCCTGCTGGCAAGAGACGGCTAGAGCTTCGAGCATAATAAATCGATAGAAGTTGCGTATGGGAATTGTATCTAGGTTGCAGTTATAGAAAAATTATGGTGGAAGCATACATAGACACCAATGTAAGACTTATTTGTTCCTAATTTTTTTTCTGGAACAATGATTACTACGATTTCTCTGAGGACTAGTCGTGAAAATTCTATTCGTCCGCCTCCGAATAAATGTAGCTGTACCTGTAACGAACATGGAACTCCTCTTTCTCGCAATAAATTATTGAAGATGGCTCTGCGCCGATTCTAAAGAACGTATGACCTAAGACGTCAGATAGAAACTTCTTTTATTTCCAGAAATGTAAATTTGCTTAACGTATCTATTCTTGCATCTTCATTGCTTGAGTTTATTAGCACTTTATCCGTCAAAAATCTATGAATAGACTTCAGAATGATTATTTTATATCAAATGAAGCTCAAAATCTTCTCTCCAGTAATAATTCCGAAGGAAGTTATTATGTCATCTGAAATGACGTGACAGCTCTTCATTGTTATAGAATAGCTGTCACTATTCAGAAATTTGCTGAATGGTCCTCGAGAAGATACTATTTAAAATAGTTCTGGTGTGCAGAGCTTCTAAAGATACAAGGATGAACGGCAGAGAGAAAATTCCCGTTTCTCCAAGAATAAAAATACTTATAAATAACCACAATTACGAGAGACAGGAACAAAATAGAAATGTCTTCCTCCTTTTAACAATGTCAATAGTCCGAGTATATTATATTGATACCCTCGAAAAATAAGGGATGAAAGACGTACGTTTCCTACTTCCGCATTTCCCAAAATTTATTTAAACCGCGTGAAGTGTAGTTGTCAGCGTGCTTCGAGGGCAGCCGAAACGCGTGGATTTGAAGTGAATTAAAATTGATTTACACGGTCGAAGGGTTACGCGGCGATACGGAAAGTGCGCGCCGGTTACACAGAGATGTCAATTCCGGGCGAGAAACGTCAGAGCCGAAAGGTTTCAATATTCCGGACAATTATCGGGCGCGGTGTCGAGCACACAATGCAAAAGCTCGGAATTCCATCGCGACGTTGGGCGTCGGGCGTCGCGCGTCGCGACGCGCTGTGCCGTATTCGTGAGTTGCGTCGTTCCGGATCTGCGCGACACGCTCGAAATTGACATGAATTATCGCGGAGATCGACATGAATTTTTCATTAATCCGCGCGGCGCGGCTTTCACGAGCTCTTTATATGCTTATAATTAAAATTGATTGGCTTAAAAAGAAGCCGATATTAATCACACACCCCGGACCCCGGCGTGGATAATTAAATACAGAGCTCAAACGCCGCAAATTTCGCCGATATCCCGCGGTGGCACGAGAGCCCCGATGCATATTTCAATGACGATGGGATACGAAATTTCGCGAAAATAAAAGAGAGGCGGCCGGGCCAGGTCCGCGCGGGCGAGCCCATCGCGGGGGCTATCGATGGTACCGCATTCATTCACGTCGACGCCAGCCCGTAATTAATAACCCGTTTTAATCAGACCGTGAGTGCGCGAACGCGGGCGAACGCGCGCGTGTGCTAGAGCCAGGAAAAGAGATAGAAAGAGATAGGTGACGGGAGAGCGAAAGCACCAATGCTCGTTTCCATGGGAAAAGCGTTCGCTAAAAACGTTCTGATTTATAGTTAAACGCGTCGAAAAATAAAAGCTCCACGGAGGAAACCGTGGAACGACGGATAAGAGCACGAACCGGGGTTCCGCGGATGGAGGGGGTTTTGTGATTGACGTTAAGTCGACCGGGCTGACTCGATTATCGTATCCACGGTCATTAAGGAGAAACGTCATTTACCTCGGGACGCGGAGCACCCGCCAGCGGATTAAGATAAGCGATTACGTCACGATCGACGCCGTCACGCTCGCGAATAAATCAGTCCGCCGGGTGTCGTCCGACGAAAAGCCGGACGTTCAATTAAATTCCATTAAATCATTAATTTCACCGGGGGCCTTCCATTAATTTCGCCTATCGCGCCGCCCGTTGTTCCGTCTATCCTTCCCGGACCCGGTGCTCGCAGGTTGACGGTCTGAATTATTTATAACACGCGTCGCTGACTTTTCTGTGGAACCGTGAATCTTGCGAGAGGAAGAGCTGACTTTAAAAATATACGTCAGTAGGCTTTTTCCTCTGCGAACGCTTTCTTCAGTATGCGATGATATTCTCTAAATATTTACTCGTGCTTTGAACGGATTAAGGAACGATTTTATGTTTCATCCCTTGTCAATCTTGTGCGAGCTATAAAATTGGAATAAAAAATTGTTTCGTCTTGATAGTGCTCTTACATATAGAGACAAGTGTATCAAACATGTACATGAAGTCTCAAGTCAATCGATCAAGTAGATCTTCAAGAAGTCCGCAAACATCATCACTACATATTACGAATTCAGGGTTTGAGGTTCAGGACACTTTCTATAAGATTCTAAGAAAACGTAATCTGAAAGTATGCACCAAGCCTGTTGACACTGACAACAACGGCTACAAGATAATACTACATCCCCCAGTATCAGCAGCCTCGAAATTAGGGCTGATGCGAGTGGTTTCATTCCTCAGGAGCTCGCAGCGATCGATGTCTTGCGGATCACGCTCTCCCGATTCAATTTCCCATGGTCCCGTGGTGCGTTCTCCGGGATCTCCTCGGAGACTTTCATCGATAGATGTTTCGCACGGCGTGGCAGCCGTTCACCCTGCCGAAACTGCGAAGTTTCGCGCGTGACGATCTTTGCGATGCCGGTAGGGTCGTCGATAGTGCATCACCCTGTTACGGACGAATTTCATAAGCGTCTCGCGGCGGCGCGCTGCGAAGCGAATCGTGACAGACGGGCCAGGAAATTAAGACAAGCGCTTCGGTTTTTCCGTTGGTCGCCGGCGAGTATTTTTGCGGCGGCGGATCCATTACGAGGATTGCCGGGATTTCCGCGAGGACGCCACGTGAATTATGGGGGTGGGGCTCGGCTCGCGGGCAGTCGCGCGCGAAAACCGCTTCGACGAGAGGTAAATCGAGCGGCATCAATTAGAATTGATGGATGAAAAACCGCTCGTCGATCGCGACCCGTCTCGTACTACAACGCCGGATGAAAGATGAGCTGCAACAAGAAGAAACCGCGCCCCGGCGGATATTAATTGCCCCGTGTTTGCGGAATCTTCCCGCGGGAGGCCCGGCAGGATCGTTCCCCGACGTAATGACGATGCTACGTGTCTCATCAGACGCGATTAAGTGATTGATTCGGTTCATGCCCGGATGAACGCGAAAGCCGGCGGCCCTGGGCATTTTCAGCGTACTTTGTGCGATTGAAAGTGCCGGCGGTAATATGCTTTTTAAAGTGGGAGGCGATGATTCTTTTTCGGAACGATTATCTTCTGGATCCCTTTCCTGGAGAATTGATCGCTGGATTTTTATTCTGGTGCGTAATAAAACAATGAAAACGACAATGGAGCTGTTGGAGAGAAATGCGAATAATTTTTGAGATCCTATCACGTATTTAGATTGCACAAAGCTGCTCCGCAAAATCGATATTCTACAATTACACACTTCCTTCCTTCTTCTTTATCCTGGAAAATGCTCATTAATGGTCCAATAAACGTTCAAAGACATTCATTACAGCTTCGCCGAGAAGTAAACCCTTTGTCTCATTGTTTATTCAGCCGCTGCTAAAGGGCGGGGGCTTTCTACGCTCGTTGTAAATCCACATTTACTTTCGACGGTGAATAATGAGCAAGGAATTTCATTTCGACTTCAAAGAATTGCGGAATATCCAGCGTGAGCATTATTCAAACAATTATTTGGTTAATATAGATGCAGACAGTAAATTTGTAAGGCATCTTATACATTTATATTCGAACAAATGATACCACGTACGATTATTTTAGTTAGAACAATCTTAAAAAAGACACTGCTGCTGCATTGCAAAGAATTCCTAAAATTCTAAATTTAACTCCCAGACAAAACATCGCTGCGGTGGGATTACCTGGTATTTGCATGAATTCGCTCAAATAAAAAATTGTTTCCAAGTGATTTTTCCAAATTACACTTTAACCGAAAAAATAGCACACACATGCTGATAAAAATATAATAAAAATAATAATTACACTCATCGTAACAGGAGTGAATAACTAGATGACGTTTTTGAAAGGCACGGGTTATCGCCATGAAGGAACACAAAATAAAACTCGCATTAGCAATAAATCCTACTAAAAGTAAAATACCTGGCCATTTCGCGGGTCCAGAGGGTGAAAATGGGTCAGCCGAATCACCGGAGAAATCGATGATAGGCCAGAGAAGGAAAAATAGAAACAACGGAGGCGGTTGCGAGGAGTCTAGAGGGGAAGGAAATCCCAGCGTAAACCAACGCTTTCCGTCGTCTTCGACGAGCTGGAAAACGGACGGGGTCATTGTGAGCCTGCGAACGAATTAAGGTCGGGTAGATTCTTCCAGTGGTCTACAGAAGCGAGAGAGAGAGCAACGAAGATGAAGAAAGGCCGGCTATCGACGGTGTTGCACAAAGGGCCCGGTGTTGCTCGATGCATTGTGCAACAGCCTGGCGTCCTAATACACGAGAAAACCAGCGGGCTGTCAAGAGAGCAAGTTGGCCCGAGCCTCTCTCGAGGCAACAACGAGTGGATGAGAAGAGAAAAAAGCATCGCCACGGAGCCCCGTTCCCTTGACCAGAAGGATCATGGGAGACGTCAAGGTGGACCCGAGGGTGGGATCAGGGAGCTTGGGGCTCTGGTGGCAGCCTGCAGCTGCCTGATAGAGCCGTCGTCGCCGATGCGCGAAATCGACGAAATCCGCACCTGTGGAACGAACGCAGGTCCGGTTCGCCCATGGTCGCCATGACACGGGCGTCGATCAATGGCCCATGGTGTCTGAATGAACTCGACGACAGAGACCCGGAGGATCGCTATGGCGAATAGAAATTGTCGGTGTCTGTATTGCGTGGGGAAGCGACAGCAAATCTTTATGCAACCGGTATAGTCGTATAAGATGGTCTATTTAAAAATCTGAACTAATTACTGTCTATGCGGGAGCACGTGTTGGAAAGATGCAGGGAAAAAGAAGGAATGGAAGATGGGACACAGGAGGAGTTAAACAAGATATTAGCTGAAGACGGAGAGGGAGAGAGGTGGACGAAAAAATTTAGATAGAGAAAGGAAAAGCAGGATGGAAAGTGTGAATGAGAGGGGGAGAAAATGGATGGAAAGATGAAAGAGTAGGAGTAAAGGAATAAGAGAGACGACAGAACACGAACAAAATGGACAGTTCTCATGAGTTACAAAGCTCAATTTAAGGGGGATCTATACCCTCGGATTGTAACTAGAAAGGAACTAGAATCTTACTAGATTTTGGGTCTAAACATGGGTTTACGCGCATCGATTTTTTGTCCTTATTTGAGCCGATTTATGGCAGGGTGAGGGCTCATTCTATAGAGGAAGGTTAAATACCGCGCGCTCTGCTATTGATTTAACGAGATTATGTTTATATCTAATAATATGAGTGCCCAAAGTAGAGAAAAAATCTAGAAAAATAACCGCAGATTTCAATATATTTTTCTATCTCAAAGAGACTTTTTTGACTGATATGATGAGCAGGGCGCGCCGACTTGAACCTTCCTCTATCAAATGAACTATTGTGTAGCTCAAAATATGCTCGTATAAGGACGAAAAATCGATGCGCGTGATTTCATTCACATAGCAGAGATTTCCCCATATTACGTTCATGAAGACAGAGGTTATCTCTGACGTAGAGCTAATCTAGAGCCAATTTTATTTCAGTTAGTTTAGACGAGATGGTGCCTAGTCAGAAGGACTGTCAATCAGTGCTGCGATATTGTGCAACATTTCACTGCTGCACTGCTGTCAATGTGGAATCATAGCAAAACTGACACAGACGAGGCACATATTCTCATCGGTGGCACTAATATTAGTGCGACCTGCCCTGTATAACGGCATTCGCGACGAGCTGAATAGAATATGGAAATAGCAAGCAACTCCATCTCGTGTTCATTATGCAGTTGCGTGCTTATCAATGTTACCAAACTTTTTTCTGCACAGAGGTTGATAACATTGATAAATACCCCAAAATCTGAGGGTATAGATGCCCCTTAATGAAGCGAAGTTCAAAGCCAAACTGAAAACTATGTTCGCTATGGAGCAGCAACCCAAGAACGCTATAATGCATGAAGTTGCACCTCCACCACACAGAATCACTCCCTCGTTCCACTAGAGTGGACTGTAAACTATCAAACGTATTAAAAAAGCTCTTCGCTATGAACTTGATGAAGCAGTCGGTTAGTTCCCTCGAAAGTTGTTCGTAGTAGTTCTTGATAAGCTCATTTAGTGCATGGTGCTTGAGTGGATGAGTGTATCAGTTGTAGCTGAGAGTAACGGGGTCACGAGTCTTTGAAGTCGATGGAGCTTGTAGAACGGCTGCTCGAGAGTGTGGACACGTGTAATGAGGATGATGTAATTAGTGGAGGCTGGTTGGGGCGAAGTAACCGGTCCTCTTTGAAAAAAGACTGCGGTTACGGCGGACTCTGACGAACAACTATGCTTGGCAACAACCGAATAAATTAATTCTTATTCCTATGGTAATATTATGTGCATTTGTTTCTTTTGAAGCGACACGAGCAAATAAACTTTCTGAATAATCGTCAATATTATCCATGTTGAATATCGTAACATTTAGTTCATGAAAATAAGTTCTTCGAAATCTTGGGATCCATCAATTTTAAAAGGTCGCCGGCTGTTCCCGGAGATGTTTAACATCAGTGACGCCGAAGTGGAGTCTTTGGGCAGGTTTCTAGCCGAAAAGTTGAAAGGTCATCGGCTAGAATCTGTTTTCCCCGAGCCTTCTCCCTCCCACGCTATCTCGACGAGGACAGCCTGGCAACCCCATCCGTCTATTAATCCGATCTTTTGTGCCCGCTATCGATCACGGGTTTTGCTCACTGGGGGGCATCCTGGACGTATCCCGGACGCATCCCGGACCGTCGCGTCGTCGTCTGCGCGTTTTTCTCGATCTCGTGTGTGTCCCCATGCAGGTATTTCCAGGTAGAGCCACACGCTGCGACACCGAAAGCCCTGGCGCGGCTTGTTCCCAACCGGCGACCGTGGGAGGCACTCGTCGGGGGAATATTAATTATGTTAATTACAGGGCCGATGAGACCGTTCGACGAGTGGAACGTGCTAAATGAGTTTCGTTAGTTACGATTGTGCTTCGGACCAGGTCGATAACGCGACGAACGGTGCCTCGGACACGCGTCCTACACAGGACCCACACCTGACTGGACTATTCTCTTATTTTCTACATCGACGGCTCGAGATACCTTTGCTCCTACATATTTATGCTGCTTACCGTCCCGACGGGCCCCGAGCGTTGGATTCCTACGGACTTTCCGAGTCTCCGGGCTGCCGATGATTGCGCTAGAATGTCATTTACATCCAGAAATGCTAGGTGTAGAAACGGGCTGGTTGTTTCTATGCATGGTCTCGCGGAGGGGCGTTGACAGGTTGTATATAATATTTTCGTCGGGACCGGCTCGAACCGAGTTTTATTTCGTTCTAGGTTAGTGTTTCGCTGGGAATGCAATTGCTGCAAGGGGGATTATTTTGAATTTATTCAAGAGACTGTAAAAAAAATGTCAGCATTGTTGTTACCTGAGGTAACAAGCAGTCTCAAGTAGACTGTGGATCCAGTGCCCGAAATTACCATAAAGCCACCTGATTTTTTGGTGAAATCTTATAATTATGTCATAGTAATGAGAAGCTGATGCACGATAGCATTTTAGGATTAATAAAAGAAACCATTTACATGATTACATTCATAGATATATTATTTATTTACAGAAAAACATAAAGTTAAATAGTTTCACAAAAAACGAACTGCGAAATTTCCATAAAACCACACGTTTGTTAAGTAGAAAAATTCAAGATTATCGAAAATTTCTTCTATATTTACAAACTGATACTTAGTATAATTGCCATTTCTTCGAATAACGTCGAAAATTCGATTAGGCATTGTTGAAATCAAAGTACGAAGAGTTTCTGCTTCGATGGATGTCCACAACAGAGTCCAAACAGAGAAGGAAAAACCCAAGGATTCTCAATTGGGTTTAAATCTGACGAACAAGCTGGCCATGTCAAAATCCTCATATTTTTGTTGTCTAACCACTGCCTTGTTTGTCTTAATGCATGAATTGAGGCGTTATCATGCTGAAAAATGAAATTGTCAGTCTGAATTTCTTCTGTAAATGGCATTAAGACCATCTCCAACAACAAGGCGTGTATAGCAAATTCTGAAAAGTTCAGGGCATTTTAAATAGACAAAAATGCTGCAGAAACCAGCTACCAAAGAACGACAGAAACAAGCCCGTCTCGAATTTGCACAAAGATATATATGTATGACCTGAACACAAGAATTTTTCCGATAAGAAAAAGTTTAACTTGGATGGGCCAGATGGTTACAGATACTACTGGCACGATTTAACAAAAGAAAATAATGTTGCAATGAGTCGTAACTTCAGTGGTGGCTCATTAATGATTTGGGCTGCATTCAGAGCCAATAAAAAAAACACCAATCTGTCGAATTAATCATAAGATGAATTCGACACAATATACGGAGCTGTTGGAGATGGTCTTAATATCATTTAGAGAAGAAATTGAAACTGACAATTTAATTTTTCAGCATGACAACGCCTCAATTCATGCATCAAGACAAACAACTGGGTGGTGTCAGACAACAAAAATATGAGGATTTCTACATGGCCAGCTTGTACGCCGGATTTAAACCCAATTGAGAATCTTTGGGGAATACTTGCAAGAAAAGTATATGGCAATTGTAAACAGTACAACTCTGTTTCTGAGTTATGGATTGCGGTGAACGAAGCGTGGACATCCATCGAAGCAGAAACGCTTCGTACTTTGATTTCATCGATGCCTAATCGAATGTTCGACATTATTCGAAGAAATGGCAATTATACCAAGTATAATTAATTGTTAAATATAGAAGAAATGTTCAATAATCTTGATGATATCTACTTAAAAAACGTGTGGCTTTATGGAAATTTCGCAGTTCGTTTTTTGTTAAACTATATAACTTTACGTTTTCCTGTAAATAAATAATATATCTATGAATGTAATCATGTTGATGGTTTCTTTTATAAATCCTAAAATGCTATTGTGCATCAGCTTCTCATTACTATGACATAATTATAAGATTTCACCAAAAAATCAGGTGGCTTTATGGTAATTTCGGACACTGTCCACATGCAAAGGAGGACAATTTTGAATTCGTTTAAGAGACTGTAGAAAACGTTTCAGCATTTTAATTACCGACCACTCTTCCCAAACAAATTAACAACTCACAAGACTACACCCAATAAAGGCAATTAATTTGTCACTACACCAGTGCACCATCGTAAATGACCAACTCAACATCAGACAAAAGAATTCATTTGTAATCCCTGCACAATGTTTCCAATATACACACTGGTAACAGTCCTAGCACACAGCAACGGTCGCGGTAGCCTTCGGCTCTTCAGCATCCCAAGAGTAGTGCATTAATCCATTAAAGATCCGCGAGACGACTGCACCGAGGATTGCGCCAGGGGTGGAAACAACAAAACGCCCCGTGCTCGACCAAAGAATCTCGAAAGCTCGCAGAAAGAATCCTCTGCGCGAAAACTCGGGGCGGACAAAACCACGGCCCTCGAGAACTGGCAGTGTGTTACACAGTTTGGTACCTAACGGCCATATGCGCGGTTGTACGGGCATGAGAGAGGTCTCTCATTGTGCCGGGGCAATAATAAAAATAATCCCACCGGTAGAAACGGTCTCATCTAGCCGGCATTAGTGAGCTAATGAAACGTGAGTTGGATCGCAGGCCTGCGGTGTCGCGTTTCCGGAAGACGAGAAAGAGAGAGGGAGAGGGAGAAGTGGGTCTCTGAAGGAAGAGGGCTCGAGGGTGGCTAGGTGAAATAGAAAGAGAGACAAGGACAGAAAGGGAGAAACCCGATCAATTTATTTATTAAACGTTTTTCGTGCCTTTGTCGTGGACTGTCGCGTTCCCACGGGAAATACGAGGCGCTTAAAAGAGTGGCGGGCGAATCCTGCGCGAGAGGGAATCGCCACGCTGAAGAGGGTGGCACGGAGGATCAGCGTAGAGTAGGCTACCCTTAATGGAATCACGGCCTAACCCAGAGCCTGAATTCCCGGAGAGAGAAGTCGAACGATTCCGCGATTCGAATTTTCGGCAGATATTTTTCCCCCGGTTTGTTCTTTGTGAACACGGAGAGAAAAGGGAAACAAAGAAAGAAACGCGGTGGATAGTGGGAAGAGGGGAGGGAGCGTAGCCCAGGCAGGCCGATTCTTCTCTCGGAAGGAGACAGCGGTTCGCCATTAGCGCAATCTAATCGGCAGGGTCCCTTAATAACAGGTTGGTCTCCGGTTCTGGAGGAGCCGCGCCGAGAAGAAAATGAGAAAGCGACACGATAGGGACGGGGTGCGGGCCGAGGACGCAGCGCGGGCTGAAATTCATTCGGTTTCTCGGATACCTACACCGCGAACCATAGATCCTACCTCTTGCTCTTTCTATTTCTTTCTTTCTTTCTCGGTTTCTCTTGGCTTTTTTCTGTGTCCTCTTCTCTGTAATCTCACGGCCGGGCTCAATTAATGCTTAACGACAAAACCAAGGAGAGGAGAGAGCCCTTCGGGGCTGCCGCGTGGGACCAGCCCCGCAAGAAGAATGCATCCTTCGCCCGTCGTCGGTAGATACCGCTAATTGTGAAGGCGTCCTCCGGCCGCAAAATTGCCGGGCACGCGCACCAAGAATGCGCGTCGAATTGCCACTACGTTTCCTTCCTTCTTTTCCCGAAGCCTACCTATCCTGCCGAGCCTGTCTCCTCCCTCTCTCAGCCGAGAACGTTCCAAGAAGTCAAAAGGCTACCACGAGCTGCGGGAAAGAAAAGGCGATCCCCGAGCCAGCCGAGTTCACCGCAAGCCTTTCGACGGATCTGACCCCTTGAGCTCTCGGTGCCATTTTTATTACGACGCACAGATGTTCCTTCGATCCCAGCAGTTTCGTCAGATTCGTCTTACGGCCATAAAAAACGATATTCTACGAATTTATCCGTACCACGATCTTCAGCTGTTCTAGATTTTAATCCTCTAAAATATACTTTACACCGATTTTCATATTTCATAATGAACTAAATTCTAATCTTCCATTACTTATGATCGAGGGTGTATGTAGCTAATTGTAAGTACCTCAACTCGGCAAACAATTGAATAAACATGCTAACAACACGCCCCGGCAATCATTCAGAGAACCTCATTAAAAAATGCGGAATAAAACAAACCTCGAGTGTTCCGACATATTTAACACCCTCTCTAATAGTTCAAGCCTGAAGTGGCTTCCAGGCTTTCGCGTTTCAATGGCTTCAGGTTTTAAGAATCCATGAGCAAGGCTCGAGTCCCGATTCGACTCAAAGGGCCATATGCCCGATCCACTCGAGGCTGAAATTCTATCCCGTCGCGATTCCTCGATTCATGGATCGCGGTAGCGCACAATCGGACTTGAAAAATCGAAAAAAAACATTCTCACATCCATTTTTGTAAAGGAATAGCAGGGTCGTGGAAGGATATGAAAATTAACGGCACTAGAGCTGTTAGTTTAACAATACGTCCACTTTATTAGAAAGGAAACTTAAGAAGCTAACTTATCGCACTAAAGAACCCGACACCACTTAACACTAATCGAACGCAGAGAAAAAGAACTACAATTAAGAGAAAACGAAAGAGAACGAGAATGAAGAAAGAAAGACAAAAGAGAAGGCACAAGAAGAGCAAGGGCCTTGATCTTTCAAGGTAGCAAGGTTTAGCTCAAGCAAAGCTGTAGCGTTGAACAAGGATTCACCGCTCAAGCAAAGCGGGAATAGAAAGAAACTATGTACAATAATTTTAATGGCTCAAGCAAAGCGGTAGTTTTACAGTAGCGCAAAGTGTTAATCGCTCAAGCGAAGCGGGAGTTCGAAAAGCAACTGACTCTTCGGATAATCAGCTGTGCCCGAAGAGTCAGAACGGTGGGGGGAGAGGTGAAGAGGAGCCTCTATAACAAATCATTGTTATGGTTTTGACAACCCCGTCACCTCTCTCTCCCCTGGTCTATAGGATGTAAGTCGCGTGCCGTCGCGTAGCTCGCGCGATCCGCAACAACTTTGAAAAGATCTTTCCGCGGTTTTGAGCCTAGTTATTAAGGAAATGCATACTACATATAAAATGTTAGGCATTAAGGGGGTAGTTACACCTCGGTTGCAACTAGAATCTTACTAGAAAATATGGGTTTGCGGGAAAGCAAATGCTGTCCTTATTTCAGCAAATTGTAGGCTGGGTGAGGGCTTATTGTAAAGACGAAGGTTTGACGCAGTGCGCTCTGGTCATCAGGGCAGTCAAAAAGTCTTTCAGAGACAGAAAAATGCATTGAAATCTGCAAGTTTTTTTCCTAGATTTTTTCTCTACTTTGGACCCTCATATTATACATATTAAACATAATCTCGTTAACCTCATGACCAGAGCGCACTTTGTCAAACCTTCCTCTTTACAATGAGTCCTCACCCAGCCCACAATTTTCTGAAGTAAGGACAACAAATGCTTTCCCGCAAACCCATATTTTCTAGTAAGATTCTAGTTGCAACCGAGGTGGGACTACCCCCTTAATCTAGTAGTTTAGCAGCAGAATGTCAGAAAAATGGAAAGGTGGATAATCGATTTGGCCTGTGAACGGCTCGCATGTATAAAGACATCACTAAACAACGATGTTAAACAATTCTGCCCGGAGCCGCTTGAAGCTGTGCCCACAGCCGGTCGGTTTCGCAAAAACCCGGTGGGTCGCAGTTATTACACGGCAGTTTGTGAATCGTCGCCCCGCTGCTGGTCGACAGGGGTGGCCTAAAGGGGGTTGGCAGCGGGGTGACACAATTGTGAACCAGCGAGCGGCGAGTAACTCGAGTAGGCTCTCTCGGCGATCTCCGGGGCTCAGGCTCTCATTCTCTCTCCCTCTCCCTCTCTCTTTCTCTTTCCTCGCTGCGGGATACGCATTCGTGCAACAGGCTTTATGCGCCCGTTGCGCCACTTATGCAATCGTGAATGCGTCGGTACCCCGCGAGCGCGTTCCTATGCATTTCAATGCGACTCGCGCGCGCAAAGGTTTCGAGTAGCGGCGTACGCGCGCGCGTGCTATTCAAGGGGAACCCGTAACCCAGGATTCGCGGATCCTTCTGAAACGCGTTTTCCGTGTGTGCTCGCCTTTTTCTGGCTCTTTCTTTTTCCATTTCTTCCCGGTGAATGCCGCGCGGAAAGCCGGCCAGATCTCGCTGCTGGGTTAATGTGCTACCCTCGGCTAACCCGCTTATTTTTTAAAACTCCGGCTGGACCGGTGTTCCAAAAGGATTTTGATGCTTTTTAATTTCCGGCAAGATTCGAAAATGTTTGGACTGGTTTAATGCTTTTCGTGTCTACTTCCGGTTTTGTGACGCATTCGTGGCGACGATTTGAGCATTACTTATTTAATGTTTATTCAATGTCAATCGTTTATTCATTATTCGTATACACACATAAATAGATATTTTAATTTTAATGTACAGCTTGTATTTTTCGAGGGTAGACGGTTAAATACAGTAAAATTTGTTTACTTTTGAAGTACATTATGGAATTATGTATACTTTGAGTAAAAGAACGATGTTAATTACAACAATCCTTCATACCATATTGAAGAAATATAAATTATATGGTTCAACTAGATAAGCCAGCTTCTCGTACGAAATTCTAAAAAAATAAATTATCAAAGTCACGATCTATCACTGATGCAATTCCTTGTACAGTAGGTGTACAAAGTAATCGTACACCTTTTAAAAACTAATAACTTTTTTATAATTGTACAAAACGACCTGATTTTTTATAATCAATTAGAAGCATTGGTTTACGAAATTATATGCAACAAAGATTTTCCAAATAATTGTGATTTACAAGGTTAAATGCAAAAATAAAAAAAGCATTTTTTAAAGCTTTTTTCTTTGGGCCCTTAATCAAAATTTAAAATATATATTTTGTAGATCTATGTTAGTTATACACATACAGAAAATTTCATCGAAATCGGCTGACGCAGGAAAAAACGACACGCATGAAAAGATGAACGATTCTGTGGATTTTAAGCAGAGACTGATCAAAAGTCGTCTAAAACTTCGATTTTCACCATTTTTAACCGTTTCTAGCTCGTATGTACGTTAATCGATTTCGATGAAATTTGAAGCATGCGTATAACTAACATAGATCTACAAAACATCTATTTTTAATTTTTATTAAGGGCCCAAATAAAAAAGTTTTAAAAATTGCCTTTTTTATTTCTGCAAGTAACCTTGTAAATTATAATTTTTGGAAAATCTTTTTTTCATATCATTTCGTAAACCAATGCTTCTAATTGATTATAAAAATTCAGGTAGTTTGGTACAATTATCAAAAAGTTATTAGTTTTTAAAAGGTGTACGAATACTTTGTACACCCACTGTATTAAATTTGAAAAAATGAATGTCCTACGTTCAATTTTCCACATGGAACGTGTTCGACGTGTACTCACACGTCTGTAGTCACGTGTCCACCGCTCGCAACAGTCGCAACCCATCCATCTCCTAAAAAATCTAACCGATTGATCATTCCATCCAACGGCAGCGACAGATTTCTTTTCAGACCCACTCTACCGAAGCTTTCGCAGCGGCCGGTAGACTCGCGAAAAATTCCTGGACCCACTGTCCATGAATATTTACGTATGCCTGGCTCTGGCCATTAACAATCGGCCGGTATTGTCTCAGTGATCGTGCCGAAAAATCCTGTCGTCGGAACAGCGAGTCCTCGCCCACACAATACCGTCGAAGGTCGCCCCACGAAATCAGAATACGCATCGGTGTTCGCGGGACGCAATTTGTTGCGCGATTCGTTCCCGGAACCCCTGGGCCGGGACAGAGCTCTGTCATTATCCCGACTGGGTGTACCGGAGGGGGTCCGAGGGCGAGGGATAGAGGAAGAGGACTCTCTGTAAATTGAGGGAGAGAAATATCTCGTTTTCTGAATTACAAGAGCCGGGCGCAAAAGTGCCGGCCCGGGATATGACGAGAGCTGGAAGCGCAGAGAACACCGCCGCTAGAGAACTGGCCCGGTCTCTTTCGCGGTGTATAGAGGCCAACGGGGAAGAGATAATTCGCCTCCTAGGCGGGATGCAATCTGCCAGATTGTGGGGCACCGAAATTGCCGGGTTAGCAGAGAACGCCTAGGTGGACTCGAACTGCGTCGCCCGCTTTCAGAAAACCAACGTGCCATTAGCGGTCGAGTCGAAGCGAGTCGGGTCTCTTTCGATATCCACGCCGCATCGAGTACGAATTAGGGTGCGGTTATGCTCGGTACGATTTTCGATCGCTCGCGACGCTTACTACTGATTTCCTCTCTTGTTTCAATGCGTTCGAACTCGATGGTTCTGTCACGCACAATGGTCCATCATTATCTAAAAACTTACGAGGGTCATTCAATAAGTAAAGAGACAAATTCTATAATATTAAAACTATTCAATGAATGTGTACAATCTTTTCAGGGGTGTTAGTTGGCAACCTTGGGATATGCTCTGATCAGCTGTTTCATCATTTTATGTCAACATAACCTCAAAATTTTCAATTCACCATGGCAAGTTCACTAGAAGATTGCACCTTAGAAGAGCAGCGCTCAGTCATTAGATTTTTAGTCGCAGAAGGTGTAAAACCAAGTGACATTTTTTCTAGAATGTTAATACAGTACGGTAAAAGTTGTATGAACCGTGCGAATTTTTACAAGTGGGTTGATCGGTTTAAAAGTGGCCGAACAAGTGTAGGTGATGAACCCCGATGTGGACGTCCAGTGGAAGTTTCTGGTCCCTCGGTGCAAAAGTGGCTTCGGGGTAAATCGAAAGAATTCTTCGCCACGGGAATTAGGAAGCTGCAAGAAGGATGGGACAAGTGCATAACTGTGGGGGGTGATTATGTTGAAAAATAGCCTTAATTTTGAAAGATTGAAATAAACCGTTTTTCAGCTATAGCCATTTGTCTCCTTACTTATTGAATGACCCTCGTACATTACGTCAAGACATGCGTATGTGAAAACTGTCACATGTACCGAAACGTTGCTGTACTTTTGAATGCGAACACCAGGTAAAAATGGTAAAAAGTCACAAGACTGCAGAGAATCGTCATTGTAATTGCGGAGGATCGCATCGAGCCTAACCGCGACCTAATGTGCCGCAGGAGGGTGTCCCCGCGGAACAAAGGGAAGCAGCCTGCCTCCTTTTGTTTCCCTGCGACCAGCCCAGTTCAGTTTCTTCCTTGATCTCCGAGCAGCGCAGAATCGTGAACGGCTTGCCGCTTCCTTCTTCCTGCTTCGCCCCTGGGACCCGCTCTCCGGGAGGACGCACGCTTTGAGGGATTAAAAACAGAAGAATGGAAGGTTTTCATCGTATTGGAAACGCGGAGGGGCTTAGCGCGGCTCTTGCGCCGTTCCGAATGCGTACTTTGACTTTTTGTGGGCTGGGGATGACTGATTAGTGGTTCGAAGTAATAGGTACGCCGGTAAAGCGACTTTGCGGATATTCCAATTTGTTTTGGGGATTTCGAAGGAAAATCTCGATGTTTTCAAAGCTGGTTTGAGATAAATATTCTTGCAGCAAGATTGGGTCGTAAGAAATTACTTAAAACTTTAATTAAAACACTAACGATTTCGATCAATTCTTTAGTTTTAATACTTCCGGGGACGGTTTGAATTAATAAGTACATCTGCGAACGTTTTCCATTTTATATTCTTTTTTTATGGTATTCAGAGAGTTTCGAGGTAATTCACGCAGCCACCAATTTCCAGAAAAGAGCGATTTAATTTAATCGTATGTAAAAGTATACAAGGCAAGCGGCAAATTTAAATTGCTAACGTATGATCGAGCTAATACCACGCTCTCCAATTCCCGCATTAACATTTCTCCCGCGTGCACATCTAATCCTCGTCGTATGAATATTTCACCGGTGCGTGTTCCCCAGAAATCACATCGATTTTTAACGATTACCGAAACGACGACACTCGAGTGTCGCAACCGATCGTTCCGTATTTTTAGTGTCGAAACGAAGCTGGCCCGGCACGAAAATAATCTTATTACCCATAAAGACAGCGTCGAGGGGGCCGTAAAGGGCACGGTAGCCATTAAAAGAGTAGAAACAAGGAAGAGGCAGACTCTAGGAGTATCTTTCGGCGATGTGGGAATATTCGGAGTAGCCAAGGCCGATTCCGCTGTGGCCAATTCACGACTGTCGGATTTTTCTGTATCGGATAGCGGAGATTTGTCCTACAACTTATCGATTCCATTAAGTACTATTAGCAAGGTGAACGTAGGTAGAGCGTCTACCTGTTCGTCCGGTCCTCTCCGAGTGGTTTCATTTGTTTTAGGGGGCCGAGGAAGACGGGAGATGCAGCGGAGAAGATAAAGGAGTCAATTCGGGAAAGTATCCATCCCCGTCCGAGAGGATCCATCCGTCGAATATTCGGAATGCGTCGGGGCCATCGCGTTATCCGTCTTTCGTGGCTCTCTCAATATCTCCGAGCCCTCTGGGGTCACTCGAGTCCTTTCTTAAGCCACTCTTCACTTTTTTTCTCTCCTCTTTCTCTCTCTCTTTCGCTCATACCGATCGTGTCCTTACGAGAAATGGGACAGGCTCGAATTTCACCGGTGGCCTGTCCTCGAGACGCTGCCTCGCGTCGTCGTAACTCTACGCGTCGATTTTTCCACCGGAAAATTAATGGAGCCGCAGCAAAAAATCCGTCGTACAGCGATTTCCACGATGCCACTCGCAATTTCGTTGCCGCGTTCGACGGGGACCGTTTTTGCAGTGATGCTGCCTGTCTGTCGATCCCTGGGGTCGAACTAACTAGATTGAAAGAGGCATGGAACGTAGAGCACTTTCAAGGAGGTATATTGTAATTCATAAAACTTTTTAAGTCAGCGCGAGCTGATGCGGAATCCACCGATGATTCCCGAACAAAAATAAAAAGAAGATGGCGACAGCGAGCCCGTTTGCTGAAGAGTTCGATTAGATCTAAAATATGAATGTCCAATTACATATTTATTTATTTAACATCATCCTCTCCCCAAAATGCCCCACGTCTCACTACACAACAATGAAGGCTTGCAACGAAATAAATACAGTGTTGTCGCGGGTTCGATCCCCGACGCCGGCACCTCTGGAATACTCCATGTGCTCTGTAGACTGTGGTGCCCAAGGTGGTTCGGAACCCACCTTATAAAAACTGTCGGTCCCGTCGTGAAATAATTCCGAAAAGGAGTTCGAAAAGCGACGTTAAATAACATAAAAAAAAATACAGTGTTCCCGCGATTGATGTGACTTTCCTGTATGCGGGTGATGTGACTTTTTTATCCCCACTACTAGGGGATTCCCCCTTGGGCGGTCAATCGCGCTACAAAGAAATTAAGGCACTAGAATGTTTAAATTAGGGTTTTATGATACTTGATGTATCATTCTCAGGTATTGAATAGCATTAGTACAATACAACCAGTGTTGGGCAATAAATAAATTTAAATAACAAGTTATTTGTTATTTGGGTATTCAAATAAAAAGCAAACATAATTATTTATTATTTGAGCAAGTCTAAACGAATTATTTAAAATAATAAAGTTAATTGTTATTCACAAATACAATTTGTATTGACAAATAATAAATTAAATTGTAGTTTTTTATAGGCAGCTAGGCCCTCCGGACGGGCCCGACCACTAACGGTATATGTACCTGAACAGGTTGTGCTATAGCAGACAAAAACGCGCACGTGTTCATTGTATACACAAAATATAAGAAATAAGAGAAGACCAAAAACTATTTATTTGATTTTGCACCTCATTCCAAATAATACATAATCTTTTATTTGCAAATAAGAAATAATAAATAGATCACTTTTGGAATTATTTAAATTACTTTTATTTAAATAAAAAGTTTAGCTATTATTTGCAATTAAAATCACACGTTTATTTATTACTCAATTATTTATTATTTAAAATAAAATTTGCCCAACACTGAATACAATAATTTCCCGCTTAGCACCGTTGTTTACCCAGGATCGTCGTTTACACTTGGAAAAGTTATCCAAGAAATCTATGTTCGGCACACGTAAAAAAACGTAGTACCATTTCGTTTCCTGAGACTCGATACCCCCAAGATTCTCACAACAATCGCGGGAATACTGTACTGAGCGTGTTAATATTTTCCACAGTCAATCGTCGTGCCTGGAAGGTTAGTAAATATTCTAAAATATTGCTGCGTCGTTTCCACGAGATTTTTGTTCTACAAATTCTGAAATATCAGTCTGAATTTTTGCGTTTTGAATTTTTGCATCAACAGGGAGTACCGTGCGACGTGAAACACGGTGGCCAGAGCTTTTTCCCGTCTGCCACCTCAACGTGCAGCGACGTGATTGATCGCGTGTCTCTTGTTACGCGGAAAGCCACCGTGTGTACTTTCCTCGGAACCGCATGCGCCTCGTTAGACACCGTGATCTATGGTCGCCTGTTTCCCGAATTCGGAAAAGGACTCTCTTTCGTTATCGTTGCGACCCGGACAGTCAATTAGCAGCGTCTCTGCGAGCCGAATCGGCCACGTTTGATCTAGACGCGGACTGATTCCTGCCTGTCCGCGGCTCGAGATTAGGCGAACGCTCTGAAAGCTTTTCGGGCGCCTATGAAACCGGCTCCTTTAATCACTCGGGTGACGATTCTAGATTTGAAAGTCGTTCGGTGGTTTCTTCTAATCTTTCTCCATTGGTCACACGAATGGTTTTTGACAGTTCATCTGTTGTGGTTGAACAAATAGTGGTACATTGAATATTTCATATGTTAATCCTTCAAGGACATTAATTTATGTTGGATATTAATTAACTGGCCAACAATAAGTGGTCGTTAATTATTTTCATTAATTTATGAGTGTGGTATATGTATGAGTCAGGAAGGAAGTTGACGAGTGGTAGGTCGAATGAGGAAAGACGAGAGAATGTGTGAGAGAACGAGAGAGAGAGAATGAAACAGAAAATTCGCGAAGCGAATTCGGCGACAGTCGCGTCGCAGTAGATTGTGAACGACAGTCAAAGTGGGCAGACGTACTCTTGAGTGTATTGCAAATCGTGTGGATTGTTTAAACGGTTCGAACTGTTCAATAAAAGTTGCAACATGAGATAATGCAGACTGCACAGCTTGGTGAATTAAAGATGAAGCTGAAAATTGTTGGGTTTCCATCTAACGAAGGACATTAGCCAAGTGCAACGCGCCGATTCTTACGAAATTTATACAGGATATAGCTTGTTGAGAAATACGTGTTAAATATTTTTCAACAATCTATATCCCGTATAAATTTCATTAAAATCGGCGTGTTGCACTTAGGTAATGTCCTTTGTAAGAGTTATGTCAAGCAGCCCCTTTTATGCAACTGTTTCTAAGTACATTGTACAATAGTTTCTTATCTACAGACTGCAATCGTTAAATCTCGCATTA
This sequence comes from Lasioglossum pauxillum, assembly GCA_933228785.1. Classification (NCBI taxonomy): domain Eukaryota; kingdom Metazoa; phylum Arthropoda; class Insecta; order Hymenoptera; family Halictidae; genus Lasioglossum; species Lasioglossum pauxillum. Next base: position 8,719,217 of record OW121704.1, read on the forward strand.
TTCCGTAAAATTGGTAGGCAGTCCGCACCTCGTGGATTGATAACCGCAACCCCGAACGTCTTCTGCAAGCATGCAATCAATCCACACAACAGGAGAGCCCTCGCATCGAACTAACACAAATCAATACCCATAAAATATTCGAGAAACTCCTCTAGAAATGGATCAAACGCGAACCCGTCAATTTGAAAGGTCTTGTGGAAGGTATCCAGAGGACTCGGTCTCATAATTGTACCCTTCCGTATGGTTTACCCCGGTTCCGCGTGGAAACTCCTCGTAGAATGGAGAAGATGATCGGCTCGTAATCCTATATAAACACGGTTATTTTTATCCCATTACAGGGCGGTTCCGTAACGGCCTGTACAACACGGAGCCTGCATAATGCCAGAGTTCGGTTCGAGAACGAGGCCCTGCGAAGGCCGCCAAAGGAATAGGGATGACCGCAGGATCCCGAGGGGTGCAACGGTGCCACACCCCCTCTCTCGAATGGTACCCTAAAATTCTGAAACAGCGGGGGGGCACTCGTGCACGTTCATGATACAGCCCTTCGAACAGTCCTCGGGGCCCTGCCATGCTGACATTCCTCCGGGACCCAGAGTTTTCCTCCGGAGTCATCCTGAATCCTCAGAAGTCATCGAATACTCTAATATTCCAAGAACCCGATCATCCGCCGAGTCGATGTTGTATATTGTTTCACCTACTTGCAATAGAAAAAGAAGAATTAAACCGACTTCGAAGAAACGCACTAAAAGGTATGAAATAATTTACATTTAATTTATGTGAATACACACGAACTTAAATACAATAGAATCTTTTCGGAGGCGGCGCAAAATTGAAAATTTTCGACACTGGAAATTACGAAAATGCTTAAATTCTTCTACATGCTCTCACATATTAATGTAACTTCTCTTCCCACCTACTGATTTCCAAGTTCACCATATTCCAATGAAATCATAAAAATTTTCAATTGGACCGTTTATTTTGAAAGTGGTGTAAGTTCATTTTCTCTTGTTTTTTTATTTTTTTTTAAATTTTATCTACATTAAATTAAGCATGAATTACGTGATATCTCATTTTTTTCAAAAATGTACTTACACCACTTTCAAAATAAACGATCCAATTTTGCGCCACCTCCGAAAAGATTGTATTGTATTTAAATTCGTGTGTATTCACATAAATTAAATGGAAATTATTTCGTACTTTTTAGTGCATTTTTTAGTTCGTTTTTTCAAAGTCAATTTAATTTTTTTTATAAAATTATTTTATTTCACACTCTTTAGTGGAACGAGCAGAATTTGTAGAACACCGTAAGATGGTTTATCTTATTGGTTATTTGCACTAAAAACCGCAAAGAATGAAAAAATGCAAAATTTGTTTTCAAGGGACCAATCAGGAGACATACCCCACAAAATGCAGAAGCTTTCGTCCTGATTGGTCCATCCATCTCGGTGTAATCGGTGAACATACATGAAATAATTCATTTTTCGCAAATAAAATCGTAAAGAAGAAAAGAATGCAAAATTTTTGTTTTCTCTACAAGATGCAAAATGTTTCGTACCGATTGGTCCATCCACCTCTGCGTAATCGGTGAACACACACAGAAAAAAGCGAAAAAAACAGATACAGACCGAATTGAGTAACCTCCTTTTTCGAAGTCGGTTAAAAAAGATAGAAATCATTTCTCGAGCAATGAGTAAAATTAAAATAGTTTGATCGATGCAACGATCTACTTGGAAGGCGAGATGAAGCAGTAAACTTGTTAGTAGGGGTCCATGAGTCTCTGAACCTATTTCAAACGGTGCCCGTGCTTGTGTATCATCCAGTACAGGTTCGAAACTCGTTTTATATCGAGAGAGGCGAGTGACGAGCATTTTCGGCCGTTCGAATTTCGGGAACGCGTATACACCGGGGAAAATGTACTGTAAAAAAATGTTGCGCGTCGCGCCGTTTCGACGATATTTATTGGTACCAGGGGCTGTTTCCACTCCGTTGAGAATCTGTTTTATTCGAGTATACATTCGGCTGATCGGACGAGTTAATCCGCGGCTGGATTTTACGCTGCGATCCTGAGAGAGAAAGCGAGCAAGAGGACGAGGAAAAAGAGGCGTTGCCCTTAGAGAGGACGATCTAATCAGAAGGTGGAATTGGTCTTCGTCTCCATAAGTTCTGGGATAAGCAGTCCCCGTTGCCAACGGTCCGGAGAAAGTAATCGAAGGTATCCGTTTAAACCGTAGAGAACCGTGCCCGATTCGGCTCGACCACGGAAATTCGGTTCGCTTCTTAAACAGCAAGGGGTGGAGATGAGGGTTACATTCGAGTTCGATCTCCTGGTGAAAAGAAACGGCCTTACAAGAATTTCCTCTTAGGAAGACCTTGGGGTCCACTGCCGAAAACGATTCGGAACGAATCATTCGCTGGATGGTCTAGCACGCACTTTACACGAAACAGCCACTTCCGGTTTTCTGGCCAAGGATGTTGCAACCGCTGCTAAACACATTTTCAAAGAACAGGACACTGTTTCGCAAAATACTCAACTGCTTGACTTACAAAGACTCTTCAGACTCGCCAGGTGGTTCGTAACTGTGACACTAGACCGTAGATTAAATCCAGAATGATAAAAACATTTAAACAGTTACTTCCAGATCACTAAAATTATTCAACAAAGACGTAAATGACTGCTTAGCTCCTGTGTGTAGAAAAATTAAATTAAAGTTTGTACCTTCTGTATACGGGGCTATTAAGATTAAAATACAGCTTATTATAATTCTCGAATATAAATGACATAATTAAATTACATTTCTTTGGTCGCATGAAAATTATAAATATTGAGTTTAATGTGAAATGTAATTTATATATGTCTAGTTTCTTTTAGAAGGTAATTTAATTTCTAGAGAATTGCTTAGCTGGAAGACTAGCCGGAGATCTCACTGAACTTTTGGACAGCAGATTTCTGAAGATGGTGAGCTCCTAAGGGAGAAAGTGTTCGAGCAGGCGGACTATTTTTACGTGAGGCGCTCATCTGTTAGGGATCCCGGTCGATCGCTGGCAGGCAGATTTTTGGAAATCTTTGTGGGGCTACGTGACGAGGCATGTCGTTAACGAGGCGATGGAGATCGGCAAACGAGCGTGTCCCGTCGTTTTGGCGTCACGTGGAGGAGTTCTCGGGGCCGAGTGCTCGACACGTGTTTCGTGGACGGTGACCGGGCGCTGCTGGACCCGCATCGTTTCAAGATCCACAGATACTTGAACGTGCTGGCCTGGTGAACATCAAAGAAACCCTCATTGATGCACGGAAAACAACGAGGAAATCCAACGGGCCATACGAAAATAAACTGACGCGGAATCACTGGGACTGCGAGTAAACAAAAATAGAAACGACGCTCGATCGTTGGCCCACGGATGCCTCTCGATCCGTGACACTGGGCCACGGGTACGCTTTTGTGACATGCTGTAATATGCACCTTGCGTTCCGCTGCTAAATTAACACGTTCATATTTACCATGAATAAAGATGGTCTATAGATAGTATTAACATCGTCACCTCTGTAGCGTCGTTAAAAAATGCCACCATACTTTATCTAATAACGAAAGTGTAATATTGAAACATTAAACATTCCTAAACTAAAATATGCTCTCGGCGCACGGTTTCGATCAATAATATTTTTTTTAATTGCAATGTTTGTGTTCGACCAGTCCTTAAGAATCCGCATTAAGAATCCGCATCCCAAACGTTCTTGACATTGAAGCAAAAAAAATTGATTTAAATATAAATGTATTATTGATCGAAACCGTGCGCCGAGAGCATATTTTAGTTTATTAAACATTTAAGATCGAGAAATAACAAAACAATTAAACATTTCTGAATGTAATAACAACGTATTATACGGTTCTATACAAAAATGAACATAAATCTGATCTTTTCAGTCAGGACATAAAGGACTCGTAAACCTTTCATTGTATCTTCAGCTGCATACGCGTAATAATAAATTGAAATAAAATGGAAAGATATAAACCACAAATAAAATTTACAGCAATAAACAACTACTTGAAACGCCTCTCCATTAAGTCAGGCTGCCGGTAATATTTCTATAACGAACATTACTGTGGTAGTAAAAAATGTGCCATAAAAAATTCTTTAAAAACATTCCAGATCACTGTACCTAATATTTATTCTATGAAAATTCCTAAATCTCGCTAAATTATTCTCTCCGTGCACCGCACGCCGTAAATTAATTTCCACTTGGGAATAAAAAATCGTATTATATCTCGCAGAGACAATCGGGGGGACAATGAATCACGTTACACATATATTCTTGTAGAGGTTTTAACACCCTCGTACACATTTCGTGGTATGACACGTTGTTCGACGATCGACGCGTATTAATGGACACGTCACTGTCTCATCGCCACCAATTTCTGTCGCGCGCGCGACTTTCACGTGTCGGGATCCCGGGGCTCACGAGCGTGTAATAGATACATGATAGAATCGTCGGGAGCTGTTAGAGGATACAGGGGAGTTACGATCGACGGTATACACGACGTATTTATACGCTGATCAATTCCTGGAGCGGCCTGGTGTCGCGTGCGGACCATTGTTGCGCTCTCTCGTGTGTTGACCCGTAGAGCCAGGCTGACGCATCGTCTTGCGCCGCGTCCATTTTCTCACGGGCTGCTCCTTTTTTATTCTCCTCTCGCTCGCCTCTTGTTCTTCTCTTTTAATATTTAACGCCCTCGGACTCGAGGAGCTCTACGGATAGAAGTCGTCGGAGAGAGAGTGAGAGAGGGATATTTAAACGCGGACCGCGGTTAATTCTATTTGGGGAATGGGAGGCCGGGGAAAGCTAATAATACAATTGTACCGTAAATAGTGAATGAATAAATAAGTCTGGGGAGAGGACACCGGGATATATACCTGTTGGCACGGCTCTTGACAGGTGTAGCCCTCGCGAATGCACGTTCCGCGTGTTATGAGAGCGATACACTATCGCACTCGCGATAAGTCAACCGCGGATCTCGTGAATAGACTAGTCTTTGTGTGAAAATTGTGATTTTCTCTGTTGCAAGAGACAGAGAAGTTAGTTATAGGTTTCCCCTTTCGTTTTTTAACCGTCAGACAATTTTGTGAACCTGTGAAAAACAACATGAAGTTAAACTTCCTCTGCTAATTTAAAAAAAATCAGCTGCAAAATTTAATTTCCACTGCGCAATTAATGAAACTCTCATTTCATAAAGTGGAAAAAGACAGGCGTCTGTTTCACTATCTGATTTTTTAATTACTGCAGTAAACAACGAATTTTCTGGACCTCTTCCTCTAACATTCATAAAATTTAACATGCTATAACCCACTAAACACGCATTTAATTATCATCTGACCCCAATCTCCACGTAGAAGTCCGCAATTTAGAAACAGACAACACAAAATCGAACTTTCCCTACCAGTCTGCTGAAATGTCTACATAATTAAATTTTTACAACCACCGTCCCAGAATTACCGTACACCCGCCAAGGAGCGAAAGAGTTGGGAACCGTAGAATTTCCGCAAATTTGGTTCTAAATTCCGGCGCCAAAGCGCAGAGGAAATTTCAGTGTACCGAGGCAGAAGGATTCAGCCGGGTGTGTTCCCGGTCGCAGTGAAGGCCGGGTCCTTAAAAGATTAACGCGTTGGGTAGGAGGCAAAGGGTCGCGTCGTTCCCCTCGCCTTGACCCCTGATAAAAGAGGATCCAGAGGGTCCGGGAAATCAGAGAACTCTTCCCGCGGTCCAGTCGGGTAACATCCGCGTTTTCGGTCGGTGCATAAATTTGTTTTTTCACCAAATAAATACGCCGGCCATTTATTTACGGGGACCCTCTATCCGGTTCGTGTCTTGGACCTGGGTCCTGTCGCACACAGTGGTCCACAACGTCGTTTCAGCAGTTTAAGAGTTTCATTTGGTAAATGGTTCTCAATATAATGTTTATTTCGTCTAACATAGCACTCAATAGTAACATTTATAATAATAGTGTTTTATTTTCTATCATTTCTCGTATCCGTTGTCGAGTACTGAGGCATGCTTAATGACGTTTCTTCGAAACTTTTCAAACAATTGTCTATGTGGCATATATGTATATTATACTTATTCAAGATTTCCATTGAATTCTTTATATTGATTCTGAGCTGCTAAATCACGATTTGAGACCACGGGACCCACCGATAACGTTCGCCCGAATAAATAAATATTAACCGTCGGGAGGCGAGCACCGCAAACAAATCCATTAATAACAGGAATTTAACCCCGTTGCGGGGTCGGAACGGGGTACGCTCGCATTTGGCCGTACCTGGGCCACGATTGTCGCGGAATCGGCCGTTGTCGGTGTCAATTTATATCTGCGGGTAGATTCGCCGTTACGCTAGAATAATTTAATAACGCTCTGGCTACGGGACGCTCTGTCTCCCTTTCTCGCCGACGCGTTGTCAACCCCCGCGAAGCCAGAAGTTGTCGGCTACGATCGATTCGCTGTACGAGCGACGAGGATGACTGGGAAACTGCTCCTGTTCGGAACAGAGACCGGCAGACAGGCGGAAGGGAACAACGCCGGCATGCAATTAGCAAAACTGTAATCAAATATACAGTGCCGTTTAATATCGACAGAGCCCGATTTCGAGACGCGCGGTGTCTCGTTAGCGCGGCCATTATCAGAGCAAACACGACCCGCCCGCGCTCTCGCCGATTCTGCCTTTTATACGCCGCTGAAGCGCGGACGAGCGGAATCGATTGATTGGAAGACACGGTGGCGTTAATTAGTCGGTTTTATGCGATTGCGAGGGCTGCGTGGCTGTCTTTTGAGTATTCTTCTGTGGTGAATCGGGTTCGAGGATATCGCGCTCGCATTGATTTGTTAGTCTAGTCGTCTAGTCACAAAGGAACTCATTCACCTGATAAGTAACATTTACAATGTCGCGATGTACAATAATATGTGAACTGTAGTGTCAAAAGGTGACAGAACTTGTTTGTTTTTAATCATCTATAAATAAAATTTTACCGGTACATTCGTGATACATACTTTTCTCATTAAAATGCGACCAAACACGGCACAGTTTGGAACTGTATTTATGTAGAACCTCAATTATCAGAACTAATCAATCATCCGAACAGTTGCCTAGCCACAGTGCTGGATTAAATCTTCACCGATTTGTACAATAAATCCTACTGCATATTGGAAACAAGTCTTTGAACAATGGGGAATTCAGATATCGTGACATGTCGAAAAATTCGACAAATAATCCTGCAATACGACAATGATGGGTCACGTATTACACAAAGAACAAGGGACACTATGCATTAGGCTGAGACGTTGTACTCTCCAGACATGTCCCCAACAGACAATTTACAATTCCATTGAAGAGTTGAAAAAATGATTCCGTAGCAAGAGAAACCTTTTTCCGTAGAGGCATCTGTAATCTACTAACTGTATGGGAAAAAGTAGAACAAAATGTGAATACTTCGAGGCATAATCTTGTACGATTCCTTTATGAATGAAACCTAAATATCACTTGAGAAAATGCACCGAATTGTTTTGCACAGCTAATGTATCTCCATAGTCGCGAGAGCGATCCGCTCCTCTCGACGGCTGGTACGGGACTCCGTTCGTTCGCTGGCGCTCGCCGAATGATCCAGCATCCTTGCTCCCACCATGGTTCGACTCTCGGGTCCATAGCGCCTCCACTAGCTGTTCTAGCTGCCACCACCACCGTCGCCGTCTCCACCACCACCACCAGCACCACTGGCATCATCATCGGCAGCGGCACCACCACCGTCGTCGGCGTCTCCACCACCACGCTTGGCCAGCACCGGCGCCCGAGAGGCGAAGGGCCCCGAGGTCTCCGCGCTGCGAGTCAGTTGGCCGACATGAGCCGCGCGCGCTGGGGCTCTCGGTGTTCGATCCTTCGCTGAGGGTGGCTCTCGTTCGCTCACAGAATTATGCTAAACCGGCACCCACCCCCGCGAAACGGACCAAGATAGTCGCGGGTTAATCAGTGGCACGGTGTTACCCTAAACTGGTGCAGACTTCCTAGAACATCTGTAGACCTTTTCGGACCTCTTTCGGACACGTCGATTCATGGGGTGACGATCCAACGACCCATATATCCGCGTGGATCAATCGGACCAGTGTGATAGTGCCGTGCCGTTCAAGTGAAGTCAGTGATTCGCTGATACGTCCAGAAACTTTGACAAGGTTTTACGTGCAAGTGGATTTTTCGGAGGACGCCGCCGGGATTCGTCGATATTCAGTGAGTCGATTTTTAGTTCGATTGACAGGAATGTATTCGAGTGAACGGTTCGAGTGATCCCCGAAATTCGTTTCTGAGGAAACTTGTGACGATTGTGGGATTGTAGTTTGATGATAGGATGGATATAGGCTGTAGGGGAACGTTGGAACTTTTTTGGGATGTTGTATGCGGGCGTTTTTTTGAGGATTTTAGGAGGTAGGAGTTGTTAACCCTTTGTGAACAATTTTTTGGGTTACTGATGTAGACCGTGGGGGATTCTGTTGAATTTGGACCAGTGCCTAGATGAGACTGCTCGTTCATAATTGAAGACCCTGGTGCAACAACCGGGCCATTTTTCAAACTCCGTTTTTCAGTAAAACTGTGCTTGCTGCAGTTTTATATATTTTTATACATTGCTGGTTGGAAGGAGGGATTACACTGTATTTTCTTTATGTGGATTTGCCTGACCGTCAGCATCGATCAGAGAGAAATGAATATTTAATCTCAGTCTCTAGAGTGTTTAAAAGAACACATCACGAACTACACCTCTAATTAAGGATTAAATTACTATCTAGTTGCACTTTAACGACATAAATACATAGCAATATTGTCCATACGGCGACATTTGTTCCCCAGAGGCCAATACGCAGCGTTTTCATTTAACGTTTTGTAGTCATTCAGCATAAACTGTTCCCTGGAGAAAGACATTATTTTCTGCCATACTACAGTGTTACGCACTTAAACACACGCGTTCTCATTACAAACAACAATACGTGAAAAACATAAAAGTACGTGTCCCGCATACATCCCGGCGCTAGAAGCATCAAACGGTCTCTGTTTTTTACGGGAATTTTCATGAAAAATTGCAAAAGTGCTCTTATCGAAATCATAGCAGAGCAGACGACTTTGTTTAGCGACAGATTACGGAGAAACCTTTACAATCCTGCACAATTTTTACCGTTTGTATACTTTCGGAGTAAAAATTGTCATTCCTCGGCTACGATACGAATTTTATTTTTCATTCTCTTTAGCCTTTCAATCTTTAGTGCAAAGCTTGGGTCTGTGAGATCCATAAATTGAAGTTGAAAACAATTTAGTATGGTAATTATTTTGTATAATTGTTAGTAAAATTAATCGATGTAATATTTACATAACAAAAAAAAGATCAATTTTGGAATTTTGACTTGCACTACATTCATAATCACCGGCACGAATGTCAATGAAGAAATTAATACTTCTGGCGCACGCGTTGGACGGTTAAATCTTTTGAGATCTTCGCACCTGTAGAAGCCTAAAAAATCTGTAAAAATCTCCACAGAATCCGCAAACACGAATCCGTTCACTCGAAGGTCGGTGCTCGAAACCGTTCGCTCGTCGGATCCAGAATCTTCTTTAATTAAAGCTTAATTCCGTCGATACAGTGGCGTAGAGGTTCGTGTACGCGGCGCTCGCCGAAAAGCGCTGGTAAAAAACAATTTCGCGAGGTTAACGAGCGCATCCGGAGTGCACTCGAATTAGGCGTGCTCCGATTCATGCGAGCGCGCGCGGGCCCGCGTTTTCGAGATCCGGTCACAGTCGAGCGGTGGCAGAGCTCGACGAGAGAGCCTGCGTGAGTGTGTGTGTGTCTGTCTTGTTTTTCGAAAGTTCGACGAAATTAGGAGGCGGATTTTATCTCGGAACTCCCGCTGTGGCTTGAATGTCCCCTGGAAGCGTATTTTAAAAAAGCCGCGCTTACGCTCGACTTGCCTCGGAAACCGCTCTCGTCATTGCTATTCAAATTAGGCTACCGCGCCGCTGCTGCCCGCTGCAAATAAAGCGATTCTTATGCCGGCCCGCGAATTCCCCGGCTTGTCCGGTTATGCTTGCTGACCAGATAACGTTCGCTGTTCACCCGAACCGCCACGATTTATTGGCTGCGCAAATTCGTTCGTTCAACCCTTTCTGCCGTCCATTCGTTGCTCATTCAGAAACGATAGATACGCGTTCTATTATTGAACGTGATTGTTGCATTCTGTGCGTTCACCGGCAGCTTGCACCCAACTAATGAATCTATTAATCACGATGTCAATAACCAGCCTCCAATTCCTTTTTATAATGTCTTTAATATGTTTTTTGAGAAATGGAAAAGTTATTGTAGGTTTTTACTACGAGATTTACTACAAAGGAAGAATTCGCAATAGTATGAAGTTCTATTAGATGTTTCTAGCTGCTTTAAACAATTTGTGTTATCCACAACGTCGATCAATAATTAAACGGTGCATAATCTGCGTCATTTTCAATGATTCATTTTGAATTGCCACAACAAATTATGTACATGCCGCGAACGTGGAAGGCAAAAATTCGGACTGGGATTCTTGAAAAGCGTCACAGTATTTACAGCCGGAAGAAAATCGATTAAAACCGAATATCGCCGTGGTAATTAATTTGCACCACCGAAAACCGATATTATCAATCCCGGGCAACCTCATTTCGCTTTCTCGTTAGTCGCCCCGCCGCATCCCGTCGAACAATTGCACGGGGAGTTTGAAGCGATTTTCAAACATTCACCGACTTACTTTTAGTTCTAGTAGCGACCTAATGGGTTTTCGATTATTCAGGTTGCACGCGTCTATCAATGTCGCAGTCAATAATTCCGGCTCGCGCGCGCGACTATTAAACAACCTCTCTCGGTTTCGTTCTCGCGTACGTCGCCGCATAAAATCGCGACTTTATTATTCAACGAGGCGGCGATCGTTAGCCTGTTTAAACATTTCATGTAATTCCGCTCGATTTCCAGCGACGCGTGGAGCCGATCGAGCTTGGTCGATTTAGCTCGAGAGCCGAAAAGATTCACGAAACGAGCAGCCATTGTCGCGATTCATTTGCTGGCCGTGGGTTTATTGCGTTGCCGTTCGGAGCAACAAGTTTTAACGAATTAATTAGTGACGACCACACGTGATTTCATCCCACAATCTTTCAATTGTTTCTCGGAGTGAAAAAAACAAACTGAATGATGTTGGACATTCGAATGAACATAAAACACTGTTAATTCTCCACTACTCTGCTATAAGTGTATGATATTAAATTTAAGTAACTACTATGTACAAGAACGATGGTAGTATTTAACTGCTCGAGCGAATAGCCGAAAGACTAATAAAAAACATCGAAAACACACAAAACATATTGGTGAATAGAAATGTGTACAGCACGAAATTCAATCAAAATTTGCTACGGGTAATATCAGATATTAATTCAACCGCGAGTAGCAGACAACTCGGCGCAATTTTCTGATAAATCCGCAATTCCGCGTTCGAGAACGTAGCGGAGGATATGCCGGGGAATCTCGAACAGCCAGGACGAAGGTTGGAGCTTCCCCGATACATATTTCTCGTGTTTACGAGAGAGGAAACCTGGCGGGCCGCGCCCCTCCCGGGGTTTCTCGAACGGTGTGTGTGCATGGATCTCGCGTAAATCGTTGAGAACGTAGTGCCGGCATTACGGGTCGTACCGAACGACGTGATCCGGTACACGTAATTCTAGTAAGTGCCCTCGAATGTTTGTAAATCTCCGTTCGGCACTGCATATGGCCGGCTACTTTACGATTATGCGAGATCCGGAGTTCTCTGGGCAATCCGCCGCGCCGGAGCTAGCCAGGCCATTTATCTGCGTCCCGGGACGCCGAATGCGCGATCCCTTTCGCGTGTTTTTCGCGAACGCCTTATGGCACCGTGGAGACCACCGGGAGCAATCCTCGAGGAGCTTCGGCATCGCCACGGGAAAACAGCGTTTATGGATCGCGTGGGGTCCTCGGTTTGAAATTCAGATCAGCAACAGATGCTCCCTTTTTGTTCATGACCTGTCCAGTGAATGGACACTTAAGCTGAATGTCATTCGATTTATTTTTTTGTATAAACGCAGAAAATTCTGGAGTGGAACGTCGGATGGAAATTTAATTAATTTTGTTGGTTTTCCATTGTTTATTATTTCTGTCTTGGTCGATTCGCTTTTTCATCTATTAGCCCTTTAATCCGTCCGGAAGAGCTTGTCCATTTCCGACGATCTTAATCGAGCAGTTTATCGCGACGTTACGAGCTTGCAATTCCCGGGAATGCAAATGGCTAGGGCGTCGAAGATCGCGTCTGCTCCCACCCGGCTGTGTCTCCGTCGCGCGTCGGAACGATCGATAATTCACGGTCAGAGACACACCGTGTCGACCTGTACGATTCTTCGAATGGGATTCAATTGTCAGTTGGCGAGCAATTTCGCGCGGCGGGAACGGGCCTCGTCCGATAACACGCCCGTTTGTCGTGCCCCCGTTCGCGAAACGAGAGAGAGAGAGGAGAGACTATTGGAAGATCGGACGCGATTTCCCTCCCGACAAATCGATAACGCGAAATTGCTGACCATGCAAGCCCGATCTACAGTACACAGAGAGATATACCGAGAGGAGGGGAATCGTTGTTTGCGACGCTCTGTTAACCTTCTCCCAATCGGCCTCCGCGTGATCATAGACGCCGCTAACGAGGATCTATCGCGGGCAACGCGACTAGAATAATCGCAGCTCGAATTCGCCCCGGTCGTCGCAATCAATTAATAAGTGGCGTATCGAGCCGGCGCGGCGGGCCATTGATGCTCCCGTATTAATTGCGGTCGCGATACCCGGACGATAATTACCTCTTTGTCTTCCTTTGACGGGAACGACGCCCCCGAATACTCTCGACGCTTCCGAGAAAACGATAAAAACGCTCCGACGACGAACGCTGCGAATGCTCGACGGATATTATGGTTATTCAACTGTGCTGCCAACAATTTTAGCGCCGAGGAAAGTTACGCGCTGTCGGCTGCGCCGAGAAAAGCGACTGTTCTAATCGTCGAATTCCTCTCTACTGGCATGAATTTGGCATTTTTCGCTGAAATTCAATTTGTTTTTGTTGATACTGATAAGGTTAAATTACTACCTTTGCATACATCCATTTTTTGCCTCACAGTTGGCCTAGATTTACGTCAGGTTTCTGTCAAAATAACGACGTCCGGTTGAGATATAAACCAGGAGGAACATTAACTGAAACTGCACCCACCAATTTTCCGTCACGAACCTGCAAAATCCGCAGTGTAATTACTGCCAGCACCAAGACCGAATGCTAACTCTGAAAGAAAACAAAATATCTGATAACAAGCCCCGACCAAGTTTGCAGAACACCGAATTAACAGCTCCTCAAACACCTGGAAGGTTAAACCGAGTCTTGGGCATTTAATTTCCGGGAGGCTTTGCTCACAGCTTGTCATTACAACGGCAGAATAGCTCGGAATTATCCTACCCAAGAGAAAGAGAGTTTAATGAATTCCGGGGGAAGGGGGCGGGGGTAGATTGCTGGGTAATCTCCTCGTCAAAAGAATTCATTCTCCTCGACCGGGGCGTACTTTCTCATCGAAAAACAGCGACCGGAAAAATTCATCGCGAGTTCAACTGCGCGACTAGATACAGAACGCGAGGCGTCGACAGAGAGAAACCGTTCGGTTCGAGCTCGTCATGTGACGTTCATTCATATAAATAACCATGTGCCCGGGGGGAGAGCGAGAGAGCGAGAGAACTCGAGCGAAAGAGCAGATAAGAAAAATCGAGCACTTCGAAAACGATTACGCGGAACAAGATCCCGCCGCTGACTAAACATTTCAAGCGATGGGAGGCGGGCCGAGGCGGAGGAACGGGCGGGTGACTGCGTTATTTGACTTTGACAGACATTATTAACGACTAACCGACCTACGCGCACTCGCACCAGCGTAATGATCCCGGCGTGTTCGATGTTCGAAACAGAAGAGAGAGAGAATGAGAGGGATTACGGGGAGAGAAAGTTTCTCTCGCGCGTCTGTCCATCCGCCCGGAAAATAAAGAACGCGGGTGAACTGCGAGTCGTGCCAATGGATCCTCTTATTTCTGCCCGTCGTTTCGTTCCTGTGAACGCGACACGCGCCGCTTTGAATGTCCCCGTCAACGCTGTTTCTTCGCTTTTCATGTCTAACTCCCTCTCTCTCTCCCTCTTTCTCTCGTACCAGCTCCGTTCTGCAACGCTTCGCAACGCTTCGTCGAGACACCGCGACTTCCGCTCTTTCTTTCAGCGACGCAACGGTGAAATTCGCGCGATCAAGAGAGGACCGCGGGAAACGCCGCCATTCACCGCGAGACTCGTTTCACGGCGGTCGGATGTGCCCAAGGAATGCGTGGAAAACGCGATTAAATATTGAGCGCCCGGCGAGTCGCTCTAAGCGCGTGTTCCTTTCGCGTCGCACGTCTCCGCGCTGCGATAGTCTGATAGTCCGCGAATTTCAATAGTACGCTGATTTTCACATACGCGAAACGGTTCCTCGTGGGCTTCTTTGGTTTCGCATTTTTTTTAACTCCTAAATTCATGATTTTCTCCATGGTTACAATCATTAGAACTTCTTCGTTTCAGCCCTTTCGGAGGTTTCTATGAAAACTTATGTTGCAATTTCGCAGAACGAAATCGCGATACAGAAAGCCAGTTAAGGCTTGACATAGATTGCCGCCCATACGAGGCACAATTGAAATATTCCATGGAGCGATGCAGGATAACAAAGAGACAGGCAACGAGACGGTGCAATTTCTTTTTCTCGCGCGTGGGAATCGAGGGAAGTTTCTTTTTGGAAGACGGCCGGTGGCGGCGAAACAAGGGATGGATACGGAGATCGTTAATCTTCTCGATTGGATAGCTCCATTCGCGTTTTTCTTGCGGGCTTTTTGCCGGCGTCCGGGCCGCGTGCGGATCCGCGGGCCCGCGTGATTATCGAGAGGATACCGTATCGGTTACCTATAATTACCGAACGTTGCTGTTTTTGCATAGATTGCGATCGGGACTTCCGTGATTGCGGCGATCTGCGGCCCGTAATCGGCGGCCCCGTCTGAATATGGCACAAGCTGATTGGTAATTACAGAGCCGGTGTGGGCCGAGCCGACCGGCAAACCTGTGCGATTTGTCTTCTGCCGCGTCTACGCTCGGACAGAGGCCGTATCGAGTTTTCATCGTACTGCTGACGGGACTGCGAAACTTTTCAGCAACCGGGCGTCGTCGCGCCGCTCCACCCGTGCACACCACCAGGCTAGTTTTGCTGGTCCTGTTATCTCGCCGCCCCGGAGATACAGTTTATAAACATATCCCCATAAAGGTGTCGCCGGATTTTCTATTTTATACGCTTGTAGCTTTCATGAACGATTAACCGAAGGAATAAAGTACGACTTTCATGGTCGATGGGAAGCTCGTATGAGATACAATCCCTCTCTTACATCCAGCTCTGACTGCAAAAACGCACGTTATTTATACAATATAGATAATATAATTGTTTTCTGCAAGAAATAGTTGACTGTACATTCACTGTCACAGGAGATATATACGCATATACAGCTGTGCTCTCGACACATTCGATTTTATCGGACACTCTAAATATTTATTTATTGAGGATAAATGAGGAAGGAAGTACACCGGGTTGTATTGAGAAACGGAAGAACACCGTATTAAATGAACACCCAATTTGTTCGACCAGATTTATTTAATTAATTGGAGCACGGGCTCTCACACGCAGTTTCAGACTCTTCGTCTTCTTTTCGATCGCTCGGCGCGGCGCTCTACTTCTCGCTTCGGATATGTATTCGCTACGTGGTTCAAAACGCTTCTGTCCGCTCACGGGCAACGGTGACTTCGCGACGCTCGTATTAATTCTCACCTTCGCTAGACATTGTTCCTTAACGCCAAAGGTAGTCGCTAGGATGTTTGAATTCGGACACGTATACATTTAAAAACACGACGACGAGGTCGAGCGCACCGGCTCAGCCGGAATAAGCTGTATATGTATTATTTAAGGCTTATTCGATAAAAACCAGGATGAGCAACAACAGATCGAAGTTGTCGACTAGAAAATTCCTGATTGTAAGCATGGAGTACAGTCGTCATTAACGTATGTTTCTATAAATGCATAAAGATTAGTCTTCAAGGTAGGTCTTGAAGGAAGTTACGCCACAACTAAACATTATTGCATCCACGAGTTGCAGCTGGGTAGAAAAGCGTGCGACGTGCGACGTTTTCCGGTTCCGTTTGGCACAACCGTGAACACGCTCGGAACGAGATGGTGTGTCACGACGCCGCGCCGCCGACCGCGACGCCGTCATCGCCTCGAAATGGCAGGAAACGCTCGGCGCGTGATGAGAGTGCGTAAAGCCGGTCGTACGTTTCCATCTCCCTCTCATTTATCCCGCTTTCGCCATTAAAAACTCCGTCGACGTAGCCCGCTATCTTCGCCGGAGGATCGATCCTTTGCTCCGTGTGGTCGGTGCATGTATCGCGGTTTCGATCGGATCGCCTGGGCAACAATGTTGCGCCCTCGAGGAGGAGGCTGAAGCCGGGGCCACCTGGCACGCGCAGGAGACCCTCCATCTGCGTTCTCACGGCTCTTTCTACCTGCTCTCTCGAGAAGCTGTACACTGTACACCTCTCTACACGCGGAAACCGTGTTCACGCTTCGACGAATTTTCCCCGGCGAACAACACGGAATCGCCGGGGCTGTCTTCGAGGACCGATCGATCGGCTTGCCGGCTTCCGGAACGGAGGACGTCGAGTATAATGGATACAAATCGATGAGAGATCCGACCGATACCCAACAGATACGACGATAGATAGCGGAAAGGGATCCGGCGTTTCGGATCTCTGGTAAATAACGCGTGAATCCGATGTATTGGAAAGTTAACGCGCGGATCGACAGATAAGGGGGCGTGGGTGACGAGACTCGGCGGCTTATCTTGTTCGGTTCAATTAGGCTCTCTTTTGTGGTATTGTTGTGTTCGATACACAATGATGAATTGGGCTACTACTGGGATGAATTGGGATATTTTCGTTTTGATTAAGAATTCTGTTGGAAGAAAAATTGAAATACGCGCGCGCGAGCATAACATTTTCCAGACTACAGTCCCTGCTCACTTTATTAGACTCACCTGAAGAATTGGTGCTTTTTGATATCCTATAAGGAATGCAACGCTGTTTTCAACCTATGGGGTAATGATGGGGTAATGATTTCGTACTACAAGGTTGCCTTATGGGTTGCCTATCCAAGTGTAAAATTTTCTTGCAAGAGCAAAAAATCCCTCTTTTACCATGGCCCGGCAACTCACCGGACATGAATCCGATTGAAAATGTCTGGGAGTGCCTGAAGAGAGAACTGCCCAAAGAAAATATAACAACAAAGACCAAGTTGATAGAGAGAATAATCTATCACTGGCATCATAACGTTGCATTAAAAGAAATTGCACAAACTTGCATAGATAGCATGTCCAGAAGAGTTGCGGCTTTAAGAGCAGCTGAGGGCGGATTAACAAAATATTAGTGTTTTAAGAATTATATTGATTTATTTGTGTTTGTATCCATTGTATTTGTAAAATAAATATATGAAAAATTCATTGGTCATCATTAAGTGATATTTGCATAAGGCTGCTATACCCATTATTCATGGTAAAACTAAAAATATTATGATTATAGAGGTGAGTCTAATAAAGTGAGCAGGGACTGTATGAATGAAGTCAAGGCTGTTCCTAGGTGTACAGCCGCCTGCGTGCCGAGCAATTTTTCGCCGCCTCAGCACCCTCACCTTGACAATGGGAAAAAATATTTAAACCAGTATACATAAATGCTTTATTCAAATTTATAATGAGAAATTCAGAATACAATGAATTTGTTGTATTAACGCATTTTATAAACATATATCGTATTCGCAATTCCTAATATAAAATTTTAGAGTGGCGCTTCACGAGCTTTTTCGCAGAAAACTCGTCTATGACTTTGGCATAATCAATTTTCTCACATATGTCGTGCTCTATTGATAAAAGAGCTAAATCATATAACCACTCCTGTGTCATAGTTGACTTTAAATAATTTTTTACAATTTTTAGTTTTGAAAATGATCTTTCTCCACTTGCAACTGTCATTGGCAACGTCAAATACAATCTAATTGCTATTGCCAAATTAGGAAACAAGTGAACCAAATCGTTACAAACAATTTTTTCCAATATACCCATACATTTATAAACCTCAGAATTAAATAATGCCTTAAACGATAAACATCCAGTATATAGCTCTATTCCATGTATATCTTTTGAAATTGGTATTCCATCATTTCACTTGCAATGCAACATCTAAATCATAGCAATAATGCTTCTTAATTGCATCGTCGTTCAAATCGAACAAGTTATTCAAAAAAGAAAAGATGTCGCTGCATTTCTGCAGTTGGTCGAATCATTTCTGAGATCGCTTCTTTTGCTGTATCCAATACAGAAAAATAGAAATCAACTTTGAATTTGAGTGTTGCATCGACTATTTGATCATCTTGTTCTTCGTAATTGAAAAGTCTTTTTTTGGTTCGTTTCCTTGGCACTGGAAATTCTGATTCAATTTTTATGTTGTTCTATTTTCGACCGCAGTCGGCCGCCCCTTAAAATGCGGGCACGCACTGCACGCCTGGTAGGAACGGCCCTGAATGAAGTTCTCAACCAACAGTTATGAACAAATAGTGGCAGAAATGGACCAGGTAGATAAAGATTAATTTTGTACAACGTCAAGAACTATTTTAGCATGGTGCCAGGGGATTCCTAAGTGACCGAGCAGCTATCGTAAATCGTTCGCAGCACACCTTTCAGTTCCTCTAGACCCATGAATCCTTCTAACTCGAATTAAACTTTGTTCTCACGTTACCGGTACATATTGGGAACGGGCTCCTCTCCCTCTATCTCTCTCCGGCCCAGGGGTGGTTATTATTAAAAGTTTCATAATGCAGGGAAGTTCGGAGAAAGTTTGAAAAAGAACGACGCCGTAGATCGTGTTGCACTGTACGCCCGGCTGGTGCTTAACCGAGTGTAAGTTTCCCGCGGAAACTTGAGCTTTATACTTTGATGAGTGTTAATTCCGGTTATAGCTCGCCGCGTGTGTGCGAATCGAGAGCGTCGCGGGCTGCATTCTTAATAAACCGACTCGGAATAAGAGTATCTACGACCAACGTTAACCGGACTGTATATTCCTAGCACTGACTCTCAGGAAATACTCCCGTAGGTATTGTATTGTACATGAGTTTCTAAATTGGAGTACATATGGCAATAAACTTTCTTAGAGAAAAGTAGCTAACAATAAGTGTGTTCATACAACGAGAATTGTTGAATAATTGTGTAAGTGTCCTTGTTAGTCTGACAACTTTGATGTGTTTGTTAAGGTTGACAACTTTTGTATAAAGATCAATTATCGATCTTTATACATTCCTGGCGCCAGAAAATTATGAAACTGAAGAAATGATTTTATTAGTTAATGAAAGTTATATGGTTACTGTTTCTGGCAATTGACGCAGACAATTTTTGGTCGAATTATACTTCTAAGTAATTGCGAATTGTCTTTATAATTTTAGTTTAGATTTTTTTCCAATAGCATCGTAATTTAGTCATTACTACAGCCTGGTCTCTAAAGAAGAATCCCGGAGTACAATGACCTGTGATAATTAAAAGGAATAGAGGTTTAAACGAATATCACAATGTCTCGATAAATGAAGATACAAGATCCAAGATATTTTTATACTGCACTAGAGGCGAAGGTAAATCAATATGCAAATAGGAGTGGTAAACTTCCTCGGATAAACGGAGTACAATATCGAGTCAGCAAACAATTTACCGAGGACAAACCGCAACAAACAAGATGAGTATCTCGGGTATCCCGAAAAGAAGACAAGCCGAAGCGAATCAGCTCACGTCGTCCAATAAACTAACACGACCGGCACCCCCATTCATCAGGTCCCCGGGAAAAAGCATGGTTGCGATGCGAGTCAGCGAGCGATGGACACGAGAGATTAGAGGAAAACCGTATTGGGAAACGAGTTTCTTCTGGGGGAGGATCCGCGTCAAGATCGCGGTACGGATAGGCAAAAAGAGACAGAAAAAGAGAGTCGGGAGGAAGGGAGAGAAAGAGAGTTGAGGGAGTAAAAAGCGCACGTTCTCCCCCGTTGACGGATATTCGCGTCGCGACGTCGGTGCCGGCCACGCTCTCTCGTCTTGCGTTTCATATTCATGCGAAAACGTCAAATAACTTTCACCGCGGCGAAAATCGCGCGTGTGGGAGTCGCGTTTGATCCTCTCTGGGTCCACGGAAACCTGATGGCGTCGTTGACTCGGCTAGACGGGCCTCGCACACGTGGCCTCATGGTGTATTTTCAGCGGCGAGGGTCCCGACGCTCTTATTCGTCAACCGCGAGTCGCGTTCCGCCCTAACGAAGCGATCAAAGAAGTCGCCAAGGTGTATTTCAATTTCTCCGTGACTCCTCTGCGCCTTGAACCCGGCAGGCTGCAGGACGAAAGTCAAATTTCAAGTTCCTCAAACTCACTTCGTAAAATTCAAACGGTCTTCGACTAGTCATAGCAACTCCAGAAAATTCTTACATTACGTTGCTTCAATATCGCAAATCAGTCTGTCTCTTATTTTTAACACAACAGCCATTCAATTTATCCTCTACAATGAAAAGACTATAATAAAACGCGATTTTAACGTTCTGACTCGAAAGAAGCGAGATCAAAGGCCTAGCATTTGCTCGAATGAGGCCGCAACATTCCTAAAAGCCGACAAAACATTTGGTTTTTCATTTTCGCCGCTCATAATTTTCAACCAGCAGCATTCGCCGGGAGAGGATCTTTTGATCCGTGGAATTTCCGCGGGTCAAAGCCGTCGTTCAAGGGTTAAACCAGGTCCTGCGAAAGTCACTTTGATCCGGCGCTCGTCTCTTTCACTGAAAGAGTCTCTCTCTAGAAAGACGTTCGAAGGATTCAGGGGTGGGGGGCGCTGCTCTCTTGTAACGTGGTCACCAAGCAACCCCCTGGGCACGTTGCGGAAGATCGATAAATCGATGAGTTTGTAATGGGCGAGCTTACGGGCTTGTGTCCGCCCGCAGCCCCCCTCAACAAGGGCACACAATGGTCTACAAACCCATAAATCGGCGCCGGGGCCGAGTCCGGTCGAATTGAATCCCCGCCTCGCAGGTAGCCACAAATTTGTACAAGCTGAAGTTGCGTCGCCACCCCCGCGGGGCCTCTTGAAACTGTTGAGAGGAGTCCACAGGGCATAGGGAGGTCTGAATCTAGAGAGAGAGAGAGAGTGAGAGGTGGAGATTGTAATACCAGGAGAATTCTGATGGGAATTTGATTAGAGGATTTCAAGGACTCTCTATGTGTAGTCGGTGCATTAGAAAACTGGAGACATTTACAGGTGGCCACAAATTTGCACGAACGGAGCCGAGATTGTATCACCACCCCCGCATGTCCCCTTGAAAACATTGAGGTGTCTACAGGGTGTATCTTGAATTTAGAGAGACGGGGGAAGAGAATAATGGAAGGTGAATCTGATGGGACATTGATTAGATTTGGGGACTCTGAAGAGCCCCGTGTATTACAAAACTACAGACGACACTATCTTCTTAGAGCTGTTATTTTTCCATTGGGGGTCTAGAGATTCGAAAGATTAGGCTGCTGCTCGGCGATCTAGATATCGCAGGACACCGTGTTAGTCTTCGACAAGGGGGGAAAAACGTTACACGTTACACGCCCTATCGGCCGTATGAAACTCTGTATCTGCGAGGGTCAAGATCGTAGGAAGATAGGGCACGCGGTCGATCGCATGCGTGTGAACTTTTTCGCTGCATCTGCCGGTGGCCTAAGTAACGGCTCTGTCCGGCCCGGTCCGGCCCGGGACCAGTGTATCTTGAAGGATCTTCATCCGCAGGAGGAGACTACCTACGTGGTACGCGAGCCGAACAAGAGGAAGACGAGCGAAGAAGAAAGGAATATTCTACGCACGGTCTATAAAGACGCTCCGCGAACCCACATCCCTCCCTCTGCGGGGGGGTTGACATGTTTATTTCGCTTCGTAATCTTCTCGGATTACGTTCGCTCCGAGAGCAGCACGGAGAGTAAGAGAGAGAGAGAGAGAGAATGGAAGCGTGTATGTGGGGGTGGAGAATAAAAAGAAACGGAACCGAAGAAAAGATAGCCTTCGCCCGACGAACGAGAAACCACTATACCTACCTGAGCCCTGACGTGTATTCCCTGGATACATTGTGGGCATCTTGTGGTTACCTGCGAGCACACATCTGCATAACTTTAGTCGAGTAATAGGTCAGCTATAGGGACTCTGCATATGGCTAATGCTCCAGGGCACTGGGAAATCCATAGGACCTAGGATTTTGGAACTACTTTTTATTTTTTGGTTGCTTCTGACGAAGCCCAATAGAGATTTCGACCGTCCAGACTTCTAATTTTTATAAATATATAAATTCCTAGCGTCCCAGGATTAATTAAACAAATTTTATCTGGCCCACAATTTCGCATTTCAGGCAAGTAAAATTGAACAGAGAAGGCTCGAACGTTTTATAGCCTTTGCGAAAGGAGAATGAGCGAGTTTTAGTCAACTAGATTGAATTGCAAAGCAATCAGAACGGGATCGACTGTTTTACAGCATCCTCGAAGGGAAAATGAGTGAATTTTCGCAAGAGGCTCGTATAAGGTGAAATAGTAGTCCCCGTTTTACTGTTAGAGGCTCCACGGACGCGAGGAGCTAACAATAAACCCCGATCTTTCGTCTAGATAATAAATTTCCCTGTTTCGAGCAATGAATCCTTGATCGGTTTAATACATTCGACTCCTGTTTCGAGTAATTTCCCCTCCCCACCTAACCCCCTCCCGCCCCCGTCCCGCGAGGGGATTCATTTGTAACCGGCTGGAGAATAATAGTGGAAACGCGCGAGCATGTTCAACGGAGGAAAGAAACCCCTACCTCGGGAAATTTACGACTCCCCTGGACCCGCGTTTCTACATACTGGGTGATCCTGGAAACTGGGACGGAATGGTGGAGATAGGGAAAATTGGTCGAGGGGTGCGCTAAATGGCGCAATGACGGTTCCAACCCTTCGCAGCGGTTCTTCGTGACTGCGATGAATTCTAATTTTTACTGGTAAATGCTTCCCCTTCCACTGGATCACTTATCCAATTCTGAACATGTACAAAAGCAATACATCCAGTTTTTGAGCTTGCATCAACATTTTTTGGATTGAGACACCTTGTGTCATCTATGTTAATAAGTCATCCTGAGCAACATAATCCTATGACATCTTCTAAGATATCTTTTTCTAATATAGTACACTCAGTACACTGTTAGGAGAGTTTCTTCTTTCACAATGTACACTGTAATGACGTTTACAGTTTGAGAACCACCCCTTCTTCGCAGCCACCCAGCTCGAAGAATGTAGTTGCAGGAACCGAATGCAGTAAACGGCGAAATTTGTACTGCGTGGTACGTGAACGCATGCAAAGTTATCGCAGCCCGGGGGCGCCAGGGGGCGTCATAATTTATACGGCACTCGGATAAAATGCGTAATACTCCCTGAGCATTAGGAATGTTACGGCGTGCGTTATAGCTCGGCGAGATTACACGGCGGAGAAGCGAAGAGGTTGTGGAAGAAGTTCCTAAATAATACGATGCCGGTTTCCACGAGCTATGGTCGAGGTAATCGTGCAATGTTTCCGGGATATCTCGTTCGAGGGTTGGACTTCTCGGTTCGAGGGTGAAGATCGATCTTTGTAGACCTTTGGGCTTGGCCAGCGGACCCTCGAGATGGGACAAGTTTCGTTAAATGGCTGCCTCTTATTGCGACTAGCTCAATTTCCCCGCTGGCATAATGAATAATGCACCGTTTGTTCGATTTAGCTGTCTACACAACCACTACTTCAATCCCTACGAGTAGTACAAACAAACTTCCGAATTTTTTCGACATAAGCCCCTAAGCCTCCATACATATACTCACCCTAATCAGTAGGCTGTGGATTCCGTGAATTTTTAACTTAAATAGATTTGCATTCCTTCTCATAACAATTTTCATAAGTCAGAATAATAATAAAATCTATGTAAAATTTCTGTAACTCGAAAATTTTGTATTATTTTATATGAAGATATTTATACGAAGAAGAAGTCAAATCATTTTGTTTCTCAATTTCGAGCGATTTATTGCACACAGCGGTTGCTGCGATAAATTTCAGTGTTCCAGGTAAAAACCGAGTTTAGGTTTAGATTAGCCACACCTTAGAACAAAACGCCAGCATGGTGCAGCAATCTGTGAACGTAGAGACTGCAGGTCCCCGTTGAATGGTAGGTCCCCTACAACAGAGATTAGGAGCTGCCAGGGACATTGTCCTAGCAACAACACGAATCATTGAGAGCCATTGTACGAGATTAGTCCGGCTATGCGACACTGCACTTAACAACTGCAGCTACTACCCCCACTCTGCACACATGGCAACGTCGCATGCTCTCGATTTTGCTCTTGGCTTTATCTCGGTGCAATTGAGATTCACGCTCGTACCCCTAATCCCGGCCGAGTACTGTAGAGCCTTGATAGTCGCTCGGAAACAGGACTGTAAATGCAAGAATACATATTCGCTTCGTCGAACAACCATAGGCCTCTAGAACCACACAGCGCGCCGTTATTAAAGATTTTCATGCGGAACAAAAATTTGTTGCTATTTCTATCATCAATTCATTCGATAGAATCCAGTAGATTTTTTACGCTGCCCTTGTTATACCTTTGTAAACCGCAACAAGGTTACAAGCGTCCGAAACAGCTGCTTTAGAATCTCCGCAAAAGTCTTCAAAAGCCATCGGCACAAGGGAATGAAGGAAAAGTTATTTCGATCATGATGCATTTATAACTTCGCACCCCAGGAACATGGGAACCCAATAAAGCCACCCCCGCAGAAAATATCCCGTGAAACTCAAACGTACCGAAACAAACAATCATCGACGAATTCCCTGACCGGGGAACCGGTGCTCCTCGAGCAGAGAACTTCATTCGGAGGCAGTTTCCACCGCATTAGATCCACTCTTCGGCGATCGCGGCGTTGTTCCTCTGGGGGGCTAGCTCTCTCGTCTATTCGTTCTCCGTCGGCGCGGAATAGAAACATCCAAAGGGAGAGAACAGCCTGGCAAACCGGTAGCTGAATACTCCGGGGAATCCGGCTCGGTTGATTCCCCCTACCTGTTGTCACGCGATACCCAGGTTGCCCTTCGAAGCTTTTAAACCGCTTTTAAGTCGCAGTTCACCTCGAAATCGCCGGACCGGTGTCCTCAGCGGGGACTAGGTCTAACAATGGTGCTGGCCTGATAAACCGCTATGTCAGTTTTACCTGTTCTAATATTTTTAATTCACGATTACTGAGATTGTAGAGGTTGTATCCACGAGGAATTATTAACTAAACTTTACAATGCTCGATTGAATAAAGAAATCTATTTGATTAATTCCTACGAAGGCATCTTTGTAACTTCGATAATCGTAAAATAAAAAATTAGGAACCGGTCGTTTGACCAGCTGAGATGGGTCGAGTGTTAAACAATTCGAAACGAGTGTCGAAATCGAGACAAAATCCTGGTATAATCGAAAGCGTGTTATCCGAGGTAGTCGGCAAACTGCGGGCCAGGATTTCAAAGAAGAAGTAGAGGAGGAGGAGGAGGATGATGATGAAGAAGAGGATGAAGAGGAGACAGGAGGAGGCGACTCGAAACGACCGGACAGCTTGCAGACCGCTTGTAAAGTGGCGAAGAGGAGAGCATCAGCGTAGCCTGCGGAACAGGTCCTGTGAAAAGAAAGAGCTTTTCTGGAGCGGCCCGTTGAATAGCACTCGAGGTTCTCGGTTGCCGCTTATCCTGGTGACGAGGGGCTGAAGAGGAGGGGGTGGCGAAAGAGGCCAGGCGACACCCTGCGGACGATGGTGAAGAGAGAAGGTGGCATTCGTGGCAATTGCAGTGTGAAATGCCATGTGTTCGTCCGCACGGCACGACGTCGCTCCGGTGTCGAGTGTTTTAAGCCTTTGAGTGGTAATACCGGGCACGTTTATAAATTGAGTCCTCGTCCTGGAGGATTAGACCGGGCTCCAGCGATGGGAAATCTGTGTAGGGACGCCGATACGCTCGCATAATGCGCGTTCCACGGGCTCCTCGCCCGTGGATTATTCCGCGTCATGAATCTCCGAGAGCATTCTCGCCCCGCGTCCTCTCTCTCTCTCTCCATCCTTTCATCCACATTTCTCCCTCTCTCTCCTACTCTCTTGCTCTGATGCTAGTCCCTCTTTCCACATACGCATCCGTTTCCCGTGTTTCTCCGCGGTTTCATCGACTTTCTGCGTCCTCGAGATAACGACCCGCCGGGAATTATCGATTTGACGGCCGCCAAAACCTACGAACACCCCCACACCTGCAGCAACCCCTATAGATAGACCCCGCACAGTTCGCGCGGATGGCTAAGCTTATGTTTCAATTAGGGTGGCATCGGTTAGCGCGTCGACACGGAATCTCGATATGTTTTGGTGATAGTCGCATGACGTGATCCTCCGCCTCCAGAAATTGGTGCCGGGGATTTGTACCTTCTTCGGGGAAGATCCCCCTCCAAATACGATCCCCGTAGCTAATTACGTGATAACGGAATTTTAGCGCCGATTCACGGGAACTATGATTTGCTCGGCTACCGGGTGCTGCGATCTTCTCTGAGTAAGCCGATTAGTAATTTAGCCGGCGCGGATATTAGAATCTCCGATCGATTGCGATTGGGGCGAGCTTAATATTCGAATTGCACCTACACTGATTGGCGCAAAGAGTTGAGATTTTAGTCAGCAATGAGATTTAATCAAGAATTAAATAAAGTTCTGTTATTTCTATCATTTTTACTGATGCTAATGGATAATTTCTTTCAAGTATTTTATACTGATGGAGGAACATATTTCTAAAATATTATCCAAAGAGAACTGAATCATTTGATTAAAAGCGTCAACATCTCGGACACAAAGATATTACAGTGAAACAAATCTCCATGATTAAGGCAAAGCTTGTAGATTAAAATGCAGGAATGCATTTCATTATGCATACTGTTCTATGTGGTAGCACACGGGTTGACCTATCACAACTCGATTGTCTTTTATGTCTTTTTTAAGACCGTGTTTTCTGAAGAGAAATACTAAATGAAATGGACAAATCCTAATATATTAACACTGAATGTACCGGGACAATAAATGCGTGACTAATAACTATACTGCGGATGTTTATGCAAATGCATATTTTTATGGAAAATATATAAAAAACTGGGACCTAAACAGAAATTTGTTTTGTCATTAGAGGATTTTAAAAATATAATTTTTATTTTGCATATTGCATATGTTTTGCATAAGTACATATTTCTTGCATAAGTGTATATTTCTTGCATAAATTTTGCATAAATATTATTCAGAGCCATTTCCAAATGTTACCTGAGGCCATGAAGAAATTGGAAACAATAGGATTACTTCTAACGGAATCTATAAATTTGGTAACTACAGTTATAGAAAATTTAAAAATTATACCCGGTGATTATGGAGAAAAGGTTACACATAAAATAGAATCTGTATTAAAACGAAATGTACTTTAATGTATTATTAAAAATAAGCAAGATTTTGAAGGTGAACACGTTGAACGACCACGAGAGATTCTGGCACATCATCGGGGTAAATTTAAATATGCCGCTATAACATCATGTGATGTAGAACGCTCTTTTTTTCAGGGTGTAAATTAATTTTAACAGACAAGAGGCATCAATTTACAATCGACACTATAGAAAAAACTATTGTTGTATATTGTAATTTAAATTATAATAAATAAAACAATAAAATAATTACTATTTTACAGATCCGTACATGCATTCCCTATACATAAATTTAGCATATACCTTGCGTACATCTTGCATATATTTTGCATATTTCGACATATTATAAATGCATAAAGATCCGCAGTCTACTAATAACTCTTGTTTCATAAAAATGACGAAACTGAATGTATTAAGAATTTTTACAATTTTTATTGTAGTATTGTGTGCTTGAACAGGGAGATTCTTAATCGTTCAAAAATGAATATTTAAAAATTGTCGTAACATCGTCCATGATTACAAATCATTGTGACACCGTCCAATGTCGATCGTACAGAAGCAAACTGAGAATCCATCGTTGTCTCTGAATGGTTAACATAGAGAATATGAAACCGGTGGTGGTAGGTTTAATGTTAATGTACCAGCCAGCTGTTTTCTCGGATATGGTCAGGAGTGGTCTGGCTCTAAAGAAAATTCTTCATGCATTTTTCTTCTTGGGAGGCGTGTTACGCAATTTGTACATTTCGAAACGGCATCCGATTTGGCAAGGAAAAGTTCCTGCGCCGAGCAGAGGCCGGGTTTCCAACAAAGACCTGGGAAAGGTAGACATTGACAAACGATCCTTCCGTCGCGTTTCAATCCGCCAATAGAACGGATAGAATCGTACAAGTCCGCTTGCCGACAGGTTTCCCGCGTTTGTTTCCACGGGGGTTTCCATCGAAAATGCCCGGTCGCGGCTTTGAACAACGCGAACAGGCTAGTCCCGCGTAAATATTCAACTCTCCGAGAGTCGTGTTACGCCGAATAGATTCGTTGAATGGTACATTATTGCTGAAACTCCTGGAATTCGCGGGGATTCGCCAAACCGGGGTTTCCCACTATTTGGCAAACACGCCAGCCCAGGCACTGTTTAATCTAATCTATGTTAGCTCGTTACAAACAATCCTAATTAAACCCGATTGCAAATTATTTTTACGTTCGCCGTTAATCGAATGAGACGGATTTTATCGGCGGAACCACGTCACCCGTTTCCCCTGTCGGCTTTGCAAACTCTATGGCGCGGTACGCGGTTCGTTTACTCGTGATTAATGAACTGCGGATTTCTGTTTGTTGCAAATTTTCACCGAACAACAGCGTCTAAAAATGTTTAATCTGCTCATCGAATTTCTAATGGGACGCTGCATTTTGTACGCCGAAAGATGTTAAACATTAAACCATTATTTCTATGCTTTATATCTTGGTGTTTACTAATTTCTAAGCGCGCAAAGAAATTATATTTTTACCGATTTTGTGCATTTAAAAAAATTGATGTATAGAAAATCAAGAACAAATAAAATATCAGCCGGACTTTTTAACGAACATGCGAGAAGCAATAAACCGAAAACACCCCCAGTCTCCTACCAGGAAAACTTTTCGCCCTAGCAATATTTAATTTCCCGGTGGCTCGGCCGCCGCAGAACTTCCTCCCTTGCAAATTGGACAGCCTCACCCTCGAGCGTTCGGTACAAATAATTCCAGCGCGGAAACGGAGACTGTGGTAAATAATAAAGGAACAAAACGTCGTGGAGCGGCATCGGTGGCCGAAGGCAGGCTCTCCGAAACTTAATTTCTGCGAGTCGTGGTCGGATTCGATTGGCGGCGATCGGCAATCAGAGAGGAGCCGAATCAAGTTCCAGCTAGACGGCGGCTGGTCGTTAGTTATTAATGTCGTCGGTTATCGACCAGAATTGGCCGCGGGAAGAACCCGCCGGGATCTGCCCGTTCGTTCGAAGGGAACGAATGAATGGGCGAAAGGGGAGAATTACACCCCCGCATCGAGGAACGACAAGCCAAGGGAACGAACGAAGGCGCCACAAGGAAATTTCGCGTGCGGGAAAGTGCGCCGGTGTTGGCGGAATATTTAAATGGCAAGGGTTGCCAGCCGGTGCCCTAAGTGGCACTCTCGCCTCTCCTAACCGTCTTTTACGTTTTCCGCTGGAAACAACGAAGCCCGACGTTAAATCCGCGCCGATCCGCTCGCCTTCTTCGGTAGTCCCCATCGCGTGCCGCTTGCGAGTTTCAATCTTGCTCTTCCTTTTTCCTCTCTTTTCTTCTCTTTCGTTTTTTTCGAGGTTTTTTCCACCTTCGAAAGCACGGGACAGCCGGCGGCGGCTGCAGCTCGCATTTTTTTCAACGGCGACGCACCCCTAGTACCGGTGCTCGAATAATAAACGCAGTTTCCGTGGGTTCGAACGCTGTTGAAGGTTTCCCTGTGGAAACGGGACTTCCTGTGGAGCGTGCTACAGGGAAATATTCGTTTCAAAGATTTAATTTGGAGGCCTTGATCCCGGCAAATTACTGATTGCCGGCGCTGTTTGCGGAGGTATAGCTTCTGGTCTGCGTTACGGCTTACTTGTGCTTCGTAATGAGGACGCTGGACGTGCGTGGAAAGTGTATTGCAATTTTTAGAGTGCGTTCAACTCGATTGTTACTTTGATTGACTTTCCTGTCGTCTAAATATAGCGTACGGTGGTAGCTACACAATTTATACTGATATACTGCAATGTAACGTATCAAAATATGGTTTATAAACAGATTATATCTTGTCTCTTCAATCTTAATTATCTAGAAATCAATAGGTATAATTGATTGAAATGGATCAACGAGATTCTTGTCTGTTTTTCTGCACAATAATAAGAACCCTACATAAAGGCAAGAAATCGTCTGCACGTCCAATTGAATCGTCGAGGTTCGATCGGTTAATCCTTTAGGTGTTGAACGATCGAGAAACAAACTAGCCGTGCACGGGTGCGGCGTATCTCGGCTCTCGAATTACAAATCCTCTTTTCTGCTTTACAGGTGTAATCCTCTGTCGGGAGGTTGTTCTCCGGTGAAAGTGCAGTGACCAGTTCTCTCCAGAATATCACGCATATGTTCTATTCGTGGTAAGATGAACGAATGACCCGCGCGACGACGGTGACACGCACGCGATGAGGCCGAAATCGTGTTTCCTGTTCCTGCTGTTCTGCGTGCTGCTGCCTGGCCTGGTGCGCCCCTTCACATCCGGCGAAGGTGAGTAATACAATGGGGTGGAAAAAGTCATGGGAGGGTGCGAGACCCGGCGCAGAAAACGCCTGCTGGAGTACCCCGTGGATTCGTTAAGCTGCCTCGTTACGTTTCGATCTGTAATAACGAGCGCTCTGTCGAGGCTCGCGGTCGAGAAGTTAACTTCTGTCCTTTCGAACATTCTCCGTGACAAAAATACCGCGATGAGGCTTGACGAAAACGGAGTCGCTAGATCATGAGAATCGACTCGAATCGAGAGGAAAACATTACCCGCTCGAAGGGGAAGATAAAGTGGGGAGACTAGTCTGAAGCCGTATTAATTGTTTTAACTTTGCGATCGCGTTTCCTTTGTTGTAATTGTAAAACGTCTCGTTTGTCGGAGGTTGCGTCGAAATCAGAGATACTGTCACTCGTTTTCTGTGAGCAACGAAGTGTTTCCGTATTGAAATCTGTCGTCTGTTGTGCGACGTTTATGGTCTCAATAAGGCGACTCTTCAGTCTATTAGAAAATGGTGCATTTTATTCGTGAATGAGCTCCGAAGGCCGTCAACTGCAACCACGAATGTCAATTTTATAACGCGTCGAGGAATTGATTGAGCCAAACGGGAATTACCGTGAAAAAATTGCATACAAATTGAATACTTTACACCCCGAAAAGAACGAAGAAATTTATGTAAAATTGAAAGGATATTTTCGATGACGAGATTAAGAAACTGGTGCGTTTGACTGATCCTCGTGGATGCGATTCGAAAGTCGAACGACTGACACCTGTGACGGACGAACTAGCCGCACAACACTCTCGGCAAGTTCTTAACTGCCCTTGCTCCATAGATCGAGAGATAAGATGGGAAAACGGGAAACTCGCTCCGTGAAACTGCGACAAATATTTTATAACCCCGGATAGGGCAATTAGCTAGCAGCCGTAGATAACGAATTTATGGGCCTCGAGCGTGTTAGCTTGCCGAGAGTTATGGACATCGAGTTTCTCGTTGCTTCTTCGGTAGATTCGTGTATTTATGTGACTTTCGCTGCGACGCCAGTTTTGGAGGCGAAAAATTGTTATCTGTCATTTCGAAGTGAGCATCGTCTTGTGTGATGATCTTGCACCTATACTGTAGATTCTACCTCTCGGAAGTCATCTTCAATAATTTCATAGATTCATGCAACTTTCTCCGAGGCTCTAGTTTCGGAGAAGCTGCTTCGTAATAGCGCTTTGCTCACGAACAAGGAGGATCGTAATTCTTCTTCTTCCATCTTTCTTCTCCGAGAACGGATTCGTAAAACTTTCTCTGGAAGCACTTCTATTTTTTGGACAAAGAAGGTGATTAGCAATCTGTCAGTTTAGACTGACTCTAATGGCGGTGCTCTAATTTGCATTCACCCTGCACACTTTCAAACCTTCCTTTCGCTGATGACAAACAAGAATCCCACGACTCAAGCTTTTCTTAAATAGGTTCATAGCTCTGCGAAACTTTCCCAGAACTTATTACCAACCTGCAACTGTTAGTTAAAACTGTCCCGAGCGTTAATGAAGTAATTTATTACAAATTGCTCCAGCACTTTTATCTCCTTCATCCCGTTTATGAGGACAACAAATCCAAAAATTGATCTTCCAGTTCATAGACCCATGCAACTTTCTCAAAACGCAACCTCAGTTTCAAAGATGACCAATTCATAACTGCCATTTAACACTAACCTCGGCACCAGTATGCTAATCTGCATCGATCCAACGTTTCGTTCATGAACACAAAGGATCCTTTTTTGCTGGTCTCTGCATAAAGCTCATAGATCCACGAAACTTTCTCAGGACACTGGACCCAGAGGTGGCTAGCAAAGGGTGACTGGCAATCCGTAACTGTCATTTAAGACTGACCCGAGCGTCGAGGCGCTGATCCGTAATGACCCAACGCTCGCATGCAATCTCACCACGGTTTTCGTTCGCTTGCTCGCTCGCTCGCGAAGAATCCCGATACGTGGTCCGAGCAGGAAGTTCGTTCTTCCCATCATCCATCACCCATTAGCCCACGCTGCACATCACGATGCGCTAACGAAGCTCGGCTGGTCGCGAGAGGATCGTGCGACCCGGTGAAATTTTCGAAAGTTCAGATCCTGCGAAAAATCGACCGGAATCTATACGGTGGTTGACAGTCGAGACGCGAAAACATGGTTCCAGCTACCCCAATTTCCAAACCGAAGAACTCGAGAATCAACAATTTCTTTTTGACAAGAAATTTTCTACTGCCAAAATTAGATAAAAAACAAACAAACAGACAGACGAGGAAGCAAGCTAATAAAAACGTGGTAAAATAGATAAAAATTACCTGTAACAATCCATGGAAAATAATATCTTCGTACATCGATTGCAAAATACAGGAGCTGATTGAACATTTATTTCTCCTGTTAATAATTTTAACATGCTGTAAATAATAAGTCGACATTTCTGAATTAATTCAATTTGTTTACCGTTTTAAATTGCGCATGCGCGAACGCAATGGTGTTTGGTGCAAGCTTCAAATTGTTGAACACGCGCCCATATTGTTCAGTTCGCAGCGCTAAATCCTGGCGCTAAATCCTAAATTTTCAAACCGAAGAACTCAAGAACCAACAGTTTCTTTTTGACAAGAAATTTTCTACTGCCAAAATTAGATAAAAAACAAAAAAACAGACAGACAAGAAAGCGAGCTAATAAAAACGTGGTAAAGTAGATAAAAATTACCTGTAACAAAATAATATCTTCGTGCATCGATTACAAAATTACAGGAGCTGATTGAACATTTATTTCTCCTGTTAATAATTTTAACATGCTGTAAATAATAAGTCGACATTTCTGAATTAATTCAATTTGTTCACCGTTTTAAATTGCGCATGCGCGAACGCAATGGTGTTTGGTGCAAGGTTCAAATAGTTGAACACGCGCTCATATTGTTCAGTTCGGAGCGCTAAATCCTGGCGCTAAATCCTAAATTTTCAAACCGAAGAACTCAAGGACCAACAATTTCTTTTTGACAAGAAATTTTCTACTGCCAAAATTAGATAAAAAACAAACAAACAGACAGACAAGGAAGCAAGCTAATAAAAACGTGGTGAAATAGATAAAAATTACCTGTAACAATCCATGGAAACTAATATCTTCGTGCATCGATTACAAAATTACAGGAGCTGATTGAACATTTATTTCTCCTGTTAATAATTTTAACATGCTGTAAATAATAAGTCGACATTTCTGAATCAATTCAATTTGTTCACCGTTTTAAATTGCGCATGAACGCAATGGCGTTTGGTGCAAGGTTCAAATTGTTGAACACGCGCTCATATTGTTCAGTTCGGAGCGCTAAATCCTGGCGCTAAATCCTAAATTTTCAAACCGAAAAACTCGAGAACCAACAATTTCTTTTTGATAAGACATTTTCTACTGTAAAAATTAGATATAGAACAAACAAACAAACAGAGAGACAAGAAAGCGAGCTAATAAAAACTGTTTTGGTGGTTAAGTAGATAAAAATTACCTCTAACAATCCGTGGAAAATAATATCTTCGTGCATCGATTACAAAATACAGGAGCTGATTGAACATTTATTTCTCTTATTAATAATTTTAACATGCTGTAAATAATAAGTCGACATTTCTGAATTAATTCAATTTGTTTACCGTTTTAAATTGCGCATGAACGCAATGGCGTTTGGTGCAAGGTTCAAATTGTTGAACACGCGCTCATATTGTTCAGTTCGGAGCGCTAAATCCTGGTTCGGGCCACGACGCGACGTTGCTCTCCCTCGTTAATAATTAACGCGGCGGATATTTTTCGCGGCGCCAGTCTCGGCGAAATTATGACACGATATCGCGTCGCGATAAATCGTCGGTGTAATTACTCACACGGGTAGGCTCTCGCACGTGTGCGTGCGAGCAGCGGCGCTCTTTGCACGCTCACCTGTCCGCGCGCCGCGCCGGGTGAAAACGGCCTCACGCTCGATTTTCTTAGGCGCCTCCGAGCTCACGATGCTTCATCCCACGAGAAGATGCGCTTCTCTCTCTCACTGTATCCGTGTATGCGTTCGTGCGAGCGGAACGTCGGCGCGGGCAATTTGCATCGGGGTTTCTCGTTATGGACGTGCACCGTGCATCGCTGGAACCGCGTTAACGACTGTAATTATAGCCGCCGGAACGAATATATATGGTCTCTCGCGAGGAACTTTAGGCCACCAAATTGCTGCTTTCTTGGCTATCGGTTAGGATTCCTTCGCGGGCTCGGATAATTTCTGAGAACAGTTAGCCTGGAAGAACCGACGCGCACGGTTGCGGTGGAAACGCATCGCCACTTGATTAAGATTTCTTCGTCTTGGGATCCCGCGAGCGTTCGAGCTGTTATCGGTTTATGTAGTCAAATCTATACGCTACTATCAGCTTAAGAATAAAGGGTATAGCCGGATAAGATAGTCAAAAATGCCCTTGAACCGAATTTTATCGATGATGTGCCATTCGATAGAGCACCAAGAAAAAACATACTGTGCAAAATTTCAACCCTGTATCTCGATCGGAAGGGTAGTTATGGGGTAAAATCGAAAAATTAGTTTTTGGCCTATTTTTCCTAGTTAATGACGTTTAGAAATTCTGAGAAAAATCTGACACATGTCAAGAACCCAAATACATACTTTGCAATTGGTTTCAGATTTTTAAAGTGAAAATCCTGCTTGTAAAAAATCAAAAACCTCAAAAAAATCGAAAAAATGCAGATTTCACATGGAAGTTCTAAAGTGACAACATTTATATTTTTACAGTAGCGGTATATTATTATAAGTATTGTTCATGAATTTTTTCAGATTTTTGGGTTTGGCGCGCCGTTGTTAAAAAAATTAAAAACCGATTTTTTCGATGTTTTTTCCACGAAGCTAACATTAAAATTGTTACGTTCTATTTATTTTGTATGTCTATCAGGCTCTGATAAACCTTGAGCATTGTACAGAAGTAATTAAAAAATGAAATCAACTTAATTAATATTTCTACAGTATAAACATTACATCTAGAAATATCAATCACGTTTCCAACAGCTCAGTTGGCTCTTAGTTCTTCGTGAAAAAAACGTCGAAAAAATCGGTTTTTAATTTTTTTAACAACGGCGCACCAAACCAAAAAAAACGAAAAAATTCATGAACAATACTTATAACAATATACCGCTACTGTAAAAATATAAATGTTGTCACTTTAGAACTTCCATGTGAAATCTGCATTTTTTCGATTGTTTCGAGGTTTTTGATTTTTTACAAGCAGGATTTTCACTTTAAAAATCTGAAATCAATTGCAAAGTATGTATTTGGGTTCTTGACATGTGTCAGATTTTTCTCAGAATTTCTAAACGTCATTAACTATGGAAAATAGGCAAAAAACTGATTTTTCGATTTTACCCCATAACTACCCTCCCGATCGAGATACAGGGTTGAAATTTTGCACAGTATGTTTTTTCTTGGTGCTCTATCGAATGGCACATCGTCGATAAAATTCGGTTCAAGGGCATTTTTCACTAACTTATCCGGCTATACCCTTTCTTGAAATTAACGTAGACAATTTTCATTTTGCATAAAGCTTCGCAGTCATTAGGTAGAAACGATTGAAGACTGAAGCTAATATTTCCCTTCAACACGAGGAACTGAAATGACGATTACACTTATCCAAGCCCGTTCAAATTCCATCAAGAATTATCGCTGGCACCCAGGGGTTGCGAGAACATGGTTGAAGAGAAGGATCCATTAGAGCCAGATAGCGAAAAAGTTGAGAGTATTCGTTCCGTCATAGTTCGAGGGAAGACTAACGAGCCGGCCGGCTCAGTATGAGGTCCCCTAACCCTTCTCCAAGCGAAAAGCCGTTGCCAGCTAGGCGAGAACGACGGCGAACTTTCTATCGTTATATGTAACAATTTTTTCCGCCGCGTCGTCATTCATCATTTGGCTTGTCGCGATGACGAGACTCGGTGGATGTGTCGGGGACGCTAATTAGTCGGCCACGTGGTCCCGCGAGAGCACCGAGGAGAGCGAAGAAAGGGGCAGCTCTCTCGCGGACGGGTATAGTCGCTTTAAAACTAGCTCCGGGGGAGCGTAATCCATCATCGAAAACGGCTGGTGTAACGTAACCGTCCGGTTATGCCCACCACTAATCAGCGACGCTGACTTGCCGTATAATTAGATCTGCCTGACCCCTCTCTCTCTCTCTGCCTCCACCTTCTCCACCTCCAACATCCTTCAGCACGTTCCTTCCCCTCTCAGTTCGCTTCGCCGAGATCATGCTCGTGACTAGCACCGCGCAGTATGAACACGGGCTTCCTTTCTTGAGCAAGGAATCGCAAAAAGCATGTCCGTGTTCGCAGACTCCCCTCTGCGAGGACGACGCTGATTGCTGACGGACCCTTGGATCATCCGATCGATCGCCACCACGGTGATCCGTAAATCACTGGGTCCGGGGGAAGGCTATGCTGTGCTTATGGCGAGCTCTCTGCTTGGGGGTTCGATGCGACCAGGCGTTAATTGTGCTCGCTGAAGCCCGGGGGATGCTTGATGATCGTTTAGCGACGGCTCCTTCTCTTTTGCGCCCTGTACCTTAAGTTGGACAGCTTTGAGGACCACAAGTTGCAAGTTAACCTTCGAAAGATTAATGCTTTTCATATGTTTACGGTAGCCATTAAAAACAAGAATAAAGCATAAATATTAGCAGTGTACTGACAACAGTCGCAACAGGTACCGACCCTTTGCTACGACTTTGCTGGTTTCTAAAGAGTATCTGTTCAAGAGAGCGGGAAGGAGGCTTGAAATTGACGACTAATAAATTGCGTCCGCGTCGAAGCAAAGGTCGCGTCACGATATCCCGATTTCCGAATCCGTTCTGGTTGTTCTCCGTTTATCTATCTCTGGGTCTCATTGTAGTAACAGTACTCGGTGGATTCGTCGGTGCCCGTGAGAACCTATTACTCATCGGCGACGGCTCATCCCGGTTCCCCTCGATAAGTATCATAAGTAAATCGCGATCAACGTCCGCGATACGACCTTCGATCACGGAGGCGGCCGTGGCTTCGGTAGATAGTGGGAGGTCGATGGTGGATCTCGTAAAATCGCCTCGAGCAAAAATGCAAACGCCGTGGACGCTGGTTGGTGGGCTCGCTCGACCGAGCAATTACTCGGTTGGCTCTACGGGGCCCGTTCTCGAACCGACAGCCCCGAGAGGGAAAGAGAGAAAGAGTAGAGGGAGAGAGACGGGCGCAGAGTGACTGGTAGACTCGAACGCAAAAACGAGGAAAAAATCGCGTAGTGACGGGAGAAGGGAGAAAAACACTCTTTAATCTCTCCGTGGTCTCTCATCGGCACCGGTATCCGACTCTCTCTCTCCCTCTCCCTCCCTCTCTCTCCTCTCCAGAGAGCCTCTACCTTTCTGCCATTCTTTTCCCGGCCGCGACGAAAGGTCGGGTCAGCTTTAATTATCGTAAATCAAACGAGAGAGCGCGCTACGAGAGAGGAGGCACGTTGTGCAAGCGCCGATTATTGTTGAAATCGCGGAGAAACCACGCGGGGAACAAGCCCCGGCGGAAAGCCCGGCTCCGGAGATCGTGAAATATCGAACGATCGAGTTACGACAGCCAGATATCATAAAATCCCGACGAATACACATCCCCCTGCCCCTCTCGAGTGTACCGAGATCGCCGGAGAGAACGAGACCGTCTCGGACCGAACATAAATCGTGATTGAAACTCGTGAATCGCGGCGATGAGTACACAGCCGAGCTGCGATTAAGCGTAAGTGGACCATTATCTCGTGAAGTTTCGCTGGTATGAGGAATTGTTTAGTTCCTTCGGCGAAGTTCGCCCATTTTCCAGCTCTATGCGCGATCAAACGCTTGATTCTTCGATCATGTGCTTGCAGTTTGATGGACTCTTTCGAAATGTAACATTGTCAAGTAATTCAGGATTTTATGGATTTCAAACGAGAACGATTGGTCGAATACGATATTGTGAAGACGTTAGAAGAATTTATTACGATTTTATTCGTGATTCTTAACTTTTATGAACGACTACGTTATTCGTTCAAATACATATTACGAACGGGCTCTCGTTTACGCAGGTATAAACTTTATGATCATGGTTATTACTAGACTGCGGATTTCATGCATTTATGACAAAAATAAGTAGATCAAATGCATAGTGAAGAGATTTAACGGAGTTGAAAGTGCTGTTGTATTTTTCTCGACCCTATAAAAGAATTATTTGTTCTGTGTTCATACATGATCTAGATCAATGAGGAATAATTATCAGTATCTTACAAATTCGCCTGCAAAGGATTAATCGACTACAGTCCCTGCTCACTTTATTAGACTCACCTCTATAATCATGATATTTTTAGCTTTACCATGAATAATGGGTATAGCAGCCTTATGCAAATATCACTTAATGATGACCAATGAATTTTCCATATATTTATTTTACAAAAACAATGGATACAAATACAAATAGATCAATATAATTCTTAAAACACTAATATTTTGTTAATCCGCCCTCAGCTGCTCTTAAAGCCGCAACTCTTCTGGACATGCTATCTATGCAAGTTTGTGCAATTTCTTTTAATGCAACGTTATGGTGCCAGTGATAGATTATTCTCTCTATCAACTTGGTCTTTATTGTTATATTTTCTTTGGCCAGTTCTCTCTTCAGGCACTCCCAGACATTTTCAATCGGATTCATGTCCGGTGAGTTGCCGAGCCATGGTAAAAGGGGGATTTTTTGCTCTTGCAAGAAAATTTTACACTTGGATAGGCAACCCATAAGGCAACCTTGCAGTACGAAATCATTACCCCATCATTACCCCATAGGTTGAAAACAGCGTTGCATTCCTTATAGGATTTCAAAAAGCACCAATTCTTCAGGTGAGTCTAATAAAGTGAGCAGGGACTGTATATTCGGATTCAGGCAGAATTCACGTGGCAGTTTAAATTCGTCAACTCTCTGCGACCCGCGATTGTAACAGAATGGTATCGACGACTATGTGCGTGACTCGAGCAGACGATGACGGCCGAGATAAACAGATAGAGGTTGAGGAGCGACGAATCGGGATTTTTCCGGGTTCGACCCCGCCGCGGAGATTCGAATCTTCGGTGCTCGCAATTTCAATGCAAATCGGTACACGGGCCCCATTGTGTCTCGCGAATGGAACGATGAATCCGCAAAACTCGGGGACGTGAAATTTTGTTCCAGTTCGACGGCTGGCCGACACAATAGCAGCAGCGAGTCAACCCTGCACCGCTCGAATCCGCTCGGCCCCGCTCTGTTCTGCTTTGCTCGATACAACGACCACAGTCGTTATCGATAGTTGGCGAAAGAAGGCACTGCGGGTGGCGAGCACGCAACCAAGCAGTCGTATCTGATTCTGTTACTCGG
Organism: Lasioglossum pauxillum; assembly: GCA_933228785.1. Taxonomy (NCBI): domain Eukaryota; kingdom Metazoa; phylum Arthropoda; class Insecta; order Hymenoptera; family Halictidae; genus Lasioglossum; species Lasioglossum pauxillum. The sequence continues at coordinate 8,759,625 of OW121704.1, forward strand.
TTAATTACACGCCTTAACGTTGGCCTCGCTGCCGGTGCTGCAATCGACTCGTGTAATACGCATCATCACCCTCCGATTTATACTCTCCGACTTCGCTACCCCCTTACCCCCCACCTTACCGTTCCCCCTCGCAGCTTTTAATATTCACCCTTTTCGTTCACGCGCGTTTTTCGAGCCGTTTGATTCGTTTAATTCTCTCTTCCGCCGGCCCGGCCCGGCCGGGTCTGTCGGCCTGCTCGCGGACCGCTCGAAAAATTTCATCGTCCGCGCCCGAAACAATCGCCACGCTTGATGGATGCACCCTGTTAATGAATCGCGTTAAGTTCCCGACCACGGACCAACGAGTCGAACCCCGAAGGGCCACCGTTTGATTGCAACGTGTCCGGAAACTGACAAAGGACGAATCCGGGAAATTGCTGATTGATTTCGGCGGAGTGGCGGAACAGGGAAAAGTCGCGTTTGGTGAGACCGTGGGGATCAATCGGTGGGAACTTTTTGGGAAATTGTGGAAGGTTCAGTATAGGATTAAATGGATTTTCGAAATAATTTATTGGAAACCAAGAGACATTAAAAAGGATATCAACATGTTAGAGCTGGATCAATTGTTGAAAGTTAAGGTGTTTGAAAAATTAGTTATTAACATTTTGTATTCGTTTCGGATTTCCCGTGGCGCATAACGGTGTACTGTAGGAAACGCGACAGTCGCCGGTTCTCGAGCGCCATTCCACCACCTGAGAAGTCTATCCCGGGTCCACTGACCGCCCTTTAACTCTGACCCCTGACCACGATTCCGAATACAATGCGGGGCTCTTGTCGCGCGGCATTCGAAGATAATCTGCCGCTGTCCAAACGAAACGAATCGTCCGGCTTCAACCTGATTCCATCTCGGCATCGATCGTTGCGGAGCAATCGGGCTGCCCATCGATTCCTGCTCTGGAACCCTTCCCTACAGATCCGTTCTGGAGACCGAGCACCTCTCTCACTCTTCTCCCATAGAAATCGCAGAAAAAATCGTCTGTCGCAAAGTGTCCATGGATACACTCCTGCTCATAAGTCGTCGAACAGCTGCACTTTTCATTTCTCAACAATTTTTCATCGTCTCTTCAAATTTCATTCATGTGCCATTTAAAAACTGTGGTGCCCAAGGTGGTTCGGAACCCACCTTATAAAAACTGTAGGTCCCGTCTCTGATGTCCATAGCAGTCGATGCGACGTTAAACAAATAATAAATAAATAAATAATAAATTTCATAATTTCTGGTCATGAATAAATGATTTCAAACATTTTAATAAATTCTACTTTTAAATTTCTTTCTCTTTCTGCTATTTTAAATGTCGTCCACCCATTTCTATCATAACTGCATAAAATCTGCAGTGATTGATCATTGATCACTGATCATGATACTGTTTTTGATGAAACATAACGAAGATGTCAACGAAACGATATTGAAGTATTATGAAAGATGCGAGCTAACATAAATTTGGCAGAGAATCTAAAATTAATTGCACGCGTTAATTTCCAGTGGATGAGATACCACAATTCACTCGAGAAGACCAATTTATTCCGTTCTACTTTAGGTTCACTAACATCAATGTCGAGGGGGGAGTACGTCTCTCTCTCTCTCTCGTTAAGTTGGATGACAACACAACAAAGTTGACTCTCGCCGTGAGAGGGAACCCGATCGAACAACTTGACTGGCACTATTTGGGCCCCGAAGGTCGTGATCCGTGAATGGCGGGCCGTACAATGGCCAGGCGCCGTCTCATTGTGCTTTCGAGCCGCTGCGGACACTCTCTTGGCCGGAAGTGGAGCTCTTCAGCTCTTCGGCTCTCTTCACTCTCCTTCGGGTCGTTCGCATTCACCGGGCGACGTTACCGTCGAGTGCACGACCGCCGTCACCTTTCCACGAAAAGTCGTTCAAAATATTTGGCTTGCACCTGGTTCTGACTTCTCGAGACTGGAATAAGTGTCGTCCCGGATTATCCGGCCCTCTCGAAAAAACCGCTCGTCTCGGTTGACGGGCCGGGAAGTGCGGGAAACGACTGTTCACACGCCTGGTACACTTTTCCTCTCAACAGAGTACTGTAATGCCTCGATATGTATGTATGTATGTCAACATTTTGCCAACGAAACGTCAGTTTCACCGTGTATACACGCGATCCTTGATCACTTGCGTCTGACATCGAAGTCGGAAGAATAAACATTTATGAGACTGTTTAAAGACACTTATCATTAGACTGCGGATTTTATGCGTTTAAAGGGACGTGTTTAAAACATTTAAGGACATCAATGTATTAGTTACAGTTTAATAGGATAATTAAAAGAAGAAGACAATTTTTATTTGGCACCTGTGTCCTGCAATCAATGTGAACATTTTGTATTTTGCATAAAGATCCGCAGTCTACTTATCATTTTCAACGATCAGCAAAGAGACATTCTAAATTGCTCTTCGTGTGTTCACGTGGTAATGGGCCTCGTATCGACATCTACTAACAGCTCAATTCAGAGCACATTGCACAGCACGAAAACGACAACCTGCGAATTGCATTCTGTGTATTAACCAATGCACCGAGGCATAAAGAGTTTAAATTCGCAAGAAGGCAGATCATCAACGTCTTCCGCGGCAATCTCGGTGCAGTGCGCGGCTGCAGTCCGTGCACCCCGCAGACCGCGCACGAACGGTGGTGGCGCAGGTACCTTTGTTAATTAAGAGGCGTCATGTGTGGTCCCCTGGCCGTGGGTACACGGTGAAACTGTACACGGTTGGGCTCGTGTCTCTGGCCGGCGTAATACGTGGTCAGGCCGCATAGTAGCCACGCGATGGTTCGCGTGGAACGTGTGCACACACCGTGGTGGCCCGGGTTCGTGCATGCAAACACACGTGCACTACGTAGTGCATCGTCCGACGGAGACAACACGAGCTCCGGGTTAACGAGAAGCCTCGCGGAGATGATCCCGTGCCCGGTGATTCGACCCTGTCAGAACAGAGAGAGAGATAGAGAGGGTGGGGGGAGAGAGTGGACGCATCGTTCCGCTCCGAATTATCGGAAACCGATGAACCCCGGCTCTCTTTTTCCTCTGAGACCCGCGAGCGGTTAGCCAACGCTCGCGTGTCGCGTGACGTCGCTCAATTAAGTCCGGCCGGCAACCCCTGCAACCTCGACGAGTCTCCTTTTTCCTGTTCCTTGGACCCAGAAGCGATGTTTAGACCGTCGGGGGTATGGCAATTACCGTGGCGCGATCTAACAACAACCCTGACTTCTACGGCGAAGGGCTTAGCTTGATCTGAGCGGCGTGGGTGTGCCTGATCCGCGGATTGATCCCAGATCTACCCCTTGCGACTTTCGTTTTATCTACTCTGCGACAATTTATCGTTTGTAATTTTATGGAATATCTTATACAAAATATCTATAACAAAAGAACTTTTTAAAAACCGCGATTATATTAAAGTACACTAAAAAGGTGAAAATCATATTTTCAGACATTAGTTACTATAAATAAAAGCGCGGAGCGCTAAACTATATTGACGTAATCTTCGTGGGCGCTCCACGCTTTTATTCATAGTCACTATTGTCTAAAAAAATTATTTTCTCCCTTTTAGTGCATTTTAATATAAGAGTGGTATTTGAAAAGTTTTTTTATATATTTCTTTATTTTCTACTTTTCATTCTTTTTTAAATGGAACGCAAGATATAGTAATACTGGTATGAAATAGTAAGATATAGAAACGCAAGATATGGAAATACGCGAGATAGAATGAGGGGATGACTCCGAGAGACGACGCACAGTGGAACCTTTCGTCCAAATCGGAGACAAAATCAAAGAACTTTCGATAGAAATGAGGTAGAGCGATGAAATTTTTTTAAAATTATAGCTGAAACTTGGCAGAATATGGGAAAAATAGGGAGATTATGGTACGAACGTTTTATAAACTTGAGAAAATTCGTTAAACTCACACAATTTCAAGTAAATTGCAGTTTTTTCAATAACACGGGCGGAAAAAATTTTTTTTAACATGCTGCACATCATTTCCTGTAGATTTGTTCACGCTGATTTTAAATCTGGTCTCAAAATTTGTCTACGACCTCAGGATTTTACAAGAAATCGATTTTTGTGAACGAATTGTTTAACGAATTTTCTCAAGGTTATAAAACGTTCGTACCATAATCTTCCTATGTTCCCATATTCTGCCAAGTTTCAGCTTTAATTTAAAAAAAATTTCATTGCTCTACCTCATTTCTATCGAAAGTTCTTTGATTTTGTCTCCGATTTGGACGAAAGGTTCCACTGTGCGACGTCTCTTAATGGTGTCCGAAATAGTCCAAAATGGATATGAATGAACAGAACACCACAACCACACTGAGCTCCTTCGGTGCGAAATAGGTCAGTGGCGTGGGGATGAGTCAGGGTGGTACACGTAATGCAGTAGGGAGCCCTGGCTCGCGGGGTGGGGATCGCTGAACACGATGACGTACTACCGAGCGTCGCGTGGCGAGGTGTGACGGTTAATATAAATATTTTTTTTTCTCCTAGACGCACAGTTTTTTTTATATTTGTTTTTAAATATTGCATTTGTCATCCAGTTCTGAGCTATGTTCAAAGTTTCAAATCTCTAGCTCATCGGGAAGTGGTTCAAAATTCGATTACAAGATTTGACGCATATAACAACAAGAACGACAACTCGGCAAGCTAATATAAGCGTGGTAAAAAAAGAAGGTGTTTTCATGGGAATTGGTTGAATACATTTTCTTTATTCCAGTATACAGGGTGGTCTTTTTATCTAACGACATTGAAATATCTCGAGAACTATGTATCGGATCAAAACAAGTGGGCAATGAAAGTTGTTCGTCGCGAAGGGGGACATCCAATGATACCAAACTGGACCCCCCACCGCATCCCCCTGGGGGTGGGGGTGGGAGAAGATAGAAAACTTAAATGGGAACCCCCATTTTTCATTACAGATTTGGATTCTCCAGAAAAAAATACACAAATTTTACCTAGGAGTTTTTGCATTTTGGTTCACAGATGGCGCTGTAATGGACAAAAATCAAAATAGAAAAAGTCGTTGAAAATTGGGAATATCTTGAGAAATACACATCAGATCAGAAAAATAAAAGTAGACGTATTTGATATTTTTAAGAATGCTATTCAATAACACCATAATTGACCCCCCACCCCTACTTCCTGAGGGTGGGAGAGGGAACTATTTCAAAATCTTCAATGGGAAACCCTTTTTTATAGCAAATCTTGGTTCTCCATTGTTTTGATATTATTGGTGTAATTTCTTTCACAGATGTCGCTGCAATCGAAAGCAGTTGGAAAAATTCATTGGTTTGTTTATCAATCCTCAGGAAGTGGGGGTGGGGGGTCAGTTATGGTGTTATTGAATAGCATTCTTAAAAATATCAGTCTACTTTTATTTTTCTGATCTGATGTGTATTTCTCGAGATATGCCCAATTTTCAACGACTTTTTCCATTTTGATTTTTGTCCATTATAGCGCCATCTGTGAACCAAAATGCAAAAACTCCTCGGTAAAATTCGTGTATTTTTTTCTGGAGAATCCAAATCTGCAATGAAAAATGGGGGTTCCCATTTAAGTTTTTTATCTTCTCCCACCCTCAAGGGGTGGCGGTGGGGGTCCAGTTTGGTATCATTGGATGTCCCCCTTCGCGACGAACAACTTTCATTGCCCACTTGTTTTGATCCGATACATAGTTCTCGAGATATTTCAATGTCTTCAGATAAAAAGACCACCCTGTATATTATAATAAAGTCGCACAAATATAAATAAATTTGATCTTGCAATTTTTATAATACAATCCATATCAGTCGCTTTTGATGGTAGGCAGGTTTAGTGTTGAAACCCAATTTGCCCCCAACACATTGCATGCCACAGGGGTCGCAATTACCAGCTTAAGAATGATTCAAACCAGTACGACCAAATATCAATTGACTAATCCCGCAATTAACTAGATTATAGTATACCCCGGAATCTGCATTATCATATAATTAACAGTTGTTATTAATACCGCTAATCGCTTCTCTAAATGCAATAGGTGTTAAATTAATTTCGTTCAATTCGCTATTGCGTACCTTGCACGTATTATACATATACGAATGATACTCTCCAACTGGTACACATGCAGTGTACCATTGCCGATCAGCGTCGATGTTGTTCAACGTCATTCAGGAATAGATTGTTTGACAGCGAGTGTCTCCGAGATCGGCGTCTGTTGCGGAATCTCGATGGGACGTGACGAAGTCCAGACACTGCTGTGATCCTTCGCGCTTCAGCATCGTCGGCTGAGATAATGGAGGGACGGATGGGAAAGACATGATGAATGTAAATTGAATTATCAGATGTTTATGAACGATCTTCGATGCGTAAACTTGTCGGGATCTGGAGTGAACGGGTGGCGGCGTGTCTGGGTTGTGTCGAGTTCCGAAGTGAGTTGTCTGATTGAGGATCTAATTGGGAGGGGAGTTAGGGTTCTTGGTACTTTGGGGAACTTCTTAAGCAGATGATGTTCTGGTTGGGTTCGGGCTGATGCAAATTCTAAGGATGTTCATTGTCCTGATATTCCATAGAAACTGGAATAATTATATTTCTTCTAAGAATCATTCTATGAATGACTGTAAGATTCACATGAAGATAATCTTGATGTTCCGGTCGTTTCTTATGTAGAAAGTGTATGTATGTTCAATTACCAAGTCTTCTGTTCACTTCTTTAAAATCAATATTGATCCTCCCATTAAACCAAATAATAAGCAAGAAAAATTAATCTTATCTTAAAGAACAGTACCTGAAAATCCATTAGAAAAAATTGCTCAGTAAACCGAAGCATAAATAGCTCCACAGTCATAAAATCGTTCAACTATCGCGTGTAAAAATTCGCCAACGTAAATAGAAATCTAAATAAATACTAAACGAGTATCCCTAATCAAGTGTTCCGCATCAGCTTCCGAAATGAGTCCGACCGAGCGTTTTACCGCCTAAAGAAAAGAAGAGGGTACGCCATAGGGAGTGAGGGGTTGAAACAGCAAAAGCGGAAGTAAATTGCAGATTTCCGGAAACTCGGGGCCGTGATTTCGTATTCGTTGTAACACACAGTTCGATTCGGTGCAGTCGATTCGGCGATTCGTTGGGCGCAATCGGGCAAGTTCTTTTTCCCGATCCGTTGGAGCGGGCGCTCGCGTTACGTCGACCGATTAAGCGTCTGTCTTGTTACTCTATTTTCCATCTGGTTTCGTGTGAATAAAGCAAAAAAAGTGGGATAGAGAGATAGAGAAAAAGAAGATAGAGGGAGAAAGGAAAAGGGGGCTGGCTCGGGGCGCAGGTGAATTAGCGTCGTACACGAACGCGCTGTTGCAAGTAATCAAAGATACGGCCGGACGGTATATGCGGCCGAAATGGCTAACGGGAATTTATACGGGCCCGGGGCTCGTCGAGAGGAATTAGATAGAACGATTCCGCGGAACTTTATCGGCGGAACCGATCACCACAATTATCGGAAATCGATGGAAATCCTCTTTCGTTGCTCGGCCTTTCTCCACGGCTGGCTTCGCCCGATTAAGTCTTCCATCTCTCTCACTCCCTTGTTCTCTCTTTCTATCTATCTCTCTCTCTCCTTCTCTCTCGTCTTCTCGTTACCGATGCTCGATCTCCGCCGGTGTTTGCGAACGTGTGCACATAAAGCGCGAGCGGTCTTCAGCGTTCGCGAACGAGCTGGAAAAGGGCCGAGCCGCGAAAAGAAAACACTCGACGGATTACGGCCCCCCGTGCTAACGCACGCGTCACTTATTTTTATTCGTTCTGCCACCCCAGCCGCAAGGAATCCCCCACGATTTACGTGACCCGCTGTTAATGAACTGAC